>OY856409.1:1572036577-1574436577 GCA_963693085.1 Alisma plantago-aquatica
AGGAATCGAGAGTTGAAGGCCAATCAATTAGGCAATCGGATTGAATTATGTGCTGATTTTCAACCTGATTAACTTGACCTGGTTGAGCAAACGGTTTCAAGACCGTTTGAGATGGTTGACCAAGCATTGACCGTTTGAGATTCCTGTTCATAATTATTTTTATTAATAACCCTCCAAATTTGAGGGATTCAATCCAAAGGAATCGTGAGTTGAATTCTAATCAATTAGGGAAACCTAATTGGATTAAGTGCTGATTTTCAATCTGATTTAATTGAACTTTTTGGGCAAACGGTCTCAAGACCGTTTGAGTGCGTTGACCAAGCATTGACCGTTTGGGATTACTGTTCCTTATGATGTGATCTAATGACTCACCAAATTTATGGATTAATTCCAAACGAGTCATGAGTTGAAGGCTAATCAATTGGGCTAACCCTAATTGAAATCAGTGCTGAAATCACAATGAGCTAATTTGAGATTTTGGGTTGATTAGCCCAAACGGTCTCAAGACCGTTTGGGGGATCATCCAAACGGTCTCACCTCAAGACCGTTTGGAGGTCTGGGGTCAAGTATAGTTGGCCAATTGAAGGTCCAAAGGTACTAATCATATTGCAATATAGTGCTGATTTGTTGATCAACTTAATAGACCAATCCATGATGATTTTTCACTAGAATCCAAAGGTTGGATGGGCCAAACGGTCTCAAGACCGTTTGGAGCTCATCCAAACGGTCTCAAGACCGTTTGGTGGTCACCCAAGACCGTTTGGAGGTCTAGGGTTGAGTATGGTTAGGTGTTTGAAGGTCTAAAGGTACCAAGCTGTTATACAATGCAATGCTGATTTGGTGATCAATCCAATGATCCAAACCTTAATTGGATGGCTTGGATTTGAGTGATATGATGGGAAAACGGTCTCAAGACCATTTGGAGGTCATCCAAACGACCTCAAGACCGTTTGGTGGTCACCCAAGACCGTTTGTAGGTCTAGGGTTGAGTATGGTTAGGTGTTTGAAGGTCTAAAGGTACCAAGTTGTTATACAATGCAATGCTGATTTGGTGATCAATCCAATGATCCAAACATTAATTGGAAGACCGTTTGGGGTCAGGTCATACCCAATTTGGATAATGGTTCAATAGTTTCAAAGTAACCAATCTTGCATTGATGAGTGTTGTTGGATCTTCGATTCCAAACCCTAAATCAATTGAATCAAGCCCTAATTGATGACCAATTGAGGGTCAATTGAGGGTCAAATTAGTTGAAGGTTGACCTATTAAACTCAATTGAAGTATGAGCATAGGTCCAATTGATGATTGGTTCCATGAATTCAATGGTTGAAGGTCCAATGCAATCAATTGAAACACAATTAGTAGCATGATTGATGATCAACTTCAAAGCTCTAATTGGTGTTTATAAACCCTAATCCCATTGAGATCAGACCATAATTGAAGTCCCAATTGAGGGGTGAGCCATGATTCAAATGATGATTGAGTTGATGATCCAATTGGTTGAAGTTCCATTGATTAGAATTGAGTGTGGTTCAATTTGGTTAATTCAATTGGATACCTCATGTTATTGAAGGTCTAATTGATCAAACCTTTTTGAAAACCTAATGTGATTAGGTGGGAGATACCTTTAATGGTACTAGTCATTAATGCATAACAAATGCATGGACCCAATACATGATGTAAACCCTAATTGAGGTTGATTCAATGTATAACCTTAATAAGAGGTTGTCTACATGTGAAATCACTAATTAGGATGTTAGTAAACCCTAGTTGAGGGTGTATCCTTGTGAAACCCTAGTGGAGGGTGTATCATTGTGAACCCTGGTTGAGGGTGTAACCTTGTGAAACCCTAGTGGAGGGTGTATCATTGTGAACCCTGGTTGAGGGTGTAACCTTGTGAAACCCTAGTGGAGGGTGTATCATTGTGAACCCTGGTTGAGGGTGTAACCTTGTGAAACCCTAGTGGAGGGTGTATCATTGTGAACCCTGGTTGAGGGTGTATCCTTGTGAAACCCTAGTTGAGGGTGTATCATTGCGATTGTTTATAGGCAACTTTATAATAAAGTTATTCCTTAAACTAAGATAAGTCCATATCATGTGAGATAGCTGGACAATTCTAACGTGTGGCCTATGCATTATATGCTAAGGGTGAGTATTCTGTGATGGAATGTATTAAGAGGGGAAATACCTTAATACAAGATAAAGTTGGTTAACTCAAGAGGGTCTGAATTAATGAGAAATGGGAAACCCTAACCCTGGTAAGGGAATAGTGGTGTTACCCTTGAATAATGATGTTATATATTGTTTTGCATGGTGTTGATATGAAATTGATGTATTATCATCTGTACTAACCATGCAGGTATGATGTGATGATGAACATAGCCAGGTATGAGCTATGACATTTTATGTATTGACATTGTTTATTGGGCCTTATGTGCCATGCTATACCTTATTGCCTAGTATGAGGTAATAAGAGAAATAATGGGCCTTAAGTGCCATGAGAAGATGTTTATGTAATAAGCATCATATTTACCTTGGTCAGGTGACCTGAAGGTGATAATTACCTGAAAAAGTGGTAATAATGCTCAATGATGAGCTAAGGGTTTGAATACCCAGAACCATATGATTATGGCATTGAGTTGCAAAGGAATGAAAATTCCCAGTATTGAAATGAGGGACTGAGATCCCCATGTCTTATAAAGACTGAGAAGTGATTAATGGAAATAGTACATGTTTTCTTTATAGCATTTGTCTTATTAAGTTATGTTTGGAAACTTGGCTGATGCTAAAAGAATATGATAATGTACTTAATTAATCAAGTGATACCATATAATGTAGTTTCCCTGATCACAGATCCATCAGCGTCAGAATTAGCTAAATGGTGAAACGAGTTTACTCGGAACGCATATTTTTGAATATGTGGGGGTAATTGGGCAATTATATCCTTATGCCCCATAGGCATTGCTACGGGATATGTCCTATGAACGGGATTGGTTACGGACCATACCCCAATAAGAGCATGGCTACGGGCCATGACTCCACAAAATAATACCGGGAATTGGCTACGGGCCATATCCTGAAGAGAGTATATGCTATGGGCTATAACTCTAATAGTGATGTTGCCAGTATACCCTGGAAAGCTATCTAGCAGAGACACAAGATGTCATGCATGTTATCTCGTACTGACCGAGATAGTTGAGCTCATGGGAATCCGGCTCTTCCATTGACCTATGTGTGGTACCGATGCTTTACGTAACCGTGGTCGGTTGGAGTATGAGCGGTATACCTCATCTCCTCAGGGCATAAGTGTGATTGTAAAATGTAATCAGCCGTATAGCATGTTTGCTTAAGGATTGAATACCGAGATTCATTGGCTGATGTTGCATTTCTTTGTGCATTCCTTAGTAGATAAATGTTAATTATGTTTCTTTATATTCTCTGCAAAATAGACAGATGAATTACTTATCTACCATGGGTAGATGCAATGACCTCCTTGAGAATGGAGATTATCTTATTCTGTTCTATGATGAATAATTCTACAATTCTACCTGATAATGTAAAAGTAACCCCTACTCAGTTTTAATTTGATAAACTGCAATAATAATGTTTTTGGCGGAGAGTTATATCTCTCGCTGGGGCAATTTTCAATTGTCTCACCCCCGTGGGAAAACATTTTTAGGTATGCATGGAAGGCAAGGCAGGAAATCCCTAGAACAGAGATGAGCAGAAGCAACAGCAACAACAAGGACAACAATGAGATCTCAGGTGGAGATATTGTCTGTCAAGTCATATAGATAGTAGTCCTATGTGTCGTCTCTGTACTCTCAGGTCCTCAGAGTTTTAAATGATTCAATCGGAGTTTTGGCTTAATGCCTCAAAATTTTATACTGCCTGTGTATATTTGTTAACAGGGCAGTCAATGTTGTAATCCTTAAAAAGGAATTGTACAGGTTGTGTATTTGTGATCCAGGATGAAATGGAAACACTTTGGTTCATGGTTAAAGAGTTTTCATGTGAATGGATCTCTTTGCAAAAAGTTTTAAATTTTCAGTGATTTTCAGTAACCCACTGCAAATAATTCGCTTCCGCATTAGTTAATCCTATTTTCGCGAGACGGTTGTTACAATTAGTGGTATCAGAGCTTTAGGTTCGTTGAGTCTACAGAGACATAGGACTAAGTTGTTGAGTCTGTGTTAGTATCCTCCAGTATACCCTATAATTATTTCTGCTTGTGCAGAGAAAGGGTAAAGTTTTAAAATGACTGGAGAGCACAAAGAACACATTGCTAAGGGCAATGTTGTTGCACCAAGAAGAGGTGCAAGGGATTAGACAAGAATATAATGAGTGCCTGAGAATCCCCATTAAGACATGATCAGGATAGAGAATCCTACAATCATGCTCTTATTGGGCAGATTAGGGCAACAGTAATGCATATAAGTGAACTGGATGCTAGCCTTATAACCTAGGTTATCAGTCCTTAATACAGAAAGCTTGAGCTTTAAAAGAGTTCCTGAATGAATTAGTCATGTGGGAACAAGGGAAAATGTGGAAAAGATTAACTTATGGAAAGAAAGTGGACTCTGCCATGAGTTCAGACAGATAATAAATCTGTGATGGTAGTGCCCAAGAAGGGGCAATAAGCTGAGAAGTAGGGAATGGTATCTATAATTCTAGAGACATTTGCCTAATGGTTTTTGAAAAAAAGCCAAGTTTTTGGTACTAATAGTGCAATAAATGCCTAGTGTACCAGGGAAGTAGCCACTAAGTAAGTGCAAAGGTCTTAACCTTTCACCTGTAAGATTCTATGTCTTAGTTTTTGCTTCAGTAATAAGACTAGTAAGACCATGATATGAGTACAAGGCATGTTATAAATGTGTACATGTTGAGTACACTAAACCCTTTTTGTTATAAAAAAAAGATTGTTGATATTGTTTTCCCCATTGGTTGCTATATAGGGATGAAATGATGAGAACTAGAATTTGAATTCTGTTCAGTATTCTTTTAAATGCTCTATATTGATCTTACCTCCATGAAAGAGGAACAGGTATAGAAGAGATGCCTGGATAAAATCCAGGGATGTTAAATCTTATGTTATGGTAATATGAAAAGAAAGGAATATGATAGCATGTAAGTGCATACTACTTGATCTCAGTACTTGTAAACCCTGATCAGGTGTACAACTATTGATGATAAAGTGAGTATGGAAACTCTTAGATTGATATCTTTTTGATTGCCCTGATCATGCAATCATTCTGATACAATCTAAAGAGTATCATGAAATTGGAAATATGATATGGATAAATGTATCATATCTTAAGAACAAGAAAGAAGGATCTGATAGGAATTCAGATCAGTATGTGTATATGAGGAAGTAAAAGTATGGCCCTCATATGATGAGAAAGAGAACAAGGGAGGTGATTCCTGTTCAATAAAGTTGTAAATATGATAAAAGAAAGATGAGAATATGATGTGTTTTCAACACATGTGACTGATACCAGGGTAATAGATTCTGGTATCTGAGAATTATCAGATGGTTTAGATTGGCTACCTAGAATGGTGAACTATGAAATCAGTCTGATTATATAAAATGATATGAACATCATATGTTAGGGGTTTATGCTTTGCATAAACATAACAACTAAATATGTCTTTAAGATAAGTTCTCATTTGACTCTATGAGAATATTGTGCGAAGGAACTTTGTGCTGATCAAAGTTCTATGATGTCTACATAACAATGAGGTGTTATGAAGAGACATGATGATATGATGAATGAATAATATCTGTTCCCTTTATCTGGGATTTCGGGGACGAAATCCTTGTTAGGGGTTTATAATTTGTAACATCCCTGACCTGGGTTATGCTTTAACCCTAGGTGTTTTGATTAAGAAAGATGATTATATTCTTAATCTCATCTTGTGAAAAGTAATTAAGGCTCAAAAGGAACCTATGTTTCAATTTTGGTCCTGTTTGAACAATGTTGAAGCAATGTTTGCTTATTTTGGACTAAAGTGCAAATTACCCAAGTTGAGGGGTTAAATTGCAAATGTTGCATGATAATATGTTCCTATGATGTTGATACATTATAAGAATGAATATGATGTAGTGGTATGGTTTCCACAAGCTTGGACACCAAGATTAAGCTTGTAAAGCAATCCTTGTGCATTAAAACCTAGTTTTGGTGTAATGTGCAATTTACCCAAAATCTAGGGTTCAATATGAAAATTACCACTTCAAAAAGGTCCCTAATGTTTCTTAGCATCATTTAGAGCAAAGAAAATGAGAAGGACTCCTTATTTGAATTAAGTTATAGGAGAGAGAATCTTGACATTAAAATAATCAAGAATAATGCCTAATTGAAACCCTAATTCGATTTAGGGCAAAAATGAATAAAACTAATTGAAGGGCTTTCAACCAAAATGTTTTGGGTTGATTTTGAATAAGGATGGACGTTCCTTTTCTAAGATAAGGAACGAAAATATCTTAAGTAGGTGAAATTCTACTCACCTTATTATAAAGAAAAGTAATTTCCACTCACATATGGGATATTAATATAATAAGCATTAAGGTGCTTAATTTGCTTTTCTTTAAATTGAGGATAATGAAGGGGAATAAAAGGCAAGGAAGGTGCCTCGTACCCAAGGTAGTTGAGGGGGAAGAGGCGGCCACTTTATTGGGATTAATTGGATTTTTATAAGGCATTTTCTCTCTCATCAATTTCCTTATAAAAGTGTCATTCCAAGCCCAAACCAAGGCCTTTTTCGGATTTTCTTCTTACCCTTGCTTGCAAAACCGACCAAGGAGCTAGGGAGGAGCAGGGAGCACGTCCCCAACCTGTGGATAATCCCTTTACTTTCGTTCTCCATGATTTCATGGTGGAAATCGAAAATAAATTATGGATTCCTTCTTATTTCGATCTCCTCTTCAACCCTAGCCAACTTTTGCAATCAAAAGCTTGAGGACGAGCCTAGGGGGAGTTGCAAGAGCTTCATCCACCATTATTGGCGTGATCGTGGAGCTTTGGAGCTCAATTGGAGGCGGGTTTTATAACTCAAACCCTTAAACATTGCTATTGCATCAATTCTCTATGCTTTGTTGATTGATTTCTTCAATTTGATACACTCTTGTTTCTTTGCTGCAATTTCCATCAAGAACGGTTGCTGTTCTTGGTTGTTCGAAGGAAGGGGATGATGACATCATCCTAGATGCTTATCCAAAGAAAATTACCAAGAAAAACCGTTTTGATAGCTACTCTAAATCGTTTTAATTTGATTGGCTATGCGGTTTCAGCAAACCATTTAAGGGTAAACGGTTTGAAACCGTTTGGGAGCAAACGGCTTCAAGACCGTTTGAGATGGTTGACCAAGCATTTACCGTTTGGGAATTTTGTTCCTAATTATGTAGGCTGATAACCCTCCAAATTTGAGGGATTAACTCTAAAGGAATCGAGAGTTGAAGGCCAATCAATTAGGCAATCGGATTGAATTATGTGCTGATTTTCAACCTGATTAACTTGACCTGGTTGAGCAAACGGTTTCAAGACCGTTTGAGATGGTTGACCAAGCATTGACCGTTTGAGATTCCTGTTCATAATTATTTTTATTAATAACCCTCCAAATTTGAGGGATTCAATCCAAAGGAATCGTGAGTTGAATTCTAATCAATTAGGGAAACCTAATTGGATTAAGTGCTGATTTTCAATCTGATTTAATTGAACTTTTTGGGCAAACGGTCTCAAGACCGTTTGAGTGCGTTGACCAAGCATTGACCGTTTGGGATTACTGTTCCTTATGATGTGATCTAATGACTCACCAAATTTATGGATTAATTCCAAACGAGTCATGAGTTGAAGGCTAATCAATTGGGCTAACCCTAATTGAAATCAGTGCTGAAATCACAATGAGCTAATTTGAGATTTTGGGTTGATTAGCCCAAACGGTCTCAAGACCGTTTGGGGGATCATCCAAACGGTCTCACCTCAAGACCGTTTGGAGGTCTGGGGTCAAGTATAGTTGGCCAATTGAAGGTCCAAAGGTACTAATCATATTGCAATATAGTGCTGATTTGTTGATCAACTTAATAGACCAATCCATGATGATTTTTCACTAGAATCCAAAGGTTGGATGGGCCAAACGGTCTCAAGACCGTTTGGAGCTCATCCAAACGGTCTCAAGACCGTTTGGTGGTCACCCAAGACCGTTTGGAGGTCTAGGGTTGAGTATGGTTAGGTGTTTGAAGGTCTAAAGGTACCAAGCTGTTATACAATGCAATGCTGATTTGGTGATCAATCCAATGATCCAAACCTTAATTGGATGGCTTGGATTTGAGTGATATGATGGGAAAACGGTCTCAAGACCATTTGGAGGTCATCCAAACGACCTCAAGACCGTTTGGTGGTCACCCAAGACCGTTTGTAGGTCTAGGGTTGAGTATGGTTAGGTGTTTGAAGGTCTAAAGGTACCAAGTTGTTATACAATGCAATGCTGATTTGGTGATCAATCCAATGATCCAAACATTAATTGGATGGCTTGGATTTGAGTGATATGATGGGCAAACGGTCTCAAGACCGTTTGGAGGTCATCCAAACGACCTCAAGACCGTTTGGGGTCAGGTCATACCCAATTTGGATAATGGTTCAATAGTTTCAAAGTAACCAATCTTGCATTGATGAGTGTTGTTGGATCTTCGATTCCAAACCCTAAATCAATTGAATCAAGCCCTAATTGATGACCAATTGAGGGTCAATTGAGGGTCAAATTAGTTGAAGGTTGACCTATTAAACTCAATTGAAGTATGAGCATAGGTCCAATTGATGATTGGTTCCATGAATTCAATGGTTGAAGGTCCAATGCAATCAATTGAAACACAATTAGTAGCATGATTGATGATCAACTTCAAAGCTCTAATTGGTGTTTATAAACCCTAATCCCATTGAGATCAGACCATAATTGAAGTCCCAATTGAGGGGTGAGCCATGATTCAAATGATGATTGAGTTGATGATCCAATTGGTTGAAGTTCCATTGATTAGAATTGAGTGTGGTTCAATTTGGTTAATTCAATTGGATACCTCATGTTATTGAAGGTCTAATTGATCAAACCTTTTTGAAAACCTAATGTGATTAGGTGGGAGATACCTTTAATGGTACTAGTCATTAATGCATAACAAATGCATGGACCCAATACATGATGTAAACCCTAATTGAGGTTGATTCAATGTATAACCTTAATAAGAGGTTGTCTACATGTGAAATCACTAATTAGGATGTTAGTAAACCCTAGTTGAGGGTGTATCCTTGTGAAACCCTAGTGGAGGGTGTATCATTGTGAACCCTGGTTGAGGGTGTAACCTTGTGAAACCCTAGTGGAGGGTGTATCATTGTGAACCCTGGTTGAGGGTGTAACCTTGTGAAACCCTAGTGGAGGGTGTATCATTGTGAACCCTGGTTGAGGGTGTAACCTTGTGAAACCCTAGTGGAGGGTGTATCATTGTGAACCCTGGTTGAGGGTGTATCCTTGTGAAACCCTAGTTGAGGGTGTATCATTGCGATTGTTTATAGGCAACTTTATAATAAAGTTATTCCTTAAACTAAGATAAGTCCATATCATGTGAGATAGCTGGACAATTCTAACGTGTGGCCTATGCATTATATGCTAAGGGTGAGTATTCTGTGATGGAATGTATTAAGAGGGGAAATACCTTAATACAAGATAAAGTTGGTTAACTCAAGAGGGTCTGAATTAATGAGAAATGGGAAACCCTAACCCTGGTAAGGGAATAGTGGTGTTACCCTTGAATAATGATGTTATATATTGTTTTGCATGGTGTTGATATGAAATTGATGTATTATCATCTGTACTAACCATGCAGGTATGATGTGATGATGAACATAGCCAGGTATGAGCTATGACATTTTATGTATTGACATTGTTTATTGGGCCTTATGTGCCATGCTATACCTTATTGCCTAGTATGAGGTAATAAGAGAAATAATGGGCCTTAAGTGCCATGAGAAGATGTTTATGTAATAAGCATCATATTTACCTTGGTCAGGTGACCTGAAGGTGATAATTACCTGAAAAAGTGGTAATAATGCTCAATGATGAGCTAAGGGTTTGAATACCCAGAACCATATGATTATGGCATTGAGTTGCAAAGGAATGAAAATTCCCAGTATTGAAATGAGGGACTGAGATCCCCATGTCTTATAAAGACTGAGAAGTGATTAATGGAAATAGTACATGTTTTCTTTATAGCATTTGTCTTATTAAGTTATGTTTGGAAACTTGGCTGATGCTAAAAGAATATGATAATGTACTTAATTAATCAAGTGATACCATATAATGTAGTTTCCCTGATCACAGATCCATCAGCGTCAGAATTAGCTAAATGGTGAAACGAGTTTACTCGGAACGCATATTTTTGAATATGTGGGGGTAATTGGGCAATTATATCCTTATGCCCCATAGGCATTGCTACGGGATATGTCCTATGAACGGGATTGGTTACGGACCATACCCCAATAAGAGCATGGCTACGGGCCATGACTCCACAAAATAATACCGGGAATTGGCTACGGGCCATATCCTGAAGAGAGTATATGCTATGGGCTATAACTCTAATAGTGATGTTGCCAGTATACCCTGGAAAGCTATCTAGCAGAGACACAAGATGTCATGCATGTTATCTCGTACTGACCGAGATAGTTGAGCTCATGGGAATCCGGCTCTTCCATTGACCTATGTGTGGTACCGATGCTTTACGTAACCGTGGTCGGTTGGAGTATGAGCGGTATACCTCATCTCCTCAGGGCATAAGTGTGATTGTAAAATGTAATCAGCCGTATAGCATGTTTGCTTAAGGATTGAATACCGAGATTCATTGGCTGATGTTGCATTTCTTTGTGCATTCCTTAGTAGATAAATGTTAATTATGTTTCTTTATATTCTCTGCAAAATAGACAGATGAATTACTTATCTACCATGGGTAGATGCAATGACCTCCTTGAGAATGGAGATTATCTTATTCTGTTCTATGATGAATAATTCTACAATTCTACCTGATAATGTAAAAGTAACCCCTACTCAGTTTTAATTTGATAAACTGCAATAATAATGTTTTTGGCGGAGAGTTATATCTCTCGCTGGGGCAATTTTCAATTGTCTCACCCCCGTGGGAAAACATTTTTAGGTATGCATGGAAGGCAAGGCAGGAAATCCCTAGAACAGAGATGAGCAGAAGCAACAGCAACAACAAGGACAACAATGAGATCTCAGGTGGAGATATTGTCTGTCAAGTCATATAGATAGTAGTCCTATGTGTCGTCTCTGTACTCTCAGGTCCTCAGAGTTTTAAATGATTCAATCGGAGTTTTGGCTTAATGCCTCAAAATTTTATACTGCCTGTGTATATTTGTTAACAGGGCAGTCAATGTTGTAATCCTTAAAAAGGAATTGTACAGGTTGTGTATTTGTGATCCAGGATGAAATGGAAACACTTTGGTTCATGGTTAAAGAGTTTTCATGTGAATGGATCTCTTTGCAAAAAGTTTTAAATTTTCAGTGATTTTCAGTAACCCACTGCAAATAATTCGCTTCCGCATTAGTTAATCCTATTTTCGCGAGACGGTTGTTACAATTAGTGGTATCAGAGCTTTAGGTTCGTTGAGTCTACAGAGACATAGGACTAAGTTGTTGAGTCTGTGTTAGTATCCTCCAGTATACCCTATAATTATTTCTGCTTGTGCAGAGAAAGGGTAAAGTTTTAAAATGACTGGAGAGCACAAAGAACACATTGCTAAGGGCAATGTTGTTGCACCAAGAAGAGGTGCAAGGGATTAGACAAGAATATAATGAGTGCCTGAGAATCCCCATTAAGACATGATCAGGATAGAGAATCCTACAATCATGCTCTTATTGGGCAGATTAGGGCAACAGTAATGCATATAAGTGAACTGGATGCTAGCCTTATAACCTAGGTTATCAGTCCTTAATACAGAAAGCTTGAGCTTTAAAAGAGTTCCTGAATGAATTAGTCATGTGGGAACAAGGGAAAATGTGGAAAAGATTAACTTATGGAAAGAAAGTGGACTCTGCCATGAGTTCAGACAGATAATAAATCTGTGATGGTAGTGCCCAAGAAGGGGCAATAAGCTGAGAAGTAGGGAATGGTATCTATAATTCTAGAGACATTTGCCTAATGGTTTTTGAAAAAAAGCCAAGTTTTTGGTACTAATAGTGCAATAAATGCCTAGTGTACCAGGGAAGTAGCCACTAAGTAAGTGCAAAGGTCTTAACCTTTCACCTGTAAGATTCTATGTCTTAGTTTTTGCTTCAGTAATAAGACTAGTAAGACCATGATATGAGTACAAGGCATGTTATAAATGTGTACATGTTGAGTACACTAAACCCTTTTTGTTATAAAAAAAAGATTGTTGATATTGTTTTCCCCATTGGTTGCTATATAGGGATGAAATGATGAGAACTAGAATTTGAATTCTGTTCAGTATTCTTTTAAATGCTCTATATTGATCTTACCTCCATGAAAGAGGAACAGGTATAGAAGAGATGCCTGGATAAAATCCAGGGATGTTAAATCTTATGTTATGGTAATATGAAAAGAAAGGAATATGATAGCATGTAAGTGCATACTACTTGATCTCAGTACTTGTAAACCCTGATCAGGTGTACAACTATTGATGATAAAGTGAGTATGGAAACTCTTAGATTGATATCTTTTTGATTGCCCTGATCATGCAATCATTCTGATACAATCTAAAGAGTATCATGAAATTGGAAATATGATATGGATAAATGTATCATATCTTAAGAACAAGAAAGAAGGATCTGATAGGAATTCAGATCAGTATGTGTATATGAGGAAGTAAAAGTATGGCCCTCATATGATGAGAAAGAGAACAAGGGAGGTGATTCCTGTTCAATAAAGTTGTAAATATGATAAAAGAAAGATGAGAATATGATGTGTTTTCAACACATGTGACTGATACCAGGGTAATAGATTCTGGTATCTGAGAATTATCAGATGGTTTAGATTGGCTACCTAGAATGGTGAACTATGAAATCAGTCTGATTATATAAAATGATATGAACATCATATGTTAGGGGTTTATGCTTTGCATAAACATAACAACTAAATATGTCTTTAAGATAAGTTCTCATTTGACTCTATGAGAATATTGTGCGAAGGAACTTTGTGCTGATCAAAGTTCTATGATGTCTACATAACAATGAGGTGTTATGAAGAGACATGATGATATGATGAATGAATAATATCTGTTCCCTTTATCTGGGATTTCGGGGACGAAATCCTTGTTAGGGGTTTATAATTTGTAACATCCCTGACCTGGGTTATGCTTTAACCCTAGGTGTTTTGATTAAGAAAGATGATTATATTCTTAATCTCATCTTGTGAAAAGTAATTAAGGCTCAAAAGGAACCTATGTTTCAATTTTGGTCCTGTTTGAACAATGTTGAAGCAATGTTTGCTTATTTTGGACTAAAGTGCAAATTACCCAAGTTGAGGGGTTAAATTGCAAATGTTGCATGATAATATGTTCCTATGATGTTGATACATTATAAGAATGAATATGATGTAGTGGTATGGTTTCCACAAGCTTGGACACCAAGATTAAGCTTGTAAAGCAATCCTTGTGCATTAAAACCTAGTTTTGGTGTAATGTGCAATTTACCCAAAATCTAGGGTTCAATATGAAAATTACCACTTCAAAAAGGTCCCTAATGTTTCTTAGCATCATTTAGAGCAAAGAAAATGAGAAGGACTCCTTATTTGAATTAAGTTATAGGAGAGAGAATCTTGACATTAAAATAATCAAGAATAATGCCTAATTGAAACCCTAATTCGATTTAGGGCAAAAATGAATAAAACTAATTGAAGGGCTTTCAACCAAAATGTTTTGGGTTGATTTTGAATAAGGATGGACGTTCCTTTTCTAAGATAAGGAACGAAAATATCTTAAGTAGGTGAAATTCTACTCACCTTATTATAAAGAAAAGTAATTTCCACTCACATATGGGATATTAATATAATAAGCATTAAGGTGCTTAATTTGCTTTTCTTTAAATTGAGGATAATGAAGGGGAATAAAAGGCAAGGAAGGTGCCTCGTACCCAAGGTAGTTGAGGGGGAAGAGGCGGCCACTTTATTGGGATTAATTGGATTTTTATAAGGCATTTTCTCTCTCATCAATTTCCTTATAAAAGTGTCATTCCAAGCCCAAACCAAGGCCTTTTTCGGATTTTCTTCTTACCCTTGCTTGCAAAACCGACCAAGGAGCTAGGGAGGAGCAGGGAGCACGTCCCCAACCTGTGGATAATCCCTTTACTTTCGTTCTCCATGATTTCATGGTGGAAATCGAAAATAAATTATGGATTCCTTCTTATTTCGATCTCCTCTTCAACCCTAGCCAACTTTTGCAATCAAAAGCTTGAGGACGAGCCTAGGGGGAGTTGCAAGAGCTTCATCCACCATTATTGGCGTGATCGTGGAGCTTTGGAGCTCAATTGGAGGCGGGTTTTATAACTCAAACCCTTAAACATTGCTATTGCATCAATTCTCTATGCTTTGTTGATTGATTTCTTCAATTTGATACACTCTTGTTTCTTTGCTGCAATTTCCATCAAGAACGGTTGCTGTTCTTGGTTGTTCGAAGGAAGGGGATGATGACATCATCCTAGATGCTTATCCAAAGAAAATTACCAAGAAAAACCGTTTTGATAGCTACTCTAAATCGTTTTAATTTGATTGGCTATGCGGTTTCAGCAAACCATTTAAGGGTAAACGGTTTGAAACCGTTTGGGAGCAAACGGCTTCAAGACCGTTTGAGATGGTTGACCAAGCATTTACCGTTTGGGAATTTTGTTCCTAATTATGTAGGCTGATAACCCTCCAAATTTGAGGGATTAACTCTAAAGGAATCGAGAGTTGAAGGCCAATCAATTAGGCAATCGGATTGAATTATGTGCTGATTTTCAACCTGATTAACTTGACCTGGTTGAGCAAACGGTTTCAAGACCGTTTGAGATGGTTGACCAAGCATTGACCGTTTGAGATTCCTGTTCATAATTATTTTTATTAATAACCCTCCAAATTTGAGGGATTCAATCCAAAGGAATCGTGAGTTGAATTCTAATCAATTAGGGAAACCTAATTGGATTAAGTGCTGATTTTCAATCTGATTTAATTGAACTTTTTGGGCAAACGGTCTCAAGACCGTTTGAGTGCGTTGACCAAGCATTGACCGTTTGGGATTACTGTTCCTTATGATGTGATCTAATGACTCACCAAATTTATGGATTAATTCCAAACGAGTCATGAGTTGAAGGCTAATCAATTGGGCTAACCCTAATTGAAATCAGTGCTGAAATCACAATGAGCTAATTTGAGATTTTGGGTTGATTAGCCCAAACGGTCTCAAGACCGTTTGGGGGATCATCCAAACGGTCTCACCTCAAGACCGTTTGGAGGTCTGGGGTCAAGTATAGTTGGCCAATTGAAGGTCCAAAGGTACTAATCATATTGCAATATAGTGCTGATTTGTTGATCAACTTAATAGACCAATCCATGATGATTTTTCACTAGAATCCAAAGGTTGGATGGGCCAAACGGTCTCAAGACCGTTTGGAGCTCATCCAAACGGTCTCAAGACCGTTTGGTGGTCACCCAAGACCGTTTGGAGGTCTAGGGTTGAGTATGGTTAGGTGTTTGAAGGTCTAAAGGTACCAAGCTGTTATACAATGCAATGCTGATTTGGTGATCAATCCAATGATCCAAACCTTAATTGGATGGCTTGGATTTGAGTGATATGATGGGAAAACGGTCTCAAGACCATTTGGAGGTCATCCAAACGACCTCAAGACCGTTTGGTGGTCACCCAAGACCGTTTGTAGGTCTAGGGTTGAGTATGGTTAGGTGTTTGAAGGTCTAAAGGTACCAAGTTGTTATACAATGCAATGCTGATTTGGTGATCAATCCAATGATCCAAACATTAATTGGATGGCTTGGATTTGAGTGATATGATGGGCAAACGGTCTCAAGACCGTTTGGAGGTCATCCAAACGACCTCAAGACCGTTTGGGGTCAGGTCATACCCAATTTGGATAATGGTTCAATAGTTTCAAAGTAACCAATCTTGCATTGATGAGTGTTGTTGGATCTTCGATTCCAAACCCTAAATCAATTGAATCAAGCCCTAATTGATGACCAATTGAGGGTCAATTGAGGGTCAAATTAGTTGAAGGTTGACCTATTAAACTCAATTGAAGTATGAGCATAGGTCCAATTGATGATTGGTTCCATGAATTCAATGGTTGAAGGTCCAATGCAATCAATTGAAACACAATTAGTAGCATGATTGATGATCAACTTCAAAGCTCTAATTGGTGTTTATAAACCCTAATCCCATTGAGATCAGACCATAATTGAAGTCCCAATTGAGGGGTGAGCCATGATTCAAATGATGATTGAGTTGATGATCCAATTGGTTGAAGTTCCATTGATTAGAATTGAGTGTGGTTCAATTTGGTTAATTCAATTGGATACCTCATGTTATTGAAGGTCTAATTGATCAAACCTTTTTGAAAACCTAATGTGATTAGGTGGGAGATACCTTTAATGGTACTAGTCATTAATGCATAACAAATGCATGGACCCAATACATGATGTAAACCCTAATTGAGGTTGATTCAATGTATAACCTTAATAAGAGGTTGTCTACATGTGAAATCACTAATTAGGATGTTAGTAAACCCTAGTTGAGGGTGTATCCTTGTGAAACCCTAGTGGAGGGTGTATCATTGTGAACCCTGGTTGAGGGTGTAACCTTGTGAAACCCTAGTGGAGGGTGTATCATTGTGAACCCTGGTTGAGGGTGTAACCTTGTGAAACCCTAGTGGAGGGTGTATCATTGTGAACCCTGGTTGAGGGTGTAACCTTGTGAAACCCTAGTGGAGGGTGTATCATTGTGAACCCTGGTTGAGGGTGTATCCTTGTGAAACCCTAGTTGAGGGTGTATCATTGCGATTGTTTATAGGCAACTTTATAATAAAGTTATTCCTTAAACTAAGATAAGTCCATATCATGTGAGATAGCTGGACAATTCTAACGTGTGGCCTATGCATTATATGCTAAGGGTGAGTATTCTGTGATGGAATGTATTAAGAGGGGAAATACCTTAATACAAGATAAAGTTGGTTAACTCAAGAGGGTCTGAATTAATGAGAAATGGGAAACCCTAACCCTGGTAAGGGAATAGTGGTGTTACCCTTGAATAATGATGTTATATATTGTTTTGCATGGTGTTGATATGAAATTGATGTATTATCATCTGTACTAACCATGCAGGTATGATGTGATGATGAACATAGCCAGGTATGAGCTATGACATTTTATGTATTGACATTGTTTATTGGGCCTTATGTGCCATGCTATACCTTATTGCCTAGTATGAGGTAATAAGAGAAATAATGGGCCTTAAGTGCCATGAGAAGATGTTTATGTAATAAGCATCATATTTACCTTGGTCAGGTGACCTGAAGGTGATAATTACCTGAAAAAGTGGTAATAATGCTCAATGATGAGCTAAGGGTTTGAATACCCAGAACCATATGATTATGGCATTGAGTTGCAAAGGAATGAAAATTCCCAGTATTGAAATGAGGGACTGAGATCCCCATGTCTTATAAAGACTGAGAAGTGATTAATGGAAATAGTACATGTTTTCTTTATAGCATTTGTCTTATTAAGTTATGTTTGGAAACTTGGCTGATGCTAAAAGAATATGATAATGTACTTAATTAATCAAGTGATACCATATAATGTAGTTTCCCTGATCACAGATCCATCAGCGTCAGAATTAGCTAAATGGTGAAACGAGTTTACTCGGAACGCATATTTTTGAATATGTGGGGGTAATTGGGCAATTATATCCTTATGCCCCATAGGCATTGCTACGGGATATGTCCTATGAACGGGATTGGTTACGGACCATACCCCAATAAGAGCATGGCTACGGGCCATGACTCCACAAAATAATACCGGGAATTGGCTACGGGCCATATCCTGAAGAGAGTATATGCTATGGGCTATAACTCTAATAGTGATGTTGCCAGTATACCCTGGAAAGCTATCTAGCAGAGACACAAGATGTCATGCATGTTATCTCGTACTGACCGAGATAGTTGAGCTCATGGGAATCCGGCTCTTCCATTGACCTATGTGTGGTACCGATGCTTTACGTAACCGTGGTCGGTTGGAGTATGAGCGGTATACCTCATCTCCTCAGGGCATAAGTGTGATTGTAAAATGTAATCAGCCGTATAGCATGTTTGCTTAAGGATTGAATACCGAGATTCATTGGCTGATGTTGCATTTCTTTGTGCATTCCTTAGTAGATAAATGTTAATTATGTTTCTTTATATTCTCTGCAAAATAGACAGATGAATTACTTATCTACCATGGGTAGATGCAATGACCTCCTTGAGAATGGAGATTATCTTATTCTGTTCTATGATGAATAATTCTACAATTCTACCTGATAATGTAAAAGTAACCCCTACTCAGTTTTAATTTGATAAACTGCAATAATAATGTTTTTGGCGGAGAGTTATATCTCTCGCTGGGGCAATTTTCAATTGTCTCACCCCCGTGGGAAAACATTTTTAGGTATGCATGGAAGGCAAGGCAGGAAATCCCTAGAACAGAGATGAGCAGAAGCAACAGCAACAACAAGGACAACAATGAGATCTCAGGTGGAGATATTGTCTGTCAAGTCATATAGATAGTAGTCCTATGTGTCGTCTCTGTACTCTCAGGTCCTCAGAGTTTTAAATGATTCAATCGGAGTTTTGGCTTAATGCCTCAAAATTTTATACTGCCTGTGTATATTTGTTAACAGGGCAGTCAATGTTGTAATCCTTAAAAAGGAATTGTACAGGTTGTGTATTTGTGATCCAGGATGAAATGGAAACACTTTGGTTCATGGTTAAAGAGTTTTCATGTGAATGGATCTCTTTGCAAAAAGTTTTAAATTTTCAGTGATTTTCAGTAACCCACTGCAAATAATTCGCTTCCGCATTAGTTAATCCTATTTTCGCGAGACGGTTGTTACAATTAGTGGTATCAGAGCTTTAGGTTCGTTGAGTCTACAGAGACATAGGACTAAGTTGTTGAGTCTGTGTTAGTATCCTCCAGTATACCCTATAATTATTTCTGCTTGTGCAGAGAAAGGGTAAAGTTTTAAAATGACTGGAGAGCACAAAGAACACATTGCTAAGGGCAATGTTGTTGCACCAAGAAGAGGTGCAAGGGATTAGACAAGAATATAATGAGTGCCTGAGAATCCCCATTAAGACATGATCAGGATAGAGAATCCTACAATCATGCTCTTATTGGGCAGATTAGGGCAACAGTAATGCATATAAGTGAACTGGATGCTAGCCTTATAACCTAGGTTATCAGTCCTTAATACAGAAAGCTTGAGCTTTAAAAGAGTTCCTGAATGAATTAGTCATGTGGGAACAAGGGAAAATGTGGAAAAGATTAACTTATGGAAAGAAAGTGGACTCTGCCATGAGTTCAGACAGATAATAAATCTGTGATGGTAGTGCCCAAGAAGGGGCAATAAGCTGAGAAGTAGGGAATGGTATCTATAATTCTAGAGACATTTGCCTAATGGTTTTTGAAAAAAAGCCAAGTTTTTGGTACTAATAGTGCAATAAATGCCTAGTGTACCAGGGAAGTAGCCACTAAGTAAGTGCAAAGGTCTTAACCTTTCACCTGTAAGATTCTATGTCTTAGTTATTGCTTCAGTAATAAGACTAGTAAGACCATGATATGAGTACAAGGCATGTTATAAATGTGTACATGTTGAGTACACTAAACCCTTTTTGTTATAAAAAAAAGATTGTTGATATTGTTTTCCCCATTGGTTGCTATATAGGGATGAAATGATGAGAACTAGAATTTGAATTCTGTTCAGTATTCTTTTAAATGCTCTATATTGATCTTACCTCCATGAAAGAGGAACAGGTATAGAAGAGATGCCTGGATAAAATCCAGGGATGTTAAATCTTATGTTATGGTAATATGAAAAGAAAGGAATATGATAGCATGTAAGTGCATACTACTTGATCTCAGTACTTGTAAACCCTGATCAGGTGTACAACTATTGATGATAAAGTGAGTATGGAAACTCTTAGATTGATATCTTTTTGATTGCCCTGATCATGCAATCATTCTGATACAATCTAAAGAGTATCATGAAATTGGAAATATGATATGGATAAATGTATCATATCTTAAGAACAAGAAAGAAGGATCTGATAGGAATTCAGATCAGTATGTGTATATGAGGAAGTAAAAGTATGGCCCTCATATGATGAGAAAGAGAACAAGGGAGGTGATTCCTGTTCAATAAAGTTGTAAATATGATAAAAGAAAGATGAGAATATGATGTGTTTTCAACACATGTGACTGATACCAGGGTAATAGATTCTGGTATCTGAGAATTATCAGATGGTTTAGATTGGCTACCTAGAATGGTGAACTATGAAATCAGTCTGATTATATAAAATGATATGAACATCATATGTTAGGGGTTTATGCTTTGCATAAACATAACAACTAAATATGTCTTTAAGATAAGTTCTCATTTGACTCTATGAGAATATTGTGCGAAGGAACTTTGTGCTGATCAAAGTTCTATGATGTCTACATAACAATGAGGTGTTATGAAGAGACATGATGATATGATGAATGAATAATATCTGTTCCCTTTATCTGGGATTTCGGGGACGAAATCCTTGTTAGGGGTTTATAATTTGTAACATCCCTGACCTGGGTTATGCTTTAACCCTAGGTGTTTTGATTAAGAAAGATGATTATATTCTTAATCTCATCTTGTGAAAAGTAATTAAGGCTCAAAAGGAACCTATGTTTCAATTTTGGTCCTGTTTGAACAATGTTGAAGCAATGTTTGCTTATTTTGGACTAAAGTGCAAATTACCCAAGTTGAGGGGTTAAATTGCAAATGTTGCATGATAATATGTTCCTATGATGTTGATACATTATAAGAATGAATATGATGTAGTGGTATGGTTTCCACAAGCTTGGACACCAAGATTAAGCTTGTAAAGCAATCCTTGTGCATTAAAACCTAGTTTTGGTGTAATGTGCAATTTACCCAAAATCTAGGGTTCAATATGAAAATTACCACTTCAAAAAGGTCCCTAATGTTTCTTAGCATCATTTAGAGCAAAGAAAATGAGAAGGACTCCTTATTTGAATTAAGTTATAGGAGAGAGAATCTTGACATTAAAATAATCAAGAATAATGCCTAATTGAAACCCTAATTCGATTTAGGGCAAAAATGAATAAAACTAATTGAAGGGCTTTCAACCAAAATGTTTTGGGTTGATTTTGAATAAGGATGGACGTTCCTTTTCTAAGATAAGGAACGAAAATATCTTAAGTAGGTGAAATTCTACTCACCTTATTATAAAGAAAAGTAATTTCCACTCACATATGGGATATTAATATAATAAGCATTAAGGTACTTAATTTGCTTTTCTTTAAATTGAGGATAATGAAGGGGAATAAAAGGCAAGGAAGGTGCCTCGTACCCAAGGTAGTTGAGGGGGAAGAGGCGGCCACTTTATTGGGATTAATTGGATTTTTATAAGGCATTTTCTCTCTCATCAATTTCCTTATAAAAGTGTCATTCCAAGCCCAAACCAAGGCCTTTTTCGGATTTTCTTCTTACCCTTGCTTGCAAAACCGACCAAGGAGCTAGGGAGGAGCAGGGAGCACGTCCCCAACCTGTGGATAATCCCTTTACTTTCGTTCTCCATGATTTCATGGTGGAAATCGAAAATAAATTATGGATTCCTTCTTATTTCGATCTCCTCTTCAACCCTAGCCAACTTTTGCAATCAAAAGCTTGAGGACGAGCCTAGGGGGAGTTGCAAGAGCTTCATCCACCATTATTGGCGTGATCGTGGAGCTTTGGAGCTCAATTGGAGGCGGGTTTTATAACTCAAACCCTTAAACATTGCTATTGCATCAATTCTCTATGCTTTGTTGATTGATTTCTTCAATTTGATACACTCTTGTTTCTTTGCTGCAATTTCCATCAAGAACGGTTGCTGTTCTTGGTTGTTCGAAGGAAGGGGATGATGACATCATCCTAGATGCTTATCCAAAGAAAATTACCAAGAAAAACCGTTTTGATAGCTACTCTAAATCGTTTTAATTTGATTGGCTATGCGGTTTCAGCAAACCATTTAAGGGTAAACGGTTTGAAACCGTTTGGGAGCAAACGGCTTCAAGACCGTTTGAGATGGTTGACCAAGCATTTACCGTTTGGGAATTTTGTTCCTAATTATGTAGGCTGATAACCCTCCAAATTTGAGGGATTAACTCTAAAGGAATCGAGAGTTGAAGGCCAATCAATTAGGCAATCGGATTGAATTATGTGCTGATTTTCAACCTGATTAACTTGACCTGGTTGAGCAAACGGTTTCAAGACCATTTGAGATGGTTGACCAAGCATTGACCGTTTGAGATTCCTGTTCATAATTATTTTTATTAATAACCCTCCAAATTTGAGGGATTCAATCCAAAGGAATCGTGAGTTGAATTCTAATCAATTAGGGAAACCTAATTGGATTAAGTGCTGATTTTCAATCTGATTTAATTGAACTTTTTGGGCAAACGGTCTCAAGACCGTTTGAGTGCGTTGACCAAGCATTGACCGTTTGGGATTACTGTTCCTTATGATGTGATCTAATGACTCACCAAATTTATGGATTAATTCCAAACGAGTCATGAGTTGAAGGCTAATCAATTGGGCTAACCCTAATTGAAATCAGTGCTGAAATCACAATGAGCTAATTTGAGATTTTGGGTTGATTAGCCCAAACGGTCTCAAGACCGTTTGGGGGATCATCCAAACGGTCTCACCTCAAGACCGTTTGGAGGTCTGGGGTCAAGTATAGTTGGCCAATTGAAGGTCCAAAGGTACTAATCATATTGCAATATAGTGCTGATTTGTTGATCAACTTAATAGACCAATCCATGATGATTTTTCACTAGAATCCAAAGGTTGGATGGGCCAAACGGTCTCAAGACCGTTTGGAGCTCATCCAAACGGTCTCAAGACCGTTTGGTGGTCACCCAAGACCGTTTGGAGGTCTAGGGTTGAGTATGGTTAGGTGTTTGAAGGTCTAAAGGTACCAAGCTGTTATACAATGCAATGCTGATTTGGTGATCAATCCAATGATCCAAACCTTAATTGGATGGCTTGGATTTGAGTGATATGATGGGAAAACGGTCTCAAGACCATTTGGAGGTCATCCAAACGACCTCAAGACCGTTTGGTGGTCACCCAAGACCGTTTGTAGGTCTAGGGTTGAGTATGGTTAGGTGTTTGAAGGTCTAAAGGTACCAAGTTGTTATACAATGCAATGCTGATTTGGTGATCAATCCAATGATCCAAACATTAATTGGATGGCTTGGATTTGAGTGATATGATGGGCAAACGGTCTCAAGACCGTTTGGAGGTCATCCAAACGACCTCAAGACCGTTTGGGGTCAGGTCATACCCAATTTGGATAATGGTTCAATAGTTTCAAAGTAACCAATCTTGCATTGATGAGTGTTGTTGGATCTTCGATTCCAAACCCTAAATCAATTGAATCAAGCCCTAATTGATGACCAATTGAGGGTCAATTGAGGGTCAAATTAGTTGAAGGTTGACCTATTAAACTCAATTGAAGTATGAGCATAGGTCCAATTGATGATTGGTTCCATGAATTCAATGGTTGAAGGTCCAATGCAATCAATTGAAACACAATTAGTAGCATGATTGATGATCAACTTCAAAGCTCTAATTGGTGTTTATAAACCCTAATCCCATTGAGATCAGACCATAATTGAAGTCCCAATTGAGGGGTGAGCCATGATTCAAATGATGATTGAGTTGATGATCCAATTGGTTGAAGTTCCATTGATTAGAATTGAGTGTGGTTCAATTTGGTTAATTCAATTGGATACCTCATGTTATTGAAGGTCTAATTGATCAAACCTTTTTGAAAACCTAATGTGATTAGGTGGGAGATACCTTTAATGGTACTAGTCATTAATGCATAACAAATGCATGGACCCAATACATGATGTAAACCCTAATTGAGGTTGATTCAATGTATAACCTTAATAAGAGGTTGTCTACATGTGAAATCACTAATTAGGATGTTAGTAAACCCTAGTTGAGGGTGTATCCTTGTGAAACCCTAGTGGAGGGTGTATCATTGTGAACCCTGGTTGAGGGTGTAACCTTGTGAAACCCTAGTGGAGGGTGTATCATTGTGAACCCTGGTTGAGGGTGTAACCTTGTGAAACCCTAGTGGAGGGTGTATCATTGTGAACCCTGGTTGAGGGTGTAACCTTGTGAAACCCTAGTGGAGGGTGTATCATTGTGAACCCTGGTTGAGGGTGTATCCTTGTGAAACCCTAGTTGAGGGTGTATCATTGCGATTGTTTATAGGCAACTTTATAATAAAGTTATTCCTTAAACTAAGATAAGTCCATATCATGTGAGATAGCTGGACAATTCTAACGTGTGGCCTATGCATTATATGCTAAGGGTGAGTATTCTGTGATGGAATGTATTAAGAGGGGAAATACCTTAATACAAGATAAAGTTGGTTAACTCAAGAGGGTCTGAATTAATGAGAAATGGGAAACCCTAACCCTGGTAAGGGAATAGTGGTGTTACCCTTGAATAATGATGTTATATATTGTTTTGCATGGTGTTGATATGAAATTGATGTATTATCATCTGTACTAACCATGCAGGTATGATGTGATGATGAACATAGCCAGGTATGAGCTATGACATTTTATGTATTGACATTGTTTATTGGGCCTTATGTGCCATGCTATACCTTATTGCCTAGTATGAGGTAATAAGAGAAATAATGGGCCTTAAGTGCCATGAGAAGATGTTTATGTAATAAGCATCATATTTACCTTGGTCAGGTGACCTGAAGGTGATAATTACCTGAAAAAGTGGTAATAATGCTCAATGATGAGCTAAGGGTTTGAATACCCAGAACCATATGATTATGGCATTGAGTTGCAAAGGAATGAAAATTCCCAGTATTGAAATGAGGGACTGAGATCCCCATGTCTTATAAAGACTGAGAAGTGATTAATGGAAATAGTACATGTTTTCTTTATAGCATTTGTCTTATTAAGTTATGTTTGGAAACTTGGCTGATGCTAAAAGAATATGATAATGTACTTAATTAATCAAGTGATACCATATAATGTAGTTTCCCTGATCACAGATCCATCAGCGTCAGAATTAGCTAAATGGTGAAACGAGTTTACTCGGAACGCATATTTTTGAATATGTGGGGGTAATTGGGCAATTATATCCTTATGCCCCATAGGCATTGCTACGGGATATGTCCTATGAACGGGATTGGTTACGGACCATACCCCAATAAGAGCATGGCTACGGGCCATGACTCCACAAAATAATACCGGGAATTGGCTACGGGCCATATCCTGAAGAGAGTATATGCTATGGGCTATAACTCTAATAGTGATGTTGCCAGTATACCCTGGAAAGCTATCTAGCAGAGACACAAGATGTCATGCATGTTATCTCGTACTGACCGAGATAGTTGAGCTCATGGGAATCCGGCTCTTCCATTGACCTATGTGTGGTACCGATGCTTTACGTAACCGTGGTCGGTTGGAGTATGAGCGGTATACCTCATCTCCTCAGGGCATAAGTGTGATTGTAAAATGTAATCAGCCGTATAGCATGTTTGCTTAAGGATTGAATACCGAGATTCATTGGCTGATGTTGCATTTCTTTGTGCATTCCTTAGTAGATAAATGTTAATTATGTTTCTTTATATTCTCTGCAAAATAGACAGATGAATTACTTATCTACCATGGGTAGATGCAATGACCTCCTTGAGAATGGAGATTATCTTATTCTGTTCTATGATGAATAATTCTACAATTCTACCTGATAATGTAAAAGTAACCCCTACTCAGTTTTAATTTGATAAACTGCAATAATAATGTTTTTGGCAGAGAGTTATATCTCTCGCTGGGGCAATTTTCAATTGTCTCACCCCTGTGGGAAAACATTTTTAGGTATGCATGGAAGGCAAGGCAGGAAATCCCTAGAACAGAGATGAGCAGAAGCAACAGCAACAACAAGGACAACAATGAGATCCTAGGTGGAAATATTGTCTGTCAAGTCATATAGATAGTAGTCCTATGTGTCGTCTCTGTACTCTCAGGTCCTCGGAGTTTTAAATGATTCAATCAGAGTTTTGTCTTAATGCCTCAAAGTTTTATACTGCCTGTGTATATTTGTTAACAGGGCAGTCAATGTTGTAATCCTTAAAAAGGAATTGTACAGGCTGTGTACTTGTGATTCAGGATGAAATGGAAACACTTTGGTTCATGGTTAAAGAGTTTTCATGTGAATGGATCTCTTTGCAAAAAGTTTTAAATTTTCAGTGATTTTCAGTAACCCGCTGCAAATAATTCGCTTCCGCATTAGTTAATCCTGTTTTCGCGAGACGGTTGTTACAAAATTATTCCCATCCTCTTTAGTAGGCAACACAAGGGAGTGGCTTTATAATATGTATGTTGAATATGTCGAATCATGGGATATGATGATTGAGGTGTTATTTGGAAGGTATTTTCCACCCAAAAAGATAAATGATCTCATGAGGAGGATCTACAACTTCAAACAGTAGGCTGGCGATACATACTCGGAGACATGGGAACGCTTCAATATCATGCTGCAAAAATGCCCACATCATGGGCTGGATTTAGAAACCCAAGCGAAGAACTTTTATTTTGATCTTAATGAACATGATAGGAGTAATCTAGACTCAGTGGGAACATATTTCTTTCTAAACAATAAAGGCTCCAAGTGTCGAGAGATTTTAAAGAATATTGCTAAGAAGCAATCTTGGGGTGAAAGAGATGCACCAGAACAGGTCAAAGTTGTAGGGGATGCCAAGGCCATTAAAGAATTAAATGAGAAGATGGATTGGATAGTGAAGAGACTTCTAGAAAAAGATGCTGATGGGTCTGATCATGAGGCACAAGTAAAGTTCATGTGCCAACAATAGGGCTACAAGAACAATGACTATGCGTGGAGGAAAGATAAGAAATTCTTGTGGAAGGATCCAAACAATTTTCTGTAGGATCCGGATCAGAAGCCACAACCTAGTGTGGAGGACAAAAGTAATGAGTTGCTCAACCAAGTAATAAAGAAAAATCAAGAGTTGATTAATAAATTCAGTAAGAAAATTCAGTCACAGGGGAATTTATGAACCAATTCGTTCAGACTCTATAGAGCCATGGGGCATAGATGAGGACACTTCAGACGTCCATTGTGCAGATGGCAGCTGAAATTGCAAGCTTGAAGAAGCTGACAAAACAAAGTTTTCCGGGGAATACTAATGTTCCAGGAGGGAGCCATCAAGCCAAGGCTATTTTTTCTGAGGAGTGGAAAGAAAATTTTAAACTCTAAAGCCAATGAACCAAACACATTACAACCAGAAGTTATAGGTGAGGCCGCAGAGGAAGCTGAAGTCACAAACTGCTAAGGATAGTGCATAGATTGCTGCAGAGGAGCCTATTGCTGAGAAAGACACAGAGAAGAGGACACCATATGTGTTGCCACATCATGGAGCACAGACAGTCCTGGTTCCATATCCAAACAGCCTTAAAGCAAAGAAGGTGGATCAACAATTTAAGAAGTTCTTGGACAACTTTTAGGAAATTATCTGTCAATATTCCACTACTTGATGCAATTGAGCAAATACCTTCTTATGGTAAATTTCTGAAGAACATTATCACTAATAAGAGGAAGATTCTAGACACGGAAGTGGTGGTGCTCAAAGAACAGGTGAGCACATTCATTCTAGGGACATTGCCACCAAAGCGACAAGATCCATGG
This sequence comes from Alisma plantago-aquatica, assembly GCA_963693085.1. Lineage (NCBI taxonomy): Eukaryota > Viridiplantae > Streptophyta > Magnoliopsida > Alismatales > Alismataceae > Alisma > Alisma plantago-aquatica. The sequence goes on from OY856409.1 coordinate 1,572,064,613, forward strand.
TGCTTCAACATTTCTTGCTACATCAGGAAGGCAAAGTTTGGAGAGGCCCTTTGTGACTCACGAGCAAGCATCAACTTGATGCCTCTCTCCACCTTCAAGAAGCTTGGTCTTAAAGAATCTCAGAGGAGCAACATGATGATCTAGCTTGCAGATAATTTAGTCGTAAGGCCTTATGGGATTTGTGAGGATGTTCTAGTCAAGGTGGATAGATTTGTTTTTCCAGTAGATTTTGTTGTGATGGAGATGCAAGATGAGCAAAGGAATGAGCTGCTACTAGGTAGACCCTTCCAGGCTACAACCGACATGATTCTAGAAATGGGTAGAGGCCGGTTGACCATGGGCACAACTGATTACCGATGTGAAATAGTAATGTGGAATACCCCAAAGTCATCAAAGGAACAAGGGCAGTGCAATAAAGCCAGACACTTTGATCACAATGTTTCCATTTATCTAGGGAAACCCTTTCTCGACATGGCGCATGTCATGACCAATGTGGATAGGGGAACACTTGTCATGGATATCATGGAGCAAACTAAGGTGGTCTCTCTTGCTAATGTCGTGGGATATCCAAATGATGAAGATGAAGAAGTTTGCTTGTCTACTGAGGATGATGTTGTGGAGATCTCAATGATAGAATCTTATCCTCAATTGCCTCTTGAAGCTTGCTTGGTCAATATTATGGATGACTGGATGAGGAGCACATCGCTACAGGATTGCGTGAAGATGCTTCAAGTTTTTCCTTATTACTATTCTAGGCACTTTGAAGATCTGGGACCACTTCCGCCCCCATTGCAACCTTCTTTGGTGAATCCTCCAGATTTGGAGCTAAAGTCGTTGCCCCCTTATTTGAAGTATGCATTCTTAGCAGTGGATGCAAAGCTATCGGTCATTATCTCGGCACATCTGAGTGCCACTGAAGAAGAACAATTGATGGTTGTGTTGAAGAACCACCGTGGTGCTTTCGGGTGGTTAGTTTTTGAAATCAAGGGGATCTCCCCTACTCTATGCCAACACAAGATCCGACTTGTTGAAGGAGCAAAGCCTATGATTCAGCATGAGTTCAAACTCATCGCACTTGATGAAGATTGAGCATAATTGCATCTAGCCTAAGATGTTAAAGAAGAGCACTTGTTGGGAGGCAACCCAACTTAGGTGTCATCATTCTTAATTTCTTTATTTTTCATTTTCATAGTTAGTTGTTGGGTAATTTTCTACTTAGTTTGTAAAAATGATACCCTAATGCGTGCTTTGAGTGTGCAGTCCTGAAGAACTATCAATGCTATCGACATTGTTGTCGATACTATTGATTTGGGCTCAGTGAAACAGCTGTAGAATCTTCATTTTGTGGATAGTATCGACGAAACCATCAATAATATCGACAAGAGAACAGAGGCCCAAAGCAAAATGTCACTACTATCGACTCAATTGTAGAGACTATCAATATGTCTGGATATTTTTAGAAAATTTCATCTTAGTAATTTGGATACCATCGAAACCCTTGTCGATGGTATCGACATGCTAACAGTAGAAAGCAGTGACAACACCTTGTGAAGATAAAAAACATACACAGGTTTGGATACCATCGACAACCATCGATAGTATCGACACACCATGTTAACGATCCATGCATCTCCATCGAACGGTCTATAGTGACGATCCGTGGACAACGTCGATGGTATCGACGCCCGTCACTACCATCGACACATCAACGATCCAGGCCTCCCCCATCCATCCATCCATCGAGAGGCATCGATAGCAGTGAGCAATGGATTCTGCCAGATGTCGATACTATCGACGGTCTCGTCGATAGTATCGACGCACCGATAGCAGCGACGACCATCTATTCTTTCAATGAAAATACACCTTCAAGTTTCATATCTCCCACTTCTGAGCCCTAGCATCTCTGAGCACCCGGAAGCTACAGAGATCTTCACCAACGGTCATCTTCGAGCATCTCCATCGACTTTGAGGATCTCTGTCTTCTCTGAGCTTCACCGACCATCTTCTACGAGCTCTTTTCTCCATCCCTTTTCTCTTTCACACGTTTCCTCTTGCAACAATGGTGAGATCTGATGCTTCTTCATCAAGGGCTGTGCCACCTGCCCTTCATGTACCAGCTCAAGGACTAATCCCTTGCCTGAGGATAGTCCACCCATCGACGGAAATCAAGAAGGTCTATGACGAGTTATGGAAGCACACAATCAAGCCCACTCGTTATGGCGACCGACAGTTAATCAAAGATCTGGGGTTCGAGGCGAACATGGTGTACGTGCTTTGGGGGAAAATTAGAGAATCCCCAATGTTATGCCACGACCACACTGAGGGTCATCCATTCTTCAGCGGGTGGCCAACATACAAAGATATCATCATTGAGTTTATGGCGTCTCTGGATATTTGTGTTGTCCCCAATGAGCTTCAACCGGCACAGACTGAATGGAAAGAGGTGTGAGTTTCTTTCTTCCTCTACAAAAAAGATTACACCATGTCCCTTCGTGAATTCAATGGGATTTATGGGTGGTCTCATGGGGATCTACGCTAGCCGCCGCATAGGCCAGACTGCGACGTCATGAATGCAAAATTGGTCACTATACCTGAAGGCTATTCGATCAGCTGGAACCACACCTCCATCGCTGACTTCGAGCATCCATTCGTCCAAATCTTGCACCGTATTCTATCTAACACATTCTTTGCAAGATCCCGACTGCCACAAAGCAAGTTTTAAGAAACATATCTCTTCTTTCTCTATAATCTGCTCGAGAGGGAGTGTTTAAATTTTGGAGCCTTTTTCCTCACTCGGGTCATGGTGGTGAAGAGAAACACATCCCGTGAGGCCCCAATCTATTTTGGAGGTCTCATTACTCCTATCACCATCCACCTTAGCCTAGATCTTTCCGGGTTACCAAAGTTGGAATGTAAGAATACACTGAATCTGAGTCATTTTGTAAACGTTGGCCTCCTCAACATCCATCACGACACCGTCTTCGCCACCTGCCACGTACAAAAAGTCTTTTAAGAGAGGCAACTGCCTGACCTCACCTTCAACCTCAGGCCTGGACAGGATTATAGGTGGCCAATCATTGACATTGATACTGATGAGGAAGAAGGAGGTGACAATGAAGAAGTAGATGTACAAGAAGGTGACGATGATGAATAGGAGGAGGAAGTTGCCATTCCCCTTTAACGATGAGTTTCTCCACAGAAGCAACCCCGACATTTTGGAGCATTGTCTTCTTCTCAGCCATCCGCACAACAGCCCTCTCAAGGTGGAGAGGATGTCTACTCCATGCAGGGCATGTACACCATGCTCCAAGATATTCAACTGATGCAACATCAGCATACTGTGTCTTTTGCAGGTATCCAGGATATTCAGAATAGGTTGTACGTCAACCAACAAGCCATCTATGAAAATGAGCGCCTTCTCTTTGCGAACCAGGAGAACATACACAACCAGTTGCAGAGGATGGAAATGCAGAAATATTTGTTCTACGATCATTATTGGAGCCAGAACTATTTTAGAGGGTACCCACATCCACCGCCAAAGCCGCCCACTGACTTAACATTCTAGGGGCAGTATCCTACCTAGGACCCCACCCAGTTCCCGCCACCACCTCCGCAATAGAGGGTATCACTGTTCCACTTCTTAAGTCTGGATTTTGACTATGAGGCGATAGTCTAATTCAAGCTTAGGGGGTGTTGGAATAACATTTATCTAGTTTTTATTTCAGTATTTGTTTTTACTTTTGAAAATTTAGTTGTCTTTGTTTCTAGGATTTACTATTTTCTAGGATTCACTCTCTATCTAGTGTGATCAGTGGAGTTTAATGTAATTGCATGTCTTCTCGATATTTTAATTTGGGGGTTTGTGAGAGAATGATTTTAAATGAAAATCTTTAAGAATTTGTAAGCTGGTCTTGTGAGAACTTGAGGACATCACTTGTGAATCTGATTGGGTAGGTCAACTTTAAAGCATATGAACATGATTATGTATCCTTATGGTTCATGTTAAAAGAATTGATATGGATGTTGATCCTAAACCGACCAAACATTAACATGACTTTAATTTGAAGTGAGAGAGAGAGAGAAATCCCATGATTAACTGGTACAAAGTCAGTAAGGAGGGACATATAATTCTTTTTGAAGGTTCTGTCAAATAATCTTGTAATCTTTCCACGGCATTTTCATTCACACTCCACCATAAGAACTGGGAACACATTACTGTCTTTCACTCTTTTATTTCATCCCATGTAGATAGGTATTGCATTACAGTTATTTTCACATAGTTTTGCATGAGAATGAAAAAAAAAATAGATTAGTCATCCATGCACTTTATCTTTAGGTGCATGTCATAGTAGTGCATAACTGTCATTATGTAGTTGCATTCACATCTTTTGAGCATATAGTACATCATGTGTCTTATGTTCTTCTGAAAACATCAATGGGGGTGAACTTGTTCCATACCCTCCGAATAAAAATGCATCAAACGTACAAGTTATGTAAAAAGAAGGAAGCCCGACAAATAATAAATTGTCATTTATGAAAATGAGGGCTTGAAAAAAAAGCAAAAAGAATAAAAAAAAAGATTGAGAAGTAAGTAGGAATAAGAGGGAGAAAGGAATATGTTTTCACTTATACATTAAGAAGAATGGGCATATGATGCGCTTTTCTTAGATATTTCATCTCACTCTGAGATAGAATGATAGTGCATGCATGATTTCACCAAAAATGTTAGCATTAGGATCATTATCATCTGCATTTTGCATCATCATAGGTTATCATTTTTGTATTGCATGATTGACTGTAATGCGCTTCCATTTCTTCCACAGCTACCTATTCCATCTACCCATTGCTCTAAGCGGTAGGCCATCCATGATTTTCTCGTCATTCATGTATATCATGAGATCTGATTCCATCTAGATGGTAGTTAGAAAAAATGAGCAATGTAGATAGGAGATCACAAGATGCACCAAGCCTGAACCGAAGGATTTTATTATATTAACTACTTTATTTGATAGTGTTTGTTGATCTTGGGGTGGACATCTTTCATGAATGATTCTTTTTGCTTGAAGGGCAGTTATCGTTCTGTGGTTGGTAAGGGTCGGTATGTGGCTCGTAGGCGGGAATCATCCATGTGATATCACTCAATGTGATTATGTTCTTTAGTTGACCCTCTCAATCAGATTTTATAGTTTTGTTGCTAAAGGACGAGCAAGATTCAAGCTTAGGAGAGTTTGATGCATGGATTTTGAGTCATATTTATAGGCTGATTTCATACTTGTTTTGTGTGTTTATTTGTCATTTTTGTGACCATAATGGCATGATTCATTTCCTTTAGCCTATAATCATTGTATGCATCGAATTTATCTTATTTTATCCTATTTTGAATGAATTACTAAATCCCATGGACTAACTTGTGTTTTTCTCTCTTTTTCAGGCACCTACTGTTCCAGGAAATGTCGATACCATCAACACTTTTTCATTGCTATCGACAACCCATCAACGGTCAACATGGAGAGATCACACCCCATCGATACCATCGACGCATCTGTCAATGGTATCAAGAAGTCAACAGTCGAGATTTCATTACCCAACGATACTAGGACATCAGATGTCACTACCATCAACCATCCATCGATGGTATCGACCATACACATGAAGCACGAGTGCCCTAAGGTGTCGATACCATTGACACACCTGTCGATAGTATCGACGTTATCAGATCAGAGGAGGATTCAGAACCGCACAATCTAATGGTTGGGATAGATCGACGGCCATAAGTCACACCTAGACCTAAGGGAGGTTAGCTGAGGGAGAGGGATTACATCACTTTCCACTGCACGAGTCCTGAAGAAGAGGAGAGCAAAGAACGGAAATAGAGCTACACCCTAGAGGATTCCAGAGCCGCAGACGGATGATTCTACTACCAGAAGGCTGTAGAACGGGTGTCACGCACCGAGGATCATCTAGATCTTCTCTGTTTTAGGGGTTACATCATATTCTCATTTGTTTCCCCATGTTTTCCTCTTTCTTCTCCATGTGTATCATTGAGATGAACATGCGAGGCTAATCCCCATTGTCCTTAGGACTAGGAGTAGCCCGAGAGTTTATTGCCCATCGATACTAGGACATTAGATGTCGCTACCATCGACCATCCGTCAATGGTATCGACCAGACATAGGAAGTGTGAGTGTCCTAAGGTGTCGATACCATCGACACAACTATCGATAGTATCGACACCGTCAGATCAGAGGAGGATTCAGAACCACACAATCTAACAGCTGGGATAGATCAACGGTCATAATTCACACCTAGACCTAAGGGAGGTTGGTCGAGGGAGAGGTATTACATCACTTTCCGTTGCATGAATCCTGAAGAAGAGGAGATCGAAGAACGAAAATAGAGCTACACCTAGGAGGATTCCAGAGCTACATACGGATGATTCTACTGCCAGAAGGCTATAGAATAGGCGTCACACACCGAGGATCATCCAGATCTTCTCCGTTTCAGGGGTTACATCATATTTTCATTTGTTTCCCCATGTTTTCCTCTTTCTTCTCCATGTATATCGTTGAGATGAACATGTTGGGCTAATCCCCATTGTGCTTAGGACTGGGAGTAGCCCGGGGAATCACTGTATGACGATTTTCTATTGATTATCATAATTTGTCTCAATTCTCCCTGATATGTTTTTGTGTTTCTATCACAATTTGCTATGCTTGATCACCATAGTTGATTTCTAATACTGTTAATTTCTCTTGACAAAGGATTAGTGGTTGGAAGGCACGATTAAATTATTAGCCTATAAATTCCTTAGGCAAGGTAATGTACGATTAATGGTGGATACCCAGAGTATTAATTAATGCACTTAGATCTAGGGTATACGTTAGTACTAGTATGGAACTGACCTAGAACTAGGTAGTTGATTGTATCGTGGAAGCGAGCAATTATGACTACATGCCTCTATCCAGGATAAGGGACGAGTTATGTTAGTTGTGTAAAATTGCATGCAGTGAGACCTCACGTTGAAACTGTAATCCTAAGGATTCCCATTACATTTGATTAAACCAAACATTTAATCATCTCTCACTTTAGTTTTCTCTTTGTCTTATTTTTCTTGTGTCAAAACCAACAATCAACTTTTCCAATCAGTCTAGCTGATCGCGACCAGTTAGTAGTAGTCTATTGAAATTTACATTTCCCTGAGTTCGACTCGGGCCTCACAAGGTCTATATTACTTTGATACATACACTTACGTTTAACACACAACTCTAGCGTGTCAAATGGTCTGAGTCCATGTAACATCACTCAAAATTAATCATGTCTCTATATAAGGCCTATTGGACTAGACAATTCAAACAAACACACATATAAACAAACAAACACACACACATAAAGAGATATATATATATGTAGAGTAAGAACCTCCAAGCATAACTCAGGATACCAACAAATCAATAGCAATGTCCCTGTCTAAGCCTTTGCGTTCCCAACATAACATGAAAATTTGGTGAATGTCATGAAACCCTAATTTTCATGAAATTTTCTAGAAATTAGTTGATAGATGTAAAAAAATTATGAAAATAGGGTATATAAGAAAAAAATGGAGATTATCTATAAATATATTTTAGTCTTTGTTGTATTTTTTAAAAATAAATATATTTAAGTGGTCACCTTATTTACGTTTCTATATGGAAAATCATCAAATGTTGTTCTATAGTGTTGCTACTTAATTCAAATGAGATGAGAAGGTCAAATTAATATTTTCTATATCTAGTGCATTGGAATTAACACCATATGTAAATGATTTTTCCTTTGTGAAAATGACATACATGTCCATTCCCCAAAAGAAATGATAAAACTAACACAACTTGTGTGAAATCATAAATAATACTAACTCAGATTATATAATAATGGAAGGCGAGGGTTGACACAGTGGCCAAGCACGACATCCCCTCACAAGGGGATGTGGGTTCATGTAACATCCCTGACCTGGGTTATGAGTTAACCCTAGGTGTTTTGCCTAAATATGTAATTAAATCTTTGTGATTAACTCTGAGCATGTAATTAAGTTTCTCAGAAACATATATTTCAGTATTTGCTCCTTTTTATTTAAAGATTGTAGCATTGTTTTGATATATAGGGACCTATGTGCAATTTACCCAGTTGAAAGGGTTAGCTTGCAATTTGCACATGATGAGATGTTCCTCTGATGTTGAGACATCATGAGAATCGTTTTGGCAAAGTTTGAGGGATTTCCCAAGCTTGGGCACCAAGGTGCAGCTGTGGAAGCAATCCCGGTGCTTGAAACCCTAATTTGGGGTAAAATGCAATTTACCCAAATTAAGGGATGCAATTTGTAAAATATATAATCTAATGTATCTTTTAGAACTCTTGCCATCATTTAGAGAAGAAATGATGAGGAAGTCACCTCAATTGAATTATCAAGATATGAAATATACCTTGTGATTGAATAATCAGGGTATATGTGCAATAGCTCTTTATGTAAGTACCTTAGTATTAGATTGATCTTCCTTGCCTCTCTTGCTAGACCTTAAGAGAATTTTTGTCCTTAGAATAAAGAGGAAGGGACGAGCAAGTAATGAAGGAAGGACCTAGTTGGAATTAGGGGAAACTTATGGGCCTTTAATGAAACATCACCCAAGTATATATATACGCTTTACCTTTCAAGCAAAGGAACCTTTCCTTCGTGCATATCACTGTTTCCCTTTGCTTGGCCGAATAAGGACTGTCTTGGAGCTCAAGAGGAACGACCAAGGGTGCAAGGTAGGTTTGAATCTCTCTTCTTGCCTAATTCCATGGTTAGAACTCGAATTCAAGGTCAATTTGGTGACTAACTCATGAAACCCTATCTTTCTAGCCATCCTTTCTCATTTTTCCTTGGAGTTTTCACCTTGGCCAACCTGTGGGAACTCAAGGACGCCATTAGAACTTGGAGCTTGAAAGCTTGGAGCTCAAGGAGCAAGCTTTAGGCGGGTTTTATAACTCTAAACCCATGCTTTACTATGTACATCTCTTATATGCGGTTAGATGATAGATCTTCATGTTTCCCTACTTTTCTTTACTATTTTGAAAGCAAATCCATGGGATATCCGTACTGTTCTTGAGCTAGGAGATAAAGGCGTGATTTCCAAGAAAAACCCACCGCTTTTCACTTTCTTAAACGGTCCCAACAGTTTGCTCTCTCGGTCTCAGGACCGCGAGGTGAGCAAACGGTCTCTGGACCGCGAGAGGGAAAACGGTCTTCACGACCATTTGGACCCGTTGACCGAGCGTGGACCGTATAAGAAATATGTTCCTAATTATATAGGCTAATCACCCTCAAAATGTGAGAGGCTAACTCCAAAGTAATCGGGATATATGACCTTTTTAAGTAACAACTTTAATTGAATTTATTCCTGATTTTCAAATGGTCTGAAATTGCCTTTTTGGGCAAACGGTCTCAAGACCGTGTAAGGTCGTTGACCAAGCGTTGACCATATGAAATTACTGTTCAAAATTTATGTTAATTAACAACTCACCAAGTTTAATGGTCTAATTCCAAACGAGCTAAGAGTTGAAGGGTGATTACTAGGGCTAACCCTAGATGAAATCAGTACTGAAATTATGGTGACCTAATTAGGGTTTTTAGGGTTGATTGACCTAAACGGTCTCAAGACCGTTTGGGGGTCATCCAAACGGTCTCAAGACCGTGAGGGCAATCAACCATGACCGTTTGTAAGTCTGGGGTCAAGAATAGTTGACCAATTGAAGGTACGTTTATACCAAATTATATTGCAATTAAATATTGATATGATCATCAACTCAATAGGTCGGACCTTGATGAATTTGCACTAGAATCCAAAATTGGATGGGCAAACGGTCTCAAGACCGTTTGGAACTCATCCAAACGGTCTCAAGACCGAGAGGACAATCACCCAAGACCGTTTGAAGGTCTAGGGTTAAGCTAATTTGATCAATTGAGGATCCAATTACAATAAGTTATCAAATTGATTTAAATACTGATTTTGTGACTCGATCATGGTTCAACCCCTATCAAATCACATTATATTTTGATGAAATCTTGGGCAAACGGTCTCAAGACCGTGTGGAGTTCATACACACGACCTCAAGACCGTTTGGGCCAAGTTTGGGCCCAATTGGAGCTCAATTGAAGGGTTCAACCTTGTGTTGATGCACATTGTTGAGTGTTGATGGTTGAACATTGATAGACCTTATTTGAATCGACTTCAACCCTAATTGATCAACAATTGAGGGTCAATTGAATGACCAAATGGTTACACATAACCATAATTGACTTAATCTATAAGTGGTCATCATGGATTTGACCTTTAGAGGGCTTCAACATTGGTTGACATAATTGGTTGTAACTTTGAACCTTGTTGATGGCTAAACGGTTTGAGACCATGAGAGGGCTCACGGTCTCAAGATCGTGAGAGGGCTCGCGGTCTCAAGACCGTGAGAGGGCTCGTGGTCTCAAGACCAAGAGAGGGCTCACGGTCTCAAGACCGAGAGACCTCAAACGGTCTCATGACCGAGAGCCATCAAACGGTCTCAAGACCGAGAGCCATCAAACGACCTCAACCCAACTTGCCCTCTCGGTCTTGAAACCATCATGATTCAATGATGCCTAATCTAAGCTCTAATGATAACCTAGGACATCAAGGGATCAGTTGACTAATGATTGGACCCATGAAGGTGGTCAATGGGGTGAATTACCAAATTACCCTTGAAGGGTCAATTGAGTAAATACCTTGATCCGATTAAACCCTAATTACATGAGAATGATGTTGTCAGCCATGATGACTCTATCCAATTTGATCTAGTCTGATGTTATCATCAACCACTAGTAGGAAGAGAGAGATAGTACTTTAGAGAGAGAAAGCACCCTAGAGAGAGAAAGTACCCTAGAGAGAGAAAGTAACCCTAATTGGGTGGAAACTTAAGTAAAGCATCTTCAATGCACATGAATGTGCATAATTAAGGCATGATCTACTTGTGAGAGGTCATTGAAACCCTAATTATGATAAATGATGAACCTTTAACTAATCTGAGAGCATCAATGATGATGTTACTCATACATAATGATGATATGAGTTCAATTCACCTTAATGTGAATAGTAAACCCTAATCCAAGGGTGATGACATGTAATGTGAATAGTAAACCCTAATTCAAGGGTAATGGCATGCAAATGAGTATTAAACTCCAATTGATGAGAATCAGAGGATTTAACTCTTATGACAAGAGTGGGAAATGTATTCCTTATTTTTGTATTACCTTTGTCAGTTAAATTAACCTTGCAGGTTCTGATATGAAGGTGATCTTATCCAGGTATGGGTGTTGATGTTATATTCATTGAAGGCATGTTGTTAGTCTTATGAATAAGAAAAGTAACTTGATGCCTTGTCAATGGCATCCTATGATGATAATGGGCTGTGAGAGCCATGAATACCATCAAAGTCATGCTTTAGAGATGACTTGTGATGAGTACAATAAGAAATTATGATTGATATGAGTTAGGCTTGTTACATTTAGTATTCTTCTTTTATAGCTATTATGCTACTGTTATTGTTTGAAGAACAATGTATGTTGTTAAAGAATACTAAATGTACCTAACTAATCAAGTATAATGTAGAGCCCTGATCATAGATCCATCATTGTCAGAGATCAAGTGACGGTGAAACAGGTTTTCCTCAGGGAATTCCTGGAGCACATACTTTTGAGTATGTGGGGTACATGGATGTGTAGAACCTTACATCCTAGTGTAGGGTTTTGATGTAGATGTGTAATCCGTCAATCCTTCACTATTTTTTTTCCATGACCGTATCAGTGGTAGGTAAACATGAAACCTCCTGATGACGAAGAAATCACAGATATCCGTATCAGTGGAGATAAACATGAAATCTCCTGATGACGAAGAGAGTACAGAACGCCACTGTAACTCTAGAATAGCGAAGGACCAGTTTACCCTGGTGAACTATAGTAGTAGAGACACGAGATGTCCTACAAGTGATCCTCTTACTGACTGAGGAAGGTGAAGGTCATGAGAATCTGGCTCTCTTAATGACCTATGTATGATACTGATGTGACTTCTCAGCGATCAATTGGAGTATGAGTGGTATGCCTCATCTCCACAGGGCATAATGTTGTTTGTAAAACATAATCAACAACGTGGTATACTTGTTAGAGATAACTCCAAGTTAGTGGATTGATGTTACACTGTAATAGTGCTTATATTTCTTCATATCTCATAAATGTTGAGACCTTGTTATAGCTGCAACTGTTACTGATTACTTTGAAGGCTTTACTGCTTAAGATAATCTTTGATGTTATATTAAAGCTTCTGGCGGAGAGTTATAACTCTCGCTGGGATGATTATGAAAAATTGTCTCACCCCGTAGACTTCAAATTTTTAGGTAGACGTCGGAGACGAAGGAACCAGCCTACAGGTGACCAGTCTCAGCAGCAGTAGCACCAAGAACAACAGTAATCTCAGGTGGAGATTTAGTCTGCCTTGTGGTGTAGTTAGAGTCAGTCCTATGTGTCCTCTGCACTCTCAGGTCTTGGAGTCTTATGTTATGTGATCTTGAGATTTTGTATCTTGATGTATATAATTACTCAAGAAGTAATTATCCTGAGATGTAAACAGTTTATCTGTTGTTATGAAAGAAGTTTTTATGGACGCAAACTCTTGTCCCGAAAAGTTTTAATTTCCCGTGATTTTTGTCTTCCACTGATTTTCGAATCGCTTGCGCTGAGTTTTAATCGTGTTTATGTCATGGTTTGGAGATCAGAGCCCACAATTAGTGGTATCAGAGCTCTAGGTCAGTTGAGTCTATAGAGGCATAGGACTTAGGATGTCGAGTCTATCTTTAGTACTCCTTCCTTATCTAATAGAATCTTCTGCTCCTCAGGAGGAGAATATACATAAGAATGGCTGAGCCACATGATGAGTACGTGGCGGAGAGTAGTGCTAGTACACCTCGAGGCGGTGCAAGGGTTCCAGAAATAGAAAAGCCTGCACCTGAGTCACCAAGAGAGCCACCCCAGTTTGACCCAGCCGACATGGGTAACCCAGCTGTACAGACGATGTTCGGGCAGTTTATGACTGCCATGACACACATAACCTACAGGATACCCATGCCTGCACCTAGGGCACCTGTCCATCCTGAAGCACAAGGTATCGGTAAGACGTTCGAACGACTTCGTCGTGTCGGAGCTACCGAGTACTTCGGGACTGCCGACCTTGCCGATGCTGACCTTTGGTTGACAGAGTTGGAGAAGGCTTTCAGGATTCTTATCATCCCGGAAGCTGAGAAGGTTAGACATGCTGTCTATCTTCTCAAAGGAAGTGCTGGTCACTGGTGGAACATGGAAGAGCATAAGAGACCTGGAGTATAGTTCTCATGGGAAGATTTTCGTCGGGAATTTATCAATAGATATTTTCCAAAGACCTTCCTAGATGAGAAGATCTCTCAGTTTGAGAGACTAAGGCAGGGTATGATGAACATTAGTGAGTATGAAGCTAAGTTCATGGAGTTGTTGCGATTCTGTCCGCACATGGCTGCCACAGAGGAGGAAAGAATCAGAAGATTTGAGAAGGGTTTGAATGCTGATATGTCAACCCCCGTGTCTGCCTTAGAAAACCGAGAGAGATTCTCTACCTTCGTTGAGTCAGTCCGAAGGATAGAGAGATCTGTGGTTGAGAAGAGACAAACTCAGAAAAGATATCCACAGTTCCAGGGTTCTTCATCTAGGGATTCCAAGAAACCTAGATTCTCTGCACCTAACCCTCCACCACCCAGATCGAGTTTTCAAACTCAATGGATACCGAGCAGAGGTAGAGGACGGAGTCAACCGCTTCAAGGAACTCACAGTTCTGCATCAGTGTCAGTTACTGGACCACCCCAACCACAACAATAGGAGAGGAGTTGCTACAACTGTGGTAAGGTAGGACACTTGATGAAGGATTGTCGTTCTAGGCCTGTCATTGTGACACAGCCTCCGAGACAGAATCAACAGGGATCTCAGAGTAGACAAAATCAAGGGGCAGCTCGAGGACATGGAAAAGTGTCTCAAGATGGATCATCAGCACCACCTCAACACCAGGCGACTGCAAGGTTCTATGCCATGAACCCACCTGAAGCAGTGATCAATCCACGGGTAGTGGCAGGTCAGATGAAACTTTTATATTCTGATATGTCTACATCCTGTGTTGTATCTGTTTTGATTGATCTGGGTGCTACGCACTCTTTCATCACTTGTGAAGTGATTCGTAACTGCAATGTGACTGTTAGTCATAGGGCAGATAGTTTGTTGTTGGAAACTCCGTTGAGTGGGTCTGCCATTTTGCAGGAGGTATGTTCTCCCTGCACCCTCTTCTTTTCTGACCATCGCATTCAAGTGGATCTTATACCACTTGATATGCAAGGATTTGATATAATCCTCGGGATGGATACCTTAGAAAGGTAAAGAGTTGTCTTGGATTGTGAGTCTAAGTTGGCTGTGTTTGCTGATGAAAGCAACACATGGATCTTTCAAGGTGAAAGAAAGATTCTGCCCACCTGTCTTGTATCAACTATGGTTGTTGATAAGCTGTTGAGGCAAGGATGTTATGCATTCTTAGCCCATGTGGTAGATGTTACCAAGGAAAGTTCTAATCCTGCTGAAGTTCCTGTAGTCAAGGAATTCGAAGATGTATTTCCTGAAGAACTTCCTGGTATACCACCACCTCGGGAGATTGATTTTGAAATTAATCTGATCCCAGATACGAAACCCATAGCTCAGACTCCGTATAGAATGGCGCCTGCCGAGATGGCAGAACTCAAGAAACAGCTTCAAGAGTTACCTGAGAGAAGTTTTATCCGACCGAGTACTTCACCTTGGGGTGCTCCGGTCTTGTTTGTTAAAAAGAAAGATGGGTCAATGCGGTTGTGCATCGACTACAGACAACTCAATAAAGTAACAATAAAGAATAAGTACCCTCTGCCGAGGATTGATGATCTCTTTGACCAGTTGTGTGGTGCAACAGTCTTTTCAAAGATAGACTTGAGGTCTGGATATCATCAACTCCGTATTAAGGATAGTGACATATCCAAGTCTGCCTTTAGGACAAGATATGGTCACTATGAGTTCACGGTTATGTCGTTTGGACTAACCAATGCACCAGTTGCATTTATGGAACTCATGAATAGAGTTTTTCGACCTTTCCTTGATCAATGTGTTGTCGTCTTCATAGATGACATTCTGATCTATAGTAAGGATGCTCAGAAGCATGAGCAGCATCTTCGCCAAGCTTTGACCTTGCTAAGAGAACATAAGCTGTATGTTAAGTTTAGCAAGTGTGAGTTTTGGCTACCGGAGGTATCTTTTCTTGGTCATGTGATATCTGCCTCGGGAATTCGTGTTGACCCTACGAAAGTAGAATCTGTTCTACAGTGGGAACAACCGAAGACACCGACGGAGATTCGAAGTTTCTTGGGGTTAGCTGGCTATTATCGAAGGTTCATTAAGAACTTTAGTTCTATAGCCTTACCTTTGACCAAGTTGACCCGGAAAGATGTTCCTTTTTCTTGGAGTGATAAGTGTCAACAGTCTTTCCAGTTGCTGAAGGAGAGATTGACAAGTGCACCTGTGCTAGTGCTACCTGAACAAGGAAAAAGGATATGTAGTATTCTGCGATGCTTCCAAGAATGGACTTGGATGTGTGTTGATGCAGGATAAACAAGTGATTTCTTTTGCTTCCTGACAGCTTAAGAAACACGAGGAGAATTATCCGACACACGATCTAGAGTTAGCTGCTGTGGTTCATGCCTTGAAAATCTGGAGACACTATCTCTACGGAGAAACATTCCAGATTTTCACAGACCACAAAAACCTTAAGTATATCTTCTCTCAGCATGAGCTCAACATGAGACAACGTCGCTGGATGGAGTTAATCAAGGACTACGACTGTACAATTGATTACCATCCAGGCAAGGCCAATGTTGTTGCAGATGCCTTAAGTAGGAAATCAGCAACATCAACCATGAATAGAGCACAATTAAACTCTTTAGTATGCTCTAGGAGAGATATGCTTATCTCGTTAAGGCAAGACAATGTACAGTTGAAGGTGTCATTGTTAGCCGGTTTGTTAGCTGAGATGCATATTAAACCTACACTAAGAGAGCAGATTAAGGAAGCACAGCTAGGTGATGTTGCAGTTCAACAAATTAGATCTGAGCATGGAAATGAGAAACAAGATGGTTTTCATGACTCAGAGGATCATGTAGCTTGTTATAACGGAAGGATGATAGTGCCGGATGTGGACGACTTGAGGAAGTTAGTCCTGGAAGAAGCCCATTCTTCCATGTATGCTATGCATCCAGGGAGCACCAAGATGTATCGGAATTTGAAAGATCTGTATTGGTGGCCTGGAATGAAGAAGGATGTTGCAGAATTTGTTATGAGGTGTCCTGTGTGTCAGCAAGTTAAAGCTGAACACCAGAAGCCTGCAGGTACAATGCAACCTTTACCCATACCACAGTGGAAGTGGGACCATGTGACCATGGACTTTGTAGTTGGCCTACCCAGGACAAGCAAGGGACATGATTCCATTTGGGTAATTGTTGATAGGTTGACTAAGACAGCACATTTCTTACCTGTCAAAACAACCTATTCTGCTGAAAGGTTATTGGAGTTGTATGTTCAAGAGATAGTGCGTTTGCACGGAGTTCCTGTCACAATAGTTTCTGACAGAGGTCCTCAGTTTACGAGTCGTTTTTGGGAACAGTTACACAGAGCCTTAGGCACCAAGCTAAGGTTTAGTACAACCTTTCATCCGCAGACTGATGGACAGTCAGAAAGGACCATACATACCTTAGAAGACCTGTTGAGAGAATGTGTTCTCCAGTTCACCAGAAGTTGGGATCTACACCTAAGCTTGATAGAGTTTGCCTATAACAATAGCTATCAGCATAGTATTGATATGGCACCTTATGAAGCCTTGTATGGTAGACGTTGTAGATCACATCTGTGTTGGTTTGAGACTGGTGAACATCAGTTGTTGGGTCCTGACCTTGTGCAGCAGACCACAGAAAAGATTAAAATAATACAACAACAGATTAAGACTGCACAGGATAGGCAGAAATCTTATGCTGACAAGCGTCGTAGACCCTTAGAGTTCCAGGTTGGAGACAGAGTGTACCTCAAGGTCTCGCCTTGGAAAGGGGTCCTTCGTTTTGGAAGGAAAGGGAAGTTAGCTCCTAGATTTATGGGACCTTATCCAATCATTGAATGAATTGGAAAGGTAGCATATAGACTAGAGCTGCCACCTGAGTTACAAAAGTTACATCCTGTGTTTCACATTTCTATGCTGAAGAAATGTCACCCAGACACCGAGTCAGTTCTACAACCCATGGAAGTAGAACTGAATGATGATATATCCTATGAGGAAGGACCAGTGTCAATCCTTGATAAAAGAATTAAAAAGTTAAAGAAGAAAGATATAAGTCTTGTAAAAGTCCTCTGGAACCATCGTGGTGTTGAAGAAGCCACTTGGGAGTTAGAGGATGAGATGAGAAGGAAGTATCCTGCCCTTTTCTCTTGATATGCCTTATCGATTTCGGGGATGAAATCCTTGTAAGGGGTGGATAATTTGTAACATCCCTGACCTGGGTTATGAGTTAACCCTAGGTGTTTTGCCTAAATATGTAATTAAATCTTTGTGATTAACTCTGAGCATGTAATTAAGTTTCTCAGAAACATATATTTCAGTATTTGCTCCTTTTTATTTAAAGATTGTAGCATTGTTTTGATATACATGGACATATGTGCAATTTACCCAGTTGAAAGGGTTAGCTTGCAATTTGCACATGATGAGATGTTCCTCTGATGTTGAGACATCATGAGAATCGTTTTGGCAAAGTTTGAGGGATTTCCCAAGCTTGGGCACCAAGGTGCAGCTGTGGAAGCAATCCCGGTGCTTGAAACCCTAATTTGGGGTAAAATGCAATTTACCCAAATTAAGGGATGCAATTTGTAAAATATATCATCTAATGTATCTTTTATAACTCTTGCCATCATTTAGAGAAGAAATGATGAGGAAGTCACCTCAATTGAATTATCAAGATATGAAATATACCTTGTGATTGAATAATCAGGGTATATGTGCAATAGCTCTTTATGTAAGTACCTTAGTATTAGATTGATCTTCCTTGCCTCTCTTGCTAGACCTTAAGAGAAGTTTTGTCCTTAGAATAAAGAGGAAGGGATGAGCAAGTAATGAAGGAAGGACCTAGTTGGAATTAGGGGAAACTTATGGGCCTTTAATGAAACATCACCCAAGTATATATATACGCTTTACCTTTCAAGCAAAGGAACCTTTCCTTCGTGCATATCACTGTTTCCCTTTGCTTGGCCGAATAAGTACTGTCTTGGAGCTCAAGAGGAACGACCAAGGGTGCAAGGTAGGTTTGAATCTCTCTTCTTGCCTAATTCCATGGTTAGAACTCGAATTCAAGGTCAATTTGGTGACTAACTCATGAAACCCTATCTTTCTAGCCATCCTTTCTCGTTTTTCCTTGGAGTTTTCACCTTGGCCAATCTGTGGGAACTCAAGGAAGCCATTAGAACTTGGAGCTTGAAAGCTTGGAGCTCAAGGAGCAAGCTTTAGGCGGGTTTTATAACTCTAAACCCATGCTTTACTATGTACATCTCTTATATGCGGTTAGATGATAGCTCTTCATGTTTCCCTACTTTTCTTTACTATTTTGCAAGAAAATCCATGGGATATCCGTACTGTTCTTGATCTAGGAGATAAAGGCGTGATTTCCAAGAAAAACCCACCGCTTTTCACTTTCTTAAACGGTCCCAACAGTTTGCTCTCTCGGTCTCAGGACCGCGAGGTGAGCAAACGGTCTCTGGACCGCGAGAGGGCAAACGGTCTTCACGACCATTTGGACCCATTGACCGAGCGTGGACCGTATAAGAAATCTGTTCCTAATTATATAGGCTAATCACCCTCAATATTTGAGAGGCTAACTCCAAAGGAATCGGGAGATATGACCTTTTTAAGTAACAACTTTAATTGAATTTATTCCTGATTTTCAAACGGTCTGAAATTGCCTTTTTGGGCAAACGGTCTCAAGACCGTGTAAGGTCGTTGACCAAGCGTTGACCATATGAAATTAATGTTCACAATTATGTTAATTAACAACTCACCAAGTTTAATGGTCTAATTCCAAACGAGCTAAGAGTTGAAGGGTGATTACTAGGGCTAACCCTAGATGAAAGCAGTACTGAAATTATGGTGACCTAATTAGGGTTTTTAGGGTTGATTGACCTAAACGGTCTCAAGACCGTTTGGGGGTCATCCAAACGGTCTCAAATCCGCGAGGGCAATCAACCATGACCGTTTGGAAGTCTGGGGTCAAGAATAGTTGACCAATTGAAGGTACATTTATACCAAATTATATTGCAATTAAATATTGATATGATCATCAACTCAATAGGTCAGACCTTGATGAATTTGCACTAGAATCCAAAATGGGATGGGCAAACGGTCTCAAGACCATTTGGAACTCATCCAAACGGTCTCAAGACCGAGAGGACAATCACCCAAGACCGTTTTAAGGTCTAGGGTTAAGCTAATTTGATCAATTGAGGATCCAATTACAATAAGTTATCAAATTGATTTAAATACTGATTTTGTGACTCGATCATGGTTCAACCCCTATCAAATCACATTAGATTTTGATGAAATCTTGGGCAAACGGTCTCAAGACCGTGTGGAGTTCATCCACACGACCTCAAGACCGTTTGGGCCAAGTTTGGGCCCAATTGGAGCTCAATTGAAGGGTTCAACCTTGTGTTGATGCACATTGTTGAGTGTTGATGGTTGAACATTGATAGACCTTATTTGAATCGACTTCAACCCTAATTGATCAACAATTGAGGGTCAATTGAATGACCAAATGGTTAAACATAACCCTAATTTACTTAATCTATAAGTGGTCATCATGGCTTTTACCTTTAGAGGGATTCAACATTGGTTGACATAATTGGTTGTAACTTTGAACCTTGTTGATGGCTAAACGGTTTGAGACCATGAGAGGGCTCGCGGTCTCAAGACCATGAGAGGGCTCACGGTCTCAAGACCGTGAGAGGGCTCACGGTCTCAAGACCGAGAGAGGGCTCACGGTCTCAAGACCGAGAGACCTCAAACGGTCTCATGACCGAGAGCCATCAAACGGTCTTAAGACCGAGAGCCATCAAACGACCTCAACCCAACTTGCCCTCTCGGTCTTGAAACCATCATGATTCAATGATGCCTAATCTAAGCTCTAATGATATCCTAGGACATCAAGGGATCAGTTGACTAATGATTGGACCCATGAAGGTGGTCAATGGGGTGAATTACCAAATTACCCTTGAAGGGTCAATTGAGTAAATACCTTGATCAGATTAAACCCTAATTACATGAGAATGATGTTGTCAGCCATGATGACTCTATCCAATTTGATCTAGTCTGATGTTATCATCAACCACTAGTAGGAAGAGAGAGATAGTACTTTAGAGAGAGAAAGCACCCTAGAGAGAGAAAGTACCCTAGAGAGAGAAAGTAACCCTAATTGGGTGGAAACTTAAGTAAAGCATCTTCAATGCACATGAATGTGCATAATTAGGGCATGATCTACTTGTGAGAGGTCATTGAAACCCTAATTATGATAAATGATGAACCTTTAACTAATCTGAGAGCATCAATGATGATGTTACTCATACATAATGATGATATGAGTTCAATTCACCTTAATGTGAATAGTAAACCCTAATCCAAGGGTGATGACATGTAATGTGAATAGTAAACCCTAATTCAAGGGTAATGGCATGCAAATGAGTATTAAACTCCAATTGATGAGAATCAGAGGATTTAACTCTTATGACAAGAGTGGGAAATGTATTCCTTATTTTTGTATTACCTTTGTTAGTTAAATTAACCTTGCATGTTCTGATATGAAGGTGATCTTATCCAGGTATGGGTGTTGATGTTATATTCATTGAAGGCATGTTGTTAGTCTTATGAATAAAAAAAGTAACTTGATGCCTTGTCAATGGCATCCTATGATGATAATGGGCTGTGAGAGCCATGAATACCATCAAAGTCATGCTTTAGAGATGACTTGTGATGAGTACAATAAGAAATTATGATTGATATGAGTTAGGCTTGTTACATTTAGTATTCTTCTTTTATAGCTATTATGCTACTGTTATTGTTTGAAGAACAATGTATGTTGTTAAAGAATACTAAATGTACCTAACTAATCAAGTATAATGTAGAGCCCTGATCATAGATCCATCATTGTCAGAGATCAAGTGATGGTGAAACAGGTTTTCCTCAAGGAATTCCTGGAGCACATACTTTTGAGTATGTGGGGTACATGGATGTGTAGAACCTTACATCCTAGTGTAGGGATGTGATGTAGATGTGTAATCCGTCAATCCTTCACTATTTTTTTTCCATGACCGTATCAGTGGTAGGTAAACATGAAACCTCCTGATGACGAAGAAATCACAGATATCCGTATCAGTGGAGATAAACATGAAATCTCCTGATGACGAAGAGAGTACAGAACGCCACTGTAACTCTAGAATAGCGAAGGACCAGTTTACCCTGGTGAGCTATAGTAGTAGAGACACGAGATGTCCTACAAGTGATCCTCTTACTGACTGAGGAAGGTGAAGGTCATGAGAATCCGACTCTCTTAATGACCTATGTATGATACTGATGTGACTTCTCAACGATCAGTTGGAGTATGAGTGGTATGCCTCATCTCCACATGGCATAATGTTGTTTGTAAAACATAATCAACCACGTGGTATACTTGTTAGAGATAACTCTAAGTTAGTGGATTGATGTTACACTGTAATAGTGCTTATATTTCTTCATATCTCATAAATGTTGAGACCTTGTTATAGCTGCAACTGTTACTGATTACTTTGAAGGCTTTACTGCTTAAGATAATCTTTGATGTTATATTAAAGCTTCTGGCGGAGAGTTATAACTCTCGCTGGGACAATTATGAAAAATTGTCTCACCCCGTAGACTTCAACTTTTTAGGTGGACGTCGGAGACGAAGGAACCAGCCTACAGGTGACCAGTCTCAGCAGCAGCAGCACCAAGAACAGCAGTAATCTCAGGTGGAGATTTAGTCTGCCTTGTGGTGTAGTTAGAGTCAGTCCTATGTGTCCTCTGCACTCTCAGGTCTTGGAGTATTGTGTTATGTGATCTTGAGATTTTGTATCTTGATGTATATAATTACTCAAGAGGTAATTATCCTGAGATGTAAACAATTTATCTGTTGTTATGAAAGAAGTTTTTATGGACCCAAACTCTTGTCCCGAAAAGTTTTAATTTCCCGTGATTTTTGTCTTCCACTGATTTTCGAATCGCTTCCGCTGAGTTTTAATCGTGTTTATGTCATGGTTTGGAGATCAGAGCCCACAGTTCAATTCGTGGTCCAAGCCCCCCTCCGACAACATAATACACTAATTGGGCACGATGTGTGGGTGAGATGCTATCACCTATGAGACCTTTAGAGTTAACCATGTTGGGGTTGGTCCATTAGCGACCTTGTCCAAGAGGGTTTCCCTCATTAATGTAAGAAATTATTATGAAATAATAATTTTGATATATATATAAACAAACTTGATGATGATGAATGTGTATCCATGGGTGTGTATAAGGATGAAAATAGAAACCCCAACTAAGTAAGATATAGACTTGAGTTGCTTATGTAGGTTTGAATAATATCCTAAAGTCCATGATTAGTTATTCTAAGGGAGGTCATATGTTCAAAAGATCTCTAAGCCTACATTCTTGAGAAATATTCTCACTTCATATGGGCACTTTTTAATATCAATATGATTTTTTTTGTTTATAGTGCATGATAATTACGGTACTCTAGGCAATGGATACTAAGAGAGTAGGGAATTGAAAATCATTTTTGTTCAATGTGCATCAATGTGTTTTCTATCTACTTCTATTTTCAATTATATGGTTAAAATTTATGGTTCTTATAGTAATTATTTTCTACTGATTGTATCCGCCTTTGGCATAATCTAATTATTTTCCCTAGCCATGGACGGGCTCAAGGCTTGTCTCACTATATATGAATGTGTTCCCAACATTGTATATGCATATATGATAATGATGCCATTCATGAAAAGATTAGTGCTAATGACGATGGCACTTGTCCTTAGATAAAAATTTCTAAAACTCACTGTTCATACTTAGAATACCATAATTTTACACTTGGTGTATTTTTGCATATTTGGTATACCAACGTTTATGTTGTTCTAATTGATAGGATGGTCTACCAACTCCTTCACATGGTTCTCGAGGATGATGGCTCTCCTTATCTTGTCTTTCAAGTTTCTGTAATTATATGATTGTCATGTGATTTAAACTTATGTAAGGCCTATGTCCGTTATTAGTCAATACAATTTAATTCTATGCTTCCTTTCATCTAAGGGCTTAGCCTTCTTTTGTTAACATTGTAGTCGTCTTTGATATATGCTTATTTCTTGGTTTAGTGATTCATTGTGGTTTAAACAATCCTTTTGCAATGTGAATGTATGCTATCTTAGGATGACCATCCGGACTCTCATATCTCCTACATTTGGTTATAAGCATGTGAAACTGAGGTAAGATGTGAAGTCAATGTCATATCGTATGGGAGCAGTAATTCACAAGAAACTGACTTTTAGATGTGATTGCTTTGGTCAAATGTCTAACAAGAATCTTTGTTTAAGAGATATAGAAGAAGTTTAAATTAGAATGTGTGAATTGGTTTTATCACTTCGAATTATATCATTTCGAATACATGAAAACCATCTCACACAAGGTTGAGTATAGAACAGTTTACGCACATAAAATATTACAAGCCCAAAAGAACCAAAAAAGCAATTCCCACCAGATAAAGGAAGCCATGATATGTGAGCCCCATTTTCGTGGACGTGTGAGGGTCGACTTGGCTCGTGCTAAATAAAGCTGGTAGATTGGATATAGAAAATACAAGCTCGCCGTGCAAAGTTCACGTCCTTGTTTCGGGAATGATTTGCAAGTCAAGAGTGCTATTAAAGTCCGGTTGACAAGATACATCGGGATGAGATCCCATCGGTAGCCCCGACATGTATATCCAGCCCAGACGGGACTAGCTCATTCAACCGACCAGACACCATATTTTAAAACACCGAATGGATCGAGTACCGAGCTGATGAAGCAGCCTCCCGTCACCCCATTCCATTAATAAATTGTCACAGCAGCTAGTCGATTGTTTCACCCGGCGTACGCTACTGGTTCTTGTTTTCTTAAGCATCATCAGCTAGCTAGGAATGGTACCGTTCTTTATACGTCCGTGTACTGCCGACTACCACCAGCGTAGCGGATGCGCTCAGACAGACAGCCTTATTATAACAGATATGTGTATCTAAAACTAAAAGTTAGACAGTTGGATGTAATTATATATGGACTGAACAGTTTGGTCATCATCAGTGAGTTTGTTTAAACAAACAATTTGTATTGGTAGGTGCATCTGAGCTGACCCCACAGCTAAATCATTGAGGAGCTATGATTCCGATGCATGGGTTTCTGTTAAACACCTGTACCGTCATGTCCATAAACTAACCCTGAACCTGTCCTCGGGGTCATAATTAAGGTTCAGGCTGATTTGTTAACGACAAATTGCAAGTGCAAGTGTGAGGGCAAGAAGGGTTGTGGGGAGGTGAGTTTGTGTGGTACTTGGTGTGCCGGCCGGCTAGCTCCTCATACTCACACAGAGACAGTTACCTAAATCTACATGTGCGGAACACAATCTCGCATCACAGAATTATAGGACGGGAGACCCAATCATGGCACTTCGTTCACGGGTGTGTGGCATTTCATTTCAGTTGTATTCACGTCACTTTCTTTGTCCTTGTCACGCCGATAATTAATGTCTTTCAAAGGGGAATAATTAAAAACGGGAAAAGAAGAAGTAATAAGGAAGAGCTTTCCTGTTGGTGTGGTCATCTCATGATTTATGTAAAAAGCACGTACGTAGGTACATTACAGTTGTGGTGTCAAGATCTTGGGTTAATTGCCGCAACGTAGAGGTAGAACCAAGCAACCGAAGGTGAAAGCTGGGATTGTTGCCAATCAGAACCTATGTCATAATGTCTCCACGGATCCATGATTGACTGGTGCTACGCAAAGGCTATCCGGCGAGGTCGATCCCGGCATGGAAGATTGAAGATGAAGTTATGTTTGGACTTGGAAAAAGGTGGATGTACTGCAAGCGTACGTGGAAAAAGAAAGGTTATAAAGTTTGGGGAACACGAATCCATGCTGACCTACCGATGTCCCAAACCACGTAGGGCGGTTGCCCGATGGAGCTAAGAAAAGATGGTGGCGAGTAGGGAGGTTGGCGAAAGGCATTTATGCTTTAGGAATTCGATTGTGGCGGTGGCGGTGGCCGTGCCCGTGGCCGGTGGGATGCAAGTTTGAAAGGTAAACTTGCCATCAATCGAGGGCTCGGGGTTTTCTCGACCCATCAGGTTGGTGATGGATTTTAGGCTCAAACCGAACTCCCTGTTAGAGAATATGAGGGTAGCTTGGTAATGGGGTGATCCGTCGACCGATCCAAGTGCCTGTCAGTTTCAAACTCCATCCAAACCGAACTTGGAGATTGAGCTCAATACGCAAACATTATGTCGCTACTTTCTTCTTTCTGGCCATTTAGGATCATGGACCATCTCTGGTCCCCTAGTATATATAACAGGTAGCCTGCGCCGATTATCTTTCGTATATACATTTACACACATACATAGCTACTGGTTGTGTACATATCTGAAAGTGCGTGTGTATATAACGTTTTAGGTGATAACCAAGATTATTGTTCTCATCGGTGTCAAATTCAGAAAATGAAAATGGGGTTGAGTTAGACAAATCACAACAAAAGTTGATATTTTCTTGATAATGTTCTTTTGACCAAAAAACCAAAATGGTATGTTTAACCATTTCAATTACCAAAACGGCATGCTCCTGAACTAAATTTCCGAAATGACATGTTTGCAGAGCAATATGTCCCAGCTGGAGACGTATTGCTCGTTTCGAAAGCTATATGTCCACTTGGGTGACACATTGCCCTTTGTCAGAGCAATACGCTCCTGGATGGAATTGCATTGCCCTGTTGTGGGGCCAATATGTCCAGATGCGAGACGTATTGCTTTGCGAGAGAGTAAGACGTCTAGGTGTATTGACCCCATCGTAAAACAATGTGTCCAGGCTCAGGACGTATTACCTCTCGGTGGGACCAATACATCACGGACT
Source organism: Alisma plantago-aquatica (assembly GCA_963693085.1). Lineage (NCBI taxonomy): Eukaryota > Viridiplantae > Streptophyta > Magnoliopsida > Alismatales > Alismataceae > Alisma > Alisma plantago-aquatica. The sequence continues at coordinate 1,572,090,976 of OY856409.1, forward strand.
GAGATGTATTGTCCTGTGGTGAAGTAATGCGTCTTGAAGCGAGACGTATTGTTGCCACATCAGATTAATACGTTTCCATGCAAGATGTATTCCATGTATAGGCAAGCAATACGTCCCCATGCAAGACATATTGCTCTTTTATCAATTTGTTTATATTTGTAATTTTTATTTGCTTAATATTGTTTGTATAATAATAATATATATTTTATATTTGTACATTTACAATTACTTCACTTATAATTTTCAGTATACTATATGTTCAATTATTATAAATTTGTTAATTTGAATAGCTCCAAGCATACCTACATATTATAGAAGTCTTATTGCAACCGATAGTTCATGATTGTTACTTGATTAGATAAGAAGAAATTAATCCAGAACCATGAGATATCAATTAAAATTAAGGTTAGAACGTGAACTACATGAAGAGGAAATAATACGTTTCATGTTTATCGAGATGATATCATAAATTAAAACATTCATCAATCAACAACCACATATATAAATCATAGGTGGTGGACATATACGATAGATCCAAATACAAACTAGATAAATGCCTTCACAAATGCATATATACAAAAGAGTACAACATGTAATAAACTAAGCACGTCCTCCACACCCACATCACCCTCACCCACCTCCCTGTACCACTGACTCCTGAGTAGGGATCTCATCTGGAGATACCTCAATGGGGGACAACTATGTAGTAGTAGGATGATGAGTTCTAAGATATAAATGGAAAGGTGGATGTGGGCTGAGGGGTCTCTGAAAACTAGTATGTGGGGCCTCCGGTGGGGTGCAAAATGGGTAATCAAACAGAGTCAGTGAGTATGTATCATAAGATGGTGGCCGACCCTCATGAGTAACTAGTGGTGGTACTAAAGTGTATGGAACAGAAGAAGAACTTGCTCCATAATAGACTGCGAGTGGAGGAGGTGGGATGATGTATGAAACAGATGTACCAACTCTTGAAAAGTATGGTCATGTCAGTTCCCATCCCATGAACTGAGAAGTGGGAATAGGCTCATGTTTAGTGGTACATGTATGAGTAGTAGTGGGCGTGGGATCAGGACCAGTGGTGTGAGTAGGAGTGGGGATGGGATCATATGAGTGAGCATAGTCAGGAAGACTTTCAAAGTAGCTCCCTTGGATGTTGTAGATATCAACTTTGATATGTGTAGGGGCATGATGTAAAGCCGCTCAGATTTGCACATGTGATTTTACCTATTCAAACAAAGAATGTAGAAATAATAAAGACCAATTACATATAGGTCAAATAATAACAGGTTGCTAAAAAAGGTAATTATACTCACAAATTTTTGATGTCAATAACTGCTTGGGTAGAATGTGGTCGGAGGCTGAGCTGGAGGGCCCACTACATACTGTGGATGATACCATACATAGTGAACATGTGGACTAAAGTCTGTCCTTGCTGGTAGAGGGGGAACTAGGCTCTCACGTTTGTTGTGCCACAGTTGCACCTCCGCCCTATAGTGATGCAACCAATCCTCAACAACATGACCCCTCCCATCTATCTTACTAAGGTGTAATAAGGCAAGAGTAGGTTGTACTTGAACAAATCTAAATTGTCCAAGGACTCAGTCTGGGAGGTGTCACTCTACTACTGTGTAGCACACTAGAAGCACTCGGGCCAACTAAATATCACAACCCTCTTGCCACAATGCTAGAAGTCTCTGTAGAATATCCTCAGTGTAAGGAGTTAACTGTATCTATTATTCAGAAATATAACATATATCATATATAAAGGATGAATATTTTTTTAGAACATTAGAATAAAGTTAATTATTAGAAGTAAATTATACCTGAGAGGATAAAATTTGGTCAAAGGTGGAATCATAAAATTGGACTGATCCTCTCATAGTATCACCCCTTTGAACAAAATTAGGCCACCTATTAAATTGACAAACTAAAGTTATCTAAACTTACAAAATGATTACATAAATTTTTATATAGAAGTTGTGTAGATATTTACCTATAGCCCAATGGAACATCTATTGGCCACTCCCCCATTTCATAACCAGTGATCATGGGTGTCCAATTTCTAACCTCTCCCAACACCACATCTGCAATAGACACACACATCCAAACAAGTGGGCAATTTTCGTGGAATGAGTAGTAGCCTTGTACAACTCTCTATAAAAGTATGGTAGAGTTGTAACATCCCAAGATAGAGTCTTACAACTTGCAAAGTTAGCCACACGGGGGAGGTAGCGTACATGAACCTTATCCCTAGTACTAACTGGGATAAGATAACTACCTCAAAAGTATAGGAAATATGCTCTAGTATACCTTGTCCTCATTTGTCTTTGATGTTATTCATCTCCTCAAGTGAAATTCAACCCACAAAAGTTGTCACACAACCAAGTAAAATGAATGTGCCCCTTATACATTCCATCTCGTACATCTCCCAAGTAATGCTTACACAGGTGAGACCATGCAGAAAATTGCCCCTCATGTATGCCTAAATGATATGCAGCTATAACTTGTGGTCTATCAATCGTAAAACCTAGAAGAACTATGACATCTTGAAGTGACAGTCATCTCAAAAGATGGGAATATAAAAGTGTTTCTAGATTTGTCCCAACGGTTAACTAGGGAAGTGATCAAATTGGGATCTAGGTGGATAGGTTGTAGCTTATGAAGAAGGCCAAAACCGACTAAAGTAATGTTATGCAAAACACCGTCCTCAGTAACAGGCCAAGTTAACAACATGAAGTGGTGTTGGGAGACTCAAAATGATTCTCTAGGAGCTATTTATATGAAAAATGGAAATATTACATTAACTTAAAAGTTGAACAATAACTAAAACATTAAATTAATGGAAAAGTGATGTTGCCCTATTTTGGGGCTCCATCGTGTGCCATTTTGTACTTTGATCACATCTAAACAACTTAGATTGCAAGTTAATTCTCCCAATATGTGTTTCACTATCAAATGCACTTATGGACGTTCTTTGCATTATTTTCAGGTACATGGACCATGCTTTGGATGGATGAGAGAGAAGGAAGGAGTTATAGGATTCCTCCACTCATGGAGGGGTCCAAAGAAGGCCCCAAAGATCCCTCAACCTACCCCTAATAGCCAAGGTTCGACATCAAACAAAGAAGTCCATGGATGATGTAAATTGAAGTTCATTTAGCTATTGGAGATCCCAACACGACTGTGGCCCCATGGTCACGGGTAGTGTCAATTATTGTGAAGAAGCAACTAAGATGTCAGGTTGTTGCACCAAACTCACCACGGTCATGGCCATCAACACGGTTGTGGCCCATTGAATATACCACGGTCATGGCCACTCACCACAACTGTGGCCAACTGAAGTTAAAATGCCTGTGCATCCCCCCTCGATTAAGACTTCCTCCTCCAAAATGGTTGTAGCACCCCGCCATGGCCATGGTGCCACTTACCCAACACGACCGTGGTACCCCGCCACGGCCGTGGCCACCACCTACACTTAGCCTTTTCACCATCCTTTCACACCTTGACCGTGGCTACTCCCCCCACGACTGTTCCCCACTACCCCCACCACGATCTTGGTACATCAAAATAGCCATGGTAACCAACCTACCCTACCCATGTTTTACACAATTTTTCCTAAACTACCCCCACTTACCCTAGTGCTTCCCCACCCTAGTTGCTGCTCCTCCACCCTACTATATATACATAGGTGGTGGCTGGGGCATGAAGGTTAGACCCCCTAGTTGCTGCTCCTCCACCCTACTCACCCCTTGAGCATTCATTGCACTCCACCTTGCATTTATGCTCTCCATCAACCATTTCCACCTCATTTCCACCTTGGAAACCTAGTTTTCTAGATTTTCCTCCATAATCCCCCATATTCTCATGCCCATCTGCACCATTGGAGGAGGAAGGAAGTCCCCAAACTTCTAGGAGGTGAAGAACAAGGCTTATACTTCAAGCTTCATGGAGTTCTACCCCCCTTTTCCCCTTTCTTTTACTATTTTCTTGATCATGTCTAGCTAAGCCCCTAGTGGTGGGCTGTTTGGGGTCAAAATGTGACTTTGATACCATGTTGGGGGGAAAATAACTTGTAATAAACATGATTTATATCTATGATGATTGCTTCTTGCTTCTATCTCATTTCCTATTTTATTGCATGTGGTTTGTGCTTATAACATGGATTGCTTGCTTTATGATGTTTGATGAAACTTAGCTTCTAGGAGGAATTGGAGTGTATGTGGACAATCTTAAGAATGGCTCCTACATCCAATTCGTGGATCCCTAGCTACCCCCCTTTGTTCCCACATACACATCCCTCCTTCTACAAGTGAGTGTGAGATCTAAGTGGCTAGTGTAAGTGTGATTAGTGCAATTGCCTAGAGCTTCCCAAAGGCTGGATGGCTAGTGGCATGAGGTGAAAAACCCTCATCTCTACTCCCATTTCTACCCTTGAATCTCAATTGTCCTAATACCACTTACCCTAGAGACCTAGACTTGACAAGTCCAACTAGAATTACACCTAACCCTAGTTCTCCAACTAGTAGTATAGGGTACATTCTAATAGCACTTGCCTTGTTGTTTGGTTTGGTAATCTAGATAGAATTGTGATAAATTTCTTGCTATATTGACCCCTCCCCAAACTAATATCAAATCACATCCCCAAACGGCCCACCTACCTAATCTCATTGCTTATAATCCAATTTGCTTTCTTAGCTTGTTCATGCTAATCTAGTGTAGTTGCCTTTATTCCAACTAGTTAATTGCTTAGTCTTGCTCTTTAGTGTTAACTTAGGGTTTTGCTCTCTTTCTTGTGGTTAACCTAGTTCTTAGTTGCTAATTGCTCTACTAGTGTAGTGTAGTCAACCTTTTCTTCTTCTTTTCTAATTGCTTAATCTAGTTCATTAGACTTGTTTGCTTAGGATAATTTAGAGTTGTGATAATCTAGATTTTAGAATTGCCCTTACTTTCTTGTTCACCTAGTTTAACAACCAACCAAACCCCTTTTAAACCCTTCAACCCTAATCTCCGCATTAGGAACGTAGCCAGTGCTAGCCTAGCCCTAGTGCCCCCTCTGTCCCTAATGATCGACCCCTACACTTGCCCTTCACCTATGTTACAATAGTACCTTGTGTACTTGTGGGAGACCTATTTGGTATTGTGATCGACTTGGTTAGGGTTAATATAAATTTTGAAAGATCCACATGTGTGTCCTCCCTTAGGGTTGCATCTAGCCACCTCTAGTTGGCTAGTGTGTAGCCTTGGTGGGAAGCACACCAAAAAGAAACATTGACTTCACTCAACTAAAATAAGAAACATTACATGACTTCACTCAACTAAAATAAGAAACATTACATGACTTCAACCAACTAAAATAAGAATCATTACATGACTTCACTCAACTGAAATAAGAAACAATACATGACCTCACTCAACTAAAATAAAAAAACATTACATGAAATCACATTACATTAGGACAAGTTTGTCTGTTATGACCCCTTCTGCCACACTTATGACAATGATATATATATATATATATATATATATATATATATATATATATATATATATATATATATATATTTGGATCAACATCCATAGTTGAAGGCCTTCTTTTTTGGTTTGGTCTTCCAGCGTGCCTTTGTTTCCTTGAGGGTAATAAGGGATAAATTCCTATGCTTTTATCAAATGAAGGCCAATACCTCTTGTCGAGAATACCATGAAATTCAGTTTTGTATGTGCTCAAATAAGAAGCATTTGTCACATATGAGCTCACAAATTTGTCAACTTCATAATTGATGATTTTTGTAGCTACCCAAACATGACAACATGGAAAATGCCATTGTTGTGGAAAACCACAACTGCATTCACTTCCACCATTTGGTCACACTTTGACTTGAAATTTATGCCCTTCCATGTCATCAACAGGCCATTCATCATTGTTCATGAGGCGTGTCTCTCTTAGTCTGGTTACATCCCTTTTAACCCTAAAAAGTAAATTATGAAGTTTACTTTGGCCATTTCTCTCCCTGATTTGCATGTGCACATACTTCATTACACCTCTCCAACCACATTGTAACAGTTCAATAGTATGTGGAAACAATTAGTCCATGTATTGGTAAACCTCTACAACCTTTCAAGACTCCATTCATCGCTTCAACATGATTTCTAGTCAATGACCCATACATGTAACCTCTGTCATATGTGAGTACTAGATTTTGGTCTGTCAAATAATTCTTAGTAGCTGGTTCTATGGTTTGCATATAAGCCATTAGACGATCAAATTAGTGTATCTGTTGTGGATCCCAACTTCCACATAAGTTCCTTTAACTCTTGTGATTTGAACTTTTTATGGAATCCCTCACAAAGATGTAAAATATATTATTGATGTTGAGCCCACTCAAATTGTGTCTTAGGTGCTAGAAAAATTCCACTCATTAAATTAGAAATAATACACAGATCTATGCCATGTTATACAGAGGGAATACATGTTTGTAGAGAAACAAAGAACCACTCCCATGACTCCTTATTTTTTTCCACGACAATAACAAAAGTGAGTGGAAATAGACCATTATCAACATCTATGGCACATGTAACAAGAAGTGTGTCATACTATTTTCTAATAAGATGTGGCATCAATAGTAATAACAAGCCTACAATATACCCAACCTTTCACAGATGGACCGAATGCCCAAAACACCCACTTGACTCTACGAGTGCCTTTAGTTTGTAGGGTATAATCATCCACACGGTGGATATATATAGTTCTTGGAATATATTATGATAGAGATATCATGAGTGACAACATATTATCATATGATGATTCCCAATCTCCAAATATTTTACTGACAACCTTCCTCCTTGCTACAAATGCCTTCTTGTATGAGATATGAAAGTTTATTTCAACACTCACCTTGTCACAAATTTTTGTGTATACATATCCAATCGTGACACTATGATTGGCATTATCATATGAGAAGTATAAGATGATGTGTATTGGCGATGGTCTTGATTTAGAAAAGTTAGTTGACAATTGTGGTTTGCACTATAATGTTTTATCTTCCACATGGCACCTGCTCTTTTAGACTAACAAGCAGCCAAACTCCAAGGACATTGTTGGTCATGGATACAAACAAGTTTGATAAATAGACTATTTGAGTGTAGACCTGTCAAACGGGTGGGTGGGTTGGGTTTGGGTTGGGTCGTTGTGGGTTTGGGTTTCGCGGGTGCGGGTCAAAAAGACCCAATGTTAAACGGGTGGGGAAGTAGCACACCCAAACCCAACCTAGCGGGTTGTGGGTCGCCTGTGGGTGCCCATATAATATGTGCACAGTGAAAAGATATTGCTTGTTTCTGCACTATGACAAAGAGTAGAATGATTCATTAATAATTTTTAGTGTAAACATAACAAAATGAGGGCAAGCTTCCACTACTTTTTGTATCAAACACAATGTAATATCTATTATGATGTTTTGAAATAAAATGTAAGAGACAAAATGAAAAATAACCATTTCTGCAATGTACAATAAAAAAACTAAATGATATAGATGTTACAAATAGAATAACATATTACCATAACAACACTATATTTTGTCATCTTATGCTAAAAGTTCTTGATGTTCCATGTTCTTATGATTGTCCAATACATAAAGTGAACAAAAAGAGAATATAATTGTTATAATTGAATATAAAACATGCATTATACTATATATTCATTCGCATAAAAATAATATAGAAGTTAACGAATTTGTTTCCACTAGTGTAAACAATTAACAAAGGATATCAATAAAGAATGTTAGACTTTAACTCTTTATATTGTATACATTACACGTCATCAATTTAGTTGATTCATAAATGTACATGTGTTGCATGTCTTAAGAGTCATATAGATAATATATTTATATGAATATATTATTTAGTTTAATGGGCATCCACAGATGCCCGCGGATCACCTGTGAAGCCCACTAAATAAATGGGTGGATATGGGTTTGGGTGATTTCTAGCGGGTGGCAAATTTTGCCACCCAAAACCAACTTAAACAGGTCGACCTGTGGGCATCCACAAATTTTGACCCAGTTTGATAGGTCTATTTGAGTGTTGTGTACGATATTGGACATTATTTTGTATCGACCCTTTTTAAACCATCTCAATAATAATAGCTTTGGATGCAAATAAAGCACCCACATAAATTTCAATTTTGGAAGGGTTGTAATTGAGACCAACTTCCTGACAAAAATTGTCCACCCATTCATCATCTCGAAAAGCTTCATAGCTATTATCAATGTGATCGTGTTGTAGTCATTCCCTATCAAATATCTTTGGGACAGAACTCAATGTTGGTATAGAGTTAGGGATTGGATGTTGATACCCATCATCAGTTTTAGTTGATGAGTCACCTTCATGTTCACTATTTTCATCACCTTCCTATTTAGTATTTTCTTCCCCCTCCTCAACCTTGACACCACTATTCTCATTCTCAATAATAGGGTTTTGAGGAAATTTAGGTGGTTCAATAATAGGGTTTTAAGAAAATTCAGGTGGTTGATTCAATTCATCAGTTACATTATTGTTGCTTTCTTGAAATTTATTCAATAGAATCATGTAACTAAAACTAAAATGTTGATGGATATATCTTTTTTCAAGAAAGTCATCAATATAGGTATCAGATGAAAGTGACAACAAAGCTATAAATGCATCATCATTATCAACTTGTATGAGCAAATGATGTTCTCTAGGAAAAAGATATGATATATTATTAGAGATGTGGTTAGGGTTTATGTCAAGTGTTGTATGGATGTATTACTTGAATTTGGTCTGGGTATTCATAAGTGTAATATTTATGGGTCTCACAGATCGACTAGAATAAGACCCATCAGAGAGAAATTGGCCATCATATTGAAGCTTGACAATTTGTGGATGTGAACTAGATGCCATGTTCCTATAATTGTACAAAAATAAACTTAACTGAAGAAAACTTATTTATACAAAATTTATATTTATATTGATAATATTTACTTAATAAATGATGATTCATATTTTAGAACAGTAATGTCATTTTTCTATTATTTGAGATTAAACATTACTGGAATATAATTATTTCTTTTTTAATATTGAATGGTAACTTTATGTTCGAAGTAATGAATAATTAAATGTATAAAAGAAAATACCTTCAGTGATGAGCTATCCCTTGTGAATTAGAATTCCAAAAAAAGAAGATAAGAAGATCGTCGCCCAGAGAAATAAGATGAGAAGATCACCACCAGAGTAAGAAGAGAAACTGATTCCTGACCAGAGAATAGAAGAATTGTCACCCCAAAATCATTTAGAAGCTCTTCCCATAGTTGTACAGACACAAAATCACTCTAGAGCAGTTTACAATGTAAGGAAGTGAAGAAGAAGTAAAGAAGATAGTGATTTGTGTGGATATGGGGGCAGATTTTGGCTGCCTTATATAGGACAGAAATACGCCCCCACTGGGGACGCATTGTCCCCATATGGCATCGGGAGCTACGTAGAAGCAATATGTCCCTGTTGGAGATGCATTTTGTAACACCCCTCCCTAGGGTTACATACATAACCAGCGGAAGCACAGCCTAATCCCCAACATTATCCATAATGTGGGGTACTTGGCATTTCGGGGAGGGATTATAACAACCATGACATTCATTGCACAAAATAGAGTTTAAATAAACCATCACAGGATCAAGATTAAAATTTATCATTCTCAAACCTTAACCAAGGTTACATGTACATAATCATGGTAAAAGGAGAAAAAGTATATAAACTAGGTATGGTTGGCACCCCACCAAAGCTATTCTCCTTGTAGGTCCTTGAGCTAGGGTATCCTCCTTTGATGGAATTCCCTCCTTAGATAGCTTCCAACCTATGGGAATCACGCCCCCAACCATGAATCAAACAAATGGTAAGTGGATTGAACATGTTATAATATAAGAAAACTTGAAAACCAAAAATAAGCATTTACATTAAACATTGAACATTGAAAACACATGCATTTTCTTTTAGATCAATTTCTTTCATCTTAACCTATATAAGTAACCTCGGGTTGCACAAATGTGCCTCTTCTCTTATGCACCGAAGTGCCTCTTAGGTTGCACCGAAGTGCCTCTTCTCTTATGCACCAAAGTGCCTCTTCTCTTGTGAGGTACTTATATAAGCTTAACATTTACATGTTCTTCTTTCTCTTAAAGATCTTAACTTTATATTTAACCTTATTTGTAACTTTATCATTAAGATTCATGAAGATGATACTATACATAATATGCAATTCAATTTATCTCAACTTTACTGACTTTAGTAATTAAGAACAGTAAATAACATAAACATGGCATTCATTGAAATCCATACATGCATAATAATTCAAAACAAGATAATTATATGTTCAATTGCATGGAACACTTACATTTTCACTTGGAGAGTGAATTATCTCTCTTCCTAGGTTGAGTGAGTCTTAACCACTCTCTGGGTCAAAAGAACCCTAATTTCCATGTTCATAATATATGTCACATCAAATATATATATATATTATTCATAATATTAAACCCTAGATTCATTTCTACAAAATCAAGAGATGTCAATTTCGAATCAGACTCTAAAAACCACATATTCGGATTCCACTCGAAAAACCATTTTCAAAACATATTTTTGCTCATTTTTCTGAGCATCGAGCGATTTACTATGAATTAATGAAAATAGACCAATCAGAAATTAGAAATATGCCAAATGGGCCAATGAGAGCCCGCCATTTAGGTGCGGGTCTCACCCAGGTGGATAAGTGGTCAATCAGTTAGCAAAAGTTGAAAACCTGAAAATGCCCAAGTCAGAGTGCTCGTTCAGTTTCAACTATAAGGGTAGTGATGTAAAAAGTGCTTCCGTTCATCCCTTTCCTTGTTCCAGGTCTCGAGCGCAAGCTGCGCAGCCATGGGAGCTCCAGGGATTTCGTTCGAGGAACCAGTGTCAGATCTCTCCGGGGTAAATGACTTTGGCATTGGGTTCTACCCATCCCATCAGACTCAAGGGACAAAGGCAAAGCGTCGATGTTCCCTATGGCTCATTGCTGCTAACGCCTCTGAGGGAGCCTGATCCACGGAGGTCCAAGACACCAACACATGGAAACAGAAGACCAGAGGGAGATAAAAAAAACTCATCGCAAAGAAAAATCCATTGTGAGGGAACAAGGCGTGAGAGAAAACAATTGAGGGCACACCACTGTGTGTCGGTACCGGTGGAAACAGGGGAGGCACACCCGACAAGGGGGGTACGAAGCCACGAACTACAAAACTCAAAACCAACTGCCGATGAGCACTCTCTATCATCTCACGAAGTCGTGCGATGAAGAACCAAAGCTGTACAGGCCCAGCAAGACCATGGAGGCTAGCGCGGATGAGCCCCCCGGCCGTGGCTATAGGATATAGTGATTGGGACAACTTCAGAGCAAACCGAGAAATTGAAAACAAATATTGGGCTCTGGGGCTGCTTACCACAGTTTCAATTGGACTGGGATGCTCAGAGCAGTGGGAACTGACCCACCATTGCCAGAGAAGGAGGTCATGCAGGTCACGGTGTTCGGGAGTGTTGGAGACTCAATTGTACATATAGGAGGACCAAGAAGGGTTCGTCGGTGCTAAAGAAGGTTTGAACCAGCAAAAGGGAGGGCTAAGGTGGCAACTGCTACAATCGGCAGAGAGAAGCACCCAAGCCCTAATGGGCATTTCATGTATATAGCACAAGAGCTCACGAGCAAGGGCTCGCTTGGTGCATGAGAGAGCGATGAATCTGGGGGAGAAAGAATCGTGAGAAGAGAGCAAATACAGAGAGAGAAATCATTCGTGTAATAATAGGTTGTCGGCGCCCCACCTGCCTTAAGTGGCGGGAGGTAGGGGATGATGCTGACGCCGTCAGTTCTTGATCTGATGGTCAGAAAAGGCGTGCGTATAAGGAAAAGAAAAGGAAAGGCATGACAGGGAAATAAATGCTCATACTTTAAGGAAATTCGAGACATTAAAAGCAAATCCAATTCAAACTATAACCAAACTTCCCTATTTTAATTGGAGGGTCAAACAAACTCCAAATGAGTCCAAATTTGGAGCATAGACTAACTACATGGTCTAGAATATTCCTAGCCAATTAGATTTCGGATTTCTCAATGTTTAGTCCACGTTTTCTATTTTTGTTCTTTATCTTAATTTAAGTGTACAAATTAATTAAATAATTAATATAAAGGTTTCCTTGGTGAGTTCTTGCTCCAAATTACGAGATAAACAATATTTGCCTCTTTCAAAATCGTTCCACACCTCTTTATTGCCTTCTTGTGTACTTTATTTGGAGGAGAGAGAAAACAAGGGGTAATATCACTTCTCTCCCATTGTTTTATAAAAAAATAAAAAGGGAAAGTGACTTACTGATGCCAAGAGAGGATATTTTCTCATATTTTTGAACTACAAGAATAAGGGGCACAATATTATTTCTATTTGGCATTTCCAAGAAGAGGAGAGAGAAAATGAACATTAGGGGTTTGATTTTGAAATATATAAAAAGGAAAAACATACTTATTGCCCAAGTGATTTGAATTTCGAATTTCTTGCTTCTTGCTTCTTTCTCTTTCTCTTTCTCTTTACTTTTTGACTTAATAAAAAGAAATAGGGAAAAACATATTGCCATTATTACACAATTATTTACAACACATTAAAATAAAGGAAAACTTATTTTGAGTCCTTCTCTTATCTCTCTTTGCATTGTAATCCTAGAATTAGTACTTTATTGGACTATTTGCATTCAGAACCTAAATAAAAATTATTCAGGAAAAACTACATTAAAGGTTTTAAATTACTCATTAAAAGAGGGATGTTACATTACTACCCACCTTAACAAAATTTCGTCCTCGAAATTTTCTACGGTACTACTCACCTTAAGGTTTACCTAACCTTTTCATTCATTGACAAATTACTTTTCAAGGTTCAATTATGCTCAATATTTTGCATTGGAAAATATATATATATATATATATATATATATATATATATATATGTATGACATTCATGTGACATGGATTAATTTTTACTTTGGTCTTCCTCTCAACCGATACTTAGGCTTTATTAAACCAACCCATAATCATATTTGAGGCATTTGACTCAACCTTGTCATGACTACCCATCACTAGGTGCATCTGCCTATCTAATCTTAGGTCATTTACGTAACTCCTACATTCCTAGATATGTGGTGATCAGGCACATACCCAGAGATGTGGGATCTTACGATGCTACCTCTCACTCGCCTACTAATGCACATGTCCCATACCACATGCACTAGTAAGAAAGGAGAAATGCAAGATAGGTCGTATGCTCATGACATTCCTCTTTAAGTCTCAGTTGGGTGGCCATAACCAATGAGAGTGGAGAGGTTATATCATTAGCTAAGTTTAGGTAGACACTAGATAACCATCTATCCTTATCACTTCTATTCCTTTTCTAGTCATTCTAGGGCGTGACATATTTTCTTGGGAATCTATTACTAAATCCTAATCTTACACCTTCACTCCATCCATGGCTACCTTTTCGTTCTCACCTTTCTTCTTAGGAGCCATCACTGTGAAAAAGACACAAACTACATGAGATCACGAGAAAAGCCTGGCGGTCAACCATATTTTGGCTCTGATACCATTATTGTAACACCCCTCCCTAGGGTTACATACATAACCAGCGGAAGCACAGCCTAATCCCCAACATTATCCATAATGTGGGTTACTTGGCATTTTGGGGAGGGATTATCACAAACATGACATTCATTGCATAAAATAGAGTTTAAATAAACCATCACAGGATCAAAATTACAATTTCTCATTCTCAAACCTTAACCAAGGTTACATGTACATAATCATGGTAAAAGGAGAATAAGTCTATAAACTAGGTATGGTTGGCACCCCACCAAAGGTCTTCTCCTTGTAGGTCCTTGAGCAAGGGTTTCCTCCTTATATGGACTTCCCTCCTTAGCTAGATTCCAACCTGTGGGCATCACGCCCTCAGACATGCATCAAACAAATGGTAAGTGGATTGAGCATGTTATAATATAAGAAAACTTGAAAACCAAAAATAAGCATTTACATTAAACAGTGAACATTGAAAAGACATGCATTTTCTTTTAGATCAATTTCTTTCATCTTAACCAATATAAGTAACCTCGGGTTGCACAAATGTGACTCTTCTCTTATGCACCGAAGTGCCTCTTAGGTTGCACTGAAGTGCCTCTTCTCTTATGCACCAAAGTGCCTCTTCTCTTGTGAGGTACTTATATAAGCTTAACATTTACATGTTCTTCTTTCTCTTAAAGCTCTTAACTTTACATTTAACATTATTTGTAACTTTATCATTAAGATTCATGAAGATGATACTATACATAATATGCAATTCAATTTATCTCAACTTTACTGACTTTAGCAATTAAGAATAGTAAATAACATAAACATGGCATTCATTGAAATCCATACATGCATAATAATTCAAAACAAGATAATTATATGTTCAATTGCATGGACCACTTACATTTTCACTTGGAGAGTGAATTCTCTTTCTTCCTAGGTTGAATGAGTCTTAACCACTCTCTGGGTCTAAAGAACCCTAATTTCCCAGTTCATAAGATATGTCACATCAAATATATATATTATTCATAATATTAAACTTTAGATTCATTTCTAAAAAATCAAGAGATGTCAATTTAGAATCAGACTCTAAAAACCACATATTCAGATTCCTCTCGAAAAACCATTTTCAAAACATATTTTTGCTCATTTTTCTGAGCATCAAGCGATTTACTATGAATTAATGAAAATAGACCAATCCGAAATTAGAAATATGCCACATGAGCCAATGAGAGCCCGCCATTTAGGCGCGGGTCTCACCCAGGTGGATAAGTGGTCAATCGGTCAGCAAAAGTTGAAAACCCAAAAATGCCCAAGTCAGACTGGTCGTTCAGTTTCAACTATAAGGGTAGTGATGTACAAAGCGCTTCTGTTCATCCCTTTCCTTGTTCCAGGTCTCAAGTGCAAGTTGCGCATCCATGGGAGCTCCAGGGATTTCATTCCAGGAACCAGTGTCAGACCTCTCTGGGGTAAAGGACTTCGGCATTGGGTTCTACCCATCCCATCGGACTCAAGGGACAAAGGCAAAGCATCGAAGTTCCCTATGGCTCATTGCTGCTGACGCCTCTGAGGGATCCCGATCCACAGAGGTCCAAGACACCAACACATGGCAACAAAAGACCAGAGGAAGATAAAAAAAACTCATCACAGAGCAAAATTTGGAGTGAGGGAACAAGGCGTGAGAGAAAACAATTGAGAGCACACCACTGAGTGTCGGTGCCGGTGGAAACAGGAGAGGCACACCTGACAAGGGGGGTACGGAGCCACGAACTACAAAACTCAAAACCAACTGCCGATGAGCACTCTCTATCATCTCACGAAGTCATGCGATGAAGAACCAAAGCCGTACAGGCCCAACAAGCCCATGGCGGCTAGCGCCGATGAGGCCCCCGGCTGCGGCTATAGGATACGGTGATTGGGACAACTTCAGAGCAAATAGAGAAATCGAAAACAAATCTTGGGCTCTGGGGCTGCTTATCGTGGTTTCAATTGGACCGGGATGCTCAGAGCAGTGGGAACTGACCCGCCGTTGCCGGAGAAGGAGGCCGTGTAGGTCAGGGTGTTTGGGAGTGTTGGAGACTCAATTGGACGTATAGGAGGACCAAGAAGGGTCCGTCGGTGCTAAAGAAGGTTTGAACCAGCAACAAGGAGGGCTAAGGTGGCAGCTGCTACAATCGGCAGAGAGAAGCACCCAAGCCCTAATTGGCGTTTCATGTATATAGCACGAGAGCCCACGAGCAAGGGCTCACTTGGTGCGCGAGAGAGTGATGAATCTAGGGGAGAAAGAATCGCGAGAAGAGAGCGAATACAGAGAGAGAAATCGGTCGTGCAATAATAGGCTGTCGGCGCCCCACCTGCCTTAAGTGGCGGGAGGTAGGGGATGATGTCGTCGCTGTAAGATCTTGATCCGATGGTCAGAAAAGGTGCGCGTATAAGGAAAATAAAAGGAAAGGCGTGACAGGGAAATAAATGCTCGGACTTTAGGGAAATTCAAGACATTAAAAGCAAATCCAATTCAAACTATAATCAAACTTCCCTATTTTAATTGGAGGGTCAAACAAACTCCAAATGAGTCCAAATTTGGACCATAGACTAACTACAGGGTCTAGAATATTCCTAGCCAATTAGATTTAGGGTTTCTCAACATTTGGTCAACGTTTTCTATTTTTGTTCCTTATCTTAATTTAAGTGTACAAACTAATTAAATAATTAATATAAAGGTTTCCTTGGTGAGTTCTTGCTCCAAATTATGAGATAAACAATATTTGCCTCTTTCAAAATCGTTCCACACCTCTTTATTGCCTTCTTGTGTACTTTATTTGGAGGAGAGAGAAAACAAGGGATAATATCACTTCTCTCCCATTGTTTTATAAAAAATAAAAAGGGAAAGTGACTTACTGATGCCAAGAGAGGATATTTTCTCATATTTTCGAACTACAAGAATAAGGGGCACAATATTATTTCTATTTGGCAATTCCAAGAAGAGGAGAGAGAAAATTAACATTAGGGGTTTCATTTTGAAATATATAAAAAGGAATAGCATACTTATTGCCCAAGTGATTTGAATTTCGAATTTCTTGCTTCTTTCTCTTTCTATTTCTCTTTACTTTTTGACTTATTTTATAAAAAGAAATAGGGAAAACATATTGCCATTATTACACAATTATTTACAACACATTAAAATAAAGGAAAACTTATTTTGAGTCCTTCTCTTATCTCTCTTTGCATTGTAATCCTAGAATTAGTACTTTATTGGACTATTTGCATTCAGGCCCTAAATAAAAATTATTCAGGAAAAACTACATTAAAGGTTTTAAATTACTCATTAAAAGAGGGATGTTACACATTTCCAGTCAAATAGCATCAACGCGGGTGTATTTAGATAATACGCCTCACTCGCCGACATATTGGTCCCACCGAGAGGCAATACGTCCTGAGTCTGGACACATTGCTCTGTGATGGGTTCAATGTATCACAGACTAAGATGCCTTTCTCTCTAGAAGAGCAATACGTCCCACATCTGGATGTATTGGCCCTACAACAGGGCAATTCTTCCCATCCAAAGACTATTCCTTTGACAAAGGATAATGTGTCACCCAGGCAGACATATTGTCCTCGGAAAGAGTAATAAGCATCCAACTAGGATGTATTGCTCTACGAACATGCCATTTTGGGAATTTAGTCCAGGAACATGTCATTTTGGTAATTAAAATGGTTAAATGTGCCATTTTGGTTTTTTGGCCTATATTTTTCCTAGCTATCTCGATTAGAGAAGTCTGTATCTAATAATGATCTTTTAGTATATAACTCGTGAACTCATATTTGGACCATTCTTCAAATCACATATTACTGGTGAACTAATATTACTAGTGAATTCTAAGGGTTCTTATGTTATGAAAAGTATCAGAAGAATATTTATTGGTAACTCATGTAAATTTTTCTCAATTATTGTAGTATATCATCAAGTTATCTAACCTGTCATAGTGTCATCATTGATGCTTATTATGTTTTCCATCTGGTCCTAATGATATTCATTGTTGAAAAAGATCTTTCATATCTTGTTGTTGCCACCAATAGTATTAATGCTAATAAGATGATAAACCAATGAAAAATAAATGTCTGTTAATTTTCCTTCTTATTGCAATATGTATATATATGCCAAGTTGCATGATCTTTTTTTTCAACAACCACGAGACCCATCTATTCCTCCCACTCTCGACTAAAGGCTACATTAGCCACAGAGCTTCTTCCTTGTCCTTAGTTCACCTCTCTAGATATCAAAGGCAAACATTGGGCACTCAGACCAAACCACCAAGGGTTCTGGCGATTTAGTTGCCCATTTGGTAAGGCTTCCAGCAAGCATATCCACAAACCTTGGTTTGAAGATAATGTTGATTTTTAGTTTTGCACGTACGTTGGGCTGGAAGACATTCAGTAGAGGTACAGATAGGGGAGAGATAGCTATATTATCCTAGATCATCTTGAAAATGGTGCTAATATATGTTTTAATGATCACATCTTCAGGTAAATGTTTAATGGAGATTACCTCTCTGACAATTGCCACAGTCTCCACTTCGAGTATATTCAGTGATTTTGTAAGTTTTACTCCTCCCTAAATCCAATTACCATTCATATCTCTAATCACCATGCTTGTTGCCACCTTCCTATCTTTCTTTCTTACCAAGGCATCGACATTGACTTTCAATATGCTAGTCGGTGGTAACATCCATCTACAAAGAGTGCCTCGCTGCTGATGCAGAACCTCTGAATCCGGTGCAAAAGCCAATCTGATGATATGTACTCTACTTTTAATCTGTTGAGAATCCTGGATGATGTCTATTCTTTTATTATTGAATACAAGTTTGTTCATCCATTTACACAGTAGTTCCATGGTTTCCGCAAACCATACAGGTTGATAACATTATCTTTGCTACCCTTCAAATTCCTTGATAGCGACCCTTTAATATGTGGAACACCAATGATATTTGCATTGAACTTTTGGTTGATGGTTTTCCGTACTTCTCTTACAAAAGTATAGTCATGTAGAACATGACATGTAGATTCTTCTGTATGACCACATATCAGGCAAGTTGTTGTGGTAGAGAAGCCTCTAATGCTACTATTTAGGTTATCCATTAGGCCCTCGTGTGCTACTTTCTAGAGGAGGAATTTGGTACTTTAAGGAGCTCTAATTCACCAAATAAGATTCCATGGACCTTGTGTAGCCTTTCTGCTTCTTAAGTATACTTTGAAACATCGTGTTGGTAGAGAAAATTATGTGTTTTCACCTTATAAAGATACACTCATTGTCACCTACACTGGGGTCTGGAGGTATAGTATCTAGGATGTGCCTAGCTGACTCCTCCTAGAACCAATCGTGTATGAAATCTTCATCCCAATGATTGTAATCATTATCGAGCTGACTTTCAGGTCTACTAGGTCATTAGGAACTTCCCGATTAGCCTTCAATCTTAGTTCTAGGCAAGCTTTCACTCATTTATCATCCTAGGAAGAAGTAGATTCACCATTTAGGACTACCTTCCCAACTAAACAAGACATCTACTTGATATGAGTACAGATAAATTTCTAGAGACCGAGCTTGTGTGCATGCCCTTATCTTTTAGATGGGTATATTTTGCCTTCATAACTTGACTCCAGTAGATCTTCCTCCCACTTCATATATCCCATACATTCTTTGATAGTAGGGCTATGTTCTGAGCCTTAGTAGGCTTAATATCCAACCCCCCTTCATGCTTAGGAGCTATGATTTTTTCCATGCAATGGTGCTGATTTTCGTGCGGTTACTGGACCCCCCATATGAAGTTTCTGCTGATAGTACATGATCTTTTAACGTCACACGATGATATGCTGGGAAATTATCATGGTAAATTTCAACATGTTGACTAAAATTTTTAGAATCAAAATTATGAAAATTTTCACATGTGCCTAAT
The DNA here is from genome assembly GCA_963693085.1 of Alisma plantago-aquatica. Taxonomy (NCBI): domain Eukaryota; kingdom Viridiplantae; phylum Streptophyta; class Magnoliopsida; order Alismatales; family Alismataceae; genus Alisma; species Alisma plantago-aquatica. Next base: position 1,572,110,557 of record OY856409.1, read on the forward strand.
TTTTTTCATGATGTTTTTTAAGTAATGCATCGTTTATCTTACAAAAATAATTGGACATGGTTACAATCAAGCATGGATAACTACACTAACATATGGAGTGTCATTTTCAAAATTAATAACCACCATGTGCAATTGATGGGCAATGTAATGGATATAAGATGGATATAGATTTTCATTTAGGGTCAATGTCGTAAATTCATTCAACTCTATTATCATAATAGAGGCTCATTGTATGCCTTCTCTTTCATTTTATACATGCATAATCCATAATAAACAAAAAAATCATCTAATGTTTTCTTTACGTGGAGCATCCGAGGTATGGGTAACATTCTCAACATCAATAAACCTTTTGATGGTTTTTCCTTTCTTATTTGTAAACTTATAAGAAAAAACTTATACAAATTACAAATAGTGCTATTATCATTGAAGTCTAAAATTTACATTTAAATAGCATAAAAAATCTACTATCCTATAAATAACAACCAAATTTCTCTTTTATTGACGTGCTTGATAAATCATTCACAAGAAGAGAAAAATAACCATCTCTAAATGGTTCAATAATGGCTCATATTTCTGATCTACATAAGTTTTCAGCGAGTCCTTTTGATTTGATGGAGACGTCATTTGGTCATTCCTAGGAGAATTTTCATTAAGGACGCATGAAACTTTAGGATTATTGGATTTGGCATGCCCCACTAATGCACAAAAAGATTCCTATAATACATTAACTAAAGGACTCATCATGATCATGAATGTGTAGATCTTAAAATTTGATGACTTCTAAATATATGTAATATCTTAGTAAGATGGGCCTTTCATGAATTCTTGATCTCTCAAGTATGAATAGAGAGAAAATGTGATACACTTTGTCTCTAGTTTTTAAAGTCCTCCAAGATATAGCCATACATTGCAGTGAGCGTTGTTAGCCACACCTAGGTTTTCCTTTAATACTTCAATGGATTTATTCCAAATGATAAAGCATGTTTTTGTGAAGGAATTGCGTGCAACATTGTCATCTCTTGATTAGTTAAAGAGATATCAATACAAATAATAAGCAACATCTTTTCTCACACTATATTAGAACTAGTCAAACTTTTTGAACCATGTTTCTTGAAAGCTCCTCCTTTGCCTTTTGTATTTTTGAAAGGAAAATTGTGACCAATTGAATGATATGGAACCCATATCAAGTATTCCCTCCACACTTGTTCTTCAATTTCTATGTTATACTCCTACTAGTGATTGAAGGCCTAAATGTTTAACTCATTTAGATTGAACTAAACAACTACATGAGATAACCTTTTTTGTAGTAGGATTGACATTAGATATTAAGTTGCACACATGATTTCACTTTTATGTAGCATATTTATATAATTTTTCATTTTCTATGTACCTTGAAGTGATATGTCAATGTCAAATATGAAATTTTAGAAACCCACATCAAAGACTAGTTTGGTAAATATCACCTTGGTAATATGGTTTTAGAACAAAATGCGAAGGGGTGAGAAAAAATTACAGGTGAGGAAAAGAGAAATATCAACACATATGAGATGGATACTTCTATAAGTGTGGTAGTTGTCATACTAGTTGACTAACCAAAACCACACCCATGGTTTTATAACTAATAAAATTGGATAAAATGATATCAGATAGAAATCAATGCAAGCTTGACATACTGAGCCACATAATGTTATACTTCATATAAAATTGATATTGTTTTTCATCAAACACATAATTAACATATCTATATGATGTGCCACATAGGAAGATCAGTGTTAACGGTTCATCAACCTTAACATCTAATAATATGACTCTCTAGAGTACACATTCCAACTTATGGTGGTAACAAGTGTGCATCAAACTGAGAATGAAGACCAAATTTTAGAGTTCCAATCTATTGGATAAAAAATATTGTGCCAACTATGAGACCTACGATGATGTCAAAGGCCATAAAGCAATTAATGGATTGTGTCTAGTCGTACACAACTTCCTTATCTCAAACTCTTTGGTCCCAACCAAGGAATAGTCTAGATTGCAGGATGATGACTTCTTCTCGTCGGCTATGTTCCTTTGATCACTAGAGGGTGTTTCTTATCAGTTATTCTATTCTTCATCCTCGCATGCATGTCTGCTATAGATGGTTACACATCCATCATCCTATAGAGCCTTAGTTCTTGACTTCTCTCACATATGTCTAGGGGTATATAATCTTTGAGTGACTCTAGCTTTTTATCTCCATGTCATGAGGAATAAATAATTACAAGAAAATAATAATCATCCCATTTTTATTCTAATTGAAATATGATTTTTTTATCAACTTAAATTGTGGGGGTGGATTTATCCCCAGTAGCCTTCTACTAATGTATGTGGTTTTAATTATGTTGGTACATGATATCACACTACACGTTTAAAGTTATGTCATACTTTCTGATGATTTGTAAGCATAAAATGATGGCATGACTCAATAAGGAGAAAGGATGGAGAGAACCACCAAATTATATTAATTTGGACCAATCAAATCTTGTATATACATATATAATGGGGGTCATGATATATCCATGTGTCCTCTCGGGAAGTATCAAACTATAAAAAGTTCAAACATAGACCCCTACACAAGTTCATCCTTAAAAATTATGAAAAGTTTATTGAAAAGTGTGTTATAATATAATTAGTATTACACTATTGGTCCATTGATAATTGAACACTTATGTAACAAAATTATAGTACAACTATTGTCATATAGTATCCTATCACATGCATATCACATAACAAAAGGTAAACATAAGAGGTTGTCTAGAAAACATCAATTATAAAATACACTCATGACCATATTTACTATATTTAAGTATAAAAAGGGCCATTGGACATACATTGATATGTGTGAATATTTTTTAGATAAGGTAAAATATTATTCATGCCTAAAAAAGTGGGGAAGTATAGGGAGACAAAAAAATTCCACATACTATACAACTGGATTTCAAAGCCCCACATTTCCATTATGTGTGGCTTGAGCCCTCTAAAAGCTCTGGGGGTTTCTCTTTATGTGTGGCTTGAGCCCTCTAAAAGCTCTGGGGGTTTCTCTTAGAACCCAAGGCTATCCTATTTATTGTGAGATCAAAAAATTATAAGGGGATCAAACTCTATTTTACCATGTATTCTAGAATTCCTCTTTCCTCATACATAAAAAATGATATCAGAAAGGATAGAGCCAAAAAACACTTTGGATGTCATATCATACTTCAACTTCTCCATAATCCAGGGGATAACATCTTGGGCGTCACAACAAGGTGTATCCCCAAACCACATTTCAAAGTCGTCCTCTTCCAACAACACTTGGTAAAAGCACAGTGAAAAGAGAGATGATGATGGTTTTCAACCTCAACACGACACAACAGGCATACAAGATTAGTATTTAGACCCCACTTTAGTATTCTATCCTTAGTATGGAGCTTGCACTTTTAAGAACTAAAACACCAATTTGGGTGGTGAACTTTTCTCCAAAGAAGAGTATGCCATGAAACTTGTGGAAGATAGAAATCCTTAACCCAAGGTAGAGTTTTAGGATTCATCGAATTCCACTATTACCCTCTTAGGAAGTAATCCTATTTCATCATTATCCAATCATATATCATAGATCTTACACTTCTTGACAAGCCAGCTTGTCAATAATTAATTTCTAACATATTAATCTCACATCTAGTCTTTAGCCAACTACTCTAAGTTGAAAGAGGCATGTGCAAAAACCTATCCAACCTCCTAGGCATCGCATAAGAAACAATGTCCGATGGAGTTTTGATCCTCAAACCAAAACCAAAGTATGCTTTGGCATGACTATCGTAGTAAATGGCATACCCTTTACCACCCCGTAAGTAATCTAACATCGTAGACTTGCATTTATCCACAATAATATCAAACTTTTGGGTTTTACCGATTCGAACAAAGGTTTTTAATGTGGTATATTGGTATATAAACATATTAAAATATAGAATTAAAAAATAAAAATTAAGATGAGTAATTGCATTAATATTGTTTGAGTGAGTGTTGCCATCATAAGTCTATAAGTTGGCTAGATAAGAAATATTACTTTTATAAGAATATGTATTTATCAGGATTCAATTAGGCTCAAGAGAGATGAAGAATTATAGTCCCCCCTATGCTATTATTTTAAACCAAACAATTTTTTTACAAATGAGACGGTTGTATATTCATCATCTAGGTTTGATACTCTTTTGTATATGCTATAAATATATTTATAATTCTATTTTAAATATCCATGATTAAGAATTAGATTCTTTTAGATGTGGTTGAAGTGTGTTAAAAGATGATGACTCATTCTCAGTTAATGATTTTTCAATAATTTGTTGACAACATTATAATACAATTGTTTCATGGACCATAACTAAAATGGTTAGAGTACAATGAAGTCAAAAGTAAGATATTTTCAAAACAAAATTGACAATATAACCATTACCATGATTTTTATTATCTAAATATGAAAAAATAGTGGAAATATGATGGATATATGAAATATTTGAATGCATTACAATCATGTGAAGCAATGTGTTAATCACTATAATAATGTTGGGTTATAATAAATTACGTAAGAGTTCTTAATTGAAGGTGTGGGAGTAAAAGTAAATCAAATTGTTGTTTCAACAAAATTAATTTTTGATGAGAAAATCCATTGATATGGTATGGTTGAATGTTTGATTTTGTAGTCTACAAGTATGTTGAACAATAAATATTATGTGTTGTAAGCATAAGTGAATGTTTTAGTTAGGCTCAAGCGATGGGAAAAAATCCCCTCCCACCCTCAGTTATAGTACATGGCGTTTCTCCTTCATGACTTGATATGAGAGAGGGTGTTAGAGGGAAAGCTACATGAAGTTTTACCCTCATGCTATGGATACTCTCAAGTAAACCACATACCCAACCTTAAACCAAAGTAGTCTGCATCTTTTCTCAGTATAACTTTTTTTCCAGTATCGTACAACTATCAACTTTTTTCAATCACATATATTATTTTTGTTATTTCTTCCAACTATAGACCTAGAATTTGCCTCTCACCAACTTCATACTAGAAAATTAGAGATCTACACTTCCTCCCATATAGAGCTTCATAAGCGGCCATGTCTAAAATGGAAAGGTAATTGTTTTTATTGGATAACTCCATCAGACTTGGGTGTTGGTCCCAATTGTCAGTAAACCATAATACACATGCTATCAACATGTCCTCTATTATTTGGTTAGTCTGCTCTAACTATGTGTTTGTATGAGGATGATATAATGTAATGAACTTTAAACTAGTTCCTGAAGAATGATGTAATGGATTCTAAAATGTATATATGCGCTTGGATAATATGTAAGATAAAATGATGATTGGTATCAATGCAACCTAAATATTTGATCTATGTATACCTTGTCGAGCTTGAGTGCATACCAAGTTGACTTAATGAGGAGAAAATGGGAAGATTTAGTCACTCTTCCCACAATCACCCATATAGAATCAAAACCTTGTGATGTTCTAGGTAACCTACTACAGTGTCCTTGATAATGTACTACCACTTCCACATAGGAACATGGAGTGGTTGCAGGGTACTTATTGGCTTCTAATATTCATCCTAGACTTGTTGTCACACACCACACTTGGCTACATGCTCCAGTTCTCACTTCATACATGCACCTATAAATCCCAAAATTTCTTGATGCATTGCATACATAGTAGAGTGAGCTTCCTTGAGAACTTGCTTCTTCAACTCAATATCATATAGCACAAACTATCTATCTTGCGGATGTAAAAACTCATTATGTTAATATATATACTTCGTTGTCTTAACTTCTTCCATCCCATCCATGATTTGTCTCAATTCACTATCACTATGTTGAAGATTTTTGAACTGATGATAGAATTTATGTCTAACATAAATATTTGCAAATATCCTACCATATTTTGACACACTCGTCCCCATATTCATCTCTCTCTTTTGAGCCAATAGGTTTCGTGGTTCACATTCCATTGAAAATACTTCTATTGGAGATGTGAATTTTCTACTCAGAGCATCTGCCAAACATTATCCTTTCTAGGATAGTAGAAAATGATTACATAATAATCCTTAATGATATCTAAACACCAATGTTGTCTTAGGTTTAGAAATTTTGTACGAAAATATAGTTTTAACACTTATAGTTAGTAACTAGCTGACATGACTCACCATAGAGATAATAATGCAATTTCTTTAAGGCATTTACTAGTGGTTCTATCTCAAAACCATATATAGGATTATTCTCTTCATTCTTCTTAATATGTCTAGAACCATAGGCTACAAGCTTTCCTTATTGCATAAGGACACATGCTAAACATCTCATGGATGCATCACAAAATATCACATATCCTTATTAGCCTCTGGTGAAATTGGGGCTAGTGTTGTAGTTAATTTTTTCTTGAATGTTTGAAAACTTATCTCAAACATTTTAGACCTAAAAAAAAGGCATGTCAAATGTGTTAGAGGTGTTTTAATACCCTGATGTTATTTATAAATCTATTATAATATATAGGATATCTTAGAAAACTTCTGATCTCAGTAGGACTTGTATGTTGCTCCCACTGAATAACATATTCCACCTTCTTAGGCTATATAATGACTCCTTCTCTGGGTATGACATGTCCAAGAAAAGAATCTTCATCCCACCATGGCTCACACTATTTGAACATAGCATAAATTGGTTGTCTTCTTAAAAAACTACAGGGCTATCCTTAAATGTAGTTCGTGTTATTCTGCATCTAAGGAGTATATTAGTATATCATCTATAAACACTGCTACAAAATGGTGTAAGTATGGTTTGAAAAATCTATTCACCATGTCCATAAAATCTATAAAGGCGTTGTTAGTCAAAAAGATATGACTACAACTCATAATGCATGTATCTTGTTATAAAGGCCAACTGAGGTACATCTGACTCTTTTATCGCAATTCATGGTAACCTGACTTGAGATATATATTTGAGAAGATTGTTTCTCTATGAAACTGATCAATCAAATCATAAATCATAATCAAGTTTTTTATTCTTGATGAGTATCTTATTCAATTGCCTATAGTCTATGCACATGCACATAGTTCCATCCTTTTTTCCACAAAGAGTATTAGAGCTCCCCAAGGTGGCATATTAGGTTGAATGAAACCCTATCTTGCAACTCTTGTAACTAGAAATTCAATACCTTAAACTCTATAGACATCATTTAATAAGATGATAAATTTATTGGTGACTACCAGGGAAATTTTGTATCTTAAACTCAACAACTCTCTCAATAGGTAAACCTGGTAAATCATCAAGAAAAATATATGGGATCTGTCAAACTATTAGAAAATTCCCTATATTAATTGTCTTTTTCACTGCCTTTGTGCCTGCCATATGTGCTAAAAGGGCCTCTCACCCTTTCTTCACCATCTGATCACCTAGAATGGTTGATACTATGCACATGCATAAAACATTCCTATCTTCATTGAAAATATATGAAAATCCACCTTGCTACAAGAAAACCTAGTTTTCCCAAAAATCCAATTGTATATAGTATGTGTTAAGGAAATCCATACCCAAAATAATGTAGAAAGAGTTAATGTATAGGGGTATGACATTAACCAATATGGTATACCAACTAAAACTGAAAGACATCTGGGACACACTTTTGTCAAAACTATCAACTCACCCAGTGATAATTTTAACACCAATTCAAAAGACAATTTGTGACTACAAAGACTTTATCCACTAAAAGAGAATGTATTGCACCAAGGTGTATCAACTTGAAATGATATTTAAGAGAAGCACCATAGTTGTAACAACACTGGGTGGGATCACTAATTCAGATTCAGTCATCATTGAGTAATTGCATTATTATGGTGAGGTAGTATGGTTTTAGTGGATTTTGGAAATAAAAAAGTGTGGACGTTGATAGTCAGGTAAGAAAATGGATTCTTCATTACATTTATGAGAAAATGTGAGAAAAATCATGAGAAAGCTTCAAATGTGGATAGATAAAGCAAGAAATGAATCAAATAGAAGAATAAGGAATCGATTTGTGCATAGGAAACATGTTAGGCACCCCCATGACACCCTTTAATATCACTTTAAAACCTAATAAGGAAGATTAGATTATATTTCATAAAATTTGATTATATGGCCAAACCATTATAAAGAGCCTACCAGAAATAAATTGGAACAAGAATATACTATGCGATATCATCAATCATGGGCACTCATATCGTCACACCATTGTTGGATTAGAAATTTAGAGAGGGTAATGGTATACATTATGGTTGAACCTATTTCATGTGACACACCTCCACACTAAATGGGATTACCCATAACAAAACAAGTGATCAACTACTAATTAACCACAAAACCAAAAAAATGGATAAATGAAAACTGATTCAAAAATTGCAAATAAGTCTAGAAACTTTTACATATAAGCTCAAAAACCTACATACAAGCATGTACCATATTAGGTATTTACATATATGTCTAGTGGTTGAGGCCATAACGTGTATACAAAATATGTGATCCACATGTACATGTCATTCAATATCAGTATACTTGCCAAAACTTGAGTCGATGCATACATATCATCTACAAAACATCCCATACAAAGACCTGAGAGTAAAAGAATGACTCTAGGACTCTACTAAAAACTACTAGCCAACCTTATGCTCCTGCTACTCTCCAATCTTTTCCTCTTCAACACTGAAAACCTAACCATGTCATTGACAACCACCTAAAAAGATATGGTGACCCGTGAGGTGAGTTCCATGTCCCAGCAAGAGATATAACTCTCAACAACAAATATTGATTACAACAAGTTATATATTAAGAAGATTAGACCAATTAAGAAAATTAAACAAGAATAACAGGCTAAACATCTAAAGCTGGTTAAGCATGATTAGTATAGTTAGGCACAGAGAACTACATGACTAGCAACTAGTAAAACAAGAATCTTGATTAACAAGATATCTAAAGAATAAGTAGAACTAATGTCATCTAAGCAGTTGCATAATATAAAAACTAAGTAGTATAAGAGACAAGGAAAGGGTTAACATCCAATGTGAGTCATGTTTAACCCTAAACAATATGCTACATGACTGGATTGCATATTAAGCCCTGGGGAAAGTGTGATATAGCACGAAAACTCCAACGAACCATTGTGAAGTGCTATTCAGTTCTGTACAAGATCTAGGAGTATCGACATCCTAAGATCTCCAACTCTCGATCAATATGAGTGAAAAGGTAGTGACAAAATACTCAAGCTACATGAAGTGATGTATAGTCAAGCTACTAAACATCAGTCTATCCTTGGTATAAAGGTCACGATGCCCAAAACCAGGGTATATACCACCCTATCATTTGAGATACAACTACAGTTTTCCTCTATCACAACAATATACAAATAGTCAAACCGAGTCATGGCTGCAACCATCCTCCATAATCTTGGGATCTAGATGTAAAGGAAGTACACACCATGCACCCCACATACTCAAAAGTATGCACTCTGAGTTTCCCTTTGGAATACTCATTTCCCCATTCATCAAGTCCTGACATTAAATGGTTTAAAAACTCAGAGAACTACATGATTAGAGTTTCACTTGATTAGTTATGTCAATTGGGTGAATTAGGACTACATAAAACAAGTGTAAATACAAACACTAATCCATTTCTAGCAAGCATTTATATATTACAACCCCATAAGATATAAAATGTATGAGGTATAAATCTTGTCGCATCACCGCATGATACTAATCCCTGTCACATAAGAAAGAGGATTAGACCTCTATTAGGGCTCAAACCATGCCCAAGGGTCATTAAGACCATTCTCATAACCGCAGCAAGAACATCATTATATTTCCACACTTTATGACAGTGATCAACTGACCATCACCATTCTTGTGATACACAAGTTTAGCATAACATTGCATTAAGAAGATTATGACGTTCAATATAGTAGCATATTAAGGTTACAACAACATTGAAAATATATTCCATCATTATATGAATCATATAAGGAGAGTAATAATAGCCAACCATCATTACATATTTGAATTAGGGTTAATTGTAACAAGACAAGCTAGTTTAGTGTTACACATCAACTCATTATGGTGACCACTCGTTTACATTCATATGAGAGTAAAGGTAAGACCACCAAGTTATGGGCATTGAGCCATTCATTTAACATCATCAAAACCAATCCATCAAACCATGTGCTTCATTCAAAAACCATTGGATGTTGTAACATCAAACTGTAACCATTGAAACATGGTCTAATCCAAGACCATCATATGTAGGATAGATAAAACCATAGGTTGTGAAACCAGCAAAACCTTGAACCATTAAACTATGGAAACTGTTGAGTTAAGACCTAAAAGAATCATCATACAAGATCTACTCAATACATTTCTTGTGGTGTCTAGGATCACAATATATTATGGTCTTCAGGACCACCACCAGTTGTGACACCCAAGGTCACCATCAGTTGTGCACCATCAGATCATGAGTCAGAAGAACAATCAACCTACAAGTCAGAAGAGTAATTCACTATTGAACCAGAACAACCATTGGTTGATGACCCAGGCTAGCCATCAGTTGTGAGACTCAGGGTTACCATCATTTTTTGTCAAAAAGTGGAAAAACTTATCCAAAAACCAAGTGAAAACCATCATTTGTTGAACCAAAAGAACCATTGTTTGAATCACCACATGTAAACACAAGAGACCATCAAATGTGGGAACCTTAACCATCATTTGTGGTTGGGAAAGCATGACCATCATTTGTGTGATCAAGATAGAACCCCAAATAGCACTTAAACCATGACCATTGGTTGGCACACGAAAGCCAAGCAAACCAAAAATAAAGAAAAAACCATCGAGTTATAATGAAAGAAGGGAAAACAAGTCATAACCCCTAGGTATGATCATTATTTTGAGAGAAAGAACCATCATTTCACCACATGCAAGAAAGGTCTAAAGATTCCTCAACCAAAGTAAGATCACACACATGGTTGAAGGTACAAGCAAGAATGTAAACCATCAAAGAACTAGAACCGAAGCTCAAACCCTAGGCAAGGTACTGCCTTCCTACTTAGACTTCATTTTTAAAGTAAGATCTTTAGTACATGCAAGATATAAGTAAGCAATAACTGTAGAAATAGTTATATAAATAGCCTCTAGGAGGAATATGTATCTTCAAATAGCAAGGAAGCTCGATGAAAGAAGGTATGAACCCTATCTTGAGCTCTCCACTCTACCAAGGTAGCTTCTTCTCCAAAGAGGAAGAAACCCTAGGTCAAGGAAGTAAGAAAGAGGTGTTCTTTAGGCTCTAGATATATATCTATCAAGAAACACCAGAATTACAACCTATAAGAAGGAGGGAGGATGTAGGAAATCAAGATAAGTAAAGGAAATAGAGAGGAACTTACTTTCTTAGGTAAAAACAAGCAAAGGAAGCTCCACATGCTCAAAAGGAGTGTAGATCTGAACCCTAGCCACACATGCAAGGAGATTGACCACATTCTTCTACCTTAGGAACCTTCTACTCCAACTAGACAATGAGGTATGAGATCTAGATATCAAGGAAGAAGGAATGGAGTCCAAAGGGTTCGTTTTCATGGAAAGGGGAGGTTTATAATGCTATGGGTGAGAGAGAAAAGAAGGTTAAGGTGTCCTACCATGTTTGCCAAGTGTCCATGGCCATAGGAAATCACGTCCATGCAAGTAGAAGCTCCATAGGTTTTAAGAGTATATAGGGCCATAGGATCTTGGATACCCAGGGTGGACATCGAGTTCAACACATGGTGCCCATCATTTGTTGAAACCCTAAGTCATAGGGGTGAAAACCATCATTTGAGCACCTTCTCAAGGTATACCATCAGTTCAAGGAGCTCAAGAGAAGAAGACACTGATCCCCACACATATAAGGACCCCCATCAGATCCCAGAACCCAAGGAGAGCCATCAAATTTCACACATATAGGAGGAAAATTTAGTTTTGGCCTCCAAAGTAGCTCATCCATGAGGGCAAAACCCTGACTCACCCTAGAAAGGTGTCGCCACCAAAACCAAGGTACAAAAAGTCACCCCAAGGTATAACCAACTCAAAAATGATAAGAAAACATGTGAGGAACAAAAATCATGTGATTAATTACAAGATAAACCTCAAATTTGGGAAAATTGTAGAAAAGTCCAAAACAAGAACACAATTATATAACTTGTTCAAACAATGTCCAAACTGGACCAAACTTAAGCATGTCACATGATAAAAAAGAACATATTATTGTTGTACTATGGTTTGAAGCATCCAATTATTATAATAAAGTGTGTTCAACTATAAAGCAAGGTCGGCGGTCTTACATTTCTAGCTTATATGAATTTTGTAGAAGGCGAATATAGGTCTTATTCTCCTTTCTCTCTCAAGGATACTAAAGATATCATCTATGATCTTGAAGTAGGAGTGGGATTCTAGGGTTTTCTCAAATGGAACTGTAATGTTTTCTATGGAATTTCTAGCCTAGGGGTGTGGTATCAGGTCTTGATCACATGCCACACTAAAAAAATGTCTCCTACTACACAAATAGGCTTTAACAAGGAGATAGATTCTACAAATGGTTCCCAGAGTGCTATATCTCTATGAGGTAAAGGGTTTACCTAGGTTTATAGTTCAAGTGGAGTCTTTCTCCATACAAATGGTGACTAGGTGTCAACGGGGAACCCCCTAGTGGGTGCCTAGCTTCTAGAGGATTCAAGGTGTATTTAAATGATGCTCTATTGAAATGTCAAAGAGGGGAAAGTGGGACACATGTCTAGTATGCGTCTTACCATGTAGATGTGTTAGGTTGCATTTTAAGATGCTCTATTGATTGGTAAAAGTAGGGAAATCATGACCCATTCGTCATGCACTTTTGATCGTCAAAGACATGTGGTTACATTTGAATGACGCTTTATTAACTGATCATGGAGGGGAAAGGAAAATCAATGTGCATGTTTTCTTATGGACTTCTTGTTTGTTTTAAGAGTTGGGATGTAGTTAAATTCTTTATGTGGTTTGATTCCCATCTAGTAGGATGCACACCTGGTATATGCCCCACTTGTCTTTGTCCCACAAGGCTCAGTTAGACTATGGTGGTACATGATCACAGGTATGATTAGGGGTTAGAAAAAGGTGCATGATTAGTCTCAAAAATTCCTTTGTAATACTAATACAACCACAAAGGAAGCATTTTTATTCATTGGAGATCTTGACAATTGATGAAATGATATCATTATTCACACAAAATCACATAATAAAATAAACCACAATGTACTTTATTACATGACTTAAATAAGGGAGTCTAAGTCCAACATAAAGGGAGTTAAAAGATCTCATACATAACATACTATAAATGGAACTTATAACTATCTAGAATTGTATACCACACCATGTAGGACACAGTATTATCCTTGATCTGATGTCTTCATTTCTACTTCTCTTGCTCCTTACATACATGCTTCTTATCCTCAACCATGTATTAAAAAATATTTGTTACTAAGTGGCATGAATTTTCTAGATATGAACTAACTAGAATAAGAAAATACTATGTATTATTCTTGTAAATTATGGTTGAAAATTATGCATGAATGAATAATTTTAAATCAATAGAAAACTTGAAAATAGACTATTATTCTTTCTTTAACATAATTCCATTTTTTAATGTATCTTTATCTAGTGAAATGCACTTACTTGGATCTTATGACCTGCATTCTGGTGCTTTGGTCATTTATCTGATTCGGAATATAGTTCGATGCCTAGGCCTCATGACATACACAAAGGCTTGGGTCACGTATCTTGAGTTGACCTACATTACAAATTGCGTCTACCTACATAACCTAACGTCATCTCATATCTCATATTAACATAATTATGAATGAATGAATATTAATAAATATTATCTTTCAAATCATCAACATGAACTTCATCTCTAATATTAATCATTATGTAAATCCTAATAATATATAATTAACTTCAAATCACAAAAAAAATGATCACATAAGTCATGAATATCTTAACAAAATGATTATGTAACCATAACTAGAATAACAAAATATTAAATAGTCATGGGCATGGACCCATTAACCTAATTAATAGGACAAAATTATGCAAAAAGGTTTATTGATCTTTATTTCACAGTCAACACAAAATACATAGAAACCTAACTATAACCTTATAAGCCTAATTTGTCCTTAGACTAAAGTATCATGGAAACCCAATACATTTAGGTGATGTAAACATGTTCATTATGTATATCTTGAAAAATAAATGAAAATTCATATATTATTTTTTCCCATCTGAGCTACATAGCATTTTTATAAGAGATTCTAATGTTCTGACTTATATGAATGTATCACAAATGAGATAAAACAAATAAAGCCTTTACTAGAGAACTTAAAAATTCATAGATCTTGCTTTTCAGAAGAAGACATTGCCCACTTGTGTCACACACTACTTTATGTTTGTGACATGATATACCCATCAAGGGAACAAAGGATATAATTTGTGGTTATATGATTAAGAGGCACTAAAAAAACAAACCTACCAATGAGTTGTGATACTAATATTAAATAATGTCATAATTGATGAGTAAAAAAACATGTTTGATTGTTTCTCGATGTAGAAGCTCACACGCAGTGATGCAATGGCTGCTAATATTAGTCAAGAGACTCACAACCTCTAGTCTGCACAAGGTCACATCAAATCTTTTGAGGTTAATTCCTTTGGATTTGATATCCCTTTGTGAAGCTAATGAGTCATTGTTCGTGGCTTGAAAGGAAAGATAAGGGAAATGCTTCTCAACACAAAAAAGAAGGATGTTTGAAAATGGAAACCATGGTAGCATTGGTAAATGAAGGAAAAAATCCACATAAAGGTTTTTGGCCACAATGAGGTCTTCATAAGAAAAATCCAGATCACAAGAAGAGCTAGAAATCATTACTTGACATATACATCTAAAATATACAAAAATGGGCTTGATTAACTCCCCTCGAGGTATGAGGGGTGTGAAAGCCTCATGATGATCCTATGAACAACTTCCTCTTCTTCCCATGGCATAGAGATGTGTGGACCTCACTGGATAAAAATTTCCTTCAGCTTTAAGTGGTGGGTTCTTGTGGGTGGAAATCTCCACCAAATCTCACCAGTCAATAGAAAAAAGAATCTTTAGATATGCCCATATATTCTTCTTGCCAAATTAATTTGGCTGGGGTGAATTCTATGCCGAGAACATGCTAACAAGCTTAAGGAAGAAGATGACAAGGGTCCCAATTACTGAGGCTGAGTGAGTGTAGTTAAAATGAGAGTAAGAGTTCTATGGACCATGGAGATGGTAAATATGACATTGGATGTTGGCGAGGAGGGTAAATGATCCTTCTGTAACTCACCATGTGTGAGACGATGACATGCCACATTGGGAAATTCTATTATACATGATGATATAGGTCAACCTAGGGTTCTTAGTGTGTAAAACAACCTCATGAACGTTGTGGTGGTGACATTTTAGGGAGTCATGAATTGAAAGAGAGGAATATTCAGGCCAATGAAACCGTTGGGGACTACTATTTCTCACCACACCATATGCATGAGATAGGTGACACAGCCTCACTCCTTTGCTCCAAAAACAAATATTCTTAGTGCACTAATCACTATATCCAACATGACATGCTGAAATAAGGATAAAACATAGTTGAACGTGATTTAAATCAATTATAACTCTGTATTTTATTCATTTAGGTCAATTATACATGTAATCCGTCATTTTTTTCCTATCATTAAAAGACCTATCTATGATTGTTCATTTTTAATGAAATTTTATACATTTGCAAAATAAAACACAAGGATTCCAAATATCAATTCATATACTACCTTTGAGACAAGGAGATATGTGTTTTTCGTGATTAGGCATTTCGGGTGATTGGTAACTTAGTAAAATTCTTGAGTTACACACCTAATTTTAAGGGAACATTTGATGTATCATGAACTACTCCAATACCACTAAAGAGAACATAATATGGATTAATGTGGGGTCATTTGTTGTTTAAATCCTTGTTATTCATTATTGTGTATTTTCAACCATGTTGTGTGAATTTTATGAATATGTAATATGAGGTTGAATCATCATGTGTTGGTTCCATATTAGGGTTTTACAATATTAGAAGAAATTGAATTTCTAACATTGACTTCTCAATTATATTAATTTTAACTAATATTTTAGGTATTTTAAATTTAGGATGAGCCACATGGGTTTGAAGTGAATACTTTACTCTGGGTGTCATGGACCATGTTATGGAACTATCTCAGATAAGGGACTCAGTGATAACGTCAAAATAAGGTAGTTTGTAATAGAACATCCATCATCTGGGCATTCATTTACATTGGAAAAATCCCATTTGTTGGAACTTGATATATGAATTATATGAATATAATCTCTCGTAAGAGATTTACGATGGTATTGATTGATTCATTGAGTGTCTGAAAATCACATTTATTATCAAATAATATTTTGATGATAATGGGTCTGCGGAGCATTCTTGTAGGTAGTTGATTGTGTTGAGTTTATTTTTTAGTCATATTTATGTATCATGATGTCACTTAGGTTGTAACTCATGAATCTAAGATATTCTTACACTTTATCTCATTTCGTGATGACCTTTACATCCTTTCAATGAAATTTCTTTGAATATGGTTATGCCCACAATTGATCATTGAATCCGGCATGATTTCATAGTTTTTTTAGATGCCCACCTTTGATTGATTAATAATTTGCATTCACATTTGTCATGATATTAACATGCTCAACAACTAGATCAGGTAAACTAATAAATTGAGTCTCAATAGGTAGAGTTTATCTACAATAGGCCATATGACTTGTACTTGTAAATTGTGGTTCATTTCAATTTTTGGATTCAATTTAGAAAACTATACCAAATGGCATGATCAAAAATATTTTTTTGGTTTATGTGCAAGAGCTTGTGGGATCCTATGCTGATGACAACATTTACAACTAAGAGGACATGACAAATTAGCCTCTCTCTTCCTTTCACAAATATTGGTCCATGTTTATATATTATATACATCTTCATAAAGTGTAATTCTGATACTTGTACTCTTTCATCTAACATGTGCATATTTTATCTTCTTATGGTCACAATTTGTTTCTTACTATTCTAGACTCTA
This sequence comes from Alisma plantago-aquatica, assembly GCA_963693085.1. NCBI lineage: Eukaryota > Viridiplantae > Streptophyta > Magnoliopsida > Alismatales > Alismataceae > Alisma > Alisma plantago-aquatica. Next base: position 1,572,127,794 of record OY856409.1, read on the forward strand.
ATATGTAAATTAAGATACTATGATATTTGTCATTTTCAAGTGCATGTGCAAATGGACTTAAACAAGAACTGATCCTGCAACACTATATGGTTATTAATATATAGTTTTGTTTTAACCTAGTTGGTTATGTAATTTGGCTAAACGACATTCTACAATGATAATCCATGTTTATTTTAAGTTAATATGTCCAAACACAAGAAACAAAACCCCTAGTTTTCATTTTTGTTCAACTTTATAAGTTACTCCCTAATTTGTATATTACATGAGTGGAAGCATAAACAATTATAAACATCCTTTGGAACTTGATAAGTATTACAAACACATGATACTCATCACAATAACTTTGAAAGGCAATAATAAACACACTAAGATTTATAAGAAGTTGTCATTATTATTAAACGAGAAACAAATCTTGCATCACCTTCTACAAAAAAATTGTTACATGGGTAAAACATGTTTATTATTATAATCTAAATACTCGTTTAATGTAGACAATGACCCACAAAATGTGCCTCTAAAAATTTTAGTTCTATTCAATGTCTTGAATAACCATTCTAAATTTGATGACATGTTGAAAACCACACTCATCCGTGAACAAATAGGGAATTTTAGTTGGTGTAAGTGACATTTGAATGTCTACTAAGTAAAAATATATAAATATATCATAACATAAAGTATTGAATTAGATTCATCATGTCACCATCTATTAATGAACTATATCGGATCATGGACATCATTATGCTATAAGGCATCTCAAAATTGGTTATTTCATTTTTTTAATACCATTATAAGTTAAAACAATAGTGCATTTGAATTACATATAAGTTTCTCTAAATGTGAAATAAGGTATCTCAAAATAGGTTATTCCATTTTTGTAATACCACAATGAGTTAAACTATAATGCATTTGAATGAAACTAAGGTTTCTCTAAATATAATAAGAGTGCTTCAACATTGCACTGAAATCCATATGATTGGTACTGTTGTATCTTGGAAATGGAATAACTACACCTTTGAATTTACTTGTAACTAGTGTGATTATGATGTTAAATTATTTTATTAGTTATTAACTAAATTACTTAAAAATTTATAATTGTATCTAAAATTATAAGAATCCCAAATTTAAATAGCTTACTATGATTACAAGATCTTTTTATTGTTAAACTTAATATGAATATTACATTTTAGTTAATATGGAATGACTAAATATGGATATGGATCTAAAGTATGACGTTTTTATGGTATGGATTAGTCTAGTCATAAGTTCCCTATCTGATTCTAAAGTCCTTATATCATAACTTATTCTGATTCTGCAACATCCCAAAATTTCAACGTTACTTTAAACCTTTTGATGTGTTTGTAATTAAATAAATATAGTTGAGGGTCTTGATGCAAAAATACCATGAAATGAAATTTATTAAAGAATAATGAAGTAAGGAAATTGAAATGACACTCAAAATACACTTTTTCTTATACATATGCCATAATGTGTTACAATTAACTTATAATGTTGAATAAATGTTGTCCCTTTCATTTTCTCTCTCCTACCATTTATGATGATTAAAGGAAATAAAAATAAAGAAAAAAGACTTGGAATTCAAAAATATAAATGGAATAAGATACCTTGGTCCGGAAGTGTTCCTTTTTGTAGCTTTTAATAAGAAGAAAGATACATTAAGCCCTTTTTCTCTCTCTCCTCCAAGATAGTATTCTCATAAAGGCATAAAGATGGATATAAATTAAATATTTAAGGATATTAATTAATCACCTCTTTTTGGAGTCAAAGAAAACAACTATGAAAAGATATTACCCATTATTTTATCTGTTGTGTACATAATTCAAGATAATAACTTTTAATAAGTTAATGAACATAATATCATCAAAATAGAAATCTAAGTGTCTAGGATGGGTCTAGACTACTTATTGGATGTGTGGTTCAAATTTGGTTAATTTTTGACTATATTTGACTCTTCAAATCAATTAGGAAAGATTATAATATAGTTTAATTTAGTTGTTAATTTGAAATGCATTTAATGCATCGATTAACCTATAGTCTTATTATATCTCATTGTCACACCCTAAATTTATTTCCTTTTTCTTCACATGCATCATCTACACCGTCTGATTAAGATCTGATGGTGTCTGACTCATCCCCTCTCTCCCGACTTTGTCACAGTTTTGAACGCATTGACATTAGTTTCCTTTGTCGACCCCGTGCTCCTTTATCTCTCATCCTTTTAATATGATATTTTATTTGTAGGTTTCATCTCTCTCCCTCACATAAAATGATCCCTTACATGCCCTTTCCCATGATCATGTAAGGAAACACCCAATTAGGACACCCCCTCCTCGCCCCCCCCCCCCCCCCGAATATGCAAAGACCACCTTGGACCATCTCTTTCCAATATAACACAACCTTTAGCGCCCCCACCCCCTAAGTTTCTCCTCCTCATCCAATTTTGCCTCTGTTGTCTCCAAACTCTTCTGCCTACTCATTCTTCTTCCCTGGCAATCTCTACCTGGCGGCCTTTTTTCCCCACCAACATCGATGCAATTGATTACCCTAAAAGCATCAGATAGGACCCCTCTTCTTCTTTACATCGCCTGTTTGTGCCGCATTGAACCCAATCCGTGTACCCTATAGATCAGGTTTAAAAGTCTTGCCTACATTCATTGCCATGGAACTTTAGGCTTCTTTGGCCACACAGTCCTCTCTATTGGCCTCTCCACACCATCATGATTTTTTTCAACTCTCCGTTGGCATATTTTCTCTAGTTTTCTATAGTGTTACATCTCTGACCTTCTTCTCTGTTTTCTACTTTTCTAGTGACCACAGGGGCCACTTTGGTCCTTTCCACAACTTTATTGTTCCTTTGACTCATTCTAAACCTACAAAACCCTTCGCTTTGCTTGGACTCAGTGATTCATAGGAACACCCCATTTTCTGACTTCCATGTAGTTCAACCTCTTGATATGGTTCATGTTCTCTGGTGCTCCATCAAGACTAAGAATTAGCTCTATAGATTTAGATGGATGTAGGGAAGCAACTAGAAATCCTAGTTCCCCAAAAACTATCACCCTTCTCTCACATTTATTGGAGCTTATACATATTGTTGAGTTGTTGAACGACATGGCTTGAGGAGAAGAAGCCAGGTCCTTGAATGACCAATATGCCCCTAGAGATTTAATTGAGAAATTAATATTGCATGATAATTTTATTTGTTTGACACACAAATTTCATTCGTCGGCCGCGAGATACAAGTGAGTACCTAATGTCACTTTTTCCCCCACACATTTCATTTATGTGTCATGTATGCCTATGATTTCTTAGTCTTTTCATTTGTCATTTACATTAGGTTTATTTTTTTATTTAAGTCAATGTCACGCATAAGGGTTCCTGAATTTTGATTCGTCCAAGTTGAAAAATTTGTAACTTTTGCATATGACCTTAATGATGGAAAAATATTCATTGAAAGCTCTTTTGATTCTCTATCGACCTAGCCTATTTTCAAACACTTTTTTATACATCCAATCACTTCAATAATTCAAAGACCAAGATTAGGGTTTTGATGATTATGAACCCATGAACATATTATGATTTTAATCAAATTACAGGTCATTAGAGAACTCATTCAAGTTATAGGACTTGACCTAAGAAGGCTTACTCTAGGTAAGCAAGACATACATATTTGGCACAAGTAATTTTGGTTTAATGTATGTTTATTTATGATTATGCACTTTAGTATGCTTCATGAACTATGATTGCTTTCTCAAGAGGACATCATGTATATTTATAACCAATGGATTGGTTGTTTACCTATAGTCTATGATAGAATCCTAATTATGATTATGAATATGATAAATGAATCATTCTCAAGAAGGGGGAACCCTATTATTGTTTAAGAGGGAAAAATCTCATCGTGGCATTAAAAGGGATAAATCCCATCATGTTAAAGTTAAAAGATCATGATAAAGTTAATGTCAAGAAAATTGGAATTGAATCAGTTTTTTATGCTTCTCGAGTCATGGATCTCAAGAGGTCGTCAAGGGCTTTCCTAGAAATCATGTGCTCTTTAGTGGGTGTCTTAGAGAGATGTATATATTTGATGTGCAATTCTTCATGCTGTTAGTGACTCTTGAATGCTTAAGATAATCCATGGTCAAGTTATGTCAAATTATTTTATTTCAAATTTACTCAAGTCAAGTTATTATTTTTTATCTTATAATGTGTCGAATACCACTTATTGATGTGATTGTTTTTGCATGGATGAGGATGCAATCTCCGTAGGACTTGGAGCAAGTGAAGAGTATAAAAAACAACCAAGGATTAGGAGCCTTTCAGGTTTTTCCTGGTGGGGTGCCATTTACCAAAATCCTCTAGAGGTATATCATTTATACTATATTTAGTCATATTACCAAGTAGACTAGATTTCATGAGATAAACCAGTTGTAATTTTCTTTTACCCAAGAACTATGTATTGTCAGATTTCATCCAATGCAAAGTGTTTTATTTATTTAAGTTACTAAGATCAGCATATGACCGGCCTAAATCGCGCGTCCAAAAGTTGGAGGCGGATTTGAGGTAGTCGAGCTTTTACATTTATAAACCCGAATCCTTCTAGGCCCCCGCAACTTTGCTTACGGGGTCGAAGTAGACATACTGGGTCGAACACAGGGACAAGGGTGGTAGTGTTGAGAACCCAGAATCGACACGCTACACTGCGACAGGTATAGAGATATAAATTTCCAAAAGGGAAATGGCAAGATGTGACAAACAAAATAGAGAAAACTATCTCCAACTGGAGGTACTAGAGAGATTTAAGGTTTTAGTCGTTTAGCAGTTTTTCGGGGTTTTCATGCAACAGAAACAGAAAGATATTACTAGAGCTAGGGCAAGATATGAAGGAAAAGACTACAGTATAACAAGAGGTACCAGTAACATCCTGCACCCCTCCTCTCAGAGTGGATACCTCTAACCAAGCCTCGGAACCCCTCTCGAGGTTGCTGGGCTCAAAGTTAGAGTGGAATGTTATTGAAATGACTCCGTTCCAGGCACTCTCGTACTCCAGAATTGGACCAAACACTAGAGCCACAACACAACGCTCAAAGTTGTTGCGACGGGAAAATACGATTCGGTAGCTAAGCGAAACGCGATCCAAGCATGCAAGCTAGAGTTCGGATATCAAACATAGCTGTCAGCCAACAGATTGTACCAAGAACAGAGCAGCAAGTAATTAAGTATCTTCTATTTCCATAGACAAATAAAGGGTCTTAATTACAAAGCATAAGTAAGGAATGAAATGACAGAAAATAAAGATAGGTGCCGCCTTCTTGATGTAGAAGGATGACAGATTACTACGGCTCTCCAGCCCGATATAGGTCAGGGGCCTAGCTCGATACAGTCATGTCAGGTGGCACACCCTCTCGAGCGGCACTCCTGATGGGCAACTATATCGCTCAAGGATCCTGGCCGATACGCTTATGTCGGCCGATGGACCCTCTCAGGTGGCACGTATGACGGGCGAAGCGTATCGGGTTCGATATCGTGTCGTGCATGGACCTACGCATTCTACTGTCGAGCATGGGTGTCGGGCACTCGTGTCGCGTATCTACATCGGCCGATATCGGCCCTCGGTGTCGCCCGGTACAGTCCTAGGTGAACCAGTCCCCTCCCTCTCGGGATGAGGAAGGGCTCACCTAGTGTCGCCCGGTACGAGCACTGGGGCACGATACGTCTGCTCTCATGATTCTCCTCGAAGATAGCTCAAGTTCCCTATTATCCGCACTGTGTGACCTGTCTTTTTGGCTTCCTGTAGCTCTTATTTATAGCCGGCAAGTGGGGGGACTTATGGTGCTCGAAGCGCCATGTGTCCTCCTTATTTGCGGGTCGGTGGACGGGCGATACTTGTATCGCTCGACGTAGGGTTGTCGACCTTTGGTCACGTGACGAGCAACGGCGCCTGCCGGTGGGTGGCCGTGTCGCCCGACATGCTTGGGATGTCATGGCGACTATGGCTCCCTGTCGGGTAGAAGACGTGTCGTCCGTCAGTTTCTTCTTGGGCGGCATCCCTTTGTCATGCGTCATTATGTCGCTCCACCCTGTCAGGCAGAGGTCGTATCGGGCGTCAGGAAGGCCGGTGCAGACTTGGACTTATTCTGTGGGCCGGGACGGCCTTATTGTACCAAAATGAGGAGAACCCCTGCAAAAGATGGAAATATAGGATTAAGAGCATTGCTTGGCCAATTATTGTGAAAGTACTAATAAAAGAGAGGAAAATAGCAGAAAAGGATAGTTTTGATAACTGAATAAAGGGCAAAAATATCACAAAAATTGGTGTTATCAACTCCCCCAAACTTAGTGTTTTGATTGTCCTCAATCAATATTTAAACTATATTTAGTGATGCTTCTTCTGCTCGGAGTAGCTTTCTGTTCAAAAGGTGAAACAAGACTCGCAATGCCTTAGAGATAATGTTGTCTCCTTACGAACAAAAGACTTAGTTTTTCCTGCCTTATTGTTTAAGTAAGATTCTTCTCTACAGCTTCGGCGAGACTTTGTTGTATGATTTCGAAGTTAGCTTACACACCAAACAACTTTATTTTTGGGGTAGAAAGTTGTGTATAGGGTAGGCTAAGGCTTTTTGGGGTTTTTCTTGTTTCCCATCAGTCCATCCAGGTAAGGGTCTGTTAGCGGGCAAGTGGTCCCTGCAGTCCATGCCAGTTGGCTTTAGAGCAGTGATTTCACATCCTACGTACCACTACCACGGATCTACCATGCCTAAAGATGGGTACTTTTGGAAAACAAGTATGTATATATATATTTTTTTCTTTTCTTTTATTGGGAACAACTCTCATGCTTTTATTCACACTCATAAGGCTTCTCTCTCTTTTTGGGATTTTCATTGGGTGAGGGAAAACAAAGAGATTTCTGCTGTTTGGGCAGCTTTTTCCTTCTCCATACTCGTCTCTTAGCTGTTTGTGAGATTGTTATATTTTTCAAAATTTTTGACATGGCAAAACATAATCTTTTGTTCGTTTGAGGCAGCATTATCAGAAAGATATAACAGAACTTGTATCTCGTTAAGCACAAAGAAAACTAACTTTGCAAGAAGTCGCAACATGTTTTTACTATTATAGCAACTTTGTACATATGCATGGGAATAAAAGCAAAATTTTTCAAAAATTTTTATATGATCATGACATTTTCTATGAGCATGGATACATACACATGATAAAGAGCAAGAACAAAATGGCACAGAGGGTGGAGGTGAAGAAAATTTTTATACCTCCTTCACTGGTACATGGGTACCCCCCCCCCCAAACTTACTCCGCACTCTGTCCCGGAGTAGCGAAGTAAACAGGGTGAGTTCATGTTAGCTCAGTGAAGGTTAACTAGCGGGTTCGCCTGTGCCTTGGAGGAGCTGCAATATGCTTCTTTGCTGTAGCCTCCTTCTTTTCTCATTTGGAAACAGTCGGAACAAGTGCAAAGCTCTCAAGATGGAAGCTTGAGAGCTCTTGAAAACACTTGTGGCTGCTTCCTCCTCAAGAAGATGGAACCGGAATGCCCAGATTCCATCCGGAAGTCACATGCAAAAGACTCGTGCTGTCTCTATAGACGGTCCTAAACCATCGCAGAAGACAAACTATTATAAGAAAGTGACCTTCCTCTGAAGCTACCATATCAAGAAAAATTCTTCCGCTCTCTATCTGCTGTAGTCGACGACTAGCTTCCTTGGGATTTCTACGTTTCTGCCCGACAGTTGTTGCTTCAGTTGCGGCCGCTATTCTTCCTGTTATCAAGATCATTGACCATTTATATGTTAGATAGAAACTAGATAAACTTATTTTAAGCTCCGGGTATCGTCCGTCAAAAGAAAACTTAAGTCGATACAAAATTGGGCGACACGAGGAATGCGCGGCACGACAGACTGCCCGATAGGGGTACATCGGGCAATAATACTGCCAAAAAGCAACTGCCCGATAGGATCATACAAAAGAAAACATGTCGCCCAATATGGTGTATCGGGCGAGCACTATCGGCCGTTACTTCGTGCCTAACTGCGTTGGGCGATACAAAAATTGGCAAGGCTCGTAAAGCCCGATAAGCAGAGCGATATGAAAACTCGTGTCGGGCGATACCTTTGCTCATAGGATCCATCGCCCGATATAAGGGTGAAAGCAAGCTGGCCGACACGCGAGCAAAGGTGGATCACTGCATGTGTTATAGGTGGCTGAAAAGAGAAGTGAGGCACCCCGACACGTTGAGCCCACATTGCTATATATAGCAAACTCAGCTGGGGGCAAATCAGGCGGATCTGGGCGCGTGCGTCAACATGTCGTTTCCGAGTCGAAGGTCCCATCAGTCAAATCAAGGGCATTTACTCCCTATGCTCGAAACAGATGTCACTCGGGGATGCTAACCGTCGCGTCGCTTGCGGCGCCCAAGAAACTACGGCCCGATACAAGCGTGACTGCGCGCCAGCTGAGCTGCTGCCCGACACTGCTTAAAACAGGCGGCCGAAAACCATCATTGGTTTAGGGTTAAGTCCCCGACCTCAGAAAGCATTACTCCTCAAAGCTCATAAAATCTAGCGATGACCCATAAAACAGAAGAGTCGGCACGCTCGGCGCGTGCTCTGACTCGGGCCTTATTACAACTCATAAAGTTTGTTTTTACTTGTTATTAGAAAAATGCGACCTATTCTATGAAAGAAAGGAGAACTCGGGCTGCCTCCCGAGGAGCGCTGAAGTTTGCGTCGCCAGCTCAAACGATGTAGGATCATCTTGTTCAGCTCTCGACTGTACGCATATCTTGCAGACTGATCACTGCTCTCCTAACAAACGCTTCATCTTCATAGAACCTTTTTACCCTGTGCCCATTTACTTGAAAGACCTTGGTCGGATCATCTTTATCATAGAGCTCCATCATTCCTGATGGGTATATTTTCGACACTATGAATGGTCCAGACCACCTCGTTTGTAACTTCCCAGGGAAAAGACGAATAGAGGACTTGAATAACAGGACCTTATCCCCTTCGCTTACATCTTTTCTCCTAAGGTGGGCATCGTGCCACAATTTTGTCCTCTGTTTGTAGATTTTTGCATTTTCATAGGCGTTCATTCTCAGCTCTTCGAGCTCTTGAAGCTGCAAAAACCTTTTTTCTCCTGCTTTGTCGAGGTCCATATTTAGGAACTTGATTGCCCAAAGGGCCTTGTGTTCCAACTCCAAAGGCAGGTGGCAGGATTTTCTGTGGATGAGACGGTAGGGGGTGGTTCCAATGGGTGTTTTGTAAGCAGTACGGTAGGCCCAAAGTGTGTCGTCAAGCTTCATGGACCAGTCTTTCCTCATTTGGTTGACAGTTTTCTCCAAGATTTGCTTGATTTGCCTGTTGGAAACCTCTACCTGCCCTGACATCTGTGGGTGGTAGGGTGTAGCGATCTTGTGCCTCACTCCATACTTGCGCAGAAGTGCTTCAAACTGTCTTTCTCCAAAGTGCGACCCTCCGTCGCTTATCACAGTGCGTGGTACACCGAAAGGAGGAAAGATGGTCTTCTCAAAGAGCTTGATAACCGACTTGGCGTCGCAGGTTTGGGTGGCTACCACTTCCACCCACTTCGATACATAATATACTGCCACTAGTATGTATTGATACCCCCGAGATGGGGGAAACGGTCCCATGTACTCGATCCCCCACACGTCAAATATTTCTACTTCGATCCAACTTGCCATTGGCATTTCATTCCTCCTCCCTATGTTTCCTGTAAACTGGCACTCTTTGCAAACCTTCACAAATTGTGCAGCATCTTTAAACAAGGTGGTCCAGTAGAAACCTGACTGTAGCACTTTTGCAGCCGTTCTCTCGCTACCCAAGTGTCCACCGTAGGGGGAGGCGTGGCATTCTTTTAGGATGTCTACGGTTTCTTCATCTGGGATGCACCGCCTGTATAAGTTGTCAGCACATCTTCTGAATAGGAGAGGATCATCCCATTAGTAGTTTTTGACATCCGCAAATAGCTTCTTTTTCTGATTGTACGTGATGTCAGGAGGCAGTTCTCCGCAGGCAAGATAATTGCAGATGTTAGTAGTTTTTGACATCTGCAAATAGCTTCTTTTTCTGATTGTACGTGATGTCAGGAGGCAGTTCTCCACAGGCAAGATAATTGCAGATGTCTGCAAACCAGGGTAAACTTTCCTCTTGAGCTTCTGCCAACATAAGAGCCTCGTCGGCGTAGTCGTCATTGATTTGAGGCCCTCTCTCTCCCTCAGTCATGATCCTTGATAGGTGGTCTGCGACCACATTCTCTGCGCCCTTCTTGTCGATAATTTCATGGTCGAATTCTTGGAGCAGCAAGGCCCACCTCAACAGTCGAGGCTTTGCGTCTTTCTTTTGCATTAAATATTTTATAGCCTCGTGATCTATGTATACCTTGACCTTAGCTCCCACGAGATATGACCTGAATTTATCAAATGCGAATACGATCGCGAGCATCTCCTTCTCAGTTGTTGTGTAGTTTACTTGAGCCTCGTCCAACGTGCGACTAGTGTAGCAAATCACATGGTGCTTTTTTTCCTTCTTTTGCCCCAGGACTGCTCCAACCGCGTAGTCGCTAGCGTCGCACATCAGCTCAAAAGGTAAACCCCATTCTGGCCCTTGAAGAATAGGTGGTGATATCAAAGCATTTTTCAGGGCCTGAAAAGCACTTAGACAATCGTTAGAGAAAACAAATTCAGCGTCTTTTACCAGAAGATTGGACAGTGGTTTGGAAATCTTTGAGAAATCCTTGATGAATCTTCGGTAATATCCCGCGTGCCCGAGGAAGCTTCACACCCCCGTCACGGATCTCGGCAGAGGAAGCTTGGATATTGCTTCAACCTTGCTTGCGTCCACCTCGATCCCATGCTTCGAGATCTTATGCCCGAGAACGATGCCCTCCCGTACCATGAAATGGCACTTCTCCCAGTTTAGAACTAGTTTGTTCTCCTCGCACCTTTGAAGGACCAGTGACAGATTCTTCAGACAGCTATCGAAGTCCTTCCCATAGACAGAAAAGTCATCCATGAAAACTTCTACGATGTCTTCTAGAAAATCTGAGAACATCGATATCATGCTTCGTTGAAAGGTGGCGGGGGCGTTGCAGAGTCCGAAGGGCATCCTTCGGAAGGCATAAGTGCCGTAAAGGCAGGTGAATGCTGTTTTCTCTTGATCGTCGGGCAAGATGGGTACCTGGTAAAAACCTGAAAAGCCATCAAGAAAACAAAAGAAATCGTGATGCGCTAACCTTTCGAGAACTTGGTCAATAAAAGGTAGCGGAAAATGATCCTTCTTTGTAGCCTGATTTAGCTTTCGGTAATCTATGCACATCCGCCAGCTAGTGACAGTCCTTACCGCCACCTCATCTCCCTTCTCACCCTTAGCCACCGTCATTCCACCCTTTTTGGGCACTACGTGGATCGGACTTACCCAATTGCTATCGCTGATTGGGTAAATGATCCCTGCATCCCTAAGCTTTATTACCTCTTTCTTGACGACCTCCTTGAGCATCTGGTTCAGCTTCCTCTAGGGTTGAGCCAGAGACTTGGCATATTCATCCAAGTTGATGTGATGCATGCACAGGGCGGGGTTAAGGCCTTTGATATCATCTACTAAATATCCTATGGCCCTCCTGTGGAGCCTTAACTCCTCAAGGAGTCAGTCCAGCTGGTTGCTTGAAAGATCGGCATTTACGATGACGAGGTTTCTGTGCTCTTCATCTAAGAACTCATACATTAGGCCTTCGGGCAACGCTTTTAACTCTGGCTTTGGTCTGGGTGCCTTCTCCTGAGGCTCCTCCTCAAGAGAGGCATACTTCGCAGACTCCACCACTATATCCTCTTCTTGCAAATCTTCATCAGAAAGGTTGAGAAGGTTGAGGTGCTTCGTGACCTTAAGATCTTTGTGGTCAGGATCTTGACAGTTTATAGCCCTCAAGAGGGGGTCTACTGTCCGGATATCTTCCTCTACTTCCTTGTAGAATTTATTGTATCTATCTACGAAACATGCTGATTCAGATAGGGACGGACTCTTCATGATCTCTTTCAGCTTGAATTCGATATGGTCGTTTTCGACCCTTAAGGTGATCATCCCCTCGGAAACATCAATCAGCGCCCTCCCTGTCGCCAAGAAGGGGCGACCAAAGATGATCGGGAAATGGGGGTCTTCAGCTGTGTCGATGACGACTACATCACAAGGAATGAAGAAGTCGCCAACCCTGATCGGCACATCTTCGACAATGCCGACGGGTCTCTTAAAGGTGTGGTCCACCAGTTCAATTCGCATGTTGGTTCGAACCATGTCGGTCAAACCCACCCTTTGTGCGAAACTTAGGGGCATGAGGCTTATGCTTGCCCCCTAGTCTGCTAGACCCTTACGCTCGACGTTGTCTCCGATGGCGAACGGGATTGTGAAAGCTCCGGGATCCCTTCTCTTATTTGGTGTGTCGGGCTTCAAGAAGGCGGAGGAGGCGGAAGCTAGATACACTGTCTCTGTCCTTCCTCCCCTTCTCCTCTTTGTGATACGGTCCTTGAGGAACTTGGCATACGTAGGCATCTCTTCCAATGCATCAAGGAAGGGGACTTCAAGATGGAGTTTCCTGATCGAGTCCATGAACTTCTCATGATGCTTCTTTAGATTCGCCTTGATCAGCTTATGCGGAAACGATAGCCTTGGAGCATAAGGATTCCTCCCACCAGGTAGCTCATCAGAAAGCTTCCGTGCAGGCTCTTGAGCTTCTGCTTGTCCACCTTCTCCCTCTGCTGGAATGATACTCTTCGACCTTGGTACAGGTTCTGGTTTGGCATCAGTTGTGCGCTCCATCGTCTTCCCAGACCTCAGTACCGCCATTCTGGCAGTTTCCGGATATGAGATTGTCTTTCCCGCAGGGTTCTTTATCAGAGCTTCCATCTGGGCCAATCGTCGATCGACTTCCCATTGGCGCATTCGCAGACTTGCCATCTGGTGTTGCATGGAATTCTAAACTCCGGGGCTGGGAAGTGCACCCTGCACTAGCCGGTTGATGATAGAGTCTTGCCATTTTATGAAAGCATGCAACTGGCCAACCAGGCTGGGCTGGTGTGAAATCTCATCTCGGCCTTGATGTTCACCTTCAAACGGAGATTGCTCACAATGAGACATGGCGTCAGATCTCAAAGGAGTAGGTCACCGTTCTTTAAAGTTCCTGAGATGCACGAGAAATCAAGTTTAGAAGAAAGATTCATTAATTTCAAGTAGAGAATAATAGTAAATAAGAAAAAGAGTGTTGTCAAACTGATTGCTAAGCTTGAGGCACAAGAGTGTAGTTAGTGGATTCGGATTCGTCAACAGTGCCATTTTGCCTTGTCCCCGGCAGCGGCGCCAAAAAGTTGACCGGCCTAAATCGCGCGTCCAAAAGTTGGAGGTGGATTTGAGGTAGTCGAGCTTTTATATTTATAAACCTGAATCCTTCTAGGCCCCCGCAACTTTGCTTACGGGGTCGAAGTAGACATACGGGGTCGAACACAGGGACAAGGGTGGTAGTGTTGAGAACCCAGAATCGACACGCTACACTCCGACAGGTATAGAGATATAAATTCCCAAAAGGGAAACGGCAAGATGTGACAAACAAAATAGAGAAAACTATCTCCAACTGGAGCTACTAGAGAGATTTAAGGTTTTAGTCGTTTAGCAGTTTTTCGGGGTTTTCATGCAACAGAAACAGAAAGATATTACTAGAGCTAGGGCAAGATATGAAGGAAAAGACTACAGTATAACAAGCGGTACCAGTAACATCCTGCACCCCTCCTCTCAGAGCGGATACCTCTAACCAAGCCTCGGCACCCCTCTCGAGGTTGTTGGGCTCAAAGTTAGAGTGGAATGTTAAAACGACTCCGTTCCAGGCACTCTCTTACTCCAGAATCGGACCAAACACTAGAGCCACAACCCAACTCTCGAAGTTGTTGCGACGGGAAAACACGATTCGGTAGCTAAGCGAAACACGATCCAAGCATGCAAGCTAGAGTTCGGATATCAAACATAACAGTCATCCAACAGATTGTACCAAGCACAGAGTAGCAAGTAATTAAGCATCTTCTATTTCCATAGACAAATAAAGGGTCTTAATTACAAAGCATAAGTAAGGAATGAAATGACAGAAAATAAAGATAGGTGTCGCCTTCTTGATGTAGAAGGACGACAGATTACTACGACTCTCCAGCCCGATATCGGTCAGGAGCTTAGCCCGATACAGCCGTGTCGGGCGGCACACCCTCTCGAGCGGCACTCCTGACGAGCAACTGTATCGCTCAAGGATCCTGGCCGATACGCTCATGTCAGCCAATGGACCCTCTCGGGCGGCACGTATGATGGGCGAAGCGTATCGGGTTCGATATCGTGTCATGCATGGAGCTACGCATTCTACTGTCGAGCATGGGTGTCGGTCACTCATGTCGCGTATCTACATCGGCCGATATCGGCCCTCGGTGTCGCTCGGTACAGTCCTAGGTGAACCAGTCCCCTCCCTCTCAGGATGAGGAAGAGCTCACCTAGTGTCGCCCGGTACGAGCACTGGGGCACGATACGTCTGCTCTCACGATTCTCCTCGAAGATAGCTCAAGTTCCCTACTGTCCGCACTGTCCGACCTATCTATTCGGCTTCCTGTAGCTCTTATTTATAGCCGGCGAGTGGGGGGACTTATGGTGCTTGAAGCGCCATGTGTCCTCCTTATTTGCGGGTCGGTGGATGGGCGATACTCATATCGCTCAGCGCAGGGTTGTCGACCGTTGGTCATGTGACGGGCAACGGCGCCTGCCGGTGGGTGGCTGTGTCGCCCGACATGCTTGGGATGTCGTGGCGACTATGGCTCCCTGTCGGGTAGAAGACGTGTCATCCGTCAGTTTCTTCTTGCGCGACATCCCTTTGTCGTGCGTCATTGTATCGCTCCACCCTGTCGGGCAGAGGTCGTATCGGGCGTAAGGAAGGCCGGTGCAGACTTGGACTTATTCTGTGGGCCGGGACAGCCTTATTGTACCAAAATGAGGTGAAACCCTGCAAAAGATGGAAATATAGGATTAAGGGCATTGCTTGGCCAAAATATTGCGAAAGTACTAATAAAAGAGAGGAAAATAGCAGAAAAGGGTAGTTTTGATAACAGAATAAAGGGCAAAACATCACAAAAATTGGTGTTATCAGCATATTGTGACACCCCCTCAAGTAAGAATGCTTTTTCTTAGTGATATTCACATGAAGCAAAATGTGTGGTGTTACATTATGGTATCAGTGAAACTGTGGTAAATGAGCACTAGGTAAAGAAGATTGTCATAGTCACCCTAGAATGAAGATATTAGATTAGGTATAGGAATGAATTCCCAAGGAAAATTACCATTGACCTAGAATGACTAGAGTTTTAAACCTAGAAGATATAGAAAGGCCAGAGATAGATGTCTACCTAGCTTAGATACCAGGTACCAACCTAACCCTAGGTAATGAGATAGCCTCTCCATTCTCAAGGGTCATGGCCAGACAATTGAGAACTGAAGTGGGATGTCATAAGAATTATACTTTTGATGCATTTCTCCTTTCTTAATAGTGCATGTGGTGTGGGACACATGTATTAGTAGGATAGTGAGAGATAGAATGTCATGATCCCATGTCTCTGGGTATGTCCTTGATCACTATATATCTAGGAATGTAGGAGTTAACTAAAGGACCTAAGATTATATAGTCGCCTACACCTAATGATAGAATATCTTGACAAGGTTAAAGGTAAGTGTCCTAAGTGTAAAGATAATATCAATTTCATAAACCCTAAGTATAAGTTGAGATGATGAGGAGTCAATTAATAGTTAATTCACGCAAACATAGATATTTTATGAAATTTAAACATTGTATGTTACATACCCCTTTTCATGAAAGTTTATGAACACAAATGGAACATCAAATATTATGTATTAAATATTAAGTATCATTAAATGAGTGTATAAAAAGTATCATTAAATGAATAGGTTAGAAAAAATTCTAAGGTGGGTAGTAGCCTAGAGAAATTTTGAGGATGCAATTTATTTAAGGTGGGTAGAAATGTAACATCCCAAATTTTCAACATTAATTTAAAAGTTTTGACAAGGTTTTAGTTAAATAAAGATATTTGAGGGTCTTAATGTAGAAAGACCATGAAATGAAATTTCTTAAAGAATAATACAGTAAGGAAATTGAAATGAGACTCAAAATACACTTTTTCTTATACATATACCATTATGTGTTACAATTAACTTAAGATTTTGAATAAATGTTTTCCCTTTTCACTTTTCTCTCTACTACCATTTATGATCATTAAAGGAAATAAAAAGAAAGATAAAAGACTTGCAATTTGACAATATACATATGGAATAAGATACCTTGACCAAGAAGTTTTCCTTTTTGTAGTTTTTAATAAGAAGAAAGAATCATTAATCCCTTTTCCTCTCTCCTCCAAGATAGTATACCCATAAAGGAATAAAGATGGATATAAATTAAATCTTGAAAGGATATTCATTAATCACCTTTTTTTTGGAGTCAAAGAAAATAATTATGAAAATATATTACACATTATTTCATCCTTTAAGTACATAATTCAAGATAGTAACTTTTAATGAGTTAGTAGACATAATATGATCAAAATTGAGATCTAAGTGTCTAGGGAGGGTCTAGACTACTTATTGGACGCGTGGTCAAAATTTGATTAAGGTTTGACTATATTTGACCCTCCAAATCAATTAGGAAATCTTAGAATATAGTTTAATTAACATATTAATTTGAAATACATTTAATGCATCGATTAACCTATAGTCCAACTATATTTCACTATCACACCCCAGTTTTATTTCCTTTTTCTTCGCACACATCATTTGCACCATCTGGTTAAACATTGTCGATGTCTGACTCATACCCTACCTCTCGACTATTGGATCTAGGGCTCTAGAGGAGGGAGGTGAATAGAGCTTCAAAAATCACACAAGAATAGTTAGACCTTCAAATTATATCAATTTAAACCTAATGCTTGATCACAATTTGAGGTCCTATCTAAGAAAGCATAGAAAGGATGAGATAGATTGAAACATGCACTTGGACAAGGTGGTTAGAGTGGTTCCAATTTCCAAACTAGGAGACCGTCAATCCACTACCTAGAGAGGTCAACCTCTAGGTCTTTGCAACCCATGTATACTTGTATTCCATCATAAGAGATATAAGGAGACCATCATACATAAAAGGACTTACCTATTCAAGACAAAAGTCTTTCACCTACAGAAGGACTTATCTGCTTGATCAAGATGTCTTCAGCCATCAATAAGGACTTACACACACTTGCATCAAGTCTTTAGCCTTGAAGGAATTACCCACTCTTCTTGAACCTTCTCCTTTTCCTTATCCTTTACCTAGAGAAGATCTTCACACCTTCTTCAATCTTGAAGAAAAACAACAACTTCACCTTCACCCAGAGAAGCTCACTTCAACCTTTGTTCTTTGATAAAGGGGATTTGGAAGATGGAAGGAATGAGATCTTTATAGGATAACATTAAGGTAGCTCTCTTACGACATTCCTACTCACTCATGATCACAAAATGTTTTATAAAAGAGAGAGAGAAAGGGGCTTAAAGGGTTGCAACACATTCAACTATAGCAAGGACTAAGGATAGCATGAATGAGCAAACTTGGAATGAACTCTAAGGGGTCCTATTTATAGCTGGGGTGTTGCTTTAAGTGTGGGATTACTTAAGAATGAAAAATAGACATTTTACAACTTGCAATAGATATATTTTTGTTTCTAACAACTCTCCAATAATTGGAATCACTTTTTCTGTATTTTCCATACAACACATTCGGTCGAGTTTCAATAAAGTTAACTCAACCGATCCACTGACTGACAAAGTCAATTTTCAAACTACCGGGCGAGTTTGTTCTATAAAACGCGGCCGATGAGTCAAAATAAGTTTTAGTCAGTGAATCGGTCGGTCCAGTTCTATGAGTGTACAACTCGACTGATTGATCCATTTCCAAAAAATTATCACTGATCGGTCAAGATTTAAACTCGACTGAGAAAGTTTTTGTCACAAATTTTTCAAAATGGTTTATGAGTGACCAAACGTTGGAATTAAGTGTCCCTGGTTTTTTCTCAACTTAGTTACAAGTCATATCATCAATACGAGTGGTTACAAAAATAATCTAAGGTGGTTTGGAGTGATTTCCCAAATTGCACACTTGCATTGTTTTAAACTTGAACTTGGACAAGCTAGGACTTATGTAATTTGATCCTTTTCATGTACCTAAATCTTGAAATCAATCTTAAACAAACATATTAGATACATATAAATGAAATTATTAAGTCATTATCACAATATGGACAATGTATAACTCTCAAGTCAACACCGACTTTGTTGTGGGTATGAACATAGTGACATTAGTTTTCTCTATCGAACCCACACTCCCTTATCTCTCATCCTTTTAATGCGATGTTTTTTCCATTGGTTTTGTATCTACCCATCACATAAAATGATCCCTTGCACACCCTCTCCCGTGATAATATAAGGAAATGCCCAATTATGGATACCCCTCCTCGCTATCCTAAATATGCAGAGATTATCTTAGGCCATCTCTTACCAATATAAAGAAACCCTAAGCACCACCGACCCCCAGTAGTTTTTTTTCCTCATCCAATTTCACCTTCTCTGTCTCCAAACTCCACCACGTACTTATTCTTCTTCCCTGACGACCTCCGCCTAGCTTCCTTTTTTCCATGCCACCTTTGAAACAATTGATCACCCTAAAAGAATCATACATGGCCCCTCTTCTTCTATGTATCATCTATTTTCTCCACATTGATCCCAGTCATTGTACCCTATAGATTGGGTTTGAAGGTCGTGCCGACATTCATCGTCGTTGTAACATCCCAGGATTTGAGGCCTCGGATAACATGATCTTGAAAGAAATGATTGGACTACCCATATCACCAAGGTGCACCTCCTTTTCTGGGATCCCATCACTAAAGAACTCCATAGTTAAGCGTGCTCATCTTGGAGTAGTACTAGGATTTGTTGACCAGTCGGGAAGTTGCTCCTGGCTTTGAGCGTGAGTGGACAAAAAGCGTGCAATTAAGGCTAGTGGTGGTCTGTGGGGCCAGTCGTCATTCCTAAAACTCTAATAGAGCCTTGGGCAGTGGGATCGAGCGTTACAAATGGTATCAGAGCCATAACTCCTCCAGTAGGTGGGACCCACATGGGCATGTGGCATGCCAGTCTTGAGTCGTGTGGTCCAAGCATGTAGGAAAGCGTTGTCCATGGTTGACGTAGCCACCCTTGTGCTGGTATTCCGTGATCGGGAGCTGGGTGTCCATGGGCCATTGTGGGTCTGCACTGAAATGGGGTCAGATTATGAGGCCATATAGTTGATCCTTGATGAGGACGTCAAGAGTCTAAGTGGGGGAGATTGTAACATCCCAGGATTTGAGGCCTCAGATAACATGATCTTAAAAGGAATGATTGGACTACCCATATCACCAAGGTGCACCTCCTTTTCTGGGAGCCCATCACTAAAGAACTCCATAGTTAAGCGTGCTCAACTTGGAATAGTACTAGGATGGGTGACCAGTCAGGAAGTTGCTCCTGGCTTGCGCGTGAGTGGACAAAAAGTGTGCAGTTAAAGTAGTGGTGGTCTGTGGGGCCATCCGTCATTCCTGAAACTCTACTAGAGCCTTGGGCAGTGGTCTGTGTACTTGTGGGTGTCATGGGTAGCCCACTCCTGATATAGGCAGGGTTTGCGTGCGATCCAAATTTGGGGAAAACTCCCTTCCAGCGCATGAGCCCCACAAAGTCAGGCTTGTTCAACTTGGGAAAGTCTCCCGAATTCAATGGAAAACATTGTTGGCTCGCAATTACCCTGGATCACAAGGAAAGCGGAGAGGGAAATCCTCCCTATAACTTGCAACTTCCCAGTATGTGTGGGACTTAGGGGATGAGCGACCAGCGTTGGATTGAGATCCAACGGTCCTCAAAGCACACGTTCTAACAAAAGGAAACCTATTTTCCCTATTTCAGAATAATTCCAATTTTTATCAAAATCTTGAGAAATTCGTATCTCCCAAACCCTTGCTCCTTTTTAACTCAATATGTTGATTAACAAGTTTAGAAACCCTAAATTAGAGAAAAAGAAAACAAAAGATATAGTAATATGAAAATTAGGGTTTTCATGGTCCAAACCTGATCTTAAGGACCTTAATGGAAAATAAGACAAGATAATTAGGGTTTGATGGATATTTGATAAAAGTAAGGTAAAAGTAATAAAAAGGAAGTAAAACCCTAATTATGGTCAAAACCCTAAAAAGGAGTAATAACCCTAGAAGACAACTAGGATTAATGGATCAAGATGACTTGGTTAATGATAGAGAAGTTGGATGCCTTTTTGCAGGATCAACCTGTGTGGACTTGTTTGATTTCTTGATTGGTTATTTCTTCATTCAAGTCTGCTTAACAGGTATGTGGTTAATTATGGCTAACCACATTAGTTTCCCGAGGGTTTTCTGAATGTTACCTCACATTG
The DNA here is from genome assembly GCA_963693085.1 of Alisma plantago-aquatica. Taxonomy (NCBI): domain Eukaryota; kingdom Viridiplantae; phylum Streptophyta; class Magnoliopsida; order Alismatales; family Alismataceae; genus Alisma; species Alisma plantago-aquatica. The sequence continues at coordinate 1,572,148,371 of OY856409.1, forward strand.
AATGCAATCTAAACAGTTGGATGTTCATACTTGCAAAATCATAAAGTCACTATGATTATCACATTAATAATAGAAGTATGTATTCTCGCACCTACATGCCACCCTGATGGATGATGCCAAAGGTCAGGCCCAGATGGGTAGACTAATGGGCACCATGAGTGGTGACCCCAGGCACCAAGCTCAAGAATGAGAAGTTGGCTTATGATATTTCATGACTAGTGGGCACCATGAGTGGTGACCCCCATGCACCAAGCTCGGGATTGAGAAGGTGGCCTTAAGTCATTGGCGAAAGAAACCCTAAGGTTGGTATGCCAGGGTTAGGGAAAAAGCGGTGGAGAATGTCATACTGAAAAGTGTAAATTGGCTTGTTAATTAACTTGATTGTGATGATTAGATTGTTATCCATATGTGCAAACTTTTGGTTGTCCCCACATACCAGTATATTTCGATATGCTGACTGACATTTTGTTTGTCGGCATTTTAGGTGCAACCCTGAAATGAACAAACAGTAAAGTGACACATTGTGAAAATAAAACATAAAGTGCAAGGAGGATTAGATAGAGTAGAATCAAGATTGGATAGATAGACTCCCAAATTTTTAAAAGGTATGCAAAGTTTTAAATTTTCTACCAGATTTCAGTTTAGTTAGTAGAATTTCATAATTATTATTGATTATTTGCCGAACCTTTGATCCGGGTTATTGGATAACGGCTATGACCTTTCAGTCTCCCTTAATTGGGGGTTACCGGGAGGTGGGGTCATTACAGTCATGGAACTTCATTGCTTCTCTGGTCATTCAAGCCTCTCAGTTGTCCTCTCCACACCACCATGCTCTCTGTTGGCATGTTTTCTCTAGTTTTCTATAGTGCTGGATCTCCAACATTCTTCTCTTTTTTCTAGTTTTACGGTGACCACCAGGGCCATGCTGGTATTTTCCACAATGTGATTGTTCCTCTGACTCGGTTCTAAACCCATGAAACCCTTCTTACTTGGACTTAGTGATTCATAGTAACACCCAATTTTTTGACTTCCATGTAGTTCAACCTCTTGACATGGTTCATGTGCTCTGGTGAGAATTAGTTCTATAGTTTTGGATGGATATAAGGAAGCAACTAGAAATCCCATTTCACCAAAAACTATCATGTACCCTTCTCCCAGATTGGTTGGATCTTGGACCTATTTTTGGATGGTTGAATGCCATGGCTCAGGGAGAAGAATCTAGGTCCTTGAATGACCAATATTCTCCTAGACTTTGATCGAGCAATTAATTTTGCATGGGCATTGTAGCCCTTTGACACACGAATTTGATTCATTGGTCGTGAGATACAAGTTATGACCTAATGTCACTTTTGCCCCCACACATTTGATTTATGTGTCATGCATGCCTATGATTCCTTAGTCTTTTCATCTGTCATTTACATCAGGTTTATTTTTTTATTTTAAATCGATGCCACACATAAGGTTTCCTAAATTTTGATTGGTCAAAATTGTAAACTCCATAACTTTTGCATATGAGCTTAGAAAACAATGGAAAAATATTCATTGGAAAGTTCTTTTGATTCTTTATTGACTAGCTTGTTTTCAAATAATATTTTATACATACAATCATTTCAATAACTTAAAGTCCAATATTAGGGTTTTGATGATTATGAACCCATTAACATATTATGTTTTTTTATCAAATTGTAGGTGATTAGAGGACTCAATCAAGTTAGAGGACTTGACCTAAGGAGGCTTATTATAGGTAAGAGTGTCATACATATTTGGAAAAAGTAATTTTGGTTTAATGCATGCTTAATTATGATTATGCACTTTAGTATGCTTCATGAACTGTGAATGCTTTCTCAAGAAGACATCATGTATATTTATCATTGTTTGATTGGTTGTTTACTTATAGTCTATGGTAGAATTCTAATTCTGATTATGAAATGATAAATGAATCATGTTGAAGAAGGGGAAATCATATTATGGTTTAAGGGGAAGAAATCACATCATGGCATGAAGAGGGATAAATCCCATCACGTTAAAGTTCAAAGATCATGGTAAAGTTAATGTTAATATAATTGGAATTGAATCATTTTTATATGCTTCTTGAATCATGGATCTCAAGAAGTAATCAAGTGTTTTGCTAGCATTAAGGGCTTTCCTAGCAATCATGTGCTCTTAAATGGGTGTCATAAAGAGATGTATATATTTACTATTTAATTCTTCATGTTATTAATCAGTCATGAATGCTTAATATAATCCATGGTCAAGGTATGCCAAATTATTTCTTGTCAATTTTATTCATGTGAAGTTATTATTTTCTATCTTATAGAGTTTTAAATACCACTTACCGATGTGATGTTTATTTTGCATGGTTTGGGACACGATGTTCGCATGACTTGGAGCAAGTAAAGAGTATCAAGTACATTCAAAGACTAGGAGCCTCTCAAGTTTTGCCTAGTGGGGTGCCATTTACCAAATTATCTAGGTTTAGTTATCATTTATATTGTGTTTAGTCATGTTACTAAGTAGACTAGATTTAATGAATCAGATTTCATTCAATGCAAAGTGTTTCATTTATTTAAATTGCTAAGATCAAAATATTGTGACACCCCCTCGAGTAAGAATGCTTCCAGTCAATGATATTTACATGAAATAAAATGGGTGTTATAGATTTCATATTGGATATCTGATATACGAGTGTAACAATATTAATGGAATACAATGAACTCCAAATATGACTTACTTTATTTGGAAAAGAAATATAATTATTACATATATGGAATTATAAGTTCACGTTAACATAAGTAAATCCAAAGACAAATATCATTACTTATAGAATGAGTGAACATGATTCGGACATAAGAAATGAACATGAGTCGAACATAAGAAAATGAGCACGAATTAAACATAAGAAAACTTAAAATATAAGTTACTACATAGGGATTCATGTCATATTTGGTTATGAAAATTCATACTACAAGAAAAAGGTTGGAGTAAGATTGATTCCGAATAGAAACACTTAATTATGGTACCCAATTATCTTCTTGTAAATTTTTTTTTATAATTGAGTCTAATCTTGATTTAATATATGCAATAACAAACCAAACATATTCAATTTCTTGATTTACCCTTTTGCATAATACTTTAGGGACAACTATGGTTTGACACAGGTAACATAATTTCATACCCCACATGGGTTAATGTTATATCAATCAAATGAACTATGATTAAATGATTGATTTTTACCCAGATGTACTAGACCCTAGTTAGCATATGAAGGTCACATAACATTATATACACCTCAACTTAGAGATATATAAAAAACTTTGGGTTTTGAGTTCATGATTTGCAATATATAGAAACAATAATAATTTACGATCTCTTCTTCATATTTATTTTCCTTACATCAGAAGAAGTTTACCATGATAACTATATAGTTCTAGGATATGTACGCACTTTTTAGAATTTACTTAGGATTTGTAGTTGTACAAAGGGTTTATTTAATGCATATCTTGAAACAAAACAATATAAATCTAATAAAAGTTATTTTTATATTAAAAATAATATAGAAGTACCATCAACATTATAAGAGAATTCACAACCTATATATGGTGTTCAATCCATTAATGATCATTTATTGCATGTATTAATCTACTAAATCATTTTTTTATGTCAATTCATCATCCAAAATTTGTATATACTTATATCTAGATATCGAGAAAGGAACATAAGTTTTTCATAATTTTATCACTTCCATTGATATTTGTGTCAAAGAAATATCGATATATGCCTAAACAACTAACTTTAAATCAAGTTTCATTGGACATCCTTAAATTTATGATTGTTGATGTATTCACAAGTATTATAGTTTTCTTTCTATTTAATCTTATCATCTTAACCGACCAAAAAAAAAATTATCATCTTAACTTTTTACCATACACAAAGATATATAATCTTCTCTTTATAAGTTAACATTATTATTTTAGGCAAGAATGAGTGATGAATTATGTATAAAGAAGTAGCCATCGTACAATAACTAGATTTTGATTTTTTATAGAATACTAAACCTTAAGGTATGTCAAATTATATCTTCATGTCACAACTAGATATATGAATTGCAAGCTACATATTAAACATGATTTTACCTTTAATGGGGATCTGGTTGGGCATATATGATATGGTGTTGGTGGTAAGATCAATCTATGACATGTGGGTGTGCCCCTTACACACTTTTAAGATAGGTCCCAATGAGGATCCGCCTCATCCATGACATGTTCCTGACACAGGTAAGCCTCTACCCTAACCCCTTTCCCCTATTCTACAAGAGCATCCAAATGGCAGGCTTATCGAGTGAAGATAAGAAAGTCACACACATCATAGTATCCCACCTTGAACCTCCAGTCAACTACTTAGATGACCTCAACACCCCCTTTGACTATTGTTTCACTCCTACCACTTCTTCATCATCCACAACCTATTGACCAATTGCACACAAACCTTGTGATGTGTTCGCTCATGAGCTGACTAATGAGTTTTATCACCTTGAGGGATCACTCTATGACCATAATAATGGATCATCTAACCTCACGTAACAACACTAAATATAGAACCACACCCTTGAGGGGTTGTCTAAGGAGTTAAATCCTCCATGTTCCACCATCATGTGCATCAATGACTTTTCCTCTCTTCCTTGTCATTTCTCCTTCATCCCCTAGGAAAGAGTGGTTGAATCCTTTACCTATGCTTTTATTGGAAAAATAGCCTTGAAACAAATTGTCATTTCAAACAAAGTGAACATTTTATGGACTTATTTTTCTCCTTAGACTCAGGGTAGGAGACAACTCCTACAACTCTTCGATCCTCATCTAATGGTTGGTGAAAAGTACAAAGCTTACTAAAATTATCTCTACCCAAAACTAATTGGGTGTATCTTGAGATTCATTTAACCCTGTAAAAAGAATCCAGAAAATGACAAAAAAATTCAAGTAGTAATAGTTAAATATAGCTACTCAATTTTGCCAAGAAATCAAGACTACAATCCTATCTAGTTAATAGAAAAAAGATTGATGTCGGATAATGTATCTATTTAAAACTGTCCAGAATTGTAATAAACTTGTCAAGTTCCTTTTATCACAAGGAACATACCATCCAAATTTGACTTAAATGAAGTGGTTGTACCCTGAGATATTTTGCATTGATCATGACTTACAATTTATCAAAATAAGTTTCAAGTTAACATACACTTCAACTTTCAACATTATATACATATACTCATCCTTCTCAATTTCCTATCACAAACACTTCTTATCAACCTAAATTCTAGCTCTTATCGAAAAAGGAAGTCATATAACCACGTGACTAACTCCTGTAGCATGGTTCATTTTCATAGGTTAAAATCGGATAAATATCGTATGAACTTATAAAATACTCATTTGTTTAACTTAGCTCTAGATAATCGTAATACATCTTAAAAATAAGATATTCTTGATCCACCCATAAGTCTAGTTGGATAACTAAAAAAAATTAAGCATCATAGCACTTAATTGTCCACCATTTTAACTCATATAAAACCTTAGAATTACGTCCAACTCCATAAAATCAAATAAACTTCGCGCACAATTTGTTGAGATAATAATGTTCAAGTAATTTTATTTAACCGGTCATCCATCCTTTAATCAATAATATTTTTTTACCTCCAATACCATGAATGGATCACTTAAAATACCTCAACATACATAACTTACCCTAATAATACACCTTAAAAACAAGTTTCAGAATTGTCATCTATGGTTTTAGGGTCCTTCCAACAACGCTGCGATCCCATCTAGGATTTTGATAAAACCACCCTTGACCTAGCCTCGGCTAGGACTTTGGTGATGACGTCTGTTAATATATATGAACTCCTTTTTATAAAACCTTAAGATCTGAATGTTACGTTATAAGTATTTGAGACATTTGATCTCATTGCGTCAGGTTATAGTATGGCACGTAATTATTTTATCTATCTCTTCGACATGTATAGACATCCATGCATCTTCTGCTAGTACGTTCGTTCCAACAGATCTAATTTTGAACAGAGACAGCTGACGGCAATAAAAGGCTGCGGTAAATTTCAGGGTGATTGATCAGGCAACGCATAAAAATCAGTACGGGAAATGCATCGTCGTCCATCGGTGTTTAATTGGGCAAACGGTTATATCCCATCTGGATGCCCCCTATCCATAGACTCCAAATTCGGTTAAATGGAGACAGGTGTCTACGAGACTACGAGGATCTAGATCCATTACAAACCTAATCATCATGGGCAATTGCCATCATTGATTCAGAAGCAAACTGGACACCTACCTCCCAATGTTACCTAAACCCTTGGCCTGAAACAGGCCATGCAATCTTTAATTGACCGGAAAGAGAGAGGGTATCCTATCCCATCGTCACTTCTTTCTTGAGAGCGACTGACCGGGCTAGACAGAACTATTAGGGCGCGTCGCTCTCCGTCACTCCTGCTCTCTATCCCCGCCCTCACAAATTCGGCATATCGTCTCAAGAAGGTAAGCTGGGGATCAAGCTTTTTGCATTGCAGTGACAGCCCGAGCACTACTCCCTTCCGAGAGTGCATGTGCTGGAGACATCCAACCACACGTTTTACACATACAGGAACACCACGCACTGTCTAACCACTGTGTCGTACATTTACTGCGATTCGATTCTGTGTGGTGGAGCGATGTTGGAAATGCTCCAGTGGAACCGGAAGGGGATTGATGCTCCATTGGGGAATGAAGAAGAATATCTCTTGCTCATCATCAGCTGCACTGGGCATTGCTGGTTCCCTTCTTTTGCTGATATTGATGGATCCCTTGCGAGTTTCTCATCTGTGTCACAACCAAACTATTCAAAGCAACTCCGTAAATGTAGCACACGTGGTTGTTTAATTCACGTTTTCGAATGGGTTCCTCATTCATCACGTGGTTGTTAATCATTGTTTCTACCCTTCAATTTAGTTGCCTCATTTGGTTAAATAGAACAATGCCCTTACTGCATCTCAGAGTGAGATACAGCTAGCATTTGAGATTGTGAGTTGTCGATTCAATTTTTTCAAGAAAACGTCACTGCAAGTTGTAGATTGTTGTCCAAAAAAATGCTACCGGCCAGAGAACGACTGACACGTATCCAATGAATGCATCTTAGAATGAAGATACAGAGCTTATATGTCAAAGGTGGTCGCTGAAAGTTACTCATCACTTTTCCGTAGGAAAGGTATGTACATATGTAAACTTGCTGCTTCATTGCCTGATGCCGCAAGGTGATGGTAGTATTGTTAGTACATGTGTTGGAAGAGGAAATTAGGGTTCTTGGCCCAACTTGAACTACACATCTTGTAGTTGGAATATCAAAGAACCTCATTGTTTGATTTATCAAATCGGAAAATAAGATTGCACTATTGGTCCTATAAAGCAAGCACGCAAATGTACAAACTAGCAACAAGTTATATGGTTTGATAAATCCTAAGACAAGGCCTTATGTCCAGAGGCGAAGATGGTTTCTTTAATGTGGACGAATATATACAAATTTAAAAGTATAAAAAGAATTTAAATCCCCCATTAAGGGTAGCGAACCCAGAAATTTAAGATGGGTGAGCCCAACCAATAACTGATATAAAATTTTAATCTTTTTCTAAAGTAAAAACTTGATCAGTTGTAATTTCAATATTCCAAAAATAGAGAAACAACACCACAAAAACGAAAATAATTAAACATTCTAAAATTTTAATAAAACAGCAAATCCACGAACCGCATCTGCTATTTCATAAATGAACTAAAGAGAATCCTAGTGAGGTTTCTTCCTCCGTTCCACAACTATTTCTGCATCAATATTTTTTGACAAGTTTCGTTCAATATATGTAATAAAATAGTCATTTAGAAACTCATCACCCATTTTATAGTGTAGACGATGCTCATTATGTTGTTGATTACTGAAAATAATTATTATATCTGGCAATAGCATCGCCAATGACCGGTAGACTAAATAGAAATTCTTATGTTATTCTTTTGGGACCAACTTGTGAGAAAGACCAGCATTGCTATTCAACTCTCTTAAAGGAGTATTATCGGACATGGATAATAAAATTGACAAGTTGGCATCTCATCTATAAAAATCTTTCTTGCTAAAAATTTGAGTAATCGAATTCTTTCATTTTAATTAAATTTTTATTTATTTCTTCATCAAAGACGGAAAAGTTATGTATTTGATCAAGATAGGAAACACATAATAATAAAATTGTATTTTCTTTATTATATTTTTCTATCAAAAAAGCATTTGTTACCCTTATTCTACCCCCCCACTGACTATATAGATAGTGGAAATAGGATTCGAGTGTCCATCCCTAGCATTATACTATTAAAGATCACACGCGGAAGCATAAAGCTTAGCATACATGAACAAATCACAGGATAAGGCACTGACATAATATCAACATTCGAAAGTATATTACTAAGAATGTAATTTATTATAACATTCCAATTACAAGTTGAGAGTCAAATTTAACAAGTCCGGTGATATACACTAGGAATCTTATAGCAAGTAAACATGACATATCTCACCAAACCATTAAAGCTCTATCCATCTATGAACCTATCAAATATGTGAAATAATGTGGTTCAATAGAAAAGGTTTTAGTACAGAGAAAAAGGATACATATATATACATACAGACACACACACACACACACACATATATATATATATATATAATAATCTTTGAAATATTTGAAAATATTTATAGATTTAACAAACAAGAATAAATAAGTTAAGTATTTAGCAAATTGAGATCTCATATTTTACATCATTTCACTCAAATATAGAAACTATACCATGTATTCGTAAGGCCTTTGACTACTTTCCACCAGAAGAGTTTGTAAGGATGGTCAAGATTGGCTAACCCTTTTCTATGTCAGGGATCACAAGTCCATCACCAAGAATTCAACCCTTTTATCGACATGGTCCATATTGTCTTGATGACTCAAGTAGGACTCCCAACCTTTGTCCTTACCCTAAGAATACAGGCAGGTGCACAAGGTTTGTATGATGGAGTTATACATATTATGTTTTCTAGTTATAAAACTAATAAGACAAACATCAAGTACAATGCTAGAATAGTGCATGGCAATGTTTGAGCAAGTAAATAAGCATACATATGTATCATAGTTCAATCAAGAGAACCATAGTCATATAATTATTAAAGCATGTACCTAATTTAGAGATTTCATACCCTAACTTATCATTGATCTTCTTTCCATAAGCCACACCTGATTAAGAACATAATTGCATATATATGTTAGATTCTCATCATTAACCCTGACTATTTTCAATTTAGGGTTTTGGCTAAGTTAGGTTTCAAGTTAGTTATTAGTGCACTTAATGATGTTTTACTGATTTATATGTCATCATGAAGATGGGTTCAAGTTTCATGTCATTCTTCATTTCAATCTATTTCATATGATTCTTACAATGTTTATGTCACTTGTATTTTGTAGTCAAAAGACCCATAATATAGAAACAAGGTCAAGATCATCAAGACATAAGAACCAAGCATAAAGGATGGTTTAGATCCACAAATTGATGTCATAAAAAACTTATACAAATATAGGTGGATGTCTTGTAGAGTTTAGGCATCAAACAATGCAACATTTGTTATATACATATCAACTTACATGCAAGCATCAACATAGTTCATATGCTATCAGGGGTCAACACAAGACTGAGATGGACATCCACAACAAAGCGATCAATAATAAAAGAATCAAATCTAGTTTGAGTTGGGAGAGCGTAAAATTAAGATTCATGAAGATATTGGGGATTAAGCAAAGCAACCAAGACATATGTGTCACACTAGGTCAAGACTGGTGGACTTAGGGTCTCCACCACTACCATATGCAAACATGGGGTGAAATTTAGACATAGTATCTCTAAATATCATGGTACAAATGATCTCAAGAGTATAACATAAGTTTGTTGTATTAGAAGACCAAGGTTCCACATTTGCATCAAGGTATAATCATGCATCACCATAAAGAGGTTGTAATCATGCATAAAAGCCATATGGGTCAAAATAAGTGCAATACGGAAACCCATGGTATGACATACTATCAAGGAGAACATAAATTCACTAATTTTCAAAATTAGAGAGTTTCATATCCAAATTGATTAACATTAGCATACTAGGCCAACATTCATCATTAAATCCTAACGTATAAGTCATATTTAAACATTTAGGTCATTCAAGGTATTTTTGAGCACGTTAAGGCTTCCATAGTGCTCAAAGTACTAAAGGTGCTTGATTTGAGGATTACAAGGGTAGAGGATCATCAAAGATTCAATCTTTATCATGATCATGCATTAAATATAGCCAAACGTAATCAAAAATCATATTTTTAGCGAAACATGAGGACTAGAAGTAGATTTAGGGTCTAGAAGCAAACATGCGTGTATCTCATCGAGCTGATGAATTTTATATAAAATTTTGATTTTTTTGGCTAAATAATGAGAAAGAAAACCTTTTTTGAAGTTTGGTTTTATAACTATAGAGAAAATGAGTGACATTTAACTCATTATTGGAACAAAGTCTGGGCATTACAACCAAACGTGCACCCACCCATGTGGCTCCACGCCACTAGAAAGCAGCAACCAAGGTGGTGTTGACTCATCCAAGCAAGAAGGGTGGGAGAAGATGACAGGGAAACATGATCCTGGTTGTTGGGCAACACAACCCTAGATCTAGATACCAATAATGCCTGCACCTGCCTGGCTCGAACTACTACTCATTGTGGTGGTTGTGCCCATTGCTTCTCACTGTAGAAAGCATGAAGTAGTTGTCAATTGTGGCAATGAGGTTAGCAAAGATGCCTTCTTCCCTTCCCAAGATTGTGTGAAGCCAATAGGATGAGAAGTAGTGTATGATGGGGGATATATGGGAAACGCCCATGAGCCCCAACTCGGCGGTGGACATGGCTATTTCTTAGAAAAAGAGACACCAAAGAGGAGTTCTAGAGCATTAAATGAAAGAAATGAGGGGTAAATGATCCAAAATGAAGAAAAAGGAAGAAAGAAAGCCAAAAATAAGGCAAAAGATATGACAAAAGTTCTTGGTATCGAGCTAGGGTGTATACTTCTATAGTGTATAGACCAAGCTTGAAAATGACTTGTTGGCCATTAGATTAGAGGAAGGCGATCCATATAACACAATCTGAGTGGTGTGATTGACTAAAAATAAATCAAGTGGATAGCTGACATGTCAGAAGGGGTCGTTCAACTAGGTTGGGCCACAATCAAATTAAGTCCAACAAGGTCCTGGAAACCAATAAATATGGGATTAAATAGGGATTCTTTAATGTCCATATGTTGTGATTTATAACTCCAGTTGAGGATATTTTTACGTCATTGGATTTAGGATTGAATCATCTATATCTTGAAGTACATTGTAATGCCAAATGAGAAAAGGAAAGATGATCAAAATTTAAAACAATAGAATGATACATCATGGTATGCAACATAGGTAATCATGCAAAATAACATCACATCTTGAAATATGAAATCAATGTGACTCTAATGGAAAATAAGATCACATCCAACTATGGAATTGAACTGATTTGAGTGAATTTGGTCACTAATAGAGATAGAAAGGGTGTAATTATAGAGAGATAAAATTGAGGTTACCACATCCTTAACTCCATATAAGAAATTGTGTCCCCAAAATTTGATCACTTTGTGGTCGAAGGTCAAAGTTTGTTTACATAGGGCTTATGAAACCTAATTTATGTGTCTAAGCATCCACCAGTATATGATGCTCACTTAGGTTATCATGATCAAGGGTGTACCTATACAAAATACATACATAGTACTTGGTGTTTTATCATATCATGAAATCATCTTGACATTACGACTTTCACATCCCTTACTCCCCACTAGATTAGGGTTATGTTCATGTACTCATACGATCCCAAGGTATGTTATCAAAACCTATGTTATGAATTTCTTAAACAAATGTGTTAATCATCATGAAATCCAATTTGTATGGACATCGAACTTGTATTTCATCATTACACCAAATTTCATGCATGTTTAGTTTTCCCCTTAAGGTTATACCAACTATAACCAATTATATTCATTTCTTTTTTTCTAGATCTAAAACTAAGCATTGTATTCATGATTATTTGAGCTAATATCTCAAGGAACATATATCTTTTATGTATAGAATGGTATCGTATTAGGCCTAGCTTGTGAGAGTGACTTATCATACAAATCCAAGTGTAACATAAGTGATATTATTTCACGTATCATGCATCACCTAAGGGAAAAAATTATCATCAACACCAAAGTTTCACATATATCTCACTTATATTCTAGAAGGGCTCTACAAGCCTAAGCCACTCAAGATAATACCTATATATGTTCAACAAAACATGATAACCACAACTATCTGCCCATAACAAAAGTTGTACCCAACTTTTAAAACAAGGTAAACACTAGATTCCTTCACATACAACCAATAACTAAATATGAAGCTCATAAGGAAGATCACACATCATGGATATCATCTTAGGGTCTTAGAACATCTCCATAACCTATAAAGAAAACATCAAATATTCAATTGTCTCTTTCTATAGGGTTAGGCATTTTCATAGGAAATCTCGGGTTCAATGTTATCAAGGGAACCACGCACTAGGTGATTCAACTCATAACTTAGAAGTATCCTAGAGAGGAACTCGTCCTTTTTTTCATATTTTTCATTATTGTTCATATTTTTCAATATTTCACATATATTTTGGAGTTTAAGTATTGTGGCCTTCAGCCTCCACCAAATCATATCAAGAGCTCACTCATATCATATGTCACATGCTAGAGGTCATTCTTTGTATAGAGATCGATGCTTATGTTGGTCTCAAACCATATCTAACACATAATATCTCATCATATACAATACTAGGCACAAGAAAGTATGTCAACCCACTAGCTATATTTATCACATCAACTAAGTCATATACATCAAAGATTTAGCTAATTTAGCTAGGATTGCATGGTCAAATTCATCTCATGTCATTGAGACATACTTGAATCTTCCAAAAACAAGCTCATGTCATATTGAACCAAGCGCATATCATCAATATTAACATCATTATCGACATCATCATCATCGTCATCATCATCATCATCATCATCATCATCATCATCATCATCATCATCATCATCATCATCATCATCATCATCATCATCATCATCATCATCATCATCATCATCATCATCATCATCATCATCATCATCATCATCATCATCATCATCATCATCATCATCATCATCAACAACATCAACATCAACATCATCATCATCATCATCATCATCATCATCATCATCATCATCATCATCATCATCATCATCATCATCATCATTAACATCATCATCATCACCAATATCATCATTATTGTCGTCGACATCGTTGGTTGTCATCATCATCATCATGGTCACCATCATCTTCATCATAATCATCATCATCTTCTTCATAATAATAATAATAATAATAATAATAATAATAATAATAATAATAATCATCATCATCTTATGTCATCAAGGCTTCTCATCAGCCTAACTTATATCATGGCTCTAGATAACTCTAAAGACTACAACTATCATCTAAGAGCTCTCATCTAGACTTAATGTTACATCTCTTTTTCTTGGGGTACATGGATAATCACTGCCTTTCTATGTGTGGTAACATTTTTCAACTGTATGTATACTGATTATGAGAACTCATTACACTAAACAAGATTACTCAAAACATAAAACACAATTGATCACTAATTAATCACATACTTAAAAATATGGGTAAATTAAAACCGATTTCAACATCAGCACCCACTCAGAAACATTTTCATAAGAGCCCAACATCTTTCTTATATCCATACTGTGCCAAGAATTTGATACAAATTGTTCTATTGCCTTAGCCACAACATATATACACAGGAGAACAATATTCATATATGTCACACAAACAAGCATTAATATGCTAATAAAAGTTTGATTCGTTTGAAACACCATATACAAACTTTTTCTCAACCAGACCTGAGAGTACAGGGACAACTCTAGGACACACTAGACATCTAATCAACTTTCTCAAAGATTCATTATAGCTCCTCTTTGCTTCCACATGTTTGTTTTCGTCACTTCCGATTACCTAAAAAAATGTGGCAAACCACAAGGGTGAGACCCATGTCCCAACAAGAGATATAACCTCCAACAATGTTTATTGATTACAACATTTTAAAATAATTAAACAGATAAGAAGTATAATCAGATATAACAAATAAGCTCAGCAGTACTGATAATTAACAAAATACATAAAGGAACAAATAATAACTATCGTCATAAGCTAAACTATCATCCTTTATCTTGTTGACAATATAAGCAATTCAGTAGCATATGCATATCTAGCATCATGAGCAAATCTAATAACATAGCATAGCTAACAACATGAGAATGTCTAATTGGTTGAACATATCAACATCATAAGAAGAGATAACAACATAAGCACAACTATCTGGATAAGCATGATTAGTAGTATATGCATCTCTAGTTACAAAGGCATGGCTAGCATGCTAAACATAACTTACAACATGAGATAGCTAGGCATCATGATTATAATCAACAGTAGCGGTATAGTTATCAACATAATCATGGCTAATGTATGTACGCATCTACAATCTTAAGCATATCCACAACATAAGTATATCTACTATCTCTTAATTGCACTAAGCATCATCTTTATGTAAAGATAACAAACAAGGGTTATCATCCAATGTGTAACATTGTGTATAACCCTAAACACATATGCTACATAGTTGTATTACATCTTTTATTACACCCTGGGAAATTTGAATCGTACCATTCAAAGTCCAACCGACTCCTGTGAAGGGCTATTCGGTTCCGTACAAGATCTAGGAGTGTCAGTATCCTAAGATCTCTTCCCCTCGATCAATATGAGTAAAAAGGCAGTGACATATCAGTCAAAGCTGCCACCACAAGGACATATAGTCAAGCTAATAACCACTAGTCTGCCCTTGGTATAGGTCACGTCATTAGAAACTAGGGTATACAAAACCCTCTAATCTGAGGTACAACCGTAGTTGTCCTCAATCACATCATGTTATAATCACCGAGACATGACCGTAACCATTCTCAATCACATCAGATGTATGAGGCATGACCATAGCCAACCTCCACAATCTGCATTGTGGATGATAAGGATATATCCTCAACCTACCACCCCCACATACTCAACAATATGCGCTCTTAGTTTCCCTTAAGAATACTCATTTCACCATCCAGCAAGTTCTGACACTGAAGATGGTTCTACGACACATGGCACCACATGATTAGAGTTTCACTTGATTAGTTATGCCAATTGGGTGAATTAAGGCTACATCAAATAAGTGGACATACAAACCCTAATTCACTTCTAGCAAACATATAAATATCACAACTTTGAAAAGATATAAATGTGTGAAACATAATTTCTCATCTCATCATCACATACTACTATTCACTTGCCATTCATGAGTCCACACTAGTCATCATAATATCACAAGATATAAATCCTTTTCACAATGTTAGAGGGTATCAATCCTTATCAACATAAGAGGATTACACCTCATTCAGGTCTCAACCATGCCCAAAGGTCATTAAGACAATCATACTATCATAGGATACAAATCCTTTTCACAATATCAAAGAGTATGAACCCTTATCAACATAAGAGGATTACACCTCATTCAGGTCTCAACCATGCCCAAAGGTCATTAAGAACATCATACTATTCCCTGCAAGATCATCATTATCTTTCCATGCCTTATAACAAGGCTCAACAACATCACTTACATATAATACACCAGATCAACACAATATTGCATTAATGATCTAGGAGATATTCATAAACAATCATAGTAGGGTTATATTAACATTAAGAACATTCCTTTATTACATAAACATGCAAGGAATCTAGATATGATTAACACTCATCATATTCATAATGCACATGATTATCATAAGAAACTATCAACCGTGTGGCTATAATAACCACCAATTAACACATTAAGGTTATGATCATGTTAAGGAGGTTATTCCACCATCATTCCATCATATAAGAATGTTATACATGAATACCCATCTTTATCTATTTGCATTAGAGTTAGGTTCAACATGATAAATTATATCAATGTTACTAATCAACACTTATACCCAAACCCTAACTCACGACATCCCCATTGGATCATGGATGCATAAGGTGAAGTATCACCATCACATTCCATACTATTCTCAAGTATATACCCACATATAAATCAAGGTGTAACCATCAGGTTATATCATACTAGGGTTTTAACAACAGTAACAGAGTACTCCATGATTGTATTAGTCATTCAAGGACTATTCATACCCAATTACCATCATTTAGTTATATTAAAGCTAGGTATAACAAGCTATAACTCATTATGGTTACATATCAATATAATATGGTTAACATACCTTCTATTCATATGAGTGAATAGGTAAGACTACCTTATTAAGGGTAACCCTACATTTGATCCATCATCATTCAACCAATATCACCATACCACAATGTCACCCAGAACCATTAGATGTTTAAAAGGTAAGACCATTGGTTGTTTACATAAGTAAACACCTTAGATAAACCACCTATGAAGTCCTTGATTTGTTCTATAGAAAGATTCACCGTCTAACCCTAGACATCCCTTAATTACGAACACAAAAAGTTCCATTGAGAGTAGGGTAAAACCCACAATCAACTGTTCATTTAAAACAAGCCATACATTGTCAATAAGTAAGCTCCTTAAGTTGATCATATAAAGGAATCCATATAAATCACATTATTAGGACCAAAATATTACATTAGCCATCATTCCACTTTATTGGAGGAATAAACATTAGATCTTGACCATTGGGTCAAGTTCATATGTTAAAACCATCAATTACAATATAGGTCCAGCCATTGCATCAAGTCACCCAAGAAGCCATTGGTCTAAGGCTTAATTGATGCTACAACTATATGATTAACTCAGCATAGGTTTTGGAGACCTTATCCACCATCATTAGTGACCATTAAGTCACCATAGGTTGTTAGATCAACGCTATATTCATTAATCAACATCAAATATCAAACGAATATCACCATTGATTGATAGCATCATTAGGGTACTTAGTTGTTAATCACTAGGCTTATAATTAGGCCAACACCTGACCTAAGGGGTGAAAGTAAGTTGACACCCTTGGTAACCACCATAAGTTGTCATGATGACAACACCATTGGTAGTTGTAATGGTTCCACCATTGAGTCAAGTGTTTATAGAAGAAATTATATGTAAACCCTAAAATTGACCATTGGTCGATAGGTGCTTAGCACCATAGGTTATCAAACCAACCTGATCCAAGTCATATTATACCTTAGGTATAATATACATGATCACATGTTCATCTAGAACTGAAATCAGAATAGAGAACTATAACATCCCTGACCTAGGTTATGAACTAACCCTAGGTGTTTTTCTTAATCATGTGATTAAATGCTTGTGGTTATCTGTTGAAAATGTAATTAAAGCTTCTGAGGAACATATATTTCCATTTCTGTCCTTTTTAAACAATATTGTAATATTATTTTGTTAAAAGTGGACTTATGTGCAAATTACCCAATTAGAGGGGTTAACTTGCAAATTGCACATGTTTAGATGTTCCTCTGATGATAAGACATCATAAGAATGAATTTGATGAATTATTATGGATTCTCCAAGCTTGGGCGCCAAAAGGTAGCTTGTGGAGCAATCTGTGTGCTTTAAACCCTAGTTTTGGTGTAAAGTGCATTTTACCCAAAACATGGGGTGCAACATGTAAAATATACCTTATAGAATATCTTTTATGACTCTTGGCATCAATTAGAGTAAAGATGATAAAGGGGGCACTTCATTTGAATAAACAAATAAGAAGGATAACCCTAGTAACTAAATAATCAAGTTATAAGCCTAATAACCCTTCTATATGTGCAACTTAGTAAAAAGTTGGCTTTCTTCACCTTTAGACCTTGGGTTTAAGATGAGTTTTTCTTAAGTATGGAAGGGAGAAACGTGGCTTAGAATAAGAGAAGGACCTAGATGAGAAATGGAGAAACAAGTTGTCCTTATGTTGGAATTTCACCCAAAGTATATGTACACCTTTTCTCACTTAGCAAGGATCGTTTCCTTCAATTCCCTTCTTATCCCCTTGCTTAGACCGACTTAGGACAGACCTCTGTAGAAGAGGAGAACGGCCAAGCAGTTCTGGGTAAGCTTTGATCATCATCTTGCTCGACTCATGGAGGAAATCATAATACAAGGTTGGTTTGGTAGTTTTTCTTACTAAGTTCTTCTTTCTAGCCATCCTTTCCAACCAATTCTTGAAGAAGAAACCTTGGACGACCTTTGGAGCTCAAGCCACCATTAAAGCTTCGAAGCTTGGAGCTCTAGAGCTGGTTCTAAGGCGGTTTTTATAACTCTAAACCCTTAAACTTTGTTATGCATCTTTCTTTCTTGCAAAAGTAGTTTGTTCTTCTTTCCCCCATCCTTCCTTGCTTTCTTGCAACTAAAACCATGAAGAACAGACCTGGATCTGGAGGTAGAAAAAGGGGGCGTGATTACCAATGCTACTTTATCAAACGGTCTTGCCCCCCCTTTTTGGCCAAACGGTTTGGGGCAAACGGTTTGCAAAACCGTTTGAGGGGCAAACGGTTTCACAAGGTCGGTTGGAGAAAACGGTCTCCAAGACCATTTGGTTGAGTTGACCAAGCATTTACCGTTTGAGATTTCTGTTCATAATTATTTAGGTTAATAACCCTCCAAATTTGAGGGATTAACTCCCAAGGAATCATGAGTTAAAGGCTAATCAATTAGGTAACGCTAATTGGATTAAGTGCTGATTTTCAACCTGATCAACTTGACCTTTTTGGGAAAACGGTTTCAAAACCGTTTGAGTGAGTTGACCAAGCATTCACCGTTTGGGATTTCTGTTCATAATTATGTTAGTTAATAACCCACCAAATTTTATGGGTTAACTCCCAAGGAATCGAGAGTTGAAGGCTAATCAATTAGATAAACCTAAATGGATTAAGTGCTGATTTTTCAGCTTGATTAATTGAACTTTTTGAGCAAACGGTTTCAAAACCGTTTGAGTGCGTTGACCAAGCGTTGACCGTTTGAGATTACTCTTTCAAATTATGTTGGTTAATAACTCACCAAATTTTAGGGGTTAATTTTCAAGGAATCATGAGTTGAAGGCTAATCAATTGGGCAAACCCTAATTGAAATTAGTGCTGAAATTCCAATGAGTTAATTTGAGATTTTGGGTTGATTATCCCAAACGGTCTCAAAACCGTTTGGGGATCACCCAAACGGTCTCAAGACCGTTTGGGGGTCACCCAAGACCGTTTGGAGGTCTAGGGTGAAGTATGGATATGTGTTTGAAGATCCAAAGATGTGGTATGAACCCTAATCGGCTAAATACTGATTTTGCAAGTGAATGAGATGATGTGTTGGGTTGATTGGCCCAAACGGTTTCAAAACCGTTTGGGGATTACCCAAACGGTCTCAAGACCATTTGGGGGTCACCCAAGACCGTTTGGAGGTCTGGGGTTAAGTATAGTTGACCAATTGAAGGTCCAAAGGTACCAAATCATATTACAATTAAGTGTTGATTTGTTGATCAATTTGATAGACCAATCCTTGATGGAATTTCACTAGAATACAAGGGTTGGATGATCCAAACGGTCTTAAGACCGTTTGGAGCTCACTCAAGACCGTTTGTAGGTCTAGGGGTGAGTATGGTTAAGCAATTGATGATCCAATGTTACTAAGCTAAAGTGTAGTCAATTGCTGATTTGGTGATCAATCCAATGATCCAAACCTTAATTAATTGACTTAGATTTTGATGAGACTTTGGGCAAACGGTCTCAAGACCGTTTGGAGGATGTCCAAATGATCCTAAGACCGTTTGGGCCAAGTCATGGCCCAATTGAATGTTAATTGATGGGTTCAACTTCATTTAGACTCATGTTGATGGACATTGATGGTTGATCGATTATAAACCCTAATTCAATTGGTTCCAACCCTATTTAGATATCAATTGAAGGTCAATTGAGGGTTCAATGGGTTAAGGATAACCCTAATTAGCTCAATTGATAAGTTGTTAACATATATGAGGTCAATTGAAGGGTTCAACCTTGAAAACCCTAATCGATTGTAAGTGTTGATGCACTTTCTAGGTCCATGCGGTTTTGAGACATTTGGACCAAACGGTCTCAAGACCGTTTGGGGGCAAACGGTCTCAAGACCGTTTGGGCCCAAACGGTTTCAAACCCGTTTGGACTCATGCGGTTTCCAAACCGTTTAAGGTCATGCAGTTTCAATGGTGATTTGTTCAATCGGTTTCAAAGTCAACCATGTCCAAACGGTCAACATGATGAAACGGTTTCAAGACCGTTTAAGGGCAAACGGTCTTGAGTGTCATGCGGTCTTGAAGTCAACCCTAACCAAATGGTCAACTCTTCCAAACGGTCTTAAGACCGTTTGGAGGTTGAATTGGGGACTTTTAGGGTTAAGATTGCTTAATGCTTTGAAGGCTTAGATGGTTCAATGGTTGTTTAATCTAAACCCTAATGATACCTAAAGATATTAAGGGGCTAAATAATTAGTAGCTTGACCCATGTTATGGTTAATGCTGAACATTACCAAAGTACCCTTGAAGGGTTCAAGTAGATAACAACCCTTGATTAAGTAAACCCTAATTATTATAATGGGATGTCTTAATCTATGTAAATCAAAGATGACTTGACCTAATCTAACCTAGAGTGATGTAAACATCATATAGTAGTGAGAGGAGAGAGAAGGCTCCTAATATGAATGTGAATCAAGTAACATACCTTCAATATGTCAGAATGTACATGATTAGGATATGATCCATTAAGGTGAGATCATAGAAACCCTAATTATGATGTTTAATGAATCTTAAACTAATTTGAGGGCATCAATGATGATAATTTTCATACATAATGATGCTATGAGCTCAATTCACTATGAAGTGAATAGTAAACCCTAATTCTAGAATAATAACTTGTAATGTGAATAGTAAACCCTAATTTAGGGTGATCTGATAAATGGAGTAATTCAGGGTTATGCCTTTGGGTATGAAACCCTAACTACAAGTTGTAATATGAGGAATCGTTATGCCTTGTGAGCTAAGAGGTTCAATAACCCTAGGTTGAAGTGATTTAATCCAAACCCTAGAAATCAATGGCGATATGCTGATTCTCAGCACGCCCATGCTAAGGAGCACGGTCGTGGTAGCTTTACTTTTTACGACCGTGCAAGGTGGCACGGCCGTGGCGTTCTATGAATAGATTGAAAACAATTAGTATTGTGCTGATATTGTTATATATGCATGTCTTCAATTATGCTAATCATGCAGGTTGCTAGCAAAAAGGTAATCATAGCCAGGAAAGGGTTATGATGTTTTATTCATTAAAAGCATTCTATAAGCTTTATGAATAATGATATACTATGTTGCCTGGTTCAAGAGATAACATATGAGAATGATGGGCTGTAAGAGCCTTGAGTAATATTTACATTGTTACAATTAAGGTCATGCTATTAGATGACTTATGATGATTTAAGGGTTTGAACACCCCCGTTCTTGAACCATAATGATGAGATGGTTATGAAATGATAATTGTTATGAAATAAACTTTATACATTTAGTATTCTTCTTCTATAGCAGATGTTTTGATTGTTTATGTTTGGAAACATGCTTGATAATAAAAGAATATTGAAATGTACCTAACTAATCAAGTATAATCATACCATGTAGGGCCCTGACCATAGATCCATCATTGTCAGAGACTAAATGATGGTGAAACAGGTTTTCCTAAGGGAACTCCTGGAGCATATACTTTTGAGTATATGGGGGTATATGGACGCGAATATCCTTACGTCCTAGTGTAGGAATTGATGTAGATGTACTTTAATCTTTCAACCCTTCACTATATATTCATACCGGGTGATGTACCACAAATCTCCCGAAGAAATTACTAATACCGCATCAATGAGAGATAAACAAGAAATCTTTCGATGACGATGAGAGTTCAGAACTCCACTGTAACTCTATAGCGAAGTTTCCAGAATACCCTGGATAGCTACTACAGCAGAGACACAAGATGTCCTGCAAGTAAATCCTCTTACTGACTGAGGAAGATGAGGTCATAAGAATCCAGCTCTTTTGACGACCTATGTATGGTACCGACGTGATTTTTATAAATGGTCAGTTGGAGTATGAGCGGTATACCTCATCTCCGCAGGGCATAATAATGTTTGAAAAATATAATCAGCCGTGTAGCATAATTGCTTAGGTTGAACTATGAGAAACAAATGTTTGATGTTACATAGTTTATATATGTTCCTCATATTCTTTAATGAGATATGCTTTGATATCCAATTAGATTATAATTGCAATGTTGTTTTAATGACATTAAACCTGCTGTTAAATGTTAATAATCATACTGCTTAATGTTATTCCCTATTGAAATAACAAAGCTTCTGCCGGAGAGTTATAACTCTCGCTGGGACAATTATTTAAATTGTCTCACCCCCGTGGGATTCTTCTTTTTAGGTGGACGCCGAGGACGAAGGAATCCATTTAAGAATGAGCAACAACAGCAGCAACAGTATTAGGGGCAGCAGTGAATCTCAGGTGGAGATACTGACTGTCAAGTCTTGTAGATAGTATGTCTTATGTCGTCTCTGTACTCTCAGGTCCTAGGAGTCAGTAGGTCTAAGGTTTTTGGCTTTAAGCCTTGAGATTTTGTTGTATTTTTCCTTATATAGATAACAGGGTAATGAATGCATGTAATCACTTGAGAGGTGATCCCATAGAGATGTAATGTTAAAACATGATGTAAACTGTTTATCCTGTTTCTTATAAAGAAGTTTTATGGGTTAAGGATCTTTTCTTAAAAAGTTTTAATTTCTAGTGATTTTTCATTATTCCACTGCCAGTTAAACAATCGCTTCCGTAGAGTTTACAGCTTCCGCATTAGTTAATCCTATTTTCGCGAGACGGTCGTCACAATTTAGTGGTATCAGAGCTCTAGGTTCGCTGAGTCTACAGAGACATAGGACTAAGGTAGTAGAGTCTGTTCTAAGTTTCATCCAGTGTATCTGATGGTATCTTCTGCTCACATAGGAGGAGAGGAACTTGAAGATGACTGGATCGTATGAGGAGTTTGCTACGGAGAGCAACAATACTACACCAAGAAGAGGTGCAGAGGAGCAAGCAATAGAGGGACAATTACCTGAGATTCCCCTAGCTAACCCAACCATGATAAGGAATTCTTCCTTAGGAATCACTGTTGGGGAATTTAGGGCTACTATGAAGTATCTAGTGGATCAAGCACTAGCAATGCAACCTAGATTACCAGCTCCTAATGATGATGTTTTGGATATCAACAGAATATGTGAACCACAACAGCAGGTTGAAGCAATAGTAGATGATGAAGCTTTGAACTTAGAGAAAGCTTGTGCTCAACCTCATTCTGATGAATCAGTATACAGTAATATAGGGGTTAGAATACAACCAGAAACCAAGACCTGCTATAGGTGTAGGAAGCCTGGACATATCAGCTATAATTGTCCTAAACAGAAATATAAGGGAAGAAATGAGAAAAGGCCTATCCAAATCCAGGAGCAGAGACCTGGTAGTTATAAGAGGAAGAAGTTTCTGGTGTCACCAACACAACCAGGACCTAGTGCACCAAGGCAATGGTTATCCAGAAAGGGTAAGGAACCCTTTATACCACACCGGGAACTCAGAACTTGCTATCAATGTGGACAGGTAGGGCATCTGGTAAGAGATTGCCTAGCTGGAAATGTTATGGCAAATCAACCTCTAAAGCAGAATCAGCCCGAGACAATGAATAATCCTCGAGTCATGACAGGTTAGACAAAATAAATGTTATTCTTATATGTCTTTTTATGACCTCTTGGACAAAATTGAGAAAGTAATTGATTGAACTTTTCTTGATTAGTCCTATAAGGACTTATAATGTTGTATAAAATAGATGTTTCATGTTACATGCTTACCTCCATAAGAAAGATGAGGTATTAAAGAATTTGTCTGGATAGAAATTCAGTAAGATTAATACTTATATTTATAATGATAAGAAAAGAGAAGGAATATGGTATATACAAGTGCATATTACCTTATATCAGTATTTATATACCCAGGCCAGGTATACAATTGATGATGATAAAGTAAATATAGAAACTCTTAGATTGTTATCTTTTTTATTTCTCTGATCAAGTAGTCATTCTGAGATAATCTAATGAGTATCATGAAATAAGAAATATGGGAATAAGGGAGGTTAACCCTGTTCAGTAAAGTTGTAAGAATAATACTAAAGATTCTCCCCATGATGTGAAAATGTGATGAGACCATAAGACCTTCATGAATATGTTAGATAATAATAAGGAAAGGAACAATGCCATGTAATCATTCTTATAAAAATTCCTATGCTAGAAC
This sequence comes from Alisma plantago-aquatica, assembly GCA_963693085.1. NCBI lineage: Eukaryota > Viridiplantae > Streptophyta > Magnoliopsida > Alismatales > Alismataceae > Alisma > Alisma plantago-aquatica. Next base: position 1,572,173,009 of record OY856409.1, read on the forward strand.
AAGGAATTGAGGATGAGATGAGAGGTAAATGTTTCATGAATGGTTGAAAAATACATGAAATAATATGATTCCTTATTCTCTTTCCTACTAGGAACATGGCAATCAAGTGGGTTTTAGGACACTTGATGTGCATAATATAAAGATGTTTATGTAATGAGTACTTATAAAAGTGTCAGTTTATCTTGGACTTTGGTTCCAAGGTGAGAAAATATGTAATAAGTAATGTTCCAAGATGAAAAGAAGATAAGATGTAATGTGTTGATGACACATGTAACAGGTAACAAGATAAGAATGTAATAATATATTTGATGAATTATGTTGATTACCTAGAATAGTCAACAATGGAATCAAAGTAAACATGTAAAATATTATAAACATCACTTGTTAGGGGTTTATGTTTTTCATAAACATATTTTTCTCCAAGATATCTATCAAATAAGTCCTTGATTGATAAGTAACTTTTCCCTATGATAAGAGAATGTACAACTAATGAGAGAATTAGTGCAAATAATAAGGAAAGTTAATATGGTGTTATCAGATATGATAACACAATCAAGGTATGAAAGGACTTATATAGTCTCAAATAAATGACATAGTATAATTGTGATCTTAAGAAATGTTGATCTAACTAAGGAACATGAGAGTATATGTTCCATATGAATCTTTCCATGAAAAGTTTGTGTGGAGTAACTATGTATTGAACAAAACTCTATGATGTTCCATAATAACGAAATGTCACTTGAAGATATAATGGTATAATGCTTAAATAATACCTGCTTTCCCTTTTCTTTCTGGGATTTCGGGGGCGAAATCCTTGTTAGGGGTTTATAATTTGTAACATCCCTGACCTGGGTTATGAACTAACCCTAGGTGTTTTTCTTAATCATGTGATTAAATGCTTGTGGTTATCTGTTGATAATGTAATTAAAGCTTCTGAGGAACATATATTTCCATTTCTGTCCTTTTTAAACAATATTGTTATATTGTTTTGTTAAAAGTGGACTTATGTGCAAATTATGCAATTAGAGGGGTTAACTTGCAAATTGCACATGTTTAGATGTTCCTCTGATGATAAGACATCATAAGAATGAATTTGATGAAGTATTATGGATTCTCCAAGCTTGGGCGCCAAAAGGTAGCTTGTGGAGCAATCCTTGTGCTTTAAACCCTAGTTTTGGTGTAAAGTGCAATTTACCCAAAACATGGGGTGAAACATGTAAAATATACCTTCTAGAATATCTTTTATGACTCTTGGCATCAATTAGAGTAAAGATGATAAAGGGGGCACTTCATTTGAATAAACAAATAAGAAGGATAACCCTAGTAACTAAATAATCAAGTTATAAGCCTAATAACCCTTCTATATGTGCAACTTAGTAAGAAGTTGGCTTTCTTCACCTTTAGACCTTGGGTTTAAGATGAGTTTTGCTTAAGTATGGAAGGGAGAAACGTGGCTTAGAATAAGGGAAGGACCTAGATGAGAAATGGAGAAACAAGTTGTCCTTATGTTGGAATTTCACCCAAAGTATATATACACCTTTTCTCACTTAGCAAGGATCGTTTCCTTCACTTCCCTTTTATCCCCTTTCTTAGACCGACTTAGGACAGAGCTCTGGAGAAGAGGAGAACGGCCAAGCAGTTATGGGTAAGCTTTGATCATCATCTTGCTCGAATTCATGGAGGAAATCATAATACAAGGTTGGTTTGCTAGTTTTTCTTACTAAGTTCTTCTTTCTAGCCATCCTTTCCAACCAATTCTTGAAGAAGAAACCTTGGACGACCTGTGGAGATCAAGACACCATTAAAGCTTCGAAGCTTGGAGCTCTAGAGCTGGTTCTAAGGTGGGTTTTGTAACTCTAAACCATTAACCTTTGTTATGCATCTTCATTTCTTGCAAAAGTAGTTTGTTCTTCTTTCCCCCATCCTTCCTTGCTTTCTTGCAACTAAAACCATGAAGAACAGACCTGTATCTGGAGGTATAAGAAGGGGGCATGATTACCAATGTTACTTTATCAAACGGTCTTGCCCCCCCCCCCTTTTGGCCAAACGGTTTGGGGTAAACGGTCTGCAAAACCGTTTGAGGGGCAAACGGTTTCACAAGGTCGGTTGGAGTAAACGGTCTCCAAGACCATTTGGTTGAGTTTACCAAGCATTGACCGTTTGCGATTTCTGTTCATAATTATGTATGTTAATAACCCTCCAAATTTGAGGGATTAACTCCCAAGGAATCATGAGTTAAAGGCTAATCAATTAGGTAATCCTAATTGGATTAAGTGCTGATGTTCAACCTGATTAACTTGACTTTTTTGGGCAAACGGTTTCAAAACCATTTGAGTGAGTTGACAAAGCGTTGACCGTTTGGTATTTCTGTTCATAATTATGTTAGTTAATAACCCACCAAATTTTATGGGTTAACTCCCAAGGAATCAAGAGTTGAAGGCTAATGAATTAGATAAACCTAAATGGATTAAGTGCTGATTTTTCAGCTTGATTAATTGAACTTTTTGGGCAAACGGTTTCAAAACCGTTTGAGTGCTTTGACCAAGCGTTGACCGTTTGAGATTACTGTTCCTAATTATGTTGGTTAATAAATCACCAAATTTGAGGGGTTAATTCTCAAGTAATCATGAGTTGAAGGCTAATCAATTGGTCAAACCCTAATTGAAATTAGTGCTGAAATTCCAATGAGTTAATTTGAGATTTTGGGTTGATTAGCCCAAACGGTCTCAAAACCGTTTGGGGATCACCCAAACGGTCTCAAGACCGTTTGGGGGTCACCCAAGACCGTTTGGAGGTCTAGGGTGAAGTATGGATATGTGTTTGAAGATCCAAAGATGTGGTATGAACCCTAATCGGCTAAATACTGATTTTGCAAGTGAATGAGATGATGTGTTGGGTTGATTGGCCCAAACGGTTTCAAAACTGTTTGGGGATCACCCAAACGGTCTCCAGACCGTTTGGGGATCACCCAAGACCGTTTGGAGGTCTGGGGTTAAGTATAGTTGACCAATTGAAGGTCCAAAGGTACCAAATCATATTACAATTAAGTGCTGATTTGTTGATCAATTTGATAGACCAATCCTTGATGGAATTTCACTAGAATCCAAGGGTTGGATGAGCCAAACGGTCTCAAGACCGTTTGGAGCTCATCCAAATGGTCTCAAGACCGTTTGGAGGTCACTCAAGACCGTTTGGAGGTCTAGGGGTGAGTATGGTTAAGCAATTGATGATCCAATGTTACTAAGTTAAAGTGTAGTCAATTGATGATTTGGTGATCAATCCAATGATCCAAACCTTAATTAGTTGACTTAGATTTTGATGAGATTTTGGGAAAACGGTCTCAATACCGTTTGGAGGATGTCCAAATGATCCTAAGACCGTTTGGGCCAAGTCATTGCCCAATTGAATGTTAATTGATGGGTTCAACTTCATTTAGACTCATGTTGATGGACATTGATGGTTGATCGATTATAAACCCTAATTCAATTGGTTACAACCTTATTTGGATATCAATTGAAAGTCAATTGAGGGTTCAATGGGTTAAGGATAACCCTAATTAGCTCAATTGATAAGTGGTTAACATATATGAGGTCAATTGAAGGGTTCAACCTTGAAAACCCTAATCGATTGTAAGTGTTGATGCACTTTCTAGGTCCATGCGGTTTTGAGACATTTGGACCAAACGGTCTCAAGACCGTTTGGGCCCAAACGGTTCAAAACCATTTGGACTCATGCGGTTTCCTAACCGTTTAAGGTCATGTGGTTTCAATGGTGATTTGTTCAATCGGTTTCAAAGTCAACCATGTCCAAACGGTCAACATGATGAAACGGTTTCAAGACCGTTTAAGGGCAAACGGTCTTGAGTGTCATGCGGTCTTGAAGTCAACCCTAACCAAATGGTCAACTCTTCCAAACGGTCTTAAGAACGTTTGGAGGTTGAAGTGTGAAAATGTTTGGGGACTTTTAGGGTTAAGATTGCTTAATGCTTTGAAGGCTTAAATGGTTCAATGGTTGTTTAACCTAAACCCTAATGATACCTAAATATATTAAGGGGCTAAGTAATTAGTAGCTTGACCCATGTTATGGTTAATGCTGAACATTACCAAAGTACCCTTGAAGGGTTCAACTAGATAACAACCCTTGATTAAGTAAACACTAATGATTATAATGGGATGTCTTAATCTATGTAAATCAAAGATGACTTGACCTAATCTAACCTAGAGTGATGTAAACATCATCTAGTAGTGAGAGGAGAGAGAAGGCTCCTAATATTAATGTGAATCAAGTAACATACCTTCAATATGTAAGAATGTACATGATTAGGATATGATCCATTAAGGTGAGATCATAGAAACCCTAATTATGATGTTTAATGAATCTTAAAATAATTTGAGGGCATCAATGATGATAATTTTCATACAAATGATGTTATGAGCTCAATTCACTATGAAGTGAATAGTAAACCCTAATAGTAGAATAATAACATGTAATGTGAATAGTAAACCCTAATTTAGGGTGATCTGATAAATGGAGTAATTCAGGGTTATGCCTTTGGGTATGAAACCCTAACTACAAGTTGTAATATGAGGAATCGTTATGCCTTGTGAGCTAAGAGGTTCAATAACCCTAGGTTGAAGTGATTTAATCCAAACCCTAGAAATCAATGGCGATATGCTGATTCTCAGCACGCCCGTGCTAAGGAGCACGGTCGTGGTAGCTTTACTTTGCACGACCGTGCAAGGTGGCACGACCGTGGTGTTCTATGAATAGATTGAAAACAATTGGTATTGTGCTGATATTGTTATATATGCATGTCTTCAATTATGCTAATCATGCAGGTTGCTAGCAAAAAGGTAATCATAGCCAGGCAAGGGTTATGATGTTTTATTCATTAAAATCATTCTATAAGCTTTATGAATAATGATATACTATGTTTCCTGGTTCAAGAGATAACATATGAGAATGATGGACTGTAAGAGCCTTGAGTAATATTTACATTGTTACAATTAAGGTCATGCTATTAGAGGACTTATGATGATTTAAGGGTTTGAACACCCCTGTTCTTGAACCATAATGATGAGATGGTTATGAAATGATAATTGTTATGAAATAAACTTTATACATTTAGTATTCTTCTTCTATAGCAGATGTTTTAATTGTTTATGTTTGGAAACATGCTTGATAATAAAAGAATACTGAAATGTACCTAACTAATCAAGTATAATCATACCATGTAGGGCCCTGACCATAGATCCATCATTGTCAGAGACTAAATGATGGTGAAACAGGTTTTGCTAAGGGAACTCCTGGAGCATATGCTTTTGAGTATATGGGGGTATATGGACGTGAATATCCTTACGTCCTAGTGTAGGAATTGATGTAGATGTACTTTAATCTTTCAACCCTTCACTATATATTCATACCGGGTGATGTACCACAAATATCCCGAAGAAATTACTAATACCGCATCGATGAGAGATAAACACGAAATCTTTCAATGACGATGAGAGTTCAGAACTCCACTGTAACTCTATAGCGAAGTTTCCAGAATACCCTGGATAGCTACTACAGCAGAGACACAAGATGTCCTGCAAGTAAATCCTCTTACTGACTGAGGAAGATGAGGTCATAAGAATCCGGCTCTTTTGATGACCTATGTATGGTACTGACGCGATTTTTATAAATGGTCGATTGTAGTATGAGCGGTATACCTCATCTCCGCAGGGCATAATAATGTTTGAAAAATATAATCAGCCGTGTTGCATAATTGCTTAGGTTGAACTATGAGAAACAAATGTTTGATGTTACATAGTTTATATATGTTCCTCATATTCTTTAATGAGATATGCTTTGATATCCAATTAGATTATAATTGAAATGTTGTTTTAATGACATTAAACCTACTGTTAAATGTTAATAATCATACTGCTTAATGCTATTCCCTATTGAAATAACAAAGCTTCTGGCGGAGAGTTATAACTCTCGCTGGGACAATTATTTAAATTGTCTCACCCCCGTGGGATTCTTCTTTTTAGGTAGACGCCGAGGATGAAGGAATCCATTTAAGAATGAGCAACAACAGCAGCAACAATATTAGGGGCAATAGTGAATCTCAGGTGGAGATACTGACTGTCAAGTCTTGTAGATAGTATGTCTTATGTCGTCTCTGTACTCTCAGGTCCTAGGAGTCAGTAGGTCTAAGGTTTTTGGCTTTAAGCCTTGAGATTTTGTTGTATTTTGCCTTGTACAGATAACAGGGAAATGAATGCATGTAATCACTCGAGAGGTGATCCCACATAGATGTAATGTTAAAACATGATGTAAACTGTTTGTCCTGTTTCTTATAAAGAAGTTTTATGGGTTAAGGGTCTTTTCTTAAGTTTTAATTTCTAGTGATTTTTCATTATTCCGCTGCTAGTTAAACAATCGCTTCCGTAGAGTTTATAGCTTCTGCATTAGTTAATCCTGTTTTCGTGAGACGGTCGTCACAAGAACATTATAAATATCGAAATCCAAGTCAAGCACAACTTTTTAGTGCATGGATCATCATTTTCAAGCAAGAACATGAGCTAGCAAGCTTAAGGTAAGAAATAAATGTGGAGAAAGTTATAAAACTTGCCTCTAATGAGAATATGAAACCCCACATAGAAGAAATCTCAAGTAGGTAGGGTACAAAACCCAAGCATAAGCTGTGAACTCATCCACCTAGCACCTTTCTTCATCAAATGAGCAAACCCTAAGCATAAAAAGCAAGAAAGGTAGGGTTTAGAGCTTTAGAGAAAATTCTACCATGGAACAGAAGGGTTCCGACCTGGAGAAAGGTCTAAGGAAGGAGAAGAGAAATAAAAATGGAGAAAGAAGGAAGAAAATAACTTTCCTTGGTCGAAATCCCTAGAAGATGACCTTGGAAACCCTAGGTAGGGCTAGATGGAGCTCTAGGAAACCTTTTTCTCCAAAAAGGAGGTTGTCTTCTACCTTAGAGCACTTGGTTCCATAGAAAAAAAAAGAGTGAAGTCATTTCTATATGTTATAGGAAAGAGAAAGCAAGCATAGTTTCGTACTTGGGCAAGGAAGAGGTAAATATAGCCCATGGATAAGGATGGAAGCAAACATGAGGTATAAAAGTAGATTCCCCATGTGTCAATAGCCTTAAACTATTAAGAATATACAAGCACACACACAAGCAGATCCCCCACCATCCATATAGACCTGCTTAGCTTTCCTTTGTCGAATTTACCAGAGAATCACATAATTCATTAGTTGATAGCTACTAAAGGTAGCTCATCCATGAAGGGGAAAACCCTAAAATACCCTTGAGAAAAACACTATCAAACCATGGCTCAACTAGGAGCCCCATGGCTAAAAAAACTAAAGAATGATAATATAACATCTAAGGAACATAATGTATGTGACAAATTGGAAGTAAAACCCCTCAATTGGGTAAATTGCAGAAAAGACCAAAATGTGCATAAAAATGCATAACTTGCTCAAATAGTGTCCAAATTAGACAAAATTTGAAACTTAAGCTTGTCATATGATTTCAAAGAATATCACAAGGTTAGTGTGACGACCCCAATTTTAGGGTTTTGATACCCATTGTGATATTTTAGGACCATGAATGTTATGTAGATGACTCATACCAAATTGAGGAGTCGTTCATTCAATTATGAGCTTCCTTCACTCAAAAGTGTAACTAGGCTTATTATTGATAATTATTATACTAAATTGAGTCCAATGATGATGTATATCTATTTATTAGTTGATTTGTGCACTAATGAGGCCAAGAGGTCCACTTAGTAGTCATAATCATATCAAGTGGTCAAATGATGAGCCATGAGGTATGGTGGTACCATACCAAGTGATTTGGACATGTTGAATTAATAATTCATGATTAGTAGAATTGAATCCAAGACTACATACATATTTATAAGGTTATTCTAGATTGAAGATCCTATATTAATTAACTAATTAAGATTGATAATTATAGTCGGATAATAATATACGTCTTAAGTCTGCCACACAGTTGGCTCCATCATCTCCCATCTCTGAAAAGCCAGGAGCAAGTTGCTGCGATCTGGACTCTGATGGAAGGAGTCTTGATGAGATATAAAGAAGGTTAGGTAAGTTGGTTGACTTCTACCACATCCTCCAGATCTAAACAACCCATCTCAAGGGACTCCAAGTAGATTACCAAGGAATATCAACTTCTCACCCCAAACCCATCTCTCCACTACCATACACAACAAAGTGGATGAGGAAGAAGGGAATGGAAATTAGAGACAAGTAAAATCATCCCTGTTATAGGTCGTATCTGGAGCAAGGTCCAGAGGAGTGTGGATAACAGTTGAGGAGGTGGTCGGACCCTACACTTGCGAAGGGAATGCCAGGGTTGAAGGAGGTGGATCTAGCGGGAGCTGCTGAAGTATCCTCGCTGGATTTGGAGGGCACCATCTAGTTTGGAAGGGTGTTCCTCGGAGGTTGAATCCTATCTTCCAGATGGACGTTTTTGAATTCTCCAGATTTGTAGAGGCATGCTAGGGGAAACAAAGGGGCCACACCCATCATCTATGTCATCACCTAAACCACACCATCCCTTCTTTTCTCCATTGTTGTAAACAATGACCAACTAGAAGCTATCGAGCAGGTTGAGTGGTGGGAAGGGGATCTCGAGGAGGTTTAACCATATTGAGTGAGTATAGAAGATACAAGACAACATTGTCTCTGGTTCTATGGCCAAACTCTTAGATTTTGGGTTCAAGATTCGGTGGAGGAGCTATCAGAGGTTTGAGAGCACACCTGGGGCTGCTGGGATGCTTTCAGATGTGGGTGGTGAGTTCTCTAGGCCGTTAGGAATACTCATGGAGATCTGAATGTTGCTTCGAAAAAGGGAGACCACTTTCTCCCCTCATTGTAGTGGCACCCAATGAGCAAGCCCACATCTCCACTGATATCCACCTCCCTGATGACAATGGAGTGACTGAAGGCGGGATAGGGGAGACAAGGTAGAAGAATCAACCACCTTCCAATTTTGATGAGGTTGCCATGCTCACCAACCTCAGGCTAGAGCCACTATGCACGGTGGGATCCTTTGAGCATCACACGAAACCAGGCCCTACGAATGTAAGCGTGAGTCTGAGAAAAATGAAGCGGAGAGGAGAACCACAATGCAGAAATCGCAAGGAGAGAGAGAGGGAGTCGGGTGACCAAGGGCTATTATTTGTCTAGTTCATCCAGCTAAGTCGTCGACTCATAAGACACTGACCTAGAAGCTTGCCACATGTTGATGTTGATGTGATGGAATCTAGAGGCACTGGAGGTCAAAATTTGACGGCTCACATTATTCATAAAGGTAAATGTCAATTTAAATTTGTAGAAATATAGAGAAACTAAGAAATTAGACTAAAAATAGATCCCTTGGCTAATAAATCCCCCCCCAAATACCCCCAGACTAAGAAAATGATCCGCTATATTACTGAACCCTTAGTTCTGGATTTTGAATCACAACTATTGATGATATTTAATTTAGGGTGAAATGCTTCTTTTAGGGTTCATTTAATTTGTATAATTAGCAAATGATGGATATAACATACAAGAAAAATACTCTTGAACCCTAACACCACTTGGAAACCAAATGTGGGCTCTGATATGATTATTATGCTGAAATAATAGGTCTTTCTTCATTAATGACTAGTTACATGCTTTAATCTCATATTAATTTTAGAAAATAGATTAAGCATAAGAAAATTATAAAAATAGAATCTGGCCTAAATAATGACATCTAGACCAGTCTAAAAATACCATAAACACGTTTAGGCCATTTTGAACCTAGGTTTGGCTAAACCCTAATCTGGACCTAAATATCATTAATAATAGTGAACCTTGTATTAATGATGAATATTTATTATTAATCAGGTGATGATAAGATTGTCTATATGATCAAGGATAGCTATGATTCTCTGAACTCAGGTATGTGGATATAAGTATAAGACTAGTTTTTGCAAGATGATAATTATGAGTAAATGCTTGCATGTATTTGAATATCTTATTGGATGTACATCTATATGTATGGTCATTTTCACCTTGAACAATAAGAACACTAAGAAAAGAAAATGGATAGTAGTAAATGATGATTCATTAATCTCCCTATTAGAGAGGGAAAGTATTAATGTTGACTAGCACCTCCCTAATGGTACAAGGTATGCGGGGAGATCGCTAATGGTATAAGGTATGCGGGGATAGGGCCCAATGATATATGTTTGTGCTAAGTCCACCATAGTAATATATGTCTATTGAAATATGATTAATAACTTGGGTTTACCTAATTTTCTGCCTCAGATAATGTTTTCATTTTCTTTCTTCTTTTTCAAGTATTTTAAATATGCCAGCATAGTATAGTATCTTTCAACCACGTACCAACTTTATGTTGATTTGTTGTTTCACGTATATTTTAGGTTTAGAGCTAGCATGGGACAAAAGTACATGAAGTGAGTAGTTGTACAGGTTTACCTATTGTGTTAAGATCCTAGCATACATGTTCAGACTTGTGCTATATTCTCTTTTAATATGTAAATGTATGTTGTAATAAAACTTGATGTAATAATTTTCATGTTAAATGTTGAGAAATGTTATGGTGTATGTTATTATGTATGTTCATGTATGCGCAAATTGCTTCCACAGCGTACTTTGATACAATTGTCAAACATTTTTAGATTTTGTCTTCTCATCTCCATGGGGTTTTGAGAAGGTGAAAATCTGGGGACGTTACAGTTGGTATCAGAGCGTGAACAATAGCTACACCTGACAGTTGCTCACCATGAAACGCAAAACATATTCCACCTTTCACTTTAAACCCTAGAAACTTAGTAAGTTGTTTTATACGAACTAGGTCTGACTTAGCCTCTAGGTTAGAACCTAGATGTTTGAGAACTAGGGTTAGACAAGTGTGTCAAACCCTTTCCATATAGAGCTCATATGTATTGGGTAGCTACACTAGTCTACACCTTGTTCTCACCATTTCACTAGGTGACATGACGCTAGACTATCTAATGTGTGTGGGATACTTGTTTTGCTGATTTTGTTTTGTTTTCCAATCGACTCAAGCCTCGAAAGTTTTCTCTGACGTATGCCTTCTCGAAGAAAAACTATATAATATTTTATTATATATATTTAAATATAAAAATGTGTCCCTCACATTGGAGAGTAGTTAGTGTTCATGCGACCTAAGTGAAGGCAGTGGCATCCGTCTAGAATAGAGTGTAGGTCTAGATTAGATGTCTAGAGCCTTATCAAGATATGTGATACATACAATAGAAGATAGAATGATAGTTGATATAAGCATGGATGGTCTTATCTAAATTCTACCTCTAGTGATATAAGTTGATTTATATGGATATTAGTTGTATATGACCTGAATCCAATTTTGAAGATTTTAAGCTAAGTCTTGATGATGAAAGTACGTTCCCTTTTCTTACTTAAGATGAGATAAGTTAAGATAATGTTGAATATGCATGGGCCTCAAGCTCTTTTACAAAGTGGGACTTGCATTGTTAGGACAAGATACGTGGTGAACTCCAAAGAGAGTGAGACCCACAAGGAGAGGGTCATAGGACCTACCCTACAATATATGGAAAATATGATGTATGTGAAATGATGTGCCTAAGCTGGGTTACTCCTGAGTAGATGAGTTGAGTTCTTTTGCATGATTCAATCATATATGTGAAATTTGGGTTTAAGAATGATGGGTAGAAACTCATTATGATAAAGTCAATCCTTTGACTGAGTTAGGTCCTAGCTTGAGTGATTTATGTTGTGAAACTCATCATTAGCTGCAAGTGAGGTGACATGTGAAACATTAGTTCTAAGAGTAAAATTCCTTGTGCATAGGATACTCATAAATGTTTTCGCTTCCACTTCTCTTTCTTAATAGATAATACTAGAAACCTCACTTGAGCTATATAGATGATTTATATATGAGGAGTCACTCATATAAGCTTGACCTATTCTATATTCCCTTCCTAGATCATACATGTCATATCTAAGTTTAAAAACATGATAAGATTGGCTTAGTATATTCTCTTTCCTTTCATATCATACATGAACGATTAAGTTTGAAATCATGAGTTTGAAATAAATATATGTTTGGATTATACATTACCTGATCACAAAATATAGTTCTTAATCTCAAATCTTCCAACTCTAAGCCTCTAGATTGAAAATAACTCCTCATACCATAGGGTGAAAATCATGTGGTAAATGATATAAAATCTTGACAAGACCTTACATAGGTGAGTAGTGTGAAAGAAGAAACCTTGAAATTGTGAATTAACCCTAATTCTTAGGGAACGAGGGATGTAGCCCTATAATACTAGAATGTCATGTCATGACCATGCTATCAGATGATTCTTCATTTATATAAGGTGTGATAAGTACACCCTTGATGATCTACTCCCTAAGATGAAAACTTAGGGTATATTCATAACTTCGATAGTCTTAAAACCTAGAAGGCATGATATGTACGAAGTTAAAATCTTTGATACTACCATGAGTACAATGTTAGTTGAATTTCGAGGACAAAATTCCAAATAAAGAGGGGTGAATGTGACGACCCCAATTTTAGGGTTTTGATACCCATTGTGATATTTTAGGACCATGAATGTTATGTAGATGATTCATACCAAATGGAGGAGTTGTTCATTCAATTATGAGTTTCCTTCACTCAAAAGTGTAACTAGGCTTATGATTGATGATTATTATACTAAATTGAGTCCAATGATGACGTCTATCTATTTATTAGTCGATTTGTGCACTAATGAGGCCAAGAGGTCCACTTAGTAGTCATAATCATATCAAGTGGTCAAATGATTAGCCATGAGGTATGGTGGTACCATACCAAGTGATTTGGACTTGTTGAATTAATAATTGATGATTAGTAGAATTGAATCCAAGACTACATACATATTTATAAGGTTATTCTAGATTAATTGACTAATTAAGACTGATAATTATAGTCGAATAATAATATACGTCTTAAGTCTGGCACACAGTTGGCTCCATCATCTCCCAGCTCCGAAAAGCCAAGAGCAAGTTGCTGCGATCTGGACTCTGATGGAAGGAGTCTTGACGAGATATAAGGAAGGTTAGCTAGGTTGGTTGATTTCCACCGCATCCTCCGGATCTAAACAACCCATCGCTAGGGACTCCAAGTAGATTACCAAGGAAGATCAACCTCTCACCCCAAACCCATCTCTCCACTACCATACACAGCAAGGTGGACGAGGAAGAAGGGAATGGAGATTAGAGACGAGTAAAATCATCCCTGTTATAGGTCGTATCTGGAGCAAGGTCCAGAGGAGTGTGGCTACCAGTGGAGGAGGTGGTCGGACCCTGCACTTGCGAAGGGAAGGTCAGGGTTGAAGGAGGTGGATCCAGCGGGAGCTGCTGAAGTATCCTCGCTGGATTTGGAGGGTGCCATCTAGTTTGGAAGGGTGTTCCTCGGCGGTTGAATCCTATCTTCCAGAAGGACGCTGCAGAATTCTCCAGATTCACAGAGGCATGCTAGGGGAAACAAAGGGGCCACACCCATCATCTCTGCCGTCACCTAAACCATACCGTCCCTTCCTTTCTCCATTGTTGTAAAAACCGGCCAACTAGAAGCTATCGAGCAGGTTGAGTGGTGGGAAGGGGATCTCGAGGAGGTTTAACCATATTGAGTGAGTATAGAAGATACAGGACAACATTGTCTCTGGTTCTGTGGCCACGCTCTTAGATGTCGGGTTCAAGCTTCGTCGGAGGAGCTATCAGAGGTTGGAGAGCACGCCTGGGGCTGCTGGGACGCTTTCAGATGTGGGTGGTGAGTTCTCCAGGCCGTTAGGAATACTCATGGAGATCTGACTGTTGTCTCGGAAAAGGGAGACCGCTTTCCCCCTTTCTCTCCTCACTGCAGCGGCGCCCAATGAGCAAGCCCACGGCTCCGCTGATCTCCACCTCCCTGATGACAACGGAGTGACTGAAGGCGGGATAGGGGAGACGTGGTAGAAGAATCGACCCCCTTCCAGCATCGAGGAGGCCGCCATGCTCACCAACCTCAGGCTAGAGCCGCTGTGCACGGCGGGATCCTTCGGGCATCACGCGAAACTAGGCCCTGCGAACGTGAGCGCGAGTCCGAGAGAAACGAAGCGAAGAGGAGGACCGCGATGCGGAAATCGCGAGGGAGAGTGGGAGCCGGCTGACCAAGGGCTATTATCTGTCCGGTTCATTCAGCTAAGCCGTCGGCTCATAAGACCCTGACCTAGAAGCTTGCCACATGCTGATGCTGATGTGGCGGAATCCAGAGGCACCGAAGGTCAAAATCTGACGGCTCACGTTATTCATAAAGGTAAATGTCGATTTAAATTTGTAGAAATATAGAGAAACTTAGAAATGAGACCAAAAATAGATCCCTTGGCCAATAAATCCCCCCCCCCAAATACCCCCAGACTCAGAAAATAATCCCCTATATTACTGAACCCTTAGTTCTGGATTTTGAAGCACAACTATTAATGATATTTAATTTAGGGTGAAATGATTCTTTTAGGGTTCATTAAATTTGTATAATTAGCAAATGAGGGATATAAAATACGAGAAAAATACTCTTGAACCCTAATACAACTTGAAAACCAAATGTGGGCTCTAATCTGATTATTATGCTGAAATAATAGGTCTTTCTTCATTAATGACTAGTTACATGCTTTAATCTCATATTAATTTTAGAAAATAGATTAAGCATAAGAAAATTATAAAAATAGAATCTGGCCTAAATAATGACATCTAGACCAGTCTAAAAATACCATAAACAAGTTTAGGCCGTTTTGAACCTAGGTTTGGCTAAACCCTAATCTGGACCTAAATATCATTAATAATGGTGAACCTTGTATTAATGATGAATATTTGTTATTAATAAGGTGATGATAAGATTGTCTAGATGATCAAGTATATCTATGATTCTCTGAATTCAGGTACATGGATATAAGTATAAGACTAGGTTCTAGATGATAATTATGAGTAATCGCTTGCATGTATTTGAATATCTTGTTGGATGTACATCTATATGTATTGTCATTTTTGCCTTGAACAATAAGAACACTAAGGAAAGAAAATGGAATGTAGTTACTGATGGTTCATTAATCTCTCTATTGGAGAGGGAAAATATTAATGTTGACTAGCACCTCCCTAATGGTACAAGGTACGTGGGGAGATCCCTAATGGTACAAGATACGCGGGGATAGGGCCCAATGATATATGTTCGTGCTAAGTCCACCATTGTAATACATGTCCATTGAAATATGATTAATAACTTGGGTTTACCTAATTTTCCACCTCAAATAATGTTTTCATTTTCTTTCTTCTTTTTCAAGTATTTTAAATATGCCGGCATAGTATAGTATCTTTCAACCACGTACCAACTTTATGTTGATTTGTTGTTTCATGTATGTTTTAGGTTAGAGCTAGCATGGGACAAAAGTAAAAGAATTGAGCAGTTGTACAAGTTTACCTATTGTGTTAAGATCCTAGCATACATGTTCAAACTTTTGTTATGTTCTCTTTCAATATGTAAATGTATGTTGTAATAAAACTTGATGTAATAATTTACATGTTAAATGTTGAGAAATGTTATGGTGTATGTTATGATTGTATGTTCATGTATGTGCAAATTGCTTCTGCAATGTACTTTGATACCATTGTCTAACATTTTTGGATTTTTTCTTCTCATCTCCATGGGGTTTTGAGAAGGTGAAAATTTGAGGACGTTACAGTTAGATTAGTGTTATAAGAATTCAATTATGATAATTAAGATTATTCAACTCATTGAGAAAGTTTAGGGGCCTTACACTGATAGTTGAAATAGATTTTCTCCAATGTTGAAAAAGGAAATGGAAACCACCATACTTCATTCAAATAAAACTAAAGCCAAAACAAGTTACTGCACTCATTAGGCAATATAGTACCATGACACCTAGAGAACTAGCAAGAACATGGTGCACACTTGTGTAGCTATCCTAAGAACATGGCACAAATATATGTCCAGGGTTTCAATTATAAGGTCTCCCTTTTCTCACACTTCTGCACCAACAACCCATACTACAGGATAAAAGGATGAGAAAAGAAAGATTATATGGGTTACACAAGTCTACACCTAGTTCTAAAACATCTCGGTTCTAACCTAGGAGCTAAGCCAACTTAGTTGAAAAAGGACAACTCATTAAGTTTTTAGGATTGAGATGTAAGGTTGAATTTAGTTTTTATTTCATGTGATCAAGGTTTTCTGAGGTTATGTGCATGCTCTAATACCATTTGTCACAAAACCATGTATAACCCTTATCCTACCCCCACTGACTATAGAGTTAGTGGTAATAGGAATCAGGCATCCATCCCAAGCATGGTATTATCAAAGCATGAATGTGAATCTTAAACTATTATCATACATGAATAGATAACAAGATAAGGAACCAACATAATCTCAACATTCAACAATTATATTAGTAATAATTTTCTTTATTACACATTTCCAACTACAAGTTGAGATTCCAATTTACACAAGTTTGGTCATGCACACTGGGGATATTACAACAAGTATACCTTACATATCTCACCAAGCCATCAATTCTCTATCCATCTATAAGCCTATAAAATACGTGAAACAATGCATGGTGTTGAGTACATGGGAGAAATATATATATATATATATATATATATATATATATATATATATATATATATATATATATATATATGTGTGTGTGTGTGTGTGTGTGTGTGTGTGTGTGTGTGTGTGTTTGTGTGTGTGCACTGAAGAAAAAGAAAGGAATCACTTCTGAAATGTAGCAAAAGTGATGATAAAAGTGCTTGCTATGGCGCTAGGTCTTACACTACTACAATTTACAAACCATGCTTGAAGATAACTTGTGCCCATTCGATTAGGGGAGGGTTATCCATATAACACAATCCATGTGTTGTGTCTATATATAAATTATATAGAGAACACAATCCAAGTGTTGTGTTATAAAAATTCAATATATATATGTGTATATATATGTATATATATAAATATATAAATATATATAAATGTGTGTGTATATATATGTATATATATATATATATATATATATAAATAACAAAAAATAATAGTCATGAATTACATAACAACATAAATTAAAAAATATGAACTAAGCAATTGACTTGGTCATCCTATCTCATTGGTAAAAATATTACTAATATATTAATCAACAAATATCATAGGTTTATATTAATAATGATAAGGGGGATCTTTAGAGTTCTGTAATCTTTTATTTATTCAATGATGATACAATAATGACTCAGTTAAATTGAAGGTCTTCCAATGATGATTCTATACATAACCCATTATGTGTTTTTTACATCGCCCTTTCCTCTTGTCATGTTGGACTCAATGTTGCATCTTGGGACAACTTTGATATGATTCACTCTACCTTCTTCCATCAAAATAGACTACACCATTTTTTAATAATAACACCCAAGACAAACCTTTTGTGAACATAGTAATAATGTGCAAAATCTTCTTCTTGATATAATATTTTATTTTGAAATATCATGCTAGCCTACGATTGTAAATGTTCAAAAGTAGTAAGTGCATTATATGTACAATCACTATGAGATTAATGTATTTATATATTACGGATTAAGTTTCATGGGATTTTTAATTGTTATCATATTTTATAATTGTAAACTCCACCTATGTTTTTATACAGTTTGTGCAAATGTAGTCGGTCCCAAGCCCGGGTAAAGGAGGGTTGGTGGTAGGTTGAGAGCCATCCATAAAAAGTTTTTCACTCTTTCTAAGGCATGGATCCTTATAAAAATTTAATTGGAGTGTCCCTACCTAGCGACGTGCTGCATTGGCACCCGGGTGCAATGATAAATATGCAAGGGATTTCGACATGACAATGCCCGGTTGTGTTGAAGGACAAACAAGGGTTTTCACATCTTGGACGGGTGTGGGTAAATAAGCTAGTCCCACTACATCATCACTCAGATGTAGTGAAAAATGTGCAAGGGTTTCCACATCTTTGACGGGTGTGGGTAAAGAAGCTAGTCCCTGCACATCATTGCCCGGATGTAGTGAAAAATTTGCAAGGAAAACATTTTTGACGAAGGCAGGTAAAGAAACAAGTTCAACAAAAAAGGATTAGAGTTGGATCTTGGAATATTGGCTCTTTGAAAGGAAAATCGTTGGAGTTAGTGGATGCCATGATGATAAGAAAAGTCAATATAGCTTGTTTGTAGGAAACCAAGTGGGCATGGGAACATTGTAGAGAGATTGGAGACACATGATAGAAAATCTGGTATATAGGTATTGATAAACATAGAAATGCCAAAGGTATTATTATTGATAAGATATTGAAAGATGATGCTATCAAGATCACAAGGATGGCTGACCTAATCATAGCAATCAAGGTTGTTCTTAGAGGAAATATTTTTAACATTATTAGCGCTTATGCCCCCAAATTGGCCTTAGTGAGGATGCTAAGAAGGAATTTTGTGATGACAGGGATGAATTGATGCAAGAATACCGACAGAGGAGAAGATTATTATCGAGAGTGATTTAAATTGCCATGTGGGTAGTAGCAATGCTGGATATGAGAGAGTTCATGGTGGTTTTGGATATGGCAATAGAAATGGAGAATGAGAGAGGATGTTAGATTTTGCAGTGGCATATGATATGATTTTGGTAAACACCCATTTCAAGAAAAGAGAATCTCATAAGATTACTTTCAAGAGTGGGCACAATTGTAGCCAAATTTATTATCTCCTTATGAGATGGGTCGATCATTATATATGCAAGGATTGTAAAGTTATTCCTGGTGAAGAACTCATCATCCAACATAGGTTGGTAGTTTTTGATATTAAGACAAAAATCAATAAAGGAAATCATAATAGAGACCAAGATAGCTGGATCAAATGGTGGAATCTTAAAGGAGAGAACAAATTGAATTTTCATGATAAACTCACCAAGGAGGGAACTTTGAACTTGGAGTCTGATGTTAACACTATGTGACATATCATGAGCTACTGCATAATAAAAATGTCCAAAGAGGTTTTGGGGGATTCCAAAGGTTGTGGGCCTCCATAGAAAGAAACTTGGTACTGGATTGAAGAAATACAGAAGGCTATTAAACTAAACTAGGAGATCTATAGGAGCTCGGCCAAATCTCGAGATGATGCAACATTCCAAAGATATAAGCAAGCAAAGAAAGAAGCTAAAAAGGTTGTTCAGGAGGCAAGATCTAGATACTTTGATGATATTTATAACAAGATGGACACAAGAGAAGGAGAAAAAGATATATATATATGTATATATATATATATATATATATATATATATATATATATATATATATATATATATATATATATATATATATAATGTCTCGTATAAGAGAAAGGAAAGGAAGAGACTTGAGTCAAGTAAAATGCATCAAGAATGAAGATGGCAAAGTGTTATTGAAATATGATGATATCAAAAACCAGTGGAGAAATTACTTCCATTAGCTTTTTAATGGAGATACCGCAAATAATGTTAGAGACTCATGTGACATGAATACAAGAGATATCTTTTACACACGACAAGTTTTACCATTTGAGGTCAAGAATGCTTTGGAAAAGATGAAAATGAGAAAGACATGCTGACCATACAGTATTCCCATTGATGTATGGAAGAGCATGGAGGATGAAGGAGTTATGTGGTTAATAAAGTTCCTTAACAAGATCATGAAGACCAAGAAGATGTCATATGAGTGGACAAATAGCACTATAATACCCATCTACAAGAACAAAGGTGATGTTCAGAGCTGCACAAACTACAGTGGTATCAAGTTGATGAGTAACACAATGAAGCTTTGGGAGAGGATTATTAAGAAGAGACTAAGATCTATAATGTAGATATCAAACAACCAATTTGGTTTCATGCCTAGAAGATCAACAACAAATGCTATTTTTCTAATAAGGAGGATTATGGAGAAGTATAGAGAAAGTAAAAGAGATCTTAATATGTGTTTATTGATTTGAAAAAGGCTTATGATCAAATACCCAGAGAAGTGTTGTGAATGGTTTAGAAGAAAAAGATGTGTCAATCCAATACATTGACTTGATCAAAGACATGTATGATAGATCTATTGCAAGTGTAAAGACTCCTGGAGGAGAGACACCAACTTTTCCTATCATAGTTAGGGTACAACAAGAATCCACAATCAGCCCATATCTATTCGTTCTTGTTATGGATGAGTTGACTAAGAAGGTTAAGGATGGCATTTTTAGTGTATGTTATTTGTTGATGATATTCTTTTGATTGACGAATCTAAAGATGGATTGAATGATAAAGTTGAACGTTGGAGAGAGGCATTGGAATCAAATGGATTGATGATTAGTAGGAGAAAAATGGAGTATATGCAATGTAATTTTAGCCAATCTCATAGTGTGAATGATGGAGCCAAGTTGTACGGAGTAGATATATCAAAATGTGATAAATTTTGTTACTTGGGTTCTATTATTCAAACACATGGGGATGTCCAAAATGACATTTGTCATAGAATAGCTGTAGTATGGTTGAAATGGAGGAGTGCACTAGATTATTATGTTATCAGAAGATTCCTCTTAGGTTAAAAAGTATGTTTTATAGAACAACTATACGACCAAATATGCTGTGACAACCTTAATTTCCTCTCTCTTCTTTTGTACTACTCCTCTCTCATCAAGTGACCCTTATTCAATTTGATATTAAATACATAATTGGATAGTTGTTCCAATTTGGTGACTACCATGATCAATTTTGCAATGTGTGACTTTAATTTGTACTTTTAACTAAGTATCTCGCTATTACCATGTCACCTTCTTGTATCTAGTTTTAAATATCAACACCTTGATCTTTTGTCTTTCTAATATGCACCACATTGTAGTGGATTCAATTACAAATCCAACGGCACAAAAATCACCCTAATCGGACCTTTGTAGCATGAGTTATGCAAGCTTGAAGATGCTTTGATTTACCTTGATTTTATGTACCCTTTTCTCTATTGGGCTGGCCTACATAGGCCCAAATTCGCACGTGGCCCATTTTCCTGTTCCCTCGTCCCTTTCCTCTTTAGGAAACCAGTGAGGCGACTGGAAAAAGGAAGGATTCTCCGCCTCCACCCAGTTGAGTAACAGAAGGGAACCATGTCTCACAATTCTAACTTGTTTCTTATAAAATCCCCCCCATCTAACCCTAGTTCCTGTTCTTCTTCTTCCTCTAGCCCTAGCCGGCGCCGCCAACCAAGGCATCTTTGGGCGCCGCTGCAACAACCCCCCCTTGGCAGAAAAGACTCCAAACCTATGCTCGCCTGACCTTTGTGAGTCTTGGCGATGGTGCAGAGCTTCTTCCCGCGCCCTTCTCTTCTCTATCTTTGTTTCTCTAGCGAGCTATACTGAAGCCTCCGCCGTGGCCAGGAAAGCTTGCTGCGGGAGGGTTTGTGCGGTAGCAGGCGACCCGCTGTGGTCACCAGCCACGCACCACCGCTAGGGTGCAGTCACGAGAGACTGAAGGCATCTGCTGGATGGGGGCGGCAGCTAATGGTTGCGAGCCACATCACTGAAGAACTTGGACCGCAGTAGCCGCAACACCAAGGAATGGGAGCTCCCCTGTTCCACCCCCTGTTCTGAACAGGGATCGCGAGAAAGAGGAGCGCTGGTGTCCACATGTGTGGGAGGAAGTCAGGTCCAGGAGAGCCCAGCCCTCGTGGGCCAAGGTTGTTCAGGCGTGAGGCCTAGTAAGATGCCGCCAAGGCCAAATCCAATTGCAAGGTGAATGAATGACCTCCTAGTTCTTCCTAAGTTTCAATACATGTGGTATAATGATGATAACTTTACCTTCCTTTGGCCAAATCTCACATATAAATATACCAAATTGATCAACTCAACGAGACCTACCAATTGGGCATGGTTCCAGGTCCTAAATCTAATGTTTACTCCCCTGATTTCTTGAAAATGATAACTTTATCCATGTTGAGTTCATTCAATGCATCTCAATGATAAAACTTGAACCTTTAATGATCATCTATCTGCCTAATCATGAAATCAGAATCTTTAGTACATCTTTGATCTACAAGAGGGTCCTTATCACCCCTATTGCTTAAGAAGTACTCCCATTTTCACTATGTGACTTGTCTTTGGACTATAATGTTGAACCTTACCCTAAAATTACTAATCTTGTTGCTAATGGACAACCACCTAATCTTCTTATATGTTTCTTATGACCTAATGTTGCTGATCTAAATCATCTTTTATATCTAGACCCCTTGACTCGATGAAACACGATCTAGCGTGCCCTTCTGTGAGTCTTTTGACCCTTTAATGCATGTAAATGCTTTAAACCTTGATATGATCATAGAAAGTGCATGGAACGTCATAATGACATGGAACTTGAACCACACTCCTATGATGACATCTAGATCAATACAATATCATATAATGAACCAATAAGCAACTTGGAACCCATCTTGGCCAAAACCCTAAAATGCATCTAATTTGGGTTAATGATAATAATCTAATGGATATATGTAATCTTATTCTTAATCAGGTTTGGCATGTGGCTAGATGGTAATGGACGTGTTAAGTTAAGAATCTCTGAATCAGGTATGGGCCTTATCTAGTTATATGACTACCGCTTTCTTGCTTGAAAAGATATATATTGTATGCTTGTTTGTCTATTTTCTCAAATATTGCCATGTAGTATTGCTATGTGTTACTCGATGTTTGCCTCGTCAGTTTTATAACTTGAACACATATATATTTTGAAATCCATTATAATATTGTTGATAAAGGGCTCTTGGTTATGACCTTGAGGTCCCTCTCGTATAAAAGGGTAGCTAAGCTTGAGCACCCTTACGGACCCTTCCGACGGGAAGATTGTCAAAGGCCTTAAACATGTTTGATATTGTTGGTATAATGGAGTGAAATGACATAAAATATGGTTTCACATTTGTTAAACAATTAACATGTTTATTCTTGTTCATTTAGTCTTGAAATCTTTTCAAATTATGCAAAGCTTATATATATGTGTATCTTTCGGCCCCATACTCAACACCTCGTGTGTTGACCCATTTCTCGTATGTTGTTTTTAGGTTCAGAGATGGCTAGAAGGTTGATGGGCTTGGTGAGCTATGCTAGGTGTACTTGTTGTAAGATCCAGATATAGTATACATGAGCAGACTTGTACAAAGTGACTCTTGAACATGTAATTCAAATCATGTAATATAAAGATGTTTCTTAATATATATATTGTTGATTGTTGAGATTATGTTGGTGCCTTTATCTTGTTATCTGTTCATGTGTGCTAAGCTTTACGCTTCCGCATTTTGCCTTTGGTATACGTTTGGTTCATGGGACTGGGATTCCGGTTCCGTGACATATGCTCTATGGGAGTGAATGTAAGGCGGTGAAGAAACAAGGTCTCAACAAGATGAACGTGACTAAAATACATATGCTGAGATGGATGTGTGGGAAGACAAAAAAATATCGCTTGATAAATGACTATATTAGAAATAAAGTGGGAGTGGCGAGCATTGAGGACAAGTTGTGTGAGGGCCAACTCAGATGGTACAGACATGTGCATTGTAGACCGACCAATACACCTATGCGAAGCAATACTATTGAGTCAAACACAATAAACAGAAGAAGAGGAAGGCCTAAATTGACATGGGATGACCTTATAAAGAGAGATTTTGAATCTCTACATCTCAACCAGAATAAGGCCCATGATAGAGCTGAATGGAAATGAAGGATCCCTGTAGTCAACCACAATATAGTTGTGACTGAGGCTTAGACGATAATTATGATGATGATGATGATATGTTATAATGGTAAGAATAATTACACAAACTTCACAAGGTAGTTAAACAATGGGCATTTCGTTCTCTATATATACAATTGTTTTCACTAAATATGATATATGATATATAGGATACTATTTCATGAAGTATCTAACATATTATGAAGTAGAATATTAGTGATTTCATCAAACTAAAACAAAATTACGAAATTAATAAATGCATAGAGCACTTTCAAAGTAATATTTGATACCAACATTGTAGGGATCCAAATGTGTCAAGGTGACACATTTGACCATTACCCCTTTTTACCAAATTGGCTTGCCTAAAGTTACAAATTGGAAGTTGTCAAAATATATACATGATGAAAATGTTTGTAAACTAAACTATGAGTATACTAACTATGTGTTTTATAAATAACTAATCATTTTACTAAGCAACTACTGTTGGTGTTAAAAAAGTATTTCCATGTTTGTTCTACATTTGAGTGGATGAAAAACTACCCAGACTAGACTCACATTCTAAACCTAGAACTTGACCCAATTTACAATATCAAACCTAGAATCTACCAAGGATTCTAATTTTTTTACACATATTTGAAGTGTATGCAAACATAAATAAAAACCATAAATTTTCATGTTTTAATAAAATATCATGGTCAGTTATGACGTGAGTGATTTAGAAACTTCTAGTGACGTATCAGGCTCTGTTTAGTTATTTATTTTCCAGAATGATTATCGTGCATCCACAACAAGCCACATCCTAGTTGTCTCCTGTGGAAATTGGAGATTATGGATTGCATACAACCACAAATTGTTGTAAAAGTACACACAAAGAAAGTTATTCTTAATCATGTGTATTAGGAAAATTCTTATAGCATGCTCATGTTTGACTTCTATTATTAAATCACTATACCAAGACCAAACATTTACCAAACATGCCTTAATAACTCTTCAAGAGATGCATTCTTGTCACCTGAGTTCTTAAAATTTTGTGATCCCAAAACTGGTTAAGTTCTAGTTTCAACATCAACCAAAATCCCTAACTGAACCATACTAACAAAATTAAAACTAGATATTTTTCTTTTTTTGTTGGGATAGGTCCGTCGATGGATTCAACACAACTAGATAACATAGTATAAAGTGAATAGTCAAGTAATGTACCTAAATATTGGATTCATCATTATCAAGTAAAACTTCCATAACCATTTTATTTTATTTTGATCATGCAAGTAGTTTCATTAACTACAATTTTAAGGAAGTAATGTGTAAGATATTGAATGTTCAAACAAGGACTTAATTAACAAGAAGTAGTAAATTGATACAAGTTTCCTCTAGTTTTTCTTCATCTGCTTCCATAAACACGAGGAGTAGGAGCATACCAAGCATTTTTTCATCCAAACACTAAAAAATTTAGAGATTCAATGTTGATGAAACAAAGAGAAGATCAATTTGTTAGAATAAGTAACGCTAATGCATTCCTTTATGTTGGCGATACTCAAAACCTTATGATGTAATAAAAGGGTGTAGCAGTGAGTACAAGTAAAAATCAAACAAATGATGCTTTGGATAAAGTATAATTCCATTGGATATGATTTACGTGAGTTTTTCAGTTAAATAATATAGTTAAACAAAACATGATTTCATTGGTTGAATACTCATACTTGTGTAGCATTCTTATTGCTTTATTATAAGAAATAGATACAGTGGTACCATTGCTTATTTAAGAACCATTACATAGTCATATGTTTTGACAATGGGTATAACAAGAGTTTTAAATTTTCACTCAAAAATATATATGTATCAAGCATTTATAATTAAATATATGTGAATGGATAGTTTCCACATCTTTAAGGTATTGTTTATTTCTCATATCATGATATCTATTATGGAACTATTTACAATTAAATATACATATTAATCATATTTTATAAAGTATAATTGATGGATAATTGACTAAAGTGGTGAAATCCTAAGAAGATGTCCCCTTACCAAAGTGAGTAGAATTTTCCCTCCTCGCATGACTAGAATTAATAAGATATGACTAGATATTGTTTTTTCTTCATCTTATCTGTTTAATATGATGGTGAGATTTAGTTCTTGATATTGTCGAGACGGTCTAAACTATGAAACTATATACAAAGTACTATAATTGGGTCAATGCTTGTGATACCCCCATGTACTTTGGCTAGAAAAATCCCTATATATAGTATGCAACTAATATTATGGTTGTCTATTCAATAATAATATTTTTATTTATTATAAGTAATTTTTTTCAACTAGTGTTACATGAATTCCAACTATGAAAGTATGAGAATGGTCACGCGAAAGGCGACATGGTGGGTGACCTGGAAGGTGATTTTCCTATGCAGCCGACCACCTCCCTAGAATTTTTCTAGGAAATGGAGGCCCTCTTCAGGTGAAACCGATGCAAATCCATTCGCTATGCTTCAACATCACTCAAATCCAACTCATTGGGAAGCTATCAGGAATAGTGATGAAGAGAGTTCACTTGTGTTGAAACCAAAGGAAATTAAAATTGTAGATGGGAAGCTTGTTTATCCAAAGGAGAAGGTCGAAAAAAATGTTGGTAAATGGAATCAATGTCTTATAGGCTACATTCTTGACTTATGGCCTCATATTCCCACAATTGTTAATCATTTGGCTCAGATCTAAAATCTGCGTGACTCATCATAAAATTCATAGATCTGGAAGATTTGAACAATGCACTTTCATGATATTGGTATGTGAAAGGCTGATCGATCTTGCTGAAGAAGTGGAAGTTAGGGTGACAACTTGGTGAAAATAAGACTGAAGGAGGTCCCAGTTGGGTCAGAGTTCACAATCTTCTATTGGAGCTTTGGAACATCAGGATATTTGAGATAATAGGCTCATTACTGGGTAAACCATTACGGATGGATCTATAGATGAAGTTATGTATGGGAATTGAGTTTGCTAGATTCCAGTTTCACATGTCATCTGAGGTGGAGTTCCCTAAGTCAATGACTGTATCTAGCAGTGCAGGTGAAGAGCATGTTGTGGTCATTGAATACGAATGGTTCCCTTATAGGTGTTGTTGTTGTGGCTACTTTAGTCATGATGATTGCTTCTTTGGGGTCATTCAATCTACAAGGGTTGTACAGAAGAATAACAAGAAAATTTGGGAGAAAAAGACTCATATGCTAGTATCAAAAGTTAATGAGGATCTGGTAGCAAATTTTGAGAATTATTTTGTTGTTGTATCGATGGTTGATGAAGAGTTCATTACCAATGAGTTAGCTATTATACATAATAATGATTTGTTGCATCAAGAATAGTTGTTAATTGAGGTAGAATGTAGCTCTGTTCCCTATGATCTAATTCCCATATTCTCGAATATTTCACTAGAGAGTATTAGTTCTCAAAGTTCAACAAATCCCATATATTGTGGTGTGAGGAAAAAAGGAATATTTTTACACTTGAATGTCAAAGTAAACCCGCTTAAGGAAATCTACCACAAGGTGGTTAATTGTATTTTATCTCCTATGCCTAAACAGGTTGGAGGTTTGGAAATTATCAATTAGAAACTAAGGTTGTCAATTCAACAACCTAAGGGTTCAAATGAAACATCTTTGAGCATCACCTCTTGGAACATTAGGGGCATAAGTAATAAGATCCTGAGTGTTCAAGAGGAATTAAGGTGGGCCAATAGTGATATCATTATACTTAATGAATCAAAGCTAAGAGCTAAAAAAATGAACAAGGTTTTGAGTAGGTGTTTTAATGATTATAATTAGCTATCAAATCTGGATTCTCATGCTCTAGGAAGAATTATTAGCCTTTGGAGAACTTGTTTTTTAATAAAGTTATCAGAATGTGATCAATCTCTTCATGTTAGAGTTCAATTAGATGACAAGTCTATCTTTCTTTCTACAGCTTATGGTCATAATCCTGATATTGATAGAGTTGAGTTGTGGAGTGATTTAGAGAAGTTGCATGAGAAAACTAATTCCCCATGGGTGATTTATGCGTGTATACTACACGTAAAAAATGCAAGTGCACATATCACAATAATATAGGCTAACAGAGGCCCAGATATCAAACTCAGGGAAACGTGAATCCATAAACTTCTATTAAAAGTGACTTGATAAGCTACACATATACAAAAAGTGTGATTTAGTTGATTTAATGACTAAATTGCAAGAATTAAAACTAAGATTACTGGTTGTGATCACAAGTGGAATGAATTCCTTAGGATTGTGGTTTCCCACACATCACATTTCAATTAGCATCATTTCACTAATATTAATCTCTACTAACTCTGGATAAAGATACCTGTAGCAATAAATACCCACTCTCACAAAATAATTCACTACCTAACCTAATACCAATCCCACTCTCGTAGAAATTGTGTTATTAGTTAGGTTCTTTACCAAAATCTCTGGGTTATTCTCTTCACATTCCTAAGCCCTTTCTCAAGGTGTGATATATAATGTGTAAATCTATGAGTTTTCCAACCATTAATCTCTCTCTCAAAGAAATTAATGGTCTAAACAATTACCTATGGTGATCAAACTCAGATAATTCATGATGCTCTCATAGAGTTATGTTTATAAATTAAGAGAAACATGTATGTTAAATCATAATCATGGATTACAATGCAAACTGGGGTACTCCTGGATCCTATGGAAGAAGGGGATTAGCCTCGTATGATTTTAGTTGCTTTACACATAAAAAAGGAAGACAAGAAAGAAGAAAACATCAAGAAGAAGGAAAAAACCCTAGAGAAAGATGGTATAGATGGTTCCTCCTGATGAACGTGGTGATTTACCATCTTCCAACTACAAATTGGGCCACGAGAAGTACTCAAATTTCCCAAAACATTCCTTTCTCCTCCCCTTTCTCTCTTCACCTCTCTCCACTGGTGTACAACTGAATAGGACGTGATTATTAGGTCCAACCCAAGTTCTCATAAGTCATAGATGTGACTTAGGGCAAGATTAATTCCAAATCGTGGGATTAACAATGATTTCCAATCTTTCCTGATCTCATAAGGTCGATGCTACTAAATGGGTGTCGATGATACTAATGAATAGGTATCAGTAATATCGACACCCATAAAAAGTTGTGGCACTCATTTAGTTATTGGTACTACCGAGTTGATGGCGGAAATACTGAGATTTCTCGAGATTTTTTGAGTCACTACCGAGTTGATGGCGACAGTACTGATATTTCTCGAGATTTTCTAAGTCCTCTCTGTAAGGTTGTCGATAGTACCGACTTCCTTCATCGGTACTAGTGAGTTTTATTGATTCCACTTGTTTGTTTTTTATCAAGTGTTGATACCACTAATAGGCAGGTCGATAGTATAGAGCTGTGTAGTTTCTTGTAGATTCACCTAAAATTCCACCAAAAATGAACATAAGCTCCAAAATCATAATGAATCTACCAGGAACATTAAAAATACATCTATTTGATGCAATTAAGTGTCACAGGCTAATGGTGATAAATAATGTAAAATCAATTTGAATGAACAATAAGTGCACAAAAATCAATAATAAACAACCTGTGAAATGACAATTATTCAGTGTGTCAAACTCCCTAAGCTTAAATGTTGCTCATCCTTAAGAAACACACCCTCGGATCTATTTGAGACAAGTCAACAAAATGACACAAAATATGAATTTCCATTCTCAAATATCCCCACTTGGCAATCCCAGACCGGCCTTAATTGACCACTAAACAATCAAATACTCTCAAGCGACCAAAAATATCGATAAAAGGTGTCCACCCTTAGAATAGTGAAACACTATCAATACAGAAGCTAATATCATAGTCAATCAGACATTCACTTGATATATCACGTGATTCCCTATCTATATTGCTCTTTTCTAACTACTAACTACTTGGAAGAAGTACTCCTTATAAGAATGAATGAGGAGATCAATCATATATGTAGTGTACCAATAAGAGCAATGGACGGAATGAAATAGGTGGCCTACAAAGAATTAAAAGTAACATATGAATCAATCAATCATTCTTAAAACCAAAACTAGTATTCTTAAAATCAAAGAGTTGGGCAGAAAAAGGGGGAGAGCTCTCTGTTCCTAGTTCTCCTATAGCTGGATCCTCTGGAACCACAAGAATCCAATCCTTAGGATGGGATTCCAACTCGATACCTTTTGCTATTTTGAGAAGAGTTTCTCTTTGGAGAACACAATATGATGAAAGTTGTAAGATGTGTTGGGGGGGTGTTATTGTCTGTCATTGGCCTCTATGGTAGAATCAGTCGGGGAGGCCTGAGTGGCGGTGGTTTACCCTATGGCGGATGTCAGTGGTTTGACTCCTCTTATCTCCATCCCGTGAACTTAGCCGTATGCACAAACAAAACATGATAAACCTACCTGAATGAAGATGATGAGAAATACATGAATCCTAATGCCTACTGTTATGGGTGGAATGATGCATGTATTGAAAATCTCATAAAATGGATGGGAGTGAAGTAAAGAAGAAAATGCATCATGTGAATGTTTCCATTTCTTTTAGAAGTAAGATTCCAACCTGAGTTTAGGGCATCCTTTCTCCCTCTTTATTTCATAACATCAAATTTTTTTGTCATCTTTTTTTTATTGGCCCACTTTTTTAGCATGATAGAAAGATATGCTTGGGCTTCACTAACATATCTCATTCATTTCACTTTTTTCTATGGTTTTTTTTGAGGGTATGGATGTGTATCCCTGCAGTCTAATTTCAGAATAACATGATAACCACATGTTGTAAAATGAATGATGAAAAAGGTATGCAATCTACGTGTCATTGTTATGCAACTAGATGATATGCACACAAGTTTTTTATGCATAATTTTCATTTTGTAACTAATGCATCAATAGAAAAACTAACTATCATGTCACCTATAATTCCATGAAATGCAATTAAAAGGAAACAATTTAGGTTTTACTTGATCATCTTAGGTGTTGGGTCAAAACAGATGAGAAATGGATGGAATCACATAATTAAGAGACAATGCCTTTCATGAACTATGAAATGTCCCTCTACTACTGACCTGTGTACAGGGTAACCTTAGGATTTCTTTATAAAATTTTAGTTTAAGGTCCCGTTAATTGTTTGATCAACTCAGGCTCAAACCCCATCTTCATCCAAATTACATGGATAATTAAGATTTCCATTCATATCAAATGTCCATAAGCTGACTAACCCATGCACTTCCTCTAGGTGGTGTTGTCTTAAAATTTGCAACTAAGCTTTCAAAGAGATGACCATTTTTTTATTATTGCATTCCAAAAACACAGAAGAGCACACTGTATGAAACAACATGAATCATGAAAATTAAACTCCACAATTACACTAGATAGATGTGGATCCTAAAAAAAACTAAAAACAAACTAAAGAACAAAATAAAGATAAATCCATTCTAACACCCCCTAAGTTTGAACTTGACTATGTCTTCATAGTCAAAATCCAAACCTAGAGGTGGAACGAGGGTAACAATTGCTCTGAAGGGTGGTGGTGGTGGATGATTGATGGCTCTTTGAATCAAGCTATGCTAGCATATATCCCTCTTGTTGGTGCCAGCAATTTGTGTCTTTTTAATACCAAGATATGACATTCTCTATCCATTGGCTCAACCTTACAAGAAAATGTAGGGTGAGAGAGGGTCTCCTTACTGAACTCCTCTAGGCAGGTAGCCTAGATCTTTGGTGATTCTCGCTCTGACTTGGATTTTGAACTCGTGGAGTGAGAAATTCTAATTGTCTTTCTTTGGGATAGAAACAGGAGTTCCAGGTGCCCAATTACAATTTAGATATTCATCGAGATCTACTTTAATCTTTGACATTCAGTGCCATCTACATGTGTGTCGGTGGTATCGATGACCTTTTCCTGTAGCTCTATGAATTTTGCTAAGAAATGTCGGTAGTACCGACTTGGATGTCAGTAATATTGACTTTATACAGAATTTTACTTGATAAGGAGTCGATATTTGTAACTTCGGTGTTGTATTACCAAATTTGACTCTACCTGCACACCATACAAGATCATCAAGCTACCTTTTTACACCAACTAAAATCTAACAAGAAAATGTTGAAATGTAACCAACGCAAAGACCTAAACAAATATTAAGTGACAAAAATGAAAATGGGTTTCCTCCCATAAGCATCCTTGTTTATTGTCCTAGGCTTGACCAGATGAGTTTTCTACAGCCTAGATTATCACATGTTAGTGGTGGAGATTCATCTAGTAGATAGAACTCCACTCTGTCATCATCTATGCTGAGTGTCAAATAGCCTCTATTGATGGTAGTGATCACGTTGGCTGTAGCTTGGAACACCCTTCCAAACATCTCTGATCCTTGCATTACACACATATCCATGACAATAAAGTCTACTGGATAGATGGACTTATCAACATTGACTAAGACACATTCTCATATCCCATACAACCTTATAATTGATCTGACTTCCAACTCAATTGTCATGGATGTTTTTATCGATTCCTTCTATCCCAACTTCTGAAAGGTAGAAAGAGGCATGAGATTTAGGCTCACCCCAGAGTTGCACTGTGCTTGATGGAAATATTTGTTGCCTATAGAACAAGGAATGTAGAAACATCCTGGATCTTTTCTCTTAATCGACAATCTTCCCTTGATTATAGAACTAACCACTTCATCAACATGCAAGACATCTGTATCTTTTATCTATCTTTTCTTGTTGATGATATCCTTAAAAAATCATCCATATGTACGAATTTTCTCTATCTCCTTCATGAGTGGGATGTAGGTGTGGAGCTTTTAGAATATGTCAAGGAGTTTCTTGAACTGCCTTTACTCCTTTCTCGGCTTCAGAATATCTCAAAATGGCACATGTGGATTCTTTGTACGTTGGTGCAGAGGAACATATGGCACATTAGGGATTTTCTCCCCTAAGCTTGATTCAATGCCACCCTCTATAATATAATTCAAAATGTCTCTTGTGGGTGGAATGACTGGTGGGTTCTCCTTATGACTTGTGGGTGCTTCCTTATTGACTATGATTGCTCCACTTTGAAGTAGAACCTTCACATGCTCTTCTTGTAGAGGCACCATTTTAGGAACTATTAGCTTTGTTGTGGTAATGGTGGATGAATGAAGTTCATTGTCTTGCAACAATGGTGTAGATGTGTTATCCTTGTCACTAGTTGTTGACTTTGTATTTGCTGATGTGCTTGTGGGATCATAGTGCACTGGCATTCTGCATCCCCCTGGTTGTCCATATAGGTAGCAAGGAAATTGAACCTTACACACATACATTCATTCGACTCTAGAGTGTGGTTCTTTGGTGACTCCTCAGTAAGATGTTCTGGCTCCTTGACCACAAATTAAAACTTTACTAGGTCATACTGATGAGTGGTCTCTCCGTTCTAGAAAATCCTTGCTGAATGGGCTTATTTATGGAGGACACCTCTAATGCCAGTTGAGAATTTTGGTTTTGAATATTTTGGATCTGATCCTCATGGTTTTGCGACACCTATTTTGTATGGTCTAGTAAGATCTTGTTCTGACTCACTAGCCTGCCTAGCATGTCTTCAATTTCATCTATCTTAATAGGGGACTTGTATTGTTGATATTGTTGTCCCAAGTACATGCAATTCTCATCCTCACCTCCTAATGAAGTGCTATATTTCGGCTTAAGCTTCCTTGTGAGGTATTCCAACTTGTCACTCAATTCTGCTATGACTTTAGACTCCCTGAGACATTTAATTGTTGCTGGAGTTTCTCTTTCATCTCCCCATGACTAATTTTTAGCCATGTTCTTTAGAATCTCATGACACCTGGATGGCTTGTTGTTGAGGAAAAATCTTAAACCAACACTATCAAGTGTGGTCCTCTCTCCTCGATGCAAACCGTAGTACAAGGTCTTTTCTTGGCCATAAAGATCGATCCCATGATGAGAGACATTCCTTAGCATGTACTAAAACCTCTCCCATGCTTCAACATTTGACTCCTCTGCCTACTGCTTAAAATTATAGATCTTTGTGACCAACACGTTTGTCTTATGAGGTGGGAAATAATGCTCCAAGAACACACCTATCACCCCCTCCCATGTTTCTATTGACTCAGGCGAGAGGTTGAGGAACCAGGACTTTGCATTGTCTGCAAATGAAGAAGCAAACAATTTTAGATATATAACTATCACTGGAATCTTGTCAATCTTCACCATATTAGAGCTCACCACAAAGTTGTTTAAGTGAATCAATGGGTCCTCAGTGTTATGGCCATATATTTCTTGTGATTTAACCATCACCACCAGACCAGGGTCTATCTTGTAGCTGTCCACATTTATAGCCTAACTTTTTATTGGGCTCAACCGAGTTTTCACATACAATGCCTTTATCTTCTCCCTGACAGTCTGCTCTTCAGCTTCTACATCACCCATTTTTGCTTGTTCTGGTTGTGTTTCTGGAGATGGTGCAGTTGGGTTGAGATTCTCAGCTAAAGCTCCAAACTCTTGAGCCCTGTGAAAAATCTCCTCCTGATCTGCAATGGATGGAGTAGACTCTCTATAATATGTGGTTTGAGTGTGAACCATGCACTAGTACCTGAAACTTAACAATGATGTGAGAACACATAATACTATTGAATACACAAGGGAATAATTTCAATAATACTCTTGAATAAAGAAAAGATGGAAAAAAATAAAATTTTTTTTTCCAAGAGTGGTCGATCACAACACTCATACTGCTGGATTGTTTTTTCCGACAACGACGCCAAAAACTTGATGTGCTTATACTACACATAAAAAATGCAAGTGCATGCATCAAAGTAATATAGGTCAAAAGAGGCCCGAATATCAAACTCACAGAAATGTGAATTAAGAGACTACTACTAACAGTGACTTGATCATCTAGACCTATGGAAAAAGAGGGATTTAGTTGACTTAACAACTAAATTGCAGGAATTAAAACTAAGATTACTGGTTGTGATCACAAGTGGAATGAATTCGATAGGATTGTGGTTTCACCACAACTCACATTCCAATTAACATCATTTCATTAATATCAATCTCTCCTAACCCTGGACAAAGAGACTTGTAGCAAGAATTACCCACTCTCGCGACGCAATTCACTACCTAACCTAATACCAATCCCACTCTAGTAGCAATTGTGTTTTTAGTTAGGTGTTGTTCCAAAATCTCTGGGTTTTTCTCTTCACATTCCTAAGCCCTTTCTCAAGGTGAGATAGAAAATGTGTACATCTATGAGTTTTTCAACCCTTAATACCTCTCTTGAAACAATTAATGGTCTTAACAATTACCTATAATGATCAAATACAAATAACTCATGATACTCTCATAGAGTTATGTCTAGAAATTAAGAAAAACATGTACGATAAATCATAATCATCAATTGCAATGCAAAACCAGGCTACTCCTAGATCCTAAGGAAAAAGGGGATTAGCCCCACATGATGTCAATTGCTTTACACATAGAAAAGGAAGATGAAAAAGAAGGAAACATCAATAAAAAGGAAAAAACCCTGGAGAAAGATGGTACAGATGGTTCCTCCCGACGAATAGGGTGATCTACCGTCTTCTGACTGTAAGTAGGGCCACTGGAAGTGCTTGAACTGCCTAAAATATTTCTTTCTCCTCCTCTTTCTCTCTTCTCCGTTCTCTTCCATCATAAAACTAAATAGGACATGATGATTAGGTCTGGCCAAACTCCCCCCAAGGCATAGATGTGACTTAGGGTGAGACTTATTCCCAATCGTCAGATTAACGATGATTTCCAGTCTTGCCTGATCTCGTAGAGTCGGTACTACCAAATGGATGTTGGTAGTATCGACGCCACTGATAAGTTATGGCACATATGCAGTTGTCGATACTACTGAGTTGATGTCAGTAGTACCGAGATTTCTCGAGATTTTCTGAGTCCTCCCTACAAGGTTGTTGATAGTACCTCTTCCTTCTTTGGTACTACTGAGTTTTATCAATTTCATTTGTTCCTTTTTGATCAAGTGTCGGTACCATCGACATGCAGGTCAGTAGTATTGAGCTGTGTAGTTTCTTGTTGATTCACATAAAATTCCACCAAAAATGAACATAAGCTCCAAAATCATAATGAATATATCAAAAACATTAAAAATACATCAATTCGATGTAATTAAGTGTCATGAGCTAATGATGAAAAATAATGCACACATTGATATGAAAATGAATAATAAGTGCACAAACATCCATAATAAACAACATGTAAAATAACAATTATTCAGTGCATCAAAGTCCCCTCAGCTTAAACGTTTCTCATCCTCGACAAACACATCCTCAAATCTGTTTGATACAAGTCAACAAAAGGACACAAACTATGAATTTCCGTTCTCAACTATCCCCACCCGATGGTCCCAAACCGACGTTAATTGACCACTGAACAAACATATACTCTCAATAGACCAAAAATATCCATAAAGATGTCCACCCTTAGATCACTGAAACAAAATCAATAACGTAGTTAATAATATAGTCAATAAGGCAATGACTTGATCCATCATGTGATTCCCTATCTACATTGATCTTTCCTAACTACCAACTACTTGGAAGCAGATCTCCTTATATGAATGAATGAGGAGATCAATCATATATTTAGCCTAGCAATAAGAGCAATGGACAAAATGAAATAGTTTTCTTATCAAGATTCACAAGTAACATCTGATTCATTTATGCAAAAATAAAACATGATGAACCTACTTGAATGAAGATGATGAGAAATGCATGAATCCTAATTCCTACTATTATGGGTGGAATGAGCATGTATTGAAAATCTCAAATAATGGATGAGAGTGAAGTAAAGAATAAAATGCATGATGTGAATGTTTCAATTTCTTTGTGAAGTAAGATTCCAACCCGAGTTTAGGACATATTTTCTCCCTCTTTATTTCATAACATAAAAAAATAAATTTCTCTTTTCTTTTTCATTGGACCACTATTTTAGAATGGTAGAAAGTTGTGCTTGGGATTCACTAACATATCTCAATCATTCCATTTATTTCTTTTGATTTTTTAGGGTATGGATGTGTTTCCCTATACCCTAATTTCAGAAGAAAACAATAACCACATGATATACAATGAATGATGAAAAATGTATGCAATCTACATGTAATTGTTATTCAACTAGATGATATGCACACACATTTCTTATTCATTTTTTTGTGTTGTAACTAATGCATCAAAAGAAAAACTAACTATCATGTCACCTATTGTGCCATGCAATGAAATCAAAAGGAAACAATTTGGGTTTTACTTGATCATCTTACGATGGTGGGTCAAAATGGATGGAATCACATAATTAAGAGATAATGCCTTTCACAAACTATGAAATGTCCCTCTACTACTGACCAGTCTATATGGTAACCTTAGGATTTCTTTCTAAAATTTCAATGTAAAGTCCTATTAATTTTTTGATCAACTCAGGCTCATACCCCATCTTCATCCACTTTACATGGATAATTACGATTGCCATCAATATCAAATGTCCATAAGATGACTAACCCATGCAATTCCTCTAGGTGTTGTTGTCTTAGACTTTGCAATTAAGATTTCAAAGATATGACAATTTTTTTATTATTCCATTGCAAAAGAACAGAAGAACAGACTACATGAAACAACAGGAATCATGAAAATTAAACTCCACAATTACACTAGATAAATGTGGATCCTAAAAAAAGTTAAAAACAAACTGAAGAAAAAAATAAAGATAAAGTTGTTCCAACACCCCCATAATCTTGAACTTGACTATGTGCTCATAGTTAAAATCCAGAACTAGAGGTGGAACGGGGGTACTAGTTGTGCTGAAGGATGTGGTGGGGGATGATTGGTGGCTCTTTGTATCAAGTTATTCTATCATATATACCTCTTGTTGGTTCCACCAATTTGTGTCTTTTTGGTACCAGGATATGGCATTCTCTATCATTCTTTGAGCTTTGAGAGTCGATGCCATCGACATGTGTGTCAGTGGTATCAAATACCATTTCCTGTAGCTCTATTAATTTTTCTAAGAAATGTCGATAATAATGACTTGTATGTCGGTATTAATCACTTTCTGTAGACTTTTACCTGATAATGAGTTAGTATTACTGACTTTCTATTGACTTCTACCTGATAATGAGTTGGTAGTATCGACTTGGGTGTCGGTAGTACCGACTTTGACTCTTCCTGCACACCAAACAAGAGCGTCAAGGTACCTTTTTACATCAATTAAAATTTAACAAGAAAATTCTAAAATGTAACCAATGGACAGACCTAAACAAATAGTAAATACTAAAAATGGAAATGGGTTGTCTCCCATAAGCATCCTTTTTTAATGTCCTAGGATTGACAAGATGAGTTTTTTTCATCCTGGATTGTCACAAGATGGTGGTGAAGATTCATTTGGAAGTCCAAAATCCATTCTATCATCATCTATCCCGAGTGTCAAATAGCCTCTATTGATGGTACTGATCACGTAGGGTGTATCTTGGAATGAACTTATTAAAAACATCTCTGATTCTTGCATCTCGTGCATATCCATGACAATAAAATCAACTTGATAGATGAACTTATAAAATTTAACTAAGACAACTTTGCATATCCCATATAGCCTCACAATTGATCTGTCTACCAACTCAATTTTCATGGATCTTTTCATTTATTCCTTCAATCCCAACTTCCAAACGGTAGCAAGAGGCATGAGATTTATGGTCACCCCAGAGTTGCACTGTGCTTGTTGGAAATGTTTGCTGCGTATAGAACAAGAAATGTAAAAACATCTTGGATCTTTTCTCTTCATCAACAATCTCCCCTTGGTCATAGCACTAACCACTTCAACAACATGCAAGACATTTGTATCTTTTATCTATCTTTTCTTGTTGATGATATCCTTCAAAAATATTCCATATGAAGAAATTTTCTCTATCACTTACAAGAGTGGGATGTTGATGTGGAGCTTTTAGAAGATTTCAAGGAATTTCTAGAACTACATTTCCTCCTTTCTCAGCTTCATACTATTCGGAAATGGCACATGTTACTTCTTTTGTACACTTGTGGGGAGGAACATATGGAACATTAGGGATATTCTCCCCTAATCTTGATACAATGCCACCCTCTAAGATAGAATTTGGAATGTCTCATGGGGTGAAATGACCGGTGGCTAGTCCTTCTGACTTGTGGGGGCTTCCTTATTGACTATGAATACTCCACTTCGAAGTAGAACCTTCACCTCCTCTTCTTACAGAGGCACTGTTTCAAGAACTGGAGGCTTTGTCATGGCAATGCTGGATGCTTGAAGTTCATTGTCTTCTAACAACGATGTAGATGTGTTGTCCTTGTCACTTGTTGTTGTCTCTGCATTCACTGATGTGCTTGTATGAACATAGCGCACTGGTGTTATGCACCCCCTGTTTGTCCATATAGTCTACGAGGAAATGGAACCTTAGGCACATACACCCAATTCGGATATTGAGTGTGCTTCTTTGGTGACTCTTTAGTAAGATGTTATGGCTCCTAGGCCACAAAGAGAAACTTTACTTAGTGATGTTGATGAGCAGTCTCTACGTTCTCAGACAATCCTTGCTGAACGGGCTTCTTTGTGGAGGCCACCTCTGTTTCTAGTTGAGAAATATTGTTTTGAATATTGTGGATTTGAGCCTCATGGTCTTTCTACACCCATTTTTTACGGTCTAGTAAGATTTCATTCTAACTCACTAGCCTCCATCAATGTCTACAATTTTATCTATCTTATTGTGGGCCCTGTCCTGACTTACTAGCCTGCCAAGTATGTCTTCATTTTTATGTATCTTATTGGGGGCCCTGTCCTGTTAATACAAGTATTTCACCCACATACACAAGTATTTCACCCACATACACAAATCTTTCATTATGCAAGTTACTATACAAGTATTTCACCCATGTACACAACTTCTGTTGATTTGTTTGTTTCACGTATTTTTTAGGTGCAAAGAACAAGTAATGCACATCAAAGTACCAGAAGACATGTAATAAAGTTCCCTTGGAGGATATTATGTATATGTATGTTCATCTCTATTTTCTTATAGCTTGTTACATTTCTTTTCCTTCTAGATGATGTATAGGATATCTTATGTCCTACATACTTTTGATTTCCTAGAACTAGTCTTTCTTTCCATTGAATAATGCAATCATGACTTTATATCTTTATGAATGATGGTTTTGAGTGGCATTTTATATGATGTTTTGTGAACACGATCTTGCTTCTATATATTCTAGATGACAATCACAATCCCTTATATTTTCCTTTTTGACATCTTATAGATATGAATGCACACATATCTAGGTAATATCATCAAAGAAAGTATATAGGAATTGGGGTCATCATAGAAAACAAGTGTGTTGACCTACTAGATAAATTGTCATTGGAGCAAAATGAAGTTGACTAATTGTAGAACCACTGACACTGACTTCATCTAATGTTTACAAACATGAATTTCACCAACTAGTGTTATCGATGTAGTTATAATGCCTTATCCTACTCCAAGAGTTCACAATGAATATAAACTCTTGGTAATAAAAAATTAAGGATGAAAAAGAAGTCTTGCAATCAATGACTAAGCATTGAAATGTCTTGTATATATTTCTATCAAATAGACTAATAATATACAAATTCCATGGTTGGTCTTGGTCTATGTAATATGAAGTTACATTGGGTAAACATTTTAATACATAATAAATCTTGTTTCTAAATAATAGTGTTATTAGTACATAATACTAATAAATATATTTGTTGCACTGGTTATGATCCACCATTGTGAAATGTAATTTCCTTCATGTTTCCATTTTTATTCTATTAAGTAATATCACATACAATATATTTTATCATATAAACAAATAAAGACATGCGTAGTGATAGGTACCAGTGACTCTTAATTTTCCAACATACACAAAGTAAAGTTGTCCCCCCAATGACCAAACCGTGTCTCTTCCACTAGATATGGAAGTAAATTCAATTAAATTACAAACAAAAATAATATTGGAAAGTAAAAAATCACTCAATTGATGATCCAAAGGGACTTCAATAACTTAGTCATGCTTTCAAATATTGCACTAGTATAAAAACAAGATAAACATTCATTCAGGCTCCTACAATCCTCACACCTACATTGACAAAGACTAAATGAGCTAATTAAATATGTATCTTTACTAAAAGGATGGTATGCTTATGGTATCTTTATTATGAGTTTCAAATTTTTGTTATAGATGCAAGTTTATTTCTGATGGTCAAAAAGAAAAAAGAAATGTATGTCTCTAAAGGATATAAATCCTAAGAAGGTAGCTAATACCATGATCTAGTTGTCAAGCTGAAGATCATCACATTTTCCTGATTAGATATCCCGTCATGTGTTGGTTACAATCCACAATTGCATATCATGATCAAATATGGTGATTGAAAGATTCCTCTTGTGCTTGTTGATCTTAGTTCCTGTGTCAACTTATAACCATTGGAGATGTTCCTAACACTTGACATTGAATCCATAAAAATTTAGGCTACTGGCACCACCGTTGAAGCTTTTGACAAATCCCCTACGGAAGTGATGGTTGAGGTCCCACACATATACAAGTGTACTCAAACCTATGGATATAATTGTCCATCATCATAAAGATCAATTCTACCTTCAATATGTTATCATTTATACCAATGGATACACAAGAATAAATCCAATCCTTCTTCTATGCACTAATACCTAACTTTAGGAATGATAACATAGTCAACACTATCATAGAGACCTCCTACCATAAAGTGTGGCCCCATTCTCCTATAGATTACGACATGCAATTCCATTCTTGTCAAGAAAAAGTGATTAGTTGCAAACCCAAGAAATTATAGTTGTTTGATCTTATTCAACATGATTAAAATTGTTATCCCAAAGCATTAACTCACCTGGACCCAGAATTGGGCTGAGGTATATACAAGAGACACAAGGCATAGAGGCATGTGTATCTATCCTAGAGAAGCATGATACAATGGTACTTGGTTACAAGGGACTGCCAAGTACAAAGGAGAACCACTGTGATGACCCCAATTTTAGGATTATGATACCCAATATAGTATTTTAGGACCATGTGTGTCATTTAGAGGATTGATACCAAATAGAGGAATTGGTTATC
The DNA here is from genome assembly GCA_963693085.1 of Alisma plantago-aquatica. NCBI lineage: Eukaryota > Viridiplantae > Streptophyta > Magnoliopsida > Alismatales > Alismataceae > Alisma > Alisma plantago-aquatica. The sequence continues at coordinate 1,572,215,023 of OY856409.1, forward strand.
CAATTAATGACTCTTCTCACTCAAAGAGTGAACCAGATACCCAATTAATGATTAGAACATTACTTGTGTTCAAATAAGATGAATGGAATTGAATTGATTAAATGATTTGTGTACTTATGAGGCCAAGAGGTCCATTGAGTAGTTTCAATGAACTTGAGGGGTCAATGGAGGAATCCTAAGGGTATGTGGATCATACAAAGTCTTTTGAGATTTATTTGATCAATATTTTAGATTAATTGATTTTTATATAAGGTTTATACACTTATTTATGATATTAATCAAGGAATTAAGTTAGATGAGCATTTTTTACAATTTACATTTCAAACTTAGTAGTATGAGGCCTTGGGTTTTGAGGGGCCTACGGTTCAAGTTTCATGTAAATAAGAGGTTTGTAATGGAAGATATAAGAGTTTGAATTTATTGATACTTAATTTTTAATGTCCTGCCAAACCTTAGTCATCTGGTATTTAATTTAAGAAACATTAAAGGTTGTGACATTGAAGTGTCACACAACCTGGACTTTGGCGTAGCTACATTCCCCCCTACTTATATGTCACGCTACTGGAGCAACCCTTGGATCATTATTTGACGATGATGGCATCTTCTTCTAGCTCCAAAATAGAAGGAATAGAAGAGGAGACTGAGTCTAACATCTAGCTAGGTGATAATCACTATCTAGGAGTGCCCCCTTCAGATTTGGTTGCAAGGATTTATACCACACCACAAATATGATCTTATAGACCCCTAAATGGAGTGCTCTCATGGCTAGACGTGGCAGTTCTTTCCCTCTCTTCCTCTGCCCTCTCCACCTAAATTTGCAGAAGAGGAGGCGATGGTGATACAAGGAAGGAAGGAGTTAGATGAGAACTCATGGGTAGTATGAGTTAGCCACCACACCCACAAACTTCCTCAGCCACTTACTTGTCAGTGGTCAGGTTTCCCTAGAGCCAGCGAGCTCCACCATTACCAGACGGAAGGAGGAGTTGGGGGAATGACCCAGTGGGCTTTCAACAATGATTTGGAACCACCCATGAGTTCACTGGGAGGCTGTGGTTCTTCTTGAGTAATTTCCGAAGCTAGGAGATGCACAGGGAGAAAAGCCCCAATCTCACCACACCTTCTTCACCATAGATCCAAGATGATGATCGCCGTGGTGTCTCCAACCACATACCACATCTAGGAGCGGCCGTTATGGATTTGGGTTCCTCAAAGAAGCTTTCAGAATTGTGGAATCAGGTGGAGGACGAGCTTCCGTCTGCCAATCGCTCACTGAAGTCTACTCGCATGGCGGCTGCGCTAGGAAGAGAACATTATTCTCGTGTTGTGGAACAGGCAGATCAGACAGAGGGGTATGAGCCATTGCTCGACCCCGTGGAACCCAGATGAACCGGCTGGACCAGACCAGGCCGCTGAGCCACGCCAACATTGTTCACCAACATGGACCAATGTAGCGCCGCCACCTGAGGCAATGACAAGGTAAATACTTTTCTATGATTCCAGAAAATGATATCAGTTTAGAAAATACATTATAAATAGCTCCCTTAGCCTATAAATACCCTAAAAATATACACATACTTAGAAGAATATTTACTATATTATTGGACCCCTAGATCAGAGCCTTGAACCACTTTCAACGATCATAATTAATTTAGAGTAAAAAGCTCCTTTTTAGGATTCATTAAATGAAATAAATAGTATCCAGGTGATATTAATTCTCAGAAAATTTTACTAGAACCATAATAACACTGAAAACCCACTTGTGGAATCTGATATGGGTTTTATTGTTCTATGTTAGGCCTTTTATCATTAATGCCTAAATTAAATGTTTTAACCTCATATTAATTCTAGAAAATAGATCAGTTATTAGAAAAATATGAAAATTGTACCAGACCTTAATAATGACTTTTAGATCAGTATAAAAATATTAGAAACTAGTTAAGGTCTGTTTGAACTTAGGTTTGACCAAAATCCTGAATAGAATTTAAATACCACTAATAATGGTGAAATGATATTAATGATGATTAATTTCTATTAATCAGGTGATGACCAGATTGTCTAGATGATCAAGGATGGCTATGATTCTATGAACTAAGGTACGTGGTCTTATAAGTATAAGACTAGATTTCTTGGTTGCGTATGATATGTAATATCATGAATGCTATTATTTGGATATTCATTGCTTGGTTGAACTATTATGAGTTATACTTTGCCAAAATCTAATATAACATAAAAGGATATGGATGGGTTGTAGCTACTAATGCACCTAGCCTGGTATGGATGTATGTTGCCTAACATGGATGTATGATGCTTTGGCCCATGTTAGATGTATGACGATATAATTTTTTCCCATACTGGATGTAAGTCAAGTGCAGATAAGTGTAGTACAACCACATCAAATAAATGTAATAAAAAGGATGTTTACCAAATTTTCACCTAAAGAAATGATTTTTCTCTCTTTCTTCTTTCTTCAAGTATTTTCCTTTATGAAACCTTACTAGTGTATCTCTTACCACGTACCAACTTTTGTTGATTCGTTTGTTTCACATATGTTTTAGGTTCATAGATAGCATGGGAGAAAAAGAACAGGGTGTGAGCAAGTTGTTTAGGTACCTATTGTCTGGGATACTGGTTAACATACATGTTTAGACTGCGTAATTTTCTTTTTTTTTCAATATGTAAATGTAATCCAAGCTGTAATAATTCCTGTTGTAAATATACATGTTATTGTATAGAAATGTTATGGTTGTATATTCATGTATCCGTATTATGCTTCCACATTGCTCTCTGAAATGATTGTCTAATGTTTTTGGATTTGTCTTCTCGAGCCTTCTAAGTCTCGAGGCGGTAGGATCCGGGGACGTTACAGTTGGTATCAAGGCATGAACGATACACCTAACGATTGCTCACCATGAAACAATAAACCAAAATTTCACCTTTCACTTTAAACCCTAGAAACTTAGTAAGTTGTTATATAGGAATAAGGTTTGACTTAGCCTCTAAGTTAGAACCTAGATGTTCGAGAACTAGGTTAAGACAAGTGTGAGAAACCCTTTCCATATAGAGCTCATATGTATTGGGTAGCTACACTAATCTACACCATGCTCTCACCATTTCACTAGGTGACATGGCACTGGACTATCTACTGTGTGTGGGACACTCGAGTTTAATGGTTTTGTTTTGTTTCCCAATCGGCCCGCACCTCGACAATTTTCTCTAACACCTTTTCTCAGAGAAAAACTATATAATATTTTATTAGATATATGCAAATAAAAAAATGTGTCCCTCACACAGGAGAGTAGTGGGTGTTCATGCAATCTAAGTGAAAGGGAGTGACCTCAGTCTAGAAGAGAGAATAAATCTAGATTATACATCTAGAGCCTCATAAGGTTATGTGATACATAGATAGACAAACGAAAGATGAAGGAAATAAGAATATAGAATCTTATCTAACTTTAATCCATGATGGTATACATTTCCTTATTAAGATTTGAGTTGTATATGAGCCGAATCCACTCTTAGAGGATCTATGCTAAGTCATAATGATGAAAGTACATTCCCTTTTCCTACTTAAGATAAGCTAAGTTAAGATATAGATGAGTGTGCAAAAGCCTCAAGCTCTTATACAAGGAGGATATCTAGTGGTAGGATGAGATATGTGGTGAACTCTAGAGAGAGTAAGACCCACAAGGAGAAGGTCATAGGACTTAGCCTCCAATATATGAGATATGTGTTAAAAAAATGTCCTACACTAGATTACTCTCGAGTGTTGAGTTGAGTCCTTATGCATGATTCAAATCTATATGTGAGAACTGGGTAAAATAAAAGGATGGGTAGATGACCCATATGATAAAGTCAATCCTTTGGCTGAGTTAGGTCCTAGCCGGAGTGACATATATTGTAAATCTCATCATTAGTTGCAATTGAGGTAATATATGAACCCTAGTTATGAGAGTATGATGCTCTGTGCAAAAGATACTCAAAATACATGTTCTTCCTTCTTCTTCTCCTTCTTAATATACAATGATAGAAACCTCACTTGAGCTATATATATGATTTATATATGAGGAGTCACTCGTATAAGCTTGAACTATTCTATAATTCCCTCCCTATATCATACTTGTAGTACCCAAGATTGAAATCATGATAAGTTTGACTTTAAAATATTCTCTCCCCCCTTCATATGAAACATGAAAGATATGACGCTGAGATCATGGGATAAACTTAGTATATTTTTTCCCTTTACATAATACATGCAAGACATAAACAATTTGAGCTCATGAACTTGATATAAAGATATTTTTGGATCATAGGATATATGATCAGAAATATAGTTGTAACTTTGATCCTTCTCAATGTATGCTTCTAAGTTGAGTATGAATATCACACCATAGGGTGAAACCCTAATGGTCAAACATGTTACGTAAGCCCTTCTTAAGTAGAAAAAAAATTCTAATATCAAGGGGGAAGATAAATCTCCTCTAATGCTGAAATCATTGTAAGATGTTAATGATGTTAGATTTCAACGATCTGAATACCATGGCATATAAACGAATTCCTCTTGAACTTTAAAAGTATGAACAAAACCTATATCCTTAGGGTTGATGTAATCCTAAGATATCATAATGTCATGTTATGGCTAAGACATTAAGTGATGCTTCCACATATATATAAGGTGGGATGGACACACCCAAGAATCTCTAGACCCTAAGCTGACATCTTAGAGTGCATGCAATTATGGTGGTCTTAGAACCTAAGCAATGATGATGTATATGAAGTTGAACTCCTAAATAGCCTCTTAAGAATGAGATTAGTTGATTTCGAGGATGAAATTCCATATAAGGTGGGGTGAATGTGACGACCCCAATTTTAGGATTATGATACCCAATATAGTATTTTAAGACCATGTGTGTCATTTAGAGGATTAATACCAAATAAAGGAATTGGTTATCCAATTAATGACTCTTCTCACTCAAAGAGTGAACCAGATACTCAATTAATGATTAGAACATTAATTGTGTTCAAATAAGATGAATGGAATTGATTAAACGATTTGTGTACTTATGAGGCCAAGAGGTCCATTGAGTAGTTTCAATGAACTTGATGGGTCAATTGAAGAATCTTGAGGTTATGTGGATTATACAAAGTCTTTTGAGATTTATTTGATCAAGATTTTAGATTAATTGATTTTTATATAAGGTTTGTACACTTATTTATGATATTAATCAAGGAATTAAGTTAGATGAGCATTTGTTACAATTTACATTTCAAACTTAGTAGTATTTACATTTCAAACTTATTAGTATGAGGCCTTGGGTTTTGAGGGGCCTATGGTTCAAGTTTCATGTAAATAAGAGGTTTCTACAAGAAGATATAAGAGTTTGAATTTATTGATACTTGATTTTTAATGTCCTGCCAAACCTTAGTCATCTAGTATTTAATTTAAGAAACATAAAAGGCTTTGACATTGAAGTGTCACGCAACCTGGACTTTTGCGCAACTACATTCCCCCCTGCTTATATGTCACGCTATTGGAGCAACCCTTGGATCATTATATGACAATGATGGCATCTTCTTCTAGCTCTAAAATAGAAGGAACAGAAGAGGAGACCAAGTCCAACATCTAGCTAGGTGATAATTGCTATCTAGGTGTGCCCCCTTCAGATTCGGTTGCAAGGATTTATACCACACCACAAATACAATCTTGTAGACCCCTAAATGGAGTGCTCTCATGGCTAGACGTGGCAGTTCTTTCCCTCTCTTCCTCTACCCTCTCCACCTAAATTTGCAGAAGAGGAGGCGATGGTGATATAGGGAAGGAAGGAGTTAGAGGAGAACTCATGGTTAGTATGAGTTAGCCACCACACCCACAAACTTCCTCAGCCACTTACTTGTCAGTGGTTAGGTTTCCCTGGAGCCGGCGAGCTCCACCATTACCAGACGGAAGGAGGAGTTGGGGGAACGACCCAGTGGGCTTTCAACAATGATTTGGAACCACCCATGAGTTCCCTGGGAGGCCGTGGTTCTTCTTGAGTTATTTCCAAAGCTAGGAGACGCACAGGGAGCAAAGCCCCAATCTCACCACCCCTTCTTTGCCACAGATCCAAGATGATGATCGCCGTGGTGTCTCCGAGCACATACCACATCCAAGAGTGGCTATTATGGATTTGGGTTCCTCCAAGATGCTTTTAGAATTGTGGAATCAGGTGGAGGACGAGCTTCCATCTGCCAATCGCTCACCGAAGTCTACTTGCACGGCGACTGCACTAGGAAGATAACATTGTTCTCGCGTTGTGGAACAGGCACATCGGACAGAGGGGTATGAGCCATTGCTCGACCCCGTGGAAACTAGATGAACCGGACAGACCAGACCAGACCAGGCCGCTGAGCCACACCGACATTGTTCACCAACATGGACCTATGAAGTGCCACCACCTCAGGCAATGACAAGGTAAATACTTTTCTATTATTCCAGAAAATGATATCAATTTAGAAAATACATTATAAATAGCTCCCTTGACCTATAAATACCCTAAAAATATACATGTACTCAAAAAAATATTTGCTATATTACTGGACCCCTAGATCAGAGCCTTGAACCACTTTCAATGATGATAATTAATTTAGAGTAAAAAGCTCCTTTTTAGGATTCATTAAATGAAATAAATAGTAACCATGTGATATTAATTCTCAGAAAATTTTAGTAGAACAATAATAACATTGGAAACACACTTGTGGACTCTGATCTGGGTTTTATTGTTCTATGTTAGGCCTTTTCTCATTAATGCCTAAATTACATGTTTTAACCTCATATTAATTCTAGAAATTAGACCAGTTATTAGAAAAATATGAAAATCATACCAGACCTTATAAATGACTTTTAGATCAGTATAAAAATATTAGAAACCAGTTAAGGTCTATTTGAACCTAGGTTTGACCAAAATCCTAAACAGAACTTAAATACCACTAATAATGATGAACTCGTATTAATGATGATTAATTTCTATTAATCAGGTGATGACCAGATTATCTAGATGATCAAGGATGGCTATGATTCTCTAAACTAAGGTACGTGGTCTTATAAGTATAAGACTAGATTTCTTGGTTGCTTATGATATGTAATATCATGAATGCTATTATTTGGATATTCATTGCTTGGTTGAACTATTATGAGTTATACTTTGCCAAAATCTTTTACCACGTACCAACTTTTGTTGATTTGTTTGTTTCACATATGTTTTAGGTTTAGAGATAGCATGGGATAAAAAGAACAGGGTGTGAGCAAGTTGTTTTGGTTACCTATTGTCTAGGATCCTGGTTAGCATACATATTTAGACTGTGTAATTTTTTTTCAATATGTAAATGTAATCCAAGCTGTAATAATTCGTGTTCTAAATATACATGTTATTGTATAGAAATGTTATGATTGTATGCTCATGTATGCATATTATGCTTTCGCATTGCTCTCTGAAATGATTGTCTAACATTTTTGGATTTGTCTTCTTGAGCCTTCTAAGTCTTGAGGCAGCAGGATCTGGGGACATTACAACCACATTACTTACTTTTTTTTATACTGGAACCCAACAAAAATATGCTCAAACAAGATTACTTAGACCTCCATAGGAAGCAAAACATGTGGACTTTTTCCAAGACATCAATCGGATGTCATAATGATGGGTATTACCATGCTTCTATCATGAAGTCCATGAGGAATATCACTTGAGTCAAACCCAAATAGTCATCCATAAACATGAATATTTATGAGAAGTTCAGGTTATCAAATAGGTCCAAATCCACAATAACAACCATCCACAAGACAAAAGATGACAAAACCCTCATAAATTACCCTACAAAATTTTGATCCATTATGCTCTCTATAACAAGTGGTTGTGAAATAACATGCAATGAACAAACATGAGACTCATCCTGGATCTTTTTATAGACTCCTCCTTGAGTCTCAAGATAGGTATTTTTCTACCATTGTAAGCTTCATTGTCTAAATACTAGTAAGGAAAGATGGGGAATTTTTCATCACATGCACCCAGTCCAACATGAGCTATTTGAAGATAGTGTGAGTTTCATCATTTATGAACCTCCTGAAGACATAGTCATTCCATGATACATGACTATTGAATGCCAGTCATTTCATAGTACATATAAGATTAAAGTCATCAACATTGACATGGTATCATTCCCTTGTGATATGAATACAGTCGCTTCCCAAAAACATTACGAAAATAATCTTTGATAGAGATCCTTACTTAATGGGGCAACATCTTCACCTACAACTACACCAACATGCCATGACTTGACAAGTAATTAATTCTACATCGACTCCCAACCATTCCAATGATGTGTCTCATCAAATAGAAGGCCAAACACATTACACCCGAATTATGATGGGAATATGTACAAAAATTTAGAAGTAGTATGATGCATCATTAATATACTATGTGTTATATCTAACATGGATAGTAAACATCATTTCACTCTATAGTTTTGTGACATGGGGTGTAACAAATATACCAAAGTTTACCCAACAAAATCCTTAGCCAAAGAATATATTGTACATAAAAGTTTCTATATATAAAAGTATTATTGAATATACCTTGGAGCACACTAATTTTCCAACAATGAGACACACAAAAAATGGTCTTTAACTATAGAAAAAAAGTGTAGCAGAAACTATCTTTGAAGCTACAAACTTTAACTACTATCCTTGCACATAAACCTTGTCGCTAATACCCATGTTAGTATTTTTTTGGATAAAATTTTCATATATGTAGTTAAGTAAGAATCTTACTATAAATTCATATTTATCCCTAAATGCAGACAAAAATGTATTTGCCCATATAAATGTAGTTGTAAATGTAGCTGATTGTATCACTGTAATTATATGCATAGTTAATAATTTTTAGGAAACTTGATTTTTGCTACAATTGTATATGAAGTTAATATATATGGAAAAATGACATTTAATATAGTTTTTTATGTAGTCCAAATGTAGGAAAGCACATCATATACTACAAATACGTATACATTCAGATTATATATTCAATGAGTATATTTCCAATACAAAAATATTTGTTAGGTAAAATCAATATTGATCTAGATCAAGTTGTGCTTATAATGCTAAGATTCATACTTGTATTTGTTAATAAACACAAATACAAGAGGAGGAAATTATACTTTACCCCTATTACACATGTATTAGAAAAATACACATAATGACTAATTGAGAAGAAAGCCTCATTGTAAGGCTTCACTTAGTTTAATTAGTACATATATTACAACTCATAGTCTTAAAAAAACCAAAAAACTACTTATGGATTTAGCTGAATATTAAACTAAGTTTCTCTAACGGTCTCACATAAGAAATATTCTTCACTCGAGTTACTCCTTGTACTCATGGATAATAAACTTTATTGTTGTATATCTTCCATGATAATTAAATAACACTTACATGGCACGAGGGAGTAGCCCAGCGGTGTGGCTTGGCAATCTCCAATGAAGGGACCCAGGTTCGACTCCTACTACGTAACCCTCGCAGTGCAACAAGGCCCCACATTATTGAGCATGCTGCAGTGCCCCCACGTACGTGGCTGGTTTTAGGGTTTACCCTTGGCTGGGTGGGGTCCAATTGCAAGGCCCCTAAACTTGCTTAATGAGTTTAATAAGATTAATTATCATAATTGAATTATTATAACTCTAATATAACCTCGTGATATGATTTGAAAACATAATACAAGATTAAGTTTCAAATTTGGTCCAATTTGGACATTATTTGAGCAAGTTACGTAATTTTATGCACATTTTGGACTTTTATGCAATTTACCCAATTCAGAGGTTTTCTTTACAATTTATCACTTGCATTATGTTCTTTGGATATTCTCTAATCATTATTGAGCTTTTTGAGCCATGGTTAACCTATTTAATTCTTGGTTTGAAGGTGTTTTCTCCATGGGTATTTTAGGGTTTACCCCTTAACGAATGAGCTACCTTTAGTAGCTATCAACTAATGAATTATTTGATTGGCTTGGAAATTCGACAAAGGAAAGCTAAGAAGGACTGTATGGACGGTGGGGGAGCTTATTGTGTGTGTGCTTGTATATTCTTAATAGTTTAAGGCCATAGACACATTGGGAAGCTACTTTAACACCTCATGATTTCTTCCATCCTTATCCATGGGCTATATTTACCTCTTCCTTGCCCAAGTATGAAACTTTGCTTGCTTTCTCTTTTGTATAACCTGGTGCAAAAACTCCACTCTATGTTTCTACAAAACCAAGTGATCTAAGGTAGAAGACAACCTCTTTTTGGATAAGAAGGTCTCCTAGAGCTCCATCTAGCCCTACCTAGGGTTTCCAAGGTCTTCTTCAAGGGATTTCGACAAAGGAAAGTTGTTTCCTTCCTTCCTTCTCCATTTCTCTTGCTCTTCTCCTTCCTTAGACCTTCCTTTAGGTTGGAACCTTGCTGTTCCATGGTAGAAATTTCTCTAAATCTCTAAAACCCTACCTTTCTTGCTCCTTATGCTTAGGGTTTGCTCATTTGATGAAGAAAGGTGCTAGATGGACGAGTTCACAACTTATACTTAGATTTTCTACCCTACCTTCTCATGTTTTCTCCTTTTTGGGAGTTTATCTTCTAATTAGAGGTAAGTTTTATAACTTGCTCCACGTTTATTGCATACCATAAGCTTGCTAGCTCATGTTCTTGCTTGAAAATGATGATTCATGCACTAAAAAGCTATGCTTGACTTCGATTTTGATTTTTATAATGTTCCATGTTCTAATTTATGTTCTAGATGAACCTGTGATCATTTTTACATTATTCCTAAGGTATAATTTGACTTGTATCAGCTTTGTTTGATAACCTATGGTGCTAAGCACCTATCAACCAATGGTCAATTTTAGGGTTTAAAGTTGATTTCTTCTATAAACCCATGACCCGATGACGGTACCATTGAACAACCCTATGGTGTTGTCTTCATGATAACTGATGGTCGAGATAAAAGGTGTCAAATTATGGTGTCAACCTATGGTCACCCCCCTTAGGTCAGGTTTTGGATCAATTAGAAGTTTAATGATCAACCATTAAGTACCCTACTGATGTTATCAATCAATGATGACATTAGCTTAATATTTGATGTTGATTAATGAATATAGTGTTGATCTAACAAATTTATGGTGACTTAATGGTCACTAATGATGGTCGATCAGGTCTCCAAAACCTATGGTGAGTTAATCATATAGTTGTAGCATCAATTAAGCCTTAGACCAATGGTTTCTTGGGTCACTTGATGCAATGGTTGGACCTATACTATAATTGATGGTTTTAACCCGTGAACTTGACCCAATGGTCACGATCTAATGCTTATTCCTCCAATAAATTGGAATGATGTCTAATGTAATATGTTGGTTCTAATAATGTGATTTATATGGTTTCCTTTATATGATCAACTTAAGGAGCTTACTTGTTGACAATGGATGGCTTGTTTTAAATGAATAGTCGATTGTGGGTTTTACCCTACTCTCAATGGAACTTTTTGTGTTATTAATTAAGGGATGTCTAGTGTTAGATGGTGACTCTTTCTAGAGCACAAATAAAGGACTTCATAGGTGGTTTATCCAAGTTATTTACTTATGTAAACAACCAACAGTCTTACCTTTTAAACATCCAATGGTTCTGGGTGACATTGTGGTATGGTTATATGGGTTGAATGATGATCGAAGAAATGGAGGGTTACCCTTAATAAGGTAGTATTACCTATTCACTCATATTAATAGAAGGGATTATAACCATATTGTGTTGATATGTAACCCTAATGAGGTATAGCTTGCTATACCTAGTTTTAATATAACTAAATGATGGTAATTGGGTATGAATAGCTCTTAAATGACTAATACAATCATGGAGTACTATGCTATTGTTGTTGAAACCCTAGTATGCTATAACTTGATGGTTACACCTTGATTTATGTGTGGGTTCATACTTGAGAATAGTATGGAATGTGATGGTGATGCTTCACCTTATGCATCCATGATCCAATGGGGATGCCGTGAGTTAGGGTTTGGGTATAAGTACTTATTAGTAACATTGATATAATTTATCATGTTGAACCTAACTCTAATGCAAATAGATAAAGATGAGTATTCATGTTTAACATTCTTATATGATGGAATGATGGTGGAATAACCTCCTTAACATGATCATAACCTTAATGTGTTAATAGGTGGTTATCATAGCCACATGGTTGATACTTTCTTATGCTAAACATGTACATTATGGATATGATGAGTGTTAATCATATCTAGATTCCTTTCATGTTGATGTAATAAAGGAATGTTCTTAATGTTAATATAACCCTGCTATGATTTTTTATGAATATATCCTAGCTCATTAATGCAATATTGTGCTAAATGAGGTGTAATCCTCTTGTGTTGATAAGGGTTGATACCCTGTGATATTGTGAAAATGATTTATATCCTGTGATAGTATGATGGTCTTAATGACCTTAGGGCATGGTTGAACCCTGAATGGGGTGTAATCCTCTTATGTTGATAAGGGTTGATACCCTGTGATATTGTGAAAAGGATTTATATCTTGTGATAGTATGATGGTCTTAATGACCTTTGGGCATAGTTGAGCCCTGAATGAGGTGTAATCCTCTTATGTTGATAAGGGTTGATATCCTATGAAATTGTGAAAATTATTTATATATTGTGATAGTATGATGACTAGTTGAGCCCTGAATGAGGTGTAATCCTCTTATGTTGATAAGGGTTGATATCCTATGAAATTGTGAAAATTATTTATATATTGTGATAGTATGATGAGATGAGAAATTATGTTTTACACATTTTATATCTTTTGAAGTTGTGATATTTATATGCTTGCTAGAAGTGAATTAGGGTTTGTATGTCCACTTATTTGATGCAACCTTAATTTACCCAATTGGCATAATTAATCAAGTGAAACTCTAATCATGTAGTGCCCTATGCCATATATCCATCTGAGTGTCAGAACTTGTCAGATGGTGAAATGAGTATTCCTAAGGAAAACTCAGAGTGCATACTGATGAGTATGTGGGGTGCTTGTCATCCTAAATTCAAGTGTTTAGGGAGGATGACTGAGGTCATACCTAGCCCTTAGTTTGAGAATGATTGCGGTCATGTCTCAGTGATTATATATGTAACGAGATTGGAGGACAACTGTGGTTGTACCTCAGATGGTAGGGTATGCACACCCACCTCCTTTCACTAGTGTTGTGACCTGTACCAAGGACGGACTAGGCTGTTAGCAGCTTGACCATATGTGTTGCTGTGGAAGGCCCGTACTGATCGGGGGCAGAGAATATCTTAGGAGTCCGACTCTTCCTAGATCTTGTATGGCCTTGATTTTGACTTAGCAGTGGTCAGTTGGATTTTGAGTGGTATCCTCAATTTCCTTAGGGTATAATAAAAGATGTAAGATAGTCGTATAACATATCTATTTAGGGTTATACATAATGCTTCATATTGGATGAAAACCCTTGTTTGCTTTCTTTTCACTAAGATCATGTATAGTACAATAAGAGATAATAGATATGCTTATGATGTAGTTATGCTCCTGTTGTAAACATACTTATGTTGTCAAATATACTGACACTGATGGTTAAGATGTTGCTACGAGCTATGTTTAATATTTCTAGCAATGCCTATGTAATTAGAAATACTTACACTGCTAATCATGCCTATGTAGTTCATTGTTTTATGATGTTAGTTCTACTTATGGTATAGATATGTTCCCTTTATTTGAGATGCCAATATTGATAGCCATGTTATGTTACTAGACATATTCATGATGTCAGGGATGCTTATGCTACTAGATTGCTTGTACGGTTAGCAAGGAATATGATGATAGCCAGATTAATGATAATTATTGTTATTAGACGCAATTTGATGATATTTGAGTAGATATCTATCCAAAGAAATGGATTTATTTGTTATATATATGCATTGATGATCATATTTTTTGCTAAGATGATTTGCTTAATTTATTTAGTATACTTGAACTGTTCAACCTGTTCAATTGATTATTAAATACTCCAACTTCTTGGTTATCTACTATTTAAAATGTTGTAATCAATAAGTGTTGTTGGAGGTTATATCTCTTGCTGGGACATGGGTCTCACCCTTGTGGTTCACCACATCTTTTTTAGGTAATTGGAAGTGACGCAAATAAACATGTGGTAGCAAAGATGATCTATAGTAATGAATCTTTGAGAAAATTGATTAGATGTTTAGTGTGTCCTCGAGTCATCCCTGTTCTCTCATGTTTGGGCAGAAAAAGTTTGTATACAGAGTTTCAAACGAATCAAACTTTTATTAGCATATTAATGCTTGTTTGTGTGGCATATACAAGTATTGTTCTCCTTTGCATATATGTTGTGGCTAAAGAGATAGTACAATTTGTATCAAATTCTTGGCATAGTATGGATAAAAGAAAGATGTTGGGCTCTTATGCAAATGTTTCTGAGTAGGTGCTGACGTTGAAATCAATTTTAATTTACCCATATTTTTGGGTTCTTAGTGATTGATTGTGCTTTATGTTTTGAGTAATCTCATTTACTATAATGGGTTCTCACACCAATAGTTGCCGATTTTGGGAGGGGTTCCTCGTTATAAAAAAAAGTAACACTTACATGTGATGATCATGTTACTTGTTCATAGTTTCATAGTCTGTTGTATTTGTGATTTTAAGAGAATCTATAGAGGAGATACTGTGATGTGTCATGTTTTTTCGGCAAAAGTAGTACAACATATCGAATAGGCACAAAACCCTCCACTTTTGACCCACTTTCTAGAAATAATGCCTTCTGCATAATGCCTTAATGATCTTACTTGAAGCCTAGTCATTAGCCCTCATATATAAAACAAAATATAAACCTATTTAATAAAAAGCATCAAAACAAATCTCAGTAATCATAAAGCTTATCACTTATTGGGTATGAGTATTTGAAATCAACAACATAATATGAATACCATAAGGTAGGTTCAAAATTCATCAACTACTCATACTAGATAAATCAACAATAAAAACTATATCAAACCAAATTACTATTATAGTAATACAAAAGTAGGGGCATCAAGGAGAAAATAAGACAAAATATTCAATAGGTGAGGAAATATCTCAACCACCCAAAAAAATGAAGACAATTTCCATCAAAACTAATAAAAGTATATCAATGGTACAATAAAACCGCCTCAAATCAAACAACTCTAGAGACAACAAGAAACCAATGAGGCAACTCCTAGTCTCAGATTCATAAAATTGAAACATGCCACACTTCAAGAAAATTAAACTCCTCAATATTGTACCACTATAGAAGCATTTAGTAAGCGCTTCAAACCTCATATAGGTAGATCATGAGAATATGATACATATGATTTGAAGAGAACCATCAGCTAGAGCAACAAGGTAACTTAAAAATCTAGCAAAAAATGCATACTATATCAATAACAAAAGGTAATACTAAAAGATACTTCCAGTAGATAGATTTAGAAACCACCTACATAAGTAACTCCTCATGAGAAATTGTTAAAAGTGAACGGATAAATAGAGAACAATCATCTAGCACGTGTCAAATATCACAACAATGTCCATATGTAGTTGTAAGAGGAAATAACCTACCATTCGACTTATAAAACCATTTGATATATAGCATGCATCTTCAAAAGATAGAATTTCAATACTCTATAGATCAGACATGGCATTACCATCTTAGAAGCACCATACTTCACACATTTGTGAAAAAGGATCATTCATACTACCTCTCAACAGAAGTCCTAGATACATTCATTCAAAATAAAGATAGTAAGGGCCCAAATAATTGAGGAACTTTGCAAGAAATGCTTCAAAAGAACTTGATATTGCTATAAAAATATGGAATTTCTTAGTAGCAACCACAATGGGTCCACATGTGTTTCCAAAAACAATGAGACAACTACAACCATTAAAGTTTGAGGGTTGATGATTTTAGAAAAGATCTTATGACTAATAGTCCAGAGAACAATAAAAACAAATGTGAACTACTAGGATCATTCGTGAGCTTTCAAACAAAAATCCTAACTAGGATTTCCATTCATGCTACATAGGCAAAATAACCTCCTTTTAAAGGAAAAACTAATAGGATTCTCATCAATAATATATCAAATTTTTAGCAAAAAAAAATGTAGTTGATCTAAAATATAGATTATATCTGACAGTATAAATGTATGTAAGATATAGGCTTGCATCTTAAAAGGAATAACTCTAGTAAACACTCAATCGTCAATATTTCCTTAGATCAAAAATATCATTCTTCATCCATCTCTTTTTGCAAGAGAAAGGATTTGAGAAATTTCTAGGTAGAAGCCACATTCAGCAAGCTTGCAATCCAATAAAAAAGCCGCATCAATAGATGTTTAAACCTTAATAAGTCAAAAAAAGAATAAAAATACATAGACATAGATACACATTAATAGATAATACAATTATTGAGATTCCAAATGCAAGACAAAGTAAGTTGAAACTAGAGTTGGTGCATCTACATCTATTATTCTTTACAGAATTGAGTGAAAGGTGTTGACCTAGAGGTTATACATTACCTATATTTTGATAATGACTTAACCATTCCATTCATATGTATCTAATATGTGTGTTTAAGATTGTTTGCAGGAATTAGGTACATGAAAAGGATCATATATACAAAGCCCTAGAATGGGCCAAGTTCAAGTCAAAATGGCTACAAGTGTGCATTTTAGGATTTCTATGTAAACGACCTTAGAACATCCATGTAATCACTTGTAATGATGAATTGGCTTGTAACTTAGAAGAGAAAAATGTTTGGGACAAAATTCACCAAGTGCTAATCACTTTTATTGCAAATTAGAAAATCAATTACATGCACTTGGTCGGTCGAGTTTCCCTAGCCTGAAACTCGACCAATCAACCTTGATCGATTTTCTGAAGATTGCATCGGTCAAGTTGTGCACTCACAGAACTCGACCGATCGGCTAGCAGGCCATTTCCAGTTGAAATGGTCGGTCGAGTTTCCTCAGGACAAACTCGACCGATCATTTGAATATCGGTTTGCCTCTTACTTGATCGGTCGAGTTACCCCCATTAAAACTCGACCCATTGCACTGTACGAAATTTGCAGAAAAAGTAATATGACGGTTGGTGAATTGTTTTGGGCAAAAATAGAGCCGTTTTCTTGAACAAAAAAATGACTACTTTTGCATCCAAGTGTCCCACAACTTAAAGGGCCACCCTCAACTATAAATAGAACCCCTTGGACTTCATTCCAAGCTGCTCTTACATTGCAAACTTGGTTCTAGCTTAGTTGAGAGTGTTCCAAGCCCTTGAGCCCCTTTCTCTCTCTACCTTCAAGATAAATTCATGAGTTATGAGTGAGTTAGGTCCATGTGTATGAGAGATATCCCTTGTATGATGTAAAACTCTCCTTTCTCTCTTCCTACCTCAAAATCCCTTTGAAGATTGATTGAAGTTGCTTCTTCAAGTGAAAGAGAGGTTGCTGCTGTTCTTCTCCGAGTGAAGGTGAAGATGATTGCTGATCTTCAAGAGTGAAGATAGCTTGTTGCTCCAGATCCCTTGGTGAAGGTGAAACGTGGAGAAGCTCTCCAAGTGAAGGAGAGGTGCAAGGCAAAGCTCAAGTGAGATAGGTAAATCCTGCAAGGCTGAAGACAAAGGTAAGATTGGGTAAGTCCTTTGAAGAAGGCTGAAGAATCTTTCTTTGTGGGTAAGTCCTTGGATAGGTAGAAGATCTTAGCTTGAGAAATTAAGTCCTTGTTTGTGTGGTTTATGTATCTTGTAATCTTATTGTGATATATAAGAGAACCAAGTTGCAAATCCTAGAGTCTAACCAACTCTAGGTAGTGGATTGACATCGCTCCTAAGTTTAGGATGTGGAACCACTCTAACCACCTGTCCAAGTGATTTCTATTCATTGAGTCTTATCCTTGCTTTGAATGCTAGATTAGGACATCAAATTATTGCTTGTTTTAGTTTCTGCACTAAGATTAAATTGGTGGTCTAATTGATTTTGTGAAGTTTGTGTAGCTCTATTCACCCCCCTCTAGAGACCATTAATCCAACAAGTGGTATCAGAGTAGATCTTCTCCAAGCTACTTCAACAAGTAGGAGAAGATGGGTGATTCAGCTCTTGGGTCACTCAACCTTGAAGGAAGCTTCTCCATGAGACCTCCAGTCTTCGACTGCACAAACTTTCTATATTGGAATAGGAGAATGCAATTCTACCTCCAAGATGTGAGCTTCGAAATGTGGAAGATTGTCCATCTCATGTATGAAGATCCAAAAGGGGACATCACCACATGGACGGAAGCTGAGATGAAGAATGTTCAACTCAACGCCAAATCCGTGAGCATCATCTACGCCGCCCTTACTCCATCCGAGTTCAACCGGATCTCTTCTTGGGACACGGCGCATGAGATATGGCACAAGTTGTGTGTCACCTATGAAGGGACCAAGCAAGTGAAGGAGGCCAAAGTCTACATGCTTGGTGGTCTTCTAGAGAACTTCAAGATGGGGAAGAATGAGAGAGTGGCGGATATGTACACAAGCCTAAATGTCATCTTGAATATCCTAGCATCTCTTGGGAGTGTAATGGATAGAGGTACTATCAATGCCAAGATATTGAGATCTCTTCCCAAGAGATGAGAGCCTAAGGTCACTTCAATTGAAGAAGTTTACAAGCTAAGCAAGTTGTCAACCGAGGAGCTGGTTGGTAACCTCCAAGCCCATGAACCTAGGCTTGACAAGCAAGAAGAAGAGGAGAAAAGAGAAGAAAAGGAATCAAAGAAGATAAAGGACACAACCTTCAAAGCTCAAGTTGAAGAAATGGTCTGGCAACAACAACTTGCCTTGAAATCTCCCTGCCCTTCCTCAAGTGAAGATGAAGGTTTCAATGATCACGAAGCTAACTACTCAAAGGGGAAACACTTCAAGAGTAAGCCCTCCTCCTCAACTCCTAGGTGCTACGAGTGTGGTAAAAACGGCCACTACAAGAGTGACTTCCCAAAGGCCAAGAAGAGCCATCACAAGAGCAGCCACAAGAAGGATGACAAGTACAAAAGAGAGGCTAAGTATAAGAGGAAAGACAAGAAGGAGAGAAGATCCAAAGATGCAGCTCATGCGGTGTGGGAGGAGTCTTCTTCAAGCTCCTCAAGCTCCGAAGATGGAGAATGTCATCTTGCCCTCATGGCCTCTACTAGTGAAGATGTAATCGAGATAAGTGAGGTAAGCAAGGTAAGTGATGTTAATTTACATGAGCTATCTAAGGAAACTCTCATTGATATGCTTAATGAATGCCAATCATCTTTTGCTAAATGTAAATCTAAGAGGAAAATATTAGGAAAGATAGTTGATGATCTTTATGAAAAAATTGACATTCTTGATAAAAATGAAAAATTGCATCTTGATAGCATAGAATCCTTGCAAGGGCAATTTCTTGACCTTGAACTTCAATACAATGGAGTAGAGGTTGAGAATGGTACATATCTTAAAAATATTGAAAATATTAAGATAGAAAACCAAAAGTGCCTAGATGAGCTTGATACTCTTAAAACTGAAAATGTAGAACTCAAGCTTATTGATGATGCTAGGAGAGAAGAAATATGTGCTTATCAAAGAGAAATAGTGGTGCTTAAATCTAAAAATGCAAAATTGCTTGCTCAAATTAATGATTTATCTTCTAGACCTATTTTGCCTAGAAATGAAGTTGCTAGCTTAACTCTAGAAAAATATTCTCTTATTACTAAAGCCCTCTGTCTTGAGGCTGACCTTTTGCATAATAGAGAAGATCTTTCTAGTCTTTCTACTACTGTTATAAATCTTAGTGATGATAATGCTAAGTTGAGATCTACTTTGCAAAGGTTTCTTACGGGAAAGAAATCCCTCAATGATGTCCTAGAACACTCTACCAAACATGTTGGTACTAGTGGTTTGGGATATGATGGGACTACTCCCAAAAGTAAGAAAAAGAGCAAGAACAAAGGTAAGAAGAAGAGTGTGGAACCTCCAATATTCAATGGAGAGACTTCCGGCTCTAAGAACCCTATGGTTTGTATTCATTGCAAATGTGATGATCATTATTCCACCTATTGTCCTTACAAGCCCAAGGGGACCAACCCAAAGATAAAATGGGTCCCCAAGATAACCCCAGACCCCAAAGTTTGAGTTGGGTTCTGACATCCTCTTTTCTTACAGGTTAAAAAGAAATGGATTGTTGATAGTGGCTGCTCTAAGCATATGACTGGAGAAATCAGCCATTTCAACAAATTTGTGAAAAAGAAAGGATGATCGGTAACCTTCGGGGACAAAAAGAAGGGTAAGGTTATAGGTGAGGGTGATGTAGGCAATGAACTATGTATTAAAAATGTATTGCTTGTTGATGGACTACATCACAATTTAATTAGTGTTAGCCAATTATGTGACAATGGTTATCTTGTGTTATTTACTTCTTTAGAATGCTTGCTTCTAGATTCCCTCTCCTACAATGTTATATATAAGGGAACTAGAAATGGTAATCTCTATGTTATTGTTCTTGATGCTCTTAAGCCCATACTAAATTGGTGCTTAGTTGTGGCTAAAAATGATCTTTCTCTTTGGCATCGTCGTTTGGGTCATGTGAATTTGCATCAAATGAAGAAATTGAACAAAAAGGACTTGGTTCGAGGACTTCCTAAATTAGATTTTGATAAGGATGAGGAATGCCAACCTTGTACACAAGGGAAACAAACCAAATCCTCCTTCAAATCCAAAGGAGTCATGAGTACCAAGAGAGTTCTTGAACTTCTTCATATTGATCTATTCGGACCAATGAGAACACAAACGCTTCGTGGTTCCAAGTATTGTCTTGTTATTGTCGATGATTTTTCTTGATATACTTGGACCTTCTTTCTCGTTTCCAAAAGTGATACTCTTGATGTTTTCTCGAGCTTTTACAAATGGGTTGAAAATGAAGCTTCTTGCCGAATCGTTTCTATCCGTAGTGACGATGGGGGAGAGTTTGAAAATGATCTTTTTGAGCATTTTTGTGAGAAATCCAGTTATTCGCACAATTTCTCTTCTCCTCGCACACCTCAACAAAATGGGGTTATTGAGAGGAAGAATAGGTCGCTACAAGAGATGGCTCGGACCATGCTTCTTGAGTACGACACTCCTAAGAAGGCTTGGGCTGAAGCCGTTAGCACGTCATGTTTTGTGCAAAACCGAGTTTTTACACATCCGTCTTTCAAGAAAACCCCTTATGAACTATGGCGTGGTAGGAAGCCGTCTATTGATTTCTTTCATGTTTTCAGATGTCCTTGTTATTTTTAAACACAAAGGATTCTCTCGACAAGTTTGATCTGAAATCCTATAAGGCTTTCTTCCTAGGCTATAGCACTACCAACAGGGCATATCAAGTATTTAACATTGAATTGTCTAAATTTGAAGAATATATCAATATTAAGTTTATTGAAACTAACCCAATTGTTGGCAAGCATATTGGTGATGATGATGTTGCAGATGAAATAATTTTGATCTTAAAAGACCTCAACATCAAAGACAAAGGCAATCAGGTGATAGAAGAAGAAAAGAAGGATCCCACTCCCCGCTTTGTAAAGAATCACCCCAAGGAGTTGATCATTGGAAACCCATTTGAGAGAGTAAGGACACGATCTGCTCACAACAAAGAACAAGCAGATAGTGCCTTCATCTCCCAACTAGAGCCAAAGAACATTAAAGAAGCCCTTGGTGACAATGAGTGGATCCTTGCCATGCAAGAAGAGCTAGAGCAATTCGAGAAGAATCGTGTGTGGACCTTAGTGCCAAGACCAACTGATAGAAAAATCATTGGCACCAAATGGGTCTACCGCAACAAGCTAGATGAGCATGGAAAAGTGGTAAGGAACAAAGAAAGGTTAGTGGCACAAGGTTACAACCAACATGAAGGTATTGATTTTGATGAAACTTATGCTCCTGTTGCTAGATTAGAATCTATTCGTATGCTACTTGCCTTTGCTAGTTACAAAAATTTCTTGTTATATCAAATGGATGTTAAAAGTGCATTTTTGAATGGTACAATCGAGGAGGAAGTATTTGTTGCTCAACCTCTGGGCTTTGAAAATGACAAGTTACCCGATCATGTTTATTTGTTGCAAAAATCTCTCTATGGACTCAAACAAGCACCTCGAGCTTGGTATGAGAAATTAAAGAACTTTTTTGTTAGATAATGTGTATGTCATGGGCAAAGTTGATTCTACCTTGTTTCTAAAACACACTTCTAACCATTTTCTTATAATTCAAATATATGTTGATGATATCATTTTTGGTGGGACTGATCTTGATCTTTGCAAGGAGTTTAGTTCTCTTATGCAGAGTGAGTTTGAAATGAGCATGATGGGTGAGTTGACCTTCTTCCTCAGCTTTCAAATCAAGCAAACAAAAGAAGGAAACTTCATCAACCAAGGCAAGTACACAAGTGAACTACTCAAGCGCTTTGGGATGGAGAATATGAAGACGATGGACACACCCATGTCAAATACCGCCAAACTTGACAAAGATGAAGAAGGTGAAAAGGTAGATGAGAAGCTCTATAGAGGTATGATTGGAAGTTTACTTTATTTAACTGCCTCTAGACCTGATATTATGTTTAGTGTTCGCTTGTGTGCTCGCTTTCAATCTTGCCCTAAGAAGTCGCATCTTATTGCTGTCAAGAGGATTTTGATGTACTTAGCCAAAACTCAAAATTTTGGACTATGGTATCCTAAATCAATGGATTTTACTCTTACAACTTATAGTGCTGCAGATTATGCAGGGTGTTTGGTTGATAGAAAGTGCACAAGTGGCACTTGCTTCCTTCTAGGACCATGCTTAGTGTCTTAGTTTTCCAAGAAACAAATACAGTGGCATTATCAACTACTGAAGCTGAATACATTGCAACCGGGAGTTGTTGTGCATAGGTCCTATGGATGAAGCAAATGCTCCAAGACTTTAACATATTTTTTGATGCTTCTCCTATCTTTTGTGACAATACTAGTGCAATTAATCTATCTTACAATCCTATATTGCATAGTAGAGCCAATCATATAGAGGTTCGCCATCATTTTCTTAGTGATCACATTGCCAAGAAAGACATATATATCACACATGTGGACATGGAAAATCAGTTGGCGGACATCTTTACAAAACCTCTAGCTAGAGATCAATTTAATTTTATTCGATCTAAACTTCTCATTGTTGATTTAAATGATATTGCTATGTGATCTAGCTAGTTGTCTCTTTCCTATATGCTTTCTCCTTTCTATCTTCAGCTTGCTTTGCCAATATATGCTTGAATGTGCTTCAATTGCTTATCAACATGCATAGTTTTTGGGTTTTTATTGAATTTTGTGTTTTATCGCTAAATAGTGCCCAATGATGAGCTAAATGTGTCTAGGTATGTTAATTATGCATAATAGAATGGAAAAATGAATTTAATTGATATGTATATGGCTAGAATCTAAGAATGTGACTGCTAGGTCAGGTTGACCTTTAGTTGAGTTTCCACCCTGGAAAACTCGACCGATCAAGAACCGAGAGCAGGTCTTAAGTGGACCGATCGGTCGAGTTTGCCACCCTTAGAACTCGACAGATCGACGGGTCGTGCCAACTTAAAAGTTAGGATCGGCCGACTATTTTCCCTTGCAACTAGAAAATAGCCGACCGATTCCTCATCTCTAAGCCATGTGCTCTCAACCCAAGCCCTAACCCCCCCGTTCCTAACCCTAGGGCGACCTAGCAACAATTTCTTGACCTTCCCGGGCGCTTGTGGTGGGTTTTCTTCGGCATTTGAGGTTTGATCTTGCTTGTGTGCACACTTTTCTCCTTGTTTTCATTTCCATGGCCTCCCATAGACGAAAACGTCCTGCTCCCGGCAATGCTCAAGCTTCCTCCTCGACTAATCGCTTGATTCCGTTCGATAACACATCTTTTGTGTCTATTGAGGCGGTAAATCAGTATAAGGATCTTCTTCCCCGATCTCCTTTTCCATTTCGCCCCTTGGTTGATGCAAATCATTTTCAAGAGGTTATTACCTCTATTTCGAGGCTTCTCGCCAGCCACCACTTGTCCGCTCTTGTGATCGAACGTGACTGCTTTAATAATCAGTTGTCTAGCACAAAGGCAGTTCACGAGTTCTATGCAAACCTGCATTAGAACTACGATATGCTCATTCCCCCGCCGAATACCGAAGTAGTTCTTACAACGATGATCGCCGGTCGTCGTTTTCAACTCTCCGAGGAAACTTTCAATTTTTATCTTGCCGGAGACGAGGAAAACACCACTTGGCGTAAGGACTATGGCGAGTATTTTGATCTTCTTGAACAGGAAGGTTTTTATAAACACCATGAATTGACGTTACTGAACATTCATCAATTTCTTAAGAAACTTGACATGGCCTACAAGAAGCAGTAAACCCTGCCCTCATCCTCCCTTGACCTTCAGAGGCGCATCTTGGACCTTGTGATTAACTGCAATATCCATCCGAAGCGTTATCAAATGGACATTGCGGAAAACACAACGGTCCTTATGTATTGTTTGTTAAACAATATAGGTGTCAAATGGGCTCGTTACATCTTACACCATATGACCTGTTTTGACACCGGAAAGAACACCAAGGGCACCCACCCTCCCTACCCAGCCCTGATTTGTGGTCTTTTCCAGTTTGCCGCTGATAAATCCCTCTTTTATGACTTCCACTACCCGGTTGCTAGAAAAGGAGTGTGTATTAGTGAAACCACCCTTCAAAAGGTTGTACCTATCTTTTCCCCTGCCCCTGGTGCTTCTGCCTCTGCCTGTACCTCAACCTCTGTTGTCCCTCCCTCCTCCACCAGTGCTCCACCCCCGCCCTAGCCGTGCGTCGTTCCGTGCATCAAATGAAACCCTTCTGGGATATATGATGCATGAACAGGCGTACAACCGTCAGGTTCAGGAGCACCTCCACCAGGATTTCTGTGCTATCATGTCTACCAGGAGCACCTCCACCAGGAGCACCTTCACCCTACCCTATCTACGAGCCATACCCGGGTAGTGCCTATGCTTCTTATGCATATGAGCATTACTTCCCTGCTCCACCACCGTATGCTGTCGAGCCTTCCGCTACCACTCCTCCTCAGTATATTGCTGGTAGTTCCGCTCCTGCATACCTACCGTTACTTGCTGGCCCCCTGGCCACTCTGCTCGCCTCCTTGGGTGACTCTGCTCTGTCCTTCCCACAGGACAAGGAGCTCCTTGCTCTTGGTATGTCGTGGGCCAAGCAGAATGCCCGTTGGCCCGGTCGCTCTTTTGGTCCTGACGACGAGGAGATGCCCGACCAGGCTGAGGATGCAGACGAGGATGTTGATGATGATGATGGTGATGCTGAGGATGCTTCTGATGAGGATGGTGATGATGGTGCTAGATCTGCTGCTGGCACAGCTGCTCCGCCTTCGGATGGCGATGAGGACTACAACCCTGGCGATGACGAGGAAGCAGTTGATATAGATATCTGAGATGTCTTGGAGGTTTTCTTAGCTTATAGTCTAGCATGCCTATTATATACATCTTTCTAGACTCGTTTATATAAGCAACATCCTGGCACATTATTCTGAGCTGTACTATTTTGTTATTTACTATTTTCTCACTTTATGGTTGTAGTTTCTCTTGAGGACATCTTTCTAAGTTGGAATATCTTTGCTATGCACTTTGGCTACTTAATTTGTGTTATCTTATGCTTGGTGTTTTTTGAGCTATATTTTGATTCTGACTTGGATTGTATGTTCTCCGTGGTTGTATGATATATGCTTTTACAATGTTGTTTATTACCTTGCATATATGTATGGTTGAGTCTTGGAGAAGACCTAATTTTTGCTCTTATACCCCCCTACCTTTTTTATAATGTCAAAAGGGGGAGAAATATCTCATGGTTTGAGACTCAATCATATTGTTTCTTGTTGTTATACTATTGCTTTCTTGCCAAGGTGATCCTGTTCTTGTTAATTTGCTGTTGATCATGTGACATGCAAAGGATTACATATTCCACATATATTAGTATTGCCATGTATAGAAAACCTAACAGGTAGGTGAGAGGAAGCATAGTTTGAGGGGGAGCATTTCAAATTGTTATTATTATGAATCCCCATAATTCACAAGGCAAAGGTATAACTTTCTTATCCTTTTCAATATGTTTGAGGAATGGTTTGTCATTGTCAAAAAGGGGGAGAATGTTGACCTAGAGGTTATACATTACCTATATTTTGATAATGACTTAACCATTCCATTCATATGTATCTAATATGTGCGTTTAAGATTGTTTGCAGGCATTAGGTACATGAAAAGGATCATATATACAAAGCCCTAGAATGGGCCAAGTTCAAGTCAAAATGGCTACAAGTGTGCATTTTAGGATTTCTATGTAAACGACCTTAGAACATCCATGTAATCACTTGTAATGATGAATTGGCTTGTAACTTAGAAGAGAAAAATGTTTGGGACAAAATTCACCCAGTGCTAATCACTTTTATTGCAAATTAGAAAATCAATTATAGGCACTTGGTCGGTCGAGTTTCCCTAGCCTGAAACTCGACCGATCAACCTTGATTGATTTTCTGAAGATTGCATCGGTCGAGTTGTGCACTCACAGAACTCGACCGATCGGGTAGCAGGCCATTTCCAGTTGAAATGGTCGGTCGAGTTTCCTCAGGACAAACTCGACCGATCATTTGAATATCGATTTGCCTCTTACTTGATCGGTTGAGTTACCCCCATTAAAACTCGACCGATTGCACTATACGGAATATGCAGAAAAAGTAATATGACCGTTGGTGAATTGTTTTGGGCAAAAATAGAGCCGTTTTCTTGAACAAAAAAACGACTACTTTTGCATCCAAGTGTCGCACAACTTAAAGGGCCACCCTCAACTATAAATAGAACCCCTTGGACTTCATTCCAAGCTGCTCTTCCATTACAAACTTGGTTCTAGCTTAGTTGAGAGTGTTCCAAGCCCTTGAGCCCCTTTCTCTCTCTACCTTCAAGATAAATTCATGAGTTATGAGTGAGTTAGGTCCCTGTGTATGAGAGCTATCCCTTGTATGATGTACAACTCTCCTTTCTCTCTTCCTACCTCCAAATCCCTTTGAAGATTGATTGAAGCTGCTTCTCCAAGTGAAAGAGAGGTTGATGTTGTTCTTCTCTGAGTGAAGGTGAAGATGATTGCTGATCTTCAAGAGTGAAGATAGCTTGTTTCTCCAGATGCCTTGGTGAAGGTGAAACGTGGAGAAGCTCTCCAAGTGAAGGAGACGTGTAAGGCAAAGCTCAAGTGAGATAGGTAAATCCTGCAAGGTTGAAGACAAAGGTAAGATTGGGTAAGTCCTTTGAAGAAGGCTGAAGAATCTTGCTTTGTGGGTAAGTCCTTGGATAGGTAGAAGATCTTATCTGGAGAAATTAAGTCCTTGGTTGTGTGGTTTATGTATCTTGTAATCTTATTGTGATATATAAGAGAACCAAGTTGCAAATCCTAGAGTCTAACCAACTCTAGGTAGTGGACTGACATCGCTCCTAAGTTTAGGTCGTGGAACCACTCTAATCACTTGTCCAAGTGATTGCTATTCATTGACTCTTATCCTTGCTTTGAATGCTAGATTAGGAAATCAAATTATTGCTTGTTTTAGTTTTTGCACTAAGATTAAATTGGTGGTCTAATTGATTTTGTGAAGTGTGTGTAGCTCTATTCACCCCCCCTCTAGAGCCCATTGATCCAACAAAAGGAGAATTAATGTTATTAGAAGAATGTTGTAGAATCCCACTCCTAACATTTTTGGAAGTATGTAGGTCACGACAAGGGGGTAGTGATTGATATCCAGTCTATTCGTTGTTCATATGGGGGTGTCAAATGCTATCACAACATGTTTTTGATGTCCTCAACACCTATAAGATGATATGTAGTAGAATCATAGAAGCTAGAAAATATCATCCAAATGCTTTGGTCATGAGCCTTTTTTTGTTATGTATTGTTTTGCCGTAAATGCCTTTGGAAAGTAATAGCCATGCTTGTAATACTTCAAACTACCAACAAATGAACTATACCATTTGATCCCTCACTTAGTCAAAATTGTGATAAAATAAATGCATAATGAAGGGATTTAATAATGAATCGATTAATTGATTAATGCAGTTGTTCTTATATAGATTAAGCTACAAGATTTTGTATGTTTATATCATTTTTCTTATAGTTAATTTGATTATCCTAGTTACAGTAAATTTGAGATATGAAAAGGATCAAAAATTGGGTACTACATAGAAAGTTGAAGAAGCTAATGGAGTATATATATATAGAGTTTTGGGACTACATAGATGTTGACCATAAAAATAAGAAACATATATTTATCATGTGCATCCGATATTATATCAACCAACCAGTACAAAAAATTAGTTCAAGAGTACAATGGTTTCCAATAACCCTATATCATGTTTCTATGTGCTATAAAATTCTTAAGCTTTACACCTTATAGTAATTATCAAAGATATTAGATCGAACATCAGATGGTAGTTTTAATAAGTACTAAGCATAAAAATGTAACATCAATATTGCTTCATAAAAGTACTAAAAGAGGTGTGCATCTTGCCATTATAGCAGAAGGAATCTAATATCCGTTAGTGTTGGAGAGGGTAGGCTAAAGAATGAAGATGCAAAGGGAAGAAGATGATACAACATCAGGGAAACTATCCACCCTAGAAGACTTCTCCTACTAGTTGGACACATTTCTTCTCTCTATTTCCTTTTAAAAATACCATTTGTCAAAAGTGGAAGCTTACACTTGGTTAACCTTGGGGCACAATCAACCATACCCATGGGTGGTAGAATTACTTCCAAGGATTGAATGCAAAACTCTTTTTTGAGCTAGAGCCAGATTCCTTCTAGCTTCTTCCTTATTAGTTACATAATGTGGTTCCATTAAATATTTGTGCAAGTAGTAAAATGATGCACATAAGAAAGAACAATACATAACTAAACAAAGCTATTGATTCAAACTAATCAATGATATATTTACTTGAAAAAACTTGGTGGCCTGAGTTTATCTTTTCTCTTACAATTGTTTATGAAAACAAAATTTATACTTGGCAAATATGGACCTTTGTAAGGAAACTCAGAGATGAGGAGTGCAAGAAACCTACAACCAGTGAGGTAACTGACTCAAATGTTCTTTAGTTGTGATGACCAACTAGTTATACAAGAAAATAAAATTGGATTAGACAATAATAATGAATAAAACAAATAAAGAAACACATATCTATGCAAACAGTCAATGATGAAAAAAATGAGAAAATTGAGCAGTATTGAGTGAGAAATATAATGTATTATACTCTAAGAATAACCTTTATATCCATGTACTACAATACAAAGGAACATTTAGTGTTGTGTGAATCAAAATCCAAATATCTACAAGAGATGGGAGGAATATTAACTAGAATTGCTAAACATTGTTGGTCAACATTAGGATACAAAGCTAGTTTTTTTATCCATGAATCT
This sequence comes from Alisma plantago-aquatica, assembly GCA_963693085.1. Classification (NCBI taxonomy): domain Eukaryota; kingdom Viridiplantae; phylum Streptophyta; class Magnoliopsida; order Alismatales; family Alismataceae; genus Alisma; species Alisma plantago-aquatica. The sequence goes on from OY856409.1 coordinate 1,572,244,610, forward strand.
GCTATACCATGTATTTTTTGTCTTAGAATATTAACACTATAGAGCCTGATATACGAAAAATGTTAAAGAAATTATCCTACTCAAGGAAACAAAGAAAGAAATTGAGGTCATCCACAACCCCACAATCCCATACTTGTTTGCTATTTTAAGAGTGTCTTGAGAAATTGAACTCATGGAGTGGTGATTCTAGAAATGTAGTGTATATGATCTCATGGAAAGGAGTTGGTGCAAACTAGGATTTGACCATAAAACATTATAAAAAAATCCAAACTTACTACAAAACATGAATTAAACAACAATACTAGACTTGTTGTTAACAATTTGATACATTAACGAAAGAACATACCTTTCTAATGTTCTATTACTATTATGTGAATACCAAATGTCCTATCTCCACATTTAGTAAGTTCTTATTGATATATCAAACATGGTTCCCTTAATATACCTTCTAGGTGGGTTGAGTTGAATGTGTTGTAGGAGAGGAATGAGAGATTTCCAACATGACTTCTTGTAGAAGAAATATACATGGTAGAATGTGATGGAACACTTATGGAACATCTATTTTTGAATGTATGTTGCTCTCTAATAATTTTTTTTTCAAATATATTTATTTTGTTTAAAAAGGGAACTGAATGAAACTAGGTGCATTGACCCTCTTGAGTTACAATTGATAACATGACTATGGGGAGCATAACTTATGAATGATACACCAAACATGTTCTAAAAAGGAAAAAAAATCGTTTAGACTTGTTGTGCTCAGTTTATTAATAATAATTCAATGAAATTTAATATGAATATATAATAATAAAGGAAATAAGTATTTACTCTTTGTAAAATCGGTAAGAATAATTAAAGGATATACACAAATGTCTATATGAAAAAGAATCTAATATAGTCAATCTCAAATCCAAACTTCATAAACTTGTGATCATAAAGTTTCTAATATAAGCACTCTCTTGACAAAGGTCAGTAGAACATCCCATTTGAAGAAAGCAATACCTCCATGCAAAACAGACGTTGAAAAAAAATATACTAACATGGAAGATGATATGATTCTCAAAAAATTTGTGACTCAATATATAGATCTGGACTAATCTTTCACTCCCATAATCCTCAGCAAATTCGTTATTCAACTCTTACAACTAAAATAATCTTCATTCCCATAATTCAATATGTTCGTTGTTCAATTTCTACTGTTAGACTAATCTTTGTTCCCATAATTCTTTACAAGTTCTAAGTTAAACTACTACAACCTGCATAATTGTAATTGAACATAAAACAATCAACATTAAAGCTTCCATGAACAAGAAATCACCTTTACCTATTGTACTCCTCCTTGTTGCAACATCAAGTACTCATTCTCTAAAAATGTTCTCCAAAATTTTATATTTTTTTCAAAAATGCTTTTCAAACCTAGTTTTAGGTATGACCAAATTCAATAGACACCAATTATTGCCAAGTCCAGTTTCCCACAGAGAAATATCTACAAAAAAGGAGGAAGGGAATGAAAGGGAAGGAGAACAACCATGTACATGCCCCCAATTGGCTACTAGAACCCATATACACTCTTCTACTACCCTATAAATGTTTCCAACCATGTGAAATATGAAAAATAAAATGCATAGACAAAAAGTAAAATAATAGATGGGACAAAAAATGCTCAACCTTTTTTTCTAGTCAAATATGACACTTCCCTAAATTGTATAATGTTTTCTTCATCGAATTTAATAGAAATTTATTTTGAAAACCATGACTATCATGTATCCTACTATCAATCTAGATCTTATATTGATTGGTTTGATATGGTTTGGCCACATAGTATCCAAAAAATGTAATTATAAAGTCAAGAGATTCTTGGCGAGGGGTATCAATTCATTAGTTATAACCCACATATAATTGTATGCATATTTCAAAAAATAAATTGATAGATTATAAAAAGTGGAGTACCACAAAGCAAGTTGGTCTCACCTTTTTCAATGGTTCGTGATTAATGATCTATATCTATAATATTTATCACAAGTACTTTGACAACTATTAATTACTTCAACTATTAAGAAACTAATTGCTACATGTTGTTTTCCTTCTAGTTATTCAGCAAACAACAATAGTTACACTCATGGATGATAGTGATTTTATTGGTTGTTATATAATAAGGATTAAAAAGGCCCATATTGGTATTTACCAAAACTCATAGATGGAGGAAAATCTATGTTGCTTTGCAGTGGAAGCCAAATGAATCTTTGAAGGAAATAAGAAGTGTAGTACAAGGAGGTCCATTGACCAATGAAAACTAGAATCTTTGTATGGATTTTTGATGAAAACTGGAACGATCGAAAATTGCGACTTGGTGTGGGTAAATTTATTAATTGAAGTGATTCTTATCTAGGTAAAACAAACTCAATGTTTGTTAGGAACTTCAAGGAACATATATTCTATCAGATAACAAACGGCATAAGAACATGTGAATCATCAATGGTCTTCTATTTTCTGGCAACAATTGCTTAATACATGGACAAAGACTATGTTGATGAAGAGGAGACATATGATAATTATATTACAAAGTTGGAATAAAACATAAGAAGTGAATTATTAGTACACCTAAGAGAAACATGACGTAAACATACCTACTAGAGCATACTACAATGGTATTTGTAAAATTTTGTTTCCCCACAGAATGTACCAGTCTCCCTTCAATATTGTTTGTGAAGAAAGAATCATAGTAAGTTAATAGGTATTTTCTAATGATCCTTCATCTATATGTTTCAACCTACAGGACAAACATCTTACACACATTGGTAGAGATTTCAATTTCCAAAGGTTTAAATCAATATTCTATTATCTTGGGCCACAACATGCCAAGGAGAATGTTTTACAAGGTAATATGACTACACTAGTTCATTGTCACACGACTCTAATAGTGACCCAAACTAATTACCTAACAATTGAAACTAATTTACTTCAAATAATAGCTACATCTAAACATATAATTGATTGAAATCACTAGATTCATATCATTAAGTCATGAATTTATAATATACAGAGGAACAATACTTCAAAGTTGTAATTTTTAGAAATTTCAATTCCAACTATTTAAAATTGCCTCATCTAGTTATCTCCAACACATTTGATAGCATACATGGTCATGAAAAGAGAGGAAAAAGTTTAGATGATCTAATATGCTACCATAAGTAGAGTAATTGGCACTATTAGAATCCACAAAATACATTGTACATCATGATCTAAACCCTTTCATTTATCCTTTCCTATTGGTTAATTTCAACAACCCATGTCTTTTCTTATCCAAGTCATCAATGTGTTTTTTTCCTTTTATTGCCTTTTATTTTTTATTAACTAATAGGCACCTTATAAGTTCAAAATGAAGATGTTGGACTAGTAACATTTCTATCATTTTGGTAATTATTGTAAAAAATATTAGCCATAGTTTGCAACCTAGAACCATGATTAATAGGGACAATAGGGTGAGTACATAAAATGGTGATCACAAACAAACATTGCATGTTAATTGGTGTGCTTCCATTTTGCACTTAAAATAACCAAGTATTTATAATCCATAAGGGTAATTGTTGAACTAGGCCTAAAAAGTGTTAAGAGCTTGCAGGAGAACTAATCTAGAGGCTGAAAAAGCAAAGATAGTATAAGGATAATCTTGGAGTTTCCAACACATTTAATAAGTACAACAAGTATACACAAAGAACATCTAAATCAGTGAAAAGAATGTGGAATACCAATTTTTGGACTCCAATAAAGGGAAAACATGGAAAAAGATAACATGTATAATGAAAAATTAGATACATATATATTGTTATGATTGGAAAGGATTATTAGCACAATCTCATATGGAAAATTATTATTGAACCTATTTCTTATTTTTTTGAATGGGGCTGGTTTTAGGTTGGGTTGGAGGAAACAAAAGTGATGAAAAATTAATAAAAGACTATTTTTATGTTTTTGGATATTTGGGGATTGGGTTGGGCGTGGTATATCATCATTATCCTAAAGATCCTAATTTATCAGATCTAGTGTCCTAACCTCCTTAGGATATCCCAAGATGGATATCCCTCATTGGTAGTTAGTATTGATGCATAGGGAAAAGATAAAAGACAACATGGATGGAATTCAATTACTAAAAAGATTCTTGATTCCATCCTAAGTAAAATCAATTAACATAGATGAATTACATGATAATAGTTTCGTTTAGATAGATATATAGATCAATAATTATGAGAGGATTGAAGAATTTTCAAGTTGGTGACCGTAGTTATGGGATGAACATATTTTGATGTGCAAGATTTTCTTTATTCATACTAACCACGATTAGAAAATTTCTTTTTAGATAAAGGATCCTTTGAACAAGAGGCAACTAAAAATGAAGAGAGGGTAGTTGATCCTTAACCTTTAAGAGAATAAAAAATGGGACCTAGAATGTGGTGGATATGAGGGTCTATTAATAGGGTCGAATTTTGTGTGTTTTTCTTGACGGAAGATTATGAAGTTGTGTTAGAATGCACTAATATGTGAGATTAGGGTTGGTGGAACACCATATTCTACTACTTGTCTCACCTAGAAGATCGCATGGTTCTGTTGAATGTTCCTACGATGAGTAAAAAGTGTGTTTTGTATCTATAATTCAGATGTTCTTGAATATTCTGAATGATTTTGTGAGTCATATTAATTACAATCAAATTTAATAAATCTAGGGGAAAGGGGAGATGGAAACTAATGTCTAAGTCTTCCTTTTTTTTCTTTCTTACTGCAAACATATGAATTTATTTCATAGATAAATGGAATTTCATAGTTGTTGGAAAAAAAAGAAATTTTTATTCAAGATAATCCCATTGGGAAACTTTGTGAAAAAGGCTTGTACAATGTTGAATTGGAGGGTCAAATGCACACAAGTTTAAAGGAATGTAATTTTATACAAGAACCCCAACCTAGGTGAAAAAGGTGGATTGAATAGGTTTAATACTATGGAAAAATATGGATGAATAAATAAATGTTGGAAAAGGAGGGAAACAGTGGAAAAATGAAATGAACTACATCATTAGATAGATAATTAACATTATGATCATTTTCTTCTAAATAAGCAAGCACGGGGTGTCAACACTGTACCTCTCTCAAGAAAAGATTTGAGAAAACAGTGAGAACTGTGTGCTTGAGCCATGGTTGACCCCTCATTTTTTAGCATGAATGGTAAAAATGATTAGATTCATCAAATCTATTTCGACAAACTATGTGGAGGGTGGAAAGAATAGGTGAGATATTTTCATTCTAAGACCAAATTGATGAAACGTCATTAACAAAGAAAATAAGATTGGACATGAAAACAATTCTCAAAAACAAGAGTAACCTTTTATATCTAACCATTCATTCATTCCCCTAGAGTATTGATGAACCATCCTGACTTTTATCAGTGGTGAGAAATGCTCCTATCATCACTCCAAATGTTACATCCATATATATGACACCCCAACTAACTCATGCATTAGTGAGAAAAGGTGGATTTGGAAATTGGATAGAAAAGTTCTTTTTCAAAAGTCATTAAAATCAAGAATATATGATCCTGGAGAATCATTGCAACTACTCAATTGCAAACTATCTTGAAAGGTCCCATTATCACTCAAATTCCCCTTTGTATTTTATATCATTATCTATTTTTTTTGTATGATTAGATATCTAAGTTAGTCATCATTACACCTATTGGTATGTATGCCCTTAAAGCATATCATATGATGATTTGGATTGTGATACATATTATGATTGATTTGGTAAATATCCAAGGCAAGCTTCCAATTTATTCTAGTTCAATTAGTTATGAGATACTGATAGACCAGAATGAATGTCTAGAGAATGACAGTACTCAATGACGTATGTGTTTAGTTTAAGGACATGAACAATGAGATCATATGGGTTCTAAGAGTATGTACATTCTTGTTTTGTTCCTAGTCAGATGTCATTATGGGAGGTTGATAGACAAAAATGACATAGAAAGACTAGAGTGTATGTTGGTTGATGACAGAGTCTCATTAGTCATGATATGTGATATCAAACCAAGAACACAGATACATGTTAGAGAACAGTGTATCAGACAAACCCACCGTGAGAGTGACACATGAAACCATGACATGGTAGTCATAGTTAGCTCTCACAGTGATGGTGGTGATTGTGGTTCTTAGACCTAAAATCACTGCACTCATCACATGTCATTGGGTACACTTTGACATCACCAAACACGGTCTTGAAATATGGATTGTTATAAAGGTGATGATTGGGTGAGATTGATACATGAGGTTTTGACTGTGAGTGATAGATATGGCATTTGTCTCTCCTAAGGGAGTATGATGTCCATGGCCACTTGATAAGTGACACTCAGAAAAGCATGAACATGCACGTGTGAGTCAATATGTGATATTGATGGCACACATATCTCAGACAGTCTGCTTTGGATCAAGGAACATGAATGAATGTTGAAAGGATGATATCTCCATGCCTTGAGTTCATTCAGGATATCAGAGACAAAGGAATTATACATTCATTAGAACACCGATCACAGACTGTAGGATTGAAACTTGTTCTCCAACTTTCCTTTTCACTTGGGTAGCACTGATGTGCGACTAGGCACCACTCTTTGCTTGTGATGTCATAAGCTAGTTATGGACATTCACTGCAAACGTGAAATGGGAGCTATAGGGTCACACACAAAGGATTTACCTGGAAGAGGAGTTTATCCATGAATAATGTTTGGATTGATTACTAAAGGTGTTTAGGTACTCAATCAAACATTCAATCAAAACTTAGAATCACCAAGTTCAAGTGTTGAACTAACTAATTTGAGTGCCAGATTGATTAAGAACTACATTGACTATGTTCTGCACAATCTGGACCACCAACCAGTGAACCGATCGGCACAGGGTTAGTGAGATGACCGGTTCACTTGGTGAACCGATCAGTTCAACAAGACCAAGCAAGCAATGTTGGGTTGTCTCGATTTGTGAGAAAAGTTTTTTGTTTCACTTGTACAATTCGATTGGGACAAGAATTGATCTTAGTATTAATTGGAAACAAAAGAGGAAAGTCAATTGGAGGTGAGTCAGGAATGTGAAATGACTGGTTCAACTAGTGAATAGATCGGCTCACACTCCCAACCGACTGGTTCATTTGTGAAACAACCGGTTCAGCTGCCGCAATGCAATCAGTTCATGGAAATTCTGGACCCTTCTACTCCGACTTTAGTCCTGCATTGCCTAGGGCAGAGAACCCTGACCATGACCCCTCCTATATATAGAGGGGTACTGGGGGATTCTTAGATAGTATAACTGAGAACATCAATTGCTCTGCAACGTTTTTTTCCTCTTAGGTTGTGGTAACCGAAAGAGCCCAAGCAAGTTCTACCTATCTAGGGAGGAATAGAGAGGGAAAGACAACTACATGATAGAAATTGGTTGTGGGAGAGTGTGTCAGTGACTAATACACTGACATAAGGGGACGACTCCTTCTAGTGTCTTGTAAGATAGGATGACTAGAGTTCCCGGTGGTCCCTATGGACTATCTATAGAGGTGGGAGACTTCTGCCACTCAGGAGAACGACTGTCAACCACAGTCTGGGTCAAGACCAAGAGCTGCATAGATGCCATCAAAGACAGGTGGGTGAAGACCACCGTTGTTATGAGGTATAGTCGCTAAGAAAGCCTCATGACCAAGTATATCTCGCTAAAACCATCCTTCCAATTTCATAGTCGTTGATACGATCCGTGGTTATGGTTTTGTGGTGAGACACATTTTTTATTTCTGCTGCCTTCTCCCTCACCTAAAACCCAATAGTGGTATCAGAGCCACATCAACATGCTATGTTTTGGGATAATCGATATGATCGATTTTTGGTTTTACCATCTTTTATTTATTGCATACAATGCATATATTTAATGGATTGATCTAAATATTAAATTAATGCCACATGATGCCAAACTAATATATACATATATGATATGGCATATATATGCAAACGATACACATCGCTCAAAATGGTTTTGATAGTGGATGTGTAGCGTGGTTATGGCCTATAAACCCCTATGTGTGCTTGGTTGGTTGTGGTTTATTGCATCTCGGTTTGCACACCGAGCCTTCTTCTTCTTTTCCTGATGTAACTCAAGATAACTTGAGATTCTCTTCTATCTTTGCTCCCCCCGAATGTAAATCGGGGTTTCCCAAAGCAATATGTAAATTAGGATAGTTTATTTCTTATTATGTGAAAGACTGGAAGATGCCCAGACGAGCGGCTAGAGGTGTGAGGCGATCGACTAGAGGTGCCAACCAATCGGATGGTGGACCAAGATGACCGACTGATGGTGCGGCTGGAGGCCTGACGAGGAGCTGACAACCTACGAACTGACTGTCTGGAGGAGCCAGATGATCAGTTGAAGACAACCAACTGATACGGCCAGGAGGCGAGTCGATCAATCATGTGACGAGTTGATCAAACCCAAAACGGTCGAAGCACAAGATCTTCATTAACAATAGGTTCCATGTGATGTAGACCAAGATGACCATAATTCCTTGTGGCTCAAGGAATTACAATAGGATGTCCATAATCACCGCTTTATCATTATTGCATATTTTCATTGTGGGATATAACATGTATATGATACATACTATATATGTGGTGATTGGATACTTATATATGTATATATAAGCATATTAAAACCCCTCAATATAATATTAAGTCTTAGATTCTTTTCATAGGTGGCACACATGAAAAGTTTGATTGACAAGCGTAGGCATCCCAATGGTGGTGCTCTATCTATCTCATGGAAGTGTGATGGTAGTTGTGTGGGCCCTCCAAGCAGGGTGCCCTTCTATCGTGTTGGTTTTTGGGTTGGGCTTAACTAAGTGATCTTAATGAGATTAAGAACTTAGAGGCATGGAGATGTTCATGGCAAAGAGTTGTGCATGTCATCTATCTAAGAGTTGCATATGATGCAATTGGTAAGTGTTACCTACCTTAATAATTGATTATGGACGCCGGCGTTGGCTGGGTAATAATTCAATTATTTTCAATCTTGGCTCACTAGAAGGTTGTATGCTGCAATCTTCTGAATTGATGGTGAGGGTTATCAATTTGAACAAAATAGTGGGAGTGATAATTAATTAAAGGCCTAATTATATCGTAAAATTTTTAAAATCAATCAAATTATGTCAAAAAGAGTTTTGGACTAAAATTGCAAATTTCCTTTTTATAGAACAAATGTCTATAAAAATTATCACTTTTCATTGCGATCAGTCCTTGAGAAGGACAAGCTGAATGGGACTAATTTCCATGACTGGATTAGGACATTGAGAATTGTTCTCACTCAAGAGAGAAAGCTCTATGTTCTAGATACACCAGTGCCAGAGGAACCCGCTCCCAAAGCACCAAAGGTAGAAAGGGATGCTTACAAGAAGCATATTGAAGATGCCATTGATGTGAAGTGCTTGATGTTGTACTCAATGAACTAGTTGCAGAGATAACATGAGAACATGGATGTCATTGAGATGGTTCAGCATCTCAAGAACATGTATCAAGACCAAGCACGACAAGAGAGATATGATGTCTCCAGGGCACTATTCAAGTGTGTCATGGAAGAAGGAGATCCATTTGGTCCTCACACACTCAAGATGATTGGGTATGTGGAGAACCTGATAAGACTGGGATTCCATCTGAGCCAAGAGTTGGCTACTGATGTGATAATACAATCGTTGCCAGAATCTTACAGTCAATTTGTGATGAACTACAACATGAACAACTTTGACAAGCCATTGACAGAGTTTTTGGGCATGTTGAGGACAGACGAGGCATAGATGAAGAAAGACAAACCCAAATATGTGATGTTGATCAATAGAAAGAAGGGTAAGTCTAAAGTCAAGGGCAAGGGCAAAGCAAAGAAGGGTTCTGATGCTAGCCAATAGCCCAAGTCATCTTCAGCTCTCAAGGCCAAAGGAGGGGTAAACAAGGGAGGCATATGTCACCATTGTCAAGAGCTAGGAAATTGGATGAGAAATTTCCCTCTCTATCTGGATGAACAAAAGAAGAAGAAGGAGGGGATGGAAGTCTCCACCTCAGGTATCTTGAAATAAACTTGAAACACTTCTTTATCTGAGGTATATGATACCAAGATATGGATCTGACATATATGATATGCATGATCTGAAAAGAAGTGATGGCCTTTATGAAAGGATCAAGAAGGAGCACTCATCATTAGAGCAAGTGTTGCTGCCATAGATAGGAGTACTTTTTAGTTTATTTCAGCCCAAAGGGCATGTTATAGAGTTATGAACTACTATTTCATTTTGCCAATAAATAGAAACACTTTATTTCTACATCTTGTAATGACAAGGATGTCTATCAATAAAGCCGATGTTTCAATTTAAAGATATGATCTTTTGTGGCAATGCCCTATTTATCTTGTGGTACTTGGTATGCATAAGATAAAATGATACCTAAAAGTAACCGATGACTCAAACAATTAATTAGCATTATCATGAGAAATTCATTTCTAGCTTCCATGTTGATGGATAGGCCAGACTCTTTTGGTTGTGAACCATTAAGAAATATGAATGTCTTGGGCATGATGACAAGTCAATCTTCACTAGATGTATTGGGAGAATGACTATTCAATTAGGTATAATACATATTGATGTATATACATGCCTATTAGAATAAATGCTAATGTTTCAGATGGTGTTTAAAGAAATACCAATATGAATATCTTGAATTTTCAAGAATATCATAAATGAAGTACAAACTTGATAAAAGTATTAATTCTTTGATGAGATCAATGAATGGGATACTTAAACCAAATGTTTGAGGACCTTGTGCATAATTATGATAATGTATCATAGAGAACTCATGATTAAGGCATAGGGATGTCTAAATCAAAGAAGGAATCATACTCGAAAGAGTTAGAGCATTATCATCAAATAACTAACCTTCTAGAATTCTTCTAAAGAACATGCTTTACAATAAATAAAGGAGATTAAGAATCACAAGTGTTGTGGGTTCTCAAATTCCTTATGTATCAGATACACCTCATATATCGAGGTGATGAATTGGTCATGTGATGAGATAATAATCTAGATGATGTTGAGGGACCAGATTTTGAGTCATGGCTTAAGGCCATAAGATCCAAAATGACTTCCATGTAAACTAATTAAGGTGTGACCTTATGGTAGCACTTGTTTGGGATAAAACCCATAAGTGCAATTGGGTCTTTAGAGTTAAGACTGACATGGATGACATTTAGAGAAAGGATCATGCTTGATGTTGGAACTTAAAAGACTATGAAATTTGGCATATGGATATTAAAACTGCATTCCTGGTTGGAATAAGGCTTGTACGTGACACAACCTGAAGGGTTTTATGAATCCAATAATGCAAATGCAGTCTATAAGTTATAAGAGATTAATCAATATGATTGATTAAATACAAGCAACTCAGAACTGGAATTCTTTACTTTGATTATATAGTCAAAAGGTTTGACTGATATATCAAAATAAATAAGGGAAATGTGATTACAAAGATTTAGTGGGAACGTATTCACATTCCACATGATGATGAGGAATGAAATGTTCTAAAATGGAAACTGGTGTGGAAATACCTTCTTTAAGGGAAAATAGAGAAATGTCCTATGTGATAGGAATAGAAATCTATAGAGATAGTTATCGAAAACCTCTTGACCTAGTAAAGAGAGAGCATACATTGGAAATTTATACTGAAGGGTTCAATATGCATAGATTTAGTGGGAGAAAACTTGTCCATGTTACATGGAGTTAGTGTCTCAGTGCCAAGTGTCCCAAATTCTTACAAAGAATAGGAACACATAAATAAATATGGATCTATCATGTATGTAATCATCACATTATCTTGTATGTATTGGACATGACAAGAAAATATGCATTCATCATCTGGTATGTATTGGACATGAAAATTTGATATACTCATCCTATTAACTCATATGATGAGTGGATGTCTGTCTGTTTCCAGTGAGAGTCATTGGAATATCATGAAGAACTTGTTTGGTTCTTATGAAGTACTAGTTCTATGGTAATGAAAGGAAGAGTTGAGTGTAAAGAGTTACACTGATGCAAGCTTTCGAAATGACAAAAATTGATCGCAAAATATAAAATAAAAAAGTGAATGAGTTGATAAATGGAAACGTTCTGATTTAAAAGCCATTTAAATTCTAAAAGGGAATGCTGAGTATCCTTGTGTTATGAACAACAAATGATACTATATGGATCTAGACGTTCATAGAGATGAACTTATAGATATTCCAAACCATTGATGACAAGTAGTAATACTGAGTCAAACAATGGAGCTAAATGTTAGGTAAGGAATATCAGATCACATATTACAACAAGTCCATCTCATACAATATGTCATACAAAGAAGAGATGTGAAACATGCAATATACTGACTAAAGCAAAGTGTTGCTAACACACTGCGTTAGCACTGGACTAGCAGAAACATGTGGGACATGTTTGGAGATCACTAAGAAAATGATTCAAAGGTGATTGGCTCGTAGTGAAAGTGGGAGCCTATTGGTATGTATGCCCTAAGAGCCAATCATATGATGATTTGGATTGGGATACGTTATGATTGATTTGGTAAATATCCAAACCAAGCTTCCAATTTATTCTAGTTCAATCAGTTATGAGATAATGATAGAGAAGAATGAATGTCTAGAAAATGATAGTACTCAATGACGTATGTCTTCAGGTTAAGGACCTGAACAATGAGATCATACAGATGCTAAGAGTATGTACATTCTTGTTTTGTCCCTAGTCAGATGTCATTATGGAAGGTTGATAGACAACAATGACACAACAAGACTATAGTGTCTGTTGGTTGATGACAAAGTCTCATTAGTCGTGATATGTGATATCAAACCAAGCACATAGATACATGTTAGAGAACAATGTATCAGACAAACCCACAGTGAGAGTGACACATGAAACCATGACATGGTAGTCATAGTTAGCTCTCACAGTGATGGTGGTGATTGTGATTCTTAGACCTAAAATCACTACACTTATCACATATCATTGGGTACACTTTGACATCATCAAATGCGGTCTTGAAATATGGATTGTTATAAAGGTGATGATTGGGTGACTTTGGCACATGGGGTTTTGACTCTGAGTGATAGATATGGGATTTGTCTCTCCTGAGGGTGTATGATGTCCATGGCCACTTGATAAGCGACATGAGAAAAGCATGCACATGCACGTGTGAGTCAATATGTGATATTGATGGCACACATATCTCAGACAGTCTGCTTTGGATCAAGGAACATGAATGAATGTTGAAAGGATGGCATCTCCATGCCTTGAGTTCATTCAGGATATCAGAGACAAAGAAATTATAAATTCATTGGAACACCAATCACAGACTGTAGGATTTAAAGTTGTTCTCTAACTTTCCTTTTCATCTGGGTAGCACAGATGTGCGACTAGGCACCACTCTTTGCTTGTGATGTCATAAGCTAGTCATGGACATTCACTGCCAACGTGAAATGGGACCTATAGGGTCACACACAAAGGATTTACATAGAAGAGGAATTTATCCATGAATGATGTTTGGATTTTTTACTAAAGGTATTTAGGTACTCAATCAAATATTCAATCAACTGACTTGACTCAGAATCATCTAGTTCAAGTATTGAACTAACTAATTTGAGTGTCGAATTGATTGAAAACTGCATTGACTGTGTTCTGCACAATCTGGACCACCAACTGACCAGTTCACTGGGTGAAGGCTCAAGGTCAGTGAGATGACCGATTCACTTGGTGAACCGATTAGTTTGACGACCAAACGAGCAAGGTTGGGTTGTCCCGATTCGTGAGAAAAGTTTTTTGTTTCACTTGTACAATTCGATTGGGACAAGAATTGATCTTAGTATTAATTAGAAATGAAAGAGGAAAATCATTTGGAGGTGAGTCAGGAATGTGAAATGACCAGTTCAACTGGTGAACTAATCGACTCACACTCCCAACTGACTGGTCCATTTGTGAAAGACTCGTTCGGTTGCCACAGTGTAATCAGTTCATGGAAATTCTGGACCCTTCTACTCCCACTTTAGTCCCACATTGCCTGGGGCTGAGAACCCTGACCCTGACCCCTCCTATATATAGAGGGGTATTGGGGGGTTCTCAGATAGCACAACTCTAAGCATCAGTTTCTCTGCAAAGTTGTTGTCCTCTCTAGTTGTGGTAACCGAGAGAGCCCAAGCAAGTTCTACCCATCCAGGGAGGAACAACGTGGGAAAGACAACTGTAGGGCAGCAACTTGTTGTGGGAGAGTGTGTCTGTAACTAGTACACCGATAGAAGGGGAAGGATCCTTCTAGTGTCCTGTAGGACAGGACAACTAGAGTTCCTGGTGGTCCGTGTGGACCATCTATAGAGGCGGGAGACTTCTGCAGATCAGGAGGATGACTGTCAACCACAGTTCGGGTCAAGACTAGGAGTTGCACAGACACCGTCGAAGGTAGGTGGGTGAAGACCACACTTGTTGTGAGGTATAGTCACTGAGCAAGCCTCAGGACCATGTATATCTCGCTAAAACCATCCTTCCTATTTCATAGTCATTGATGCGATCCGTGGTTATGGTTTTGTGGTGAGAGAAAATTTGTGTTTCGGCTGCCTTCTCCCTCACCTAAAACCTAACAACACCTAGCTAAATTGACCATTTTTCAGGCAAGATCACAACCCTGTGAATGAAAAAAGTGATGAGTTTTTGTTATAACATGGGCTTTCACATGTATGTACATATTTAAAATGTAACTATTTGAATAATAAGGATATATCAAAAACTTGGTATGTCTTAATTTTAAATTGCGGATAAAATGTTTAATTTGTCCATTGCAATTTTTTGTCGATTTTATTATTTTCAAGAATTCATTAGTGAAAGTAAAAGAGAGAAATATCCCAAAAATGAAATACTAAAAGTAATGGATAATTAGTAAACTACATATGACATTATGTGGAGTTTTCTAGAAAAGTTGTTTTAAAGGCAACTAATGGTTTAGTTTTGGTTCCTTATTGTTTTTAATGAGAAGAGAAGAAGGACTTGTTGGATTACTATTCTAGATTTACTTTCTCACACGAGGTAGATGATCAATCATTCATCACTAGATCTCCATCCAGTGGTTGTCATGCCAAACAAATAAGGGCCTGTTTGTGAGAAAGGAAAGCTAGAACAGTAATCCAACAATTCATTTTTCTCTTCTCTCCCTCATCAATGCTCAAACATATATGGAAATCTTCGATAGATTTGTTAGTAGATTCCGAGTTGACCTACCCTAGGTTTCATCTACATTAGGAGGCAATTATGGATTTTCCCCTTTTGCAACTCCAAATGTAATTCTACCACTATTGTTGAGTATGTATAAAGCATGTGATCCCCCTATGAGATGACCAACGTGTTCCCGATATTGTTCTAGACACCTAGAACACATCCCTACCTCTAATTATTCTACTAAACCCATTATTCACCTCTACCCCTTTCTCTAATCTCACCAAAGATACCTATTCATTTCCTTGCAACACTGATCATCTACATGACAATTGAGACCCTTGATGAGTTCATCAGGGTAAGGCAAAGGTGAAGACCCTCTTTCTTTCTGAATAGGGGGCCTAAAGCTTGAGTTCAACCCAATAGTTTACTATCTGCTGATGAGGAAGAATCAAGGCGAGGTCAAAAACAATCCTTGATGAAAAGACTAGTCTGCCATGCCTTCCCTTTTGTCAGGTTAGGGGCTTTACTGGCTTTGCCCTTCTTTTTTGTTTGGACACGGTCGATCTCAGGTGCCAGCAAGGCCTGACTGATTGGCTCGACTGTGGCCGCATTGCATAGGAACTGCTATATTGCTTGCCCTGATTGGACATACTGTATTAGTTTTTTAAAAAATATAGTAATTTGTAGGAATGCCCAATGATGACAAACTATAGATGAAAGTTGATCAGATTAATGCAAGGATTTCAATAAAATTTATTTCATGACCTAAGTCTAACTCGAATTTCAAAAGTTCCTAAAGTTAATAACTGTAATGTATAAAAAGCATGGAAACAGTAATTTGTTAGTTTTAATAATTATAACTTGCAAAAATGACTTAGATGGATAAAGTTTAATCTTTTTGCATAAAAAGACATCTTTGACTTAATTTGAGTTTATGAATTCATATGATATTGGCTTTTAGAGTTAAAAAGGGATTAAAAATGATAATTAGGATTTAGAAATCCAAAACCCTAATGAAACCCTAATTTGACCCCAAAAACCTAACTTGGAACCTAAGTCAGTTTTAATGTGAGTTTATGAACAAAATAGTAATACTTGGGTGTTATGCATTAATTTTAGGGTGATTTCTTGCTTATTCTCAATTGTACCTCTTTACTTGGATTTTAAGTTAACTTGGTATGTGGTTACTCCTATGACTACTCACCATAATCGACTTCCATGATATCTCAAAGATTTCCAGATTGGATTACTATTAAATGATTTCATGTTTATTTACTTCCTGCAATCTACAAAGTCACTATGGATATCATCTTATATAATGTAATCTTCTCAAAATTGAATCATCACTGGTGAGTTAAAGAGCATGGGGTGAATAAAGTCATTATGGGAATGATTGGTGATCAGTTTAGAAAGGAAGATCACCTCAAGCCAAGCCCAGAAAAGAAGGCATATGTATGAAACCAAGCTCGGTTGAGGGAATGTTGTGAATGTCCATTGTAGGGACCAAAACTCAAAAGAGATGGTTTAAAGAGAGGGCACACCATAGAGAAAAAGAGGCTAAGGGTGGCAAGGTTAAAATAAGAAAATGCTTGTTCAATTATGTAATCATAATTGTCGTTATGTCTGAATATATTATTACACCTACATGTGAATATTTTGTTTTTCCCACATACCAATATATCTCAATATACTGACTGTTGTTTTGTTTCACACCATTTTAGGTTAACCTTATATTCATCTACAAAATGGACATCCTGAGAAGAAGGCACCAAAAGGATTATGCTTAAATTATCATGGAGGATTTAGTTAGATAGTTTTATTTTGTTACTTCAAAATAATTTCAATATCAAGTAACTCCTGAGTGTTAAGTTTATCTTTCATATTGTATTAAACTCTTTCCCTTTCAATGAAATTTATAATTATTTTTGGTTAATTACTAAACCTCTATCCTGTAAATATGATTATGACCCTTTCCCTCTTGATCCATCTAATTGGTGATAACATGGGAAGGGGGTCATTACATTTTGTATCAAATCTTGGTTTACCATTTAACTTCAAATAATAATTAAATTTTGAGAGTGTTGTAGAGCCCAAGGGAATTATTAGGGTATTTTTATAAGACAATGGTGTCTAGAAAGGACCATGACTCGAGGGCTGGCAAAACATTCCTCCACACCTCTAGTTGGCTTATAAGGACTCCCAGGTTCGCGCATCCTGCCTAGATAAAGTTGGAAGATTTTACTCAAAATATTATATCTATAGTTTTTCTTCTCATTTAAATTCATCCCTTCTCTACCCCTACTTCACTCATCAAAATCCTATTGACTTGATAATTGCTTCCTCTACCCTTATGAGTATTAGGGTTATGGATACTAGGGATTAAGGCATCCTCCACCAAATAATAAAATGCATGTAAACAAATGTCACAAACATAATTGTTATGATGCTTTAAATGCCCTAAAAATAAGACTAGGGTCCAGTGGCATCTTAGTCTCGTGGCTACACCATGCCAGGGAGAAGCCCACCTATAGGAGAACATCGATATGATCGAGTCTTCATGATTGACAATGAGAAGACTTAGGCCAATGTCAATCATCTTATAGAAGGTAACCATCCTTAGAATTCCATTTCCTATCCTTTACCATGAAGTGCAAAGTTGGACCGTCATCCTTAAAGGTTTTCTAGACTTCCTAGCTATAGTGACTGAGATGGAGAAAAAAGTGCATCCCATAGAGGAAATAGAGGTAGTCAAGAACTATGTTGATGTGTTCCCAGAAGATATGCCACACATACCTCGAGAGAGAGAAATGGACTTCTCAATAGAGCTAGCTCTCGAGAAAAACCCAATCTATAGGGAACCTTAAAGGATGGCTCTCACCAAATTGCTTGAGTTAAAGAAGAAATTGCAGGAATAACTAGAAAAGGGCTTCATCCAACCCAACACATCCCCATTGGAAGCATCGATCCTCTTTGTAAAGAAGAAGGATGAATTGCTCCATATGTGCATGGGATATAGAATGATAAATTAGGCTACCATTAAGAACAAGTATCCTTTACCCTGTATAGATAGCATGTTTGACCACATCAAAACCACATAAGCTTTCTCAAAGATTGACTTGATATCTGGTCATTACTAGTTGCGAGATAATAATGAGGATATCCCAAAATCCCTTTTTGAACCCACTATGGACACTATGAGTTTTTGGTTATGCCTCTTGGGTTGTCTAATGATCCAAGTGTGTTTATGAATCTTAAGAATTGTGTGTTCCAGCCCTTCCTTGATACCTTTGTCATAGTGTTCATAGATGATATCATTGTTTACTCCAATGATCTAGAACAACACTGTGAATACCTATCTAAGGTCCTTGATATCATGAGAAAGTAGAAGTTTTATGGGAAATTCTCAAAGTGCAAGTTTTGGATAGACCAAGTTATCTTCCTCCAGAACAATATATCGGGAGGAACTGATGAATTGAATTTAAGTCACTTTTCAAAGGCTATTTTCCCAATCTATTTCATTCTTAATTTTTTTTTCATATTATTTGACCATTGATATCATCATTAGCATGTGAAGTCATATTGCATCAATTACTATCTAAAATCACCCAAGTATATTAATTTGTTAATTTTTTGGACTTATATTTTATGTTTCCATATTTTAGGTGATTTGGGTATTTACAAAAAATCTTTGTGCCACTGACTTATGTTTCAGTGGTACAAACTTGTAGATAGAATCAATCCAGGTTGATCGATATATTTCAATGCCACAGACTTATGCTTCAGTGGTATCAACATTTAGAGGAAAATTTATCTAGGTAGAAAGGTACGACTCGGTTCTATCAACTTTGATGTCGGTAGTACTGAAATTTATGAAGAAAATGCAGCCGACCAATGGCTTGGTGCCACCGACCTTGGTATCGGTGGTACTAAATTTATGCATCTAGGAAAGATTAAAGATCTTAATCAATACAACACTTAGCATTTATGATGCCCTAAGTCCCTCTTATGACAATAAGGGAGTCCAACCATATCTAAATATCACATTCTAGTTCATTGCACGATGACAAAGAGCCAAGAGAAAAGTAAGGAGAGGAGAAAGCCACGTTCTTGAAAATTTTGGCACCTCTCGTGGAAAGATTTGTAGCCAGAGGATAGCTAATTGTCATGTTCATCAGAGGGAGTCATCCAGATCACCTTCTCTAGGGGTTTTTACTAGTTCTCTTATGTTTTCCTCATTTTCTCCCCTTCCATCTATGTGTATGACAACATAAATCATATGGGGCAATCCCCTAGTTCCTTAGGACTCAGGAGTAGCCCAACTTGTACTATAATTGATAGTATGATTCGATACATATGTTTATCTTCATTTTTTGACAATACATATGTTTTTCTTAGCTTTTGAAAATAATACTATGATTGCGTAATGAATTGACTATGCCTGATCAACATACCTAATTTCTCAGATCCTTAATTACTTCAAGAGAGGGATTTAAGATTAGAAAAGTCATCATATTATATATTTTACATCGTGCCTTGAGAGAGGGCTTACGACTGTGAAGGGTATAACCCAAAGGATTCATTAAAGAACCTAGCTAATAGTTAAATTTCTATGAGAATGGGGTTCATATTATATTAGGCAGTGAATTACATTGTCAACGTGGGTAATTCTTTCTACATGTCCACTGGTCTAGGGTTAGGAAAAATATATACTTATAAATGATATTAATTGCAAGGTGAACTATGGTAAAACTATAATCCTAAGGAATCCATTCCATTTGTGATCACAAGCCAGTTAGTTTAGTTTTAGTTCTTCCAATTAGTTAATTAAACAACCAATCACTTATTTACAAGGTCTAGCTAATCGAGTCATAGTTAGTAGTAGTCTATGGATAATGTTTCCTTGAGTTCGACACTCGGGCCTCATAGGCCTATATTACGTGATACATGCATTTATATTTTATACATGTAGTAAACACACATCAAGTTTTTGACATCATTGTCAGGAAAACGGCAAATCCATCACTACGAGTGTTGTGACTGGCCATTCTAAGCCACACTTTTTTTTTCTTTTCATCATTATTACTTTGAAAATTCAGATTTCCATCAAATCATAAGTATTTCGTTCTCACATTTTTCTTATTATTTATAGGTACTAGTGCATGGTTCAGACCATGACCTCTAGTTGGAGACAATCAACTCCATAGAGTGTAGGTGAAGAGGAACTCCATCACAGAGCAAGGGAGTATGGTAGTTCTAGGGAAAGACTTCTCTGAATTCCAGCACCATAGGTGACGCAACCAGAACTTGTAGAAATTGGAGATGGTAATGTGGAAGATGAGGAGCAAACTTTTTGGCAAAGATCAAGGCATCATCTGCTAGAGCACGGCTAGGGAAAATTTTGAAGCAGGCAGTAAATGTGGGAAACTATAAAATTGATTCATGATTAGTGACACTTACAAAATCACAGACATTTCATGGGCATAGTATGGAGGATCCCATGTCTCATTTTAATAATTTCATGGAGAGTTGTGACATACTGAAGATTGATAGGGTGCCTATGAAAATAGTTTATCTAAAACTATTTTTGTACTCACTAGCAGACAAGTCAAATGCTTCGTTATTAAGCCTTACCTTGAATCCATATCCACCTGGGAGGGAATGTAGATGGATTCTTTGAAAGATACTTCCCTCTGTAAATGACCCATGACCTAGTTGGGAAGATATAAAACTTCAAGAAGCATGCATAGAAGTCTTATTTAGAGGTGTGGGAGAGATTCTAGAATATGTTGAGGAAGGTCCCTCATCATAGGATTGACCCTTATAGACAAGAAAAGACATTCTACTACAGCCTGCATAAGGGAGAAATAACCACACTTGATAGTGCGGAAGCAATATTTTTTTTCAATAGTAAGACATCTAAGTGTCATGAAATCTTAAAGAGCATGGATAAAAATTAGTCATGGGGGAAGAAAGAGAAACTCCAACAACTATAAAAAGTGTTGGAGTGTCCAGAGAGATCACAACATTGAAAGAGAAGATGGACAACCTTGCCAAGAAATTAGATCAAAAACTAGGAAGCTCATCTGGAGGTGAGGAAGAAGAATGCATGTATATGTAGCAGTAGAAATACATGGTGGAAATGCATATTCATGGAGAAAGGATCCTAAATTTTCATTAAAGAATCCCCACAATTTTTAGCAAGATCTGTCTCAAGAAGAACATGCCAAGTCAGAGAAGGGAAATGCACAATAGAAGTATCAACATGACAGGGGCCCCAGTAAGATAGACCAAAGATGGACAACCTTGCCAAGAAATTAGATCAAAAATTAGGAAGCTCATCTGGAGGTGAGGAAGAAGAATGCATGCATATGTAGAAGTAGAAATACAAGGTGGAAATGAATATTCATGGAGAAAGGATCCTAAATTTTCATTGAAGAATCCCCACAATTTTTAATAGGATCCATCTCAAGAAGAACATGCCAAGCCATAGGAGGGCAACACACAATAGCAGTATCAGTAGGACAGGGCCCCCAGTAAGATAAACCGCAATGAGGACTTGCTAGGAAAATTGACCAGTCTGAACCAGACAATCATAGGTCAAACACATACGAACCTACAAAATTAGGGGTCATGTGTCTTCTTTGAAGAAACCATGACATATAAATCTAGATTTGACATAGAGGGACCAACAAAATCTAGATACTGTATATGGGCTATTTAAGAATATAATTAAAAAGAAAAGGAGGATATCTTATTCAGATGTAGTAGTAATGAAGGAAGAGGTTAGTGCACTTATACAAAAGATATTACCATAGAAGCGGCAAGATCCAGGTTGCTTTAATATACTATGTTACATCAGCATAGCTAAATTTGGTGATGTTATATGTGGCTTTGGGGCAAGCACAAATCTCATGCCCTTAACAACATTCATTAAATTGGGGTTGAAGGAATCCAGGAAGAGAAACATCAGCATACAATTGGCTGACAATTGAGTGGTGAGACCAATCAATATCTGTGAGGATGTGCTAATAAAGGTTGAGAAGTTCATCTTCCTAGAAAATTTTGTAGTTATAGACATGCAGGATGACCATGGTAATGAGCTACTCTTAGGGAGTCTATTTCCAACTACAATAGTTATGATCCTAGAAATAGGTAGAGGAAGATTGACATTAGGCATTTAGGACGACTGCATTGAAATAAAAATTTTGGACTATCAACCAAAGGCTGATGAGAAGGCACAATGCCACATGTTGCAGAAATCAAACAACAAGGTGTCCTTATTTCTGGGAAATCCATTTCTAGATATGTCTCATGTTATGACAAAAGCACATAAAGGCACACTGGCAATAGATATCATGGAGCAAAGTAAGAATATTTCCTTGAAAAATGTAGCTAAGCATCCTAATGATCTAGAAGAAGTAGCTTACCCTACAAAAATTGAAGAGGGAGAATCTTCCACTCTCACACAAGAATATATGCAACTACCATTAGATGCATGTATCATGAACTTGGTTGATGATTACACACAATATCATTTACTTGATGACTATGTTCTTTTTCTTAAGGCATTACCAGGCTTGTACTCCATGCACTATGAAGATTTGGGACTCCCTCCTCCACCGTTGATCCCGTTGCTATAGTGCCCCTCAAGCTTGAGTTGAAGCCACTTCCTCTTCATCTGAAGTATATTTTCTTGGAGACAAACAAGAAACTTCCTATCTTCATTTCATCTTCATTGAGAATGCATGAGGAGGAGAAATTACCTGTTGTGATCAAGAAACACCGGGCATCATTCAAGTGGTCTATTGCAGACATCAAGGGAATATCTCTTAGGTTTTGTCAACACAAGATCAGAATCAAAGAAGGAGCTAAATTGATAGTACAACCCTGATGGCATTTTAATCCCATCATGATTGTGGTAGTGAAGAAAGAGGTAGTGAATCTTCTATCAGAATGTATAATTTATGCTATATCTGATTATGATTGGGTTAGCACAACCTAAGTAGTTCCTAAGAAAGGGGGGATTATGGTCACTACGAATTCAACAAGTGAATTAATTTTGACTAGGTTAGTGACTGATTTGTGTGTGTATTGATTATCGCCAATTAAACACCACCACATTAAAAGACCATTTTCCACTCCCCTTTATTGACCAAATTCTTAAAAGGCTCGCCAACTGTTATCACTTTTGTTTTTCTGGATGGGTATTCTAGGTATGATTAGATTTCTACCAAACCACATGACCTAGAGAAGTTAACTTTCACTTGTCCCTATGGCCTGTTTGCATACCGTCGGATTCCCTATGGCCTTTGTAATGTGTCGGTCATGTTTCAAAACTATATGCTCACAATTTCTCAAACATGGCAGAGTGGTTCCTTGAGGTTTGTATGGATGATTTTTCAGTGTATGGAGAATCACTTGAGGACTACCTTGCCAATCCTAATAAATTTTTGCAAAGTTGTGACGACACTCACCTTGTTTTAAATTGGAAAAAATGCTACATGATAGTGAGTGAGGGGATAGTTTTGGGACACAAGGTGTCCAATAAAGGAATGGAAGTCGACCCGATTAAGATAGAAGTGATCTCAAAGCTCCCTCCATCGTCATCAGTGAAAGGGGTTTGGAGTTTCTCAGGACGCGCCAATTTGGATCGACAATTTATAAATTATTTTTCAAAGATCACCAACTACTTTTAAAACTGCTAGAGAATGATGTTGAGTTCAAATTTGATGAATGATGTTTGAAGTCTTTTGAGTTGTTGAAGGAGAAACTATTGTCCACGCCTATGGTACATGCTCCATATTGGAGCCAACCATTTGACTTAATGTGCGGTACATTAGATTATGAGGTATGGATTATTTTGGGACAATGCAAAGACAAAACCCCTATTATCATACATTATGCGTTGAAAACCCTTAATGATGCCCAACTCAATAACTCTACAACTGAAAATGAACTTTTAGATATGGTGTTTTCTTTTGAAAACTTTTGTCAATACTTAATATGGTCCAAGGCGATAGTTTGGACTGACCGCATGGTTATTAAGTATCTTTTATAGTAAAAAAATGTCAAACCTAGATTGATAAGGTGGATTTTTATTTTGAAAAAATTTGATATAGAAATAAAGGATAAGGTTGGTATAGAAAATGTTGTAGTTAATCATTTATCTCATTTAGAAAGAGTGGATGAGACTAATTCAGAAATACCCATTGTTGAGAAGTTACCTGATGAACAATTATTTGTTTTGCAAAACAAAGACTCGTGGTTTGCAAACATAGTGAACTACTTTCATATGGTAAGTTAGTAGAAGATTAAGGGTATCAAGATAAGAAGATATTATTCCACTCCTTGAGACTCTATGTGTGGTATGACCCGATTCTAGTCAAGCAATGTAGGGATGGTATTCTGAATAAGTTTGTGCCGCAATGTGAGTTTGAGAGCATACTGGCACATTGCCAGTCCTTACCAACTAGGGGACACCATGCTAGCTCAAGGATTGTGGATAAAGTCTTAAAAAGTGGTTTTTACTGGTCATCGCTATGTAAAGATGTTTATAATTATGTGTGAAATTGTGATTCATTTCACTGGGAAAGGAATATATCTAGTAGACATGAAATGCCTTTGAATACCATCCAAGCGATAGAGGTTTTTGACTTATGAGGGATTTATTTTATGGGACCCATTGTGTCTTCAAATTCAAACCTATACATTATGCTTGCAGTGGATTACCTATCTAAGTGGGTGAAAGCAATTCCAAGCCACACTAATGACACACATGTTTTTTGTAGGTTTGTGAAAGACTACATTTTCTGCAGGTTTGGGGTGCCAAGAGTAATCATTAGTTATGGTTGATCTCACTTCACAAATATGAAATTCAGAGATTTGTTGAGTAAGTATGGAGTGAGGCACATGGTAGGAACCTTGTATCATCCCTAGACCCAAGGTCAGGTTAAGGTTTCTAATAGAGAGATTAAGAGGATTCTATAGAAGACTATCTCAACAAGTTGGACCAATTGGATCATGCAGTTGAATGATGCTCTCTGGGCATATAAAACATCCTATAAGACACCTATAGGAAGAACCCATTTTAGGTTGGTCTATAGGAGAGCTTGTCATTTACCTGTGGAGTTGGAACACAAAGCAAAGTGGGCTTTGAGAAAGTTGAATTTTAATCTTGATAGTGTAGGGAATAAGCAATGAGCTTAGGCTAAATTCTTATGAAAGCTTGAGGATACATAAGGACAGGACTAAGAAAGTGCATTACTAACATATACATCATAGAGTCATTACTCTAGGAGAAAGGGTGCTTTTTTTCAATGATGAAATCAGCATCCCAAAAAATTGGAATCTAGATGGAGTGGCCCATATGTGGTGGTTAAGGCATTCCCTCATGTAACAGTGAAAGTTATTGATGCGGCTGAGTCATTTCTAGTGAATGGGAAACATTTGAAACATTACTAAGGAGAATTAGTGGATGGGACTGAGGAGTTGAAGCTCCTTGAGCTTCACTGATTTTTGCATGACATAATCGTCAAGCCTAGGACGTAAAACAAAAGATGCTTTTGGGCGGCAACCCATAGTGTAGATTTATCTTTGATGCAATTTTCATTTTTGATTAATGTAGAAGAATTTTTTTGTATCTTTGATTTAAATCTTCATGTAAAAAGGTACCTTGGTCATTTTTGTTTGATGTACAGGAAGGGTAACATTCGGTACCACTGACATCAAGGTCAGTAGGACTGACAATTTGAGTCCCGATCTAGGCACTTCTTCCATGATCAGTACCACCAACAAAAAGAGTCAGTGGCAAGATCTCCTCATAGGTTGGGGCGAGAGAAAAATTGCAAAAACTTGGTACCATCGATGGACAAGTCTGTGGCACCAACATTTTTTGTAGAACCCACACCATGCCTAGAGAAGGTACACCAAGGGGCTCTTCGGTTGTACTGAGAATGAAAGAAAAAAAATTACAAATCAATACCACCAATGGTGGAGTTAGTGGCACATACATTAAAATCATAGGGCAAGCAAAATATTTTGGTACCACCAACCCTAGAAGTCAGTGACACCAACTTGGGAAGACCATTATTTGTGCCTTCAGATCGACGATCGAGAGAAATCCAACCCAACAGTATGTGGTACCGATCCAAACTTGGATATCAAAATTTAGTATCACCGACACACAGTCAGTGGAACTAACACATGAAGATTCTTGTGTCTCTCATTGACAACCTACATCAATCAGTACCAAAGGAAGACACCAACACACAAGGATTGAGGAATATCTTGGTACCATCGACACCCATGTCGGCGGCACCGACACAGGCTAACTAGGCAATCTCGGGGCTATATATGAGGAGGTGTGGGTGTATTTAAACACACGTACATCACTCACTTTGCAATCCAGTGAAGAAATAGTGCCCTATGGTGTTCAATATCTTCATTGAGCTCCTTTCCTAATTCATATTCTCTTAATTGGAGTCCATGGCTTGCCGAAGACAAGCATCAACTAGCGAAACCAATCAGATGGTGTCGAATATGACATAAATAACATTCACAGATGGGGACCAAAAGAATATCTTCACCACCTTGATGAAGAGGGAGATGGTGCCACATGGTATGGTGATCACACCTTCCTAAATGAGATGGGCTCCATCGACAATCTTTGCTAAGTTTGCACCTCCCAGGGTACGATGGGTGATCACCCCTTCTTTTGTTAATGGCCCACCTACAAAAATATAATTTGTGAGTTCCTATCCTCCTTGGAGGACTTTTGCATCCCTGAGCACGAGGAACAATGGTAAGAAGGATGTGTTAATTTTAGACTCTACAACACCATCCACCATCTCACACTAGGGGAGTTCAATAACATCTAGGATTGGCTAGTAGGAGACATATGCCACATATGCTACACCCCAAATGACTTTGACTTCAACTGGGCATGGAGGTTGTTCTTAGATCTACCATAGGTCTTAACCACCAACTGACATCAGGCATTAGTCAAGGACATGGACCATCCATTTGCTTAGATCCTTCATAGGTAATTGACGAATGCTATCTTTGCCAAATCTGCACAAGGGAAGGGGAAGGTGCAATGGGCGGACCTCTATGGTCTTTGGCCACTTTTGACCTTAGGAAAGGAGAAGGTGCACTTTGGTGCATTCTTTATCCAACATAAGTTGGTAGTAAAGAGGCAAGTTCAGCGACAACCCCCAATCCATTTTGGAGGGCTAATCACTCCTTTGACATTGTACTTCCACCTCGACTTAGTAAAGGTAAATCCTATGAAGACCTCTTCAAGGTTAGATTTCAATCATTTCAAGAAGGATATCCTCATGAATAAATATGACGACATGGTTTATGCTTGTTGCACGGTGGATGGGAAAATGCGGGAAAGGGCTCTTTGGACCCCATTTTCCATTTATGAGGGGTGTTACACATGAGATGGACATAGGAGGTTGCAGATTTGGTACTGTGGAATAAGATGTGTTAGAGATAGAATCATTACTAGATGAGGAAGATGGTTCAAAGAA
Organism: Alisma plantago-aquatica; assembly: GCA_963693085.1. Taxonomy (NCBI): domain Eukaryota; kingdom Viridiplantae; phylum Streptophyta; class Magnoliopsida; order Alismatales; family Alismataceae; genus Alisma; species Alisma plantago-aquatica. The sequence continues at coordinate 1,572,272,431 of OY856409.1, forward strand.
GTCCAAGTTGCCTTACAATAGTAGGCAATAGCCCCCAAGATGCCATGACAATATGCAACATCTAGCTCCACTGCATTGCCACCTACACAACCTGGAGATCTTTCTCCATGGATGATGTGTATGGGATGCTACAATTGATTCAACTACGGTGGTAGCAATAGGAGACGACCTTGATAGAGATTCATGGGGTCCAAGAGTAGCTCCTTTAGCAGCAATCAACAATATATGACAACAAGCGTCATCTCCTGGTCAACCAGGAGAATATGCATACCCTCTTGCAATGGATTGAGCATTACCAGAAGTCACTATATGATCTCTGCTTGAGCCGGGGGAAGTTTGCTAATTACCCCAAACCCCCAGATATTCCTACTCATTCATCCAGTTTCCTCAACACATTCTACCCACCAGACCCGAACATGCCACCACCATCATTCTGATTTGTGTACTTATATTCCACCTCTTTGGTTGGATTCTGACTATGATTACATAGTTAAGTTTAAGCTTGGGGGTGTTGGAACAACTCTATCTTTATGTTTTTCCTTCGTTGTTTTAGTTTTTGCGTTAGGTTTTGTCATTATGAATTTGTGGGATCCACAACTATCTAGTGTAATTGTCGATCATAATTATCATAATTTATGTTATCATCCTAGTGTGTGATTTTTCAATGAAACTTGATAAAATTGGAACAACAAAAAAAATTCATGTCTTTGAAAGGATAGTTGCAAAGTTCAAAGGAAGTATCACCTAGAGGAAGTGTATGGATTAGTCAGCTTGAGGACATTTAATATTAATGAAAAGTCATAATTTATCTGAGAATTGAGAATGATGATGGGGTTTGAGCCTGAAAAACCTTAAAAGGGAGTTTTAGGAAGAAATTCTAAGCTTTTCCTATACATAGTTGATATGAGAGGGACATATCATAGTTTAAGAAAGGCATAGTCTTTTAATCTTGTGATTTCACATGCTTTTCATTACATTTCATCTACCACTTTAAGATAATCAACTAACCCAAAATTGTTTCCTCTTGACTGCATCACATAACATAATAGGTGACATTATAGCCAGTTTTTATATTATTACATCAGTAATATATTTAAATACATATATATATACATATATAGAGAGAGAGTGATGTGAATAACAATTATTGCATAACAATTTTCATATAGTCTGCATTTTTTTTGGCATCATTCTTTAATCATGTATGTAAATAGATTATTCCACAATATAAAGTGAAAGGATACACATCCATAACCCTCTAAAGTAAAAGAAAAAAAATGATATATGGAAGAAAACCCCGACCATAAATCATCAATCTATGCCAAATTAAAAGGGAAGAGAAAGAAAAAGATGCCTTGATCCTAAAAATTGAAATTTTCTTCAAGGAGAAGTGAAAGTAGTTACAATATGTATTCTTTTACTTCATTCTTGTAAACTAAATGATATCATCAGTGCATGCATAATTTTTTCAAATAGAAGGCACTAGGATTCATCTATTTCTAACTTTTATAATATTATAGGTTCATCAGGTTTACTTTTTGCATAAGCAGTTACTTGTGATTATTCATAAGCCACCTACTTCATTCCATCCATTTCTCTTTATGGTAGGCCACATATATGATGAATCCCCTCATACACATTTATACGGGGAACTGGTTCCAACTAGCTTGGTAGGTAGAAAAGAGAAATGTAGATAGGGAATCACATGATGCACCAAGGAATGCCATATTCATCATGATATTAACTGATATATTAATAATGTTTCATTTATCTAAGAGTGGATGTCTTTCATGAAATTTTTTGGTCACTCTAGGGTAGTTATTTGTCAAGTGGTTGGTAAAGGCCAATTCAGAACTGCCACTTGGGGCTAGTTGATAAATCTAGTTTATATTATATATCCTCTTGTTGACTTGTCTCAAACAGATCCAAGGGTAGTGTTGCTGGAGGGAGAGTAACATTCAAGCTTAGGGGATGTTGGTTCAATGAAATGAAGTCACTTTTCACATGCTATTTTTCCAATATATTTCAATCATAATTGTTTATTTTCATATTATTTGTGAATTTATTATCATGATTATTATGTGAATTCATATTGAATAAATTACTATCAAATATAACCCAAGTAAATTAATTTGTTATGATTTTTTGGGCTTATGTTTGATCTTTCCATATTTAGGTGATTGGGTATTTACAACAAATATCAGTGCCACCGACTTGTGTTTAGTGGTATCAACTTGTAGATAGAATCAATCTAGGTTGATCGATATATTTTGGTGCCACCAACTTGTGTTGTGGTGGTACCAACATTCAGAGGAAAATTTATTAAACAAAAAGGGACAAATTAGTGCTATTGACTTTGATGTCAGTAGTACCGACATTTATGAAGAAATTGCAGCCAACCAATGGCTTGGTTCCACCGACCTTTGGGTCGGTGGTATCAATTTGTGTGTCTAGGAAAGATTAAATATCTTTATTGATCCAAGAGTTAAGACATAATGATGTCCTAAGTCTCTCTTATGACAATAAGGGAGTTCAACTGACCTAATTATCACGTTCTAGTTCATTGCACGATAGCACATAGCTGGGAGAAAAGAAAGGAGAGAAGAAAGCCATGTTTAGGATGATTTGAGCACCTCTAGTGGATGGGTTAGTAGCCAGAGGACAATGAATTATCACGTTCATTAGAGAGAGTCATCTAGATCATCTTTTCCAGGGGTTTTCACTAGTTATCTAATGTGTTCCTCATTGTCTCCCCTTCCATCTATGTGTATGACAACTGAAATAATGCAGGGCTAATCTCCTAGTTCTTTAGGACTAGGGAGTATCCCCATTTTGCACTGTAATTGATAGTTTGATTTAATATATATGTTTTTCTTGATTTCTGGACATAATACTATGATTGCATAATAAATTGTTAAAGCCTAATCAACATAGCTAATTTCTCACATTCTTAATTGCTCTGATAGAGTGATTTAGGATTAGAAAATTCATCTTATTACAAAGTTTATATTGTGCCTTGAGAGAGGGCTTACGATTGAGAAGGGTATCCTAGAGGATTCAATAAAGCACCTAGCTAATATAAATTACTTCAAAAGTGGGGTTTATATTAGATTAGGTAGTGAATTACACATCAAGAGTGTGTAATTCTTGCTACATGTCCTTTTGTCCAGGGTTAGGAGAAATAAATATTAATAAATGATGTTAATTGTAGTGTGAACTGTGATAAAATCGTAACACTAAGGAATCCATTCCATTTGGGATCACAAGCCATTTAATTTAGTTTTAACTCTTGCAATTAGCCAATTAATCAACCAATCACTTCTTTACTAGGCCTATCTTATCAAGTCATAGTTAGTATTAGTCTCTAGATAATGTTTCCATGAGTTTTACACTTGGGCCTCATAGGCCTATATTACGCGATACGTGCACTTGTGTTTTATATGTGTTGTCAACACACATCAAGAACCATTTCAGTGGACCCTACCAAGGTATCGACTATTTGAAAATGGCCGGCCCCAAAGAACACATTCAAGATTCACTTCTTCTTGGGATTGGCTGGATATGATTGGTGATTAACTAAGAATTTCTCAAAGACTACTTTTCCCTTGACCAAGCTCATTAGAAAGGATGAGAAGTTCACTGGCTCGATATGTATACAACACGATTCTAGGAATTGATAGAAAATCTTACCTCCACCCCCATCTTGACCATACCTCAGGTAATTAAGGTTTCTTCATCTTCACTGACACATCATATATGGGCTTATGATGTGTGTTAGAGAAGAATAAGCATGTGGTTTCCTTTTATTCTAGAGAGCTCAAGCCCAGTGAGTTGAATTATCCAACTCACAATCTGGAACTCACAACAATTGTCTATTCTTTGAAGATTTGGCGATGCTACCTATATGGAGCTACCTTTGACATCCTCATCCACCATAAGAGTTTGAAGTACCTGTTGAATCAAAAGGATCTAAACTTGCAACAAAGACATTGGATTGGATACCTTAAGGATTTTGATTTCATCATAGCCTACCATCCCGATAAGGCCAATGTGGTTGTTAATTCCCACAAAAGAAAATGTCTTAGTTGTGCATCTAGTTTTGTTAACTAGTAGAGGAGACTAGAAGATTTTTCTTGATGGCCTCCACATCCTTCGGTAGATAGGATTTGTCTTGCCAATATCAAATTCAAGCCTGACCTCTTGACCAACCTTGTAGCAGTCCAAAGTTAGAGAAGATGAACTGCTTAATGGCTAGGCCTCAAGCTTACCTCTCAGTGGGTCTGGATTGTGGAATCCATTATAAAGGTCATATTTTGGTTCTTGAAGATTCACCCTTAAAGACTCATATCTTGCAGGAGGCTCATGGATCAAATTACACTGCATGCCTTGTCACAACAAAGATGTTTAAGGACCTAGAGTGATGCTTCTGGTGGTCACAAATGAAGAGGGAGATAACTTCATATGTGGCTAGTTGTAACATCCCTGACCTGCGTTATGAACTAAACCTAGGTGTTTTGCCTAATTAAGTTGATTATATGCTTGCTTATATTTCTTTAAAAGTAATTAAGGCTTTTGAGGAACTTATATTTCAATTTCTGTCCTTTTTGAATAATGTTGAAACATTGTTTTGTTAATTTTGGACTAATATGCAAATTACCCAAGTTGAGGGGTTAACTTGCAAATAGAACATGTCAAGATGTTACTCTAATGTTGAGACATCATAAGAATGTATATTATGTGGTGGTATGGTTTCCACAAGCTCGGACATCAATATAAAGCTTGTAGAGCAATCCTAGTGCTTTAAAACCTAGTTTTGGTGTAATGTGCAAATTACCCAAAACCTAGGGTTCAACATGCAAAATATCACCTCTAGAGGGTCTCTCATGTTTCTTGGCATAAAGTGGAATGAAGAAAATGATAAGGGTACCTCATTTGAATAATCATGGAGGAGAGAGAATCTTGATATGGAATAATCATGATTTAAACATATTATGGATCTTTAATATAACTTAATGCAAAAAGAAATAAAGTAATTATGGAGCCCTTCGATAAAAGGTTGGAGGATGTGTTTGCAATAGTTTTGACAAGCTTGTTCCATGATTGGGCACCAAAAGGATCTTGGTTGAAGTGGGAGTTATTCACATTAATGTAATATAAAGCAATATCCAATGAAGGATGGATATTAACACATAACTCTTTAAGATGCTTAGTTCCTTTTCCTTTAAACCTTAGACAATGAAGGGGGTTTTGCAAGGTATTAGAAGGTGGATACGTGGCCAATGAGTGGAGGAAGTTTGGTGGAATTTAATTGGGAAATAAAAGGAGATAAACCTCTTTTTTCATTTTCCTTGAAAATCCATATATATATATATATATATATGTATCTTTTCCAATAACACAACAGATCATTTCCCTTAGTTCTTTTCTTCATCACCTTGCTCTGACCAACCAAGGAAGAGATGTAGACCAGAGGAAGGATGAAAAAACTTGCTTGGTTAGTTTTGATCACCATCTACCTCAAATTCATGGTGGAAACCATAAAACCAGGTTAGATTCATGGTTTTCTTCACACGATTTCCTTTTCTAGCCATCCTGTCCATCCAAAGATTGAAGAACGAACCTTGGACAAATGCTAGAGCTCAATCCACCATTAAATCTGCGGAGCTTGGAGCTCTGGATCAGTTCTAAAGGCGGGTTTTATAACTCTAACTCTTAAGATTTGTTAATGCATCCATCTCCTTAATAAATCGTTGGCTATTTTTTCTTCTTTGGTATTCTTTTGGTTAATTGCTATAACCTCCGTGAAGAATAGCAACAGTTATTGGTTGTTCTTAGGAAGAAGAAGATGACATTAACTTTGATGCTTATCCAAATAAAAACACTTAAGAAAATGGTTTGGTTTTGTGCTCAAACAGTTTCCCAAACCGTTTGGGAGCAAACAATTTCAAACCGTTTGATTGCAAACGGTTTCATCCAAACCGCATAGAAGCAAACAGTCCAAGACTATTTGGTGGTGTTGACCATTTGGAGGCCTATTGACAATAATGAAGACTAATCATCTATCAAAAATTATCAATTAATTCCAATTGGCTCACCAATTAAAGGTCCATCAACCCTCTAAACCCTAATCGGGTTAATTGCTATTTTGATAATTGAATAAAGTTGAGACTTGGGTTGAGTGACCTAAATTGTTTCAAAACCATTTGGGGATCACCCAAACAGTCTCAAGACCATTTGGTGATCATCCAAGACCGTTTGGAGGTCTAGGGTTAAGTATGATCGACCAATTGAAGATCCAAAGGTTCTAAGTTGAAGTACAATCAATTGCTGATTTGGTGATCAACTCAATGGTCCAATCCATAATTAGTTGACTTAGTTTTTGGTGTTGACTTGGGAAAACGGTCTGAAGACCGTTTGGAGGCTATCCAAATGATCCCAAGACCACTTGGGGTCAGGTCATGACCAAATTGGATGATGGTTCAATGGGTTCAAATCAATTAGACTCACATTGAATTATGTTGAAGGGTCATCGATTCCAAACCCTAATCCAATTGATTCAAGCCCTAATTGATGATCAATTAAGGTTCAATTGAGGGTCAAATCATTTGATATTTGATCTAATTAACTCAATTGAATGATGATGATAGGTTCAATTGGTGATTGGTTACATAAACTTAATCATTGAGGGGATCAACATTGGAAACATTAATTCAATTTGACTTGTTGAGACCATACTTGGTCCTTGCAGTTTTGAGGGGCTTTGGACCAAACAGTCTCAAGACCGTTTGGGACCAAATGGTCTCAAGACCGTTTGGGACCAAACAATCCCAAACCGTTTAGGTTCATGCGGTTTCAAAACCGATTATATCCATGCAGTTTCAAAAGTCAAACTTGGGCAAACGGTCTTCACCTCCTACTTTACCAAACGGTCTTGAAGGTCTACTTTACGAAAAGGTCTCAAGGGAGACCAAGACCGCATGAGGGTCCAAATGGTCTTAAACCATTTGGAGGTTTAGTATGAAAGACTGTTTGAGGTCTAAGTTAGTCAAGATCATTTGGGGCCTTAGTGGCCAAGATCGTTTGGTGGATGTTTAACCTAAACCTGATGGGTACTTAAAGTGGTTAAAGGACAAGTAATTAGTTAATTAATATATGATGTAATCAAAGGTGATTCATGATACTTGTACCTTAATGGGATAGTGTGATTGAAACCCATGAAGTAATTAAGCTCTAATAAATACAATGGTGATGATATAAATCATGAAGTCAATTCTCTTTCATGATTGAGTTACTTAACCTAATCAAGGTTGAGGTAAACATCATCCTATAGAGGATAAGAGAGATAAGATTTCTTTTATGAATGTTAATCAAGTAAGGGACTTCTTATATGAATGAATATCTAATTAGGGTATGATCCTTCATAGTGAGATCATGAAAACCCTAATTATGATGGTTAATGAATCTTAACCCTAAATTGAGGGTGATAATAGAAGTATCCCTAAAGCATGATGATGATGATGTAATCTTAATTCATAATGATGACATGATAAACCCTAAATCAAGGTATGTGAATAGTAAACCCTAATTCCAATTAAGGTGAATAAAAGTGTGAAACCCTAATCCTGGGTTATGCTTTATAGCATGAAGCTCTATGATTAGATAATGAAATGAGGAATCACTATTCCTAACTGAGTTAAGGAGATGATTAATCCTACTTGAATTGAAAAGGGAAACCCTAACCCTAGTAAAGGCATAGTGGTACAACCCTTGAATAGTGAAGTTATCTTTGTTTTGTAATATGCTGATATGAAATTGATGTACCTACTATCACATGTGCTAATCTGTAGGTTTTATGAAATATTGAATATAGCCAGGTAAGAGCTATGATGCCTTGTTCATTAAAAAGTATTTAATGAGCTTTGTAAGAAATAATATGCAATGTTTCCTATTGAAAGGTAACAAATGAGATTGACAGGTTGTATGAGCCATATGAAACACCTGCAATGCTACTATTATGTTTACACTGTTAAATGACTTAATGGCATTTGAGTTACCTGTTAAAGTGGTAATAAGTGATTTGATGATCTAAGGGTTGAAAACCCATATTCTTGGATCACGATGATTCATTGATACAGGAGGTTCATTAAGAACTTCAGTTCTATAGCTTTACCCTTGACTAAGTTGACCAGGAAGGATGTTCCTTTTACCTGGAGTGACAAGTGTCAACAATCGTTCCAGTTGTTAAAGGAAATGTTGACAAGTGCACCTGTTCTTGTGTTACCTGAGAAGGGGAAGGGTATATAGTTTTCTGTGATGCCTCTAAGAATGCACTAGGATGTGTGTTGATGCAGGATAAACAAGTGATTTCTTTTGCTTCTCGACAGATTAAGAAACATGAGGATAATTATCTGACACACGATCTAGAACTAGCTGTTGTAGTCCATGCCTTGAAGATCTGGAGACATTATCTTTATGGAGAGACATTCTAGATTTTCACAGACCATAAGAACCTAAAGTTTATCTTTTCTCAGCATGAGCTTAACATTAGACAACGCCGCTGGATGGAATTAATCAAGGACTATGATTGTATGATTGATTATCATCCAGGGAAGGCCAATGTGGTTGCTGATGCTTTAAGTATAAAATTAGCAACACCAACCTTAGACAGAGCATAGCTGAATTATTTAGTGTGCTCTAGGAGGGATATGCTTATCTCTTTAAGGTAGGATAATGTACAGTTAAAAGTATCGTTATTATCAGGATTGTTAGTTGAGATGCACATAAAACCTACTCTGAGACAACATATTAAGGAGGAACAACAAGTTGATGTTGTAGTTCAATAGATTAGATCAGAGTATGGTAGTGAGAAACGAGAAGGTTTCCATGATTTAGATGATCAGGTAGCCTGTTATCATGGTAGGATGATAATACCTGATGTTGAAAACTTAAAGAAGTTAGTCCCCGAAGAAACTCATTTTTTAATGTATGCTATGCATCCAGGAAGCACCAAGATGTATCGTAACTTGAAAGATATGTATTGGTGGCCTAGGTTGAAGAAGGATGTTGCTGAGTTTTTTATGTGGTGTCATGTGTGTTAGCAAGTTAAAGTTGAACACCAGAAGCCTGCAAGAACAATGCAACCTTTACCCATACCACACTGGATGTGGGATCATGTAACCATGGATTTTGTGGTTGGCTTACCCAAGACAGCCAAAGGTCATGATTCCATCTGGGTAATAGTAGATAAGTTGACAAAGACAACACATTTCTTACCTATTAAAACAACCTATTCTGTTGAGAAGTTGGCACAGTTGTATGTAGATGATATAGTGCGGCTGCATGGGGTCCTAGTTACCATTGTTTCTGACAGAGGTCCCCAGTTTACGAGTCATTTTTGGGAACGACTTCATAAGGCTTCAGGCACACAGTTAAGGTTTAGTACAATCTTTCATCCTCAGACTGATGGACAATCAGAAAGGACTATACAGACTTTGGAAGACTTGCTTAGAGCATGTGTTCTTCAATTTATAGGAAGTTGGGATCTGCACCTAAGTTTGATAGAGTTTGCCTACAACAATAGCTATCAACATAGCATTGATATGGAACCTTATGAAGCTTTGTATGGTACACGTTGTACATCTCCCTTATGTTGGTATGAAACCAGTGAATATCAACTTTTAGGTCCTGATCTTGTGCAGCAGACCACCGAGAAGATTAAAATAATACAAGAACATTTAAAGACTACACAGGATAGGCAGAAATCTTATGCTGATAAGCATCGTAGACCTTTATAATTCTAGGTTGGAGACAGAGTGTACCTTAAGGTCTCACCTTGGAAAGGAGTTCTTAGATTTGGAAGGAAAGGAAAGTTAGCTCCTAGGTTTATGGGGCCTTATCCAATCATTGAATGGATTGGAAAAGTAGCTTATAAGCTAGAGTTACCACCGGAGTTGCAGAAGTTACACCCAGTGTTTCACATTTCCATGCTTAGGAAATGTCATCCTGATACAGAATCAATTCTGCAGCCTATGGAAGTAGAATTAAACAATGATGTATCTTATGTTGAAGGACCTATGACAATCCTTGACAAAAGAATTAAAAAGCTGAAAAAGAAAGACATAAGTCTTGTAAAAGTCCTCTGGAATCACCGTGGAGTTGAAGAAGCTACGTGCAAACTAGAGGAAGAGATGAGGAGGAAATGCCCTACTCTTTTCTTTTAATATGTCTTGTTGATGATTTCGGGGACGAAATCCTTGTAAGGGGTGGATAATTTGTAACATCCCTGACCTGGGTTATGAACTAACCCTAGGTGTTTTGCCTAATTAAATTGATTAGATGATTGATTGTATTTCTTAAAAAGTAATTAAGGCTTTTGAGGAACTTATTTTTCAATTTCTGTCCTTTTTGAATAATGTTGAAACATTGTTTTGTTAATTTTGGACTAATATGCAAATTACCCAAGTTGAGGGGTTAACTTGCAAATAGCACATGTCAAGATCTTCCTATAATGTTGAGACATCATAAGAATATATATAATGTGGTGGTATGGTTTCCACAAGCTCGGACATCAAGATAAAGCTTGTAGAGCAATCCTGGTGCTTTAAAACCTAGTTTTGGTGTAATGTGCAAATTACCCAAAACCTAGGGTTCAACATGCAAAATATCACATGTAGAGGGTCTCTCATGTTTCTTGGCATCAAGTGGAATGAAGAAAATGAGAAGGGTGCCTCATTTCAATAATCATGGAGGAGAGAGAATCTTGATATGGAATAATCAAGATTTAAACATATTATGGCTCTTTAATATAACTTAATGCAAAAAGAAATAAAGTAATTATGGAGCCCTTCAATCAAATGTTGGAGGATGTGTTTGCAATAGTTTGGATAAGATTGTTCCATGCTTGGGCACCAAAAGGATCTTGGTTGAAGTGGGAGTTATTCACATTAATGTAATATAAAGCAATATCCACTAAAGGATGGATATTAACACATAACTCTTTAAGATGCATAGTTCCTTTTCCTTTAAACCTTTGATAATGAAGGGGGTTTTGCAAGGTATTAGAAGGTGGATACGTGGACAATGAGTGGAGGAAGTTTGGTGTAATTTAATTAGGAAATAAAAGGAGATAAACCTCTTTTTCCATTTTCCTTGAAAATTCATATATATATATATATATATATATATATATATATATATATATATATATATATATATATATATATATATATATATATATATATATATATATATATATATGTATCTTTTCCAATAACACAAAGGATCGTTTCCCGTAGTTCTTTTCTTCATCACCTTGCTCTGACCGACCAAGGAAGAGCTTTAGACTAGAGGAAGGACGAACAAACTAGCTTGGTAAGTTTTGATCACCATCTACCTCGAATTCATGGTGGAAACCATAAAACAAGGTTAGATTCATGGTTTACTTCACACGATTTCCTTTTATAGCCATCTTGTCCATCCAAAGATTGAAGAACGAACCTTGGACATCTGCTAGAGCTCAATCCACCATTAAAGCTGTGGAGCTTGGAGCTTTGGATCAGTTCTAAAGGCATATTTTATAACTCTAAATCTTAAGCTTTGTTAATGCATGCATCTCCTTAATAAATCGTTGGCTATTTTTTCTTCTTTGGTATTATTTTGGTTAATTTCTATAACCTCCGTGAAGAACATCAACAGTTCTTGGTTGTTCTTAGGAAGAAGATGATGACGTTAACTTTGATGCTTATCCAAAGAAAAACACTTTAGCAAATGGTTTGGTTTTGTGCTCAAACGGTTTCCCAAACCGTTTGGGAGCAAACGGTTTCAAACCGTTTGATTGCAAACGGTTTCATCCAAACCACATAGAAGCAAACGGTCCAAGACTGTTTGGTGGCGTTGACCAATTGTTGACCGTTTGGAGGTCTGTTGACAATAATGTAGACTAATAATATATCAAAAATTATCAATTAATTCCAATTGGTTCACCAATTAAAGGTCCATCAACCGTCTAAACCCTAATCGAATTAATTGTTGTTTTGATAATTGAATAAAGTTGAGACTTGGATTGAGTGACCCAAATAGTTTCAAAACCATTTGGGGATCACCCAAATGGTCTTAAGACCGTTTGGTGATCACCCAAATGGTCTCAAGACCGTTTGGTGATCACCCAAGACCGTTTGGAGGTCTAGGGTTAAGTATGATTGACCAATTGAAAATCCAAATGTTCTAAGTTGAAGTACAATCAATTGCTGAATTGGTGATCAACTCAATGGTCCAATCCATAATTAGTTGACTTAGTTTTTGGTGTTTACTTGGGAAACGGTCTCAAGACCGTTTGGAGGTTATCCAAACGATCCTAAGACCATTTGGGGTCAGGTCATGACCAAATTGGATGATGGTTCAATGGGTTCAAATCAATTAGACTCACATTGAATTATGTTGAAGGGTCATCGATTCCAAACCCTAATCCAATTGATTCAAGCCCTAATTGATGATCAATTAAGGGTCAATTGAGTGTCAAATCATTTGAAAGTTGATCTAATTAACTCAATTGAATGATGATGATAGGTTCAATTGGTGATTGGTTACATGTACTTAATCATTGAGGGGATCAACATTGGAAACATTAATTCAATTTGACTTGTTGAGACCATACTTGGTCCTTGCGGGTTCGAGGGGGTTTGGACCAAACAATCTCAAGACCGTTTGGGACCAAATGGTCTCAAGAACGTTTGGGACCAAATGATCCCAAACCATTTAGGTTCATGCGGTTTCAAAACCGATTGTATCCATGCGGTTTCAAAAGTCAAACTTGGGCAAACGGTCTTCACCTCCTACTTTAGCAAACGTTCTTGAAGGTCTACTTTACCAAACGGTCTCAAGGGAGACAAAGACCGCATGAGGGTCCAAATGGTCTTAGACCATTTGGAGGTTTAGTATGAAAGACCGTTTGAGGTCTAAGTTAGTCAAGATCGTTTGGGGCCTTAGTGGCCAAGATCGTTTGGTGGATGTTTAACCTAAACCTGATGGGTACTTAAAGTGGTTAAAGGACAAGTAATTAGTTAATTAATATATGATGTAATCAAAGGTGATTCATGATACTTTTACCTTAATGGGATAGTGTGATTGAAACCCATGAAGTAATTAAGCTCTAATAAATACAATGGTGATGATATAAATCATGAAGTCAATTCTCTTTCATGATTGAGTTACTTAACCTAATCAAGGTTGAAGTAAACATCATCCTATAGAGGATAAGAGAGAGAAGATTTCTTTTATGAATGTTCATCAAGTAAGGGACTTCTTATATGAACGGATATCTAATAAGGGTATGATCCTTCATAGTGAGATCATGAAAACCCTAATTATGATGGTTAATGAATCTTAACCCTAAATTGAGGGTGATAATAGAAGTATACCTAAAGCATGATGATGATGTAATCTTAATTCATAATGATGACATGATAAACCCTAAATCAAGGTATGTGAATGGTAAACCCTAATTCCAATTAAGGTGAATAAAAGTGTGAAACCCTAATCCTGGGTTATGCTTTATAGCATGAAGCTCTATGATTGGATAATGAAATGAGGAATCACTATTCCTTACTGAGTTAAGGAGATGATTAATCGTACTTGAATTGAAAATGGAAACCCTAACCCTAGTAAAGGCATAGTGGTACAACCCTTGAATAGTGAATTTATATTTGTTTTGTAATATGCTGATATGAAATTGATGTACCTTCTATCACCTGTGCTAATCTACAGGTTTTATGAAATATTGAATATAGCCAGGTAAGAGCTATGATGCCTTGTTCATTAAAAAGTATTTAATGAGCTTTGTAAGCAATAATATGCAATGTTGCCTATTGAAAGGTAACAAATGAGATTGACAGGCTGTATGAGCCATATGAAACACCTGTAATGCTACTATTATGTTTACACTATTAAATGACTTAATGGCATTTGAGTTACCTGTTAAAGTGGTAAAAGTGATTTGATGATCTAAGGGTTGAAAACCCATATTCTTGGATCATGATGATAAATTGATAGGGGATTGAGATCCCAATGTTGATATAGCTGTAAAATAAACTTGATTCAAATAGTACTCTTTCTTTATAGCAATTGTTTTAATGGTTTATGTTTGAAAATATGCCTGATGCTAAAAGAATGCTGAAATATACTTAAATAATCAAGTATAATGATATCATGTAGAGCCTTTAACATAGATCCATCATCGTCAGAAGCTAGATGATGGTGAAATAGGTTTTCCTAAGGGAATTCCTGGAGAGCATACTTTTGAGTATGTGGGGGTTATGGACGCGAATACACTTATGTCCTAATGAAGGAATTGATGTGAGATAGGCATCTAATCTCTCAATCCTTCATGATATGCATATGCCGAGATGATGTATCACTAATCTCCTGATGATGTTGTTAATGACGCATCGATGTGAGATAAACAAGAAATCCCTCGATGGAGAAGAGAGTATAGCATGCCACTGTAACTCTAATAGAGAAGTTGCCAGAATACCCTAGAAAGCTATTTTACCAGAGACACGAGATGTCCTACATGTTGTTCCTCACACTGACTGAGGAGGATGAGGTCATAGAAATCCGGCTCTTCTGATGACCTATGTATGGTACCGATTTCGACTTCGCAGTGGTCGGTTCGAGTATGAGCAGTATACCTCATCTCCTCAGGGCATAAGTATGTTTGTAAAATGTAATCAGCTGTGTAGAATATTTGCTTAGGTTGAACTACGAGAAACAAATATTGATGATACATTGTTTATAATGTCCTAGTTGAATAATTAGTATACATGTTCTTCATATTCCTTATTTAAATGACTTGTTACTCAATCAAGTTATAATTGAAATGATTGCATAGAGAATACTGCTCTACTTAACATATTTAATGAAATACCTGCTGTTGAATAATTATAATTCTACTGCTTAGTGTTATTCCATTATCTGCAATAACAATGCTTATGGCAGAGAGTTATAACTCTCACTGGGATAATTTTCAATTGTCTCACCCCCGTGGGATTCACCTTCTTAGGTAGATGCCGAGGAAGGAGGAACCCATCAGTGGGTGAGCAGCAGCAACATCAGGGATAGCAGTGATCCACATGTGGAATCACTGTCTGTTTGGTCTTGTATATAGAGAGTCCTGTGTGTCGTCTCTATACTCTCAGGTCCTAGGAGTCAGTAGATGGTTTAATATAGATATGAGATTTTGTCTTAGTGCCTCGAGAATTTTGTATACTTCTTTGTATAGTTTAACAAGAGTAGTCAATGTTGCGACTCTCGAGATGAGATACTACAGAGATGTAATGATGAATTAGCTTGTAAATAACTTACCTTGTTTCTTTATGAAAGAGTTTTACCGTATGTGGATCTCTTAATAAAAAGTTTTAATTTTTAGTGATTTTCAGTAATTTCACCGCTAATTAATCGCTTCCGTATCTTTTAGCTTAGTGAATAACATTTTGTTTGAACGATGTATCACACTAGTTGTCTCATGTACCGGATGGTGAAGTTGGGCATCAACGACCCAGTGGGCTACTCAAATCGATTGAGATTCCTGAGTGGAAATGAGAGCATATCACCATGGATTTTGTGGTGGGTCTTCCAAAGATAAGAAAAGGTCATGATGCAAAATGGGTTGTGGTTGACTACCTAACCAAGTCAGCACACTTCCTTACCCTAAAGGTCACTACTGAGATGTCAGACGTAGCTGATATTTACATTAGAGAGATTGTTGATTTGCAATGTGTAGAGTCAATTATATCTGATCGTGACCCTAAGTTCACTTCAAAGTTATTGAAACAAGTTCAAGAGGAACTTGGTACGAGGATTAAATTCAACATAGCTTATCATCTGCTAACTGATGGGCAATAAAAAAGAATGATTCAGACCTTAGAAGATTTGTTTAGAGAGTGTGTGCTTGATTGGGGTGGTTCATGGGAGAAATACCCCCCTTAGTTGGACTTTCCTATAACAATAGTTACCAATCCAATACTAGGATGCCTCTGTATCACACTCTTCATGGGAGCTCGTGTAGGTCATCGCTTCATTAGGATGATGTCGGTGAGAGGACCTTGCTCAGGTCAGAGGAACTATAGTTGTATGTTAACAAGGTCTCTTTGATCAAGGAAAAGCTAAATAGATCCCATGCTTGATAGAAGTCATATGCTGATACAAATAATACAGATTTGCACTTTACTACATGTGATCATGTGTTTCTAAAAACCCAACCCCTCTGAGCTACAACTAAGAACAGAAGAAAATTGAGTCCCTGATATGTGGGTCCGTTCAAGATTCTAGAATGGAATGGTGAGGGCTCTTATTGTTTAGATTTATTACCAAAATATAATGATGCATGATGTGT
Source organism: Alisma plantago-aquatica (assembly GCA_963693085.1). Lineage (NCBI taxonomy): Eukaryota > Viridiplantae > Streptophyta > Magnoliopsida > Alismatales > Alismataceae > Alisma > Alisma plantago-aquatica. The sequence continues at coordinate 1,572,288,818 of OY856409.1, forward strand.
TCCATGCGTCCAATCTGAAGTGCTATGTGAAGGATCTTGCCCATGTGTTGAACATTGAGCCTATTGAACTCCAAGGGAGATTGACACACTCTGAGTCTCCTATGAGGATAAAAATATCCAAGGTAAAAGAGCTTAGGAATAATAAAAATAGAGATGGTAAAGGTTCTTTGGAAGCACTTGTGGGGATTAAGCCACATGGGAGCTAATGATGGACAAGGAAAAGTCTCATCTAGAACTTTTTGTATGATTAGTTGAATTTTGAGAACTAAATTCCAATAGGATTTTATAACATGGTTTCTCACATGTATTTACATATTTGAAATGAAAATATTTGAATAATAAGGATATATCAGAAACATGGTATGTCTTGTTTTTAAAGTACATATTTAAAGTATAATTTCTCCTTTGCAATTGTTTTGTAAATTTTACTATTTTCAAGAATTTGTTAGTGAAAGGAAAAGAGAGAAAGATAAAAAAATGAAATACTAATTGGAATGGATAATTAGAAAATTAAATATGGAATTGTGTGGAGTTTTCTAGAAAATTAGTGTTGAAGGAAACTAATGGTTTAGTTTAGGTTCCTTATTGTCTTTAATGAGAATAGTTATCAAAATAAGAAATATAGCCAAGCTGGGAATAGAAAAAAATCAATTTGATGCCTTAAATAAATTAAATAAAAGGGAGACTTTTAGACAAATAAAAGTATCATTAACTTGTTTATTTTGATCTCTCATCTCACCCACACTTCGATATAAGTGTTGAAGACTTTCCTTCATAAATTTGGGATTAAAAGGATAAAAGGACGGAGAAATATGAATTATATTAGATTTCCTTAAGTGAATGGTTTATGGAAATAATAATTAAATGCCAAAATTTGATTTAGAAATCATACCCGACCCTTTACTTATTTGTGTTGCATGAAACCACTTGATTGGGCTCTAACAATGATTGAGTCATCATCTACCTCAGGTGAGAAAGGAAATCCAGAACAGTAATCTAAAAATTTCTTCTTCTCTTCTCTCGCTCATCAATGCTCAAGCATATATGGATACCTCTTCAATATATTCCGGAGGAGATTCCGATTCAACCTACCATAGGTTTCACCTACATTGGGGTGCAATTATGTATTTGCCTAACTCACAACCACAAAGGTAATTTTGTCTCCATAGTCGAGTATATATAAATGCCTAGGATCCCCTTGTTAGATCACCAAAACATTCACAACATTATGCTCTACTCCCCAAATGTGTCACTTTCTCCAATTCTTCACCTAACCGGTCCTCCACCTCTATCCCTCTTTGCAATCTCGCCTAAGATATATTGTAATCATCTTAGAGACATTGATCATCTCTAGGGAAATTGAGACCCTTAACAAGTTTGTAAGGGAAAGGTGAAGGTGATGGACCTCTTCCTTAACATGCATGAGGCCTAAAGCTCAAAGTCAACCCACCTCTTAACCACATGCTCACAAGGAAGAGTCAAGTAGAGATTGAAGACAACCCTCAACAAAAGACTAGTCCTCTCCAGCTTCACTTCACTGAGGTTAGGAACTTTAATATCTTTTCCATTCTTTTTCATTTAGAAACATGCGAGCGTGGGTGCCAACAATGAGAGAGCCAATTGGCTTGACTGTGGCCCCGTGGCCCCGACCCTATTGACTGTCGCCTTTGTGGCATGCCCTGACAGGCCATATTATATTAATTTTGTAAAAATTATAGTAGTTCGTTGGAATGTCCAATGAGGACAAATTATGTATGAAAGTTGATCACAAAAATGCAAGGATTTCAATCAAATTAGTGTTTTAACCTAAATATTACTCAAATTACAAAAGTTCCTAAAGTTCCTGACTTTAATGTTTTTTTGGTGAACCCAGCTCATCTATTACTTTTTTGTATTTTTCAAATGTACAAGTGTGTTAACTTTAATGTATTAAAGCATCAATACCCTAATTTCTTAGTTTTAATTATTATAACTTGCTTAAATGACTTAAATGGATGAAGTGTAATCTTTTTGGTTTAAAAGGAAATCTTTAACTTAATTTGAGTTTAAGAATTCATATGATATAGGGTTTGAGCGTGAAAAAAACATTAAAAGTGATTCCAGAACCCTAATTTGACCCCAAAACTCTAACTTGGAACCCAAGTTACTATTAATGTGAGTTTATGAACAAAATAGTAATAATTGGGTTTTATATTTTATTTTAAGGGTGACTTTTTGCTTATTCTCAACTGCACCTGTTTACTTGGACTTTAAGTTACATATGAGAAAGGCATGTGGTTACACCTATGACTACTCACCTTAATGACTTCCATGATTTCTCAGAGTTTTCCTGATTGGATTGCAATTAAATTCTTGCATGTTTATTTACTTCATGCAATCTATAAAGTCAATATGTATATCATCTTATATAAATGTAAATAGCTCAAACCTTGAATCATCTATGGTGAGCTAAATAGCATGGGGTGAATAAAGTCATTATGGGAATGATTGGTGATCAAGCACAGAAAGGAAGATCACCTCAGGCCAAGCCCAGAGGTGAAGGCTTATGAATGAAACCAAGCCTAGGTCAGGTAGGGTTGTGAATGTCCACTACAAGGACCAACACCCTAAAGATTGAGTTCCCCATAAAGAGGCTCCCCTAAAGAGAGGCCATACTGTAGAGAAAAAGAGGATAAGGGTGGCCACGTTATAACCAGAAAATGTGTTTTCAATTATGTAATCATAATTGTTGCTATGGTTGATTATATTGTTACACCTAAATGTGAATATTTTGTTTCCCCCACATATTAGTATATCTCAATATACCGATCGTTGATTATTTCACAAAGTTTTAGGTGAAGCAGATATTAATATGCAAAATGGAAATCTTGAGAAGAAGGAACTAAAAGGAAGATACTTAAAGCTACCGTGGAGTATTTAAATAGATAATTTTACTTCAAATTGCTTCAGTAGAATTTCCATATCATGTAACTCCTCAGTGGAGAGTTTATCTTTCATTTTATATAAAACTTTTTCCTTTTGATGAAATTTATAATTATTTTTGATTAATTGCTAAACCTCAACCTTATAAATATGATAATTGCCCTTTCCCTCTCAGTCCACCTGAATTTGGGATAATAGGGGAAGGGGGTCATTACAGTTTTCCTATACAATCAACAATTTTAATAATTCAAAGTGGATGAAGTCAGAAACTAGAAAATTTTCCCAATTCAAGATGGATCAACTAGGACTAGTAACTATTCTGGTCAATTGCATGCTCTCTGAGGAGTGACAAAGTTGGGTTGTAACATATTATGCATATTAAAAATTACCCCTTTACAATGTGATCTCTTATTTTAGAACTATTTCCTTTACTTAAATGGTAATAGGATGTTAGTAATCTCTTTATTTATATTTTTAACCAATAAATCAGTTATTTGAGGCTTTAATGTAAGAAAAAAGAATAATACCTTAATTTGGGTCTAATAATGCAAACTTATCACATTGAATGACTTAATTTTACTATAATTTTCCTATGGGTAGGTATGTGGAAGGAAGAGTTAAAGCATGAGGTTTGAAGAAAATAAAAAAAATGTAGAAGATTATTTAGGCATCAAGTTAATTTTTGATAGGTTTATAGTTATGAGCGTTAAAAATAATAGCAAAATCATATTCCTTATTCCTCAATTATCTAACCTACCAAATTTGGACATATTTAGACAACAACTGCACCCCAAATGGAGAAGGAAAGATATATTCATTAAATGCAACAAAAGACTAAGTCCATAGTGTTTAATGATTATCACATTTTTTCTAATTTAAAAAACAACTCTAACTATTAGATCCAGATCCGACAGATCGAGAGTTGTATCCTACCTTGGGTAGGAGACACCCACATATGAACAATTTTGGTAACTATTGAGGCCTCATTTTTTAGACTATACTTCCTCAAAAGTCCCCTCCCTCTCTCCTATGTGACCTAGTTCCTACTACGGTGCTTGCAACTAGGGCAAGGTGGTCCTCACCAGCTTGTCTGGTTGAGCTTGAAAGTTTTGGGCTTCTAGAGAAGGAGGGGGTGAGCAGTTGACGCCAGTCTAAAATGGCAGAAGAAATTAGCATAAGATGTGAAGCACTAAGATTAGAGGAAGAAGAGGCGAAGGTATTTGTTCTCTAATGAAGAAAGGGGTATAGAAAATGAAGAGATTCAATTATCCCTGGCGGTTAGACTCCTAATGGAGAGATCATACAACTTCAATGCACTGCAAAGAATGTTGTCTCAGATATGGAACCTATAGATGAAGGACAAGACTAAGGTCTGGGAAGGGTGTTCGTGGACATTCGACAATTGCTTACTTCTACTAATGGAGATAGAGGCGGGAGACCAACCTTCACATATGACAATAAACAAAGCTCCTTTTTAGGTAAGATTCTACAATCTACCTCTGGGCTATAGATCAGACAAAGAGCTACGGAAATAGCTGAGAAGATGGGAAAAATCATATAGCTAGACCCAACAAATATGATGTGGGAGAGGGCAAGAAGGGTGAAAGTCCTAATCAATGTAGAAAAACCTATCAAGATGAAGCAGATTATGCAAGATCCAAAAGGCAACAAATTTAGCACAGAATAGAGATACGAGAGGTTACCAATATTCTGATATGGGTGTGGAAAACTAGGACATGTACACATAGATTGCACTACTATGACAAAAGGAGAATAGAATAAATGGGGCTCCTAGGTTAGAGCCTCCCTGAGAAAGCCTCCAAGACAGATACAGCTTCAAGCATATCAGAGTAGTAAGAAGGAGCCGTTTAGAAACATGATACCACCTAAGAAGGAACACAACCATAACCTGATGGGGTCACAATCTCATAGGGGGAAAGGCCTAGTGGAAGGAGGATGCTGAGAAGGGGTCATGGAGAAAGAAAGAAGTAGTTTAACATAAGAAACAAGGTGGGACAAAGAGAGATGGGACCAATGTGGAGCATGAGATTCCAGAAAACCAAGCATCGTTGGAGATATCAAATATCACGAGCAAAACTACGAGCTTAAAAGGAAGTAAAGAGGGGTCAAGCTTTGAGATATACGATGAAGTGAAGGAGGTGGGAAGTGGAGAGAGAACAATAGAACCAAGTGCATAGGGGGAACACTGGAGGATACAACAAAAAAGTGATGAAAAGGGAGCCTCATGTCATAGTACCAGTAGTGAGATTAGCTTAATGAAAGATACCACACATACAGGTATAGTGCTCGACAAAAGGCACATGGGTGAAATAGGAGTAATGAAGGCATCAATGACAACAACGTGAAAATAGTCAGAAGATTCAAAAGGACAAACATGGGAGGAAAAGAATGGAGTCGAGGAGAGGTGGAAGGGATAAACAAAGGAACAAAATGAAGGTTAGATATGGGAAAGAGAAAATAGATCAGTTAGAAAGATTGAAGCAACAAGTTAGGTAGAGAAGGAGAGAGAAAATGGTGTGGGATTTCAATGAGATAACTTGCCTTGAAGAGAAATCAAGAGACGAGATAAGATTTGAAAGGTACATAAATAACTTCAATGATTCTATCAACAACTACAATCTTGTCAAATGACCCTTTAGTGGTAATATCTTTACTTGGGTGAAAGGGAAGATGGTGGAAACTACAATCACAGAGAGGATAGGTAGAGCCTTGGTGACACATGAATGGAACCGAATGTATCCTTGGGAAAAGATGATTCATATGTTAAAAATAGATTTAGATCATGCACTTATTATTATTAAATGTGGTAGGGACATTTGCAATCAAACTAGCAACAAGAAATTTAGAATGGAACAATACTAGCTGGCAGACCCTCAATGCAAGGAGACCATTAGTAATAGCTAGAAGAATTATTTAAATAATAACATCACAGAGAGGATTGACCAATGTGCTACATCGCTTGGTGATTACACAAAGAAGAAGTTTGGTGAGATTGACAAAAATTCAGTTCAAGCTAAATAATCATTAGAACCTTGTCACAGTAGAGAGATGTTAGCAAAAAATAGCAAGATGCAGCTCCCTATGAGAAGAAATTAGCTCATAACAAAAACAAAAGTAAACATACTCGTTTACAAGGGCTAAGATCAAAGAAATGAGGGATGATGATCAGAAAACATCTTATATAAATAACAAATCCTTATAAAGAAGGAGAAAGAACAATATTTACAACCTCAAGGATAGAGAATGAAACTGGAAATACAAGACAGAGGAGATTGAGAATATCATTCTCAACTATTATGCATGCCTTTTCAGATCTAATGGAGTCCATAACACCAATGAGGTACTGAGAGGTGTCAACAAAGTGGTGAATAATGATCTAAATACATTTTTGGATGGTGAACCCGCTATGGAGGAGATTAGGAAAGCGGTGTTTAGTATGCACCTGAACTAAGCTCTCGGTCCTGATGGGCATCATGCTAGTTTTTCCAAATGTAGGGGAGCATAGTTGGGGAGAACACCTATGCATACATTAAAGGATGGTGGAAGGGAGATCAAGGTGTCAAATACATAAATTCTACCAACATTGTCCTCATTCCTAAAGTAAAATATCCCAAAAGTATGAATGAGTTCAGGCTGATCAGTCTTCACAACACAATGTACACGATTATCTCCACGGTCCTTTCCTGAAGAGTCAAACCATTTCATAAATGAGATTGTGTCTCCCAATCAAATCGCCTTCATTCTTGGGAGATATATAACATACGACACTCTTATTGCTTTTGAGATATTCCACACCATGAAGAGAAAGACAAAGGGAAGGAAAGGTCTTATGGAGATCAAACATGACATGAGTAAAGTGTATGATGGAGTAGAATGGGAGTTCAATGATCAATTCATGAAAAAGATGGGATTCAACAAATCATAGTGCAGAAGGATAAAAAATTGTGTAAGGACAATTTTCTTTTATTATCAACTCATGTAAGAAGGGTTTGGTTGTTCCACAAAGGGGGCTCCATCAAGGGGACCCCATGTCTCCTTATCTGTTCTTTTTTTGTGAAAATGCCTTTTCTTCTCTTCTCAAAATGGTGACCACTAAGGGAAGCCTTACTGGTGCCAGGGCTTGCAAATGACCTGAGAATCACACACCTCTTTTTTGCTGATGATAACATATTGTTTGCTAAGGTGAATCTCCAAGAATACAAGGAAGTAGCCAATACTCTGAGCTATTATGAGAGGGCTTCAGGACAAAAAAATCAACTTCACTAAGACAAAGATATCCTTCATCCGTAACGTATGTGAAGCAAACAAAGAATACATAATTAAGGAGTTGAATGTGCAACATGTAGAATCACACAAGAAATACCTAGGTCTTCCGACTATCATCGAAATATCTTAAATATGAGTGTTTAAGGAACTGAAGGATAGGATTGGAAAAAATCTAAGCAGTTGGAAGGAGATCTTCTGATCTAGGAATTGAAAGAAACCCTCATCAAGTTTGTGATACATCCATTCCAAACTACATGATGAGTATTTTCATGTATACCTAATGCTATCATTGAGAACATAACAAGGATGATCACTAGATATTGATGGGGCAAGAAAGAAGGAAACTCCATTAGGAAGCCTGGTCAAAGCTTAACCAACCTAAGTGAAAAAGGAGTTTGGGGTTCAGATATCTAAGGGTCATTAATCAAGCTCTGTTAGCAAAGCAGACATGGAAACTTTTGAAAAATCCTAAATCTCTTGCCGAAAAGGTGTTAGAAACCAGGTACTTCAAAAGTCAGTGTTGTCTAGATGCAAGGAGAGGTTTTGATTTGAGCTATGCATGGAGATCGATTTTGGGTGCAAAGTCCCTTATTATCGAGTGCCTAAGGATGGTGTGTTTCTCAAACGTAGAGAAGTGAACTGAAAGAAGGAAGTGCCAAAGGGGAGAATGGACACGCCAACTACTAGGTAGCTATGGTTCTTTTTATCCTCGATAATGATGCCAGAAAGCTTGGTGTGTTTCTCCATAGGGTCACACAATCATCAACTGAATGGTGACTAGATGCGACCCTAAAGGGGTTTCCACACACTTGGGATACTTCAAAATTTATAAAACCCTAATAGGATCTCTCGCATACACTAAGACACTTACTGCAAGGGCACAAGGTCATGTTGAAGTATCAAAGGGAGGCAAGTTAGGGGTCAAATCCAAGAGAGAAAAGGGGCACTAGAGCTGAGTTAGTTTTGGCTAGGTTCCTACTATGGAGTCTAGGGATGAAGGGTTTAAAGGTGGATTTTGTTTGCTTACACTAAGAGTTGAATAAGAAAGAAATTAAAGGAGGACAAACAAGATCAACATCTAAGTTAACCCTAGCTAGACAATTAATTCTAATGAAAAAGAGGAGACAAGACACTCAAGAAGGGAGTAAGATACACTAAGGCAAGAGATAAAAAATCTACACTGCACTAAGCTATAAAACAAGGAAAAAGAGAAATTAATGACGTAAAATAGCAAGAACAAGGCAAGATCAAGGCAAGGAACTAACTAAGCAATTAAAGATCTAACTAAGCTAACACTAGCTAAGCAAGAAGAAAATTAGGGTTTTAATGCAATAAAGTGTAGTGTGGGCTGTTTGGGGGATGCACTTATCAATTAGGTTGGGGTGATGACATGTGAACATTATACTTTCATTTAGATTACCAAACCAAACAACAAGCTAGAGGCTAATGAATTCCCCTAAACTACTAACTGGACATTGATAAGATAGGGTGTGTACTGGGGAACTAGTCCCTTACACATCCTACCTACCCTTACGAGGCACAATTGGGTTAGGGTTTAGGTGGAATTCAATTAGGGTCTATTCAAGTCTAGGTTTCTAGGATAGGAACTCCTAGGGTTATTACGGGACGAGGGTAGTAATGTAAGGTGGAAGTGAGGTTTTAGACCTCACATCATCCACATACTAGCCTTGAGAAGGCTCCAAGCTAATTACACTTAGTTAACCTATACTAGATACTTAGTTCACTCACTTAGATGTAGGATAATTGATTAACACATAGGAAGCTGAATAGCTATCTAGGGATCCATTAATTGGACTTAGGAGCAATTCACAAAAGGAGCCACATATAAGAAATTTTCCTAGAATCTAGGTGATTTCTAGCACAAACCAAAAAGCAATTCATGATGAATGAGATAAAAATAGAACATAATCATTAGCAAACAAAATAATAATGTTTACATATCTTTTCCCCCCAACATGGTATCACAGTAACATTTTGATCCCCAAACAACCGGCCTAAGGGGTCTAGCTACTCATATATAAGAAAATACAAGATGAAAGGAAGAATAATGAGTGTAGGAGTGAAAATCCATGATGAGCTCAGTGAAGACTCCTCCTTCTCCACCTCCTAGAATCAACAACTCAAGTGCCTTCCTCCATGGTAGTTGAATGTCATGGGTGTATGGTGGAAAGTGGCCAAAACACTAGAAACTAGGGTTTTGGTGGTGGAAATTGTGAAATGGAGGTGGAATGAAATGGTAATGAGTGGGAGTAAAAAATGGGGAAGCTAGAGTGGTTGTAGGGTAGATAACCTTGTGCTAGAGCCTCCACCCAATTATATAGGTGGTGGTGAAACACTAGGTTAAATGTGGGTAAAGTAGGGAATGTTGTGTAGAAAATTGTAGGGTATTGGTGGTAGCACGGCCATGTTGGGTAGCACGGTTGTTCTAGGGGTGAATGGGAATGGTTGTGGTGGATGGGAATGGATGTGGTGGAAGAATGGAGTAAATAAGGGGATTTTGAGCTTTTGGGACTGCCAGCACGACCGTTCTATCTAGCACTGCCATGCTAGGCTCTAGCGAGCATGAGCCTACTGAGATTTTGGGTAATTTTTTGAAGGTTTTGCTCATTGGGGCATGTCCCAGAACGGCCATTCCTTGGTAGAACGGCTGTTCTCAGGTACTTCCCATGCATATGGGTCTTGAACTTGGTCATCCATGAAGGTTAATGCTTCAATACATTCTTTGACCACTTGGGGTAGGTTGGGAGTGGTTGTGGCCACGTTTTGGGCTCCTTCAAGCCTGGGGAAACCCTAGATTGAACCACCATCTCTCTCCCATCAATTAGTGTTTAAAGTACCTATAAAACATGCAAAAACCATCCATAAGTGCATTTGATAGTAAAATACACATTGCGGGAAGTAACATGTAATCTAACATCTGTAAATGTGATTGAAGTGCAATATAACACAACATGAAGCCCTAAAATAGGGTTCTATCACCACCCAAACTTATAACATACTTGCCCTCAAGTATACTCCAACTCAATCTCTCTTCAATTTTTCTATAATGAAGAAATGACAAATGCAATGCAACAAATGAATATTGACTAAATGGGATCAATGATGACTAGGTACATGCATACCACCTATCTCCTCTCCTCTTACAAAAACCAATCACGATTAAAGCACTGAGCATACAAACTTCAAATGTTGAGCATAGAACATAATCAATCCATATGACTATCATATCACTCTGGGTAAACCATTTCATGGTGGCAAAGATTAAAAAATGACCACTTTTGTTGTTTTACATTCATGCATTCAATCTCACATGTTATTCCACACTAAGTAACCCACATGGCTACAAAAAAGGGAAAATGAGCTAGATTTGATGTTTCCTAGACCAATGGGCATGAAAATGGAAAAAACGGTTGTGGTAAGAGTTTGGAGTGCTAATACATAGGAGCACTCATCTTTTCTTTGTTTAGATGTTATTAGATAGGAGAATCTTTTATTTTCTTTTTGCATTTGGTTTCCCTTTTTTGTTCTTTTTCTTCTCTTGGTGTATCAGGGCACATGGTGGTGAGAATGAAGCATGGGGGTATAGATATGACCACCCCAAACTTTTAGAGGTTACTAAAACTGAATATGTGCTCTTTGGAATCCGTTTGTGAGGTGGAGACGTAAGAAGTTGATAGAAGAGAAGTAAGTCAAAGAGGGTGATGCGATGATTTTGAGTCGCATTTGTAGACTTAATTCACTCGCGTTTTATGCGTTTATTGGTCATTTTGGTTGTTAATATTGCATAATTCACTTACTTTAGTCTATAAACCTTCTCAGTGTCAAATCTCCCTTATTTTAGTATTTTGAGCATAAATGATTACAATAATATGTTTTATTTCGGCTTATGTGGTTTTGTGTTGCAATTTTAGGAAAAATGCATATCTACAGCTATCGATACCATCGACAGATTTTGATACTATCGACACAGCCACAGGTTGCCAGCCGCAAGGAGCAACACAGAGTCGATACCATCGACAGGGAAGTTGATGGTAGCGACGTACCTTCAGGTTGCTGGCGAGCAGATAGTCAATACTATCAACCATTAAGTCGATACTATCGACCCCAGAAGATTCAACGACAGAAAAGGACAAAACCGATGCCTTAGGGTGTCGATACCATCGACCCTCGTCGATGGTATCGAGTCAGCATCAGGCACAACGACAAAAAGAAAAGAAGACTTGCCGATATCTCGCAGTGTCGATACCATCGACCCACGTCGATGGCATCTACGCCGTCAGATACAAGTTTGTTTTAGATCGATCCAAATCCGACGGCTGTGATATTTTTGCAACCTAACTCGGTGATTATACCTAATGACGGAGGGCAAGAGTGAGGGATCACATCATTAGCTACTGCACACGTCTCGAGAAGGTGTGGAGAGAAGAACAGAGCCTAGAAGCACACCCTGGTCATTTCGGAAGCCGAAGAAGACGTTTTCCATTGCCGAAAGGCTGTAGATCGCGTATTCTATGCCGAGGAACGCTTGGATCTTCTCCGTTCAGGGGTTTCATCACTTATTCACGTTTTTCTCCATGTTTCCCCTTTCTCAACCATGTCTTGCTCTGAGATGAACATGCGGGGCTAATCCCCTTTATCTTTAGGACTGGGAGTAGCCCGAGGAAGCATTGTATGACATTTTTATCATAGTAATTCATATTTTATCTCTTAAATCAGTGGTATAATTTCATTTTCTCAATTATATTGTTATGCTTGATCACCATAATGATAATCTAATGCCTTTAATTACTTTGAAAGAAGAATTAACAGTTGAAAAGAGATGAAATTCACATTAATTAACAAATCCCTTGAACAAGGTGATGTAAGGTTAATGGTGGAAACCCAGAGGTCGATTCTAATGCACCTAGTTTAGGGTATAGGTTACTACGACGGTGGAACCGACCTAGACATAGGTAGTGAATTGTACCACGACAGTGGGCAATTCTAACTACAGGCCACTACCCGGATCGAGAGATGAACCTGAATTATTATATGGAAATTCATACAATGATGACCCATGGTGAAACCACAATCCTAAAGGTCTCCATTTGAATTGATTAAACTAAGCCCTTAATCGATTGCTTTGTTTTATTTTATTTTCTATTATTTTACAACAACTCTCAAACTCTTTTAATCGGTTTAGCTGATCGCGACCAGTTAGTAGTAGTCTATCGATAATTCAGTGTCCCTGAGTTCGACTCGGGCCTCACAAAGGCCTATACTACATTGACGCGTGCACTTGCGTTATACGCACGGTAAAATCGTGTCAAGTTTTTGGCGTCGTTGCCGGGGATACGGCAATTGTCAACACTACGAGTGCTGCAAGCGGCCATTCTAGGCCACTTTTTAATTTTTATTATTCTGAAATCATTTTAAAATTTATAGTTTGTTTGGCACATTTTTTGATCATCTAGCACGGTACTGAACTAAAATTATCATTTTGTAGGTACTGTGCATGGTGCAGACGTGTAGCACTGACTACACGCAACAGGAACAAGAGGTTCCACTACCGGGACCTGACGATGAGGAGGATTACAATCAAGACCAACTGGAAGATATAGATTTTGACTCAGAACAAGAAGCCATGGCAGAAGAGCAGACGATATGGGAGAAGATCAAAGCTTCTTCCTCATCCGCTTCAAAGGGGCCAATCAAGAAGCAAGCAATCAACATTCTGACCTATAAGATTGATCCTGCATTAATCAACTTGGTCAAGTCAAATGCATTTCATGGGCTAAAAAACGAAGACCCGGTAACTCACATTAGCCAGTTTGTGGAGAACTACGATATGATAAAAATAGACAGCCAACTGTATTGTCATATTGCTCGGCCTTGATTCTTTCAATCCCAATTTCTTGAACGTAGAGAGAGGCATCAAGTTTATGCTTGCCCCTGAATCACATAGTGCTTCGCCGAATTTCACTTTCCCAATATAGCATGAAATATTGAAGCAGCCTGGATCCTGCCTCTTAGGTGGCAATGTACCCATGATGAAGGCACTCACCTGCTCCTTGAGAACCACAACCTCAGTTTCAGGGATTTTCCTTTTCTTTGTGATGATGTCTTTCAAGAACTTCCCATAGGAGTGTATCTTCTCAATTTCTTCTAATAATGGAATGTTGATAGAGAGCTTTCTAAAACTGTCCAGAAACTTCTTGAACTGGGCATCCACTTTCTTTGCTTTCACACTATTAGATATGGGACCGAGACAGCCTGTGCCCTTTGATGCGACGGCACATATGGTGTCCTTTTCTGTGTCTCCTCCTCAACAACAACTGGTTCTGCTGTGACATCCTCTGCTATATCTTCAACCTGCTCTGTGGTTGGAATCGGAACCTCTTATGTGGCCTCACCTATGATCTCTGATTGGGGTTTGCTTGGTTCATTGGCCCTGGGGTTTAAAATCTTCTTGCCACTCCTTAGCAAGATTGCCTTAGCCTGTTGATTTCCCCCTAGAATGTTTGTATTACCTGGGAAGCCTTGCTGCGCTGGCTTCTTTAGATTTTCTATCTCAGCTTCCATTTGCATCAAAGATGTCTCTATCGTCCTCATCTGTGCCCCATGGCTTTGTAAAGTCTGCCTGAATTGGTTCATGAATTCCCCTTGTTGCTTGATCTGCTGGCCAAAAGTGTTCATCAGTTCTTGATTTTGCTTGATCACTTGATTGAGCAAATCAGTGCTCTTATCCTCTTGTGCCGATTGGGGTTTCACGTCGAGGTCCTGCAAGAAATTATTTGGATCCTTTCAGGAAATTTTTTTGTCCTTCCTCCATGAGTAATCGTTGTTTCTGTACCCCTGCTGCTGGCGCATGAATTTCACCTGAGCCTCATCATATGAGCCTACATCTTCTTTTGCAAGCAGTTTCTTTGTGAGAAGGTCCATCTTATCATTTAGTTCTTTGATAGCCTTCGACCCCCCCCCCCCACAGAGCGAACTTGCTCTACGGCGTCTCTGTCGCCCTAGGATTGCTTTTTGACCATTTTTTCAGAATTTCCCAACACCTCGTGTCTGTGTTGTTTAAGAAGAACCTTGAACCTGTAGAGTCTAGGTTACTTCTATCATGCTCGAAAAGAGAAAAACAAAAGATTTTGACCTGTGTCTCCTTGTCAAGCCCATGATGCGGGCACCTCCTTAACATAATCTGAAACCGTTCCCAGGTCTCGGAGTAGGTCTCCCATGCCTTCTGGATGAAATTATGGATTTTTCTGATCATATCATTTGTCTTCTCGGGTGGAAATAACCTTTCAAAGAACACTTCCACCATGTGGTTCCATGATTCCACATATTCATCCTCAAGATTGTTCAACAACTCTCATGCATTTCCTGCCAGAGAGCTTGGAAATAGCTTCAGGTAAAGTGTCTGTCCCAAAAAACTTCTCACTCCTATTACAGACTTTGGCGGTGGAAGCTTTGAGATAGCTTCAGGGTCATCCCAGAAATAATAACGCAAGGAATGGAAAATTTTATTTTTCTCTTGGTATGTCCAATCATCTGAGATAATTTTGTAGGCAAGATAATTTACGATGTATGAAAACCCAGGATCTTTAGATTTCATAGATAAAAGTTGCTCATCAGGAAATGTCTCGGTAATGGGTATATGCACGTCCTTCTCATCTACCCTTTCTAACCTAGACAAGTGGTCGGCAACCACATTTTCTATTCCTGCCTTATCTTTGATTTCAATGTCAAATTCTTGTAACAGTAGGATCCACCTAATCAGTCTAGGTTTTGCATCTTTCTTTTCCATCAAATACTTTATGGCAGTGTGGTCCGTCCATACCACGACTTTTGATCCAACAAGATATTGCCAAAATTTTTCAAAAGCAAAAACAACGGCGAGAAGTTCTTTTTCAGTTGTCATGTAATTCAACTGTGTGTCATTCAAAGTTTTGGACGCATAGAAAATCACAGCGGGTTTATTTTCCACACGTTGTCCTAAAACTGCCCCAACTGCGAAGTCTGATGCATCACACATTCGTTCGAACGACTTTGTCCAATCTGGTGTTTGCACGACCGGTGCAGAAATCAATTTTTCTTTAAGCACATTAAAAGCATGTAAATATTTTTCATTAAAATCGAACACAACATCCTTCTCCAGCAACTCAGATAATGGTTTGGGGATTTTGGAGAAATCTTTTATAAAGGGTGATAAAAATCAACGTGACCTAGAAAACTTCGTACCCCTTTAACCGAATTCGGTGGGGGCAATTTGGAAAAAACTTCGATCTTCACCGGGTCTAACTCCAACCCTTTGCTAGACACTTTGTGTCCAAGCACAATCCCTTAACTGACCATCATGTGGCATTTCTCCCAATTGAGGACCAAATGTGTGTCCTCACATCATTGCAAAACCTTGTCCAAATTGTATAAACATTCGTCAAAGGATGCACCATAGACGGAGAAATCATCCATAAAAACCTCCAAACAACGTTCAACCATATCGGAGAAGATGGCAAGCATGAAATGCTGAAAGGTTGCCGGTGCGTTACACAGACCAAATGGCATACGACAGTATGCAAATGTTCCGTAAGGACAAGTGAAGGTGGACTTCTCTTGGCTCTTCGGATCAATAGAAATCTGATTGTACCCTGAATAACCATCGAGAAAACAAAAATGAGATCGACCTACTAATCGCTCTAAAATCTGATCACTGAATGGGAGAGGAAAATGATCCTTAAGTGTAGCATCATTCAATCTACGGTAATCTATATATACACGCCACCCATTTACCAGACGGGTCGTGACAGGTTCATTTAACAAATTATGTGTAACAATAATTCCCCCCTTTTTAGGGACTACATGTGTAGGACTCACCCATGTCGAGTCGGATATAGCATAGATGATACCTGCAAAAAGGAGCTTGATCACCTCCTTCTTGACGACCTCCATCATGCTCCGATTTAGTCGACGATGTGGCTGAATTACCGGTTTGGCTCCCTCCTCAAGCCCGATCTTGTGCTGGCACAATGTAGGGGAGATCCCCTTGATGTCCTCTACCGACCACCCGAATGCACCTCGGTGGTTCTTCAGCATGATCAACAATTGATCTTCCTCCTCGGCACTCAGATATGCCGAAATGATCACTGGAAGCTTCTCACCCTGAGCTAGAAATGCATATTTCAAGTGCGGTGGCAATGGCTTCAATTCTAAATATGGAGGGCTAATCAAGGATGACTGAAGTGGTGGTGGAAGTTCTCCAAGGTCTTCATAGTACCAAGCATAAAAGCATGGAAGAACCTGAAGCATCTTGGCACACTCTTGTAGTGACTTGCTTCTCATCCAATCATGCGTTACATTAACCAGACAGGCTTCAAGTGGTAATTATGGATATGCATTGAAAATAGAACTTGCTATGGCCTCATCTTCAGTAGAGGGAGGTATGTCCTCCTCTTCATCATTGGGAAAACCCACAGCCTTGCTAAGAGACACAACCTTGTTCTGCTCCATGATGTCTATAGCCAGTGTCCCCCTCTCCACTTTAGTCATTACATGAGCCATATCTAAAAACGGCTTCCCTAGACATAAAGAGATATTCTGATCAAAGTGCTTCATCAAGCGGCATTGTTCCTTAGTTTTGGATTGTGTTGTGCTGGAAGGCATGACTATCTCAAATCGATCGTCAATGATACCCAAGGTCAAACGACCTCTCCCCATCTCGAGTATCATGTCAGCAGTGGCTTGGAAGCGTCGTCCAAGGAGTAACTCATTACCATGTTCATCTTGCATTTCCATTACAACAAAGTCTGCTGGAAATACAAACCAATTTACTTTCACCAACATATCTTCACAAATACCATACAGCTTCACCACTGAATTCTGTTAAAGCAGTGTAGGGATGGTGTGTTGCGCAAGTGTGTACCAGAAGTGGAATATGAAAGTGTCCTCTGTCATTGCCATACTCTACTGATAGGTGGCCACCATGCTAGTTCTCGAACTGCGACCAAGGTATTTGAGAGTGGCCTTTACTGGCCTACTTTGTTCAAGGACGCCTATGACTATGTGCGGCAATGCGATTCCTACCAACGGGCAGGTAACATTTCAAAAAGACAGGAGATGCCCCTTAATGTATTTCAAGAGGTCGAGGTGTTTGATCTGTGGGGTATCAATTTTATGGGACCCTTTGTGTCCTCCAACTCTAACCTGTACATTCTATTAGCTGTTGACTATGTATCAAAGTGGGTAGAGGCAATACCCACTAGGACTAATGATTCTTCCATAGTGTGCAGGTTTGTCAAAGAATACATTTTTTGTAGGTTTGTATACCAAGAATGATCATTAGTGATGGAGTTACGCATTTCCAGAATCAGAAGTTCATGGCACAGTTGAGAAAGTATGGGGTAAAGCACAACATTGGCACCCCATACCACCCGCATACGCAGGGGCAAGTGGAAGTCTCCAATCGGGAGATTAAGAAGATCTTGGAGCGCACTGTGGCTTCCACGAGAAAGAACTGGAGCACCTTGCTACTGGATGCTTTGTGGGCGTACAAGACGACATTTAAGACACCTAGAGGCACTACGCCTTTTAGGTTGTCTTACAGTCGGGCCTGCCATTTGCTGGTGGAATTGGAGCATAAGGCACATTGGGCGCTTAGGAGGCTGAATTTGAGCTATGATGAGGCAGGAAAGAAACGGTTGCTTGATATGAACGAACTTGATGAGATGAGGATGAATGCATATGAAAGCTCGTAGATCTACAAGGAGCGAACAAAGCTGATTCATGATCGCCATATTCAGATGTGCATCTTCAAGAAAGGAGATCGTGTACTCTTGTTCAACTCCAGGTTGAAGATGCATCCTGGGAAATTGAAATCCCGATGGAGTGGACCATTCACTGTAGAGGAGGTCCAGCCACATGGCGCAATCATGGTGCGTGATGGCGAGATAACATTCTTGGTTAATGGACAACGATTGAAGTTGTATTTCGGTGAGGATTACACAAGGAAAGTGAATGAGGTCACACTCATTGCTCTTTCAGATGCATGAAGAGCTTGATTTCGTCTAGCCTAAGACGTTAAATAAGGGCGCTTGTTGGGAGGCAACCCAGTCATCAGTAGTTTTGTTTAGTTTCTTTCACATTTGTACTTTGGTTTGATTTGATTTTGTTTTTAGTGTAAAAATGATACCTTGATCGTTTTCTCAATGTGCAGGACTAAGGCAGGGTTGATACCATCGACCCTTGTTTCGATGGTATCGAGATGGGCACAGGTAGGCAGCTGCAAAAATCACTCTGCGTCGATACTATCGATGGCCTCATCGATGGTATCGACCCACCATCAGGTTGCTCGCCAAAATGGGGTCGATAGTATCAGCATAAGTGTCGATACTCGCGAGATCTCTGGAGATATTCAGACGAATTTGTCTCAGTCAAGTTGATACCATCGACGGGCCTGTCGATGGTATCAACCCAATTACAAGCAGAAAGCGGCGACCGGACCTCACGAGGGTATGTACCCTAAGAAGAGTCGATACTATCGACTAGCATCGATGGTATCGACGCGACATGTCACCGATCCGTGAGAGGAAATCAACGGCGATCGCTACATCAAGAGAGTCAATCCGTGGGATGGGTTGATACCATCGACACCCGTCGATGGTATCGACGCATCATCGATCCGGGCCCCCAAATCAGGCTTTCGACAGCCGTCGATACTAGCGGAAGACTGGATGTGCTACAGGTGTGTCGATGGTATCGATGGGGACACAGCAGCGCCAACCACAGTTATAAAAGGGAGGGATTGTTCTCATATGACGTCACACCTTCAGAGCTTTCCTCCTCCACTTGTGTCGTGCGTCTTATTGAGTGATCAGAGCCCGGCTACGAGCATCCAAGGAGTGCGTTCTTCCCTGAGCCTTCATCGAGCGGAGATTGTCTTCTCCGACCTCCACCGAGCTCTGTCTTCTATTCCTCCTTTCTTTGCGACGATGGTGCATACAGTCGGAGCTTCTTCTTCACGTGCGGATCCTATGGAGATCCCTGAGTTTGTTCCTCCACCGACTGTGTCTATTCCTCATCTGCAGATAGCCCATCCTTCTATGGAGGTCCGGAAGGTTTACGAGGAATTGATGAAGCGCAAGATTGAGCCAACCTGCTATGTCGATTGGGATATGGTTCGCTACTTAGGGTTCGAGGCTAATCTCCAATATGTTCTCAAAGGTCAAGTGCACCAAACCAACCAGACGCCAGATGAAGTCCAATACTACGCCGAGGGCCATCCATTTTTCGGTGAGTGGCCGACCTACAAGGAACTCGTGGCGGAGTTCATGGCATCACTAGACATCAATGTGCTACCCAATGACTTGATTGCCACCGATAGAGAATGGAGGAAAGGGAGGGTGTCGTTCCTACTCTTCAACAATAACTACACCATCACCCTCGACCAGTTCAATTATATATATAAATAGGCTCATCACAACTACCAGCACCGACAGCCAGATAACATGATGAATTACAATGCCATCTTTGCGGAGTTGGTGAATGTGCCGCCCGACAAATCCGTGAGCTACCATAATGTGGCAGTTGCGGATTTCGAACATTCGTTTGTGCGGGTTCTTCACCGCATGCTCTGCACCACCTTGTTTGCGCGTGGTGACCTGTCTCTCAGCAAGTTTCAAGAGACAAATTTGTTCTTCCTGTATAAGTTACTGAAGCGCAAGGAGTGTAATTGGGGTGCGTTTTTCCTGACGCGCATGGTGGCTGTGAAACGGAGTACGCGGAAAGCTCCAATCCATTTTGGAGGGCTGATCACACCATTGGCCGTCTATCTTGGGCTGGATATTTCCCAGCTTACTCCCCTCTCTACTAGGAGCAAGGTCAACCTCCAGCATCTGCACCGCTCCAACCTCATCCTGCTTCGTGATGGTTTACCATATGCACATTGCCACATTAATCAAGCTTATCAAGAGTGTGCGCTTCCCGACCCCATCTTCCACATTGAGGGTGCTCAGCATTTTCGATGGCCCATCATAGCCATTGATGACTCAGATGAAGATGGCGGAAATGACGACAACGATAATGACCGTGACGAGAATGATGAGGAAGAGGATGCCTTCACTCCTCTTCGGGCACGAGTGGCACCCAAGAAGCGTCGCCGCATGCATCCAGGTGCATCTTCTTCTTCGCAACCTCCGCCACCACAGCCCTCGCTGCAAACGAGGATGTCTACTCCATGCAAGGGATGTATGCAATGCTGCAAGATATTCATCAGATGCAGCAATGACATACAACTTCATATGCCGGTATTCAGGATACGACGAACCGACTGCTTGACAACCAGAGGGATATTTTCGAGAATGAGCGCCTCCTCCTCGACAACCAACAACACATTCATGACAGGTTGCATAGGATGGAGATGCAGCAACAGCCCTTCTACGATCATTACTGGAGCCATAATTATTTTGGGGGGTATCCACAACCTCCACCAATGCCCCAGTATGATCTGAGCTTTCAGGGGCAGTACCCATCTTGGGACCCCACGGCCCCGCAGTACCCGCCTCCTCCTGAAGAATGATCGGTATCATTGTTCCACCTTTTAAGGTTGTTTTTGACTATGAGGCCATAGTCGAATTCAAGCTTAGGGGGGAGAGTTGGAACAACTCTATCATTTAGTTTAGTTTTATTGTTTTGTTTCTTGTCATTTATTTCTTGCAGTTTTTAGTTTGTTTGTAGGATCCACATTTTATCTAGTGTACTCATGGATGTCGTAAGTCATGTGTCATCTCGCTGCTTGTACATGGGAATCAAGGGAAAATTTAAATTTTTTTAGTGTTCTGCAAGCTTGTGTTGTTCAACTTTGAGCACATAACTTAAGGAAATGATTGGGTTTGTCAACTCTAAAATAGGAAATCACAACTGTACATGCCTAGGATTCATGAAAAGTGGACAGAATTGGTTGTTTGAGCCTAAACTGATGAAATGATAATGAGACCTTAATTTGAAATAAGAGAGAGAAACCTCTTAATTACTACATAGGTCAGTAAGGAGGGACACATAATAATTTTCAAAGGTACAGTCAATTAGTCTTGTGATCTATCCACCCCATTGTTTTCATACTCCACCATAAGAATTGGAAGTACATTACAGTTTTAATTTCTTTGATTGCATTCCATGTAGATAGGTCTTGCATTGCAGCTATTTTCACATATTTTGCATGAAATGAAAAAAATATAGATGAGTTATACATGCACATTATCCTTAGGTGCGTGTCATTTAGTTGCATAATCATCATTTTGTAGTTGCACTCACATTTTTGTGCATATAGTACATCATGCATCTTATTTCTTCTAAAACATTAAAGGTGATAAAACTTGTTCCATACCTTCTGAATGCTTCAAGTATATAGTTATGCAACAATAAGTGAGCCCGACAAACAATTCATTGTCATCTATAAAAATAAGGGCTTAAAAATAATAAAAAAAATGGAAAATTTGAAAAAAAGGAAAAAGAAAAGAATTGAGAAGTAAATAGGAATGATAGGGAGAAAGGAACATGTTCTCACTGCATATTAAGAAGGATAAGTACATGATGTAGTTCTCTTAGATATTCCATCTCACCTGGAGACAGAATGATAGTGCATGCATCATTCCATCTAAATGTAGGCATTAGGGCATTTACACTTGCATATGCATCATTTAGGTCATTCTTGCTTTGTGCGTGTTAAAACCGTATAATAATTCCATTTCTTCCACGAGCCACCCATTCCATCCACCCATTGTTCGAATTGGTAGGCCACCATGATTTTTCTCCTCACTCATTAATACTAGGAGAATTGCTTCCATGTAGATGGTAGTTAGGGCGAGCAACGTAGAATAGAAGATCACAAGATGCACCAAGTCAGGACCGGAGAATTTTATTATTTTAACTGCCTTATGTGATAGTGTTCATTATTTTTGAGGTAGATATCTTTTATGGATGATTACTGTCGCCTTTAGGGTAATTATCATTCCGTGGTTAGTGAGGGCCGGTACATGAATGCCCGGTGGGGATTATGTGGTGATATTTGTTGTTACGATCTGTTCTTTAGTTGACCCTCGCAATTTTATTCTAAAATTTAGTTGCTCGAGGACGAGCAATGTTCAAGCTTAGGGGAGTTTGATGCGATGATTTTGAGTCACATTTATAGACTTGTTTCACTCGCGTTTTATGCATTTATTGATCATTTTGGTGGTTAATATTGCATAATTCACTTACATTAGTCTATGACCCTTCTTAGTGTCAAATCTCCCTTATTTTTAGTATTTTGAGCATAAATGATTACAATAATATGTTTTATTTCGGCTTATGTGGTTTTGTGTTACAATTTCAGGAAAAACGCATATCTGCAGCTGTCGATACCATCGACAGATGTCGATACTATCAACACAGCAACAGGTTTTCAACCACAAGGAGCAGCACAGAGTCGATACCATCGACAGGGAAGTCGATGGTAGTGACGTGCCTTCAGGTTGCTGGCGAGAAGATAGTCGATACTATCGACCATTAAGTCGATACTATCGACCCCAGAAGATTCAGCGACGGAAAAGGACAAAACTGATGCCTTATGGTGTCGATACCATCGACCCTCGTCGATGGTATCGAGTTAGCATCAGGTGCAACGACAAAAAGAAAAGAAGACTTGCCTATATCGCGCAGTGTCAATACCATCAACCCGCGTCGATGGTATCAACGCCGTCAGATACAAGTTTGTTTCAGATCGATCCAAATCTGACGACTGTGATATTTTTGCAACCTAACTCGGTGATTATACCTAATGACGGTGGGCAAGAGTGAGGGATCACATCATTAGCCACTGCACACGTCCTGAGAAGGTGTGGAGAGAAGAACAGAGCCTAGAAGCACGCCCTGATCGTTTCGGAAGCCGAAGAAGACGTTTTCCACCTCGGAAAGGATGTAGATCGTGTATTCTACACTGAGGAACGCTTGGATCTTCTCCGTTAAGGGGTTTCATCACTTATTCACATTTTTCTCCATGTTTCCCCTTTTCTTAACCATGTTTTGCTCTGAGATGAACATGCGGGGCTAATCCCCTTTATCTTTAGGATCGGGAGTAGCCCGGGGAAGCATTGTATTACATTTTTATCATAGTAATTCATATTGTATCTCTTAAATCCGTGGTATAATTTCATTTTCTCAATTATATTGTTATGCTTGATCACCATAATGATAATCTAATGCCTTTAATTACTTTGAAATAATAATTAACGGTTAAAAGAGAGGAAATTCACATTAATTAACAAATCCATTGAACAAGATGATGTAAGGTTAATGGTGGAAACCCAGAGGTCGATTCTAATGCACCTAGTTTAGGGTATAGGTTACTAAGAAGGTGGAACTGACCTAGACATAGGTAGTGAATTGTACCATGACAGTGGGAAATTCTGACTACAAGCCACTACCTGGATCGAGAGATGAACCTGAATTATTATATGGAAATTCATACAATGATGACCCGCGGTGAAACCGCAATCCTAAAGGTCTCCACTTGAATTGATTAAACTAAACCCTTAATCGATTGCTTTGTTTTATTTTATTTTCTTTTATTTTACAACAACTCTCAAATTCTTTTAATCAGTTTAGCTGATCGCGACCAGTTAGTACTAGTCTACCGACAATTCAGTGTCCCTGAGTTCGACTCGGGCCTCACAAAGGCCTATACTACATTGACGCGTGCACTTGCGTTATACGCACGGTAAAATCGTGTCAGAGGGGCTACTAGTATGGATTTCAACATGAGAACTCTTGAATGAAAGTCACTCCAATAATTTCATCAAACAATGACACACCACATGAATGAGCTTTATTAAAACCACATTTTTATAATGAGATTCTACAAACCCTAAGTGTTTGTGGCTTGCTTCAATCACAATTCAACCAAGAAGTTCACAAGCATGAGAGAGGTGAATGACATTTCAAAAGTCAAGACTGAGACCATTAAGATATAAACTATGATAATTCACATGCATTTATCGAAGGTCAACCTTTTCAATCCAATAAGTAGAGATTGGGTCAAAACATGCTTTTAGACAAGAAGTTCTAAATTTTTGAAAAACTGGGCCTAATGATACCAAATTGCCTCCAATCACATATAATCCTTTCTTATGAAACAAAAAGCAAGAAACAAGCTACTCCTAGAAACAAAATGCAAAAGTTACAAAAATCTAGATGATATGCAATGCATTGCAAGAAGACCAAAAATTTTGAGAATTATGCAAAAAGATGCATGAAATGAACCTATATGTTATGCATGTATATAAAGCAAGCACACAAAGTATGGATACGCAAGTATGTGAGATTGTTATACTGTTTGATCATCTTGATAAATTTTTTAGAACAAAGAACATAGAGGAAAGTGAGGTAAACAAAATGCTTATCACCCTACCACCCCAAACTTTTAAACCATGTTGTCCTTATCATAAATTGAATTTTAGTGTAGTAGGGTAATGGGAATGGAGTCATGGTAAATAATCACCAAAAAGGGATGAGATATCTCAAAGTGTCCAGTGATCTGGACAAAGCCACCACGTCTGTTCTGTGTAGAATGGCCATTTTGTCTTTCTAGCACCATAGTTGTGTTGTGTGGAACGGACGAGCCGTCCACCTTCCTATAGCTTTTCTACTTATTTCCAATTCTCTTTTCATTCTTGATCTTCTCTTTGGTCGGATCATCTATGCATCATTATTCCTTCAATGCACATATTCTAAAATGATTCACAAATAACAAAACCATCAAGTATAGTGTGTGTGTGTTTACTTGGAAAAGTGTAAAAATAACCAAAAGTTTCAAAAATGAAAGGTTGGGTGAAAAATTCCCCAAACCTAGGTGGGTTGCCTCCCACTAGAGCTATGATTCATGCCTTCATCCAGGCTTCTTGGAGATTCTTCAACTGCTCAACCATTTGTAATCATCATGTGTCCATTCTTTCAATAAATGCATCTCTCATTTGCATCCAACCTATGTTCCTCATCCCTTTGATCACAAAAGCTATCATCAATTCTTTCATTCTGACCTACTTCTTTCAAATGACCAGTCAGACTCGTGAAGTGACCAAGTCCAATGTCCTCATCTTGGGCTCACTGGGATAGGGTCCTGTACTTATTGATCTTTATCTTCATGTCCATGAATGATACTATCATTGTGCCACTGCGTACATGTATCTCGGTGTCAGCTATAGATAAGAACGATCTTCCCAAGATAATGGGAATCTTCCTATCCTCCAGTTCCTATCAAGAACAATGAAATCAGTCGGGAACAGTGCACCCCTTTCCTTGTCTATCATCACTAAAACGTCATCCAATCTTCCTCAAGGAACTTTTATTTAGTGATCCCCCAATTAGAGAGTGTAATGAGCCATTTTTAACTTGCCTAACCTCAACTCCACATAGACACTATATGGCATCAAATTCATGCTAGATCCCAAATCAAGTAGGGATTTGTCTATGTGATGTCCCCCTATGTATGAAAGTATGAGTGGGGCTCCTGGGTCTTTCCTTTTCATGAAAAGTGAGTGTTGGAGGATAGAGCTCACTTGTTCAGTCAACCTGACTCTCTTTGGTATTCTCCTCGGTAACTTTCTCTTCACAGTACATACGTTCTTGAGAAACTTGGCATAAGATGAGATCTGATCGATAGCATCCAATAATAGAATGTTCACCTTCACTTGGCAAAACACATCTAGAATGTCAACATTGTGCTTTTTCCTCCTTTTTACATCTAGGAGCTCATCTAATGCTTCAATGAAGAATGGCTCACTAGCTTTGGACCGGTTTACATCAACATGATTTTCTTATGGCATGCCATGAGATGGAACACTAGGGATGGTGAGACCTTCAAACAGAGTGTGAGGTGGAGCACATGGTATCACAAACTCAACATGTGGTGTCACTGTATCATATTCATCAATTTCAATCACAATATCACCATTTGGCTACCTTTGCTTTGCTTTATCAAAATTCCCTTGACTGACGGGCTACTCAAGAGATTTCCCACTCCTTAGAACTGTCATAGCACTACCTTGCTCGTGGTAGAGAGAGGGATCATGTTGTGGTTGTGGAGGAGGTGAATGTGGCACTTGGTATTAAAATTGAGGTGGAGAGGAGAATTGAGGTTGTGTAACATAATGATTTTGGTACTAATCTTCATTTTGAGCTATAATTTAAAATCCCCCCAAATTTGATTTCATTCAATAATTGATCCTCTAAGTCAACATCTCCTTCCAATATTTTGATCAATTGTCAAAATTTTTTCCTTCAATTTCATTATCTTGTCTAAATAAGATGACCCTCCCCTAGAGAAATATATATGTGGATATGTCCCTCATTGTTTTGAGTCATTCTATTTTCAATGAGTATAGTTCAATACTTTTGGGCTTACACATCTTTCCATTGAACTGTACATGAAATATACTCTTTGTTTAGTTAGCTGTCTTTGGAATAAATAAAAAACATTAAACACAATAATACATATGCATTTTTGAACCATTTATGGGATAAATAAGTTGGTCATCTTAGGATCATAATTGAGGAGTTAGTATTTTTTTTAG
This sequence comes from Alisma plantago-aquatica, assembly GCA_963693085.1. Lineage (NCBI taxonomy): Eukaryota > Viridiplantae > Streptophyta > Magnoliopsida > Alismatales > Alismataceae > Alisma > Alisma plantago-aquatica. The sequence goes on from OY856409.1 coordinate 1,572,315,625, forward strand.
AAGGTAGACGTTTGGAACAACACTGAATTAAAATGAAACAGAAGTTTAAAATCTTGGACTAATCTCTTAGAAGTCACAAAGTGATTCGGAAAAGGGAGATATCGCCACTTTGATATAGGAATTAATTGACGTATTTAAGAGTAAAGATTGTTTCTTTCCCAATTACCATAGCCGACGATTAGGCAAATAAATAGGATGGTCCCCCTTTTCTTGTGTCCAAAGACCAAGTAAAGCTGTATCTCCTAACCCCCATCACGATTGACTCATGCCTTGACCGTTTGCATGAACGCAACATCTCTTACCTCCACAACCCGGCAAACACCCCACTCCAACCAGCCGTTACAGGGAAACGGAAACCTGGCTCCCCTCAACGTGAACCCTAGCACCCTTTCCTCCCACATATTAAACCAACCAGAGACCCGATGCCAAGGCACTATAGAACGGCAACAAGACCTACAATCTTTCCAAGTATGCCACCACCTATCTTAGTTTCTCGTACCATCACCGCTAACTCTACGATCTTTCCTTGCACCTATGCCCAAATTGCCTCCAGCATCAACACCATTGCAAATCAGGTTCGACAACGCCGCCCACCTACAACATTAACATCAGGCCGACCTGCAAACCATCACCCCCCTCATCATCTTCCTCTTCACCGTCACTCCTTCCACCTGCAATGAACCAGCATCGTCAGCCACCACCACGACACCGCCCACTACTACTCACGACCTCCAAAGGACAACCATCAAGCCACCGCCCCGCAAACTCACCAGCAACTGATCCCTCGTCACCACCTCCTTCCTTTCTTCACCACAACCACCACATCCATGCTCCTTACCTTCGAAGATTCTCGTCAATGCCAAACCTACAAGCATGATTGCAGCACCACCACATGGATGCCTCCGGTGCCCACAGATTCTCTTACAACCTGCAACTCGCTAGCTGCAACCACCACAACATCCCCATCAACACACCCTTTGTCCCCAACCTTCATTGCCCCTCTCTTTCCTTGCACCTGCTATCAGGCCTAACAACATGACGCCTCACCAGATTGCAAGGGTCTCTGCCCGAGTTCCTGTCTGTGCCTCCTCCCATCTTCTGACCACCACCATAAATTGCGATTCGCAAACACCGAATCCAGAAGCTTGTAAGCAATGACCTCCGGCCACAGGAAATCTACAGACGGGGCTGACCTGCAACTCAGATCAGAACGACATCATCAACTGGAAGCACTAGTCCCAGAGAGTTCTAACGACCTGGTCCTAAACCTCGCTACCTCCTCAAGATCCATGGCCCATCACCAATTTGATCAAGAACCGCAGATCTGTAGTTGCACCTGACGGCAAGGTCGGCTTTGGCCATTCCAACAGTAGAACCACCGAGGAGTATTGTCTCCCTCATTGTTCTCGGCTCACGACCACCTTGAATTTCACCTTAGGGCACATCGTGAAGGATGCATAGGATCCTGATTGGTTGTTGTTGTACCTGGAAGGCATGTTCAGTCACCATACCTTGTTTCCAACAAACTCCAGCTTGCATGGCTTGACAGAACCAAACCTCCGAGATCATGTATACTACTACAGAACGTACCTTTAGTGTCGGTTATTTAAGGCATTTAGTGTCGGTTTCTGAGCGACGCTTATGTGGGCGACACTAAAAGGTCACCCATTACGCGTCGGTTCCAAAACCGACACCCAAACTCTTCTCGCGCGACCGAAAACGCGCCATCAGGGGACTATAGGCGTCGGTTATTAGATAAGAAACTGACGCCCAAACCCTTCGTGCCACAGAAAGGGTGCCATCTTGGGCGCTATCAGTGTCGGGTATAAGCCAAAAACCGATGAAATATGTCTTCACGCCAAAAGAATATGTGTCGGTTACATTTAAATAACCGACACTGTAACGTTATGTGTCGGTTGTTTACAATTACCGACGCCTGTTATTGGTGCCAGCTTGGGCACTATCAGTGTCGGTTTTTAGTAAGAAACCGACACCATATATGTTCGCGCCACAGGAAATAGGCACCGGTTATATCTAAAAAACTGACATTATATCATTGTGTGTCAGTTTTTTACAAATAACCGACGCCTATTGTTTTTTTTTTTTTTACAGATCTGCAGACCTGCTGTGGCTGGTCGCAGGATGAGAAACCTGCAGTTCAGTTAACTGAACTGCAGGTTTTATGACATCCATTGATATTAGCCAACAACAGGCCACAAACCTGCAAATTTAACAACAAAAATATTCACACATGCATTTAGCAATACAACCTGCAGTTCCATTTTATTATCACACATTTAGAAACATTCATGTAGCTAGCAATCTGTAGTTCCATTCATTCACATTCACACATGTAGAAACATTCATATAGTAACCAACACTTTCATTCATTTTCACTCAGACACATGTAGAAACATCTAGACATGTAGAAACATTCACACATATTATAATTCAGAAATTCATTTACAAAATCCCCACTATTTGTATGGTTGTTGCCCATTCTTCTCTTACTTCATTTAATTCTCCCATCGTATAGGGAGCATGTACATCTGGTAAGTCCGTTCCTGTAGTGGGGTCAGCTTTAAACACCTATAAAGAGAATGATGTATATATATAATTAATGAGCTATAAATAAGATTGATATATTTCATATTATCTAATGAGACTATATAATACCTGAGCAATACAATCGATGTCCATACAACATGACAGACTAACACATATATAGTACATAACAACAGCAGCGTCGAATTTACATACAACACTAGTTTAGTACATATATAGTGGGACTTATAAGGTGACGATCCCACCTGGTAAAATAGGTTACCGACAACTACATGTTACGACTGGGAGGTCGTGATTCAGCAACACTATGCATTAGTAGGAGGACAAATAGATCACCATATGTTTGTCCTCATATGGTGATCTGTTTGTCCTCCTGCTAATGCATACGTTGCTGAATCACGACCTCCCAGTCGTAACATGTAGTCGGTAACCTGTTTTAGCAGGTGGTATCGTCACCTTAGTCCACTATATATGTACTAAGTTAGTGTTGTATGTAAATTCAGAGCTGTTGTTGTTATGCACTATATGTGTTAGTCTGTCATGTTGTTATATGAATCTGAACCACTTGTGTGTGCTGCACTTTGTGTATTGTATCTGTATCCTGCTTCTCTTCATTGGGGCTTCTTCCTGCATATCCTGCATAGCTATGTCATGTCCGTCCTGCATAGCCTTCTTCCTATATTTATTTTTCAAAGAGAATACATCAAATCATAAAATGATATTGAAACATCAAATCAGAAAATGATATTGATATTAAAAAAGTAAACATTTAGCTTCAATAAAAAAATATAAACATGCATGCCTCTAAAATTGTGATCTTTTATCAATTAACAATCCTTCATTGTGATCTCCGCGCACATATAAGTCATCATTAGCTTCAATATTTTCTGGAGTTGGCAACCCAACTGAGAATGGACTGGAGTCATCATATTTATCATAGTACTCTTCTTCATCTATAGGATCTTCAATGAACTGTCTTTTACCATGAAGAACAACCGACCATTTATCATTTGCAGGATCATCGATATAAAATACTTGTTTCGCTTGTGATGTCAATATGAATGGTTCAGCCTTCTCGCCAATCTTTTCAAAGTTCACTAAAGTGAAACCCAATTCATCCACTATAACTCCTTTGGTGTTATCAACTCAATTACATTTGAAGAGCGGAATTCTGAAATCTATGTAGTCAAATTCACATATCTCTTCAATGACACCGTAATATGACATTTTAGCTTCACGTGGACTCTTATCCTTTGCACTTGCAAAAAACATAGTCGATGCTTGAAGGGTGACCCCACTGTTTTGGACGACACTCTTATCATCTTGGCGCTTTGTGTAATATGTGAATCCATTAATGTCATACCCTTCATAAGACATAACAGTCAACTTTGGTTTAAAGGTGAGGCATTTGATAGTTTGAGTAATATCATCTGGTGTTTGAGATAGTTGATGTAAGACTTTATCTTCAAACCACTTAATAAAAGTCTTGTTATGCTCTCTAGCAAGCCACATTGTATTGGCTCGAGGATATTGTCTTTTGATGAAATTGGTATGTTTCTCGATATAAACGTTCACTTCGTCCATGTTGTGTAAAATATACAAATGACCTTGTTCCAACTGCTCACGGCTGATTACTTTCACACATGATCCCAAAATTCCTTTGCCAAATAGCTCGTCAATATTCTTGTCATTATCAGGAGTGTCATTACCACTGAGAAAGTCATTGCAGAAATCCATAACCTCTCTCGCCACATAACCTTCAATAATACTCCCTTCAGGCCGATAACGGTTTCGAACATCACCTTTAAAAATGCTCATGTATCGTTCAAAGGGATACATCCAATGCAAGAAAACCGGGCCCAAGATTTTCACTTCCCTAGTCAAGTGGACAACAAGATGTACCATGATATCAAAGAACGAAGGAGGGAAATACATCTCAAGCTGACATAGGGTAACAACCACTTCTCTTTGCAAATTATCGAGAGTCTCAAGGTCAATAACTTTGCTGCAGAGACTGTTGAAAAAGAAACAAAGTCTGGTGATTGCAAACCTTACATGCTTCGGCAATATAGATCGAATTGCCACGGGCAATATTTGTTGCATTAGAGTGTGACAATCATGAGATTTAAGTCCTATCAACTTCAGATCTTTCATTGATACCAATCTATGGATGTTGGATGAGTAACCATTTGGCACCTTAACATTTATCAAGCATTCACAAAAAGCTTTCTTCTCTTTTCTAGACAATGTGTAACATGCGGGAGGTAAGTATGTTCTTTTACTACCCATTTCACGTATTTCTGTTAATTCTGACCTTATTCCCATTTCACGTAGGTCCAGTCTGGATTTTATCCCATCTTTAGTCTTACCTGGTATATTTAACAGAGTACCAATGATGCTATCACAGACATTTTTCTCAACGTGCATTACATCGATACAATGTCTGACTGTCAAAGAACTCCAATAAGGAAGATCCCAAAATATTGACTTCTTCTTGAATGAAGAATTGTCACTCTGTGTAGTACCTTGTGATCTCTTACCAAATTCATTGACAAAGTCTTTTATTCTTTCATAAACAACCTCCCCTGGTATAGGTTTAGGTGCACTGCGTTCCTCATTCAATCCATTGACTGCTTTGCGCTTCCTACGATATGGATGGAATTTTGGAAGAAACCTTCGATGACCGAGATATACATTCTTACCGCCATGTTTTAGTCTTGTTGAATCAATGTTCTCTTCACATATAGGACACACTTTAGCTCCTTTGACACTATATCCAGACAAATTCCCATATACTGGAAAGTCATTAATAGTGCAAAACAACATAGCATGCAAACAAAATGTCTCTCTTCGTGAAGCATCATAGGTCATCACACCTTCACCCCAGAGTTTCTTTAAGTCATCAATCAGAGGTTCAAGATAAACATTGATGTCATTTCCAGGTTGTTTAGGGCCCGATATCAACAACGACAACATTACGTACTTATTTTTCATACACAGCCAGGGAGGAAGATTGTATATAACAAGCATGACTGGCCAAGTGCTATGTTGGCTGCTCAATGTCCCGTACGGATTCATCCCATCTGTACAAAGCCCAAGTCTTAGATTCTTGACTTCTTCACCAAATTCAGGGTACAATACATCAATCTTCTTCCACTGTGTGGAATCAGACGCATGTCGTAGGATCCCATCATTATTTTTCTTAACATCTGCATGCCACCTCAAATTCTTCGCATCTATCGGATTGGCAAACAAGCGTTGAAACCGTGATATTATAGGTAGATACCACATCACCTTGGCAGGAGAACCAGTTTTGGACTCCCCCGAAGTCGTCAATTTATACTGTGACGCACCACATTTTGGACAATCTTTCAAATCTGCATAGTCCTTTTGAAATAATATACAATCATTAGGGCATGCGTGTATCTTCTTGGCATCCATTCCCATTGGGCACAACAATTTCTTTACCTGGTATGTTGAGATTGGCAGCTCGTTTCCTTCAGGAAGCATTTCTTTCAACAAAGACAGCAATGACGTGAAGCTTTTGTCGCTCCATCTATTGTTAGCTTTCAACTTATACAATCTCAACACAGCGTTAAGCTTCGTAAACTTAGTACAACCTGTGTATAACGGCATCTCAGCATCATGCACAATGTTTCTAAAAATGGGAGGTGGATCAGTGTGCTCTACCCCATAACTATCCAGCATCGCATCAACGATGTCTACTGGAACTGGTTCATTCACATCTACGTCATCGTAGGCAATTTCTTCTTCCATACAAGCACTGCTATCGACATCCACTGGTTTCGGGTTTGAAATCTCTCCATGCCAGTGCCATTCTGTATAGCCTTGTATAATCCCGTTGCACATGACATGAGTCATGATTTCGTCACCAGTGTTGACTTTCAAGTTGTTACCGCAATGTCTACATGGACAGTAGAACCTATCTCCAGGTTGTTTCCTATGTTCCTCGGCAAATTTAATGAACTGGTGAAGACCAGAAATAAACTCTGGGGTACAGCGATTGCGAATGGACATCCATGATCTATCCATTCTATGATCAAAGAGAAAACAAGTATATATTAGGACAAGATTAGGGTATAGGGTTAACAAATACATGTGATGTCATTATTATATATAATAAATGTGTGCCACCTATCCATTCTTGAACACCTAATCTCACTAGTAAGTGTATAATGTGTATTGGGTTTTCAAGAAAATTTCGGCAGCATTTCCCCGCTGTTCTCCAAGTACATATGTACTTAGAGAACAAACGGGGAAATGCTGCCAAAATTTTCTTGAAAACCCAATACACATTATACACTTACATCCTAAGCGAGATTATGTGTTCAAGAACAGTCCCAAACTGGGGACTATCCAAGATTTACTCCTAATGAGTAAATCTTAGACGGGTTTCTAGGCCAACAAATAATGTATTGTCATTCTTATACCTAAAATCCTAGTTCTTCAAGTTAGGGTGATTATTGATGTCTTTAAAAGCATGATTGGAAATTTAGGGAAAAGTTCATCATTTACATTCCAAGCATGTCACATGTGTGCATTACAGTTCATCATTAAGCAAGATATAAGCAAGTATGTCATATTAAAATAGACTAAACAATATGAGAAAATAGTAGTGTAATCATGCAAATGGGAACATTCATGGGAACACATACTTCAGTTATAAGCATTCATGTAGCAACTTTCAGTTCCATTCATGGGAACACACACTTCAGTTATAACAATAACTAAACAAAGGGGTTGGTGTACCCCTAAACATGCACATAATTAAAAAAACTATTAATACAGACAAGTCTAGATAGATAGACAACTAAATACTACACCAACATGGTCCCGCATGCATCGGTAACTTCTTTTTGATGATGAAGTTGTGTCACGAAGCTCCTCACTGTATTTAGACGAATCTGAACTGACAGGGGCCTCAGATTCAGATTCCTCGTAGATGATATCCGACGTCGTGCGCTCATACCGTAGAAGATGATCGGGGGTCTCACAGTTGCTGTTGGTTATCCAAACTTTGATGGAATTATGGCCAACTGGACGGAGAAAAAGCCTGTTCCAACGGACCACATGCAGCTCTCCAATCCAATCATGCCAATCGGATTTTGATACAAGATTTCCCGCCAAATCATACTCAACCTCGATAACATGTGAATAATTACCAAAAGTTAGGGTCACTTTACCAGGCATGTAGTGTCTTCCTTTTAGAAAACGCCAATGTTTGGGTATGACCAATTGGTTTAAGGAACGATCATCTAGGATGATGTCCAATTGTTCTTCAATAGGGAACGTTAACATTGACATAGAGGCCCAGTTCATAGTGACTATTATGAGTGGACAGAGACTGCACAATATTAGTATTAACAAAGTGTAAGTACATATAACGATGTTATATATTTTCAGAAAAAGTTGTATAACATCAGTTAACCTTTTATTGCTTGTCATAACCAACTTTATTGTGGTAGACATGATAGCTTGAAAAGAATTCTACAAATGTACTTAGAGAACAAATGAGGAAATGCTCCTAATGAGTAAATCTTGGACGGGTTTCTAGGTGCTTACTAAAATAGAACCATTATATGGAACTAATCCTACATTATACACATACTTTTCCTAAGTAAGATAATGTGCACTTCATGGAATTATTAAGATCTGAATATATATAAGTTGTTTCTACCTACTTTGATGGGATTATATAACATTCGAGTCTTCCATTTATAATATTAAGATCTGAATATATATAAGAACCCCATTTGATACACACGATTGAGAATCTTTCACGATACTAGGAAAATACACTAACTAGATATTTATTTAGGTGTTAGACATCAATATGTGTATGAGCCCTAATTAAAACTGATTCTCATAAGAAGTAAATAAATTTAAAAAAAAATGACCAGCAGCATGGCGACACCTTGAGGGAAGACGAGCAGAGGAAGAAGAAGAAGGCAGGGCGGGCACCTTGAGGGAAGAGGAGCAGTGGCAGAGGCAAAGTCCTAGCAGCTTTCGACGGCGAAGAGAGGAGCGGAGGAGAGGGCGACGAGGCTAGGAGACCTAGCTGCTACTGGCGACGGTGGAGAAGAGGTCGGCGGGTGGAGAAGAGGTCGACGGGAGGAGAAGAGGCCGACGGCGGAGGAGAGGCCGGCAGGCGGAGAGGGAGGCTGGCGGGCGGGCGGAGAGGGAGGACGACTGCTTCTCACCTGACGGCGATGAGCGGCGAGCACGGAGGAAGGAGCGGCGGCGGCGGCAGGGAGCAAGGGAAATCGGGAATGAAATAGGGAAATGGGAAGAATCGTTCGGGCAGGGTGAGCTATTAAGTTGAAAATACGTGTCGGTTATTTAAAACACCGACAACTAAACCAACAGTGTCGGTTCTTTGCCACAAACCGACAACTATACTAGATTATAGTCGTCGGTTTTTGATTAAACGACAACCGACAACTATTCCTATCTCACGAATACACTTTAGTCGTCGGTTATTTAGTTACGAACCGACGCAATATGTAAAATATTGGAGCCAATTTTTTAGCTGGAATTTTGGGTTTGGCGGTTGATTTTAGGTGTCGGTTTTTATTAATTAACCGACACTTAATAAAAGCGGTACCCGTGTCTGGTCGACCTTCACGGATTGGATGTCGGTTTCTATTCAAAACCGACACAGTAGGGTTTATGTGTCGGTTTTTGTATACAACCGACACCTTAAAAAGTGACTTTATAAGCCATTTCTGTAGTATAGTGAAGATCTTCAGTTCTGTCCGACTTCATGAAGTGGAGAAAAGATGGTAGGAAGAAGAGCCTTGCTCCTCCTGAAATAGATTGCTCAAGTCACAAAACAGAATATGAATGCTCCTTGACAAGACACCTGGAACGTAGGTAAGATGATTCCATATTGTTTCAGAAGTCATTAACATATCCACTAAGTTCATGATGATATAAACTGAGCAACAATAAAGATAACATGTAGTTTAAACATGAATATGATGGGCACCGATTCACTGTTACGAGCTGCCTGTTGCAGGCCTGTTTCAATTAATCTGAGCTGTAAAACTGCCCCATTAAAGGCTGGTCATGTAGGCATACTCGTATTAGTAAGTAGACATTCCATAATTTCACGTATTTATTACTGTAAGCATACAATATGGACTAATGATTTATGGCGTAGTAGGAGAAATACTTTTACGTCGGTTGAACTTTGATGATCATAAGAACTACTATAATAGAAAATATGAAGGTCTTAATATAAGTCCATATTACTTTATGACATGGATTATTTCATGTAGAATCTATAGTGGATCATGTATAACATACTCAAAAATCAAATATACTATGACAAGGTATTAACAAGGAGAACATATGAAGTTCCCTATTGTAATAAATACAATATATTAATTGAATGAATGGGCGACTAAAACCATTAAGAAATTTAATTTGAGAAATATAATAGAAAGAGAAAGTGGAACATTATGTCAAAGTCTTAAATATGGAATTTGATAATCGATACATAGATATGACAATGACATGCCCACTTAAACTTATAGTACATAAGTAAATATGAATATGTATGTGATCATGGATAACTATGCATGGAGATAAACATGATAAGAATCATATGCTCACTTTATAACATGACAAACCTCAAGAAAGAATACAATGAGATGATTGATAATACAATATGGTGGTTATCTATATTATAAGGTGAATAAACTAGTGAGATTGGTACAATTCAATTAGAAACCCTAGATAGAAAGACAATGGAAAGACCATGAATTAGTAATAACCCTAGGTGGAAAGGAGAATCCTAATTAATAAAGGATTAATTGATTCCAAGCCAAATGACAACTAAATTGTACCATACTTTGTAGATTTTTTGATCTAGGAGTCTTGTTTGGTGATTGTGCAATCCATGGAGTCTTGGATAAAATGAGGTACTAGATCCTTGATTTACTTATTGAGTTATTTTGTTTCCCTCTTGACTTCCATATATCTTTTAGGTGGTGAACCCTAAACTTTTTATAGGCCTTTCCTTCATTTTTGAAAGTCCGACACCCCTAATTTCATTATTGTTGGATTATGAAAAATATTAAGATAAGCGCCGAAATTGAATCCTTCGAGTTTTGACTTCCTAGACTTTGGTCCTTTTGGGCTTTGGTCCCTTTAGAGCTTTGTCTCCTAAAGGTTGGGTACGTCCCGCTACCTTGTGTATAGGTTGTAATGGGTTAGCGGTCACCCAATATACTGGTTAAAATAGCAAGATACTGTGTCATTCTTTTATAGACGATTGAACACATGACATTGTAGTCACAGATCAAGAAATGACATGACAATGCCTAGTCTCAATACTTAATGTTGATCATTGGAAATATTCTTAAAATTTTGATTCCTTGAACTTGGATAATTTTGCATAATTGTTAGCCTTTTGAAATTTCTATTTTGAAATTTGAACAATGAAACATTAATAGTTGTTATTCTCATTTTGCTGAAATATGTCCACCAAATAGTCCCCTCCTAGAATTGATCTCATATCTGAATTATATTTTTCACCCATTTTTTATATAGCTCAATAATTGAATTTAGTATCAACCTATCTGACCTTTATTTTCCCTTCAATGGGGTCCATGTGTGGTTTTGTTCCTTTAGGAACTCATGGACATGTTACACAAAGAAGGACACAAAGAGACGTGCATGAGTTGTCCTCTGTTACAGACTAGATAGGAATCATTTCTTATTCTAAAATTTGTAATCTTGTGTAAAGTTTCCACAACTCTGATGTAAAAGTATGATTGTAATAAAGATTGTTTATAATTTTGATATTATTTTGTAATTATTTGACCGTAAAGATCGAGTCTTTATAGGTTGGAAGTTGAATTGGTGGAAAAGTTGTGGTGATGGAGGGGGAGGATCTATATAAGGCTTTGCATAGCTTTGGAAGTGCTATATGGGCTACATTTGCATTTGAGGTAGATTATAGAGAACTTGAGTGGAATTTATGGGTCCACTAGCTTCAATAAAACACATTATGGGCTTTGAAGACAATTTTTCTTCTTGGAGAGACAATATGGAAGATAGTTGCTCTATCCTTTCCTCAATCCTTGCAACATTCTTTTGGACATCATCAAAGCTTTTCAATCAAGATATAACCTCTTCCTCAAACCTTGAGCTATATCTTGGACTTTGTTTTTTGGGTAGCTATAGGAGTGAGGTGTCTTTATTTCTTCACCAAAGGACTCAACAAGATTGACTGAGTGACAAGGAACACTCTCTTCTTGGTTCTTCATAAAGCTCACCATGTCCCCAAGAATCTACATCGCTTGTGGGATTGAATCATTAGAAGCCAAAGGCAGAACACCCACTACAAAAAACTGGGCCATTATTTACGGGAGAGTCCTGTCACAAACCCCTCTCTACAGGCCCTCAGAAATAGGGACGGTTGAGGGTCTGGCCCTCACAAATGGTTCGTGAAGAGAACTCACGTGACAAATACCAGTGGCCCTCACGAATACAATTGTGAGGGACTATTTAGCCTTCATAAATACATTTTTGAGGGACTATTTAGCCTTCATAAATACATTTTTGAGGGACTATTTAGCCTTCATAAATACATTTTTGAGGGACTATTTAGTTCCCATAAATACATTTTTGAGGGACTTGGATGGTCCTGGAGAATATATTTTTGAAGGGATAATGCCTTCATTAATATTATTTCTGAGGGGCTATGTGGTCGTCATCAATGCAATTTTGATGGTCAATCTGTACCTTCATCAATATATTTATGAGGGACTACTGTAAATGATTTGGTTATTGATTATTGTTAAATGATAATTAATTGTTACTATAGTGAATATCAAATTTTAAATGAAAACTTCATATACATAACCTCAAGCAATATTTTTATAAGAGTCACATGACATCATAAGAAATTTCAACACCAAAATGACACGTAAAATGTTAAATGAACTCAAACAAATTTCAATTAATGAAGCAAAATATTATCCATACATTGCGTGCTCAACGTTGATATAAATAACGAATACATATGATTCTAAAATTTGAGATTGATGACAATCAACATATCATGCTAGAAACTCTTAAGATCTGTAATGTCTCCATATTCCTTCAAATGGTGTGGTGCTCTTCATCAATGCCATGCCTCATACGGTTGGGTACTCATTTCATCTGTGAAGTTGGAATGTAGAGCATTTCCAACACTATCCACTATAGCAGATGTCGTCATTGAAGATTCAATACAAAGTATAGTTGTGATTGCGTCCATCCTAGTAACTTCATTTCTGAACATGAGCCTAGCATGTGCTGGATGAAATATGATCAGGAATCACAAACCGATAAACTTTCAGTATAACTTACAAAGTTTTGACATCGATCTGTAATAGGAAAACTGCAGCAACAAGGTGTCAACAGATACCACATACCTTGGGCGAGCCGAATCAAACTCTCAAGCATGCGAACAGTGGTTCTAGCTACAAATTTACTCCGGTCAGTTTTTTTGATACTCGTGACTTAAAAAAAGGAAATCGGCAAACCTGCATTGTCAGCAGCCATCTTACAATACACTAGTTTGTACAAATATGGACAAAGGTTTCAACCTCGTCCCCAATGTGGCCTCATTCCAAAAATCACAGCAGATTCAGATAATATCACTGATAAAATCAAGATTTCATATAATTAGGCTCATCAATCAAGATCAAAATATTGACTAAGAAACATGCAATGTGTTATACTGATGCAAGAGGTCACACTACTGCAAGCAAAGTTGCAAAGACACAATTCAGTATTCTTCTTATCGATTTGTCAATAAGACACAATACTGATGCAAGAGGTCACACTACTGCTATAGCTACAATTGCATTTCAGTGTTAAATTCGAGCTCTCTTGATGTTAACCACGTATTTACTATAAGAATTTACTATTAGTACTAATTATGATGTTAACTATTATTATTAATATTATGTTTCAGTATTTACAGTTACACTCCAAGTGATTGCAAAGAAGGTTCTCACAAACGAAAGTTTGAAAACCACATTGCACTCTGACATCATGTCTATATTGGGCTTCTACATATTATGTGCAATGATTGAGCAGCTTACTTTTAAGCAAAAATAAGCTAAACTAAGAGCAGCGTGATAGCAGGAATAGATACAAAAAAAATGAACTTCACGTACGACACATGGTTGATAGCTAAACTAAGTCCCTAGCTTGCTAATTTCAACAAAAGAAAATGCTTCCCTTAGATTTTTTATCTTCAGTTACCATAAAAATAAGAATTGAGATAAACAGGCACCTAAAACTTACAAAGTATCCAAGTTACCAATTCCAGATAGCTCAACTGGGATCGGACCCCTTAAGTTGTTTGAGGACATGTTCCTAGATAAAACAAGTAAATAAGTTAGGTATTTTATTACAATGGCATCACCTCAAAGGACAGCAAAAGTACCAATAACACTTAGTTTAGTTGCAGTATAAAACACCAACGACTCAGCAACTAACTCACAAATATATTATGCTTTCAAGATTTTTCAACACACGAGGGATTGATCCATTAAGCCAATTCCCATGGACATTCCTTTATCATGACACATACTAATTAGCATTTCAAGCAGAACTACAACAATTGAAGGGATTACAAGAATGTGAAAATAAATTCTTACAGGCTATTAAGGTTCACACATGAGCTCAGATTTTCTGGAATCGGACCCTCGAAACGGTTGTTAGCAACATTCCTGAAAAACAACCGCAAGTATATTCAACCTTGTTTGATCATACATAAATATAAAGCAAATAGTGTGTTGTTAGCATACAAGTCAAAAAGCTCAGTAAGCTTTCCAAGTTCAGGAGGTATCAAACCGGAAAGTTGGTTGTCATTCAACTCCCTGCAAGAACATTACCCATCACACTTTGATCTCAACAGAATTTTGCCAAAAATCCAGAGTTAAAACGCTTATAGATAATGAAGTCTACTCATGTTACCAAGTTCAGGAGGAATCGGTCCACTTAAACTATTTCCCTGTAAGTACCTGGACATTCAGAAAAATAGTTCTAGTGTCATCCATAAAATTGTTGACTGCTAGGTGAGATGTAAAATTCTAATCATAATAAAGATGGGAAGAAAGTCATGCTTATGCTTATTTGAAATAGACTTGTGTTAAAGTTCATAACTAACTTCCACCATAGAAAGTGAACAATTATATCCATCATGTCAAATGTAATCTCTTTAAAGCATTTGAAGGAGAACCAGATTAAACTAAGAAACTTAAGATGTGAGTAGACAACGGCTATATAGTACATAAGATATTGGATATACATAGAAGGCAATGGAATCACAACAACCACTTACAATTTCTCAGTATAGGATAAATTGCCCAGGATATTTGGAATTGGTCCAGTCAAAAGATTGCAACTGAGATCTCTGCATAAATTAAGTCACAACATCTGTGAAACCATAATTCCTAAAATGAATATGATGGAGCATAATCGTCCAACTAGACATTAGAAGAAAGGCACTGAACTTACAATACAGCAAGTGCCTGCATGAGACCAATAACACATAGCATCAGATAACACACTGCACACATAACATTTTACCTATTAAAAGTCAGAGATGTGTTGCAGAGGGAGAATTTTCCGCCTAAAATAAGATAAACATGCATTTAATCTCAATCTAAACAGTTGTCATGGAGCAATTTAGAAATTAGAAATTATAAACGTGTCATGTAGATCACCTAATAGAGCAATTAGGGGAAACAGAACTATATGATGGTGGAGCAGCAGTAAGTTGAAACTCAAAAGTTCATTAGCATGGCAGCATCTTGCTGCTTGGTTGAGCTGAGGATTAAAAAAAAGATGTTGAAAAGTGGAGGAGCATTCAACAACAAAGTTCTGCTTGGTGAACCATGAGAAAAAGGAAAAACAAGATTTTAATTAAAGAATGACAACACATAACAAACAGAGAAATGGGGAAATGAGAACAAAGAATAAACAAAAAAGAGCCCAAGATCGGCCCAACAGCCGCCTAGGCAGCAGCTTGGACCACCCAAACGCCTAATAGGCTGGACACCCAGGATCAGCAGCTCAAGTGTCCGCCTAACTTCCGCTTGGAACAAGTGAAAAGACTTGTTATATTTTAAGACAGCCAACCTTGCAGACTACAACTGGCTTCCATGTGGTCTGCATTTTCTTAAGTTTTAAAATGGTGTCGTGAGATGAAAAGGAACCCACAAAAACATAGAAGATATCCAAATCGGTGAAAATTTTTAAATCTATTACTAAGTTGAAGCAATAAATGACAAAAAAATGCAGCAAGAGGTACTAATGTGTACCTGGTATCCCTTTAAATTGACCTTCTCCAGTATCTTTCTCGATGCAGTAACCTCATCACAACTGCAAAATATAGATAATTCAATACCATGCAAATTACAACTCATGTGGAATCTAATGCAGGCACTCAGCTACCTTCCATCTATGGCCTCAGGAGCAAGGAGACCAAAATGATCAATCATCTACTTTATACACTTGTCGGTACCACCGATAGCAATGTCAGTAATAGTGAGCTGAGTCAATTCTTGTCACTTTCTTGAAATCAACAAAAAGATCATCAATTCCAAAATCATTGATAAATAGACATGGAACAATAAAAATAATGATTATTTGATGCAATTGAGAGTCGTGGGATATTAATGTAAATCAAGCACAACAATATCAAACTGAGCAAGAAGTTCACCAAATACATGATAAAGAGCCTGTGAAATGCAACAATAAATCAGTGCTGAGCATTTCACATAAACAAACATTATCTTAGCTTCTCACACTATTTACTTAAAATGACAAATGAGATGAATAGGTGTCTCTTGAAGTTGGAAGATGATGAAGAAATTAAGAGAGAGTGTTTTCTATAGGTTCCTCTAAGGCATCTGGTCCTGATGGCTTTAATATCAAATTCTTCCAAGCTTGCTAGTCTAATGTGGGACAAGATGTGTCCAAAGGTATTCATTGGTTTGTGGTTGGGGGTAGAATGGTACAACAAGACAATCATACATTTATCAGGTTGATTCCAAAGAAAACATCCCCGACTTCCTTATTAGATTTCTAGCTGATTGCATGTTGTTCTTTCACCTACAAGATCATCTCCAAGGTGCTGGAGAGTAGACTTTAAAATATCCTTCATGATGTAATGTCTACTTACCAAGTTGTGTTTGTCAAGGGTAGGTCTATCTCTAATAATATGTTGCCAGCTAAAGAATTTCTGGTGGATTTCAGAGTAAAGAATACCATGAAGAAAGCTTATATCAAACTAGATATATCCAAGGCATACAATCATGTGAGTTGGACAACGTTGTGGAGTTCTATGAAGGTGATGGGTTTCTCTCAGAGATGGATTAATATTATGAAACAATGTGTGCAAACTTCATCCTTCTCTGTGCTGATCAATGGTGTTTCTTATGGATTGTTTAGGGTGTCCAACATGCTTAAGAAAGGAGACCCACTCTCTCCTCTTCTGTTTACCCTGATCAAGGTGAATCTTACTCATCTAGATGATGTTGTCAAATAGGATGGTTTGATATACAAGGTCAGAGGCATCAAGGTCACCCCATACATGATTTTCACTAATTATGTGTTGTTCTTCATTACCGGCTACACCAAATACTTAAGGAATGTAAGGAATTTACTGAAGTGCTTCAGACACATTATGAATATGTTCATGAGTGATCTGAAATCCCATGTATATATTTCTAGATACTACGATAGAGGGAGAGGTCATCTCACAGAAGCTATGGGCTTGCTGGAAGGTCAATTCCCAAAGAAGGAAGCAATGTTGTAGATCAGGAACCGGAGTATAGGAAGTACAAGTGGTAATGAGGGGGCGGGAGGACTATAGGAACTGACTTACCTAAGAAAATTGAGTCAAGTAGAGTTGATTGCAACTTACAAAAGCTCACATGATAAAGCAAGTCAATTGATTCTGCACTTGTTTGGTACAGTGAGAAAGGAGGGGAGTGGAAGGGAAGAATTTCACTATGTTTGGTTGACAAATGATGGGGAAGCAGAGAGAAAGAAGGGAAATGAAATGGAATAATCTATGATACAATCCCCTTCCCCCATTCTGTGGAGAGGAGGAGAAGGGAAAACCTATGTCTACTTTTTATATTAACTCTCTTTTCAAGGATAAAAGACATGGTACCTTGACTTTTATGTAAAGTCTTCCCTTTCCCTTACCTTACTAACCAAACTAGCAATCAATAAGCCCATCTCCCCATCCTTCCCCTCCCTTCCTCAACATTTACCACTCTTCACTTTTCCTCATTTCTCTGCATGCCAAAAATGTTTTTATGTCCAAGAATAAAACTTAGATATATTTTGTATAGTAAATGACATTCTTGTGGATCAAACCAAACACTAAACACCACATCTTTGAACACATTAGACACCTATAATATATTTAAACGAAATATTCACCAAGAAAATTAAACATAATAAGACATAGCTAAAATTTGATCATACCTACATCTTGGATTTATAATTCATTCCAAACTCAAGTATGCTAGAATCTCAAATAACTATCCAAAACAAATGATATTTCAACTTGAATTTGAGAATTCACCAACACTATTATAGTTGACATAGATTGACTTAATTTTATTTTGGCATTTTATTAGGTTAGACCATAAAAAGGATGGAGTAACATGAACTATATAATATTCATAAAAATTGTAATATACTAAACTTAGTTAAACTTTAGCATCATGCATATCCAAACTAAATAAAACCGTCCCAATAAAGTTAGGGTTGGGGTTGTAATATGTTTCCATTCTATAAAAATCATCCCTGAAATTAAGGAAGCATATGTATGACTACTTCTCATCTCTAATATAACAATTTTGTGATATTTCAATAGAACTCTCCCAAACGGAATCTCCAACTTCATAACATCAATATTTTACTTTCAAAAATCTTAATAGGGCTCTCATTGTAAGAATATATCTTATTTAAGCTAGATATTGGTTCCCAATTGAGAATTAATTCTCTAGGGACCAGGTGGATGATTATCGGTCAAAGTTGAAGTCGCACTGGTCCAGACTTGCGTGTCGTCAAAGCTTGGTCGACCTGCAACAATGGTGTCTCAAGGAATGAAACCCTAGGGTAAATAGGAAATATTGCACTACTATAAAATGATAATCCATTCCCCGCAATCGACGTAGGTATTTCATCGAACAACTTCGGTGCGAGTTTCGATTGTGGGACGAAGACGAAGAAGAAATTGCAGCAAGGAAGGAAGGAAGGAGGAGGAATGTTGAAAAAGACAAACACGGTCGGGTTAGAAAAGAGCAGAAGGTAGAGTCCGGGACGAAGCCCATCTGGTGGTAAAGGTACCTTCTCCGTGGAGATGTGCCGCCTTCGTCCTCCGCCAGAGATCGTCTCCTTGAATCACGAGCGTCGTAGGAGCCTCGAACCACCAACGCGTACCATGCCTTTGACCGCGAGTGCTAGCACAAGCAACAAGCAAACAGGGCACCGTCGAGGGAGGAGGACGATGGGGAAAGAGACGATGGAAGGAGGTGCAGTGATGGTCGGGGGAGGAGATGGCTCTGAAGGGGGAGCGGAAGAAGGTGCGATGGATAGGGGAGGAGATGACGCGGAAGGGGACGCGGAAGGAGGTGTGATGGTCGGGGCGTCGGGGGAGTCAGGAGGAGTCTGGGGCGATCGGGGCAAAACCCTTGCTCTGGTCATTGCAAATCTCGCCAAAAGTGGTGTATTTTGGGAAGTCCGCGGTAGAGAATGGAGGGAAACATTTGACAAGGCATTTTTCACGGAGTGATCAGTAAGTAATGTATTTTTGACGGATTAGTGGTCACATAAAATGTCTAAAGATGTTAAAAACACGGTTGAGGGATTTGGTCTCATATTTGAAGGATGAGCCCTCACAAATAGACATCATTATTCACAATTTTTGGTTCCTCACAAATGTTCTTCAACAAAGGCCAAATTTTTTGTAGTGACCAAAGGTCGGTCACCATTGTTAGTCATGCCAGAAACTTGAATCCTTGATTTTTCCACCAATTTCTCAAACAAAGGCCATGTGTCCTCAGGTGAGGGAGATTAGAGTATAGGGATTGAACTAGCTGCCACAAAGGAATTTCATGGTGCGGACACTCTCTCAACATCATTTGGAATCTCTCCCAAGCATCATGTAACCACTCATTACACATTTGACTGAAACTCACTATGGCACGACGCATTTATGTCAAACTTGCAATGGAGTAAATTTTCCTCAAGAAGGCATTCTTATATCTCTTCCAACCTCATGATTTTCCTTCTTTGATTGTACCAACTTTTTGTCTTTGTCTTTGAGAGAGAAAGAGAACAAGGTCAACCTAATTGTGTTATCACTAGTTCTCGACATACTGAAGTTTGAACATACTTCAAGAAAAGAGTCTAAGTGCTTGTAGGGGTTCTCACTCTCTGATATATAGAAGGTGGGCAGGATCCCAAGAATACCTGGATGGATGGAAAATTGCTCCTATAGAATTTGATCAACTCTTCTTGCAATTGGAGAATTGTAGTTACTTAGCATGAAGTACTCATGAAGTGGCTTGTAAGATACATTTTTACCTTCCATCTTATCTTTCCTGAGTGGCTTGTCACATGCACAAGGCACAACCAAAAAAAAAGAAAGCAAGTTAGCAAACTAATATGCACAAAATATGTAAAGAATAAAGAATAAAGAATAGCAATGATGAGGGAAGTAAAAAAAGATCAGAGCAAAATACTAGCTAGGACGAGCACCTTTCTCCCTGGAAACAATGTCGAAAAGCTTGGTGTGTTTCTCAAATGCTAGTAAACTGATAAAAGATGGTGCCAAAGGGGAGAATCAACACCACAACTACTAGGTATCTATGGCGCTTTCTGTCCCTGACAATGACTCCAGAAAGCTAGGTGTGTTTCTCCCTAAGGTCACACACTTATGAACTGAATGGTGACTACATGCGACCCTAAAGGGGCTTTCAAACACACTTGGGGTCTTTCAAAATTTATAAATCCTTAATATGCTCGCTCACATACACTAACACTTACTCAAAAGTGCATGGGGTCATGTTGTAGTTTAGGAGGCACTACTACAGAAACAACATTCAGTGTCGCTTTTCTGGGCGTCGGTTCATTAGGAAAACCGACGCCTAAAATATTAGACGTCGATTATTTAGGCAAACCGACATCTATATTCGAAGACCAGCCAGACACGGGTACCGCTTTGAATACATCGTCGGTTGTTAATAACAAACTGACGCCTAAAGTCGCCTACGAAATCCAATTTTCACGCAAAAAAAAGTGTCACTTTCAGCGTCGGTTATGTATATAGAAACCAAAGCCTATGTGTGATGAAAATTTGCGTGAAAAGTGTCACTTTCAGCGTCGGTTATCCTTTGATAACCGACGCTGAAAGTGGTTCCCGCCAAACAATTTTGTTTAAATATTGTCCAATTGGACGTCGGTTGTTTTAAACAACCGATGCTAAAGATGTTTAGGCGTCAGTTGTTTGAAACAACCGACGCTATTTGGGAACTTAATATCCCACGATCGCCCGACTCTTCCCCTTTCTTCTGTTTCATCGCGAGTCAATTTCCCTTTTCTTCTCTGCTGTCGCCCGACCACGCCGCCGATTTCTCCTCCAGGAAAGCTCCTTCTTCCTCCACGACAGCGCCGCCGCGCCGCCGCCGCGCCCCCTTCTCTGCCACCACTGCTGCTTCCTTCTTCCCCTTCTCCGCCGTGCCCCCTTCTCCGCCGCCACTGCTGCTCCATCGCCTGAGATTAGGTACTCCAGTGCCGCCATGCCTAAGATTAAGTGCTCCTCCACCGCCATCGCGCCGCCGCAACCATCTTCTCCAGCCTCACTGCTAGCTGCTCCTCCACCGACGTCGTTGCTAGCTACTCCTCCAGCCAGAGCCACCGGAGCCTCTGCCTTCTTCCCTTTGACAAGGTTGGTCCTTCTCTACTTTTTTTCATCGATTATATTCTTGTGATAAAAATGCATTATATGTATTTGATTAGAGTTGGAATTATTTATAAATTCTAATATGTTTTTGTCCCAAATCTAATTATATTATAATGATTGTATGAACATGCATATATATAACTATGTATTTTATTGAAATTTAAAATTATTTGTAAAGAATGACAACATACATGTATTTGTTGGCCTAGAAACCCATCTAAGATTTACTCATTAGGAGTAAATCTTGGATAGTCCCCGGTTTGGGACTATTCTTAAACACCTAATCTCACTTAGGATGTAAGTGTGTAATGTGTATTGGGTTTTCGAGAAAATTTCGGTAGCATTTCCCCATTTGTTCTCTAAGTACATATGTACTTAGAGAACAGCGGGGAAATGCTGCCGAAATTTTCTTGAAAACCCAATACACATTATACACTTACTAGTGAGATTAGGTGTTCAAGGATGGGATAGGTGGTACACATTTATTATATATAAGAATGACATCAAATGTGTTTGTTGGCCTAGAAACCCATCCAAGATTGACTCATTAGGAGTACATCTTGGATAGTCTCCGGTTTGGGACTGTTCTTGAACACCTAATCTCACTTAGGATGTAAGTGTATAATGTGTATTGGGTTTTCGAGAAAATTTCGGTAGCATTTCCCCGTTTGTTCTCTAAGTACATATGTACTTAGAGAACAGCGGGGAAATGCTGCCGAAATTTTCTTGAAAACCCAATACACATTATACACTTACTAGTGAGATTAGGTGTTCAAGGATGGGATAGGTGGTACACATTTATATAGGTCGGTTGTTCTTCATGGTAAAAGATAGTTCATTGAAGATCCTATAGATGAAGAAGAGTACTATGATAAGTATGATGACTCCAGTCCATTCTCAGTTGGGTTGCCAACTCCACAAAATATTGAAGCTAATGATGACTTATATGTGCGCGGAGATCACAATGAAGGATTGTTAATTGATAAAAGATCACAATTTTAGAGACATGTATGTTTATACAAATGCTAAATGTTTGCCTTTTTCTAGTTAATACAAATGATAAATGTTTTCCTTTTTAATGACATTTTCAGATGGCTGACCATGATGAGCATGATGTCCATGATGAGCATGAAGTCCATGATGAGCATTATGTCCATGACGAGTATGGCAAGGATACCAATGTAAGTTCTAAAAACATATCCTGTATTTCTATAAAATTCATTATCTTCTAGTTATGTCATATATCCTATATTTCTATATTGGGCTAATTCAGTGTGTTTATATTTGTCAAATTTTAGGTTGATGATGCACATGTACCCACTAAAGCACTGGAGCAACTTGATGCGCAGCACCAAACACTTCACAAAAAAAGGGGCATCACTCTGTTGAAGAAGTTAATAGCGCTAAGTGGCAGTGGATCCAAATTGGTTGTGGAGTTTGATAATGGAGGAAATGCAATTGGAGTGAACCGCAATAATTTTGTAAACTATCTTGGGTGTACCACTCGGAGCCATTGTGGTGTTAAGTATGATAATTGGCATAAAGTTCCTCAGGGGAAAAAAGACTTGATATGGAAGGATTTATGCGTGAGTTATTATTATTTGCAATTCTATTTTGTATATTACAAATTCTATTATTTGCAGTTCTATTTTGGATACTAGTTAATAACATTTCTATTTTACAGAATCTGTTTGCATTGGATGAGAAGTTGCATCGTAAAAGTGTGATGCAACACGCTGGAAAGATGCTTAGGAATTATAGGACAAATCTGAATAGAGAATACATAAAAGAGGGTGATAAGAAGAAGAAGTCATCCCTTGAATAATGGAACTTCTTGGACAAAGAAGATTGGGACAATTTTGTTGCTTCAAGAAAATCTGAAGAATTCAAGGTATTAGGCGTCACTCCCAATTTAATTAATATACATTGTATTCACATATTCAAGATTAACATTTAGTGCTACTAACCAAATCATTAATGTGCATACTAACTAGGCCCTCAGTGACGCACAAAAATCAAGGCGTGCACTGAATGTGCATGACCACACTATGGGTCCAAAAGGCTATGCAAGTGTTCGCCAAAGACTATAGGCGGAGTCTGTGGCTACTCAGGAGTCTGCTGCTACTCAGGAATCTGCCACACCCATGCCTCGCCATGATATCTGGATAGCTGGGAGGCAAAACAAGAAGGGTGAAATAAAGAAGCTCGTAACTGCTGAGGCGGCTATGAAAATGGTAAAATACAACTCTTAGAGCAATCATTTAAATATTGATTATTTGTGGTGTTGACTTACCAATTTCTGTTGATGGTGATTAGCAGGAGCTGCACGAGCAGAGGAAACAAGGCACGTTCATCCTTCAGGGCACAAGGGATGAATTGACAGTTGCTCTAGGTAACCTAGAGCATCCTGGACGTGTTATGGGTGCAGGCGCTGGTGTGGGCATCAAAGCATTCTTTGGGCCATCCCAGCGCAAACCCAGAGCGGGACTTTCACAAGAAGAGGTAACCAATACTTTTTTTAGAATGTTACTGCAAAAGGAAATTCAATAATAAGAAGCTAATGTTTCTTTTATCCATGTATAGGAGAATAAGAGAGTCGAGGATATAGTTGCTAAGAAGGTCAACGATGTAGTTGCTGAGAAGGTCAAGGAAGAATTGCTGCGATGGCAGGCATCTCAGGCATCCAATCAGCCTATGGTGACCCACTCTTCTCCTGATGCACAGACTGCGAGTAATCCTGGAGACCCATCGCCTAACACGTCTGCTGTAAGTATTGTTTATGACATTGTAGCTAGTCTTTTCAAGATGATATGTTTTCAAGATGATATGTATATATGTATAACATTCTTTACATAAATTTGTAGGCATTGAAGCCATGCCGCTTAAGAATGCAAGACTATGTTGTTACAGAGGTGCAGGCTTACCAGTCCCTTCCTGGGGCAACATTTCATGGGACTCCAATGCCGCAGGGCTATGTTCGTGTGGGCCCGATATGTGTATTACCCGATTGGAGGGAAGCTGCATTGCCATATGCCCACCCAGAGATTGATACACTTGGTGAGGCAGAAGGCGGGGTGATATTGTGGCTCAAAGCAGATGTCGTCTACACTACTGAAATTGTAAGATAAATTTACATTACTTTAGATTGTTAATGTGTATATATGAGGTCAACTGATCTGAAATTATATATATAGGTTAAAAAGAAGACACTAGGAGCACCTAGGCCTCCACCTCCACTTCCCGCATTACCAAGTTGGGTTCCAACTGACCTAACATACCCGTTAGGTCCTGCTTGTAGGGGAATGGCATGTTGGCTAAGGGCACATAATATACATTGCCCTATAATTGTTTCTTTAGATGTAGATTATGCAGGTCAATCATACGATAGCTCTTTATTTATATAAGATATTATTGAGCTGTTTATGTATGCTTGGCTGAATACATCAATGATAGAGACATGGATAAGGTGAGATCCTGTTTATACATCCATATACCTTGTGTAAGATCTGGTGATCTGGTTTCTTATATATTAATGCATATGTAATACATGTTTTGCAGCTACTTCATCGAAGATCATTGCAAACAATTTGCATTTGATCATGTGGGATTTTTGATTCCATCATTGATTAGTATGGTAGCTAAAGACCTTGATAGTGTTCAACAATACTGTATAGATGCTTTTAAAATTTTTGGTCAGCAAAAGAAGACGATAATAATAGCTCCATTCAATGTCAAGTAAGTTTACTTTATTTATAATTTGGACTTAAGAAAATTCCATTTTTATTGTGCATTTTGAGTTATTAATTGTTAACTTTTTACCTCTAGCGGTAGACATTGGGAGTTACTAGTTATTTCCCCGGGACGTTCACTGTTTATTATCTAGATCCCGCGGGAAGTACATTAAACACTAAAATTGGACACGTAATGAGAATGCCACTATTCTGGTGAGAAATATTTCATTTTTGTATCTGTTAACATCTGTTATTACATTACTATTTACTTATGAAATTTATTGTGTTATATTAACATGTAGGGGTTTAGATGCATTCAAAAAGGCTGGAGGAACGGTCCCAAGGAAAAAGAACCAGCCAATAAATTGGCAGAACGTACAAGTAAGTTCTCGACTCCAATGTATATATTATTGATGTGAATTGTGCTTAGTTGTATTATTTTGTATGTTTCAATTTATAGTGCGCTACACAAGACAATGGCTGGGCATGCACATACTATGTGATGCGATTTATACAGATGATTATCAAACATGCCGCATTGGACATCGATACCATACATGAGGTATTATATATAGTCTCATTAGTTAGTATGAAATATATCAATCTTATTTTTATATTATTACTTATATATATACATCATTCTCTTTGCAGGTATTTAAAACTGACCACACTATAGGTAAACTCTTAAAAAATATACATGCTCCATATACGATGGAAGCATTAAATGAAATAAGAGAAGAATGGGCAAAAGCCATACAAGCAGTGGCAATTGTAAGATATAATTGGGATGTTGATAGCGATACTGAATGATACTTTGTAAATGAATATTTCTGAATGTTAATACATGTATTTGAATGTTTCTATATGTGTGAATGTGAGAATTGAATTGATGTCTGAATGTATCTACTTGTGTGAAATTTTTTTTGTTAATTTTGCAGGTTTGTGGCATGTTTGTAGGATGATATCAATGGATGTCGTAAACCTGCAGTTCAGAAAACTAAACTGCAGGTTCTCATCCTGCTGACCAGCCACAGCAGGCCTGCAAACTGATATGAAAAAAAAAATTGATATAGGCGTCAGTTATTTACAGAAAACCGTCAGCAAAGACCTACAACGTCAATTTTTTGAACAAAACCGACGCCTAATGTGGCCACGGCCGTACTAGAAATGGCGTCGGTTGTTAGTGTAAAACCGACACCTATAATACATATAGTGTCAGTTGTTTAGTTGATCACCGACGCCAAATGTGTCGCGCCACAGAAAACAGCGTCATCTAGGACACTTTCTGCGTCGGTTGCCAATTAAACACCGACGCTATATTCCATATAGGCGTCGGTCTTTTAGTAGATAACCGACGCAGAATGTGTCCTAGATGATGCCGTTTTCTGTGGCGCGAACCCTTTTGGCGTCGGTTTTCTATAAACAACTGACGCCTGTACGTTAAATAGGCGTCGGTTAAAAAACCGACGCCGAAGTGTTCGACCTTTAGTGGCACCCACATAGGCATCGCTCGGAAACCGACGCCAAAGGGGGTTAAACAACCGATGCTAAAAGGCATTTTTGTAGTAGTGAGGCGACAAGTTAGGGGTCAAACCCAAGAGAGAAAAGGGGGCACTAGAGCTAAGTTAGTTTCAGATAGGTATCTACTATGGAGTCTAGGGATGATGGTTTTAAAGGTGGATTTTGTTTTATTACACTAAGGGTTGAACAAGAAAGCAATCAAAGGAAAACAAACAAGATCAAAGCCTAAGTTAAACCTAGACAATTAATTCTAATGAACAAGAGGAGACAAGACAAGATAGAAGGGAGCAAGCTACACTAAGGAAAGAAAGAAAAGATCTACACTACACTAAGCTAGAAACTAGGAAAAAGAGAAACTAAAGAAGTAAACTAGCAAGAACATGACAAGATCAAGGCAGTGAACTAACTAAGCAATTAAAGATATAACTAGTCTAACACTAGCTAAGCAAGAAGGAAATTAGGGTTTTAATGCAACAAAGGGTGGTGTTCGCAGTTTGGGGGCAGAACTTATCAATTAGATTGGAGTGATGACATGTGAACATTATAATTTCATTTAGATTAACAAACCAAACAACAAGCTAGAGGCTACAGAATTGCCCTAAACTACTAATTGGCCATGGATAAGATAGGGTGTGTATTGGGGAACTAGTCCCTAATATCTCCTACCTACCCTTACAAGCATCAATTGGGTTAGGGTTTAGGTGGAATTCAATTAGGGTCTAGTCAAGTCTACGTTACTAGGATAGGAACTCCTAGGGTAATTAGGGGCTGAGGGTAGTAATGCAAGGTGGAAATGAGGTTTTGACATCACATTACCCACATTCTATCCTTGAGAAGGATCCAAGCTAATTACACTAAGTGCTCCTATACTAGCTACTTAGATCTCTCACCTAGGTGTAGGATAATTGATTAACATGTAGGAAGGTGATTAGCTAACTAGGGATCCATTAATTGACTTAGGAGCAATTGACAAAAAGAGCCACATATAAGCAATTTTCCTAGAATCTAGGTGATTTCAAGCACACGCCACAAAGCAATTCATGAGGAATGAGATAGAAATAGAAGATAATAATTAGCAAAAAAATCATAATGTTTACATATCTTTTTCCCCCAACATGGTATGAAAGTAACATTTTGAGCCCCAAACAACCCACCTAAGGGGCCTAACTACTCACAGAACTAGAAAATACAAGAAGAAAGGAAGAAGAATGAGTAAAGGAGTGAAAATCCATGATGATCTTGGTGAAGAGTATTCCTTCTCCACCTCCTAGAAGAAAAAACTCATGCTCCTTCCTCCAAGTAGGTGAATGGCATGGGTTTTTGGTAGAAAGTGGCCAAAACACTAGAAACTAGGATTTTGGTGGTGGAAATGGTGAAATGGAGGTGGAATGAAGTGAGTATGAGTGGGAGGAGAAAATAGGGGATCTAGAGTGGTTGTAGGGTAGCTAATCTCGTGCTAGAGTTTCCCCCAAGTATATATAGGTGGTGGTGAAGAACTAGGTTATGTGGGGGTAAAGTAGGAAATGTAGTGTAGAAAATTGTAGGGTTTTGGTGGTAGCACGGCCATTCTGGAGGTGAATCAGAATAGTCGTGGTGGATGAGAATGTCTATGGTGGAAGAATGAAGTGAACATGGGAATTTTGAGCTTGTGGGTCTTCCAACACGGCCGT
Organism: Alisma plantago-aquatica; assembly: GCA_963693085.1. Lineage (NCBI taxonomy): Eukaryota > Viridiplantae > Streptophyta > Magnoliopsida > Alismatales > Alismataceae > Alisma > Alisma plantago-aquatica. Next base: position 1,572,344,130 of record OY856409.1, read on the forward strand.
GCTAGGCTCTGGCCAGCACAGACATGTTGGGTAGCACGGGCCTGCTGGGATTCTAGGTCATTTTTTGAAGATTTTGCTGATTGGGGCATGTCCCAGAATGGTCATTCCTTGGTATAACAGCCATTGTTAGGTCCTTCTCATGCATATGGGTCTTGAACTTGTCTTCCATGAAGGTCATTTGTTCAATACATTTTTTGACCACTTAGGATAGGTTGAGAGTGGTTTTAGCCTCATTTTGGGCTTCTCCAAGGCTTGGGAAACCCTAGATTCAACCATCATCTCTCTGTTCCGTCAATTAGTGTTCAAAGTACCTATAAAAATGCAAAAACCATACATAAGTGCATTTTATAGTAAAACACACACTCAGGGAAATAACATGTAATCTAACAGATGTAGATGTGATTGAAGTGAAATACGACATAAGATGAAGTCCTAAAATAGGGTTGCATCGCCACCAACAGAAATAGAAGAGTAAAAATATGAGAGGATAGATGGATACCCAACAAAATGGGTTGTGGGAGCATGGGTGATAATGGTTTAGGGTATATCCCATAGTATGTTGATGAAAGTGGACAACAAATGAAAATCATGGAAGATTGAAAGCATCAGGTGCTTCTTCAATGAGAGAGATAGTCAGACTATAATGTCTATCCCCATTACAGAGTATGAAGGCTAGGGATGGTACTAGTATCCTATGATGGATGGTATCTTCACAGTTTGAGTAGCATACTGGATGGGCTTCAATGGACATATTGAGGAGTGGGAGCTCAGGAATGATCATGGATAGAGGGGTGTGGGAGGAAATTTAGACAACTAAACTTCCACCAAAATCAAATTGTTTTTATGGAAGTGATGTTCCAATTTTCTTCCCACAAATAGAAATATGGTGGCTAGACATGCTAGGGAGTCTGACCTCTATGAAATTTGTCAGACTGAGGTTGAAACCCCAATCCTTGCTCTCATGGACTGCCCATTCTATGAGGTGTTTTGGGACTTACCGTCAATACAAGAACTGAGAAGAGGAGCTCCTAATGGGTCCATGCACTAGAAAATCAGTTGGATGCTTGGCAAATGCTCAAAAGAGGAGACAGTTACCTTTACTTCCTACTACTTGGTTGCATGGCTCAACAAAAATCAAGCCATGTTCAATAATATTCACACACCTCCCTCCATCGGGTATCATGACATCTGGAAATGGATACATGATACCACAATATTAAATAGAGATAAGGTAAACAAGAAGGATAAGGAAGTCATTACCCATCGTGAAATATATCAAGTCAATTAGGAGCACTATGTGATGATTAATACTAATGTTGTATGTGTGGGAAGTGGAGATACTATGTTCAGAAGTTCAATAGGGAACATTCTTTCTATGGAAACACAAACTATGAATGTTTATTGGGATGCCTTCAATACCGAGGTGATGGGGGTTAGACATTGTCTGTAGGTGGCTAATTCTATGAAGCTAGATCATATACATATCATTCTGGATGACAAAAATCTATGGGAGAGAATCTATTCAAAGAAGAGAGGTTACAACCCTATGGTGAAGTTTTTTTCTAAAATTGACCGCCTATCAAACTTGTTCTCGTCATGTTCCTTTTCGTTCATAGGTAGGAAATGGAACAAACTTTCCCACACTTAATCTAAAAGTGGTCTGGGAGGGGTGAAAGGTCTTGTAAGGATGGGGGTTTATCTGTTTGATCTAGGAAATTTACCTTTTGCGGAGGAGTAATTTATCACCATGCTTTGAATAAAATAAAATCCTTTATGAAATTTGCATAAGATGCATATAAACGTGTACCATAATTTTTGTTAATGAGATTTTCCAAATTCTTGTTGATTAAGTTTTTGAAGTCCCATACCCAGAAGCCATAAGGCTAAACTCTATATATACCTAACCATCCCTAAAGTTTCTCCTCATCACTAGCAATCACACTATCGTGTTAATACGTCCTCATGTTGTCATTTTTCCACGGTCAAACTTCATTTAATTCACACTTTCAGAGTGACATGTCATAGATTCAGTTTTTCACCGAGAAATTATAGTGGGGGTAACCACTGAAGACCTCTCTCCTTTGTTCCCATCTAGATAGATTCACGAAACTCTTCTCGACTCAGATTCCCCTCTTTCTCCTCTGTAGCAATTGGATTCACACCGTCAGGTATAATGAGTGAATAAGTTGAGGGAGATATATTTTCCGGATTTACAACTCTTCTCCTGACTCTTTCTATATTTTTTTCTGCACAAGGGTATTCTTGTCATCTTGTCAATTTTTGTTTCTATTTAACCATGCTACCGATTTAAATCACGACAATAATACAATGTCATGACTTAATTTATAAAATAATAATTCAATGGTATAAAGGTTATTTGTATATCAATTATCATCAAAAAATTAACAAATGATATAAATCTTGTAAAAAATCAAATTTTTCTACAAGAAGCTCCAAAAATTATAAGAAAATATGTTTAGGAAATGTGAAAGTTTTCTCTATCTTTTGGCATGACTTGCATTGCCTGATTGCAAAGTTATAAAAGCATGGTTGTTAGGGTTTTACTGTCTTATTTTATTATTAATATTTAAGTAATGCAAATAATTAAGAATTTAGATATTAATTTTTTATCAGTCATTGAATCAGTAACTTAGAACCCTCTTCCTAGAATGAAATCATGAATCAACTAGGGTTTTTTTTTTTAATTTGTATTTCTAAGGTTTCATGGTATTAGACATACTTTTGAACACTAAACCGTCTAAATATAACATTTGTAGGTCTGGGAACTCTAGGCTTGAGCAGGTATAATTTGGTCTCTAATACAAACTCTCAAGTCAAGGTATGTGTGCCTTCCCAATTTATCTAGGAATTACTAATATGACCAATAACTTGCTCACATGTGAGGCATCTATGAATAACCCTTGTGCATCATTGAATCCTTGTGTAAATCCTATTTTCTTGGTATTAATTTCTAATTTTCTATTAAACCCAAGAGATCTTATGATTGAACATCCTCTGATCTATTTATATGATCTCATCCTCTTTACATGAAACAACTTGATGTTGACTAAACTTATTTCTTACCTTTACATTTCATGCTTGTACAACAGACTAAGCTTACTTATAGTAGCAATACATCTGTTCTACCATAGATGCTCAAGATGTAAATTATATAAGGTTTAACTTTTCCTAGTGATCAAATGCCTTCATAGTATATACATAAATAGGAAAAATCCTTCCTTCATCTATTCTTCATGTAGGAACTTAATAGGCCAGGAGAGGTATCTGCCTTGGGTGGGATTTTTATGAGCCACTCCAAGTGGTGACACTCTTATTTACATATCTTATTGGATTCACAATAAGAATATGTTTCTCTATGAAATAGAGCTTCTCCATTAATGTCCACTCATGTTGTTGTCATTAGTGGGAAATCTTCCATCCATCATAGTTGTGTGCTCTTTGAGGTGTAAACATCTTCATGGAGGTTTAGGTAACCAAGAAATCCTAACATAAATGTGTCCCTCCCTCCAAACCTTGTTTCATTATGGTAAGGAGGACCATGGATATGGTCTATAAAGTTTTATTTCAAGGGGCTCTCATGTCCTCCAAGGGATTCCTCAATCATCACACTTCATGATAAATTTTGAGGCATCATTATTAGTTATTGTAATGTCTAAGAACCTCATCCTAACCATTTCCTCATCACTTGAACAAATATGATAGAGGAGTGTGGTGGAGATGATCCCAAAGACAATTTAAATCATAAATGGGTGTGTTATTATCCTTCAGTGACCAAACTATCCAATGCAAAGTTATCACACCCCCCTTTCACAAAGTTTGATTAATCCTTCATATGAAAAAGAGAAGATACACATTAATTAATAGACATCATGGTCTACATCAACATACTTCAATCAAATTTCCCTAGAAAGGACAAAAAAGAACATGAGTTGCATCATCCCACATTGGGTCCACTCATAATGGAAATAGTCCATTTTGACATCAGCAAGACTGATGTGCTCTACTCGAGCAAGGTGTGAGTCAAACATGGATAAATTGGCCATGTCAATCATACCAAAGCTTGATTTGTCTAACCAATGGCACACCTTGAGAGATTGCTGAACAAAACTATCTGCATAGCATATTTATCCCATGACACATCATGTTGACCAATTATGGAGCTAAGTTCTTAGACATGTCTGCAAGACATACTGTGTCACATCTCACACATGTAGCATCTCATCAAAATCTATAAAGACTAGGAGTATGGTTATAATGATATATCTCTAAATTGATAACTCCAAACTTTATAAAAAAAATAAGGGAGGTGACTCTGAGGCAAGTCCATGCTCAAACACTACAAAAAAGAAGAAGAATGTCAAAGAGGAAAATTTGTTCCCTCTCAAGCTAGAGAAGATCTTGGGTGAAATCCTTAGTATATGATATCTCATATGCTTGTATTGTATCACGTGTTTTTCCTATTTTTACTTTGTTTCTTCTTATTTACTCTAGGAAAACTTGTTAAGAACATGGTTTGCAACCTAGTTTGTGAATCAACTCTAGCTATGGAGTAGATATCCTTCTGTTTGATGCCTTTTTGGCACATATTGACATGTGATGCACAAATTGTATGTTTAATACAGGTTTGATTCTTTGCTTCGCTTATTACACTTGAATTCTCTGAGGATATCAATGAAGATCCATAAAGTCCCCATATTTGTCATACCCAAGATGGAACAAATTTATTGGATGGTAATTAGAGATTTAATTAACTATTATATGGAAAGTTGTGGGGTTTTATTGAAATAATATATCTTTTTGCTTGGTTAGATGTTGGTAATTTGTTTTCATTAATTACATTTAGAAAAATCTTACTTTATGTTTCATTATTAGTTGTAAAACATAAATATTGTAACCTAGTTGATTAATAGGTATAAGTCCTTAATTACACCTCTATGAGATAGGAGAAAGAAGAGAATTCAGTCTATTTTAATAATGTTCATTGTATAATTAGTGGGTGATATGTAAGTGAGCACATTTGTTTGACTTGATAATCTTGGGAGAATTTTATAATTTTAGTTAGCTTAGAATTAAGCCAAATCATCTTTTTTTATCTAATCACTTACCTTTTGAATGAGTTTGTTGTTTGAGATGTGTTGGCTTCCTACAAATACATACACTATTCACCTATCCTACTGAGGGACTCTTGTTTGTTTTGGGGTTTTTATTATGAATTACATGTTCACTCTCTTTGAGTCTATATCAATTATGTGTGCCATTTCAAGGGAGACAATTATTTTCTAGTCAAACATAAATATAATATGTAGAGTTAATTGTGAAATTATGGATGATTCATTGCCTACACCATATTAGCTCTTTTGTTTCAAAAAAACACTATGAGAATCAAACCCTCTATGTGTTGTTTAGCAAGAACCTTGTAGGGTTCATAATTAGTCTAGTTGGGACTCTTTTTTAGAGTTCATTGACAAACCTATAGTTGTATTAACACAAAGGAAACCACACGTTATAAGAAGAAAGAAAAATAAATTCAAAGTCACATCCAATTCAACTCAAACAAAGGAATCCAAAATCAACATTTCTTGACTACATCTCCCCTCATCCTAATAAGGTGTCTAGTTTTAAAATAGTTATGGGATCAAAGTCTAATTGGCATTATGTGATAGAATCAACTCTAACACTTGGAAAGTGAAAATGCAAATATTAATTTGGAGTATTTCATTAAGATATGTAACACCATGAAGATTAATGTGAAGGTATGCATTTTCACCTTTCCCATTCAAAAAATGAGTCTCAACAAAGCAAAAAATCCAAGGCATGGAGGAAGACCACTAATATCTTGAAGAAACCCTCCAACATTGGGCAATGACATTGAGAGGACACTACTGGTTCTAAGGAGAGGTAGAAAGAGATACTTTAGATTTGTAAACACCACAACTTTATTGAGTGTACACAACTAAGAACCTTATATTACAGTTGTTAGAATAATTAGTTTAATATGTACATGGGCCTAATTCGGTTTTCCCATTAGGGTTAAGTTTGATTATCTTGTAGTGATCTTATCTCCTATATATGGGAGGGGAGTTTGATTCTATCTAATAAAAACATATCATTACCCAACACATCATATTTTCTACATGGTATTATAGCATATATCTTAAACCTGGCTCTAAAGAGAAAAGGAGAGTGCCTCTGCCTACGGGCAGTCGTTGCCGTCTATTATTGGCTTGGCCTACTGCCAAGAATATCTTGGAAACCATGGCTGTCTTATTTCATGCTCTTCCCCTATAAAAATTCCAACCATTACTGATCAACATCCCTCATATCCACACATGACCAAAACAAAGATGAAATCCAGAAGCTATATAGTGGTGTGCCCATCATGATTCTACCCACACCCAACCATGTCAATGTTGTTGACAAGACTAGTTGACTTGGCATCAATCTAGAATTGTCTTTCCAACATGTAATAGGATCATCTGATGGCATCAACAAAGATATAAAAGAAGACTTCCTGCATCAGTTCCCTCTTTCTGTGTGGGTCAAGTCTCCAATAGCACATGTCACCATCCAAACTTGGATTTTTGGAAATGAAGAAATGATGCAGCAAGTCACTGCAATGTATAAGCCATCAAAATACTTGATTTGTGGGGATATACCTAGCTAGTTGAGATCATGGGTCTGATCGACAAAAGATATCTTCAAAAATGTAAAATCATTTGGCAACAATCAATAGCCATCATTATGGTTTCTTGACCCTTAACACTATGTGTCTTCCATGAAATCAAGTAGAATGGCTATTGGCCCAATTGTTTTCAGCCAATGTTCATGAACTGTGCACTATAGTTTGGCTCAGAACACCTTGAAGAACATGTACAAGTATTACACCCTCAATTTTTTTCCATGTGTTATAATTAAAATGTAATATTTTTGGAATATGGACTTGCATTGAAAAGGTTGTAAGCTTTGTTTCAAAGGGTGGGCTTCTTTAAAAAATATCCCCTTTAATAGAAATTTCGTGATTTCTATTGTATTATTAATCCAATAATAGATATAAAAGAAAAGAAAAGAAGAAAAGTTCAAATAATAGAGAAAGATAAAATATAATGAATTTTTCAATAATGCATTTATGAGAAATGTATAGAAATCTATAGAAAGGGCCATTGATGGCCACAATTGATTAGTTTTCATTTACAAGTCATTACTAATGGAAAGTGTAGTCAAAATAAAGTAAATAGGAAAAGAGGAAAGAGAAAATATATGTTTTAATGCATAAAATAAGCCTTATAAGTATTTGACTTGCATATGAAGAAAAAGGGGTTTTTATTTCTCTTTTTGGACTCAAACTTCGTAAAATGGTAGATTAACTATTGATAGACTTTCCCTTAAAATTTGGGGTTAAAAGGGTACACAGTTTGAGTGATATTGATTTTATAAAAATACATTAAGTGTGGTCATTATAAAAGGAAAGTATTAAATGTCACAATTTTGTTTTCTACTGGGATTTTATTTGCTAATGCACGTGGCACAGTAGTCGTTGATCTTAAATCCAATGATGTCTACATTATCACCCACCTTGCACCAAGATAGGAAACTAGGTAGCAGTGCAGGGGAATTTTGAGTGCGATTTCCTTGTAGCCTAGTGCGCGAGAAAGTTGGGAAAGCATCCCAACGAGTTCGGGAGCAAAATACGCACCCATACATCCTAGATATTACCCAGTTTGGAAATATGTAGCAGATATGCCCAATCTGCAGGCTTCCAGGAGGCTACCCCTATACCCATACTCTATATAAGGGCAAATGAGACCAAGGAAAGGATACCAATACTTTCGCAAGACTCCTTGGAGTCTAACCCATGATTTACCAACCTCTAATTTCCCAGAGATACTTGCTCTCCTCCACTTTCTTGCTCCTGTACTCTGCCGACCAACGCGGTTGGTGTTCTGCTCTGTTTGTACCTACTTGGACCAAAGTGAAATCGACATTGGCTTCAGAAGGGCCAGGCGAAGGCGGGTGCGTAGTTTTCTGCTCCTCCGACGCCCCCAAACGCGAGGTCAACCCGCCAGTTGACCAAGCGGGTGCCTAGTTCACGAATTGAATGATGAACGGAGGTAGAAGACAGTGGAGTCAAACCCGGGTCTTGGGTTAGGCCAATCTGAAGCAAGGTCTGCGATCCAATCATTAGAAAATAGAGAGCAAAGAATGATGTGGCGCTCCGTGATTCGTCTGAAGGTAATTATTTTAGGAAATTCATATCTAATGATCAGTAACTCAGAATTAGACATGTTATCTATGAATCTTACTCAGAAAAATACAATGAATCCAATAAAAATACTAGTATGGACTATTTTGGATTCTAGTTCGAAAAAGTGCACAAAGTTAGTAACTTTAATGTTTTTTATGAATAAGAAACCCTAGTTTTAATGTTAGGGGATCTAGTAAATTGATGTGCATGGTTTAAAGGGATTTTAACCGATTATTATTAAAAAGTATGATTTTGATCTAAAGGAATGATCTTCGAACATAATTGGCTTAAAGTAAATGAATATGCTTTAATGGGCTTAAAGACCCTAATTTGGGTAGTTATGAGGATTAATGAGTTTAACGTGGAGATCAATCTAGAAGATATGAAAATGATGTTTTGACTATTTTGTGGATAAAGACCCTTAATGTGGATAATTAGAGTTTCCTAGTGTATAAAAGTGGAATTAGTGATAAATAAGGATCATATGTGAATTGGACTATAACTATTAATGAAATACAAGTTGTTAAAAAGAACTCAAACATGATAATTGGGCTAAATGATATTGACATGAATTAAAAGGATAAATATGGTAGTTTTAGTGTAAAAGAGATATATTAGACTTAATTGACATTTAATTGTGCCTATGATGTTGAAATTAGGGTTTGTGGACTAAAAGAGCATTAAAAGTGATAGATGCATAATGGAGGATAAAACCCTAATACAACCCTAATGTTGGCCTAGATATCCTAGGATGGAATCCAAGCCTATCTTGAGAATGTTTTGAATAAAACAATGACACTTGGATGTTATGCATTGATTTCAGGATATTGTTGATTACTTGATTGATTGTTCTTGAATATTCTTGCTTGGACATCAAGTTGCTCTGGATCAGGTATGTGGTTACACTTATGGTTAATCACTTTAGTTTCATAGCGATTCCTGGATGCTTTATTGGTTGCTTGAAAATAACTACTTGGATAACTTTTATTTCATGTAACTATAAAGTGACTATGATTATCACCCTAAATATGTATGCATGACTAGCTCAGATCCTGGTCCTCCTCTGTGGCTTTGCTAATGATGAAAAGGGTAACCTGGTACAGGGCCTACTTGTTAAGTAGGACATCAGGTTATCATGAGTTAGAAATTGGGCTACCCACATGTAGTGCCATGAGACTCTTTAGCACACCATGAGTTAAGGAGTGGGCTACCTATGGGTAGTGCCATGCGACTCAACCCTATAAATTGATTCACCTGTTAGGTAGGATCATGAGGGGTTTAATGGGGATCTACCATAAGGAAGGTAGCATCCAGGTCCACTGTAGGGATAGCGCAGAGGCTAGGGTATTGATGGATTGAGTAGTTATGTTTAAAACATAAAGTTGTTTGCTAAATCATAATTGATTGTAATATGTTGTTACAGTTAATTGCATGAATTTTGTTTCCCCCACATACCGGCATATTCATTTATGCTGACCGACATTTTATTTGTCGGAATTTTAGGTACAAATTGAAAAGGACAAACAATAAAGTGGCATATTGTGAAATTAAGAAATAATGTGCAAGGAGGATTAGTTAGAATAGTTCCCGTATGTGGATAGCAGTTTAGAAATCCAAGTTTTTCAAAAGGTATGCAAAATTTTATTTTATTATAGCTTTTCAGTATAGTCTGATAGAATTTGATAATTATTATTGATTATTTGTCGAACCTTTAATCCGGGTAATTGGGATAATAGCTCTGACCTCTTGGTCTCTTTTAATTGGGGGTTACCGGGAGGCAGGGTCATTACATTTGGTATCAGAGCATTGGTTCCTCATTTAATCTTTAGTAATTATTAAATTTTACAAACTCTATAGAACCCAAAGGAGTTATTAGAGGATTTTTGGAAAGATAGTGGTGTCTAGAAAAGAATCACGTCCGGCAGCTGGCAATATTTTCCTCCACACTGCTAGTTGGAATACGAGGACTCACAGATCTATGTGACTGCCTGGCCAATGTCTTAGGATTTGACTCGAAATAAGATACCTCTAGGACTCTCTCATCTATTTTCATCCCTTCTCAACCCTAATTATATTAAGATTATATGGTTTAGGGTTTTCTCTCTCTTCCTCACCCTCTTGAGGATAGGGTATGCATGATAAGGTTAAGGAATCCTCCACCAAAATTAATAAAAATCATGTAAATAAGATGCCATGGACATAAGCTTAATATTTTAAGCGTAAACTAAAGAATAGTTGCATGCTTAGATCGTATGACATGTGTTGTCATGAGAGACCTGAGGTTAGACCCTCTGGTCAGGAGGATGAGTAGAGAGTTGGTTTTGGAGGCAGATATCTCCATTAAAGGTAGAGACATGGTACATCCTCTGAGGATGATGTTAACCCTAACCCTAAGAGGTGGTTAGAGAGGGATGACACAATGAGTTAGATGTCATGGTAGACCATGTGTGTGGGTGGACATGCTTTTGGTTTGGATACCCATGACTATGTGATCCATGTGAGGTTGGTTGACCAAGTGCCTTTGGCGACCCAACCCTCAGAAGGGTCGTGCATGTTAGGGTGAAGGATAACTCCTTCATTGATGAGGTTAGTGATGACCATATAGAATCCCTATGAGCTTACATGAGCATGGAAAAGTTGCACCCAAAGTACATCAATTGGGCTGACAATAGGCTAAAAACCTGACCAGGAGAATATGTTGGATAGCCTATGAGATAAGCATGAAGAGTTTTGGATAATCTTGGGTGAACATAGGTTTCTCTCATGTAGGTGTACGCTTGTGAGATTGATCCACCTTAGAGAGAGGACCTCCAGTAGTAAGGTTGTTGTAGGGTTAAGATCTAGAGAGAGAGAGCAGGGCCCGAGCTAGAAGGTTGGAAGTTTAGACTCTAGGCTAGGAGAAACCCTGAGAAGTTGAGGATGATGCGACCTAAGAGGATGGTTGTGGTTGCCTCATGCACGATCCTTGGAGGCCTATGGTATCTTGGTTTCCTTTAGAGGAACCAAACTCTAGAAGAAGGATGAGGCTGCTGGTACCTATGTGCAGATGATATAGGTGCTTACCTTCTAGGGATAGGAAGAAGAGTCCTTAGACCCTGAGAAGGTATAATATCAAGTAGTGAGGCCTTATACCTAGTTGGTTGTCCTTGAGGAGGACTCAACTCTAAGGTGTTGTTCAAGTGGAAGGATAATAGGACATGCATGATGTACCTTGTACATGCTTGGTTATCTATTAGAATGTTGAGCATGCAACTGTTGCATAAGAAGTGAACCTAGGGTTCCTAGACCTAAGAGGGAAAGTAGTAGTGCCTGATGCACCTGATGCTCATGATGAGAATTGAGTTTCCATAGTTTTGAGCATGACACTCCTCATGATTAGAGGAATGGGAAACCCCTTAGATTAAGGTGTATGTTTGATGAACCACTCACACATAGGTTGGTGGCATATGATGGTCCTATATAAAGGAATAGAAACAAGTAGGACCTACCATGGAGACCTAGCATGGTTTAGTAGGTGGTCTGCTGGCTAGCTACGTGCCTTAGTAGCTTTCTAGGGTCAAACATGCTCATGTGGATGTAAACCCTGGACATAAGGGCATTTGTGACCTTGTTGCTATCAAGAGAGAGTCTCCTCCCATCTTGGTAGAGGGACCTTTCTATAGGGTATATATCAAATTTTTTTGGGTTTGAGGAAACCCTAAGAGGTCTCATAGAATCTTGAGAAGCTAAGTGGAGAGTACATAGTATAAGAGTGAACATGTAGACCCATATCTCTGAGTGTATGTGGATGTGTTACCATGGAGGTAACTGGTATGGGGCCTGACCGAGGTAGATAGGTCACCATGACCCCTATGAAAGGACGTAGGTCAGACCATGAATGCTGAGAGAGATGATGGATACTTGGGTAAGGTTTCAAGTTGGATACATACACTGTTAGAATCCGAAGTCTATCCTAGGGTCAGGTAGGGATAAGACCGATGGGAGTAGGAGTTGCCTAATTCCCTAGTTGCACATGACCATAGGGTTAGGGAGGTAACAACTATCTTTGTCTGAGGGCCATGGGTTAGGAGATTGATCACCTTCATGAACTCATGGGACCCAAAGGGAAAATGAGGAGGGCACTCTCTGATGCATAAGGGAAGAGGTATGACCCCAAAAGTGCCAGCACCCTACAGACCTAGAGGAGATGACCAAGGATGGTGTGATGACCCAAGTGGGTTCGAGACCAGTTTTCCATGGAAGTAACCTTGATATCAAAATGTTCACGATGTGGAGACATGTGATGCACGTTTCAAATTAGATTGTAGGTGTACTGGAAATGTGGGATGTATCATCCCTACTCTTGGAACGGGAAGAACTTTGTATTTGGACTGCAGCCAAATGCTTATTTCCTCTTGTTATGGGAGTGAGAGATAGAACAGTACACATGACATACACCAAGGATAAAGGTAATGTGAGTGGAAACGTTGCTATGATGCATGAGGATGGAGATAATAACATACCCTTATGGAGTGTAAGATGCGTGGATGTTGTAAAAACACTAAGAGAATTAAGGTAGTCATCTTATGAGGATGTTTTTATCATGATATATGTGGAATTTATGAGCTATGCAAGATTGAGTTCGATAACTAAGAGGATGAGCTCAAAGCTTTCTTGATGAAGATAGACTTAGAGTTTGCGATGAGATAATAAGTGGAATACATGGAGGTGTATGTCTTCAACATTACCTTATACATGAGGATGTGAGGTGGTAATGTATGCTCTGGTTGAGATGCAGTTGCCTAGTTTAGCTAAAGACTGGAAGAGGTGGCTATGTGAACTCTAAGTTGTGAGATATGTTTGGCTAACACTTGGATGTAACGATATCCGTTGATCAAGTTAGTGGTTGCTTGGTTAGCAAGCCTAGGACTTGTTGTGATGAAAAGATGGTTTTAGAACATCTGATGCACTTCTCTGGAAAAGAAGGTGATGAACCCTGATTAGAGTGGTTTAGGGTTTCCGAAGAATCAATCTTGAGGAATCATGACATACAAGAGATCATGATTTTAAGTCACCATACACCATGGTACTACTAAGATGGTAAGTTTTAGTAGTGCTTTGGATTCCTAAGATGAAGTTGCATGTGGCTTGTCTCCATGCATGCCTAGAGGTGAAGGACGAATACCAGTAACCCAATGAGTTTCTATAGAGGATAGAGAGTCCCCAAGGGGGAATGGGAGTTCATCACTATGGATATGTGGTAAGTTTCCCATGGACCGGAGAAGGTCAAGATGCAATATGGGTTATGGTAGGTCACCTTACCTAGATGACATGAGAGAGTACTGTCAGGGGAAAGATCTGGTTGAACTACATGCAAGAGAGAAAGATGGTTCAACTACACCATGATGTGAGTTCAAAAGTTCTTGAGTGTGACCTAAAGATTCACTTCCATAAGGTGGAAGTAGATACATGAAGAACTCGATGTGAGTACATATTATCACCCCTAACCAATGGTTAGTATGATCCAGACAAGAGGGTCTGATGAGAGCATGTGTGCTCCTTCAGGATGATACATGGGGGGTAGTTCTTGCCCTATGAGAGATGTGATGATAGCCACCATAACTGATATCAGGATATAAGAAGCTCTGTAAGGGAGGTTGTGTCGGTCACCACTTCATTAAGATGAAGTTGGTGAAGGGACCTCGTGAAGGTCAGAAAAGGACTAGAGTGTGTGTAGATGAAGTTGCTTTGATCATGCAATGGCTGAAAGAGAGCCCAGGGGCAACATGAGTCATGAGCTGATGCAAAGTAGACTGACATGCAGTTCACTGTGGGAGAATATGTGATATGAAAATACGACCCCTCTGAGCAAGAGCTGAGACAGATGAGTCCCCGATACATGGGTCCATTTGAGATGGATTGGTGGATATGCTTGTATATAGCCTTACCCCTCAGGATAATGTGATGTGTGATGAGTTCCATGTGTCCAATTTAGAGCAATATGTGAGGTACCTAAGCCATGTGTTGAGAAATGAACCTAGTGAGCCCCAAGGGAGGCTGAAATGTCCTGAGTCACCTGTGAGGATTCTAGATTCCAAGGTGAAAGAACTCAGAGAAAATAATATGTGATGATAAAGGTTCTTTGGAAGCGCCATGGATAGGGTAAAGTCACTTAGGGGCCAATGATGGACATGGAAAAGTCTCATCCTGAATTGTTTGCATGTTTGATGGAATTTTGAGGGCAAAATTCCTATAAGAGGGGAAGGATGTTACCACCTCAATTTTTTCCATGTGTTATAATTAAAATATAATATTTTAGGAATATGGGCTTTCATTTAAAAGGTTTTATGCTTTGTTTCAATGGGCGGGCTTCTTTGCAAAATATCCCCTTTGATAGAAATATCGTGATTTCTACTGTATTATTAATCCAATAATGGATATAAAAGAAAAGAAAAGAAGCAAAGTTCAAATAATAGAGAAAGATAAAAGATAATGGATTTTTAAGTAATGCATTTATGAGAAATGTATAGAAATCTCTAGAAAGGGGCATTGATGGCCACAATTGATTATTTTTTGTTTACAAGTGATTACTAATGGAAAGGGTAGTCAAAATAAAGAAAATAGGAAAAGAGGAAAGAGAAAATATATGTTTTAATGCATAAAATAAGCCTTATAAGTCTTTGACTTGCATATGAAGAAAAAGGGGTTGGTGTTCCTTTCTCTTTTTGGACTCAAACTTCGTAAAATGGTAGATTAAGTCTAAATAGACTTTTCTTTAAAATTTGGGGTTAAAGGGGTACACAGTTTGAGAGATATTGATTTTATAAAAATCCCTAAAGTGTGGGCATTATAAAAGGAAAGTATTAAATGTCACAATTTTTTTTCTAATGGGATTTTATTTGCTAATGTGTATGGCACAGTAGCTGTTGATCTTAAATCCAACGACATCTGCATCATTACCCACCTTGCGCCAAGATAGGAAACTAGGCAGTAGTGTAGGGGAATTTTGAGGGTGATTTCCTCGCAGCCTAGTGCGTGAGAGAGTTGGGAAAGCATCCCAACGAGTTCGGGAGCAAAATCCGCACCCATACATCCTAGATCTTACCCAGTTTGGAAACGTGTAGCAGATATGCCCAATATGCAAGCTCCCAGGAGGCTACCTCTATACCCATACTCTATAAAAGGGCAAACGAGACCAAGGAAAGGATACCATCACGTTCGTAAGACTCCTTGGAGTCTAACCCATGCTTTAACTGCCTCTAATTTCCCAGAGATACTTTCTCTCCTCCTCTCTCTTGCTCCTATATGCTGCCAGCCAACGGGGTTGGTGTTCTACTCTGTGTACCTACTCCGACCAAAGTGAAACCAGCATTGTCTTCAGAAGGGCCAGGTGAAGGCGGGCGCGCCGTTTCCTACTCCTATGGTGCCCCCAAACATGAGGTCAACCCGCTAGTTGACCAATTGGGTGCCTGGTTCACGAATTGAATGGTGAACGAAGGTAGAAGATGGTGGAGCTGGACTCGGGTCTCTGGTTAAGAAGATCTGAGGGAAGGTCCATGAGGCAATCACTAGAAAATAGAGAGCAAAGAATGATGTGGTGCTCTGTGATTCGTCTGAAGGTAATTATTTTAGGAAATTCATATCTAATGATCGGTAACTCAAAATTGGACATGTTATATAAGAATCTTACTTAGAAAAATACAAGGAATCCAATAAAAATAGTAGGATGGACTAGTTTTGATTCTAGTTCGAAAAGTGCACAAAGTTAGTAACTTTAATGCTTTTTATGAATAAGAAACCCTAGTTTTAATTTTAGGGGATCTAGTAAATTGTTGTGCATGGTTTAATGGGATATTAACCTGTTATTATTAAAAAAAATGATTTTGATCTAAAGGAATGATCTTTGAACATAATTAGCTTAATGTAAATGGATATGCTTTAATGGGCTTAAAGACCCTAATTTAGGTAGTTATGAGGATTAATGAGTTTAATATGGAGATTAATCTAGAAGATATGGAAATGATGTTTTTGACTATTTTGTGGATATATAACCTTAATGTGGATAATTAGGGTTTTCTAGTGTATAAAAGTGGAATTAGTGATAAATAAGGATCATATGTGAATTGGACTATAATTATTAATGAAATACGAGTTGTTAAAAAGAACTCGAACATGATAATTGGTCTTAATGATCTTGACATGAATTAAAAGGATAAATATGGTAGTTTTAGTGTAAAAGAGATATATTAGACTTAATTGACATTTAATTGTGCCTATGATGTTGAAATTAGTGTTTGTGGACTAAAAGAGCATTAAAAGTGATAGATGCATAATGGAGGATAAAACCCTAATGTTGGCCTAGATATCCTAGGATGGCATCCAAGCCTATGTTGAAAATGTTTTGAATAAAATAATGACACTTGGATGTTATGCATTGATTTCAGGATATTGTTGATTGTTTGATTGATTATTCTTGAATATTCTTGCTTGGACATCAAGTTTCTCTGGATCAGGTATGTTGTTACTCTTATGGTTAATCGCTTTAGTTTCACGACAATTCCCGGTTGTTTTATCGATTGCTTGAAAATAACTGCTTGGATGACTTTTATTTCATGCAACTAGAAAGTGACTATGATTATCACCATAAATATGTATGCATGACTAGCTCATATCCTGGTCCTCCTCTGTGGCTTTTCTAATGATGAAAAGGGTAACCTGGTACAGGGCCTACTTGTTAAGTAGGACATCAGGTTATCATGAGTTAGAAATTGGGCTACCCACGTGTAGTGCCATGAGACTCTTTAGCACACCATGAGTTAAGGAGTGGGCTACCTATGGGTATTGCCATGTGACTCAACCCTAGAAATTGATTCAGATGTTAGGTAGGATCATGAGGGGTTTAATGGGGATCTACTATAAGGAAGGTAAAATCTAGGTCCAATATAGGGACAGCGTAGAGGCTAGGGTATAGATGGATTGAGCAGTTATGTTTAAAACATAAAGTTGTTTGCTAAATCATAATTGACTGCAATATGTTGTTATAGTTAAATGCACGAATTTTGTTTCCCCCACATACCAGCATATTCATTTATGCTGACCGACGTTTTGTTTATCGGTGTTTTAGGTACAAATTGAAAAGGACAAATAGTAAAGTGGCATATTATGAAATTAAGAAATAAAGTGCAAGGAGGATTAGTTAGAATAGTTCCCGTATGTGGATAGAAGTTTAGAAATCCAAGTTTTTCAAAAGGTATGCAAAATTTTATTTTATTATAGCTTTTCAGTATAGTCTGATAGAATTTGATAATTATTATTGATTATTTGTCAAATCTTTGATCCCGGTAATTGGGATAACAACTCTGACCTCTTAGTCTTATTTAATTGGGGGTTACCGGGAGGCGGGGTCATTACAAGAAGTATATCAATGGTTTGCATCTATTGGCCAACTTTTTTGCACTATGCCTTCCAAGGAACAAGGATGCGCTTCTCCTATTCATTACCAAATAAGCAATCAACATCATGAATAATCATCTACCTCCATTGTTGTTATGGTCCATAAACTTCAAGTTTTTTTTTGTGACTGCCCCGTGCATACGATACCTTTTCTAATCAGATCCTATTTTTGACCTAATACATACCATTGGGGATCCAATCCTCCACTCCTTACATTTTTCATCCTAAGGGAAAAACACATGTGCATTTTTGGGTCACACATATATCCATTTATTTCTCTAATTGGATCATACAACACACATATTCATGTTATCAGTTACATTTAAGTAATCAGTTCTAGAACATAAAAGAGAGAAGAAAAACAAAAGACCGTGTCCTGACTTATAAAGTACCAAAGAAAAAAAGGGACAAAGATTACCTTTATCTCTTCCTCTCCATGTGGTTCCCTAAATTCACATGGATGCATGATTTTCTTAAAAATTGGGGATTTTACATTCATCTATCCTATTGTGCAATTAATTCAGTAGCACTTTCTATTTTCCTATTGAGTTCTATTCTAATAGTGTTACTCCTCTTTCTATTGAGTTTCCATTTGGGTAGTATTTTTGTACAATTATTTGTATTGTACTACATATCGATACTTTTCTTTCTATTTTTACTATGTCATTATATCAACAGTGTTCTATTTTTGCACCACCATTCCTCTACCAATGTTTTTGACTCTCCACCCCAACCACTCTCATGATCCTTTTCATGGTTTGAGTGAGGGTGAGAATAGAAGAAGATGAGTAGAAGAGGGAAGAGGAGATAAAAATGAAGAGAAGAAGTCATATCATTCGATCATGTTTTCTAGTTTTTGCATAGTAATTTGTCTTGTTGACATCTACTTTGGTGCACATTCCTCTAGTCATGAATATTAAGCACCTGCCCACCTGTGACAGTGTAATATCCCAATAGAAGTTCTTTTATCTCGACTATTGTGCATTATTATGTTGTTGATGCTTCTTGTGTAAGACTAGTTAGACAACAATGGTGACTCAAATAGCTTCTGCACAAATTCTCCACCATCTACTACTTTGGATATTTGTTAAAGTTTCAAAATTTTATTTGTGATTGCTTATACCATCTTGGAAATTATCAATATCAGGGGGAGTCCACTCTATTATTATTACATCTACATAAATCTTATATTCATCAAGGGGAGAATACATGTATACTGCTACATGCCTCCTTCTTCAGGGGGAGTGTGACAAATTTTCAATTGTTGAATTCCAAGATTCAAGGGGAAATCATTTCTTGTTAGGGGATATGAATTCTTGTATGGCCATTTTATCTTTTTCATTTGTCTAGCTTGAGGGAGACTATTGTAATAATTACTTTATTATGTACATGGGCCTAATTGTGTTTTCCCATTAGGGTTAAGCTTTCTTCCCTTGTAGTTGTCTCCTCTCCTATATATAGGAAGGGATTTTGCCTTCAATCTAATATTAATATCTCATTACCTTGAGAGCATACTTTCTACAATGGTCAACCCCAGGATGCCATCTCAACTATTCATTCATCTTCTTGAATATGTTTCTTGAAAAAGAATGCAATTGAGGGAAAGAAATTGATTGAGTTCATATCCGTGAATGAACACCATGATGCAGAGGACATTTCATCCCTCAGTGTAAAGTTTTATAACCTCACTTGAAAACTTAATGCTACAAATGGCACCCGAGTATTCCAAAACATGGTGCATGACTTTCCAATGGCCCTCACTACAATATTGACTCCCATGCCTCACCAACTAGTGAAAAGTATTTATATTTTGTAAGGAATCACCCATAAAGGAATCCTATTTCAAATTCCTACAATCCATGTTGAAGGAATCATCTGACGTTGCACATGACATGCAATTTCTCAAGTGCATCACATATAAATTTTTGAAAACTCCACAAATCCTTGATGGAGATGTGGAGTGCACCTCCACATGCACAATGTAAATTTTTCCTCATGCACACATTTTTAGTGATTCCCAATAGAACAATTGATGACATATCATGCCCACTCAGAGATAAAACATGTTGAACTGTATCCATGAAGAAATAAATCCCGAACTAGAAACATGTAATACTTGAATGTCAACATGATGTGTGGAAATTTATTTTTCACCATTAATTCCACTTAGATGGAGTAGGATGTGTTGCACCCTATGTACATCATTTCACCTTTGAGCATTATCAACTAACACATATCACATTGTGCATCTTTTCCAACACATAGTGTTCAATTTCTAGAGATGCTCTTACAATACTGACAAAGGATATGACATGTCATGAATCTTATAAATTATGTTTGACCTAGTCTCAAGAAAAGTCATCCAAAGGTTGCACTAGAAAACTATAATCCTCCTTTATGGGCCTCTCAACAATTACAACAACATTGGTTCTTTGACCCCTGACTCTCCGTAGTGAGCATCTAGTTGTAGCTTCCACAAACTTACCCTTACAGGGTGGACATTAAAAAAGGTATCCTTTGAGATCCTATTAAGCCCCTATAAAATTTAATTGTCCCCATTATAGAATTACTCTTCCCCAATCATCTTCATCCTCTATTTTCATAGTAGGATTCATTTGCAGCTAAAATGTATCCTATCAACTTCTAGGGATTACCATGTTACTCCCAACAAGGAGTTTGTAAGCCAATTGCAATTTGAGTTTGGCTCGAATCCATGATGAGTAAGTTTTTCTTCCTTAATGAAAACAATATCGACCGAGCCTCCAATCAACTTTGTCCAATTACATTTCCTTTAAGCTTACTTACCCAAACTTCTTTCATTTTGCTATGCCTTTGAGTGGTGCATTTTAGTCTACAACCTCATCTACAAGGTTGGAGATATGGTGGTACTCACTGAGATGCTTTTATAGTAGATCCTCAACCAAATATTATAATTTGAGTTTGGTAGATGAGTTTATATGTAAATTCCTCTTTTAGTTTAAGTTTACTTTCTATACTATCATTTGAATTTATTGATATATATGTTTTATCGATTTGCTTCCATGCTAGCGGTGCTGCAAGGAATGTACGATCTTTTCATATGATTGATTTATCTCTTGACATGTCTCCTCTCTCGTGATATGTTTCTAGTTCTTAGTTTGTGATAGGTCATTGATCGATGGGTCTTTGTTTCATTACTCCCTATACTCCCCTCAAATATAACGTGAGTCATTCTCATTTGATAAATGTAATACATAAATAGGATTAGCATTAGTTTTTTTGGTAAGAAGAAGGCATATTAACCAAGCAAGTTGACCAACTAGAAGTCAAGTTGATCGAATGAAGGAAAGAGGAGGCTAGTTGACCAGAGGAGTTGATTGATTTACTAGAGGCCCAACCAAAAAAATGGAGGAGTCTAACCAACCGCTTGATCCAGGAGCCAATTGACTAACTAATGGACATTAATCGAACAACAGGTGGTCCAATTAGTCGACTTAAGGGTCCAGCCGACTAACTGGCTTACTCCCAGCACCAGATTATCTAGTATAGCTTATTATATGTGATATATGCCCTTAGGTGGAAAGAAGTTCTTTGGGTATCCAAAGAATTGCTTTATTATGGCCATAACAATCACACATATATTTGTAATTGCATGTTTTATTTTTGGATATAGTATGTATATGAAACATAGAATAAGTATGTGGTGATTGGATATGTATATGTAATGTCTCTGACCTAAGGACTTAGATAAAATGATCTTAAAAGGAATCATTTGACTACCCATATCACCAAGGTGCACCTCCTTTTTAAGGAGCCCATCACTAAAAAAATATGTGGTTAAGCATGCTCAACACAGAGTAGTACTAGGATGGGTGACCAGTCACTATGTTGATCATGACTTGTGCGTGATTGAGGACAAAGTGCTCAGTTAAGGCCAGTGGTGGCTCGTGGAGGTAGTCATCATTCCTAAAACTCTACTAAAGCCTTGGGAAATGGGCCCAAGTATGAAAAATGGTATTAGAGCCATAACCCCTCCAGTAGGTGGGGCCCACGTGGGCATGTGGCATGCCAGTCTTGATTCGTGCATCCAGGCATCTTGGAAAGGGTTTTCCATGATGATGTAGTCACCATTGTGCTGGCATTCTGTGATCAAGAGCTGGGTGTCTATGGGGCATTCTGGGTCTGCACTGAAATGGGGAATGATTATGAGGCTGTAAAGTTTAGCCTTGACGAGGACATCAAGAGTCTAATAAAGGGAGATTGTAACGTCCCAGGTCTTGAGGCCTTGGATAAAATGATTTGACTACCTATATTTCCAAGGTGCACCTCCTTTTCAGAGATCCCATCACTAAAGAACTTTGTGATTAACTGTGCTCAACCCAGAGTAGTACTAGAATGAGTGACCAGTTAGGAACTTGATCTTGCCTGGAGTGTGAGTGAGGACAAAGCACGCAATTAAGGCTAGTGGTGGAATGTGGGTCTAGTCATCATTCTTAAATCTCTACTATATCCTTGGATAGCAGGACTAGGTGTTGTAGTATATGTATTTATAAAATCCTTCAATAAATATTAATTCTTAGATGATTTCCATAAGAAAAACACATGCAAATCTTGATCTACCAAGCTTGGACAAGTCCTAGCATGGTGCGCCATCTATCTCATGGAATTGTTATGGTAATTATGTGGGTCTTCTATAGCAGAGTACATTTCAATTGTGTTGGCTTTAGGTTCAATCTTAACTAGGTCACCTTAATAGGGTTAAGTTCTTAAATGAATACATATGGATTATGATAAGGTGTTGTTCATACCATCTACCCAAGAATTGCATTGGATGCAATTGGTAAATGTTTCCTATATTAATAATTGGAAAATTATGGATGTCAATGTTGGTTGGGTAATAGATCAATGTATTTTGGATCTTGGCTCACTAGAGGATTGTAAGATGAAATTTTTTGAATTGATGGTATGGGGAATTAATTTGAACAAAATGGTGGGAGTGATAATTTATTAAAGGTCTAATTAATATTGTCAATATTTTTAAATCAAATCAAAAGTGTTTTGACAAATGCAAGTTTCCTATTGTAGAAACAAATGGAAAACACCATTTTTTTTTGTGATCGGTCCTTGAGAAGGGAAAACTAAACATAATACACTTCCATGACTGGTTTAAGAACTTGAGAATCATTCTCATTCATGAGAGCAAGCTATATTCCCTAGAAACACTACAACTAGAAGAACCTGCTCCTATTACACATAAGGTAGAAAGGGATGCTTATAAGAAGCATTTTGATGATGCCATAGATATTAAATGTTTGGGGATACTCTCTATGAACTTTGATTTCTAAATACATCATGAGAACATGGACGTTCTTGAGATGGTAATACATATTAAGAACATATACCTGGATGAATCTAAGAAATAGAATTTGATGTCTCAAAAGCAATGCTTAAGTGCAGATGAGGGAGATCCAATAGGTCCCCATGTGTTCAAGTTGATTGTGTATGTGGAAAACCTAGAGAGACTTCAATTTCCTTTAGGACAAGTGTTGGCCATAGATGTGATTATACAATTGTTTCCTGAATCACATATTCAATTATTCATGAAGTAGAATGTGAATAATTTTGATAAACCACTGTCTGAGTTGCTTGGCATGTTGAGAACTAATGAAGAACAAATGACGAAGGTCAATCCTAGATCTATGATGATGATTAGCAGAGGAAAGGCAAAGTCTAAGGGAAAAGAAGAAGAGTTATAAATCCAGCCAGAAACCCAAATCTTCTACACTTAAAGAAAAGGGAGGAGTATGTAAGGAAGGGAAGTGCCACCACTATCACCATCTTAGACATTGGAAAAGGAACTTCTCTCATTATGTAGAGGAACTGAGGAAGAAGAAGCATGAGATAGACATCTTCACTCCATATATATGAGTTATTGAGATAAATATGTTCACTTCATCATTTTGGTATTTGATACCGATGAGAATCTCAGAAATACAATGATGTGTAGGATCTAAGAAGAAGTAAGCAAGAAAAGGTGGAATTGTGTGGAGTAATAGTTGCTGCGACTGTAGTTGGAAACTGTCATTTATCTCAGCCAAGTCGGCTTGTAATATAATTAGTGAATTTCTATTATGTACCTGTCATTAATGGAAACATCATTTTGTATCTTATTTGGATAAGAGTATATTAAATTTCATATGTTGAACGATCGAATTTCTATTTTAAAAGATAAAATATTTTATGGTAGTGGCCCATTGTCTCATAGTCTATATTTGTTAGTTATAGAGACAAGTTTATATAAATTAGATACTAAAGGACCCAATAATTCAAATGAAACATACTTTAGGCATTGTTGTCTAGGGCACATAAATGAGAAACACATTTATAGACTCCGTGAAGATGGTTTTCTAGACTCTTTTGATTTTGAATCCATAGAGACATGTGAATCTTATTTGTTGGGAAAGATGACAAAAGCACCTTTTACTAGAAACTGAGGGAGATTGAGTGATCTATTGAAATTCATACATAGTGATGTATTAGAACCTTTTGGAACAAATTCTAAAGGTCATTACTAGTGATAAAACACTTCAACTCGATCGATGTGAAGAATATTTAGAGTTTGAGGACCTTCTGTGAGATTGTGATTTTGTATCACAATGGACTCCACTTGGAACATAATGGTGTACCAAAATGAAGGAATCATACCATGTTACACTTGGTGTGGTCAATAATAAGTCTATTTTATCTTTTGAATTCCTTCTAGGGATTTTCTTTATATGCCACAATGTTTACATTAGACCATGTACCATTTAAATCAGTTCAAAAGACACCATATTAGATATGGCATGGGAAATGTTCTTATGTGTATTTTATGAAAATTTGGGGATGTGAAGCTTATATGAGAAAGAAGATTCTTGAAAAGCTTCAACCTAAATCAGATAAATGATATTTTTTTTGGATATCCTAGGGAAACCAAAGGACACTGCTTTTATACTCCATCTGATAACAAAGAGTTTGTTGCTCATACTATTTTAGTCCTTCAAAATGAATTTGTTCCTAAAGGAAATAGTGGGAGAGAAGTAGAAATCAAAGAGGTTCAAGACCTATAACAAAACATTAACCTATAGAGGTACATAATGAACAAGGAGAGTCACATAAGGTTGTGAAATTTCAAGTTCCTCATGTAACACATGAACCTAGTAGATATAGTAGGACACTCTATGAGCCTGAAAGATTTGGATATCTTATTACTCAAGAAGCCGATGAGTTGGTCACAGATGATGAGCCAACAACCTACCTTGAAACTAGTGAGGGATAGGATTTTGAGAAATGTCTTGAAGCCACAAGATCCATGATGGACTCGATGTATCAAACACGGTATGATCTTGGTGGATCCACCTAAAGGGGTAAAACCCATATGGTGCAAGTGGGTTTTCTAGAAAAAGACCAACATGGATGGTAATCTAAATACCTATAAAGGTATATTGGTTGTAAATGATTCTCTACAAATTCAAGGTATTTAACATTATGAAATCTTTTCATCATTTGCCATAGTTAAAACCATCATTATCATGTTGTCATTGCAGTTTGATTACAAGGTCAATCTATAGATTGAATCAAGCATTTAAGTGATGGAATCTTCAAATTGATGAGGAAGTCAAACGATTTGGCTTTAGTCAAGATGAAGATGAAATATGTATTTATAAAAAGTTTAGTGGGAGCATAATTGTACTCCTCATGTTTATGGGGAGTGACATCCCTAGCCTACAAATGGTAAAGATCTTGCTAGGAAACACCTCTCTATGAAGGATTCAGGTGAAGCATCCTATTAGGAATTTAGATCTATAGAGGTAGATATAGAAGGATTCTTGGCCTATGGTATAGTACATACATTGACAAGCTGTTGAAGAGGTTCAACATGCAGGACTTGAAAAGAGGAAATTTTCCCATGTCCCATGGAATTAATCTCTCTAGAGCCCATGCCCCAATTCTTGTGAAGAATGGGAACTCATGATTAGGATGACATATGCATTCACAAATGGATCTATCATGTATGCAATGCATGCACTCATTCTGTTATCTCGTATGTTTTTGACATGAGAAGAAAATATTAGTGAGATCCCGGTGATGTTAACTGGACTACCTTGAAGAACATCCTTACATACTTGAGAAGCAATAAGAATCAATTCATTGTTTATGGTGATAAGGAAGAGTTGGATGCATGGTGTTACACCAATGCAAGCTTCCAAACTGACAAAGATTCTTAACAATCACAATCCAACTTTGTGTTTTGGACTTAAAATAAACTTGTAAGTTGCAAATGTTGTAAGAGTAAGAAAGTTGTTAATTCTACAATACAAGTTGAGTATCTTACTGGTTTTGAATACAACAGCGTATATTGTACGGACCAAGAAGTTCATTAGATGAACTTAGAGTGGTTTTAGCCATTGATGATGCAGTATAAATACTATGACAACAACAGAGCTATTGGATAGTCTAAGAAACCTAGATTACATACTACAACTTTTCCACCTCATATGAGAGATCGTACAATGAGGATATGTGAAGATTTGTAAAGTAATGACTAGAAACAAATATTTCTAATGTGCTAACAAAAGCACTTGTACATCAAGAACATGATATCCATGGCATGATCACTTAGAATAAGATTCATGGATGGTTGGATCTAAATGCAAGTGGGAGTTTATTGGTATATGTGTATCCAGAGAGCCAATCACATGATGATTGTACTGGGGTATCAAGTACTTGATTTGATAATGATAAAGGTAATTCTTTCTAATATGTTTGCCTTAGTCATGACATGATGACACAAACATGGTATATGTCTAAAGGATGATGTTAGTCGATGACATATGTCTTCATGTTAAGGACCTAAACAATGAGATCATATGTATCATAAAAGTACATACATTCTTGTTATGTATCTAGTCGGATATTATTGTAGAAGAAAAATAGATGATAATAATACATAAGAGTAGAAGGTTTGTTGACTGAATATATAGCCACTTTACTCATAATATTGGATATCAAGTCAAACACATAGGTACCTATTAGGGAACAGTGTACCAGACAAACCCTCCTTGAGAGTGATACATGGAAACCATGGAATGGTAGTTAGAATTATGTCTCAAAATGACAATGGTGATTGTGGTTCTTAGACCTAAATTCACCACACTAATCACATGTCATTCAATGAAATTCGACACCATCTGATGCAACCTAGAATAAGGGTTTCTATAAAGGTGGTTCTCGGGTATGTTGTGACATATGGGGATAGGTTGTGAGTGATGTATATGGGATTTGTCCCTCCTACCAGAGTTGATATCCTGGATACATGATAAGATGGACTGATAATCATATGATCATACTAATGTGAGTCAATCTATGATATGTGAACTCCCATGCATTTCATACATTCTACTCTAGTTCAGGGAACATAGATTGAATGTTAAGAGGATGACGATTCCAGGCCTCATGTTCAATCTGGATATCAGAGACAAAGGAATTACACGATCACAGTAACACTAATCATGGATTATAGGGTGAAGTTCTCCAAAGTTTTAGTTACTTGGGTAGCAATATTGTGTTGCTAAAAATCCACTTATTTCTTGTGATGTCATAATCTGGTTATGGACATTCACTACCAATATAATATGAAACCTATAGGGTCACACACATAGGATTCACATGGAATAAAAGTTTACTAATAGATAATATTGAACTTGGTTTCTAAAAGTGTTTAGGTAATCAACATAACTGACACCGGCTATGAGCCAAGCAACTGGAATGTCCACTCGATCGACTGGACACCTTTAGACAGGGGTTGACTGAACTAGCTAGTTGACCAATTCGAGTGTCAAACCGAACGACTGGACATTGTTCCTGGAGGATGATCAAAATACTCCGTAGATTGATTGGAATGTCTAAATCGACTGACTGGATGCAAAACTACTAGTTTGAATGGGTCAAATGATCAATGGCATGCATAACAATGTGCATAGATCATCACATTAAAAGCCAATATTATTGCACTATTGACCACAAGCTAATCGATTGACTGGATAGTCCAGTCGACTGATTGGTTGTGCCAGTTGACTGACTGGCCATGTGCAACAACCAACAAACCATGATATCATCCATTTCATTTCCCCTGGGATTTTTAAACCCTATCCCATAAACTCCTATATAAGGGGGAGGCCAAGGATTTAGACACATGTTTTCTTGCAGTTGTGGTAACATGAGAGTTTGAGCATTCTTACCCAAGAAAGGAGAGACGACAAGGGGAAAGGAAGTTGATTCTAGTATGTTGACAAACGGAAGGACAACTCCTTTTTGTCATCTCTAAAAGTGTGATATGGAGTTCCTGGTGGTCTGTGTTGACTACATGGAGGTGTAGAAGTCATTATTTTGATGCTAGGAGTACATCATCAACCACCATCTGTGGTTGTTACACCAGCGGGATCCCGTCAATTATAGTTCTTTTGCTACTTGAGAAGGGAGCATATCTTTGTGCAAGGATAGTCACTGGAGTTGCTCCAAGACAAGGTACATCTTGTTCCTACTTTCCTAGATACATTGTTGTTGACATGATAGGCTGGTTAGGATATATGAATAGATTTTTTCTTTATTTTTTTCTTCCATCTCTGATCCCATATTTCCCTAATGTTTTAGTCTTCATATCACCATAAACCATATCTACATGGCCAAAGATGGTGGTACTCATTGAGCTTCTTTGGTAGTAGATCCTCTACCAGATATAATCATTAAAGTTAACTAGATGACCTTATATGTAAATTCCTCTTTTATTTTAAGTTTACTCTCTATACTTCAATTGATTGATATTTTTTGCTCTATTTTCTTCCATGCTAGTGGTGCTACAAGGGAATGTATCATCTTTTCATATGGTTGATTTCTCTATTGACATGTCTTCTCTCTCATGATATGTTTCTCATTATTAGTCCATGATAGGGCATTGATTGATGATTCTATGTTTCCTTGCTCCTCCAACCTTGGTGGCAGCTTTGAGATGGCAGACCTAAGCTCCCTAGAACTCCAAAAGTGACTCCAGGTTCATCTCAACTTGGGATCCATCATAGTTAGTGAGATTGCCATTTAGGACACAAGTTGTTGACCTATGTAATGTGAATAGACCTTTGTAGCTATTGACATAAATCAATTGGGGACATATGAACATAATTTTAAGGTGGCTCACATCATGGGGTGACCAATCTAGTTATGTGTCCCATGTATTAAATTAGATTCATGCTACATGTGCTCACGTAAAAGTCGTGTATTGGTTATGAAATGAGAAAATGTATCCTTAAATATGAGTATAAGTAAAGATTCACCGTATTTCTAGTAAAAGGTTATATGCAAATTATTATGTAACTCCTAATCTCAATAACTTACAATCAATTTGTTGAATGCATGGCTATGTGCTAATGCATATAGGGAGGGGGAACATTAGCAGTTGTAGTAGTCTGGAAAATTTCATGGTCCAACTTTGCAGGGGTGTCATTGTAGATAGATCCTATACTTTGTTTTCTTGTTGATGTTAGAAATACTTTTATGTTTTACTTTTAAAGACTTTTTCTAAAACATGTAATCAAAACTATGTCATTTGTAACTTTCATTCTATGTCATTGCTTGGTAATCATATCTTATCACTATTTTTTCATGATCACCTATGCTAAGAATGATCCCTTAATGGCTATTTTAAGTTTTTATGGAGGTTGTGACAGGTAACTGCCTATGTGCATCGAACATATCCATGCATTTGACAAACTACTCTAATTAGTTAATATAGATTTGAGAATGTAACAATTTATTGGAAACTAAATGATTATACATCTAGGTCATTAGAAACACTGACAAATATATTTTTATCTTATTAAAATGATTAGTAATACATCAAAGGGAACATATTTCTCATGGTGAATGTGATGTATTCTGGTTCAATATCACTTACAAGGTGCACAAGCTACGCAAAACAACCCCTTTAAAGTATCTCATCAGCCATGTCACACTCAAAGGTGTACATGATGGGTTAAACATCCTGAAATCTATATTGTGCCATCCAAATATAACTCTATACTGTAGACACGAATGGGTTTAATGAGGTACCAACCTTCCATAAAATGTCTATGTGATTGAGTCGTCTTTGTAATAATTCTTTTACTTAATCATATCCAATATTATCTTATGTTTTAGAATCACATTTTAATACTCATATTTAAGAATATCAAGGATCTTATATAACTAACCTGATTTTTAATCATTAAAATTGTGTAATCTTGTGGTGAATTTAAACCTAGCCTCTTGACTCTAGAAGCCCTTACAACATGGATAAGAGATTGGTATGCTTGGTTCTTTTGATTTGACCAAACAAGAATAAGGTATACATTAATGTACATTATTTATGCATATCATATATTAGGTGGCAATAGATTCTATAATAAACATCACATACTAAATTACACTCATATTAACATAATACCTTAATAATTTGCTAACATGTAAATAAATGTGTTAAATTAGTCACATATATTGTCTTGCTAACCATTTTTTACATAAAGGCTATTATATGTTCAACAAGAAGTATAATGTGCTTAATGCATGTGTTACAATAATTTTGGGTGTTTCCATATCCATAAATATGAATAATGCATTGGTAACTAAATAAATTATGAATTAATGGATCAAATATGTTAAATAAAAAAAACTTGGAAATTTGTGCATAATAATGTAAGGATACATAAATTCCTAAATATAATGGTAAAATTGTGTTCCTTGACTCCCAATTAGATTGGGTTCCAAGTTTCATATTTTTTGAACAATAATAACTGTCCCAATTTCATTTAGAAAAGAAAATATGAGAGAAGTCCAAAAATATTAAATAAATTTCTGAATGACTATAAAAGTGGGAAAAAAAATCCAAAAATCATATTCTACATGCCAAAATAGGTTTATATGTGAACTTTCACATTAGTTGAACAATATTATCTATCCTAGTTTCATCTAGGAGAGATAATATGACTTAAAGACAAAAATATTAAAGAAAATAGTAAAACATCCAAAAATGGCAAACTATTATAGAAACAAATTCCTCATGTCCTACTTAGTCTAGGTGTCAAATTTTGTGTTAATTTCACTTTGTTTGATATAATAAACTATCTAGAAAAGAAAATAAATAAATGACTAGTTTTAGATATCAATTATTAATATCAAATTTAGTTTTCCATAAAGTTCCAATTTTATTTATCTCATGTTGGATTTCCCCAATATTTTTTGGTCACACCTCTCTTCTTTACTTATCAAGATGTGGATCTTTTTCTTGACAATGAATGTTTATCGAATGGTTACCTTCTTCTCTTCTTTGTTGAACTGGTTACCTTTTCAGCATCAACTGATTTCCTTTTTCTCTACTTAGGAACCAGTAGGACTATTAATTTTGGTCAGAACCCATGAACCTGATTCCATCCAACCCAGAAAAATTCAATTTTGGTTTTGGATTTTACCAATCCAGGTCAATTTTGGGTTTGGATATTGATGTCCGAATTGAAACTCGACCGATTCTAAGTGGTGATTTGTTAAACCCAGATGGAATCTTAGTTGAAAAATTTAGAAAAACATTATTGGGAAATCGGGACAACAAATAATGCAATGGCAACAAAAATTTTAAAGCTTGATTCCTTAACTGGAAGATTGCATCAACAACAATGTATCTAAGAAGGAAAGTAACTAGAGTTATACCTAGTTTTGGAGCAAGTCAAGTGACAACTATTGATGCAATAACATGCTTCTTCTCCAACCAGTAGCACGCTTCTTCTTCAGGAAGCAACACTTGAAATAATCATCAGTTGTGTCCTCTGGGTCCCACACCACAAACGCCGGTTGAAGGCGGCCTCCTAGTAGGAAAAATCCCTCACCTCTAGAGTAATCCATGTGGACCACCGTGAACTCCACGTTGCGCTACCAGAGCAAATGGGAAGGAGTTTCCCCTTTCAATGTTAATCTACTAGGATTGATTTACTCTCCCACAATTGTCTCTCCCTTGCCATCCCTCACTTTTTGGGTAGGACTTGCTCGGGCTCTCTATTGGTTACCAAAAGAAAAGACAACATTTGTCAAATCTTATTATTGTGTCTGGGAATCCCCCAATACCCCTCTATATATTGGAGAGGTTAGGGTCAAGGTTTCCAGTGGGTCTGGGAGGTGAAGAGATAGAATTCACAAATTTTCTAGAAACTATGAACGGTGAACCAGTCAGTTCACTATCCAACCAGTCAGTTTAACACTTGAACTGGTCGTTTCATCATGTTTTCTCTTTCAAACATATTGGCTTTTAATATTCGATTAATGTACAATCATGAAATCAACATCAATCCTTGATCCAATCCAATTGATCATTGAACAGGATGTTCCAGATGATGAACTGGTAGATTCTCTTCCTAAAATAGTTGTTTCATGTCATGAAATAGTTGTTTCACTATTGAAACAGTCATTTCATACATAAAATGGTTGTTTCATATGTGAAATGGTCATTTCATGTCTCCGGTTCAAGAAAATATTTATCCAATGTTGTTTCTAATTGACCTAACACTCTAACTGATCAGTTCAACACTTGAAACGATCGGTTCAGAGTACATTCAGTCAATTTTGAACCTCGATTGTTTACTTAAATACCTAAACAGTTTTAGTAATGAATTTAAACATCATTCATGAATAAACTCCTATTCCAAGTGCATTCTATGTGTGTGACCATATAGGTCCCAATTTATGCTGGTAGTGAATGTCCATAACCAAGTTATGACATCATAAGTAATTAGAGGTATCTATAAACACACCATTGCTACCCAAGTAGTTTAAAATGTTGGATACCAACTTCAACCTACAAACCATGATCAATGTTACCATGATCATATAGTTTCTTTGTCTCTGATATCCAGATTGAACTTGATGCATGGAATCGTCATCCTCTTCAACATTCAGTCCATGTTCCTTGAACTAGAGAAGGCTATGTGAAATGCATGTGAGTTCAAATATCACATATTGAATAACATGAGTATGGCCATACATTTCTTAGTCTCCCTTACCAAGGGGCATGGGCATCAATCTCCTGTAGGAGGGATAATTCCCAGCTACATCACTCACACTGTATCCCCATGTGTCACAATGCATTTGAACATCACCTTTATGGCAATCCTTACGCAAGGTCATGTTGGATGGTGTCTAAATACATTGAACAACATGTGATTGTCTAGTGACTTCAGGTCTAAGAACCACAATCACCACTATCACTATGAGAGCTGATTCTGACAACAATTTCATGGTATCCATGCATCACTCTCAGGGTGGGTCTTCCTGATACATTGTTCTCTAATATGTAACGATGTGCTTGACTTGGTATAATATATCATGACTGTGGAGACTCTATCATCAATCAACACATACTCTAGTCTTATGTATTATTGTCGTCTATTTTTCTTCCATAGTAATATCTACTAGGGACATAGCAAGAATGTATGTACTCTTATCATACATGTGATCTCATTGTTCAGGTCAGCAACATGAAGGCATATGTCTTCAAGTAACATCATTCTTTAGACATATACTATGTATATGTCACCATCTCATGACTGAGACAAACATAATTGACATAATTACCTTTATCATTATCAAATCAGGTATCTAATGCCACATTCCAATCATCAGATGATTGACTCTCTAGACATACATACCAATAAAAACAAGTTCTTATCATGTACAAATTACTACATATCTTGTATAATTAAAAAAATTATATGACCAGATTTGGTTCTAGGTTCACATTATGAAACCGGGTTTGGTTCTAGACATGCCACCTTGTAATAAGTTTTGTTCAGGGTCAGTTCTCAATTGAGCTAATATGTATCAACCTAGTTGTTCTCCGACCCAAACCTATTCAAATCAGTTTTTTCACACCCCTAGGAACCAAGAAACACTAAGTATATTTTCTTTCTCTCTTTCCTATTCAATCAAAAGGCTCTAGAGGGGTGTGAATAGAGATAAAGACACTAGCACAAAATTTGTTAGACCTTCACATTACTTCAACTAGGAACAATTGCAAGTAGTGAGTTTTATGACAATGTAAACATGCATACCAAGGATGAAAGAGATTGAAACAATCATTTGAACAATCTATTTAGAGTGGTTCTACTCTTTAGACTAGGAGAGAGTCACTCCACTACCTAGAGAGGTCAAGCCCTAGGATTGTTCTGCCTATATATACTTATATTCCATTATAAGACATACAATTTGACCTTCCATTTCCAGGACAAGGATACCTAGCTTCCCTTTGAGGTAAAGGGAGCCAATAACCATACAACCAAAGTCTTACCTATCTGGAGCTAGAGTCTTATACCTCACCAAGGTCTTACCCACTCTTGCAAGCAACTGGACACCTTCACCAAGGAAGTCCCCTCTTTGCATCCAGTCTTCTGTCTTGAAGGATTTACTCACTCTATTCCCGGATATTTAACCTTTTCCTCCTCCTTCACTCAGAGAATCTTTATGCACCTTCTTCTATAGCTTGAATAAGCTCGCACCTTCTCCTTCACTTGGAAAATCTTTCACCAAATTGATCTTGAAGAAAGGGGTTGGAAAAAGAGAAGCATTGAGAGATTTACAATCACACAATGAAGCATCTCTCACATAGATCCTATCTCACTCGTAATGATGAATTGAATGTAATCAAGAGAGAGAAGGGGAATCAAGTGGACTCAATGCACTCAACCATAGCAAGGAGCTTGAATAGCATGAAGGAGCAACCTTGTAATGAACTCCAAGAGGTCCTATTTATTATTGAGGGTGTCCACTAGAAGGTAGGAAGACTTAGGAACATTTGCTAGCCATTTGGGGTGTTGAAACAAATATAATTTCAATTTTTGCAACACTCCAATGGTTAGAATCACCTTTTTAGTATTTTTTGTACAATGTAGTCAATTGAGTTTTCATAAAGGTAACTCGATCGATTGCACTATGAGACCAAGTCAACTTGAAGCATCGGTTGAGTTTATCATGTGTGTAACTTGATGGGTCATTTGAAATCATTTTTGTTGAGTGCAGGGTCAATCGAGTTCTGTGAGTGGAAAACTCGATCGAACCAAAAAATCCTCAAAATTCATCAAGGGATCGGTCGAGTTTGAATCTCGACTGACAAACAGCCTATAATGAATTTTTGAAAATTACTTTTGAGAGATCAAACGTTCAAATTAAGGGTTCTTGATTTTTTCACATCTTAATTACATGTCATATCATCAATAAAAATAATTACAAAAATCATCTAAGGTGATTTGAGTGTTTTCAATAAAAGTGCATTTGCATTGCTCTTGACTTGAACTAGAAAAATCTAGGGCTTGATGGATTTGATCCTTTTCATGTACCTAATGCTTGAAAT
This sequence comes from Alisma plantago-aquatica, assembly GCA_963693085.1. Taxonomy (NCBI): domain Eukaryota; kingdom Viridiplantae; phylum Streptophyta; class Magnoliopsida; order Alismatales; family Alismataceae; genus Alisma; species Alisma plantago-aquatica. The sequence continues at coordinate 1,572,379,262 of OY856409.1, forward strand.
AAATCTCAAACAAACATATCAGATACATAAGAATGGAATGGTTAAGTTATTATCAAAATATGGACAATGTGTAACACTTAGGTCAACATTCTCCCTATTTTTGATAATGACAAACCATTCTTCAGCATATTGAAAAGGATATGAAATTTAAACCTTTACCTTTGAGAAAGGATGTAAAATTTGAACCTTTACCTTGTGAATTGCAAGGGGATACATGAATGAACAATGCTAATTGCTCCCCCTCAATTCATGTTTACCTACGCCTACACGGTTAATCTTTCCAAAAATAACCATATCACATGTATATAAACTATATGTTCCTCTAGCAAGTCACATGGTATGTTGCTAATTTAGAACAAAAAGATTACATAAGCAATAAAAAACATATGGCTGAGGTCAATTCTCGCCCTTTGTCATATCAAAAAGGTAGGGAGGTAGAAGAGATAAAAATAATAAGTCTTCTACACATGCATAAGCTAAACATTCAACCACATACATCACACATCAAATAGAGATGAAACACAAAAAAAACAATCTAGTGCCATAATCAAAATATGGAATAACAGACCACAAACTCGTAAGATATAGTCAATCATAGAGTAATGGTACAAGGGATTAAGATTACAACACTAAACATGTCCTATCAAAATAAAACTACAAACCAGTGAGAAATGAGGAAATGATAAAATAGTATGCCTTAGATACACAGTGCCCTGATGTCTAATACATGATAGTCTACAATATATATATATATATATATATATATATATATATATATACATATATATACATATATATATGTATATATATCACTATAAAGATTATAGAAGTAAACATCTACATTATCTACGACATCAACTACATCATCATCCTCATCCTCAGGTTGGTAGTCCTCATCATCATCAGATGGTGCAGTAGAGGCAGAAAATGTGGCCTAATTGTCATCAGTAGGAGAACCAACAAAGCCATCATCAAAACCATATTGATAACCATCTTCCTCAATATCCTCAATAGCATCTTGCTCTAACATATCCTCATCGTTAAGAGGTCCAAAGTCATGACCATGACACCTAGCATTCTGCTCATCCCATGACATGCCACATGCATGTAATGCATTTGCTTTCTCAAAGGAAGGAGAAGAAATCCCATTAAAAATAGTAAGCAAAGGGGCAGTAGGACCAACAGGAAGAACCAACGGAGGAAAAGCACAAGGGGTAGGGGCAGGTCCACCATCAGCAGTAGGGATGGTAGCAAAAACAACATAAGGTGGAGGGTTAGGGGAGAACTGATTGTATGCATAGGAGGCATAGTCAGCTCCAGGGTACGCTTGGTAGCTAGAGTAGGGTTGGGTACATAATAGGTTCATGGTTGACATGATCTGGAAAAGGTCCTGGTGGGGATGATCCTGAACCTGAAGGTTATACGCCTATTAATGCATCAGATATTCCATGAGGGTTTCATTTGATACATTAAAAGAGGTGCGGTCAGGGAAGGGTGGTGGAGGTGGTGCAGGGACATGGGTGGAGGTGGATGCTCCAAGATTCATAGGGGAGGTAGGAAGAAAAGTCTTATGGATTGTAGTCTCACTGATGCTTACCCCCTTCTGACTAGATTTGTAGTGGAAATCATGGAAAAGGGATTTCTGAGTTACAAAAGAAAAGAGACCACAAATCAAGGCAGGGTAAGGAGGATGGGTGTCAGAGGTATTCTTCTTAGAGTAAAATAAGGTCATGTAATGAAGAATGTAGCGAGACCACTTGACTCAAATATTCTTCAAAAGAAAGTACATTATCACAATGGTGCTTTCTACAACCTCTATTTGATTTTTCTTCAGAATGATATTGTAGTTAACCACCAATTCAATAAGATGATTTTTGATATCAAGGGATGAGGGTGGAAGGGTCGACATCTTCCAATAGGGGACATTGGGCTTCTTCAAAAACTTATGAATGTCAGGAAGTCTAAGATCATAGATTTTTTATAATGCCTCTGGGTCAAGCATGTCATGATAGTCTGGGTAATCAGGCATCCATGAGTTGATAACCTCAGTACCATTGAAATAGATATTCAAGGAATCTTTAGAGTTGGTAAATTTGGTATCGGCTATCATAGAAGTCAAAATTACCTGACTATGAGGTGTTGGAACATTTGTAGTGTAGTACCATTGGATATTTGCATAAAACTCATGGATCTCCTTGGTGCTAGTGATAGAATTTGAGTAGCATAGGCATTCTACACACAATGCACTAAGGTGATGGGTCAAAAACACCTCAACAACCTCCTTTATAGCCTCACTCGTGATGCAAAGAGGTTCATATAAAGCTTGAAAAGGGAAGGTATTCCTAAGAAGGAGTTCCTTATAGAGATTTAATCTTGTGATGATAAGAATGAGGTGTCATCAAAGGATATGGGGCGAGGAGTTGAGGATGCTCTAATAGATGACTCTTTTCCTATAGTTCAAGGCCATCAAGGTGGATGGAGAAGAAAAGATAATTGAATGAGAAAGAAACCACCACAAGCAGGTCACCTAGCTACCTAGGTTGAGGTAGGAAGAGTCAAGGAAGGTCAAACGGGGGTTGGGAGAGGAAGGTCAAACCTAGGGTTTGTGAATTAGAGCACTGGATCTTGGGATCTTTTGATTTTTCTCTAGTTGAGAGGGAGAAAAGTTAGCCGATACCCAATTAATTTGGTCTAGTTGCGAGATCAGTTGAGTTCTACGGGTTGGAAACTTGACCGAACATGCATTTCAACTAAGTTCTCAGATGGCGATCGGTTGAGTTATTAGAAGAACAAACTCAACCGAATGGTCAACTAGTCCAAACCTTAGAAAATTAACTCCAAGCCTCTAAGGTGCTACATAAATTTATTTTTTTAGCCTACCATGTATCTTATACATATTGAGGCACATTTCACTCATCATAGGGTACTATTTTGTGACAAAAAAAAGTTTGTTTGCAAAAAATACCCAAATATAAGCAAAACAATGTATTAGAATGTGGCAGTTTAGCATAAAGAAAGCATAAGGTGAGAACGATATGAAGCATAAGGTGAGAACGATATGAGAAAAAGCATATAGGTAAAATAACAACTAGCTAGAAGCATGTCAATATCATCAAGAGCATTTCTAAGCAATTTTGATCTAATAAAACCAAATTACTCTCTAGCTTGGGGTTTAGTGGAAATGTATGTAGGCTAATTCTCTATGTCCACATGCATGATATAAATATCCTTCATGATAATGTGTTCACAATGAAAGTGATGACAAACCTCTATATGTTTATCTCTACTATGCAATATATGATTGTAAGATAGGTTAATTGCACTAGTATTATCACAATAGATAGAAGAAGCATCAAAATGAATGTTAAAGTCTTGGAGCATTTTCTTCATCCATAGGACTTGGGCACAACAACTCCCAATTGCAATGTATTCAGCCTTGTAGTTTAAAGAGACACCTTGCTTTGTTTCTTAGATAACCAAGAAACTAGGCATGATCCTAGGAAGCAGCAAGTACCACTTGTGCACTTTCTATCAATCAAGTAACATGCAAAATCAGCATCACTATAGGAAATAAGAGTAAAGTCCCCTGACTTGGGATACCATAGTCCAAAGTTTTGAGTTTTTCTAGATACCTCAAAATCCTCTTAACCACTATGATATTTGATTTCCTAGGACTTATTGAAAGTGAGCACACAAGCCAACACTAAACATTTTATCATGTCTAGAGGTAGTAAAATAAAGTGAACTTCCAATTATACCTCTATAGAACGTCCACTCTACCTTTTCTCCTTGCTCATCTTTGTCAATCTTGGTAGTGTTTGATATGGGGGTGTCCATTTGCTTGGTGTTCTCCAACCCAAAGCACTTAATTAGTTCACTGGTGTACTTGCCTTGGTTGATGAAGTTCCCATCTTTTATTTATTTGATTTGAAAGCCAAGAAGAAAGTAAGTTCCCCCATCATTCTCATCTCAAACTCACTCTGCATAAGAGTGCTAAAATCCTTGTAAAGATCAAGATCAGTTCCTCCAAACATTATATCATCAACATAAATTTGAATAAATAAAAAATTTCTAGAAGTGTGTTTTAGAAACAAGCTAGAATCAACTTTTCCCATGATATAGACATTGTCTAGAAAAAAGTTCTTTAGTTTCTCATTTCAATCTCGAGGTGCTTATTTGAGTCCACAGAGAGATTTTTGTAACAAATAAATGTGGTTAAGCAATTTATCATGTTCAAAGCTGGGAGGTTGAGAAACATATACTTCCTCCTCAATTAACCCATTCAAAAATGCACTTTTAACATCCATTTGATAAAGTAGAATATTCTTATGACTAGCAAAATCAAGCAACATTCTAATTGACTCAAGTCTAGCTATAGGTGCATACGTTTCATTGAAATCAATACCTTCTTGTTGGTTGTAGGCTTGAGAAACTAACATTGCTTTGTTTCTTACCACCTATCTACTTTCATCATGCTTGTTGATGTAGACCGACTTGGTTCCAATGATCTTTCTATCACTTGGTCTTAGCACAAGAGTCCACACTCGATTCTTCTCAAACTGTTCCAACTCTTCTTGCATGGCTAGGATCCATTCATCATCCATGAGAGCTTCTGTGACATCTTTTGGGTCAAGTCACTACTACAGAAACAACATTCAGTGTCGCTTTTCTGGGCATCGGTTCTTTAGGAAAATCGACGCCTAAAATATTAGACGTCGGTTATTTAGGCAAACCGACGTCTATATTCGAAGACCAGCCAGACACGGGTACCGCTTTGAATACAACGTCGGTTGTTAATAACAAACCGACGCCTAAAGTCGCCCACAAAATCCAATTTTCATGCAAACAAAAGTGTCACTTTCAACGTCGGTTATGTAGATAGAAACCGACGCCTATGTGTGATGAAAATTTGCGCAAAAAGTGTCACTTTCAGCGTCGGTTATCCTTTGATAACCGATGCTGAAAGTGGTTCCCGCCAAACAATTTCGTGTAAATATTGTCCAATTGGACGTCGGTTGTTTCAAACAACCGACGCTAAAGATGTTTAGGCGTCGGTTGTTTGAAACAACCGACGCTATTTGGGAACTTAATATCCCGTGATCGCCCGACTCTTCCCCTTTCTTCTGTTTCATCGCGAGCTGATTTCCCTTTTCTTCTCTGCTGTCGCCCGACCACGCCGCCGATTTCTCCTCCACGAAAGCTCCTTCTTCCTCCACGACAGCGCCGCCGTGCCGCCGCCGCGCCCCCTTCTCCACCGCCACTGCTGCTGCCTTCTTCCCCTTCTCCGCCGCGCCCCCTTCTCCGCCGCCACTGCTGCTCCAGCGCCTGAGATTAGGTGCTCCAGCGCCGCCACGCCTGAGATTAGGTGCTCCTCCACCGCCTTCGCGACGCCGCAACCATCTTCTCTAGCCTCGCTGCTAGCTGCTCCTCCACCGACGTCGCTGCTAGCTACTCCTCTGGCCAGAGCCACCAGAACCTCTGCCTTCTTCCCTTTGACAAGGTTGGTCCTTCTCTACTTTTTTTCATCGATTATATTCTAGTGATAAAAATGCATTATATGTATTTGATTAGAGTTGGAATTATGTATAAATTCTAATATGTTTTTGTCCCAAATCTAATTATATTATAATGATTGTATGAACATGCATATATGTAACTATGTATTTTATTGAAATTTAAAATTATTTGTAAAGAATGAAAACATACATGTATTTGTTGGCCTAGAAACCCGTCTAAGATTTACTCATTAGGAGTAAATCTGGGATAGTCCCTGGTTTGGGACTGTTCTTGAACACCTAATCTCACTTAGGATGTAAGTGTGTAATGTGTATTGGGTTTTCGAGAAAATTTCGGTAGCATTTCCCTGTTTGTTCTCTAAGTACATATGTACTTAGAGAACAGCGGGGTAATGCTGCCAAAATTTTCTTGCAAACCCAATACACATTATACACTTACTAGTGAGATTAGGTGTTCAAGGATGGGATAGGTGGTACACATTTATAATATATAAGAATGACATCAAATGTGTTTGTTGGCCTAGAAACTCGTCCAAGATTGACTCATTAGGAGTAAATCTTGGATAGTCCCCAGTTTGGGACTGTTCTTGAACACCTAATCTCACTTAGGATGTAAGTGTATAATGTGTATTGGGTTTTTGAGAAAATTTCGGTAGCATTTCCCCGTTTGTTCTCTAAGTACATATGTACTTAGAGAACAGCGGGGAAATGCTGCCGAAATTTTCTTGAAAACCCAATACACATTATACACTTACTAGTGAGATTAGGTGTTCAAGGATGGGATAGGTGGTACACATTTATATAGGTCGGTTGTTCTTCATGGTAAAAGACAGTTCATTGAAGATCCTATAGATGAAGAAGAGTACTATGATAAGTATGATGACTCCAGTCCATTCTCAGTTGGGTTGCCAACTCCACAAAATATTGAAGCTAATGATGACTTATATGTGCGCGGAGATCACAATGAAGGACTGTTAATTGATAAAAGATCACAATTTTAGAGACACGTATGTTTATACAAATGCTAAATGTTTGCCTTTTTTGAGTTAATACAAATGCTAAATGTTTGCCTTTTTAATGACATTTTCAAATGGCTGACCATGATGAGCATGATGTCCATGATGAGCATGAAGTCCATGATGAGCATGTTGTCCATGACGAGCATGGCGAGGATACCAATGTAAGTTCTAAAAACATATCATGTATTTCTATAAAATTCATTATCTTCTAGTTATGTCATATATCCTATATTTCTATATTGGGCTAATTCAGTGTGTTTATATTTGTCAAATTTTAGGTTGATGATGCACATGTACCCACTGAAGCACTGGAGCAACTTGATGCACAGCACCAAACACTTAACAAAAAAAGGGGCATCACTCTATTGAAGAAGTTAATAGCACTATGTGGCAGTGGATCCAAATTGGTTGTGGAGTTTGATAATGGAGGAAATGCAATTGGAGTGAACCGCAATAATTTTGTAAACTATCTTAGGTGTACCACTCGGAGCCATTGTGGTGTTAAGTATGATAATTGGCATAAAGTTCCTCAGGGGAAAAAAGACATGATATGGAAGGATTTATGCGTGAGTTATTATTATTTGCAATTCTATTTTGTAGATTACAAATTCTATTATTTGCAATTCTATTTTGGATACTAGTTAATAACATTTCTATTTTACAGAATCTGTTTGAATTGGATGAGAAGTTGCATCGTAAAAGTGTGATGCAACGCGCTGGAAAGATGCTTAGGAATTATAGGACAAATCTGAACAGAGAATACATAAAAGAGGGTGATAAGAAGAAGAAGTCAGCCCTTAAATAATGGAACTTCTTGGACAAAGAAGATTGGGACAATTTTGTTGCTTCAAGAAAATCTGAAGAATTCAAGGTATTAGGCGTCACTCCCAATTTAATTAATATACATTGTATTCACCTATTCAAGATTAACATTTAGTGCTACTAACCAAATAATTAATGTGCATACTAACTAGGCCCTCAGTGACGCACAAAAAGCACGGCGTGCACTGAATGTGCATGACCACACAATGGGTCCAAAAGGCTATGCAAGCGTTCGCCAAAGACTACAGGCAGAGTCTGCGGCTACTCAGGAGTCTGCTGCTACTCAGGAGTCTGCCACACCCATGCCTCGCCATGATATCTGGATAGCTGGGAGGCAAAACAAGAAGGGTGAAATAAAGAAGCCCGTAACTGCTGAGGCAGCTGCGAAAATGGTAAAATACAACTCTTACAGCAATCGTTTGAATATTGATTATTTGTGGTGTTAACTTACCAATTTCTGTTGATGGTGATTAGCGGGAGCTGCACGAGAAGAGGAAACAAGGCACGTTCATCCCTCAGGGCACAAGGGATGAATTGACAGTTGCTCTGGGTAACCCAGAGCATCCTGGACGTGTTAGGGGTGTAGGCGCTGGTGTGGGCATCAAAGCATTCTTTGGGCCATCCCAGCGCAAACCCAGAGCGGGACTTTCACAAGCAGAGGTAACCTATACTTTTTTTAGAATGTTACTGCAAAAGGAAATTCAATAATAAGAAGCTAATGTTTCTTTTATCCATGTATAGGAGAATAAGAGAGTCGAGGATATAGTTTCTAAGAAGGTCAACGATGTAGTTGCTGAGAAGGTCAAGGAAGAATTGCTGCGGTGGCAGGCATCTCAGGCTTCCAATCAGCCTATGGCGACCCACTCTTCTCCTGATGCACAAACTGCGAGTAATCCTGGAGACCCATCGCCTAACATGTCTGTTGTAAGTATTGTTTATGACATTGTAGCTAGTCTTTTCAAGATGATATGTTTTCAAAATGATATGTATATATGTATAACATTCTTTACGTAAATTTGTAGGCATTGAAGCCATGCCGCTTAAGAATGCAAGACTATGTTGTTGCAGAGGCGCAGGCTTACCAGTCCCTTCCTGGGGCAACGTTTCATGGGACTCCAATGCCGCAGGGCTACGTTCGTGTGGGCCCGATATGTGTATTACCCGATTGGAGGGAAGCTGCATTGCCATATGCCCACCCAGATATTGATACACTTGGTGAGGCAGAAGGCGGGGTGATATTGTGGCCCAAAGCAGATGCCGTCTACACTACTGAAATTGTAAGATAAATTTACATTACTTTAGATTGTTAATGTGTATATATGAGGTCAACTGATTTGAAATTATATATACAGGTTAAAAAGAAGACACCAGGAGCACCTAGGCCTCCACCTCCACTTCCCGCATTACCAAGTTGGGTTCCAACAGACCTAACATACCCGTTAGGTCTTGCTTGTAGGGGAATGGCATGTTGGCTACGGGCACATAATATACATTGCCCTATAATTGTTTCTTTAGATGTAGATTATGCAGGTCAATCATACGATAGCTCTTTATTTATATAAGATATTATTGAGTTGTTTATGTATGCTTGGCTGAATACATCAATGATAGAGACATGGATAAGGTGATATCTTGTTTATACATCCATATATCTTGTGTAAGATCCGGTGTTCTGGTTTCTTATATATTAATGCATATGTAATACATGTTTTGCATCTACTTAGTCGAAGATCATTGCAAACAATTTGCATTTGATCATGTGGGATTTTTGATTCCATCATTGATTAGTATGGTAGCTAAAGACCCTGATAGTGTTCAACAATACTGTATAGATGCTTTTACAATTTTTGGTCAGTAAAAGAAGACGATAATAATAGATGCATTCAATGTCAAGTAAGTTTACTTTATTTATAATTTGGACTTAAGAAAATTCCATTTTTATTGTGCATTTTGAGTTATTAATTGTTAACGTTTTACCTCTAGCGGTAGACATTGGGAGTTACTAGTTATTGTCCCCGGGACGTTCACAGTTTATTATCTAGATCCCGCGGGAAGTACATTAAACACTAAAATTGGACACGTAATGAGAATGCCATTATTCTGGTGAGAAATATTTCATTTTTGTATCTGTTAACATCTGTTATTACATTACTATTTACTTATGCAATTTATTGTGTTATATTAACATGTAGGGGTTTAGATGCATTCAAAAAGGCTGGAGGAACGGTCCCAAGGAAAAAGAACCTGCCAATAAATTGGCAGAACGTACAAGTAAGTTCCCGACTCCAATGTATATACTATTGATGTGAATTGTGCTTAGTTGTATTATTTTGTATGTTTCAATTTATAGTGCGCTACACAAGACAATGGCTGGGCATGCGCATACTATGTGATGCGATTTATGCAGATGATTATCAAACATGCCGCATTGGACATCGATACCATACATGAGGTATTATATATAGTCTCATTAGTTAGTATGAAATATATCAATCTTATTTTTATATTATTACTTATATATACATCATTCTCTTTGCAGGTGTTTAAAACTGACCACACTATAGGTAAATGCTTAAAAAATGTACATGCTCCATATATGATGGAAGCATTAAATGAAATAAGAGAAGAATGGGCAAAAGCCATACAAGCAGGGGCAATTGTAAGATATAATTAGGATGTTGATAGCGATACTGAATGATACTTTGTAAATGAATATTTCTGAATGTTAATACACGTATTTGAATGTTTCTATATGTGTGAATGTGAGAATTGAATTGATGTCTGAATGTATCTACTTGTGTGAAATTTTTTTGAATTGAATGTTTCTATATGTTTTTGAGAAAACTGAACTGTAGGTTCTCATCCTGCTGACCAGCCACAGCAGGCCTGCAAACTGATATGAAAAAAAAAATTGATATAGGCGTCGGTTATTTACAGAAAACCGTCAGAAAAGACCTACAACGTCGGTTTTTTGAACAAAACCGACGCCTAATGTGGCCACGGCCGTACTGGAAATGGCGTCGGCTGTTAGTGTAAAACCGACGCCTATAATACATATAGCGTCGGTTGTTTAGTTGATCACTGACACCAAATGTGTCGTGCCACAGAAAACAACGTCGTCTAGGATACTTTCTGCGTCGGTTACCAATTAAACACCGACGCTATATTCCATATAGGCATCGGTCTTTTAGTAGATAACCGACACAGAATGTGTCCTAGATGACGCCATTTTCTGTGGCGCGAACCCTTTTGGCGTCGGTTTTCTATAAACAACCGACTCATGTATGATAAATAGGTGTCGGTTAAAAAACTGACGCCGAAGTGTTAGACCTTTAGCGGCGCCCACATAGGCGTCGCTCGGAAACCGACGCCAAAGGGGGTTAAACAACCGACGCTAAAAGGCATTTCTGTAGTAGTGAATTGAGAGATGAAGGTGATGTTGTCTTGTTCTTTGTTAAATGCAGCCCCGTAGTCACCCTTTAAAAAGGGTTACCTATGATGAGATCTTTAGAACGATTCTTTGCAAAGTGAGGAGTAGGGTCCTTTTTTTCTTCTTCTTTCTCTTCTTCATCAACCAACACCTCTTTTCCTTTATCAACAATATTGATCTCTTTCAAGTGAGGGATCACCTCATCTATAACATTATCATTAACAATATTCTTAGAAATAGAGGGATTAGTCTCAACAAATCTAACATTGATAGATTCTTCTACTTTACACAATTCATTGTTAAATACTTTATAAGCCTTGCTAGTTGTACTATAGACAAGAAAGAAATCCTTGTAGGGCTTTGGATCAAACTTGTTGAGGTAATCCTTGATATTCAAGACAAAACAAGGACACACAAAAGTATGAAATAAATCAATTGAAGGCTTTCTACCACACCATAGCTCATAGGGGGTTTTCTTCAAAGATGGATGAGTAAAACCCCAATTTTGCACAAAACATGAAGTACTAACAACTTCGTCCCAAAACTTCTTTGGAGTGTCATACTCTAGAATCATAGTCATAGCCATTTCTAATAGTGATCTATCCTTTCTCTCTACAACCCCATTTTATTGAGGTGTTCGAGGTGAAGAGAAGTTATGTGCGTACCCAGATTCCTCACAAATTGTTCAAACAAGTCATTTTCAAACTCTCCCTTATGATCACTACGGATAAAGATGATACGGCAAGAAGCTTCATTTTCAAATAATTTGCAAAGAATTGAGAAAACAACAAGAGTATTGCTTTTTGAAACAACAAAGAAAGTCCAAGTATATTGAGAAAAATCATCAAAAATTACAAGACAATACTTGCTACCACGAAGCAATTGTGTATACATTGGTCCAAATGGATCAATGTGAAGAATCTCAAGAACTCTTTTGGTGCTAAGGATTCCTTTGGATTTGAAGTAGGACTTGGTTTTCTTTCATTGGGTACAAGGTTGACATTCCTCATCCCTTTCAAAATCCAAGTTAGGAAATCCCTTTACCAAATCCTTTTCTCTCAACTTCTTCAATTAATGCATATTTACATGACCAAGCCTACGGTGCCATAAAGAAATATCATTCGAATTGGAAACAAGACATCTACCAACAATAAGCTTAATAGAGTCAAGAAAAATAATATAGAGATCACCATCTCTAGTTTCCTTGTATATGACATTTTAGGATAGGGAATCTAAAAGCAAGCATTCAAGTGAGGTAAAAAGAACAAGATAACCATTATCACAAAGTTGACTAACAATTATTAAAATATGATGTAGGACATCCTCAAGAAGAAAATTCTTGATGCATAGTGAATCACCTACATCATCCTCACCTATCACCAATACCCTTGTTGTTGTCATCAAAAGTTACCAATCCTTGTTTCTTCTTTGTGAATTGGTTGAAGTGTCTGATTTCACCTGTCATATGCTTTGAGCAACCACTATCAACAATCCATTTTCCTTTTTTTTATGACCGAGAGAACCCACCCCGGGTGAAGCTGACATGGTAAACTCTCGAGGAATGAGATGGTGTGGTCCGGTCACCCCCTCCCGCACCTAATTCATTTTCCTTTTACCTACAAGAAAGGAAGATGTCGGTGCCCAATTCCAACCTTGGGATTTTGTGTTATCTAGGGGACCCATTTCATCTTTGGGTTGGTCCCCTTCTCTGTATAAGGATAATAAGTGGAGTAATGGTCATCACTATTGGAATGCACACAACCCATAGGATCGTTAGAGCCAGAAGACTCTTCATGGAAGATAGGAGGTCTCTTTCTCTTTTTCTTGCCCTTTCCCTTGCTATTTCTCTTTGGAGTTTATCCTACATATCCCAAACTACTCGTACCAACTTGTTTGGTAGAGTAATATAGAACTTCATTGAGGGATTTTTTCCTATGAGGAATTTTTGCAAGGAAAATCTTAGTTTTTGATTATCATCACTAATAATAATGACATTAGAAGATAAGCTAGCAAGATCATCTTGTCCATAAAGCAAGTGTGCCTCTGAACATAGGACTTTAGTAAGATAAGTATCTTTCTCTAAAGTAAGACTAGCAACTTCATGACTAGGAAATAAATGTCTAGAAGAATGATCATTAACTTGAGCAAGTAATCTCAAATTTTTATTTCTAAGCATAAAAAGCTCATCAAGATAAATTCTATTTTGATCTTTATTAGCATCACAAGAAAGTTTAAGATCGTCATTATCAATTTTGAGTAAAGAAATCTCATCTACTAGGGCTTGGTTTTCTTCCTTGAGACTATCGATGTTTTTAAGGTAGATGTCACTCTCTACTTCAACTCCATTGTATTGGAGCTCAAGATCAAGAAACTTCCCTTACAAGGAATCAATGATATCAAGATGCAACTTCTCATTTTGATCAAGAATATCAATCTTAGCATAAAAATCATATATGATCTTACCCAACCTCTTCTTTTTAGACTTACATTCAAAATAAGAAGAGTGGGTAGCATTTATCATATCAATAAGAGTTTTCTTAGATAACTCATGCAAGCTTACCTCACTTACCACACTTACCTCACCAATGTTTTCACTTGTATATACCATGAGTGCAAGGTGGCATTCTCCTTCATTGGAGCTTGCATCACTAGAGGAGGATTCCTCCCAATTGGCATGAGTTTCATCCTTGATCCTTTTGTCCTTCTTGTCCTCCCTTTTGTATTTCCCTTCCTTCTTACAGTCATCCTTCTTCCTTTGGCTTCTCTTGTAGTAGGCTTTCTTTGACTTGGGGCAATCATTCTTGTAGTGCCCCTTTTGACCTCATTCATAGAATCTAAGAGTATAGGATGAGGGAGACTTTTTCTTGAAGTGCTTGCCCTTGGAGTAATTTTCTTCATGATCATTGTGGCCATCATTTTCACTTGAGGAAGGAGGAGAGGACTGGTAAGCAAATTTTGTTAGAGAATCATTGCCTCCACTTGAGCTTTGAAGGTATTGTCTTTCATCTACTTTGATTCCTTCTCCTCTTTCTTGTCATCTTTTTCTTGCTTATATAACCTTGGATCATGAGCTTGAAGGTTGTCAATGAGCTCCTCGGTGGCTAGTAACTGAGACTTATAACTTCTTCAATGTAAGTCACCTTGGGTTCCCATCTCTTGGGAAGAGACCTTAGGATCTTGGAGTTTATAGTTCCTTTATCAAAGGTGTGGCCCTATGACGACCCCAATTCCTGTACACTTTCCAAGTTGACATTCCCAAGATATGTGTGCACTCATATCTAATTAATGTCAAGAAGGAAAATGTAAGGGATTGTGATTGTCAACTATTTTATAAAAAGAAGCCATATCGTGTTCACAAGCATCATTGATTAGCCACACAAACATCATCCATTAAAGATAAAGTCATACATATATTATTTAGGAAATAAGAAGAGAATAGTTCTATGAAATGAAAGTGCATAGGATTTAAAACATCCTATACATCATCTAGAAGAACAAAAAAACTATCTAATTGAGAAAGAGATAAGAAATGGGAATATAGCTAATCTATCCTCCATGTCCATTTATTTGGTAGATTTAGGTATTTTGAGGTGCATTATTTGTTCCTTGTACCTAGAAAATATGAGAAACAAAATAATCAACATAAGTTGGTATGTGGCTTAAAATACAACATTATGATTGCATAATTCAAATACTTGAAGAAACAAAAGAAAGAAAAGAAAGCCATTGTTCAAGTAAAATCAGGTAAACACATCTTTTAAGCTTATCATTGGATGCAGTTGTACTACAATTTCTATTAACACTTATCATACATCTAGTATGGTAAAATTACTTTATCATACAACTAGCATGGGAAATTTATCATACATCCATACTAGGAAATATATCATACATCCATACTGGGCCATTTGTGCTCTAGTAGCTACAACTCATCAACAGTTCATTTATGTTCCATTTATATTTGGCAATGCATAAATACTAGTAATCATCCAACAAAGTATAGAAAATCAGTCACCCAAGATACATCATATCTTATTCAACCATGGAAAACTAGTCTTATACTTAATAAATGCCACATACCTTTTTTGATTAGATCTGGAATCCAAGAGTCTAGAGGAACAGTAAATAGATCACCCTAAAAGGAAATAAATACCTAATGTCATTATGTGTTGTCAACACCTCATTTTAGGGTTTTTGACTCACTAGGGTTTCCCTTTAGGATTCACATCATCCTATGTGTTCATGGTTAGATCTAGGGTTTTTGGGTTGACCAAGAACATAAGGGATCATGACATAGTTAGGGTTTAGCAAGTAAAAGCATGAAACTACACATATGTAGAGAGTGAGAGAGAAACTAGGAATTAGGGTTTCTAGATAATGATTCATACATGATTAGGGTTTCATAAAGAAAGAGGATCAAGTACCTTACTAGGATTTGATTTACACCATAGGTCAGGTTGTATCACTTAATATTCATTATTGCATTTTAAAGGGTCTAAAAGTATAAACTACACTATAGGCTGATATTTCAGAATAGGGTTACGAATCAGACCATGAGAACATTTTTATTAGGTTCCTCGTATTTTTTTGATAATTTTGATATATAATTTTGTTATTATCTCATATTCCTACTAATTTTATGATTTTTCAAAGATAATCTATATTCTATTGATTAAATAAAAAGAGAGGGATATTACCTTGATCAACAGCTGGATCCGACTGAATCAATGGCTCAAATTGATGCCTAGTGTTGTGGGTTCAACATAGCTTGTTGAGTTGTACTGAATGACTCGTGACCTTGTTTACCTGAGTTGGTGATCACGGATTGGTCCACGTCAGTCCAGGTCAGCGCCACACCCTCTCCTCTCCTTCCTTTGTTGTTACTTGCTCAAGCAGCCTACTGTCCACAACTCTAGTGGGGGTGGAGAGGCTTCTAGAACTAGGATCAGGGAGAACAAGAGGCACCATCACCTTCGTGTGGTGTTTTTACATCAGTGTGGCTAGCCAGGTGAGTGGGGCTCCCTGTCACCGCTATGGGAGGAGAGGTCACTGGTAGCAGGGAGGTCTGAGAGGAAGAAGGGGGTTGCGAGGAGGTTGTGATGTCATTGAGCCTCATGGAGGTCCTACAAAGGTGATGGCAAGGAGAAATGTGGGTGATGGTGGCTCCTGGAGTACCTCCAGGTGAGAGTTGCAAAGAAATGGGAAGTGGTTCTCCCTGATCTGATGGTTACGGGAATGTAGTGAGGGTTGTTGGGTTTGTTTTGATGTGGGGAAGAAGAATATCCCACGTCGTTTATGATATAGTAGCGAGATAAGTAGGAAGGGGTCGAGGTCAGGTAGCTTAGTTGTTTGGGGTCGGGGCCGAGATAAGAGGGAGGACGAAGACGAGGTCAGAGTTGTCAGATCCTTACTTGATCCACCCTTCACCTCATCCAACGGCTGAGATAAGGTCTGTGCAGGAGAGTTAGTTCAGGTAACTGTGTGACACATTAAATGTCACATATTTGCTTAATTAACTCACGAACTTAGGTCCTTGGTTTGATAAATTGGTATAAAATGCATCAAATTCCTAAATGGATTATCCAAATACATTGAAATTTTAAACCAAGCTTAAGATGATACTATCTAGCCATGGTATAAAACTGAGAGTAAAACTCATATGTTCGTTGTATAATTAGACTATATACCCTAATACATGGATTTCATTTACTATGAAATTAGGGTTTTGATTGTTATGAAATTGGTAATCACTTTTAATCAATTTAGCAAGGGAAAAGTTTGAGGGTATTATTAGAAATAACAAAATTACAAGAGAGGGTGAAAAAAATAAGTAAAACTCACTTTATCACAGGCCCATAGTAGCAAGCTCATTGAAGATGGTGTTGAGTCTTGTGTACATCTCGACCACTCTTTCCTTCTTGGCCATCTTGAAGTTTTCAAGTAGTCCATTGAGCATGTAGATTTTTTACTTTTTGACTTGTTGGTGCCTTCATAGGTAATGCAAAACTTGTTCCAAATCTTGTGGGCTATGTTCCAAGATGAGATTTGGTTTAACTCAAAAGGAGTGAGGGAAGCACAAATGATGTTTATTGTTATGCCATTCAACTGCTCCTTCTTGAGTGTAGCTTCATCCCAAGTAGCTACATCATCCTCCAGCTTCTTGTATGGAAGAATCATCACCTTCCACATGTCGTAGTTCATCCCTTTAAGGTAGAAGTCCATCATCCATTTCCAATAGAGGAAATTTGTGCCATCGAAGACCAGGGGTCTCATGGAGAAGCCTCCCTCTAGGTTGAGGGACCCAAGTAACTCACCCATCTTCTTGTCTCATAGGAGATGTGTTGGAGACGATCATGGCTCTCACACCACTTGTTGGATCAAAGGGCTCTAGAGGGGGTGAACATAGCTAAAAACACTTCCACAAAATTTTTTAGACCTTCAAGTTACTTCAACTAGGCACAATAGCAAGTAGTGAATTTTATGGCAATCTAAAAATGCATAGAAAGGTTGAGAGAGATTGAAACAAGCACTTGAACAAGCTGTTTAGATTGGTTCCACACTCCAAACTAGGAGAGAGTCAGTGCACTACCTAGAGAGGTCAAGCCGTAGGATTTTGCAACATTTGTATACTTATATTCTATTATAAGATATAAAATTTGACCTTCCTTCTCCAGGACAAGGATACCCAACTTCCATTTGAGGTCAAGGGAGACAATAACCTTACAATCAAGGTCTTACTTATCCAGAGCTAGAGTATTCCACCTCATAAGGTCTTACCCACTCTTGCAAGGAGCTAGGCACCTTCAGCAAGGAAATCCCCTCTTTGCAACGAGTCCTCTACCTTGAAGGATTTACCAACTCCACTCCCAAATATTCATCCTTGTCCTCCTCCTTCACTCGGAGAAGCTTTTTGCACCTTCTTCTACAACTTGAAGAATCTTGCACCTTCTCCTTCACTTGGCGAAGCTTTCACCAACTTGATCTTGAAGAAAGGGGTGGGGAAAAGAGAAACTTTGAGAGCTTTACAAGCATACAATGAAGTATCTCTCTCACATAGACTATCTCACTCATTTTGATGAATTGAAGTATAATCAAGAGAGAGAAAGGGGCTCAATTGGACTACATGCACTCAATTATATCAAGGAGCTTGAATAGCATGAAGGAGAAACATTAGAATGAACTCCAAGAGTACCTATTTATAGTTTAGGGTGTCCACTAGAAGGTAGGAACACTTAAGAATGTTTTCTAGCATTTTGGGGTGTTGCAACATATATAATTTTGAGTTTTGCAAAAGTCCAATGGTTAGAATCACTTTTTTTACACTTTCCATAAAATGCATTCGATTGAGTTTTCATTAAGGTGATTTGACTGATTGCACTTTACAACAAAGCCAATTTGAAGCCTCAGTCAAGTTTGTCCTATGTACAACTCAACCAGTCACTTGCAATTAATTTTGCTGAGTGCAGGGATCAGACGAGTTTCGTGAGTGGCAAACTCGACCATAACCAAGGAATTCTCAAAATCCATAAAGGTATAAGTCAAGTATGGATCTTGACTGACAAATAGCCTGTAATGAATTTTGGAAAATTCCTTTTGAGTGATCAAACGTTTGAATTAAGGGTTCCTAATTTTTTCTCATCTTAGTTACAAGTCATATCATCAATACAAATGATTACAAAAATCATCAAGTTGATTTGGAGTGTTTTCCACCAAAGTGCATTTGCATTGCTTTTGACATGAACTAGAATAAGCTAGGGCTTGATAGATTTGATCATTTTCATGTACCTAATGGCTGGAATCAATCTCAAAAAAAACATATTAGATACTTATGAATGGAATGGTTACATCATTATAAAAATCTGGACAATGTGTAACACTTAGGTCAACATTTCCCTCCTAAGTCTGAGTTTCCATCCTCTTCTTATCTCTCTCACCAATCCGACTATATATGACCCTAGTTTATGGTGTTTCATCACCCAAAACCCAAAATACATATCTTCTATTCTCACCTTCACATCATGTATCCATGTCCTCAGTAATCAGACCACAAAGGAAATGCCAAAGGAATGATACCTCAAATGCCCCCAACCGGAAGAAGAACTTATTTGGCCCTAGTTTGTGGTGTGATGCTCCTTCCAACTCTCATCTCCCCTAGCAGCCTCATAGATCTCCAACAATGATGTGGAGGCACTCAAAGACATCGACAAGCACCCAAACATGTTCGATTGGACTCCAAGAAGACAACAACTTCATCAATTTCATAATTTTCGAGGTCAATTTGTGTTTCCTTCTTTTGATCTTATTCTTCCCAAATTTTCAATTAGGTTGGGCTTTTTGTGTCTATATTTTTTCACACTACCATTTTACCAATTATCATCTTCAACTTGTTTTGGAAATGTGTTTCCACCTCTATTTGATTGAGTGATACTCCCAACGGGGAACTTCTAGATCTTCTTTCTTTTACAAACTTGGCGGGAGGTAACCCAGACACTCCAAGCCACCAAACCAGCTTTTTTCGTACTTTCCTGGTTTGGAAAGTGGTAGGAATGCACTAAAATTATCCTCTGGTCATGTTTTGTGACAATTTACAAGATGACATTTTAGACTGAGGCATTGAGCACCTACAAATGATTGGGTCTTCATATTTTGTCAGCGAAGACGATGACTTCCTTTGTGTTTACACTCTTTCCCTCAATCTCATTTATTTTTTTGGCGCGCATGTCATGGGCAAAGTTGTCTTTTCATGTCTACATTTTTCTTTGACCACATGGTTCAATTGTCTAGTTAGTTGTGGGCCCATACCAGGTGGCCTAATCCTATTGAGCCATGTCATTTTGTATTTGAAATGGATAATATGCTTATACGTGGCACATTGGAATTTTCAGATTGGTTGATCTTCTAATATTCATAATAAATTAGTTACAAATCAGAAAGTTAAAAAGAAATATGTTTCAAAATTATAAGGTCATTCCCTAAACAATGTTATTAGTTTGTTCACCTGATTCTAATCTAATCAATATATTGTTTTATTGGGTTTATCTAATTACTTAGATTTTCTTAAATTTATAACTGATAATATATAAGTCAGAAAATAAGTAAAATATGTTATAAACACTATAAAATATAATCTACACAATGGTGTGGTTTTTATAACCTAATACATTAATCATAAAAAAGGCTACTTTTAGGTTTTATATAAATGCAAATGTAACCCTGATCTCCTATATGCCTTTAATAAGTTTCTTGTGGATTAATATGGAATTAGGGTTTTTAACCTTCAACATATGTAGATTTCATATGAGGTATGAAACATTAATAATTATCTATATTGAGAAATCACCCATATTTGTATCTCCTTCTTCATCCTTTGGACATATTAGCGACACATTGTTCTCTCTCTCCTGAGAGGTTGTATAATTTGAGTACTTACATTCTTTTATGGATATTTTTATTGAACTCTTATTTATTTATTATTGATTTTATTACATGTGGAAATCTAATATTAGAGTATTTGATGCTCTAATCTTCTTGTGGTAGACTCTATGATCTTATGTTGCATCTGATTTGTGGAGATGATTGGATATTTATTTATGAGTCATCTGACCCCAAATTATAGTTGTTGGATGTCCTCATCCAATAATTTTAGTTTGATTAAATTGCAACTTTCCTTTATCTATTTTGGTGTATGGCTTAGACTAATTTTATTTCTTTTAGTGGTACATGTTTACAGCCACACATATAGGGAACACTTTCTCTACCTCGAGTGTGCTTTTCCACTCGTTATTTGTACATTGGTGCTTTGCTTCCACCTAGGGTGTGCTACTCCAGCCAATATTTCTAGGCTAAGATCATATGGTGTCCTAGCCCTACATGAAATAACTTTAGTTTTTGTTGATTACATGCACTTATTATGTATTATTGTGGTATTCTTTTAAGACAAGAAATATCTTATTCTCAATTATCATTTTATTGGAAATTCACATTCTTTCAGTACCCACTTGGATGGTACTTTTCCTCTTATATGGGAAGCCTTGGTATTGATGTATTGTTTCCCTTATATTTCTCAATCCTATATTAATATGCTCATGCCATCTTGAGCACTGATATTTCCATTTTTATCTTCTCTTTTGGGGTATGCTTCCAACCCTAGGTGTAGGAAATAGAGGACATGACATGCAAACATAGACTTGGCTTATGGAGATAACTCTTAATGGGAGATAGACTTGAGATAGTTTAGATATCCCTATACTTAGATCCTGATGTTGTTGCTTCCATGTAAGCCCCTATATGGGAGAATATTATGTAACTTCGATAAATTGAATATAGTCATGAAATATCTCTATTTCTACATTTTAGTACTTTTGTATATCATCATTTCAGAAATAAAATGTTTACTTCTATTTGAGAATTCTTGTCAGTATGTTGGGATAGATGAGTTTATTCCTAAAATTTTGTAGGGAGTGGAACTCCTCTCAGGTGCCACTCTTTACAAAGCAACTTTGTAAAAGAGACACATTACAAAATAAACACCTTCCAAAATGTTAATAAAGTGACACATTTGAAAACATGCAAAACTATCTTATTAAGATATATAATGAATGAGAATCATATTATGTTTCACATTAGATCTTAAAGCACAAACATTAACTTCAAAAACCAAATATCGGTCCATATATCTCAGTTTCAAATTTTTGTTTATAAAAGGATCATGGTCATTTAATGAACACCCAATAAGTTCATACCCACATGTCAAGTTATGGTTCTCATCTAATTTTGGGTGTGTAGGATTAAATGACAATGATATTTAATACATTTACTTATCCTCATACTATTTGGCAAAATTCCATCTTGAATAAATAATCTTATAAGGTTTCTCTACTAAACCTACAAATCTAGCACCCTCATTCTGATTGTAAATATCATAATAGTTATGTACATCATTAGGGATCTAAAGTACTTTACCATAAGTTGTTTTATACATCATTAGGGATCAGCAAGTGGGCTCATCCCCGTGTCAATGAGTTGCTCTTACTTATTTACCAGGCAACATGCACAAGATTTTCTTCTTACAGTCACCGTTTGTGGCTTCAGTTTTCCAATGTCATTGTAGACTATCAAGAAATTATCCCAGACTTCACTTTCTTATAGTTAGGATATGACATACTCATTCATCCCATATTTTGATTTCATGATACTCATTAAATTGTCTCAGAATGACTACTTGATCAGAGAAACCAAAAAGATAACAATCTAAGAGTTTCCATACTCACTTTATCATCAGTAGTTGTATACCTGGCCAGGGTATATAAATATTGAGATAAGGTAGTATGCACTTGTATACTATCATATTTCTTTCTTTCCATATTATCACAAGTATAAGATTTAACATTATTGGATTTTACCCAGGCATCTCTTCTATACCTCATCTTCATCTCATAGAGGTAAGAACAACATAAAACATTTGTAATGTTTACTATGCAAAATATAAGTCCTCATAGGACTAATCAAAGAAAACTCAATCAATTACCTTCTCATTTTAACTCAGGAAACCATAAAAAGACATATTCAAATGATATTTATTTTGTCTAACCTGTCATGATTCATGGATTATTCATTACCTCAGGCTGACTCTACCTCAGAGGTTGATTCACCATAACATTTCTGGTTGAGCAATTTCTTGCTAGATGTCCTACATGTCTACATTTGTAGCAAATCCTGGGTGCTAGATGTGGTTTAGAGGCTTCTTTACCCTTTCTAGATAGCCATTGCCTTGGTGCACTAGGCCCTGGTTGTACTGGTGGTACCAAAAACTTCTTCTTTTTGGAACTACAAGGCCTCTGTTCCTGGATTTGGATAGGCCTTTTCTCAATTCTTCCTTTATATTCCTTTTCGGGACAATTAGGTCTGATATGTCCAGGCTTCCTACACATATGGCAGATCCTAGTTTCAGATTGTATCCTATTCCTTTCATCATTATTCATTGCTCCAACAGGTTGAGGCTGAGCAGGAAACCTATTGGAGTTCAACACTTCATCATTAGGGGCTGGTATTATGGATTGCATTGCTAATGCACGATCTACTATATGTATCATAGCTATCCCAAATTGCTCAAACATAGCAAGGAAAGCTGGGCTCTCTATCATAGCTAGGTCAAATTGGGGATGTGTAGGTGTATGTTCTTCTCTACTCTGATCCCCTGCATCCTTTCTTGATGCAACATTGCTGCTTTCTGCAGCAAACTCCTCATGTGACCCAGTCATCTCAAGTTCTTCTTCTCCTATATAAGTAGAAGACACTATCAGAAACATTGGAAGACACAAGAACAAACTCTACTACCTTAGTCCTATGTCTCTGTAGACTCGGAGAACCTAGAGCTCTGATACCACTAAATTGTGGCATCCAACTCACAAAAATAAGATTTGCTTAAGCGGAAGCGAATCATTTGCAGCGGATTACTGAAAATCACTAAAAATTAAAACCTTTTTGCAAAGAGATCCAAACATAGGAAATCTTTTACATCAAAAACTATTGTATAACATTTACATCCTGATACAAAAGTACATGCCTTATACCATCTCTTCTCGAGGATTACAATATTAGCTGCCCTATTAACATTATATACAGACATCATAAAACCTCGAGGCATCAAGCCAAAATCTCAGATCGATTCATTAAAAACATTAACTATAAACTCTGAGGACATGAGAGTACAGAGATGACACATAGAACTATTAACTATAACTTGACAGACAATGTCTCCACCTGAGACATTACTGCTGTCCTTGATGTTGTTGTTGATCTTTCTCTTCTATATGGTTTTTGCCTCTTCGTTTGCGTCCACCTAAAAACATTGGATCCCACGGGGGTGAGACAATTATAAATTGCCCCAGCGGGAGATATAACTCTCCGTCAAAACATTGTTATAGCAGTTTATTATAATAAAAGTGGGCAGGAGTTCTTATGTATTAACAACAATATTAATCATTGAATGAATAGATTAAAGTAATCTCCTTTCCTAAGGAGGGTATTGCATCTATCCATGGTAGACATATAATTCGTCATCTACTTGCAATGAATATAAAGAGATATGTATAGCATCTATCAACTAGAGATGCATAAAAGAAATGTAACATCAGCACATGAATTTCCATATTCAATCCTTAAGGCAACATGCTATATGGTTGATTACATTTTACAACCACACTTATGCCCTGAGGAGATGAGGTATACTGCTCATGCTCCAACCGACCACTGCAAAGTCGAAATCGATACCATACAAGGTCAATGATAGAGCCAACTACCAAGACCTCCCACATCTCAGTCAGTGTGAGATCACATGCAAGACATCTTGTGTCTCTGCTATATAGCTTTCCAGGGTATACTGGCAACTTCACTATTAGAGTTATAGTGGCGTGTTGTACTCTCTTCGCGATCATGAGATTTCATGTTTATCTCCATCAATCCGACATTAACATTATTGGGAGATGTGTACTACATCTGTCCCAATCAACGGGAGATTCATGATACATTCATCCCAGTACAAGTAATGAAGGATTGAGAGGTTTAATGTTTACCTTTCCTCAATTCCCTCATTAGGATGTCAAGACACATTCGCCCATTGCCCCCACATATTCAAAATATGTGTTCTAGGTTTTTCCGCGGAGCACCCATTTCACCATCACCTATTACTGACGATGATGGATCTTATGGTCAGGGCTCTACATGATATGATTTCACTTGATTAATTGAGTACATTAGCATATTCTTTTAGCATCAGTCAAGTTCTCAAACATAACTTATTCAGACAAATGCTATAAAGAAACATGTACTATCTTCATCAATCACTTCTCAATCTTTATAAGACATTGGGATCTCAGACCCTCATTTCATTTCTTTTAAAGTTCACATCCCTCAACAACGTCATTATCGTACTTATCAATTTTGGGCATTCATACTCTCAATTCATCACTATCACTATTACCACTTGTTAGGTAACTATTACCTCCCAGTCCTCAGATCGAGGTACACATAATACTTGTTACACAAGTATCTCACATGGCTCACAAGGCCTATTAAGTGTTTTGTCACCTTTCATTAGGCAACAACAACATTAGGCACATAAGGCCATACAACATATTTATTACATGAATGACATAGCTCAGATCTGGCTATGTTCATCATCTCATGATGTCTACATGATTAATAGACATGATAACAGTTATGTAAATCATTTATCACATCATATGAAACAATAGTAACACCACCATCCTTTATCAGGATTAGGATTATCTATCAAATAGGGCTTTTCATTCGCTTTACCCAAAATTAGGGTTAGGGTGTCCCATCTTTCATTAATTAGGGTTTCATGCTCATATTATTAGTTCAACCCTAATGTATTGCTCCACACCTCTAGGAGCACTCAAAGATATCATAAGTATATGCTTATGATCATTATTCTCATCATATATCATTAATAATCATCAATTCAAGATATGAGTTCATCAATTCTGACCGAACAAAATAATAATAATCATCAATTCAAGATATAAGTTCATTTCTCATCCTTATCATGGTATGATTATATCATACTCATTATTTTGGCTTAACCCCATTCTCAAGGTATATTAGTCAACATTCATCAACGTACATTGAGTTCATTACATCTTTATTGCAATAATTGCATAACACACACTTCATCTGTATCTTGTCTAAGAGTATTGGATTAGAGGCTCATCAAGGTATGTCTATCCTGATATGCTGAATGTGATATTTATCATGTCATGATGTATCACTTTCTTCTCATTTCCATCTTTCTTAAGTTCATCAACTAACCTTGTATTAAGGTATTTCCCTTTTAATACTTTATTCACTAACTTGTCACTTTCATCATATAGTACATAAGTCACACATTAGAATTGTCCAACTATCTTTAATGATATGGACTTATTCAATGGTTAGGTATTGTTGAAATAGGATAATTCATTATCAACCACTTTAGGTATCTCAACCCATAGGATGTTATTCACTCTATTATATAGTATTGAATGCATCACTCCTAACAGTTTATACCCTCATCATTGTAAGATGTATAGGGTTGTTACACATGTATGAAATTAGATATATAATGATCTAGGCATCATCTTGTCCCTTAGTCCTTTATTTATTAGGGTATCAACACTATCATTCATATAGTTCATCAACTTTACCATTTATGGTTATAACATCCTAATCTTACTTGATTGTAATAACCACATCCTACTTTAGTGTATTGGTCATTATACCATTACTATGGTTGCACATATCATCATATGGCATCATCCTGGATTTAAGTCTCACTTCACATCATTCTTCAGGATTTCCATAATATTATTCTTAATTAGGGTTTCACATGACATTACCCTAGGTTAAGGTTTCTCATAACATTAATCTCAATTAAGGATTCTCATAACATCACCCTCAATTAGGATTTCTCATGGATTCATCCTCAATTAGGGTTTCACGTGGAATCACCCTCAATTAGGATTTCTCATGGATTCATCCTCAATTAGGGTTTATATTCAATAACCCATGATTAGGGTTTACTATTCACATCACATCACCCTAGATTAGGGTTTATCATTTAAATACCCTGATTTAGGGTTTCTCATGTCATTACCATGAATTAAGATCATACCATCATCATGTATTAGGATTTCACCTATCAATGCCCTCAATTAGGGTTATGATTCATTAACCTTCATAATTAGGGTTTCATGATCTCTTTATTAAGGATCATACCCTAATTGATTAATCATTCATGTTGAAGGTGTTGAGGCTTATCCAATTACATGATTATCATTCATGTAGGAAATCCCCTCTCTCTCATCTTCTATAAGATGATGTTTACTTCATATTTGATTAGACTAAGTCACTCATCTTGAAATAAGAATTGATACCATGGATTATGTCCTTACTTCCATGATCATTAAAAATTAATTATTCAAAGGGTACTAATCACCCTATCACATTAAGGGTACAATTATTATAATCACCCTTGGTTCACATCATGTAATTGTTCAATTAAACAATTGACCTTTAGTTACTTGAAAAGTTCATACGGTTTGGTTAACTACCTTCCAAACGATCTTGGTCAATTAGACCTCAAATGGTCTTGACCATCCAGACCTCAAACGGTCTTGCTTAAAATACCTTCAAATGGTCTAAGACTGTTTATACCTTCAAACGGTCTTTGTCATATGGTTTGAAACCGTTTGGTAAAGTTATCACTTGAAACCATTTGACAAGGTTGAGACTTGAAACTGTTTGCTAAAGCAAGTACTTGAAACCGTTTGCTAAAGCACTCATGAGATCGATTGGGCCTCAAACGGTTTGGGATCGTTTGGTCCCAAATGGTCTTGAGACCATTTGGACTCAAACGGTCTTGAGACCATTTGGACTCAAACGGTCTTGAGACCGTTTGGTCCAAACCTCCTCAAAACCGAATGGACCAATTATGGTCTCAACCATTCAAGTTGCTTTAGGGTTTTCAATATTGATTCCTTCATTGATTGAATCTATGTATCCACTCATCAATTGGACCTAACCCCATACATCAAATGAGCTTAATAGATCATCCTTCAACTGATTTAATCCTCAATTGAACATCAATTAGGGTTTAGTATCAATTGGATCAGGGATTGAAATCGATGAACCTTCAATATTAGTCATTGTATTATTAATTACTTTGAAACTATTGGACCATCATTCAAAATGGACATGGCCTGACCTTAAACGGTCTTGAGGTCACTTGGATGACCTCCAAACGGTCTTGAGACCGTTTTCTCATCATATAATCAAAATCCATGACCTCCAATTAGGGTTTGGGTCATTGGATTGATTCATCAAATCAGCATTTAATTGCATTTCAATTTGGTATCTCTAGACCTTCCAAAACTCAACCATACTTAACCCTAGACTTCCAAACAGTCTTGGGTGACCCTCAAACGGTCTTGGGACCATTTGGGTGATCCCCAAACCATTTTGAAACCGTTTCGAATAATCAACCCAAAGATTCAACTCAAACAATTATGAAATCAGCACTAAACCCGATTAGGGTTTGGTGATTGATTGTCCTTCAACTCATGAACCAATTGGAACTAATCAATTATAATTAGTGGGTCATTAACCAACGAAATTATCAACAATCTCCAAATGGTCAACCCTGGTCAACACCTCCAAATGGTTTGAAACTTTTTGCTCTCATTCGGTTTAGTGAAACCGTTTACAAACTGTTTGCTCCCAAACGGTTTGAAATCGTTTGCTCCTAAACGGTTTGAGAAACCGTTTCAGCAACTAGTTGAAACCGTTTGGCCTAGATATTTGGTGAGGTGTATGCTTATGATGATGTCATCATCATAAAGCTCGAAACTCAAAGAATCTGCTATGATCTCCATGGTGGTTGCATAAATCAACCAAAACAAATTTCAGAAATATGAAAAGGATCATTAATTGATAAGGAATTGATTGGAATAACAATATTAAAGGTTCAAGTTATAAAACCCGCCTCCAATTGAGCTCCAAAGCTCCAAGCTCACGGAAACAATGGAGGATGAAGCTTTTGCAACTCCCCCTAGGCTCGTCCTCAAGATTTTGGTTGAAAAGATTGGCTAGGGTTGAACAGGAGATTGAAATAAGAAGAAATCAATGATTTATTTTCGATTTCCACCATGGAATCAAGGTTAAAAGGGTCAAGAACCTTACCAACAGGTTGGGGGTCGTCCTCCTGGTCCTCCCTAGCTCCCTTGGTTGGTTTCCAAGCAAAGAGAAGGAGTGGAAACGGAAAAGCCTTTCATTTGGCTTGGAAAGAGTCTTTTTATAAGAAATTCAATGAGAGAGAAAATGTTTTATAAAAGTCTTTTAATTCCAAAAATTTTGCCACCTTCTCCCCCTTGGTTTCTTGTATACAAAGGAATCTCTATCCCCACAGAGATACCTTACATTATACAAGAATAAAGGGAAAAGAAATTAAGCACCTTAACCCTTATAATATTAATATCCATTTTTTAGTGGAATTTCTTTTTCTTATAATAAGGTGAGTGGAGTTTTCACCTCCTTAGGATATACTCGTCCATTGCAAGGCTTAGGCTCGTCCAAAAAAATCTGAATCCAACTGTTTTAATTTTGGTTGAAGGTCCTTCAAATTAATTTATTTATTTATTGCATTAAATTGAATTAGGGTTTCAATTAGGCTTAAATCTTGATTATTTTAATATCAAGATTCTCTCTCCTCCAACTTAATTCAAATGAGGCGCCCCTCTCATTTTCTTTGCTCTACATGATGCCAAGAAACATTAGGGACCATATTGAAGTGGTAATTTGCATATTGAACCCTAGGTTTTGGGTAAATTGCACTTTACACCAAAACTGGGTTTTAATGCACAAACATTGTTTTATCAGCTCTTTCTTGGTACTCAGGCTTTCATAAGCCATTCCTCTGCATCATATTCATTCCTATGATGCTTCAACATATGAGGAACATATTATTATATAACATTTTCCAGTTAACCCCTTAACTTGGGTAATTTGCACATTAGTCCAAAATAAGCAAACATTGCTTCAACATTATTCAAACAGGACCAAAATTGAAACATAAGCTCCTCTTGAGCCTTAATTACTTTTCACCAAATAAAATTAAGGGTTTAATTATCTTGCTTAAGCAAAACTTTTAGGGTTAAGGCATAACCCAGGTCAGGGATGTTACAAATTATAAACCCCTAACAAGGATTTTGTCCCCGAAATCCTAGATAATGGGAAACAGATATTATTCATGCATCATATCATTATGTGATCACATAACATCTCATTATTATGGAGACACCATAGAGTTTTGATCAATAAAAATTTATTCCACACAATTTTATCATGGAATGATTCACATGGAACATATACTCCTGTGTTCCTTAATTGATTCAACATTTCTCTTTCAATATCACAATTATGTTCTATCACCCACTTGGGAATATAAGTCTTTTCATACATTGATTGTGTCATCTCACCTGATAACACCATACTAGCTTCCCTTATTACTTGCACTAACGATCTCATTAGTTGTACATTCTCTTATCATAAGGAAAGGTTACTTATCAATCGAGAACTTATCTCAAAGATATCTTCAATTGTTATGTTTTTGAAAAACATAAACCCCTAACATGTGATGTTCATATTATTTTACATGATTAATTTGATTTCATGGTTGACCATTCTAGATAGTCAACATAGATCATCTGATATTTCTTTAGATACCAGGATTTCTTACCTTGGTACCTATTACATGTGTTAAAAACACATCACATCTTTATCTTCCTTTCATCTTGGGACATTGCTTATTACATATATTTTTTACTTGGAACCCAAGTCCAAGGTAAACTGATACCTTTCTAAGTATCCATCACATAAACATCTTTATATTATGCACATCAAGTGTCCTATAACCCACTTATATTATGCACATCAAGTGTCCTATAACCCACTTGATTGCCATGTCCCTGAAAGGAAAGAGGACAAGGAATATTTATTTGTGTGTTTTCAACTATTCAAGAACCATTTACTCTTTTCTCATCCTAAGTTCCTTGCCATCGGCACAGGAATTTATAAGGATGATTGCTTGACATTATTTCTTTCTTTATTATACTTACAACTTTATTGAGTAAAGTCCGTCTCCCTTATTCTTATTCTTATATTATGAGGAGTATACTTTTAATTCCTCATACAAACATGCTCATCTAAAATTATCCCATAATTCTCTTTCTTATAGTTAGGATGTGACATACTCATTCATCCCATATTTTGATTTCATGATACTCATTAAATTGTCTCAGAATGACTACTTGATCAAAGCAATAAAAAAGATAACAATCTAAGAGTTTCCATACTCACTTTATCATCAGTAGTTGTATACCTGGCCAGGGTATATAAATATTGAGATAAGGTAGTATGCACTTGTATACTATCATATTCCTTTCTTTCCATATTATCACAAGTATAAGATTTAACATTACTGGATTTTACCCAAGCATCTCTTATATACCTCATCTTCATCTCATAGAGGTAAGAACAACATAAAACATTTGTAATGTTTACTATGCAAAATATAAGTCATCATAGGACTAATCAAAGAAAACTCAATCAATTACCTTCTCATTTTAACTCAGGAAACCATAAAAAGATATATTAAAATGATATTTATTTTGTCTAACCTATCATGATTTGTGGATTATTCACTACCTCATGCTGACTTTGCCATAGAGGTTGATTCACAATAACATTTCTGGTTGAGCAACTTCTTGCCAGATGTACTACCTGTCTCCATTGGTAGTAAATCATGGGTGCTAGATGTGGTTTAGAGGCTTCTTTACCCTTTTTAGATAGCCATTGCCTTAGTTCACTAGGCCTTGGTTGTACTGGTGGTACCAAAAACGTCTTCTTTTTGGAACTACCAGGCCTCTGTTCCTGGATTTGGATAGCCCTTTTCTCAATTCTTCCTTTATATTCCTTTTCGGGACAATTAGGTCTGATATGTTCAGGCTTCCTACACATATGGCAGATCCTAGTTTCAGATTGTATCCTATTCCTTTCATCATTATTCATTGCTCCAATAGGTTGAGGCTGAGCAGGAAACCTATTGGAGTTCAACACTTCATCATTAGGGGTTGGTATTGTGGATTGCATTGCTAATGCACGATCTACTATATGTATCATAGCTGTCCTGAATTGCTCAAACATAAAAAGGAAACCTGGGCTCTCTATCATAGCTAGGTCAAATTGGAGATGTGAAGGTGTATGTTCTTCTCTGCTCTGATCCCCTACATCCCTTCTTGATGCAACATTGTTGCTTTCTGCAGCAAACTCCTCATGTGACCCAGTCATCTTCAAGTTCTTCTTCTCCTATATGAGTAGAAGACACTATCAGATACATTAGAAGACACTAGAATAGACTCTACTAACTTAGTCCTATGTCTCTGTAGACTCAGAGAACCTAGATCTCTAATACCACTAAATTGTGGCATCCAACTCACAAAAACAAGATTTGCTTAAGCAGAAGTGAATCTTTTGCAGTGGATTACTGAAAATTACAACCTTTTTTGTAAAGAGATCCAAACATATGAAATATTTTACATCAAAAACCATTGTATAACATTTACATCCTGATACAAAAGTACATGTCTTGTACCATCTCTTCTCGAGGATTACAACATTAGCTGCCCTATTAACATTACATACAGACAGCATAAAACCTCGAGGCATCAAGCCAAAATCTCAGATCGATTCATTAAAATCATTAACTATAAACTCCGAGGACCTAAGAGTACAGAGACGACACATAGGACTACTAACTATAACTTGACAGACAGTGTCTCCACCTGAGACATTACTGTTGTCCCTGATGCTGCTGTTGATCTTTCTCTGTTATAGGGTTTTTGCCTCTTCTTCTGCATCCACCTAAAAACATTGGATCCCTCGGAGGTGAGACAATTATAAATTGCCCCAGCGGGAGATATAACTCTCTACCAAAACATTGTTATAGCAGTTTATTATAATAAAACCGGGTAGGAGTTCTTATGTATTAATAGAAATATTAATCATTGAATGAACAGAGTAAAGTAATCTCCTTTCCTAAGGAGGGTATTGCATCTATCCATGGTAGACATATAATTTGTCATCTACTTGCAATGAATAAAAAGAGATATGAGTAACGCCTATCAACTAGAGATGCATAAAAGAAATGTAACATCATCCAATGAATTTCCGTATTCAATCCTTAAGCCAACATGCTATACGGCAGATTACATTTTACAACCACACTTATGCCCTGGGGAGATGAGGTATACCACTCATGCTCCAACCGACCACTGCGAAGTCAAAATCGGTACCATACAAGGTCAATGGTAGAGCCGGCTACCAAGACCTCCCACATCTCGATCAGCGTGAGATCACATGTAGGACATCTTGTGTCTCTACTATATAGCTTTCCAGGGTATACTGGCAACTTCGCTATTAGAGTTACAGTGGCGTGTTGTACTCTCTTCATGATCGTGAGATTTCATGTTTATCTCCATCGATCTGGCATTAACATTATTGGGAGATGTGTATTGCATCTGTCCCAATCATCGGGAGATTCGTGATACATCCATCCCGATACAAGTAATGAAGGATTGAGAGGTTTAATGTTTACCTTTCCTCAATTCCCTCATTAGGACGTCAGGTTACATTTGCCCATTGCCCCCACATATTCAAAATATGCGTTTCGGGTTTTGTCGCAGAGCACCCATTTCACCATCAACTATTACGGACGATGATGGATCTTATGGTTAGGGCTCTGCATGATATGATTTAAATTGATTAATTAAGTACATTAGCATATTCTTTTAGTATCAGTCATGTTCTCAAACATAACTTATTCAGACAAATGTTATAAAGAAACATGTACTATCTTCATCAATCACTTCTCAATCTTTATAAGACATTGGGATCGCAGTCCCTCATTCCATTTCTTTGAAAGTTCACATCCCTCAACAATGTCATTATCGTACTTATCAATTTGGGGCATTCATACCCTCAATTCATCACTATCACTGTTACCACTTGTTAGGTAACTATTACCTCCTGGTCCTCTGACCGAGGTATACATAATACTTGTTACACAAGTATCTCACATGGCTCACAAGGCCTATTAAGTGTTTTGTCACCTTTCATTAGGCAACAACAACATTAGGCACATAAGGCCATACAACATATTTATTATATGAATGTCATAGCTCAAATCTGGCTATGTTCATCATCTCATGATGTCTACATGATTAATAGACATGATAATAGTCATGTAAATCATTTATCACATCATATGAAACAATAGTAACAACACCATCCTTTATCAGGATTAGGATTATCTATCAAATAGGGCTTTTCATTACCTTTACCCAAAATTAGGGTTAGCATTTCCCATCTTTCATTAATTAGGGTTTCATGCTCATATTATTAGTTCAACCCTAATGTATTATTCCACACCTTTAGGAGCACTCAAAGATATCATAAGTATATGCTTATGATCATTATTTTCATCATATATCATTAATAATCATCAATTCAAGATATGAGTTAATTTCTCATCCTTATCATGGTATGATTATATCATACTCATTGTTTTGGCTTAACCCCATTCTCAAGGTATATTAGTCAACATTCATCAAAGTACATTGAGTTCATTACATCTTTATTGTAACAATTGCATAACACACACTTCATGTGTATCTTATCCAAGAGTATTGGATTAGAGGCTCATCAAGGTATGTCTATCCTGAAATGCTAAATGTGATATTTATCATGTCATGATGTATCACTTTCTTCTCATTTCCATATTTCTTAAGTTAATCAACTAACCTTTTATTAAGGTGTTTTCCTTTTAATACTTTATTCACTAACTTGTCACTTTCATCATATAGTACATAAGTCACACATTAGAATTGTCCAACTATCCTTAATGATATGGACTTATTCAATGGTTAGGCATTTTTGAAATAGGATAATTCATTATCAACCACTTTAGGTATCTCAACCCATAGGATGCTATTCACTCTATTATATAGTATTGCATGCATCACTCCTAACAATTTATACCCTCATCATTGTCAGATGTATAGGGTTGTTACACATGTATGAAATTAGATATATAATGATCTAGGCATCATCTTGTCCCTTAGTCCTTTTTTTATTAGGGTATCAACACCATCATTCATATAGTTCATCAACTTTACCCTTTATGGTTATAACATCCTAATCTTACTTGATTGTAATAATCACTACTTTAGTGTATTGGCCATTGTACCATTACTATGGTTGCACGTATCTTCATATGGCATCATCCTGGATTTAAGTCTCACTTCACATCATTCTTCAGGATTTCCATAATATTATTCTTAATTAGGGTTTCACATGACATTACCCTAGGTTAAGGTTTCTCATAACATTAATCTCAATTAAGGATTCTCATAACATCACCTTCAATTAGGATTTCTCATGGATTCATCCTCAATTAGGGTTTCACATGGAATCACCCTCAATTAGGATTTCTCATGGATTCATCCTCAATTAGGGTTTATATTCAATAACCCACGATTAGGGTTTACTATTCACATCACATCACCCTAGATTAGGGTTTATCATTTAAATACCCTGATTTAGGGTTTCTCGTGTCATTACCATGAATTAAGATCATACCATCATCATGTATTAGGATTTCACCTATCAATGCCCTCAATTAGGGTTATAATTCATTAACCTTCATAATTAGGGTTTCATGATCTCTTTATTAAGGATCATACCCTAATTGCTTAATCATTCATGTTGAAGGTGTTGAGGCTTATCCAATTACATGATTATCATTCATGTAGGAAATCCCCTCTCTCTCATCTTCTAAAAGATGATGTTTACTTCAGATTTGATTAGACTAAGTCACTCATCTTGAAATAAGAATTGATACCATGGATTATGTCCTTACTTCCATGATCATTAAAAATTAATTATTCAAAGGGTACTAATCACCCTATCACATTAAGGGTACAATTATTATAATCACCCTTAGTTCACATCATGTAATTGTTCAATTAAACAATTGACCTTTAGTTACTTGAAAAGTTCATACGGTTTGGTTAACTACCTTCCAAACGGTCTTGACCATCCAGACCTCAAACGGTCTTGCTTACAATACCTTCAAATGGTCTAAGACCGTTTATACCTTCAAACGGTCTTGGTCATATGGTTTGAAACTGTTTGGTAAAGTTATCACTTGAAACTATTTGACAAGGTTGAGACTTGAAACTGTTTGTTAAAGCAAGTACTTGAAGCCATTTGCTAAAGCACTCATGAGATCGATTGGGCCTCAAACATTTTGGGATCGTTTGGTCCCAAATGGTCTTGAGACCGTTTGGTCCCAAACGGTCTTGAGACCGTTTAGTCCAAACCTCCTCAAAACTGTATGGACCAATTATGGTTTCAACCATTCAAGTTGTTTTAGGGTTTTCAATATTGATTCCTTCATTGATTGAATCTATGTATCCACTCATCAATTGGACCTAATCCCATACTTCAAATGAGCTTAATAGATCATCCTTCAACTTATTTAACCCTCAATTGAACATCAATTAGGGTTTAGTATCAATTGGATCAGAGATTGAAATCGATGAACCTTCAATATTAGTCATTGTACTATTAATTACTTTGAAACTATTGGACCATCATTCAAAATAGACATGACCTGACCTTAAACGGTCTTGAGGTCATTTGTATGACCTCCAAATGGTCTTGAGACCGTTTGCCCATCATATCATCAAAATCCATGACCTCCAATTAGGGTTTGGGTCATTGGATTGATTCATCATATCAACATTTAATTGCATTTCAATTTGGTATCTCTAGACCTTCCAAAACTCAACCATACTTAACCCTAGACCTACAAATGGTCTTTGGTGACCCTCCCCAAACGGTTTTGAAACCATTTGGGCTAATCAACCCAAAGATTCAACTCAAACAATTATGAAATCAACACTTAACCCGATTAGGGTTTGGTGATTGATTGTCCTTCAACTCATGAACCAATTGGAACTAATCAATTATAATTAGTGGGTCATTAACCAACATCATTATCAACAATCTCCAAATGGTCAATCCTGGTCAACACCTCCAAATGGTTTGAAACAGTTTTCTCTCATTCGGTTTAGTGAAATTGTTTACCCTTAAACGGTTTGAAACCATTTGCTCCCAAACGGTTTGGGAAACCGTTTGAGCAACTAATTGAAACTATTTGGCCTAGATATTTGGTGAAGTGTATGATTATGATGATTTCATCATCATCTAGCTCTAAACTCACAAAATCTGCTGTGGTCTCCATGGTGGTTGCATCAATCAACCAAAACAAATTTCTGAAATATGAAAAGGATCATTAATTGATAAGGAATTGATTGGAATAACAATATTAAGGGTTCAAGTTATAAAACCCACATCCAATTGAGCTCAAAAGCTCCAAGATCATGGCAACAATGGTGGATTAAGCTTTTGCAACTCCCCCTAGGCTCGTCCTCAAGCTTTTGGTTGAAAAGATTGGTTAGGGTTGAAGAGGAGATCGAAATAAGAAGAAATCAATTATTTATTTTTGATTTCCATCTTGGAATCAAGGTGAAAAGGGTCAAGAACCTTACCAACAGGTTGGGGGTCGTCCTCCTGGTCCTCCCTAGCTCCCTTGGTCGGTTTCCAGGAAAAGAGAAGAAGTGAAATGGAAAAGCCTTTCATTTGGCTTGGAAAGAGTCTTTTTATAAGAAATTCAATGAGAGAGAAAATGTTTTATAAAATTCTTTTAATTCCAAAATTGTTTCCACCTTCTACCCCTTGGTTTCTTGTATAAAAAGGCATATCTATCACCGCCCCAAGATTCCTTCCATTATCCAAGAATAAAGGGAAAATAAATTAAGCACCTTAACCCTTATAATATTAATATCCATTTTTGAGTGGAATTTCTTTTTCTTATAATAAGGTGAGTGGAGTTTTCACCTCCTTAGGATATACTCATGCCTTTGCAAGGATTAGGCTCGTCCAACCACATCTGAATCCAACCATTTTAATTTTGGTTGAAGGTCCTTCGAATTATTTTATTTATTTTTTCATTAAATTGAATTAGGGTTTCAATTAGGCTTAAATCTTGATTATTTTAATATCAAGATTCTCTCTCCTCCAACTTAATTCAAATGAGGCGCCCCTCTCATTTTATTTGCTCTACATGATGCCAAGAAACATTAGGGACCTTATTTAAGTGGTAATTTGCATATTGAACCCTAGGTTTTGGGTAAATTGCACTTACACCAAAACTGGGTTTTAATGCACATACATTGTTTTATCAGCTCTTTCTTGGTACTCAGGCTTTCATAAGCCATTCCTCTGCATCATCTTCATTCCTATGATGCTTCAACATATGAGGAACATATTATTATGTAACATTTGCCAGTTAACCCCTTAACTTGGGTAATTTGCACATTAGTCCAAAATAAGCAAACATTGCTTTAACATTATTCAAAGAGGACCAAATTTGAAACATAAGCTCCTCTTGAGCCTTAATTACTTTTCACCAAATAAAATTAAGGGTTCAATTATCTTGATTAAGCAAAACTTCTAGGGTTAAGGCTTAACCTAGGTCAGGGATGTTACACTGTTGATGACCATTTCATGCTTTGCAACATTGTAGATCTGGATAACTTCGATGACCATACTGTTCATTGCCGCATATTCTTTGGTTATAAGTTTTGTCATGCAATTGTCTATGATGCTCTATTTGATGTTTTCTTTAGTACTGGATAAAATGTCATGAACAAAGCACCTGTGGACTTCCTTGGCATAAGGTATAATG
The DNA here is from genome assembly GCA_963693085.1 of Alisma plantago-aquatica. Lineage (NCBI taxonomy): Eukaryota > Viridiplantae > Streptophyta > Magnoliopsida > Alismatales > Alismataceae > Alisma > Alisma plantago-aquatica. Next base: position 1,572,417,476 of record OY856409.1, read on the forward strand.
TTCTTCAATTCCAATGACCTGCTAATAATTATTATTTGATTGGACATATGGAAGAATCACATTTTTTCCCTCACTAGAGTTTTCCCATGACAAGCATCCTATCAAACAATTTTGAAGAACACCAAGCGGCCTTTGATGTCGTCTTAAGAAAGATTCATAGGCATGGAGTTGCTTATAGGAAAAGCACGATAACTTCTTTCCTTTTTGTTTTGATATTTATTGGGATCTTCATGATGATGTCATTTCTCTTCTTCAACGCATTCAACACATAACAAATAATAATCTTATGTTGCCTTCATCTACATGTAACAATTATGTATTTAGATTTATAAGTTTTTTTATTTAGATATGTCAGACATCCTAATTTGTTTCCCGTACTTTTGAAAAGTCATACATGTATTTGTACTATGAATTTGTTTCAAAATAAAGTTGTCCATATATTTATTTATTTACCTAATGAAATAGGTCGAGGCTAAAGCAACAAATTTTATCCAAGGAAAACATCCTAAACTACAAGATTCAACTTACTATGAACAAATATGCTTGCTATTTTGATGATGTATTTGTGAAAGTAAAAGTTTAAATATATCCAAATGGACAAAAAAAAATCTATATTTTGAAAAAAGGTATCTAGAAGGGTATATGCTTTCATTGTTGGACCAGTACAACATTTTATACTAATGCCTATAATGGGCACTACTAAAAAACTTTCTATAACCAAAGGATGAATCCCTATCATGTACATGTGAATCCCTGACTAATATATCATGGTCAGCACACTAGTCCCTAAGTAATGTACCCTCACCAAAAGTTTGATGATCAATAGTTATTATTCAAGTCTAATCCTTGACCAATAGATACACGAGCCTTAAGCATTATAAAAAGAAAAATGATGTTTATATCTCTAGTGAGTACCTTGTATCCATGGCCCAGCCTGACAAAAATGTAAGTTTTTGCAATTCTTAAACATCTATTTTTTAAATCTCTCTCTATATACATATTTACATATATACATACGTATATATAACCATGTGAGAATTATTCATCATTCATCACATGGCAATAATATTAAGTTAAACATGCGAGAAAATTCCATTATGTTTTCAATTACTTCATATACATTCAAAACACATGATTGAATCACCATGCTTTATGTAGTATCGAAATCCTCTTTACCATAACATTTATCACATCATATTCTTCATATCATATACCATATGTTTCTACAAAATGGCCACCCAAACAAGTTTACATTGTGTATTTTCTTGACATAGAATATGCTATATCCATTTTTGAAGTGTGTCAAGTATTTGCATCAGTTCTACCTTGTAGAGAAATGTCAAGATTCTGCATAGGAAATAAATTATATTAACTTCTTATGTTTTACATTGTACAAGCTCATAAAGAGATATAAAAAGTACAACTTCACCTAGCAGCAAAATTCAATATATAACACATTAGACTCCACTAATATACATCTTTACGAGGAGAAACACTTGAATAGTCCTTACACTCCAAAGAATGTGAACACGCAAAAAATGGAAATTCTACTATCTCAACTTCATGAAATCTCAAACTCAAGAGTATTATACCAATCAATAATGTTAGAGGATTTTAGTCAGTCTTAGTTTAGAAAATAGATCATGGGAAGCATGGTACTATAATAATAGAAAGTAATTTTTATGAATATGTAAAACTTTAGGATTTATGGAAGGTATGAATTACTAGATGTAATGTTGTAAGCCATATTATCTTACTATGTGTTTATAATTCTTCTCCTAACTACAATATACTGAATATATGGTGCATTACAAAGGAAATTATTTTCATATACTAGAAACTAGCATTAGGATATGACGAAAGTTTAGAAAATCATGTTTTGTTTTTACTTTGTATAAAGGTTCCACATATATTATTATAGGAATCAACAAAAGGCATATATTTGTAGGTGGAGATAAATATATACTAATAGATCTTTCAATTTAGTTGTAAATCTGGAAGAGATCTTCTATTGGGAGGCAGAATGGGAGGTACTTTGTTATTTTGTATTCTAAACAACAAAATGGAGGAGGGAAGTAACTTATTTTCTTCCTCTATTTTGTTTTTAGCACACAAAACAACAAAGTGCCTCCCATTCTGCCTCTCCATAGAAATTCCCAATCTAGAATGGTGGTAGTCACAATTTCATAGGTTGTTGCGATGTGATTGATGTTTACTCTGTAATAAAAATAATAAGTTAGGAGGACGATGCATCCACATATGATGTAAAAGCCTCAATCAAAGACTATTTCTTACAAAGGATTTGATGTTGTGTGATCAACACTACGATCTACATGCGCTTTCATTGTGCCATCCAGATCTTCTATGCCAAGCTTGGTCCAACAACCAATGCATCTTTGTCATGTCCAAGAATACATATGCTACTGTGGGAACCTTTTGCATTGTGTGCACTGAGAAGAACAAGGATTTGGTCAAGAAGGATAGTGGTTCAAAGTCTAGATTAGGGTTAGGAACTCACCTCTTAAAGCCGCTTCTAGCAACATGGTTGTCTCCATATACACCTTCATCTTACTGGAACTAGAAAAGATGTATGGTGAGGAGGAGGACGAACATGGATGACTATCAATATATATCTGAAGAGTGTGGATGATGGTGGCTGTCAAACAACACCCATAGGAGCAACAAAACTCCAACAGGACTATGTAGATTGCTAGTTAGAAGACTGAGCAGACTGTAGGTCAAAGGAGATTGAGAGGATTGGTGGAAAGAAAGAGAGGAGAGGAAATAGAAGCGATGAGTCGAGCACACAACTATACAAAAAAATGTAACTAGTTAGACATATTTTCAACCTGAGGGGGTTACTACAAATATTTCAAAAAATGTTAATTGCACCATAATCAATAACTTTCCCGCGTTACTATTTTGGTGGAATATAGGCCAAGTATAAACTACTTATTGGCCACGTACAAGACTTGATCTTCATCATGATATTATAGAGGGCCATTGTCCCTAACTATGCAGCCCTTACAAATGTTATGTTTTGTTGTAGAGAGGGTGTTGTTTCCCTTATTGTTCAGATAACTATAAGAAAATATATACCACACTTGTAAACTCTAGATTGAGCTTGTCAATCTGAAACACTATAGTTTTGCAATTTATTATGAGATATCAATGATGAAAATGACTATTGTAATTTTTTAAAATGAACTTAAGTGTAGATCATTTTTCTATGAATTGTGAACCATTCTTCCTTTTTAAATTGTTTAGTCAACCAATTTAGAGTATGTCATTACTATGCCCCATTGATTAAACCATTTTGTAAAACTCATTTTTAGCATAAACCAATACCTATTTGCATTGATTTGTAAAGAGGCTATAATTTACCATTTTACATTTCAACATAGATGAAAATACCAATATTCTTGCGATGATTAGTTGCTTTTCAAAGTTTGAGCTAAATTTTTAAATCTTCAAAACCCATAAAATATAAAACAACTCCCACTTGCTATGCAAACCTAGTTTAAGATATTGATCTGGTTGGATGCCTTAACCTTAATTGAGAAAATGGATAAAAATATATCCCAAATGTGAAATGATAGAATCTTTTATACGTAAAAGTGGGGTATAATTACTCTTAGATAAGGATTACCTAGGTGGGTTGAATAATTGAGTTTGTTGTCTGGGAATAAATTTCATTGAGTGAGAGATTCATGAGAATAAGCAGAGAACTTGGTTGTTTGTCTCACCTAGAAAGAATAATACTTTTAATAAATCTGGTTTGTCATTCATGTCAATAACCCATTAGAGAAAAGAATTTGGTTGATACTAGTTCAATTACATCTTCATCAATGCATGTACTTTTTTCTTGAATCTTTTTTTTACAACCTAGGGATCATCTTACTCATCCTGCTCCCTCAGTGTAGGATCATCAACATACAAAGACAACCCATGGCTCAATGCAGCTTCCTCTTTCACCATGTCAAAGAGGAAGTCTAGGCATTGTTGCCATCTTCCCCTCCTGCCTCCCTATACTCGACTCCATTTTGCTATGCAATCTTATTACAATTCCTCTTCCTAAAGTTGAATTCTAATACTTGGAAAGAATTTGCAAGCTTCTTAATGTAGAGATATTCCTATTTGTACTAGACCAGAATCTGTGTTTGCTTCATCATCATCGAGATAGCTCCCTTGTTGTCTGATTCAACTAGCATGTTATTGTGTCTTCCTTGGCACTCCTGAATTCTGTAAGCAATAGCTCTCAGCTCGGCCTTTAGGGTGTCTGTAATGGTTCCTCTATCATAGCCTCCTCCAACCCATCGCCCTTCGTGATCCTGAATGACGAAAAATGTGGACATGTTCCCTCTCTTAACTGTTGCATCTACATTCATCTTCACTTATCCTACTCTCGGAGGCCCCCAATGATATTTCGCCCTTTCCTTGTTCGATACGGCCCTTTCTATTATGAAAGCTCGCTTGCATACATTCACCTCCTGTCTGATAATCACGTACAGTCCCTCAGTATGAATCCTCACATCCTGGAACACCAGATTGCAGCGATGGCTCCATATCTTCCATACTGTAATGGCCAACCACACATTCCAATCATATGTGTCTTTCTTCTTCGTCATGTTCTCATCGAGCCAGCTTCCAAATGTGCAGGCTTGTTTCAACTCCATGTTAGTGGTGTTCTGTATGACCTCCCATAGCTTCCTGCTTTTTGAGTATGTGACAAACATGTGTAGAAGAGTCTCTGTCCCTCTCAGACATCGCGGGAATTGGGTATTCTCCGTGAACCCCCTCCTGTGTTTCACTTCATTTGACATGATTTGTCCATGTGAGCCTAGCCAAAGCAAGGTTTTAACCCATTGCGGCACCTTCAATTTCCACATCGTGTTCCAGTGTCATGGGGTTTTCATCATGTGTTCCTTTAGCAGTTGTTAGTATACTCCTTTAGTAGTAACCTCACCATTCGTACTCTTCGTATACCAAGTTTCATCAGCTCCCGCCTCCGGGTCAGGTGGCGGCATGGAAAAGATGATGTTCTCTATATCTTCCTTGAACCAGTGTCAGATAAAATCTACATCCCAGTTGCCTTGCAAATCAACCATTGAGCTGAAAGTGAGTTCTTTTAGTTCATTAGGTATCATCCTATCCTCCTTGATCTCAGGGATTCGTCCTCCTTCAACCCACATTTCCCTCTACACATTCGTGTTCACCTCGGATAGCACAGTCTTCCCGATCCCAGTGGATAATTTGGCTTGAATTCTTCTAATGTCTTTCCACATCCTTGATGCACTTGCCAGTCCCAAATTAGTCCTATGTAGGTATTTCACCTTTGTCACTATTTTCCATAGTGCCTCCCACTGTGACATGAAGTCCCAACATGTTTTGTATAGTAACGCCTCATTCTGCACCCTCGCCCTCTTGATACCTAGGCCTCCATCACCGCTGCATGGCGTGACCTTGTCCCAGGATACAAGGTGTATGCCACTGTGTCTCTTCACCCCCTTCCAAAGAAAGGATCTCACAACCTGGTCTATATTGTCACACACCACCATTGGAAAGACTGTGGATTGCATGATGTATATAGGCATTGTGTTGAGAACCGACTTGATCAAAGTTACCCTGCCTACTAAGGATAGTGACTTGTTCCCCCATGTTGAGAGTTTAGCTTCAATTTTGTTTATAGTGTCCAGGTACAGTTCTTTATTTGCTCGTTCATGTAAAATTGGGACTCCCAGATGCTTTCCAATGTTCTCTGTCTGGCCTATACCAGTGATCCTAGTGATCGCCCTCCAGATTGGGTTGGTCATATTTTTAGAGAAGAATATTGTGGATTTCTCCTTGGCTAGCATTTGTCCTGAAACATGTTCAAACTTCTTTAAGGTTGCAAGCATTCTCCGGTCCTGTCATTCTGTTGCTTCCCCAAATAAGATGAGATCATCTATAAAGCAGACATGGGAGATACCAATCCCATGCCAGTTAGCACGAAAGGATACCCATCTCCCTATCCTTTCTTTGGTTGCAATGGCTTGGCTGGGTCTGTCTAGGAAGAGCACGAATATGTAGGGGGACAAAGGGTCACCCTGCCTCACCCCTCTTGTAGCTTTGAATGGTTTTAGATTCTCGTTGTTCCAAGTAATCACTATCTCACCCACCATGATGATGTTCATAATGATTCTAATCAAGTTTTGTGCTATAGTTGTCCTCCTGAGTGTGTCTTCGATGAACTCCTACTCCATCCTATCGTACGATTTGGACATGTCCACCTTCATTTCCATGGCCAATCTCTTCCACATTTTGATTCTCATGGAATTTATTAGCTCTTGTACTAGTATTATGTTATTAGTTATTCTTCTGCCAGGAATGAAGCTACTCTATGTGGGGGATATCCAGTCTAATAAGAAGGGCTTCATCCTTTCAACAAGGATTTTGGATAACAACTTGAGTCCCACATTATTCAGTGTGATTGGTCTCAAATTGTTACAGCTTTCCGGGGTAGGAGTCTTAGGGATCAACACCAAGATGGAGTTTTCCAAACTCTCATCAATAGGATGACCTACAAAACACTTAGCAATCATTAGAGTAATGAAGTCACCTAGATGCTCCCAGTTCCTTTATAAGAAACCAGCATCCACCCCATCTGGCCCTGGGTCTTTGATAGGGTTCATCTTCATCAGAACCTCCTTTATTTCCTCCTTGCTTGTAGCACTTCCCATATATGCACTGGATTCATCCTGTATAGGTGGAAACTGTCCTACATACACCACAATAGCAGTGGTGTTCGTCCTTCATCTCCTCCTCATGAACAGATCGTAGAAGAAATCCCTTACCACCTTCTTCATTTCTGCTTCCTCCTCCACCCATAAGCCATCGCTGTTCTTGAGTTTAGTTATGTTGTTTCTTTGTCTTTTGGCCTTCACCAAGGCTTGGAAGTATTTCATGTTGGCGTCACCTTCTTTCATCCAATCGCACCTATCCTTCTGCCTCCATTCCTCTCCTTTTGCGTGTAATAGCTCATTATATTCCACCTGCAGCTCTGCAAGTCTATTCTCCTTTGTCTCGCTCCATTCCCCATTGTTCTCAGCCTGTAGGTTGCTCATCCCATTCAATAGAGCTCGCTTCCTCACTGTCAGCTTCTTGTGTTCCTCCTTGTCCCATTTAATAGAGTTCTTCATCAATTTGTCTACCGCTTCATGGAATGGTATGCCATTATCCCAATTGTGTTGTAAGAATGCGGGGAACAATTCTCTGTTGTTCCATAGCGTGCTCGTCTTTGGGTGATAAGTAATCCTTTTAGATCTTTCCTCCATTGTGATTAGGATAGGTGAATGATCTGCATTGATTCTGGGGAGTACCTGCACAGATGTAGTTGGGTACACCTCCAGCCATTCCTGGTTAGCTACATCTCGATCTAGCCTCTCTATCAGCATTCCTCTTCTAAAGGTCATCTTCGGACCCGACGCTCCAAGGTCCTCCTGTCCTACGTTCATCAGCCCCAATGAGAATTCTCTGCAATGACTAATCATGATTGGCTCCTCCTAGTTTCTCTTCAGCCCTCAACACTACGTTGAAGTCACCCACAATAAGCCAAGGTGACGTCGAGGTAGTTGTTATGGTGTGAAGATGCTCCCACAGTAACCTTCTTCCAGCTTTATCCGTGCTTGCATAAATGAATGTCATCCTTATATGCTTGTTGTTTCGGCAATGCACGAACTGTTTATGGCCTGCTAGAACTTCCAACTCCCCCAGTCTTCTTTTCCACAACACCCAAATGCCCTTAGAGAACCCTGTCGCCTCTACTCGATAGGACCTATCAAACTCCAGTGTTTTCACTATTCTGTCAGCATTGTCTCCACTCGTTCTCGTCTCAAGAATGGCAAGCACGTTGATCCTGTATAGATTGGTTAAGTCTCTAATAGTGTTTTGGGTATCTCTTCCGCAGATACCCTGGACATTCCATGTTGCTACAATCATTGGGTAACCATTGCAGAGGAGATCGGGCCTTCCATGCCCGGTACGGTCATCCCGCTCGGATCATAACTTCTTCTATTCTTTTTCCTAGGACCATTCCTCATCAGTACCTCAGAGTTGAGGATTTTCCGGTTCCTGAGGTGAACACCTACTGATGCCCCAAACAACAGGGACTTGCTAGGACTTCCCGCGATGGTCTTCCTTGGCTGTGTTCCTCCCATATCAAATATTAATCCCTCACCATTACCAGCCTCCACCTTCGATATTACCACTGTGTTCTCTCCTTCGATTATTACTGCTACATGTTTCTGTGATTCACTCTCTTTTCTCTTCGGTACCTCCTTGCTATGTCCTTCATTGGTACTCGGACGATTGACCTCCTCGACGGGCCTCTTTTTCTTGTTTGTTGCTTTCCATTGATGCCATTCGTACCCCGGCTTAGGTCCTCCATTCTCGGTCTCTGTCGCTTCCTCTATCTGCTCCTCGCTGACATCTAGTTCTTTGAACTTGTTATGTGTTGCACCACCACCTTTTTTTACATTGTGATTCCTCCTTTCTCAGCCGTCTTACAAAAGGTTTTGCATATAATGTCTCTATGAATTTCCCCAATGGCTTCGGTGTTGGAGTTGTCCCTTCAGCCTGCTTCCCTGTCTTCATCTGGGCCTCCACCACCGCCTTGTGTTTGTTACACTCCTCCTCTAAGTGTTCGATTTTTCCGCAAAACATACATATACTCGTTATTTTCTCGTATTCAATTTTGTATTTCTACCCCTGTACAATGATTTCGGGTACTAGTAGTTTGCTAGTGTCCATCTTCACAACGATTCTAGCAAATTTCCCTCTTCTCTTTTGATCAATGTTCATATCCACCTTGATCGTTCTCCCTATTGCGCCCCCTACCTCCTCTAGAAATTGGGTTTGGTACAAGAAGATGGGAAGCCTTGGGATCCTAATCCATATCACCATGTGTTTGGGATCTGTAGAGGATGGTGAGAACGACCTATCCCATGGTTGGACATTGAGGTACGATCCCATGAGAGGCCAAGGCCCCCCGGTGAGCATTGTCAAGTAATCATCCTCTCTCGTCAGTTGTATGATGAAGTAATTATCCTCCAGATCGATGAGTTTAAATGCTCCCACCGGTCTCAACATAGTCTTTATTCTATCTTGTAGCGTGAGGAAGCCCACATTCCTTGCAATGACCATGACGACGACCACGTACGTCCAAGGGTGCACTAGTTCATCAAATCTTCCTTCATCTATTTCAAAGTGTGGTGTCCCATCCACCAGGCTCATCTTGATGTCCGTCTTGTTTAGTTTTGCGTTCGGGTCTTCAAACCCTAGGAACGGTAGACGCTCAGTTCCCTCACCTGTATTAATTATGTCCTTGTAGGACCTTATCTGGACTGCTTCCCCCACTGTCGCAGCCGTCCCACTGATAGAACTGTTGTTCAGCACCGGAAAATCCTCCGCTTCCGGCAAGGGGAGTCCCTCCTTATTTCCCGTTGTGTTGTCCGGACTCCTTTGTGGTTCGATCTGTCAAAGTTGATCGATATTCCCATCCGCCTCAGGATTTCTTATTGTGATTGTTTCTTTGTTGCTCTGGCCGCTGCTGCTAGCGGGTTATTGTTCAGAATGTCATCAATTCTCGGTCCTTCCCCCTCTGCGGGTACTGACTGGTCAGGCGCCCATGTTCCTTGTACCTCCTTAGATGCCGCCTCAGGTCCCGACACTTCTTGTCCTTCCACTACCTTATCTCCCTCACCTCCATCTATCCCTTCCATCGCATCATACACGCTTCCTTCCTCCTCGTAGCCTTCATCCGGTGGCCTTGTGCCCCTAAATCGTCCTCTTCCTCCACAGCCTCCACGGCCGCCGTTACTTCCTCCTCGCATGATGTTCTAGGGTTTGATCAAGGTCTTTTTTTCTTGAATCTTGATTTGAATCATTTGTCAATATGATAAGAAATGATTTAAGCTTGGCTGATTGAATGAAAATAATTGATATCATATTTCGTGTCCTATGTGACTTTTTTTATTGATCCAAATGTTTTGACTATCCTTTAGGATGGCAATCTCATAATTATCTTAATTAGTTTTTTTTTATCTTAATTAATTTTAAAAAAAATCTTAATTAGTTTTTTTTGTCAGCATGATTAATTGAAGGTGTTTTAATATATAAACCACCAAACTTGGTTCATATGGAACCAAAGTTACCATCACTATCACGCTTTGGATTCTAGAAATCCACCTCGACCTTGAAACATAAAGACACGACATGAAAGGGCACCCCGTGCCTCATCCAATAACATTTTCCTAGAAAGGGCACCCCGTGCCTCATCCAATAACATTTTCCTAGAAAGGGCAACCCGTGCCTCATCCAATGCACGTCATGTCCACTCATATTGGTAGTGATCTTTTTTTAAATCATAAGGCACGTCATGATGCGTTTGAACGTAGTGTGCCTCGCGTGAGGAGAAATTGGCCTAGTAAACCATGCACATCGTGTTTGACCAATGACATGACGTGTAATCTCATCAAGACCCTTGAACAATTATGCAGCCCGACTATAGACGACTTCCTGAGACATATCGTGTCTCATCCTAGAAACGTCATGTCTCGCCAGATTTATGAGAGACATTATATGAGAACAAATCTCTCATTTTATCACTTCCAAACTTTCGTAAAGTCTTGGGAGGTGAACTAAAGGGTGATTCTACACCGTAAGATGTCGCAAGGATGAAGAAGAAGAAAAAATAAAACAACAATAATAATTATAACAATAATAACAATAACAAGGTCAAAGGGGTAGGATTTCATATTTCTTAGGCTAAAGAAGCTTTTCGTAAAACTCCATAGTAGAGGACTTCACCTCTACTTGTGTTGTATCATGTTACTCCTTCTTATACTCTGTTTTTTTTAGAGAAGTCAGGCGGTCATCTTATTCATCTTGCCCACCTCATGCAAGCGAAATTAAAATTGGCATTACAATAATTAGGAAACTGCAAAAATTGAAACATGGTAGTACTACTACCATTACATGGAGGTGCTAGTCCAGTGTCCAGCACACATCTAGGGGGATTTTATAGTGGGTGTAACCAATACTCTGTTTAGAGTGGTACTTAGCGAGAGCGTCAGCCTACCTGTTATTCTGTCTTTCAGAGTATATGATCTCTGTAGTCTCCTTCTTGATCAAATGAATACCTCTAATGATGTTAGCAAAGCGAGGATAGTTCCAATACTCATCTCCAATCATAACGGAAGCTTGACGGCAGTCGGTAATAATCACCGCGTTATGCGCAGCACTACTCTTAATAATTCTAGCAGCCAGCCCGATAGCCAACAGCTCTGCCTCCAGAGGACTTCTTGTCGTAACAAGCTGACCTACACCACTAAGCCAATCGCCATTAGAGTCAGTAATAACAACTAAAATAGCACCCTTACCCTTCTTCCAAGCAGCGTCCGTATTGAAGCGGATGGAATCCGGCTTGAGTTTCTCAGACCTGCGTCTTCCAGCCTGCTCCATACAGTTTCAGGCTGTGGTCCAAGCTCTGCTGTTCATCATGATCTCATGATTGGTGAGGTTGATAATATGTTGAAGATTGTGCTCTCTACCTTTGAAAATCCACAGATTGCGCTGCTTCCACATGCTCCAGCAGACGATGAAGAACAGATGTTTGTGTGCATCGGACGCCTTGATGTTCATATTCATCCACTGATCCAGATTATCAACAGTCCAGAATCGATGATTGTACTCAAGTTTCATAATAGAGTACCACACACTCTTCACCTTTGGGCAGTCCCGAAGAGCGTGGAGGATGGTTTCATCGTCTGCATTACACCTGGTACAAACAACAATGGACGTCATCTTCCGACGTTTACTGTTGTGATTGGTAAGAAGCGCCCCATTAGCTACGAGCCACATGAACATTTTTATGCGTGCTTCCACCTGTGCGTGCCAGATACAGTGCCAATGACCTTGCCTTTTAATTTCAGTTTCAGCTCTTATAGCTTAGTATGCCGTTTTGGCAGTGTAACTACCACCTTCATTGAGCGTCCACACCCTTACATCTTTTGCCTCTGGATCAGTAGGTGGGTTGAGGGTATAAATAACCTTGGTGACTTCGGCTGGTAACCACTGCTCCAAGAAGCTGCGATCCCAATGTCCCTCCATATTAACTAAACTGCTAACTACTAAATCGTCCAGCTCAGTGGGAATAGGATGTAGAACATGGTTGCTTAACGGGCTTTCAATGGGTAACCACTTATCATGCCAAACATTAATGGAGCTGCCACTCACAAGACTCATGTATGTGTTGGCTTCCATAAACGGTTTGGAGAGAACGACATTGCGTGCCAGATGCGACATGTTCTGGGAAGGACTTTGCGTGTCTTTTAGAATTTTCTTCGTCATAGCCTCACTCCAGATAGTCCCTCTTCTGCTGTAGATGTCCCAACTGTTCTTCATAAGGAGAGCTTGGTTCCACTCTCTCATAGATTTGATCCCAAGGCCACCATGAATCTTCCTGCTGGTAATACGGCTCCAAGATATGAGAGGAATACCCCTTTTGCTTCTCCCCCCATTCCAAATGAATCTTCTTATTTCACCATCGATCCTGTTGCATAAATGTATGGGCAGCTTTGTCGTCTGCATAACATAAGTAGGTATTGCAGTTAAGGTACTTTTAGCCAGGCTAACCCGTCCCGCCATTGATAAACTTTTAGCCATCCAGGAGTTAATAGTTTTAGTAACCTTCTCCAAAACTTCATTATAGGTATCCTTACTAACCCGGTTATGAATAATAGGTACACCAAGGTACTTTCCCAGATCTTGAGTTCTCTGCAAGCCACTTCTACGACAGATAATATCAGCTTCCTGTCTCGAAACACTCCGTGAGAAGAACACTCTAGTTTTCTCAACCGAGATAGCTTGACCAGACGCTTTTTCAAATAAATTGAAGCACTTCATGATGGTCTTTATGTTGGATTCATTCGCTTTGGCGAATAGAATGATATCATCCGCAAAGCATAAATGAGCAATCTTCGGGCCTCCTCTTCCTAGTTGCATGGGCGTCCATTTCTTCTCTGCTACAAGCTGATCAATCAGTTGGCTCAACCTCTCAATGCACAGCACAAAAATATAAGGACTTAGGGGATCTCCCTGGCGTAACCCTCTGGAAGGTTTAAACTGAGGTGTCGTTGCTCCATTCCAAGCAATTTGTGAGCTTCCCAACCTGATAGAATTCATGATATAACTTTGTAAGTTGGTAGGAATGCCGGTTTTCTCAATAGTATCCTGGATGAAGCTCCATGACATTTTATCATAAGCTTTGGTGAGATCAACTTTGATGGCCATTGTTTTACTTGAGTTCCTCCTTTTCATCATATGGATGAGCTCCTGAACAACAGTAATATTATCAGATATTTTCCTTCCAGGAACAAACGCACTTTGTACGGCTGACCCATTTAGGAATCCACTGTTTCAGGCGTTCCACAACCACCTTAGAGCAGAGTTTAAGAATAGTGTTGTTGAGAGAAATGGGCCGGAATTGGCTACGGCAGACTGGCTTCTTTTCCTTTGGAATGAGCACAATGGTTGCATTACAGAGCTTGTCATCTAAAGTGTAAGAGTTTATAGCTTCTTGAATCATTTTAATAACAGACTCCTTAACGTTTGCCCAGTTGGATTGTAAGAATTGAGTGGTTGTTCTGTCTGGACCAGCAGCCTTGAACGGGTTCATGGAGAAGAGAATGGCCTCTACTTCCTCCGTTTGAACTACCCTCACTAGAATCTGATGTTGAGCTTCGGGTATGGTTTCAAACTAACCGGGGACCCGTCCCATAGCTGAACGGCTGACGCTGCTAGAAGTAGTGAACAACTTTATATAAAAATTAGTAACCACGTTAAAAACCTCCATACTATCAGTAACCCAGCCTCTGTTAGGATGTTTGATGGCTTCACACCTATTCATTCTTGCACGTTGGTTGACATTAGCATGATAGAAACGAGAATTAGTATCACCATCCTTAAGCCAATCTATATGACTTTTTTGTTTCCAATCCTCTTCCTCCTTCTTCAGCAACGTATTCAGATCATCCTGCATAGTGAAACACAGCTTATCGGTAGTATCATCATACCTGGAAGCCAGATTTTTCTGGAGAGTTTCGATATTATGAAGAAGCCTATCTTTGTTGGCCCGTTTAGATTTCTGCAGCTCCCCGTCCCACATTTGCAGATGTGGGCTAACTATATCAAGAGCATTCTGGAAATTCAAATCATTGCGCCATATTTTATCGAGACAAGGTTTGAAAGTCGGCTCCTTCTGCCAGGATGCTTTAGTCATGAAACGTCCAGGTCCAGTTGCACGCCTGGCCATATTGATCAGCAAGGGACAGTGGTCAGATTCGATCCTTGGTAGATGTAGCACAGAAACATTAGGGAACTTCATGACGAAAGCACTATTCGCTAAGCCCCGGTCAAGTCTACTCTGTTTCAGACCATGGTGAAACGTAAATCGTTGTCCAGAGAAGCCAATATCAGCTAATCCAGCTTGCATCATAGTAGCAGTGAAGGTTTGTGCTTCCCTATGATTAAAAGTAAGATATCCAATCCTTTCAGCTGGGGTAATCATAGTATTGAAATCTCCTGCAACCAACCAAGGTTCTTTGTATCTATCTCCTAGCTCTGCAATATGCTTCCAGATCAGGCTTTGAATCTGGATATGTGGATTCGCATAGATGAAAGTAGCAAAGTAGGATTTGTTAATTCTGCAAGTCACAAACTGGAGGTGGGTATTTATAATTTCGAATGTACAAGTAGCTGCACTCCAGCATACCCAGATGCCCGCCGAGAAACCGCGAGCTTCTGATCTATGAGAGTTTGAGAACCCCAATCTTTGAATAGTGTCTACTGCCTTTTCAGCACTGATTCTAGGTTCAAGAATGACAGTAACCAAGGGCCTGTGGATAGATATGTACTCTTTAAGGACACTGCATGTATCGGCTTTGCCTATTCCTCGGATGTTCCAGCAAAGGATCTTCATCATATACCAACCAGAACAGAAATAGAAGGAGGAGGACCGCTTACAGGGCCGGCTCTTCGTTTTCCTTGTTAGCAACAGTCTTCAAGGCCTCCACTACTACTTCACAATCTTGGGCACCTCGCTGCCGGGGACTTCTGCGTATCCCTTCGACACTCGATTTAGCTATGTCGGACCTCTTCATCCTGGTGCCACTGCCTTTGAAAATTTTACCAATCTTGGTCTTTTGGGAGCCTTTGTGCTCTTTGGGAATGTGATGCGCCATAGGTATAACATTTTTGTCATCATTCTTTGGTTCTGCAATATCAGCGAACACTTCATCTTCAACAGCTGAAAGGATCTCAACTACTTCATCTATTCCCGAGTCAGCCATGGTATGATCTTCCTTGTTTTTGATGTTTCTGTCGCTCGCCTGGGCATTGCTTTGAGTTGCTGGGCCATTAGTTATGTCTTTAAAAGCCTCAACTTTTTGTGATGTTGTAACTATAGTATACGTCTTTGACTTCTTTTTCCACACTTTAGCTGCTCTAATGCCTCCGTCAGAATTAGATCCACCTGCAGTTTGCTGGTGTCCGCTCAGCTCAACACCATCATCACCAAGATCTTCTGGAAGGTCTCCGTACCTATTATAATTGGCACTTGGTTTATCAGGAGGTTTACCAACCGGTTCTTTCCCCTGCCGTCGACGCCTGCTGCGTTGTGTCTGCCACTGTGTGTTCTCAGGTTCTGCAAAGCTGCCGCTGTTCGTCTTGGCTTGCTCCTCCTTCTCAGTTTCTGCTATGTTCTCGGTTCTTATCGATTCACAGATTTGTGATGTGTGTCCCTCCTCCCCGCACTTGGCGCAGGCATAAGGCAAACCTTCATACTCGATCTCGTAGTCAATACCATTGATTTGTATGTACGGTGCAAGCTGCTTCGTAGTGTCAATTTCTATAGCCAATCTAGCGAACTTACTCCTTGTCCGCTTGATGGTATGTTCATCTACCTTGACCAGTCGACCCAGCGCCTTTCCTATGCATTCGAACATGGTCTGGACATACAGATGGAGAGGTAGATTGAGAATTTTCGTCCAGCAAACTATTTTCCTCGGCAGATCATTCGACGGGATGAAGGTTGGGTTCCAGTCCCATACTAGCAGATTGCACCCGAAGACCTTCCAAGGCCCCCCAGTCATGGCCATCTCATAGTCACGGCGACATGATAGCTGTATAACATAATGATTGAGGTCGAGTTCATATATGTTATACTTACCAACGAGACTCCACATGGCTCGCAGACGATCACGCAAAGTCATGTATCCAATCTGGGTTCCCATGGCTTTCACCACGACGGCATATTGCCATGGCCTTATCAAGAACTCTTCCTCCATCAGGTCGACAATGATATCAGGCTTGTCGTCGATGAACGTTAAGCTAACCGCCTCCGGATTCAGATGCTCCTCAAATAACTTATTCAGGAATAGGTCCGAGGTACCTTGCTCGGTGGACTTACTCCCAGATCTCGAACTGTTCGATGCCCAAGCGTTGCCATTAGTCCGTGCCTCCTGTTGCACATCTTCTTGGTGATGCCCATGCAACGGTGGGAACAGAAAGTTTGGGGCACTGCTTCCTTCCGTCCTACATGCATCTTCGCCTCGATCGAGGGTTTTCCCCAGCCGCTTTTGAGGTTCCGTGGTGATTTTGCTTGAGGGGCCCTTCATGCCGCTGAATCGGAACTCAATCCCGACATGTAGGAGACTGAGTTTATCTCCTTCCCTATCCTTCGGGTTCGCCACGTCCGGGTCTGTAGAAACCCTAGGGTTTACAGAATGACCCCGTTCCTCCCCTCCGTCTTGACTTCTCTTATCAACGTTCCTCCGGTCACCTGTTACAGCAGCAGCTTCCTTGGAACTCCGAACGTCGACGTGGCCCCCTTGGCCGTCCGCCGGCTTCTCTCGCCCCCCGTCCCCTTGATCGCCCCCCGCCGCCACGCTCCCCTCGTCCGCGTCCATCCTTTTCTTCTTATACTCTATTTGTTTTTAGTTAATCCATGCACGGAAAGTGTTAAAACTGTGATTTTCAACCTTGTCCGTGAATCTCCTTTAGATATGGAGTAGATTTTCTTGTATTTGATTCCTTTATAGAACATATTGTCATGTGACAGACAATTTTTACATTTATTAGAAGTTTTCTTCTTCATTTCTCTAATTACTCTTGAATACTTATGGGGATCACATCCAAGGTCCCTAGACTCTTCAAAATTTAACATTCCTGAAAGGGATAGAGATTTAGTGTAGATAACTAGATCTTTAATCACCATTTACATGAAAATGAGTAGGGTGTTACTGAATTAACATCTCCATGTGCTTTCTTAAAGGTTGGTAATCATTTGATATTAAAATAACAAAGGAAATTCATAATTTATGCTTGATTGTTAATGAAGATATCAAACTTGTAGCCTATTTGATTAATAGGGGGAAGTCATTAAGGACACCTTCGTTTGATAGCACAAAGAAGATAAAACAACCTATTTGATACATGCTTATCATGGCACCAAATGCATTTTTTTCACTGGATAATATTGATATAGCGTTGCAATTAGCTTTAATTAATTTAGAGTAAAACCTAACCATATCTTTCTACTTGAACAATCTACTTAATTCAGCTGGGTAATTGTTTGATATGTGTTGGCTTTCGGTTGAGACTATTGTAATCTATACTTCTATTAACCCATCATATATATTGTAGGCCTCTAGTGAGTGGTTTGTGCTTTTATTATCAATTGAATGCTCACTTTTTTTACGCTGTATTAATCCTATATCCTTTCCTACATGTAAGAGATATTTTTGTTGAAATTCACAAACCAAACATCATCACTATAATAAAATATTTAGACACCCTGTAGACCTTGGAGATAAATCTAAAAATACCCCTACTTATACTCTTATGTGAAACTCATAAGTAGGAGATGTCTAACATGTCCATATATTCTACCCATCAAGGCTGAGATTTAACTTTGTCATTTCACACACCTATAGCACCTGGCTGGTCATAGGTTGGCGTTGACCCTATAACGCCAAACAATCGTCATGCATCTAACTCCTCTCATGATAACTTTAAATTTAAACCTACATAATCATGTCTTTTCTTCTTATCTTATAAGTGACAACTCTTGACTTCATGATCCAAATTTTGTCAAATTATAACTACTCTTTTCTATCAATCAATCTAACTCTCAACCAAAATTGAGCCAAAATTCATCTATTTGTCCATTCAAATCAATTTATAACAAATATTCATACATTCTTTTTTTATTTAAATCTCAATAAACATTAAAGAGCTTGGAATATTTATTAATCTACTATATACTATATACTGTAGACCAATGGATTGTAAATACAATGCGCAATAAGAGGTTTCGAACCCGGATCTCCCGGGGAGGACAGACCGGATCGAACTATAGGTGCTACACTGGCCAGGTGTCTCCCCACTGGTTTGATTGATTACAAGATAGCAACAAAATCTTATTTGCCAAGACTCCTTATTGTACCATGACTCGTATCCGTTCACCCATCACGCGACGCCTTCATAACAAGTTCAATAACGATTGCACTAGACAGTGAAATCCAAGACTTAGCCACCGCCCAAGTCGGCGTGCCACACTCCGCAACAGACGCCGGTGAAGACGAATAAGGCGAAACGTCCATACAGTCCAGAAAGCAGTTGGTGGTCACCAGGCTCTGCAAAGCACCGGTGAATGTGGTGAATCTCCTAGGACCTCGGTGTGGACAGATAGAAAACAATATCTGAAGAGAAATAGGCGAGACGATCTTATCTGAAGTGAAATGGGCGAGATGAACTCATTGAGCCATGATAAGTTTATGTTAATGTACTACGCCTGATATAAGGTACAGTTATGGACCCCCTGGTCCATTCTAAGCAATTTCCAGCTGAAGCAGCAGGGAGGTCGACACATTAACAAATGGATACAACACCTTTTTACTGGATTCAGCGGAGGCATTCTTATAGGATGGAAGGACCGATCATACCTGGCCACCTAATCCACCATTCTTAACTATAGCATCACGGTACAATTGTTACATATTAGTACCAACATGACTTGACATTACATGGGTGTATATGGACCCCATGTTCCAAATAAAGCACCCTTCTTAGATGAACTTAACTCCCTGGCTACACAACACATGGATTCTTCATGAATTATCGGTGGCGACTTCAACATGGTCACCTTCCCAGAGGAAAGATCACATACACACATAATTTTCCACCGATGCACCATCATGCCACTCTTTTCAACACCTACATCACCACACATAATCTTCATGATCTTCAAACTAGCAACGGCTGCTGGACATGGCACACAGGCCTACCCCGAGCCAGACTTGACCATTTTTCATGCAATTGTCTATGGGCTCAGATACATCATGGGGCGCACACAACACTCATAACATCAAGCCTATCTGATCACCTTCTTATACTGCTTCAAACACAACACACGTGATGGGGACATAAGCTTTTTCATTTTGAACACTTTTGGACCCACCACCGTGATTTCACCCCTACGACAAGCAATGTTTGGCACGCACAACCTCCCACTGACAATCCTGATTTTGATATACACCACAAACTCAACTTGCTCAGACCTATCCTCAAGAGATGGAACTGCACACAATTTGGATCCATCCCTAAGATCATCAAGAGGAAGGAAGCACAACTCCTCATAGAATTACAACAGAACACCACCGCGGATGCACATCTTCCCATTATCCTACAGACTCTGAAATCCCAAGAAGAAATCATACGGAAACAACACGTCAAAATCAAGTGGCTGAAGGAGGGGGATAGGAACACAAAAAAATTGCAGTCAACCTACAACACCAAGTGCAACCGCATGTTGATCGCCAACATTTTTGGTATTGATGCTTCCACACAACCCATACACACCCTTGCCAACCACATTACCAATTTCTTTAACGAATTATACATCAACTGACATGCTCTATATGAGCGGATGTCCATTGACTAGGGCAAACTCTTCATGCATAATACCCCCCCCACAAACAATCTCCTTGATCCCTTCCTCAATATGGAAATCTAGGGTGGGATGGAGCAATTAGGATTGGACAAATCACCTAGACCAGACGGATATGACATGTGCTTCTATTGAACAGTCTGGCCCAACATCAAGGAGGATTTCACCAAGCTTCTCGCAGAGATCCACCAATTACATAGCATCACACATCTCCTCAAACCCATTAATCACACCCATATTGCCCTAATCCCAAAAATTGAACATCCAAACTCCATCCGGGATTACAGACCCATTAGCCTCATCAACTCCACATACAAGATCATTGTTAAGATACTCAGTAGTCGCATGAAATTACATCTCAACAACATCATCGACATCCAACAATGTGCTTTCTTGCCACATAGGAATATCCAAGACACATTCATCACGGTACAGGAAACCCTACACACCTGTCACATACTTCGAGAGCCCACTCTCATCTTTAAACTGGACTTCAAAAAGGCCTTCGACAACGTTAACTGGGAATTACTTATTCAGTGTATGTGTGGACTCAATTTTCCAGCCAAATGGTGTTCATGGATACAATCTTTCATTAGCACTAGTACCTTTGCGACCCTCATTAACGGGTCCCCACATAGGTTTTTTAAGAACACAAATGGGCTTCGACAAGGTGATCCGCTATCACCCTACTTATTCGTCATCATCACAGTTGTCTTAAAATCTTTCATACGGAATGCCACAGATGTTGGGTACATCAGCAAACCTAGGGGATGCACACACAATGTGTTACAATATGCAGATGACATCATCATCATCAAACATGATGATGATAATATCATTAATCTCATCAGGATTCTGGTGACATTCACTAAATTTTTAGGGCTCAAAATCAATTTTACTAAATCGACACATCATTTGCAGTGATGTGGACTCCACTTGGAGGGAGGATAGATACACACGCATGCTGGGATGTTGACATGAAACTTTCCCATTCACATACCTTGGACTCCCACTCACCCCCACTCATTTGCCATGCTCTGGATGGAATTTGATCATCAACAAACTAAACAACCAAGTTTTCTCCTGGGAAAACAACTACCTATCTTTAGGAAGTTGCATATCTCTACTCAACCCCTCTCTCACACCCATCATCGTTTACTATCTATCATGCATCCGACTTCCAACCACTGTCCTCAATAACATTGATAGAATCCGCAAGAAGTTCTTATGGGAGGAGAAAAGCAATAATCTACACTTGAACAACTGGGATACTATTTGCAGCCTTAAGGAGGAGGTAGGATGGGGCATCATCAACATTAGAATCCACAGCCTTTGCCTCATACACAAGATCACATCATCAATCAGCATAAAGAAAACAAACTATGGACATGCATCTCCACTGAAAAATATCTCCTACAACAAACACCATGGTCCTTTACAACAAATAGGACAACATCACCCCTATGGAAATACATAGCCAATACTCTCCACATCATTTCAGACACCATCCACATACCAAAACACTTATGGAATAACACCAAATTCTGGCATGATCCATGGTGGCATGGGCATAAGTTGATCAACCTACAACTCCCAACCAGATTCATCCCCAATCCACTAATACAATACAACAGCTACCTACCACTAACCAAGTTGGGATCCAATCGTGACAACAGCCTTAAATGCTGACTCATAGAAGGGACAAACCCAGATACAAATGTTGACATCATGTAACATCTGGAAAACAACACCTCCAAACACATCAACTGGATTTGGGGACCAAAATACACTACTAGATTAGTGTATCATTCCTTTACATATTGAGGTAATACAAGACCATATAATAAGTTTTAGAAAACGAAATTCCCACCCAAACTACACATTCTAATTTGTCTCATATGTCATGATAAATTACCCACTAACATGACAATGAGACATAGGGGGTTTCAGGGGCCATCAAGATGCTCTCTTTGTAAAAACAATAAGGAATCCACCCTACATCTCTTTTATGGATGCCACACATCTAGAAGGATATAGACATACTACACCACGTCCACCACCATCTTACCTTAAACCTAGTTGAACACCATTCACAAAATACAATATACCAAAAGAAGAATCGATGGATATCCACAATATGACACTTTGATGGCTACCATTATATGGGTTGTATGGACCACTAGAAACAAAATTATATATGATAATCACATCTTACCTATACAATATATTTTTCAGTAGGTGGATACAACATATCATGATTTTTTACGTGTCACATTACAACAACAATGGAAATGGGGATAGAACCCATACAACGAGATGACAAATCATAGCATCACCAGAATGTTGATGCTCGACCAAGTGAAGGGAGAAGGAGAAAACTTAAGCTATCAACACGAAGTCTTATATATGAAGATAGATACACATGGATGATGATATATGGAGGGTGAAATGTATATTAATCACTAAACTCTAGTTTTTGGGAATACACCACTAGTGATTGAATCCCCCATTTTGTTGATACGTACCTGTTAGGAACTCTTTACTATTCACTGGATGTTTTTCCTTACATAATGACTTATCACAATTTGCATAAGTCAATATCAATCCATGCACTATTATAAAAAAGGTACAATTACGGAAAGTTAGATCTCTATCTCAATTTCATATCATGTCCAACATAATATTTGCATTGCATCTTTTCCATCATATTGTATCTATGGATGTCTCTACCATTTTCCTTTCCTATTTGTAAGACTCTTCATTTTCATTATTATAATCATGTGGGCAAGGGTCATCTCTATTTCCTAAGCATAATAAGCTGGCAAATATATATGCAACTCAATGGTGATCCTACTAATTATGTGATGGTTTCCAAGAAGATGTGCATGCCTTTACCAGCGAGATAAATCAAATTTGGTGCTGACACTCCTTTTTGGTTGGACGTGATGACACCCATAATGTCCATAAGAACATTATGTTTTATGTTCTTTTCCATCTATGACCCAGATCGTATAGGAGTATTTCTAAAACTTTAACATGCCATCACAGTTTTTCAAATGATTGAACCATCACCCAACCCATCCACACACCCCCAACCAGTTGACCCACCCAACCGGTCGACCTACAATAGGAACATACTTTTCGGTTCCCGGAAATGGCACGACCTCACTTGAATATTGGCACAACTTCATTTCAATATTGATACACTCTCGTTTTAATATTGGCACAACCTCACTTGAATATTAGCACTGTCTGACTTGAATTTTGACATGCTTTCACTTGAATACTGACACAACCTCACTTGAATACTAGAACAACCTCACTTGAATACTGACGCACTCTCATTTGAATACTGGCACAAACTCACTTGAATACTAGTACAATTTTAATTAAATATTGGCACACTTGAATACTAGCACAACTTCTTTCAAATATGGGCACACTCTCATTTGAATATTGGCAACTTCATTTAAATATTGACATGGTTTCACTTGAATATTGGTACGACCTCACTTGCATACTAGAACAACCTCACTTAATATTAGCACACTCTCATTTAAATACCATCAAGACTCACTTGAATATCAGCACAATTTCACTTGAATACTAGCACACCTTTACTTGAATACTGACACAATTCCAACATTGTTGTTCCTTATCTCCGACCGATTGATCAACCCCACCAATCGACCCACCCCCAACCTATTGATCTACAGCCAGAGCTCATTTTTTGACTTTTGAAAATGGCACCGCGTAAATGTGGGCCACCGATTCAAATATGCCTGATAGATGTAATTTTTACGGCTAAGATTGCATCAATACGTAATAACAAAACCTCATGTCATCACTGGACCTTTTGGTAGTGAAATATCTCACATAAAAATGCTTTGGAAAATGATATGTGTAACCCTACTTGTACCTGGATCCGTACCCTTGGCTTGTGGCAAGTTCAAATGAGCTGACATGGAAAGTTAGACGCGAGAGGGAATGGGGAGGAAACAAAAGAAGAAAGAGAAATTTATTTTGCGTATAACTTTTATATTAATAATGAAATTTTTGACAAAACAAAAACTGCTAGATTGGTTAAAAAATATTTTCCAAAAAGTCTAATATCAATATGCTTTTGCATCAAATAATATCAAATATAAAAATGAGTATGACATATCAATTCAAAAATGAGTATTTCATGTCTGTCTACTAGTGTAGTACTCATTGTTTATGCCATTTTATTTTAAAATAAGTACTCGAATGAGTATTGTATTATTTTTTTTTTTATAGTACTCATTTTCTAGATAACACACTAATTAAAAAATTAATATTGCATGTCATTCTTTTGGTATTGTACACAATTTTCTTCTGTACTCATATAATGAATGCTACCCTCAAAAAATGACGCGATACTCATTTTTAAGTCTGTATGCTATTAAAAAAATGAATAATATGCTCAACAATAAAATGCAATACTCATTTTGATACTTACTTATAATGACATATAAATAAATATTATACCAAAGAACGACATACAATATTTATTCTTGAGTTAGTTTGCTAATAAAAAGGTAAATATTAGCTCAAATATGTAATGCTCATTTTCATGTTCAATATTATTTTATTTAAAGTATGTCGACGTTGGTCTAGTATTGTTTACAAGGATTCTAATGATTTTTTTTCTTAAGAAAATTCATTACAGATTAAAAATTATAAGTAAAATAATGCTTCTCTCTCTTTTTTTTCTCTATTTTGACCTTTTTCCTCTTCTTCTCTCATTCTCTACTGGCCACATGGCACGTCATCCTCATTCTAAGAAATAGTTCTTTGATCCTGAGAATTGAGTGTAGTCTAGGTGATGGGGGAGGGTGTGAATATCACTGCTCAAACACTTTTTCCCCACTACTGAGAAATGTGCATTGCCATTGATTCTTTATGTGTACATTTGTCCATCACAATCACCAACCATAGACGCGCTAACTTTGGGGAATTGCCTAACATTTTTTCCATTCATGCAAGACCTCCCTAGCATTGTCCCATCGCATGTCTTCTTAGTATCTCAATAATTTGGGATTAGTTTTCTTCAACGACTTTATTTCATTGTTGAGTGCAATGTGGATTCAACAAGCTAAATTTTAAATCCAGATTAATTTCTCATGGTTTATTTTGAAATTTGAAGCAGTGTGTTCCCACTTACTTAAAATCATATTGAAATTTGTCATTCTCACGTCTATTGCTCTTATTTAAGTTTGACAATTGATACACATCGCCCAACTTGACGAGACTTATCTTACACAAGCAATTTACACAATACGTACACGAACACTTCACACTAGAACACACAATATTATACCTAAATCTTTTTTTCTCATTTTCACATATTAATTATGTCGCAAAACATAATGTGTTCATTATTGTATTTCTATCTGAAAAAGATCCATGTTTTTCATGTAGCACATTCATAGAAAGAATAGTTCACTAAGTATTTATCGAAATTATACAAAGTCTCATACTATACATGGTATCTATGAGGAAACTCAAGAATCTAGATTGTCTTCATATATTGATTGTTTGAGGTTTGTTAGATTTGGGTACATTTCTTGTTTTACTATGCAAGCTCTACATCACAATAGTTATACATGTTGAGTGAAGACTATATCATATATATTTTCCAAAACAAATAGTTCTTGTAATTATCAATAGTTAAAAAGTTATATACATTTTTGTATAAACCATAACATTGTATTATAGTGAAACTATAAGATGAATTTTTTTATTTTTTCATAAAAATTATTTAGTAATTTTTTATAATACCACAACATTGTATTATACAGACATGTGTAATGCAGACCGATTAATGTGCCTATACGAAGCAATGCTATTGAGTCAAGCACAATAAATAGAAGAAGTGGAAGATGTAAATTAGCATGGGATGAGCTTGTACAGAGAGATTTTAAATCTCTACATCTCAACCAAAATATGGCCCATGATAGAGCTGAATGGAAACAAAAGATCCATGTAGCCGACCCCAAAATAGTTGGGTCAGAGGCTTAGATAATGATGATGATGATGATGATGATGATGATGATGATGATGATGAATATCATGTATTTATCTAAATCAAGATGCTAAAATCGAATTGATTATCCTTTCAATTACATAAATAAGAAAACACACGATATTCAGTTGAAAATTTAAATCACTCCATTTTGAAAAGGTAATTTTATTCAAGTTAAATAAAATGAAGTTTGTTTAGTTTGCTTTTTTTATCTTTATATATAACCAGTGCATTATTTTGGTGGATTTGGTCTAAATAAATGACACATCTTATTCTTTGGTAATTAAGCTCATGAGATCATTTCTATTGATACCTCAAACAAGGGGGAAGGAGTTGTTACATGTGCAAAATGTATGACTAAGAGCTACCTATACACGTATAACTTTCAAAATCAAACTTAATCATACGCCGCATCGTGTTATGGTCAAGATTTCTACTATCAAATACGACTCTGTTGTGTGATATCTACCTATCCTATTCATTTCTTTTATACTTTAATGTATCACTTCTAAATATAGTAATAACACTTTAGCAAAATAAATTATATTAATTGAAAATCACAAATGTGATACATTGTTGTAAATAATATTTCATGAAAGAATACTTGCAAGTTTTTTAGTGAATGAATGGAAGGAAGGGCATGTAACTCTTTCTTAATTTCATACTTATTCCATATTAAAAATTCATATAGATGGTCACCAATTTCGTTAAAGTGTCTACATGCAACCAATTTTAAAATGGTTTAACTAAGAGCCAATAAGGCATTATTCATAAGCACGTACCTTCATAAAATTATCCTTAATACTACCCATCACATTATTTGTGTCACATGTCAATAAATAAGAACACTAGATTTCTACCCCTGACCCCATCATCTGATTAATGGAGATTATATAGACGAGTTGTGAAATTTGGCATAGGGGAATAAACAAGATATCACAACCCATGATATGAACAAAAAAGTGCCCTAATGTTCAACTCACATGATCTATTATTTTTCTTAAGGTTCAACTCGCATGATCTATTATTTTCCTTAAGATTCAACTCACATGATCTATTACTTTCCTTAAGGTTCCACTCACATGATCTATTATTAAGACATAACAATCATGACACACATGTAATACAACATCCAATAAAATCAATTTGACAATTTTACCAAGTCATAAGCCTTGTGCTGAAGTGTACATCCAAATACAACCCATTTTATTCCTTACATGAAAAAAATTTATTGACTGAACTTTTATGATTCTTCTTCTAAAATATCCGTAGAGGCCACTTTTGGAATATATTATGACATAGGAGATAGAGACTCCTTTTTAGAAATCGAATGGATTCAGTTTTTATGACAGAGGAGATAGAGACTGAATAATGAAAATATATTTCATTTTTACAAGCATTGTAATAGTCAACTCCCCAGTAACACTACGAGAATGTTAGAAAAGTTGATATTTGTCTTACAATTTATGTTAAATGCACCATGTGACATATCCTTTATAATTTATATAGACTATTGAATATTCAAATCTTCCTAAATATAGATTTTTTTAGCAATCCAAACATCTTCATTACTAAAAATCCATATGGCATCTATACATAGGGAAAGTGATACTGGAAGTACATAAACCACCAAGAGTAGGGCTATCAGATCACCAAAACTCATATTGGAATGATAATAAAATGCTTTTGCATTGATTTCTTTTCCACGAGGCTGACATAAGCAACTTCTCATAAGAGATTCCTTCAAACTGAGCATAGATCGGTGGTGATAAACCTGCAAATGAAAAATATGCAGACCAGTGTTTTCTGCCACAAGTAGAGCCATAGACCCAGTAGTGAATCTGAACAGAACAAAATCGAGGCCAGTAAGAGCAAAGACTTGTAGCTCCCAAACAGCGAGAACAACAACGCCGACAAGCAGCGACAACAACACCAACGAGCGGTGAGAAACGGGCAGAAGAACCTGCCGCAAAGCAAAACAAAAAAGAATGACAAGGAAAAACTAAGAAACAGTAAAGGAGAGGGGACAGAAGACCTGAGACATCCTGATCATCTCCCAGTGGGGCTCCCGGTGAGTACCGGACTCACAGAAGAATAGCAAAGCCACTCCAGTCACCCACTGCCACGAATCGGCCAGCCCCCAGGATCCAGCCAGCGTAGGCTCCCAGTACCCAAAGGAGACAGCCAAGGGACCTGGCGAAGGTTGAAGTCCGGTGTCAGAGGAGGACAACCCAGAAGGGTCACGGGAAACCACTGAGGATAGACAGATTCGAGATAGAGACGGGAGGAGAACACCCGGGGGTAGACGGGCTGGGCACGTCGGTCACTGCCCTCCCCACCCAGGCAGAGAAGATGAGCCCTAGGTCGATCGCCCGATCACCAGAGCAGGGACTCACGCGGTCCTAAATATAGATGGTGGCCATTGAAGGGTATAAATATGTTCTACTCTATCAAGTACTACTTTCTCATTTCAAATAGTGAAACGAATGAAGAATTCTATAAATTTGATACTCATTCTTAGATGTCTTCTTCTTTATTTATTTTTTTTAACCTCTTATTTATACTTCATTTCATTGGATAAAACTATGAAAAATAACTTAATACAAAGTTCTAATTTTAAACTTTACAAAAAAAAATCTTTATTAATGATTGACAACTTCCATATGATATTACATCTATTGATTTAAAACATTATTTTTGTTAGAAGAGTGGCACAATAAAATATATGTATATTTGGTTGAGTGTTGTGGATGGGGATTTGATTTTCCCATTATATAACTTTAGGACTTGTACATATCATCTAAAATGTCAAAAAAAATAGTTCAAACCCACACTAATCTTATAAATTACGTAATTTTCTAGAATTGAATTTTAAAGTAAAAAAATGGAACGTATTTACTACTTATCATGATCTAATTTGTAAAAAGATGTGAGTTCACATTGTTTAACTTCATCATAAAAAGGGAAATTTCTGCAATCACATTTACACTACACTAATTATTAGTGAATATCATCAATGTGCCAAAATGTGTTCTATAAGAAGCATGATTGTAGATCATGCAGGAACACATTGGCTATTTCCATTAGAAAAATAGAAAGTCAACTAATTTAATTTTAGCAATAAAAATCGTTTATAGAATATTTCTATCAATTTATTTGAAATTTAAAATGAATGTTCACTCATAATTTAACTATATGTTCTCACGTTGACAACTGCTATGGTTAAACACGACATAGGTCATTATTAAAGGTGAATCCATCAAGGAAGATCACATTTGCATCAATATATATGATATTGATTACATCATGAAGAAAGAGGTTTAAATTCAAGTTTATTTGAAGATTAATAACGGAACACAAGGTAACAATTAACAACCACTCAACCACTCTATTCTACTAGTCATAGATATCTAAAAAGAATGTAATTAAAATATCATTACGTGATTTACAAGTAATAGAATTGTGAAAATAATGAAAGTCAAGTCGAATTTTAAGTGCTAAATATATCCTTTAAAATTAAATAATAGTCCAAATATATTTTTTAGTAGAGTAGTTATTAAAAAAACATTATAGAAAAGGTTTTATTTTACAATATTTCTTTTTTATTTGGTTGATTAGAACCACATGTGTAGCACATGCACATACGAGTAAGTGATAATGTATTTGAATATTAATAAGAACTTGGATTTAACTTTAATGACCAACTGGTGTACCCATAAGTGCAAGAAATAACTTAATTAATTGTATAGTGTGATAAAAACACTTGATATAGCTCATGTTTATAACTTATTATTTAACTTTTGAATTAAACAACTCTGATAGAAACTTAATAAAAAAATTCTTCCATGATCTTACGCCAATATGTGTACTTGGTTGCGCGACCTCATTTTTTTTTATATTTGTAAATATAACTCACTAAAATAAAATAAATCACTTGAAACACAATTATCCTATCACTCATCCTAATATATGTCTTGTAACTGAACTATAGTATAAGTTTATTGTTCTAGGGTTTCAAGGTTCCTTTCTCTCCTCACTTTTCCCTCATTTAAATTTTAGGGTATAATGATAACCTTAATTGAACATTGGATAAATTTCTATGCATAATGAATTTTATGAATATATGCTTTCTCCAATTGGCTATAAAATCTTAGAATCATGATGTCACATAAACAACCATTGCAATATTCTCATATGTTGGGAGTTCATCTAAGTGAATTCCAGCAACTATTCATATAGTTGACCTCAAACAAATGATAGATTCTACATTCCCCAATACAATAAGAAAACTCAGCCACTACCACCTCTATATACCCCAACTCCTCCCATATGAAATTCTAAAAGGGAAAAAATGATTGAGAAATGATTGTATTTTATTATAATGGGGATTCTTGAAGGCTATAGGTTCAATGGAATCAATAAAATATATAAATCCACATTCCTACCTAGAGATCATGTCAACAATAATATATTAGTAGGGAAAGGATGTGAGACATATATTTGTCATTTAGTAGACTTGGTGACAGTGCTTACAAGAATAATAGACGCAAAAAAATGATTAGATGACAATATCTCCAAATAGTCTGTGCATACGAAGAGAACTCCATGTTGTGTTGCAAGAACGGGAGAGAAGGCAAAGCCATTCTTTTGGCAATGCTCTAGTGTTGTACAATCTCTCCTTCTCGTTTTCTTATTTTGAGTATTGATGGTTAGGATAACATGTCTAATAGTGTAACAAAAAACTTAGCTATCATGCCCCTTTATATAGGAGAGATAGGGAGGTATATTTTTAATAAATCAAGAGAAATGAAAAGACAGTGACTGCTTTTCAACCTTGTTGAACACTAGTTGGGAGACTGGCTTAGTCTAGTTATGCGAATGGGATGGGTTAGGGCATTCTAGATCCAACCAGTTGATCCACTCTAATTTGGTGACTAGGCCAACCATTTCAAGCAATTAGCTAATCACATCCACTCATACAACTAGGCTAACGAGTCAATAAACTGGGAGGATTGTAGCTTGGTCAATCAACTGGACCTTTTAGTCAATGAACAATTTGTTGAGTCAGGATACTTGACCTTTAGGTCAGTGTATTGGGATTCTAGTTAGTCCTTGATGATCTAATTCATTACCTAAACCTTTTAGTAACCAATTAATCATGTGTCTATAATTTTACCCCTTTTCTTTGTTCATCGTATGTGTATTACCCTATAGTCTCCAAGTTACATTTGGGGTGATGTATATAATCATATTATGATTTCATGGACAATGATTGGTATTTAGGATGACTTCATTGCCAACTAGGTAATTGGAAAACTTGGAGAACAACTTCAATATAGTATTGTGACCATTGTTATACCGATTGTATAATTCCTTTTACTTCTATATCCATATAAATTCTAAGGCATGGAAATATCGTTCTCTTAATGTTCAATACATGTTCCATTATCTAGAGTAGATTATTTGAGATATGTATGACCTCAACATTAATGCTGCCTCACATGACCATAGTCTTGCATTTCATAGTCTCACTTATCAAGTAGTCGGTGTATCACACTAATTGGACATACAAATTCAATCTAAATCACTCACAATGATCCACATGTGTAAAGGTGCACCCATACACTACATGCATGAAAACACTTATTACAATTCATGTTGTGTAGTGTTGAAGTACACCTAACAACATGGTATCATTGTGTGAATCTGGTCTAAGGACCACAATAATCATTGTCACATAGAGATATGATTTTGACTACAATTTTTTACTTCCATGTATCACACTCAAGTTGGTTTGTTCAGTGCATTTGATCATAACAAGTACTTACATGTTTGACTTGATATCTAATATCATGACTAATGAGACATAATGATCCCTCAATGCATATACAAATCTCATTGTATTATTTTCATCCTAAATTCCACAATAGTATCCAGCTAGAGACCTAGACAAGAATGGATACTCTTAGCACACACGTGATCTCATGTTCAATTCTTCTACTCAAATCACATGTCTTTGAGTCATATATTCTTAGAACATTATATTTAATAATCATCCCATATGGAAGAGAGCATAATAACTTGAATTATATTTATTAATAATTAAATCATTTACAAATTATTCCATGATAATCATCATATGCCTGGCTCGTACGTCATACTACCAATGATTATATCATCGTGAAAAAGAACCTTACTATAGAATGATATATGTAAAGCCTTACAAATATGGTTTCAAAATTTTATTTTAGGCTATTTTATTAGTTCAACATTACTTTAAAAACAGTAAAATCTTAAGTTGACATATATTATCTTCCCTACTCTCAAACTCTTTTAAGGATGTATTGGGATGTTATGCAAAATGGTAAATTATTCTATAAAGAAAAATAATATTAAGCTAATATATTAGAATGGTTTTTAACATCCTTAATTCCCAAACCAACAACTCATTAATCATGTTTTAAACACCTAATAAATTCACGTATGATTCTTAGTGCACATTGTTTCCTTTATACATAGCATTCATCCTGTACGTAATGGGATACTAAAATATATCAATCTAATATAAATTGATTGATGATAAGATAAGATATATAATTACATTTAATTATATAATTATGTTGATTGAAACATCATTCCTTTACCTACTATTTAAAAGGTTTAACATGTCATATCTATAATGATATCTATGAATACTATACTAGTAGTCATAATTGATGCACTTACATGTATTTTTTACTTGTATATTGAC
The DNA here is from genome assembly GCA_963693085.1 of Alisma plantago-aquatica. Lineage (NCBI taxonomy): Eukaryota > Viridiplantae > Streptophyta > Magnoliopsida > Alismatales > Alismataceae > Alisma > Alisma plantago-aquatica. The sequence goes on from OY856409.1 coordinate 1,572,450,317, forward strand.
CGTTTCACCAATCAACCATTGCATCAGTAATGTAATACCACATATTATTGTAAGAAAATATCTATAATTAATAATATATTTATACATAACTTGGGAAAGCACTATGGTGTGTCGAGCACTAGTTGGCTGCCATGGGAAGGAGTTATCCCACTTTTATAAATACCCATTGTGGGTGACAGACTTTTTATTTTGTTTTGCACTGCTAAGCAATTAGTGAAAGTGGTAATTTTCAATTTCTTCTCACAGTAAAAAAATATGTTTGTTGCATGATAGAGTGACTATGAGAAGTGAGCTTCTATCACGTTCCCCACTAGTTAGCAATGGTAATGTATTTTTATTTTTCGCATGTGATTTTGGGTAGATAGAAGACATAGTGGAGGTGAAATGGGGGTCAAAGACATTTGATATACATGCATGTATAGTTAGTGGTGAATCCAAAAAATTACAATGGGTGAAACACCCAAGAATTTCCGTCCATAATAAACACGACCAATAATGATAATTTACAAATTTAACTTTCTTTAATGATTTAAACCCTTAGAATAAGTTTGAACCATGATGATTCAAGCATTTAGCACATCTTAAATTAATAATACATCAAACCTAGACTTAATTATGCAATTATCAACATCAATGGTTTAAATGAAAATTTACCTATAACACTCGGACCCACTGCCTAAGGCTCTAGTATAGTTTTCAAAATGATGATTGGCCCCAAAGACCACCACTTACCTTAAATGTGCACTCTGTCTTCACCGATGTGCAAGCCTAGATCAACTTCCTAAATAGTCACCCATCCTAATACTACTCCAAGTGAAGTCACTTAGCTATAGAGTTCTTGGTGATGGGCTCCCTAAAAAAGAGGTGCACATTGGTGATATGTGTATTTGAATCATTCCTTTTAAGATCATTTTATCTCAGGCCTCAAACCTTGGTACATTACAATATCCCTCACTAGGTGTGAGACCCCTAACCTTGCTTAAATGGTTGAACATGATGAATTACCATAATTGAATTCTTATAACTATAATATAACCTTGTGATATGATTTGGAATGATAAGAAAAGCTTAATTTTCAAGTTTGGTCCAATGTGTACATTGTTTGAGCAAGTGATGTAATTTTATGTACATTTTGGACTTTTATGCAGTTTACCCAATTGAGAGGTTTTATTTGCAATTTGTCACATGAATTATGTTCCTTAAATGTTTTTTTATAATTCTTGAGCTTTTTGAGCCATGGGGCTCCTAGTTGAACCTTTGTTTGGAGGTGTTTTCTTTCAAGGATACCCTTTTATGGATGAGCTACCTTTAGGAGATATCAACCAATGGTGTATTTGTTTGGCTTGTAAATTCAAAAAATGGTGCCTAATCAGGTCCCCTTGAATGGTGTGGCATCTTCTTATGTGGTTGCTTGTATATCCTTAATAGTTTAAGGCCATGGACAAATGGGAAGCTACTTGTACACCTCATGCTTTCTTCCATCCTTATCTATAAGCTATATCTACCTCTTCCTTGCCCAAGTATGAAACATTTTATTACTTTCTCTTTCATATAACCTATATCAATTACTATAATATATTTTTCTATAGAACCAAGTTCTATAAGGTAGAATACAACCTCTTTTTGTAGAAGAAGGTATCATAGAGCTCCATCTAGCCCTACCTAGGGTTTTCAAGGTAATCTTCTAGGGATTTTGACCAAGGAAAGTTGTTTTCTTCCTTCCTTCTCCATTTTTCTTGCTCTTCTCTTTCCTTAGACCTTCCTCGAGGTTGTAACTCTTCTGTTCCAATGGTAAAAGTTTCTTTAGAGCTCAAGATCCTACCTTTCTTGCTTCTTCTACTAGGGTTTTGATTCCTTGTGAAGAAAGGTGCCTACTTGGACGATATTAGAGCTTCTTCTTGGGTTTTCTACCTTCTTGGCTCGATTTTATTATTTCTATAAGTCGATTATTCTTATTAGAGGTGATTTTAATAACCCTCTTTACTTATATTGGTTAATATAAGCTTGATAGCATATGATCTTACTTAAAAATGATGATTTAAGCATTAAGAAGCTAAGATTGTTTGGGATTTCAATTTTTATGATGTTTCCTATTTTGTTTCAAGTTCTATATGAACTTGTAATCATGTGCACGCTCTTCCTAAGGAATTATATGACTTAGTTCAGGTTGGTATCACCACCTATGGTGCTAAGAACCTATCAACTGATGATCCATATTTAGGGTTTCTAGGTTGTTTTCTCTAAACACATGACTAGATGGTTTGGTCTTCATAACAACCGAAGGTGGTGATCAAGGGTTATGAAAGATGGTATGAACTAATAGTCACACCCTAGCTCAGTGTTAGGCTCTCTTGGAATCTCAATGAGCAATGGTTTGATTCTCTAATTATGTTATCAATCAATGATGACCATAGCTTAATATCCGATGATGTTAAATGAAATATAGTGTTGATCTAACAATCGATGGTGACTTAATGATCACAACTAATGGTGTATCAGGTCATCACCACATATGGTGAGTTAAGGATGTAATTGTAGATTTTACTAAACCTTAAACCAATGGTTCCTTGGTTCAATTGATCTAATGGTTGGATCTATACCCTAATTGATGACTTTGAATAATGAACCCGATCCAATGGGTGAGGTTGGATGTTTTAACATCCTATGGATTAGAATAAATCTCATAGTGTTATATGTGAGTCCTAATGACAAGAATATGATGGTTCAATGTCTTTAATTAATAGTCTTACCTTTGCCCTTATATGAATATATTTGATAAATCACCATAACAAGTAGATGTGTACCATTAATGATACCTGGCTTGTTATGCCAACTCTAAAATGTTTAATTGATGGTGATTGGTTATTATTAGATCTCTTGAATGATCAATGTGTCAATTTATTACACTCTCCTTGTGTTGAAGCCTCAATGTAGTGATAATTGAATATCATAGTACCTTGTTATGTTAAAATCTATGGGATATATATGCGTTGATGATCTTTTGAGCCTTATTTAAGGCCTAGAATGATAATGATGATATTGCAGGGACTAATGTGATGGTCTTAATGACCTTTGGGCATGTTTGAGCCCTGATTGAGGTGATATCTTCTTCATGATCCAATAAGGTTGAAACCCTAGATCCTGTGATAAGTAATAGGTACCTCGTAATGGTATGATGACAGTAATGGTCCTTTATTTTGTATGAATGATAGCATGTGGTAGTGTGATCAAAATTTATACCCAAAAATTTTTATATCTTCTCAAGTTGCAATGCTTATACACTTGATAGAAATGAATTAGGGTTTCTATGTCCATTTGGTCGATGCAGCCTTAATTCACCCAATTGGCAATAACTAATCAAGTGAAATCCTAATCATGCAGTGCCATGTGTCGTATAGCCATCTTTGGTGTTAGAACTTGCTGGATGGTGAAATGAGTATTCCTAAGGGAAATTCAGAGCACATACTATTGAGTATTTGGGGGTGGCAAGTTGAGGATATATCCTTGTCATCCACAAATGTAGGTTATGGAGGATGGCTATGGTCATACCTCAGATATTTAATGTGATTGAGGACAACTGTGGTTGTACCTCAGATATTTAATGTGATTGAGGACAACTGTTGTTGTACCTTGGATGAAAGAGTTCTGTATACCCTATTTTCTAGTGTCGTAACTTGTACCAAGTATGGACTAGTTGTTAATAGTTTGACTATATGTCACTATTGGTAGTTTGACTGGTATGTCACTATAGTTCATTCGTACTGACCGAGGGGGAGATATCTTAGGATACCAGCACTCCTAGATCTTTTACATAACTGAATAGAACTTCATGGTGATCAATTGGACTTTGAGTGGTACAACTCAAATTCCCCAAGGCATAATAAAAGATGTAATATAAGTCATGTAGTATATAAACTAGGGTTAAATACATCTCACATTGGTTGAGTAGCTCTTATCTTACCTTTATACTGCATAGTTCTTATATGATCTAGACTTATGAAATTTGAGTAATTCTACTTGATGATAAAGTTTATTATCTTAACTGCTTAGTATGCTTAACCGGCTCAATCTACTTATATTATTTTTTCAATACTTTATTTTCTCAGTTTCACTACAGCAAAAATACCCATTAGTGGGCTTTCAGAAATGCCACTAAAAAAAGTCAGTAAACAGGTTTAGCGGCATTTGTTGACATTTGAAAAAATGCCTCTAGCGCCAATGCCACTAGGAAGATAGTGGCTTAAGTTGTAAAAGCCACTAAAGGTTTGTCTTTAGTTGCTTCGAATTAATGCCACATAAAGGTCACTAAACCGTCATTTGGCATTTATAGAAAAGCCACTATCCATCATTTGGCTTTTATACAAATGCCACTATTTTGTATAATGTTGTTGTATAAAACGGTTTTGATTGAATGTAGTGGCTTATGAAAAAAGCCACTAATGACATACTAGTTCTGCATTACTAACTTTTTATGGATTTTAGTCAGTCAATTTGTAGTTCATGATCAAGTTTTCTATTACGACCCCGCCTCCCGGTAACCCCCAACTAAGGGAGACCCGAAGGTCAGAGCCGTTAATCAAATAACAGGATCAAAGGTTCAACATATAATCAACAATAATTATGAAATTCTACTAACTAACTGGATTTAGGTACAAAATTAAAACTTTAATTACCTTTGAAAGAAATGTTGGACATCTATCTATCCATAGCTTGAATTTACTCTATCTAATCCTCCTCGCATTTTACTTCTCATTTTCACAATGTGACAATTTACTGTTTGTTCTTTTAGGGTTTGTACCTAAAACGCCGACAAACAAATACGCAGTCAGCATAAAGCTGGTATGTGGGGGATTACAAAAGTTGTGCAACTATATTAACTATATAAACAACCAATCATCATTTAACATTCAAATTATGTTTTAAGCAATACTACTCAATCCTTTCCATCCCCTTCCTCTGTTCTATCCCTATAGTGGACATTGATACTACCTCTCTCACATGGTAGATCCTTATTAAACCCCGCATGATTCTACCTAGTAGGTAGACCATTATCTAGGATTGAGTCGTATGTCCCTACCCTAGGTAGTCCAATTCCTGACTCAAAGTGACTTGATGGACCTACCTCATTGGTAGCCATATACTAAGTCATCCAATGACCTGATGGCCTACCCCATTAGTATCCATGTACTAGGTCAACCCATTAGGTTACAGAGGGGACTAGGATATGAGCTAGTAGGCATATATCTTATGTGATAGTCACATTCACCTTAGAATTTGCATGAATTAAAACATTCAATAGTTTAGTTCAAGTCACGATGAAAACATCGACAGAATCCCAGAAAACTAATTCGGGTAATCATAAGCGTAACCACATACCTGAATTGTAGGTTTGGAGACAGAATTTATGTAGAGAAAGGAAGTCCAAATAAGCAAGCAAGGTGCACAGAAATCCTAAAATAAACATTCCAATTTCCTTGTATCAATATTCATCCAATTTCATTTTATTCCCTAGGATTTGTTATTCCAATTTTAGGGTTTCTTGAGAATTAGGGTTTCATTACCTTTTTTACAGATTTTATTTCACTTTTGTCAAAATATACTTCAAACCCTAATTCCTTGTCTTATTTTCCACAAAAACCCTAATATTCAGATTTCTCTATCTTTTCTTTTCTTTTTCTCTAATTTAGGGTTTCTTAACATAGTAATCCACATATGGAGTTAAAACCCTAAACTTTGTAATTCTATCATCAAAAACAGGTTAAAAACTATCTTAATCATTAATCAGGTTAAACATGTTCGAATTAGCCTAATAGCAAGACTAAATATATCTTTTATCAATTATTAGGTTTTCTAGTTACAATTAACCCCTTTTCTTATTCAAAATATACACTTTTTCAAAAATATACAGATTTAGATGTCCAAACTATTTTTAACATATTCCTCATTTTTTTATCGTTTTTCATGTATTGACTTTTCTCATCTGAGTTTTCTATCACTAGATACGATTTTTCCAAGATAATTCCTTTTTAGATATATATATACTATTTTTCCAGAAAAAGGCAGGGCCGCCCGATCCATGGGCCGCAGATCCACTGAGTATCTGACGGCCGCGGATGCACGCGCACTCAACACAACGATCAAAGGGCTAAAGGACGCGACTACCCTTACCAGCAATAGAGGTGTCGGGGGGGTAAGGCTGTAATTTCACGGATGCCTCCTTCAACCTCGCGTAGCAGCAGCTTCGACGCTGGTCAACCTCAGGGTTGACTTCAGTCTCCTGACCTCCTACGCATGAACGGATTGTATAGGGAGCTTCGTCTCCCTCAGCCGAAGTTGAAGACGACCTCGATTGGTCAACCGAGCCTTGCCAAGCCGCTCCCCTATTCGCCGGAATACGGCGAGATCTGTTGCGTCGACGGTGGTCTGGGTCAGGGTTGCTGGCGAAATTGAAACCGCAGAAACACTCCACGCGATCTTCTGCAGAGGTTGGAGTAGCCAAAAAAGATGGTGGTGCCTCTGCTCAACCTCCCCTATATATAGGATCGAGGTAGGATCCTGAACAGTTCGACATTTCCTGGTTTGGCGACAAAACCCATTAAAATTAGGGATGTATCCCTTCAGCTTGCTTTCCCAAATTCAATGGGATTATCGGCAGAATTTCCAACACAAAGGATTTGCGAGGAAACCAAGAGGGAAAATTCCTCTGTTATCTCGTAGAAACACAGTCCCAGTGGGACTCAGGCGAAGAGCGCCCAGCGTTGGATCAGGATCCAACCGCTCAGATTACTCACGTTCAAAGCAAAGGAAGGTTTTATTCAATTAATTCAGAATTATTTCCCAATTTGCAAATAACTTATAAAAATGATTTCTCCCAAACCACAACTCCTTTATAGATCAAAATTTAAGGGAATGTTCCTTTTATTATTTCCCGGCTTTGTACAAAATTTGGGAAACAAAAAGCAATGGATGAGAAGGTTTCCTTCTCTCCCAAGTTTTCTCATTAATTAATCCAAATTAATTTATATTTCTCTTTCCTTTGTGATTATTTAGTTATTTTGGGTCCCTTGGACCTCAAGAAAACCCAAAGGCACGAATTCCCATATTGTGGAATATTGGTTTGCCTTTATCTTCTTTTAATTATCAATTTCTCATATTTCCCTTTTATTAATCATTCATTTTTCCCTTTTTAACTCTCTTTTCTTTTCAATTGGGCTTAGTGACCAATAAAGCCCACAATCAATCAATCAAAGCCATTTCCCACGAAATCTATCACAAATCAAAGAAAAAGATCTCATTTATTCATTAAAAGAGAAATACTCGTTTACATTATATTTTCAAGAAATTGAGGTTATAACATCCTCCCCTCCTTATAGGAATTTTGCCCTCAAAATTCAAACAATCAAACAAACAATTCCGGGTATGTTTTCTCCATGTCTACCTTCAGCTCCCATGTGGCCTCATCCTCTCCATGGTGCTTCCAAAAAACCTTTACCATCTATATATTCTTGCATCTGAGTTCTTTCACCTTGGTATACAGAATCTGCAAAGGTGACTTAGGATAAGTCAGCTTCCCTTGAAGCTCAATAGGTTCAATGCTCAACACATGGCTCAGATTTGGCACATATCGCTTTAGGTTATACACATGAAACACATCATGCATCATGCTATACTGAGGGGGTAATGCCAAACGGTATGCAACTTCACCAATCCATTCTAACACCTCAAACGGACCCACGTATCGGGGACTCAAATTTCCTCTATTCTTGGCTATAGCTCGGAGCAGTCAGATTTTCAAAAACACATGATCTCCCATAGTGGAATGCACATCAGTCCGCTTTGCATTAGTATACGACTTCTGTCGATCCTGGGCTCTCTTCAGCCTTTGCTTGATCAAAGCCACTTTATCAGCATACACTTTGAGCTCATCTGACCTCAACAGGGTCCTTTCCCCCACATCATCCCAGTGAAGTGGGGACCGACATGGTATTCCATACACAGCTTCATAGGGAGGCATCCCGATACTGGATTGGTAGCTATTGTTGTAGGTGAACTCTACTAATGGTAAGTATTGCTCCCATGAGCCACCCCAATCGAGCACACAAGATCTCAACAGATCCTCTAAAGTCTAGATCGTCCATTCTGACTGACCATCTGTTTGGGGGTGGTAAGCGGTACTAAACTTTAACCTTATACCAAGTTCCTCTTGAACCTGCTTCCACAACTTGGAAGTAAACTTGGGATCTCTATCAGAAATGATTGATCCTGGTACGCCATGCAAACGCACTATCCCTCTAATGTACAACTCAGCTAGGTCTGACACCTTAGTTGTGGTCTTCAAAGCAAGGAAGTGTGCTGACTTGGTAAGACGATCTACCACGACCCATATCGCATCATGACCTCTCTTGGTCCAGGGTAGACCCACCACAAAATCCATGGTGATCTGCTCCCATTTCCACTCTGGAATCTCTATTGATTGTAAAAGTCCACTGGGTCACTGGTGTTCAGCCTTCACCATCTAGCACGTAAGACAATTGGCCACCCATGACGCAGTGTCTTTCTTCATTCCTGGCCACCAGAAAAACCGTTGTAGGTCCTTGTACATCTTAGTAGTTCTGGGGTGCACTGTGTATTTGGATCCATGGGCCTCTTGCAAAATACGCTCCTTTATTGGTGAATCCGCAGGAACCCAAATGTGATTCTCAAACCTGATTCCCCCGTCCACTCCCATAGATAGACGAGTCTGTGGCTTCATCATCAAACCTTTCATCTTATCAAGCTCTTCACTGGTCAACTGTGCTGCTATGATCTCACTCAACAAATCAGACTATATCTGGATATTAGCCAACCGAACTCGGTCCTCTAGTAGCTGTGGAGTCCATTCCACAAGTTCCTCCAAACTTTTCCACTGACCGGACAGAACAACCACACACTTAAGATGCTTCCGACTCAAAGCATTAGCTACGACATTTGCCTTACCAGGATGGTAGGCGATGGTGAAGTCGTAATCCTTCATGTACTCCATCCATCGTCGTTGTCATAGGTTCAGGTCTCTCTGTGTCAGCAGGTACTTCAAGCTCTTATGGTCGGTGAAGATCTCGAAGGTAGCACCATACAGGTAGTGCCACCATATCTTCAAGGCATGGATGATAGCAGCTAACTCTAGTTCATGTGTTGGGTAATTCACCTCATTCGGCTTGAGCTGTCGGGAAGCATATGCAACCACATGCCGATCTTGTTCCAACACACAGCCAAGTCCCATCTTGGAAGCATCGGTGAATATCATGAAACCCTCATTGCTAGAAGGCAGAGTCAGCACAGGTGCGGTAGTCAACGTCTCCTTCAATTCCTGGAATCGAGCTTCACATACTTCAGACCACACAAACTTCACATCTTTCCGAGTCAACATGGTTAGTGGTAGAACAGTCTTGGAGAAATCCTTAATAAAGCGACGGTAGTATCCAGCCAACCCCAAGAATCTGCGAATCTCGGAGGGGTTCTTTGGTGCTGGCCAGTCTCGAACTGCCAATACTTTGGCTGGATCTACGACGATCGTTCCTCCTAAGATGATGTGTCCAAGAAACATGACTCGGTCCAACCAAAACTCACATTTCGAGAACTTTCCGAAAAACTTATGCTTTCTCAGGATATCAAGGACTCTACCCAGGTGGTCACGATGTTGGTCTAGGTCATCAGAGTACACCAAAATGTCGTCTATGAACACTATCACAAAAGAGTCGAGGAAAGGTTGGAACACACTGTTCATGAGGTTCAATAAGACACTAGGTGCATTGGATAATCCAAATGGCATGACCGCAAACGCATAGTGGCCATAACGGGTTCTGAAAGCTGTTTTGGGTATATCCCCACTCCTCACTCTCACCTAGTGGTATCCGGACCTCAAATCGATCTTGGAAAAGACTCGAGCTGATTTGAGTTGGTCAAACAGGTCATCTATTCTAGGAAAAGGATACTTGTTTTTAATGGTTGCTTGGTTGATCATCCGATAGTCAATACACATCCAAAGTGACCCATCCTTCTTTTTCACAAAGAGGACTGGTGCTCCCCAAGGTGATGTACTGGTTCAGATAAAACCTTTATCCAACAATTCCTGTAACTGGGTTTTCAACTCAAGCAACTCTGTTGGGGCCATTCTATAGGGTGCCTTAGATATAGGGTTAGTCCCAGGAGCTAACTCAATCGAGAAGTATACCTCCCTCTCAGGGGGAATTCCTGGTAGATCATCCAAAAATACATCCGCATACTCCGGAACCACCTCTATATCCTCTATGGATTGCCTTTTAACCTCGGGTGCGGTAACTATGGCTAGGTAGGCTCGACAACCCTTGGATAGCATCCGTTCAGCTTTCATAGCGGACACATAAAGGTTGGTTGTCGCATCTTTCCTTCCTCAAATTGTGAAGTGTGGATAGGCGGTTTTCCTAATGAGAATCTTCTTCTCTCTATAGTCAATCTGGGCTCTTTAGGTGGAAAGCCAATCCATACTGATGATCACATAAAAATCATTCATATCGAGGAGGATAAAGTCAGTGGGAAGCTCATGGTTCAGATACTTTACTGGCAATACTGGGGTTTTTAAAAGAGAGGTATAAATACGACCACTCAGGGTTGTGACATCCAAATCCTTGATATACAAACCAAGCATAGTTTCCAGATTTCTTGAAATAAAAGTATTAGTTGAACTAGAATCAAAGAGTGCTTTTACATTTTGTCCCATGACTTCCAACAAGCCTACATAGTTATACTATATCAGAAAGCTATTACATGGTCCACTGAACTGAAAGGAAAAACTCTGCGGGTTATTATCCTCAATCAACCTGTTAGCATTCGCCTGAGCTTCTTCATTGTCGATGGCGAATACTCTAGCTTGCCTCCTTTCTCCAGCTGGAGGTGCTCCGGCTGGGGGTGCTACATCTACTGGTTGTGCTTCCACCGGATGAGACCCCAAAGGTCCTCTTGGGTCAGCCTGAGGGCAATTGGCGATGAGGTGCCCTTCTTGCTGACACCGGTAGCAGACCCTCTTCTTGTAGCGGCACTCACCAGTATGCCATCTCCCGCAGGTGCGACATCGAGGGCAGTTGTTCTCTTGATGGGGTTTTCCTTTCCCTCCATGCCTTCCTTTGGCCTGGTGACACCCGTGACCTTTCTTGTGGTTGTTCTTCTGGCCTTGAGCTCCTTCAGTGAAGCCTAGGTATCCCTTGGATTGATTATGTGCAGGCATCACCGTCCTTTCCATGTCCAAGGTGGTGTTGTAAGCTTCCGCAAAGGTCTTTGGCTTGCTAGCCATCACATGGGGCTTGATAGCGGGGTGTAGACACTCTATGAAGTGGTCCACTCTCCTCTCTTCATCCATCATGTGCCCGAAACATTCCAGGATGCGGAACTTGTGACCAAAGTCCACAAATGACGAGCTTCCTTATGTCATGTTGGTGAACTCTCGATCCTTCTCCTTCTTGGCAGAGACGAGAATGAATCTGGCGGTGAAGATGGTCTTGAAGTCGATCCACTCCATTGGTCCCTCGCTTAGGTATCTTCCCGTGATATGGTTCTCCCACCATATCTTGGCTGCACCTTCCAAAAGGTGAGTAGCAAACAAAACCTTCTTATTGGACTGCACCTCAAGCATGCGAAACCCGTTCTCGACTGTGAGCAGCCAAGCTTCAGCCTTGTCAACCATTTCGGTCTTGTCTTCTCCCCAAAACTTCTCGACGTTCAGCGTGATGAAGTCCAGGATGGTGGCTCCCAATCGAGGATGTACTAGAAGTGGCTCACCATTCTCATCTCGAGCTATGTCTCTCAGAGCCAGGGCATGAATAGCCTCAGTCAGTCATTTCTGCTGTTCCATCCATTCCGTAGTGTGAACTACCATGGTTGGTTTCGGACCACCAAACTGGTCTTCTTCCATCTGAGCTACTTCCTCGTACTCATGTTGTTCTTCATATTCTGGTCCACCTTTTTGCTCAAGGTTGTTGAAGGGTATGGGTTCACGGTTGGGTGCCACAACTTCCTCAGGTCTCTTTCTCTTCTTCGAGGTCTCACCATGGTTCCGCTTCCTCTTCTTAGAGGATCCATTCTCTTTGCGGGGAATCTCACCATTACTGGTAGCAAACGGGATAGCTACAGTCTTAGTGCGGGCCATCTACATAAGCACACAAACAAAGTTTTAGTTTATCATTAAACTAATTATTCTTATGTTGATGATGTCTCATTATGTATCTTTTATTAATTTGATGGAGGATTCCTTAGTCCTTAACTTACTTACCCATACCACATGAGGGTGAGGAAGAGGGAGAAACCCTAATTCTTAAAATCCTTAAAATAATTTGAGTTGAGAAGGGATGAACAAGATCAGAGAGTCCTAAAGGTATCTTATTTCGAGTTTTATCCTAAGACATTGGCCAGGCATTCACACGATCTGGGAGTCCTCGTATTCCAACTAGAGGTGCGAAGGAAAATTTTTCCAGCCCCCGGATGTGATCCTTTTCTAGCCACCTCAGTCTTTCGAAAAATCCTCTAATAACTCCCTCAGTTCTATAGAATTTGTAAAATTCAATAATTATTAATGATTAGATGGAGAACCTATGCTCTGATACCAATTGTTACGACCCCGCCTCCCGGTAACCCCCAACTAAGGGAGACCCGAAGGTCAGAGCCGTTAATCAAATAACAGGATCAAAGGTTCAACATATAATCAACAATAATTTTGAAATTCTACTAACTAACTGGATTTAGGTACAAAATTAAAACTTTAATTACCTTTGAAAGAAATGTTGGACATCTATCTATCCAGAGCTTGAATTTACTCTATCTAATCCTCCTTGCATTTTACTTCTCATTTTCACAATGTGACAATTTATTGTTTGTTCTTTTAGGGTTTGTACCTAAAACGCCGACAAACAAATATGCGGTTAGCATAAAGCTGGTATGTGGGGGATTACAAAAGTTGTGCAACTATATTAACAATATAAACAACCAATCATCATTTAACATTCAAATTATGTTTTAAGAAATACTACTCAATTTTTTCCTATCCCCCTTCCTCTGTACTGTCCCTGCAGTGGACATTGATACTACCTCTCTCACATGGTAGATCCTTATTAAACCCTGCATGATCCTACCTAGTAGGTAGACCATTATCTAGGATTGAGTCGTATGTCCCTACCCTAGGTAGTCCAATTCCTGACTCAAAGTGACTTGATGGACCTACCTCATTGGTAGCCATATACTAAGTCATCCAATGACCTGATGGCCTACCCCATTAGTAGCCATGTACTAGGTCAACCCATTAGGTTACAGAGGGGACTAGGATCTGAGCTAGTAGGCATATCTCTTATGTGATAGTCATATTCACTTTAGAATTTGCATGAATTAAAACATTCAACAGTTTAGTTCAAGCCGTGATGAAAACATCGACAGAATCCCGGAAAACTAATTCGGGTAATCATAAGCATAACCACATACCTGAATTGCAGGCTTGGAAACAGAATTTATGTAGAGAGAGAAATTCCAAATAAGCTAGCAAGGTGCACAGAAATCCTGAAATAAACATTCCAATTTCCTTGTATCAATATTCATCCAATTTCATTTTATTCCCTAGGATTTGTTATTCCAATTTTAGGGTTTCTTGAGAATTAGGGTTTCATTACCTTTTTTTACAGATTTTATTTCACTTTTGTCAAAATATACATCAAACCCTAATTCCTTGTCTTATTTTCCACAAAAACCCTAATATTTGAATTTCTCTATCTTTTCTTTTCTTTTTCTCTAATTTAGGGTTTCTTAACATATTAATCCACATATGGAGTTAAAACCCTAAAATTTGTAATTCTATCATCAAAAATAGGTTAAAACTATCTTAATCATTAATCAGGTTAAACATGTTCGAATTAGCCTAATAGCAAGACTAAATATATCTTTTATCAATTATTAGGTTTTCTAGTTACAATTGACTCATTTTCTTATTAAAAATATACACTTTTTCAAAAATATACAGATTTAGAAGTCCAAACTATTTTTAACATATTCTTCATTTTTTTGTGATCATTTTTCATGTATTGACTTTTCTCATCTGAGTTTTGTATCACCAGATATGATTTTTCCAAGATAATTCCTTTTTAGATATATATATATATATATATATATATATATATATATATATATATATATATATATATATATATATATATATACTGTTTCTAGAAAAAGGCAGGGTCGCCCGATCCATGGGCCGTAGATCCACTAAGGATCTGACGGCCGTGGATGCGTGCACCCTCAACACAACGATCAAAGGGCTAAAGGATGTGACTACCCTTACCAGCAATAGAGGCGTGTGGGGGTAAGGCTGTAATTTTGCGGACGCCTCCTTCTTCAACCTCGCGTAGCAGCAGCTTCGACGCTGGTCAACCTCAGGGTTGACTTCGGTCTCCTGACCTCCTGCACGTGAACAGATTGTACAGGGAGCTTCGTCTCCCTCGGCCGAAGCTGAAGACGACCTCGATTGGTCACCCGAGCCTTGCCAAGCCGCTCCCCTACTCGTCGGAGTCCGGTGAGATCTGTTGCATCGACGGTGGTCTGGGTTAGGGTTGTTGGCACAATTGAAACCGCAGAAACACTCCACGTGATCTTCCGCAGAGGTTGGAGTAGCTAAAAAAGATGGTGGTGCCTCCGCTCAACCTCCCCTATATATAGGGTCGAGGTAGGATCCTGCCCAGTTGGGTGTTTCCTGGTTTGGCGACAAAACCCATTAAAATTAGGGATGTATCCCTTCGGCTTGCTTTCACGAATTCAATGGGATTATCGACAGAATTTCCAACCCAAAGGATTTGTGAGGAAACCAAGATGGAAAATCCCTTTGTTATCTCGTAGAAACACAGTCCCAGTGGGACTCAGGCGAAGAGCACCCAACGTTGGATCAGGATCCAACCGCTCAGATTACTCGCGTTCAAAGCTAAGGAAGGTTTTATTCTATTAATTCAGAATTAATTCCCAATTTTCAAATAAATTGTAAAAATGATTTCTCCCAAACCAAAACTCCTTTATAGCTCAAAATTTAAGGGAACGTTCCTTTTATTATTGCCTGGCTTTATACAAAATTTGGGAAACAAAAAGCATTGGATGAGAAGGTTTCCTTCTCTCCCAAGTTTTCTCATTAATTAATCCAAATTAATTTATATTTCTCTTTCCTTTGTGATTTTTTTGTTATTTTGGGTCCCTTGGACCTCAAGAAAACCTAAAGGCACGGATTCACATATTATGGAATATTGGTTTGCCTTTATCTTCTTTTAATTATCAATTTCTCATATTTCCCTTTTATTAATCAATCCTTTTCCGTTTTTAACTCTCTTTTCTTTTCAGTTGGGCTTAGTGACCAATAAACCCACAATCAATCAATCAAATCCATTTCCCATGAAATCTATCACAAATCAAAGAAAAAAATCTCATTTATTCATTAAAAGAGAAATACTCTTTTACATTATATTTTCAAGAAATTGAGGTTCATCCTTCTTCTCAACTGCAGTGATAGCATATGATAATTCAGCCATAAAGTCATCTGATTCCTCAGTAGGTTCTTCCTTCTTCTCTTCCACCTTGGCAGTAGAAGCCACATGTGCAACTACATAGCCTGAAGCAGCATCAGGGGCAGCAACAACTGCAAACTTGCTAGGATCCTGCCATGAAGTGAGCAAAAAGTTGAGCACTTGCATGCAAATGTAAGACAAAAAAACTTACAGCACTAGCATGCAATAAGATAGTATCATGGAAGATAGCACCATTGCCAAATTTATAAATAAGGTCATCTTCAGTAAGGTCAAGGACCTCAAGGCTGAATACAGATCCACTATCGTAAACTGACATCACAACCAGTCCATATGAGAAGGGCCTAATACCGAGCTTTGCAAGAAGGGCAGCCTCACAAGAACCCACCTTCTCACCACTCCTAATAAGTTCAATAGGGGTGATAATTTCAAATGTACCATTCACATTATGTCAGCTGAATAGAGTTTGCCACACAGCAAAGCTTTAGACATTTAGCTAAGCACACAACTAAGCAGATTATAGAAAGGGGGCAAAGCTGACAATCTTGACAATTTTTTAAAAGCAAAAGATTATAATCAAACACAATCTCATCCAATGTTCTCATAAAACTATAGTCTATACATAATAAGTTGAAAGAATTTTAGTAAGATAAGAATGCATAAAATGGTTAATAAGAGCAGAACATGGTGAAGGCCTTCATGTTGTTATAGATAGATCTCCCTTCGTCAACTGCAATAAATATTGCACTGAAGTTACCATCAGCAAGAACCATGTCTGAAGCCTCCTTAGAAACCAGGACTAATACATAAAAAGAGAAGAAACATCATTATCGATAATAATTACTAAAAGACAAGAAGATAGATATACAAATTCCCATAGAGAATATAATCACCTCAGTTCTAGAAATTCCCATGGCAATACCAATGTCTGCCATTTTCAGAGTAGATGCATCATTAACACCATCACCAGTCATGGCAACCACCACATGTAAAAAACAAGTAACTACAAAACATGCAAGAAGACTTTCCAGAGTAGGAAGCAAAAAGACATTTACAACCTTATCTCTCAAGAATGGCCTTTAATCTCTTGGAGAAACCATTCTTCCTTGAGGCTTCTTCGTAGACTTCTCCACCAGAGCATAGTTCTAACATGTTGACAATGGCTTCATGTACCTCTGTAGAGAAATTAGGATGCAAAACTATAGAGGTACACCAAGTCATTGTCAACATATCAGTAACAGTAGAGCTAGCAACAGTGTTAGTGAAGAGGATTGCATAAAAATGAAACTCTGATTGCATACACCTACAAACAACCTTCTCTCTCGAGAATATGTGAGATGATCCAACACACATAGAAGCATGCGACTAAAATATGTCAGATACATTTCAGACAGTGGAAACTTCATGCTAACAAAACAGGCATATATACACTTTCGTCCTAACACTGTTTAAAGGCCAATCACAAGAGTTGCTGTCAAATAATAACGAAAAACTAAAATAAACATTGGTTGCTACTTTGTAATTTTCTCATTCAAAATTGTCATCCTCATCACTTTGATATACACTTTCGTCATCCTACTGAATTTGGGATTGGTCTTTCAAAATTGTTGAACTATCAATAGTAATTCCTTCCATATCCAATCTAACTATGTCACTGAAGTTATCATCAGCAAGAACCATGTTTGAAGCCTCCTTGGTAACTTGAACTGACACATAAAAAGAGAAGAAACAATCATTATCGATAATAATTACTATCAGACAAGAAGATAGATATACAAATTGACATATTGAATATACTTACCTCAGTTCCAGCAATTCCCATGGCAATACCAATGTCTGCCATTTTCAGAGCAGATGCATCATTGACACCATCACCAGTCATGGCAACCACCACATGTAATAAACAACTACCAGCAAAACATGCAAGTTGACTATGTAGATCAGCAGGAGGCTTCAGGTCTTCAAATCTATACTAACATGGCCACCAGGAATAGATTCAGTATCCCCTGATAAGCAAGAATAGTTTCCAGAACAGATTCACTATCCCCTTCAACTGAAAAAAAGCAAAGTGAAGTAGCGAAATATACCTTATCCAAAGCAAAACTAGAAACCAATGTTGGCTAGGCTGCAATACATCAAGAACATGTAAGCATGCACCATTTTGTTGAATTGCATGTAAGACCAGTTCCAGGGTGAGGAATCCCATCTTTGAGTCCTAACAGCAGCTCTGTTCTTGGAGTTTAAAGGCCAATCACAAGAGCTAAGTTGAAGCCTTTCACAAGAGATGAGATGACAACCTTAGCTCTCGAGAGTGGCCTTTAATCTCTAAAAACATGCCTTTTTGAGTCCTAACAGCAGCTCTGTACTTAGATATTTAAGGTCATTCTCTGTACATGATCTTAGCAGAGGATCCTTACCATAGTTATTGGCTTTTAGGGCCTGTATCACAACTACATGTTACAGAAAGGGTATTATTGTAGATGTTGTTTTAACAATTAAGGGAACATGGAGGAACCTATATTACTAAGAGCACCCATTATTTCTTGAGGCTTCTTCCTTGACTTCTTAACCAAAGCAGAGTATAGAAATGTTGAAAATGACTTGTTGTACCTCTGCAGAGAAATTAGGATGCATTGAAGCATGCGACTAAAATATCTCAGTTACATTTCAGACATCTTAATAGCCTAAATATTGAGCAATCATAGAAGCTCAACTGCAAACCATCTTGAGGTGAATCACCATAGCAAAATATGTTGTGTAAATGTCACACACAAGATTTCAAAAACACTGCTCATAGCTAAAAACCACTTTGGCTAGGCTGCAATACTACCTTAGATACTACTTTTAGATACTACTTTGGCTAGGCTGCAATACATCAAGAATATGTAAGGATGTACCATTTTGTTGGATTGCCTATAAGACCAGTTCCAGGGTGAGGAATCTCATTTTTGAGTCCTAACAACAGGTCTGTTCTTGGAGATTAAAGGCCATTCACAAGAGTTGAGAAGAAGCCTTTCACAAGAGATCAGCTGACAACCTTAGCTCTCGAGAATGGCCTTTGATCTCCAAAAACTGGCCTTTTACGCAGTGACATGTTGTTTTTTGTGGAAGGCACAAAATGCACAATTCTTCTGAGAAATATTGACTTAGTAAGCTATCACGCAACATGTGATCAAGTTATGAAAGAAATATTTACAGAGAACTATTGACTTAGTAAGAAAAAAAAAGACATTCACATTCAGCAGGTCAAAACAAAATATGTTGTGTAAATGTCACACACAAGAAGGTAAGACACTACTCATAGCTAAAAGCAAAATAGGATTGTCATTTGGAAACATTGTCTACGACAATGGACATGAAACAACAGTATATGGATCATTATGTACTAAGAAAAAAGTGGACCAAAGAAACACAACTATAGCTTTCATCTCTCTACACAGTATCCAAGAATGCAATTATCTATCTTTACACTTCATGACCTGCAACAAATGGAAATGACTTTAGATAATAGTTTTGTTTTCAATTATGTCATATTATAAGTAATACTATATGCTCACTTTGGCAGTAAATGTGATTTCGGCCATGCTATGACATTGCCAATAACTTCATCTATATATTGATATTGCTCAGAAGGTCTGACTAGAGGTTCGTTGGCCATCACCACAACCTCTACATAAACACCAACACATGATGAGCCTAAAATTGCACCTCCCACCATTTGCAAGGGGTCAACCTTAGATACTTGACCAATTGCAACTTTATCATCTGCATCTGCGATACTCATCACATACACTTCCCATAAACAAAATACAATTTAAATAAAAAAATTATATAAACGTAGAATGATGTGCAATTTATACAAATACAAACATACTTGTCCCTTATAAATTGTTGCATGTCTCATTCCGATCTGCACAATTATTTTATCTTCATCATAAGGCCATCAAAATTCAACATGGAAAATATTTGATACCACACATCTCATATAAAATGTATTCATACCTGGCCAGTGCGTACATGTTGTGCTGATTGACTGTTTCCTGCTCTAGACAAGGCTAGTATCTGCTCTATTTTCGCATTTTGTTCTTGAATTTTAGCTTCAAATTCCATCTGTTGTTGTTCAAGCTGATCCTGGAAATGATTCATTTGCGCTTCATCAGCTT
The DNA here is from genome assembly GCA_963693085.1 of Alisma plantago-aquatica. Lineage (NCBI taxonomy): Eukaryota > Viridiplantae > Streptophyta > Magnoliopsida > Alismatales > Alismataceae > Alisma > Alisma plantago-aquatica. Next base: position 1,572,470,034 of record OY856409.1, read on the forward strand.
CTCGGGATTTACAGTTCTTGCCATAGATATCAGAAGGTGATGGTCCAAGTCCGTAACCATGAACATATCCTGGTCTCTCTTCTCCCATAACCTGCCTATAAATTTCAGCTGAAGTAACATCAGGTTGGTTTCTTCGTAGCTCGTCACCTACCTCAGAAAATTTTTCCTACACACAACAGAACATAGGAGATGAATTTTATACCAAACATATAAATGTTTCCATGTAGTAAATGTAACATAATACTATAGGATAGGAATCCTTGTACCAAAATTTTGGCGGATTCAACATCAACTATGCTCCCATCTTTTTTACGATGAGTTTTCTCAAAAAACTCAATGGGATCAACTTTCCCACCTGTTTCCTTCTCCAACTTTATCATTCAAACAAGGTTATTGCTAACATCATTTAAATGGATGTCTCCAAATTGTCCAATTGGATCACAATATTGACTAACTTACATCATGTTTCAGACAAGAAAATGACTTGGTTCATGTTATGTGGCTAACCTTTTGAAATTTTCTGCTTGTCTTGTTAGTTATACACTTCCTCTGTGAAAAAAAATTGTAGTATTGTCCATAGTAATTATATATGAGGTAAATTAAATATCAATTAATAGATAAAAAATTACCTTTCCTTTATTACTCCTCCAGTAATCCACAAGAAATTTCCATTGAGACGTTTCCATGCGGGGAACAACTTGTTCAAGTTGTTGTTCATATGGACTATCTTCTATGAAGTATAGTTTCTGTAACTCCCACTTGTGGTCGTTCCATTTCTTTCCCAATCTCTTCATTGTCCACTCCTTTAATTCTATGTCCATTATGAATTTACTCTACCAACAATAAGGATATCAATTAGAAGCTTCATTTAACCATTTAAAAATAAATTTTAATATTGTACCTTCACAAAATTCCATATGGATTCTTTTTTATTTATTGGAAATTGTCTCCAGTCCTCGTAGTTTAATGGACAAAGATTGGGATCTCTTGCAATGGTTGTCAAAAAAACTTAATAAGTGACATTGGTTCTTACCCACTGGTTGTCCAAATTGATTTATCTCAATGGGAATTTGATCGCCGGGCTTTCTTTTCCAGACTTGCAAACATTGTGTTCGGCCACGTGTGTGATGTCTTTGACCTAAGCATTCATTTATATATCATTAGATGCAGCACTATAAATGCAATGATATGAATAAACCGAATACCTAACACATCAGTAGGTGTTGGCGTAGCATTCAATGACTCATCATGGTGATCAGAGATGTCATTTTGCTCCATGGTTTCTTGAAATGCATTGTTATTTTGGCTATTTCCAGCTCTACTCTCTACTCTTCTTGATTGATTGGACACATGAACATTGACAGTAGGCACCGGGGGTCAATGTCTTTGACCTGAGAATTCATTCATCAAGGATGCAACATAAATGGAAATTATATATCTTTAGATGCAGCACTATGAATGCAATGATATGAATTAACCGATTACCTAGCCCATCAGAAGGTGTTGTTGTAGCATTCAACGACTCTTGATGGTGATTAGAGAGGTCATTTTGCTCCATGTGGTCATGAAATGGATGGTTGTTTTGGCTATTGGCAGCTCTAATATCTACTCTTCTAGAATGATTGTACACTGAAGCATTGCCATTAGGCACACGTGGTCGATGTCTTTGACATGAGCATTCATTCATAAAGGATACAACATAAATGGAAATTATATATCACTAAAGGCAGCACTATATATGCAATGAATTAACCAATTACCTAGCCCATCAGAAGGTGTTGTTGTAGCATTTAACAACTCATCATGGTGATCAGATAGGCCATTTTGCTCCATGTGATCATGAAATGCATGGCTATTTTGACTATTGGCAGCTCTACTGTCTACTCTTCTTGAATGATTGGACACTGAAGCATTGCCATTAGGCACCCGTTGTCGATGTCTTTGACCTGAGCATTCATTCATAAAGCATACAACATATATAGAAATTATATATCATTAAATGTAGCACTATAAATGTGATGATATGATTACCTTGTCCATCGCAAGATGTTCTTGTAACATCAGAGCTAGAAACAGTGTTATTGAATTTCCTTGGTCTATCATTTTGAACATTAGGTGGAAGGGAAGCTAAAAAAATTTTGGAGCGATTACTGGATGACAGGATCAAAGCTTTCCAACAACCTTGTGGAGTAATGCTAGGTAAATGAGTCCCTGTACAAGAGTCAATGATGTTGTTCTCATCATTCCTTGTAGCTGTCTTATTATGGAAGTTGTCACTTAATTGTTCCCTCATCCTGAGTATATCAAGTCACACAAAAATGAAGACTTAAAACAAAATTGAACAACATAAAAGGTATTTACTACTCGTTCGGTTATCCTCTTCCATCCAACAATTATCCATTCTTAAAAATAGTAAAAAATATAACATTTATGAGTAAGTCTGTCATACAAACAACATAGTTATAATAAGGATAAAAGTAGAACATCACTTTGAGGCAATCCTTAAAGAAAAACATCACTCAAAACCACACTAGAGAAAAACATTTGCAAGCCATCATCAAGATCACATTGGGTACCTTAAATTCATAGTACTTGATTGATTACTAATGTTCATTAAGTAATAAAACACAAATTACATTTTTTGATTATTTCATAATTTAAAAGTTAAAAAAATCATCAACAATTGTGATGGCCGTTATGACTGTGACGTGTCCGTTTTGTTTATGATGTTGTGTCGAGGATGGAGTTGCTGGAAGACGAATCTGAATTGATGATCATGGGGTACAAGGCGGTACCAACGGGCAAGGATTGCACCTCAGGCATGCCGAATTCATCGAATGACATCTCCTCACATTCGGTACAGCCTGGCTCATGCATATACCATCTTAGGTGAGAAGGAAAACTATTGTTGTAGTTATGTATATAAGCATGTATGGTATTGTCGCCAATCGGACGAAGCAAAACCTGGTCCGTACGGCCAATTTCTATTCTCCCAATCCACCCACACCAACTGATTATGGATACCAGATTGTCATCACCATCATACTAAACCTCGATTACATTTGTCGAGTTCCCAAACTTTAAGGTCGTTTGACCAGCCGTGTAGCGTCTTCCGTCCAGATGACGCCAATGTCTGGGAATGGTGAGTTGTGCAAGTGTACGCTCGTCTAGGGTGATTTCCATCTTTTCTGCTTAAGGGAAAAGGAGCGGGGGGGGTAGATGCCCAGGCCATAGTGACTGTTGTGGGTGAACAGACTTTGTAAAATATTAGTACTAACAATTGTAAGTATATATAACGATATTATAAATTTTAAAAAAAAGTAGTATAAATTTGCAAAATATAGAGAAATATATTTTTTAAAGTGAAGCAAGTTGTCCATAAACATATTCCCCATGGTTTCTATCAACATCGAAAGGAATGAACCCATCAGAGAACGGGCAACATCATTATGTAGTTTGATGAAACCTGGTCAGGGACCATACAAGTGTACTACTTGTATAAGATCTGAGTGTAGAAGACCCAAAACTTGGAGGAACTGGTGTGCCAGCCAGTTGATGGTTCCTGGCCCAAGTCGAGAGGTTGGAGTACATATATAGTAAAGATGTATAATTGGCTATAAACTTCTTGAGTAACAGAACATGCCATCAAAAGACAAAAATTGATTTAGGATATGGAACTGAAGTAACCATTATGCAATGTGTTTACATTAAAGCAGTACTGAGATAAGACGTATACTCCAAAAAAAACATGAATCAACCATTATGTAAATATCACTACATAGAAGCCATGCAATTTCATTCAATATAAAAATCAAGAGGGCAAACCAAACTTCCTATGGCAGAGAAAAAATTATTGTCAATAGCAACTTGTCTGCATGCCCTTGGTATCTTGCTTCATTGTTGCTTACAGACCCTAATTTTCAGGGATGGTGAAGGTTTTAGTCAATTGGTAGTGCAGAAAAATAAAGACCATTCAAGTTTATGGTAATCAAAGGAAAATTGAAGAAACCACACCCAAAAAAATATGTATACTATAAGTAATTATACAAAGGTCTTATTCTTCCTTAGACATTTCTGAATCCTAGAATATTACACAAGAAATGACCATCTCATAAACCTTGTTCTCTCCTTAGCTTCTTCCTACATACATAAAGATGAGTATCTCTCCCCTTCATTAGCCCAATGGTGGGAACCCCTATTCTCATCAGAGAGCACCAACCCACCAAAGGTGGTGGCCTAGGTAAGGATACATTACTTGCCTATTCATTAATGATTTACAAACAAAGATACATGAGATGTGCAGACATCACATGAGCACCTAAGCGACCACTTTTTAAAAAGTGGATTCTTCATTTTCCTTACAATTTAATACAACAATACACACATTTTTATATGAATACACTAACATTTAGCAAACTTGTATACATAACCAAAACCAATGCTACACTGTAAAATAAAACAACGGAATCATCATATTTCAAGACTGTAAAATAATCCAAGTTTAAATCTAACAAAGAAGGATGGTCGATGGCTTGATATAAATGATTAAGGAAGTGATTATTGGATATAAAACAACGGAATCATCACATTTCAAGACTATCTTCATAAACTGATTATCATATATACCTTGATAGAATGGAAACTATGAGAATGGATGGGAAAGACCATGTGTGTTTATTGTTTCGTGGGGTGCACTTACCTGTCGCGCGCCGAAGCAGCAGGGTGGAAAACCATCGCAGTCCTCGCTGGCAAGTTGGGAGACTGATCTCTTCCTCGGCGTCCCCTCCAACCCTTGGCAACGTCACCGGCACATTGGAGAAGAGCAGAGAGCGTTGTAGTAGGTAGCGTCCACAGTCTGGCAGATTAGGGCATAAAAAGGATAGCTAGGTCGAGTTCGTAGGTTCTGCGAGCAGAGAAAATGTCGGGAGTAAATTTCTCTGCCCAACGCGTGGAGAAGAGGAACCGTTTCGCATGTTGGGGAAGCCACGCGGGAACAGAAAAAATTTACTAATTATGGCCCGGTCATTTGATTTGGCAATTTTGAAATGCCACTAATTAATTATAAAAATGCCTTAATTGGTAAGTCTTTTCTACAAACTCCATAATACGTGGTTTAGAGGCATTTAAATTACAAATGCCACTGCATTACATAAATAGTGGCATTTTTTTAGAAAAGCCACTGGAATAAAAGCCACTAATGTGTATTTTTGATGTAGTGTTTATTGTTGTAATTAATATGTTGTAATCAATATCTGTTGGAGAGAGTTGTATCTCTCGCTGGGACTGGGTCTCACCCATGGGTCACCACATCTTTTTAGGTGGTAAAAGGGAATGAGGTCGAGGTTTTTCTATGGAATAGAACCAACCTGGTGATCAATAGATTCAAAAGGTAGGTCAGTTGTAGATACTAGTAGTAGATTCCTAGTGTCGTCCATGTAATCTTAGGGTAGGATGTGTTTTCTAGATGATCTACTTACATCGACATAAGATTTTGGTAGTATGAAAATGTTTGTAAATATATGGCATGTATATGTGGAATATCTTTTGTATATAGGATGTGGATGAGTCCATTTGACCCCGACGTAAATACCTATTACAATATATGAGAATGGAAGGATGGACCCTTATGTAAATGTTCCAGAGTTTGTTTACATTATTGAAATTGGTTTTAATTATTCCACATTTTTTACTATGGGATAAATTAGTAGTTCATTGTGTTTTGTGTTTTGAGTAATCTCGTTTAGCATGATGAGGTGTCACACTAGGACTCTTGATTTCCTCATGAAGACTCAACTTTATGTTTCCTCGTTTTAGTTTAGACTAGAATGACCCATGGTTATTCAGCTCCTAATCACGGAATACCAGTGCAGGGGTCGCTACATCACTATGGATAGCCCTTTCCAACATGGCTGGAGCACACAACTCAAGACTAGCATGTCACATGCCCATGTAGGCCACACTTATTAGAGGATTTATGGATCTGATTCCATTTTTAATTCTTAGGCCCACAACTGTAAAAGAGTGAAATCACCCCTTTACTAAAAGTTTAAAGAATTGGCATCCATTCCAAACACACTCAAAGGTATGATGGAATGCGCATAAATTTTCCAAATTTATTAAACATTAGTATACAAAAAGATCATTGGAAAGTAGCGGAATAAAGAATAACTGACTATATTCAATTTCATATAAAGGTTTACAAAAATACATCAAATTCTCCCATTAGGGTTTACATCAAGATACACAATTAGGATCTAGATAGAGGGAAGTCTAACTACCACAATTTTGTCTCCAAGCAACATCTCCGTCAGCTAAATCCAAGACAAAGTTATGTTCTTCATGACATATTCATCACCTTGCTCATCATCTGGGTGGTTGGGAAAGCACCCAACAAAAGAAGGTAAAAGTATGTGTCACAAAACTAGTCCAGGATAACAAGAAAAGTAAATCAAGTAAAAGTAGGCTAGGATTCATCATAAGATGAAGATAACAAGAGAATGAGGCCATATATAAAAGAAGATTTCGATAGATGTTTGCCATAAACAAAGTATAATAAAAGAATTGCATGCATGATTAATATTGACTACCTTAACTAAGTAGGGTTGAGGAACCTACAGCACCTTCAACCAAAAGGTGAGGGGATAATAAGACATTCCCAGTCACCTACACACACTTTGTGTATGGTGGAGAATAAGATGTTCCCCAGGGGAGAAATAGCACATTCCCCAACTATGGGTGGTCGTACATAAGTACCGCTACTATAGCTAGTTAGTATAATAAAATCATCATGCTATAATTAATGGAAAGTAATAGCATCAATAAAATAGATCATGGTAGAGGGGTACTAAGACCCAAGAATAATATTCCAAAATAGATTATGAGGCAAGTATATCAAAAGAATCAAGGGCATAGGATATAGGGTTCAAATAAACCTCATTGTGTAAAAAGTAGGTCATTGCACAAATATCTCCCAACTTAAGGTGTAAATGCATATACCTTTAATATTGATTCCAATTATCAGCTTGCACCACTTAATCAATTCCAAGTTCCATTTTTTCCTATTTTCTATGTATTAACATGCATTAGGGTTTTGCACATGCATAAAGGTGAAGGAAATCCTAGTTTTAGACTTTTCACATAAATCTCCAATTTAGACTCTAAAAACATCATCATTGTTTTAGTTAGGGCTTTTTAATCAAAATGACATATAATATTATTTATTTTGAAGGTATGCACTTTTAGATGCATTTTTGATGATTTTTAACTAATTAATTAATTCTCAAAAACACTTTTTCAAAAAACATAGAATCAAGTGTCGAAAATATTATTATTAGAAAGCTCATATTTTTTTGATTCCATAACATATCTTACTTTTATTTTTTTACCAATGAATCAAAAGATATGAATTTTCCAAAATGGACCAATGATAACTTGCCACGTAGACACTTCGTTTGAAAACAGAGACAGTAAAAGAGAGTGAGAGAAGGGGTAATGCCACGGGTTAACAACCTAACTCCACTCTACACCTCAGGTTCCAACATAAGGTGTACAATAGAGTTAAAGTTGCCCATCCCTAAGTGGATCAAACACATGAATATATAAATGCATCGAATAAAGAGCTTCCATACATAAACTAAATTGTTCATTACATAGGGGCCCGAAGGCATAGGATTTCTACAGAAGAAAACTTAATACATGAGAAACTAATTACATAAGAAAAGAACATAATCTAAGAGTCCCATTTAGCTTTAGCATCCCCATGATAAATCTGGTTTTTGTAAGCCAGCATATAGAGTAGCGACATCATCTTCCTTTCATCATAAGAATCATAAGCAGAAGGTACCTATAAAACATATGCAAGTGGTACACGTCAGAACAATATATAAATATATTGTATTGAGTACACCTACGTGTCATTTAATTTAACTCTCATCATATCTTGGCAATAACATTAAAAGTAAACTTGGCAGTAATAAGCAATATGGCAAAATCAGGCTTGAACAAAAGTAAGTTTATTAATAACAGAGAACACATATCTTTTAAGCATATTTTCCATTATATCAATCATGCATTACTACCAAAGAGTTGAATTCATTAAAGCCTTTATGATCACTACCAAAGAATTGGATCATATGTACAATGTGACCACTACCAAAGAGTTGGGTCACTTCCAAGCACACTACCAAAGAGTTGGTGCTTTCAATATAATGGACAGAAATATATTATGTTTAGGTTTTGCAAAATATATATATAAAGCACACATCATCAAAGTTGGATACTCATATAGCTCTATTTCAAACAATACCATATGCCAAGTTCTTACACTATTTTACAACCATACATTATTATAGGCCAAGTGAGAGTTAATGGTGTACCTTCCACTCAGAAGTGGGGAGTCCAGAGATGCTCCTCATTGGTACCTTTGATTTCCTAAAATTATTGGAGATTTGGTATTTATTAGTTATATTGTTCAAATCACCATTATTCTAAAGAGTATATAAAAGGCCCTTTTATAGTGTTGGAGTCATGAGAGTTGAGTATGAGTCTTAGAGTATGGATTTGAGTTCAAGATTAGTAGTGTCACATCATAGTAGGGTTATAAGGTCAAAATCATGGTCTTTAGATCATGTTAACTAATTATGCACATATTGATAATTCAAAATAGGGAAAAGAGGGATAATTAGGTTTTATTGATAATTGAGTCTCAATAATTGGATTTGATCATTCCATAGTTATATAGATGCAAAAAGGTGATGATCATAGGTTTTTGGTGATTTATACATGTTCGAGTATTTTCTAAATAATTAGATAAGATATAATCATATTTGAGCATGAGAAATTATTCGAGTCATATTTAGGGTCAAAACATGTCAGATTAATGATCCTCGTATTTTTTTTATCAAAAAGGAGTATGCGTTCATATTTTTCTGACACTCCTATGATTTATTATGATTTTCTTAAGATCAAGGTACTTTCTGACAAATCTTGAAAATTGAAGATTAATAACGAGAAGGGAAATAATGGTGGGCCATTGGATGCTTAGATCCAACGGTCAGGCTTTTATCGCACAATCTAAGAGGGATGAATAGTCAGCTGAGGTGGATTTACCTCAGTGGTCCAACTGGACTCGAGCGGGTCCCTCTCTTCTTTGCTCAATGCTTCACAGCAGGTTGGCAACTCGATCTCCGGCGAGCTTGTGTGATGGTTGTGCTCCTCCTCATATGTGGGTGATGATTGGGTTAGCTTTGCGAGGTCCTTCCACAGCTAGACGGCCAAGCCTCAGGTCGTGGCTCCCTCCCAATCTATGGGTTGACTAGGAGTTCGGCGAGCTGCACAGCTCGCAGCGGAGGAAAGTTGAAGGGGGAGAAGCAGGTGGTTTTGAGGTGGTTCAAGGTGTCGTTGAGGTGGATGAAGGTGCCCCAAAGCTATTTGCATGATTGATTCGAGGTGAGGTGGTAGGGAGCGGCCAGGTCAGGAGCTAGGCGGCGGTGTACAGGAAAGAAAGGGGCGAGCTCGAGGTCATGGATTTCTGGGATCTCTTCGGGCAAATTGGAGGGTGAGGTGAAGCAAAGAGGTGTCGACGAAGCTGTAGGTGTTCTTAAATAGAAGAGGAAATGAGAGAGGAGAGAACTCCCAAATGGGCTCGGTTGTAGTTGGAGAATAGGTCTCACCGACGTGGTCGTGGAGAGGAGTGTGGGTGGTTATAGAGGTCGTGTGAGGGGTCAGCATGTTTGTGGAGATGAGGTGGAGGCATTGCCTCGATTAGTTTCTCGCAAAGTGGGTCAGAGTGAAGAGTAGGGGTCGAGGTTGTAGACTCGTGGTTGTAGCCACGTCTTCCCGAGTTGAGTGGAGGTTAGGGATGATCTTCTGGCCGTCGGATCTTCCTTAAATCCATGGATGTGCCATCAAGCGGTTAGGGTGGCTCCGGGGAGAGGGAGTCGCAGATTGTTGACCTTAGCTCCGCGTGACAAAGGAATAAAATTGCAAACTTAGGTTACAAGATGGAAATCGTGACAAACTTTTGATCAAACTATAGACAAAACTTGTAAAAGCCATAGAGGGAGCTAGAAATGTCCAAATGACATGAAATTTGGACCCTAGCTTCACCATAGCATACCCCACGTGTTAGTAAGGTTTGGGCCCGAGATCCCAATCTTGGAGTGGTAAATTAATCTTTATGTGAATTAGGGTTTTGAAATAGATTAAAGATTAAAGGAACAAAGTATAAAAGAAATTAGAAAACCCACTTTTTTTTAGAGAAAATGGATCGATTCATTACTTGTTAGCCATACGGCATCTACAATTGAGAAGAAACATACAGACAGAACATACAAACATCACGTTCAGTAACCTAAGGACACTACAACTCATATTGGAACAAGAGAAAGACACTTCTGCATTGATTCTTCTTCCTTGAGGCTGTCTTAAGCAGCTTTCCATGAAGAATTCCTTCAACCTGAGCGTTGAGTAGTGGTAGAGGGGATGGAACAAGATGATATTCTGCTCATATATCAACTCAAACGAAGCCATACAACTGAGTAATAAGATCAATCCAAAGCAAAGATGAGATTTAGCCGTAGCAAGATATCTCATCGCTCTCCTGAAGAGAGGTCCCAGCGAAGCGCGACAGATAAATGCCGACTAGCGGCGCCAAAATGGGTAGATCAACTGCCAAAAACCACTGGCTAAACAAGCCAAGACATAACGAAAAAAGGAAAACAACGTAGACTGAAAAACGCACAAAGGAACGGGAAACTTGGGTTACGCTATCCCAGAAAGCCGGCAAGCTGTAGCAGAAAGTGATCGCAGCAGCAAAGAGGGGAGCTGAGGTGTGCCTCAGCGCCCCTTGCGCCGCAACCACCACCCCCACCGTGAGTACCATCGAGAACCGGACCCAAGGGTCCAGAAACCGGTGCCGCTCGGAACAGAAAAGGAGGAAGTCGATCCCGCCACAGCTGACCACCAGGATCTGGATCCGCCCTACCCAAGCAAAGAGAGAGCCCGGGGGGAGCAGGTCGGCGCACACCGGCAGCCGGAACCCCTCCCCCAAGCCAGCCATGCACAGGAGCGCCGGCCCTAGTCGCTCTTCTGTCTCCAGACGTGAGCGAGACCCGGTGCTATCTTAGAAAACCCACTTTATCATAGGTAAAATAGTAAAAATATGGGGTGTCATCTCCCTCCCAGCCTCGATGCCATGGCGGAGAGCAAGCACCAGCTTGCTTGGGAAAATTTTGGGTGAATCCACTACACTCGACGAAATTAAACACACAAGTACTCGAAACGAAGAGCACGAGAAACCGAACAAGTTGGTACTTAAGATTGCACCAAAGATGGAGAAAGCATGGAGAGAAGGGCTCTGCAAGTTCTACGTCTTTAGCATCTCATAGTAGGGTCAAACAAGGATGAAAATCCAAATTAGCTATAGCATCGAGTTGTAAATATGATGGAGGTGCTAGAGGTATAGGTATTTATAGGCAAGAGGGTCTAGGTTAGGGTTTTTGAACTTGGGGTGAGAGAGGAGTTTTGGCTGATGTGGGGATTTCTAAAATATGTGCCAAAACAAAAAAATCTTGGGATAAACTTGTGCAGAATCGAGAGAGGAGTCCATTGAGACAAAAATCACTTGATTTAGTTGAGAGATGAGAGAGATATGGCCATCCAAAAAATCACAAAAAATTTGGAAATTACCGTTCATACGGCTAGAGAGGTAGGGGATGACTCTGACGTTTAATTCAACTTTCCAACTTTATTCTTTTGATGCATTTAATGTATAAAACTTTCTATAATTATTTTAAGGTGCAAACAAAGTCCAAATAAACTCAAATTTGGTAAGTTAACTAATTTTGGGGTGTGGAATCTGAATATAAAATTAGATTTGCTTTTTCAGAAAGTTAGATTAGTCAATTAAGCTAATTACTATTTTCTCTTTCTTCTCTCATTAATGACTCTAGGATTCTCCAAAAATAATAAAACTCCACTAATAAGTCATATTAAGTGGATACGAATTTGCCATTATTTTTATTTGTTGATCTTGTTTATTATTTTAATTAATGATTTTAAGGTTTTACACACTATCTCTCTCCTAAATTTATCTTCTCATAAAATATTTTCCAAATTGAGTCAAAATTCATAAAAAGATATATTTTTAACATGTAGAACATGAATTTGGCATTATTTAATTTTTCTGAAGACTTTTATTATTTTATTTTATACATTTAAATTTTATCACTTATTTTATCCTTTTAATTTGTTATAGGAATCTAGAAACTTTCTAAAAATGTAAAACTTGTCCTATAAGCATAAATAAACGTGTGGAACAAGATTTTGGCATTAATTAATTTTTTTCAACATATATCTACTATTTTTGGTCTATAAGTCATTTTCTCTCTCCTAAATAAAATAAAATATTTGTCATCGACCAAATTAAATACAAATTCATACATAGATTCATTTTGGCATGTAGATTACGAATTTGGAATTATTTTCTCAATTTAAGGATGGTAGATATTTTATTTTACCTTATTGTCTTATCTCCTATTTTCTTTTAATAAAGACTTTAATATATGCATTTATCTTCCAAATTAGGTGATACTTGACCCTTAAGTTTCTTTTAGATCAAGAAAATGAGATTGTGACCCAAATTATCTTTGTGGGTTTCTATGTAGGATTTTTGGAACAATATATTCCTCATTATCTTCTTTTATCCAAAATATCCCATATTATCCCCAATTATTTCATTTATCATCTCCTTTATGTATATGTTGGGATTTCTTTTCTTTTTCATACTCTAAAAGATAGTAGAAAGTTCTACAACGAATTTCTTTATTATTTTTATCACTTAAGTGGACATGTTACATATTAGACCCATTACTATTCTTCCACTGGGGTATTTGTGCATAAACCCATATATTGGTGAAAAAGGTGAACAAATGTTCATTAAACCATCATATTCTTGAAAAATTAAATTGAAAATCCAGAGAGGATAGAAATGAAACGAAAAGATTGGAAAGTGTATCAAAAGGCAAAAAGTCCAGAATTCGGTATGTTACAACTACCCAAAGCTCTAGTAGAGTTTAAAGAATGACAACTGGGAGCACAAACCACCACTAGCCTTAATTGCATGCCTTGTCCTCACTCACATGCAATCTAAGGATAACTTCTTGATTGATCACCCATCCTAGTACTATTCTGGGTTGAGCATGCTTAACCAAAAAGTTCTTTAGTGATGGTCTTTCATAAAAGGAGGTTCACCTTGGTGATATGGATATTCCAATCATTCCTTTTAAGATCATTCTACTGAAGGCCTCAAGACCTGGGATGTTATCCCACTTAGACTCTTGATGTCCTTACCATCACTCAAATATAAGGCCTCATAATCATTCCCCATTTTAGAGCAGACCCATAATGGCCCATGAACACCCAGCTTCCGATCATAGCTACAAGTGTATGGATGGCTACATCACCATGGATAGACCTTTCCTACATATCTGGACTGCATAGCTCAACACTAGCACATGCCCCACCTACTGGGGGTATTATGTATCTGATACCATTTGTAACACCGAGGCCTACTGACCAAGGCTATAGTAGAGTTTCAAGAATGACAATTAGCCCCACAGACCACCACTAACATTAACTGTGTGATTTGTCCTCACTCACATGAAATCCAAGATAAACTTCATGATTGGTCATCAATCCTAGTACTACTTCAAGTTAAATATGCTTAACTATGGAGTTCTTAGTGTTGGTCTCCCTAAAAAAGAGGTTCTCCTTAGTGATATGAGAAGTTCAATCATTCCTTTTGAGATTATTTTATCTAAGGCCTCAAATCTTGGGATGTTACATTACCCCACATATGTAAATAAAGTCTACCATTAATTTTTATATGAGTACCTAATTGGATATTAGGATGTTGTTCAAATTTTGGTGGAATAATTCCTCTCTACTTATTATAAATGCATTTAGTACTCTAAGAACCTAATAATGTAAATCACAAAATTTCATAACTCAAACCTAAAATATAACTAGATTTTTATATTTTTCATGGTCAAATTAGGTAACATACTTAATTTCATTAGAATTTGATGACCCGAGCTAGGTTAATTGATGCTAAGAAGAAAAGAGTACGTACATTATATATTATTTGACCTAGTTATATAATAATTTACCTGATTGGCTTATTTTTGAACTAAATCGCTGCTTAGTTCACTAAGTTCTACGAGTCACATGATACCATGATTAAGAAAAGTTCTTCAAGATATGTTGGATCATGATCTAACTGTGGAAACTTTGTCTCCTTCCCCCGCTCTTTGCGTACCAATAAACAACAATCAGCAGCATCTCCGATGATGCCTCTCTCCTCCTTTACTCCATTATTTACTAACTTCTTGCCATAATCAATTTTAGGAGACCATTACAAGTCCATCAAACTATAGTTTCGTTACTCTTGTCATCCCTGTAGAAAATTCCCCACCTCCATCCTCTTCCTCCATTGTTGCAAACCCACAGATTAGGCTACAAGTAATCCTATAAGAAAAGGAAGAACACCAAAGCATCTTCGGACCCCAAGGGATCCCCTACTACATTCAATTCATCCAAAGTCTATTTGTAGTGTCGTCGATATATCTAGTTCCATCGGAAGAGATGGCAAGCTTAAGCATGGTTTTCCCTAAAATCCAATCAAACTATTCCTCCATTATGTCTCCTCAATGATCCCAAATCATCTTCCAATTGTTATTTTCTCATGTGTTTCCCCGAATCAACATAGAATATATCTCACCTTTTGGTTCTCTTTGACGCTCATAGACGTGACTATCCAATGACCTTGCAACCACAAAAGAACCTACTTTGGCTCTGCATGACCTCAATGGATGTTTCTCTAACCTTAGTAGTTAAATCCCCACATAATTTCTAAGGTTTTGAATTCAAGCTCCATTCCCATATTTCGGGTGATCTCTATAAGGTTATAGTGTGTACAATATCATCTCACATCCTAGAATACTTACTCATCTCCACCTATCTCTATGAGTTTTTTTCTTGACTTTAGGAGGCTCAATGATATAGAAAATCACAATTTTGGTTTTCCCCCTACTTATCTTGTCATGAACATGGCATAAAGATTGAGTAACTGACCACTGTAGAGCCTCACCTATTCTCAATGGGTTGGTCTCAGTCTCAAAAACTCCTTGCAATTCCTCTCTTCTTCCAAGACATCAAACTCTCTGAGTTCTGATCAAAGTTTGGAGCTCCATTGAGGTTCTTCACGCACCATGGACGGCAAAGAAGAAACCATGTTGCCATTTTATGGCTTTATCCTTGTCATTTTTATTATTTGTCACACTTCCATGGATATTCTAGGTTTGGTGTGTCATTGCTTTGGTATCAATCGCATGTGGGTTTAAATGATATTATTACTGAGTTGACCACCATCATACCTAATATCAATAGATAAAGATAAGCACAAATCAGAAATTCAATCCTTTTTTACATACAATTTCCCAAAAATGTTTTAATTGATTTGTCTCCATTGTGATTGGCTAGACTCCACCCAATTATAGATAGTTTGTAGAAATTTCTATGGGGCTCATCTGAAAAGACCTATATATGAAAGTTAATCATTTTTTAAGACCTAAAGTATGATCAAGGTTTCATACCTAGTTTCACAACAAAGGTTCCATGATTTTATTTAAAACTCTAAAAATCTTGGAAAATCATGATGAATAATGTATTTATATGTTGGATATGATAACTAGGGTTGATCAGGATACATACTATTTTTGGTATCACTCCTCAGTATCAGGTGAGTGGTCATGCACACTTACTAAAATTTGGGGTTTCAGGTTTTCATATTATTTTCTTATTTGTTGATAATGTCCCATTTAATGTATGAATCCATTAATGTTTCATAAATTCTTATGGAAAATTATTCTTAGATTAAGAATTCAAATTTTCTATTGTTTGAATGTATAGGTTATCAAGTTGAACATTATGTATTATTTCCATGTTGATGTATCATGAAATTAGGATAATCATGTTTAGTGAATAAGAAATCATGTTATGTTGATATAGTCCTCCAAATCATGGTATGTTGATATAGTCATCTCAATCATGTTTAAGTGAGCCTTAACCGGCCTTATGAGCTCTGTGGGAGCATTATTTGATCCTTAACGGACCTCATGAGCTTTGTGAGAGCATTATGTGAGCCTTAGCCGACCTTATGTGAGCCTTATCAGTGTTTTGAGCATTGCGGGTGCATTCAGGAGAGTGATTATATCAACTCAAGTAAAATATCAATACATTAAGAAATATAGTCAAGTTAACCAAGTTCTCATGTAATCATGTTAAGTAATTTCATCCCAAGTTATTTTCATGTCATTTCAAGCATAAGTAATTTTCATGTATAACTACTGAATGCCACTTACACATTTTACATTGCTTTGCATGGTTGGGTACAAGATGTCTACATGTGAGGAGAAGGAGAGGAAATAGAACCAAAGACATTAGCTTAAGGAAAATGAGGATCCATTGAAATAATAAGAGTGTCTTGATGGGGTGCCATTATCCATCTCGGTTTAGTTTCATGTTTTATTACATGTTTTTTTCTGCTTAAGTCTGTGTACCAAGTCATAATTTGTATGAAGTTTCCTTTTTATGTAAACTATTGAGAATGAGAAACAAAATGTGTCCCAAATATGGTTATGCTTCAATTATTTCTTATTCATAAAACTTGAGAATTGTGAACCCCAACTGTATTATAAGTTATGAATTGATGCTTCCACTCATCTATATGTGTGCAAGCTTTGGGGTGTTACAAACATGGTATTAGAACAAAAGGATAATTTTCCACTAGGCACTCTCATGGTTCTCAATAAGTTTAATGTCAATTTAAGTTCACCGGGTTCAAACCTACTCATGCTTCTAATATTGAGGAAATTAAGTCATGAGGTTTGGATGAATATCCCCATTATTTGAGGAGTGGTTGAAGGTGGAATAAAATGGTAAGGAATAGTAAGTGTTAAGGTTATGTATATGAATATATGAGTATTAGGAATAGATGTGTATCTTGTTTGGATCTTTTGTATTAACCGTCACATAAGGTAAGTCATCTCATCTCTGAATGGTGTGGCCAACCAATTAAGAAGTGTAGAAGGTGTTCCATGAGTACAAAGCTTATTGTACATCTCTTTCCTTCTTACTAGTGCATGTTGTATGGAACATGTGCACTATTAGGTTGGTGGGGAGTTTCATAATGAGGTCTTATGTTGTTGGGGTATGTTCCTAATAAACACATATCCTTGGATATCACAAGGATGGGTAATATAAGAGACCTAAATTAGATAGTCACAAAAACCTAATAGAGTAGTTGGTGAAAAGTTATTATTTATGAAAGATTAGATGCAAAATACATTTATGAATAAGTTATAAGGATGAACAAAAGCAAATATGAGTAATTATAAGAAAGTAATGTTAATTAAGTGATTCTTCAAGTTAAATGGGCACTTTGGTGTGATGAGCTCTTGGGAGAAATGAGCACTTGGGTGAAATGAGATCTTTGGAGCAATGAGCACTTTGGTGCAAGGTCACATGGAGAACTTCACTTAATTGACTCAATGAGTAATAAGATTATGATAATGATAAAGGTATGTATGTACTTTTTGTAGGGAAATACAATGACAAAGATGGTAGTGGAAATAAAAACATTTGGCCATATACCCCATAACCAGTGGATCACTCAACAACTATGAAGTGGGAAATAGGGTTGCAAGGCATATACCTGGTCCTAGAGCAAGTGTAGCAAATATCTATGTAGCGTTGTGCTTCTTTCTCAAGCAGCACTTGAACAGTAGTTAGTGGTTGCCTCCTGGTGTACCACCACAGATGGCGGTCGACGATTTCCTCCCAGTGTCATTGCAGCAACCTCCACGCCTCTACATAGTCCACACATACCACTGGGAACGCGTCTTCATTCTTCTAGAATTGACGGGAAGGAGTTGTCCCTTCATGTTGTCAACAAGATAGCATTGACTTTCTTCCCTATGGCTATCTCTCTATTTTATAGGTAAGATGCATCTAGCTCTCACATTACCACAATGTTGAGATGAGGAATATTTTTCCTGAGAGCCTTGGCCACCTCCCCTTTATATAGGAGTGGATGAGTTAGGGTTTCTACACTTCTGGAGAAATGATGAGACATATTTCATGAATTTTTGGCTACTGCAGATCATTGGTCTATTAATTGGACACTTCTGTCGGTCTATTGGATATTTTTCCCATTACAAACATATCGACTTTTAATGTGAGGATTAATACACGTCATTGCTTCAACACCAATTACTTGATCCAATCCTACTGACCGTCTAGTCATTTGATCGGACCTTTCATTCGATCAACTAAAAACTCCAGTCATCCATCTGATAGCTAACGTTGTTTAAGTTGATTGCCTAAACACCTTAGTAACCTAGTTAAACGTTATCCATGAGAAACTCCTATTCCAAGTTCATCCTATGTTTGTGACCCTATAGGTCCCAAGTTACATTGGCAGTGAATGTCCATAATTAGATTATGACATAATAAACAATGAGCAGTATCGTTGCTACCCAAGAAATTGGAAAGTTAAAGAACAACTTCAACCTACATTCTATGAGTAGTGTTACCGTAATTGTATAGTTCCTTTGTCATTGATATCCAGATTGAACTCAAGGCATGGAATCATCATCCTCTTAATATCAATTCATGTTCCTTGAACTAGAAAAGACTCTATGAGATGCATATGATCTCACATATCACATATTGAGTCACATGAGTATGTAAATACGTTTCTTAGTCTCTCTTATCAAGTAGACATGATATCAACTTCTATAGGAGGGACAAATCTCATCTCCATCACTCACAGTCAACCCCCATGTGTCACAATGTACACGAGCACCACCTTTACGGAAACCCTTATTCAAGTTCATGTTGGATGGTGTCAAAGTTCATCAAACAACATGTGATGAGTATAGTGACTTCAAGTCGAAGAAACAAAATCACCACTATAACTTTGGGAACTGATTGTGACCACCATTCTATGGTCTCCATGTATCACTCTAAACGTGGTTCTATCAGGTACACTACTTTATAACAAGTGTCTATGTGCTTTGACTTGATATCCTATATCATGATGAATGAGACTATGTCATCAATCAACAAACATTCTAGTCTTATTTATTATTTTTGTCTATTTTTCTTCCACAATAATATATGACTAGGGACTTAACTAGAATGTGTGTACTCTTATCATACATATGATCTCATTATTCAGGTCATAAACTGAAAGACTTTTTTCATCGAGTAACATCATTCTTTAGACATATACCATGTTTGTGCCATCCTCTCATGCCTAAGACAAACATAATTACCTTTATTATTATCAAATCAATCACATGATGCCCCATTACAATCATGATATGATCGGCTCTCTAGGCATTAACACTAATAGACTCCCACTTACACTTAGAGCCAATCACCTACAAATCTAATTCCAAGCGATCTTAATATCTCCATCATTTTTCTGCTATGAAAGTGTTTTTTTAGCAGGTTAAAAACATTTTCTTCTAGTCTTTACTTTGCAAGTCTTCACATATCCTCTTTGTATGAACTTTCGTATGAGATGGAAATGTCGTAGTATGTTATCTGAGTTTCTTGGCCTATCAAATAGCTTCATTGTTGCCACATTATTTCTAATGTGCCATCATTGGTTGGAACATCCCACAATATCATCTAAATGAACTTCTTGATCCATACAGCATCCTCTATTGTGTTTAAAACAACAAGGTAATCGACTTCTATTGTAGAATCAGCAATGGGCTCTTGCTTGAAACTTTTCCAACTTACAAATCCATTTTAAGGTCAAACACTAATTCAAATTGGCGACCGTTAATCTTCTTCACTAGTTTGGAGGCTTGCATTAGAGTAACCCTTTACACTCAACTCTTATCACCATAAACAATGAACTAAACCTTAGTGCTTCTCAAGTACTTAAGTATGTTTTATGGTAGTCTAGTGACCTTCATTGGGATATGATTGATATATGCTCATCATGTCCAAAATGTAAGAGATAATGGAATGAGTACATAATATTGCATACATGAATGATCCAATTGTGAATGCATATTGCATCTTACTCATAAATTCCTATTCTTTACAAGAACTGGGACAATGGGCTCTTGAGAGTCTAATTGTATGGAATATGGACAAATTTTCTCTCTTTAACTCATGCATATTGAACCCCTTCAACATCTTGCCAATGTATGTTTTCTTACTTAGGTCAGTAAGCCTTCTAAATCTATCTCTATAGATATTAATTCCTAAGATATAGGATGCTTCACCTATGCTTACATAATATTATATACATGAAATATCTAATTACAAATGCATATGGCATCTTACTCATGTGCTCTTATTGTTTACAAGAATTTGGACATTGGGCACTTGAGATACTAATTCTATGGAATATGGACACATTTTATCTCTTTAAGTCATGCATGTTGAACCCCTACAACATCTTGCCAATGTTTGTGCTCTTACTTAGGTCAGTAAACCTTCTAGATCTATCTCTATAGATCTTAATTCTTGAGATATAAGATGATTCACCTAAACCCTTCTTAGAGAAGGTACTTTCTCAGACAAGTTTTATAACGACCCCGCCTCTCGGTAACCCCTAGTAAAGGGAGACCAAGAGATCATAGGTGTTATCCCAATACAGGATTAGTGGTTTTGCAAATAATCAATAATAATTAATAAATTCTACAACAACTAAGCTTGAAAATGGAATAAAATTTTTCTTTTCTCATACCTTGCAAAATATAGGAGTTGAAGGACTTTATCCCATATAACAACTATCTATATAAAATCCTCCAATCTTTATTAAGCTTTATTCCATCATTGTCACTTTAAAGGAATATCTATTTTCTTGATAAACCTAAAACTCTGACAAACAAAATGACGGTCATTATAATGAATTATACTGGTATGTGGGGGAACTAAAATCTTGCATTTAATTGTAACAAAATATTGTAAGCAATTATGATTTAACAAAACAACTTTATGTTTTAAACATGACTACTCAATCCTTACATACCCTAGCCTCTGTGTTGTCCCTATAGTGGACATGGATAATACCTCTCATAGGTTAGATCTCAACTAGCCCCCATGATCCTACCATACAAGTAGATCAATACATAGGGTCATGGAGTCGTATGGTCCTACCCAAGGGTAGACCAACACATCGACTCATGATGACCTGATGATCCTACCTCACAGGTAGACCATGTACTAAGTCATCTAATAACCTTATGATCCTACCTCACGAGTAGACCATGTACTAGGTCATCCATCTCATCATCATCAAAGCTACAGAGGAGGACCAGGATTTGAACCAGTCATGCACATATAATTATGGTGGTAGTCATAGTATTTTTATAGTTGCATGAAATAAATGTCAACCAAGCAGTTAATTTCAAGAAATAGATAAGACTTCGAAAATCACCATGAAACTAGATAGATTAGTCATAAGTGTAACCACATACCTATTTTGAAGATCTCAAAGAAGCAATATATCCAAATCCAACTAGATGTCCAATCAAGCAAGCCAATCAATCAACAAACATTGATCCTGAAAATATGTATACTGCCTAATTGTCACAAACATATCCCAAACAACTCCTCATTGACTTGGGACACTTTTTTGAGGTTTCTAAGTCTTATTAGGATTCATTATGGTTTCTTAGATCAATTTCTCAAACTTTATCCTTTTTAGGTCAACAAACCCTAAAATAGCTTTTCTACTCATATATTCCCCTAATTACTCAAATTATTCATATTAAGGGTCTTTTATACTCAAATTGTCTTTGTACAACATATCTCTGTCTTATTCAAGGATTTGTACAATTAAAACCATTAAAAGTCATAATTATCAAAATTAGGGTTTCTGAGCCCATTAATGCATATTCATGTACATGGAACCCTAAATTCATCCAATTATGTAAAAAGATCATCTTTTTAGATCCAATTATCACTTTTATTAACAACAGGTTAATATTGGCTTAAATTATCCAAAGAACATTATTAAATCCAACTATCATCAAATCTAAGGGTTTTTCATTAATTAAATCATTAAAGATGATAATTTGATGAACTTTTCAAGCATATTTAGGATTCAATTATATTTGTGATTCGTTCGGTAGATCTGGTCAAGGTAGTTTTCGTTTACCAATGCATAGGCGGTAGATCTGGTCGAGGTAGTTTTCATTTACCAACGCATAGACCTTCTTATGACCGCCGGGGGCTTGCTTCGCTCGGTTCCATGTTGTTTTTCCTCCTCGAGTTGTACTCGTTATTGAAAATAGGAGTTATGAGTTCTTGAGGCGAGAGCGACCCGGGGGGAATTCTAGATTACCCCCCGCCCAGAAAAAGTCAAAGTGACCAAGATGAAAGGGAAAAACTTTTGTTTCACATTTCCTGAAAGACCTTGGATTCCTTGAGTTCTCCTGATCAAAATTCATATATAACTTATTTTCATATGAGCATCCTAGCAATTTCTACAATTTTTGCAAGATAAACATTTTCTAGCCAATAACATGTTGACACGTTAGCAACTTACTTGTTTTTAGTGACTCGCTGATAAACATTCGAAAAGACATGCTCACCCTGGAGTTGTAATAGAACATGGAGGGGCATTACGATCATATCTGCCTCTATCTTCTTCAACCTTCGTTCTCTCATGCTTTGCGAACCAGGCATTTTTAGTGGTCTACAGGTGGGTTGACCTTGTACTGTAGGGCGTCAAAATGGAGGGCACAGGTGCGGCAACCTCCGCTAGACCCTTCCGAGATCACTCTTGTACTCAATTCCCTCTGAGATGGCTCCGCTGGTGAGGATGGAGAAGAAGATCCCCGGCAGGTTGCAGGGCGGAAAAGAGGATAGAGGACCATGCTTAGACTAGGAATTGGTAGCATAGAGGAAACTCTGGAGTCGGGTAGAACATCGTTCACAGGGTACTTGTTTCGTAGAGTTTGTTCTATCCTTTTTATAGATATAGGGTATGGTAGCTTGGTCGTTGGAAGTAATGAGATTTAGGGAAAACCTCAAAGTCATTTCAAAATAGGCAAAATCTGGTATGAAAAGAAGCGCTTTCCCCTTATGAATCTATTAGAGAGATTTCTAATCTCGCACACCCACTAAATTGCAAGAAAATCGAGTGGGAAACTAACAAAACTAAGCTCTAGTTTCCTTTCTGGGCTGAGGTAGGTGACGAGCATCCACCTTCGAATCTCAGATTCCACGCGCCAAAAACATTTTTACTCAAATTGGAAATTAAAAGATTTCCCTCTCACCTTAGGGAATCTTGTAAAAATCATAACTCTCAAACCACTTATTCAATTGCTCCAAAATTTTAAGGTAAAGTCCATAATGATTTAAAATACTTGTGTGCCAAGTTTAAGGTTCAAAAACGAAAGTATGAGAGACTTTTCTTCATAAGCAAGTTATCACTTATTAAGGCATATTTTATACATATTCTCTCTCTCCTCTTCTTTTATATCCTTTATTTGGACTCCTTTTACCATTAGAAACTATGTCAACTCGAAATATCATCCATGATGATTATTCAAACATCTTTACACATATTTCCTCATATTTTCATCATTATCTAAAATTTCCTTCTTAATAAAGCAATATGTGATTTCTTCTTTTTATTTTAATCATATTGGACTCATTAATATATTATGATCCATAAAATCACATGCACAAATAAAATATTGCATCGGGAACCCATCTAATACATATAATTCATACAAATTCCCATAATCATACATTTATTGGGGAAATTGCATTTCCAACCATATGAACCCAAGAATTGGGGTTGTAACATCCTTCCCCTCTTATAGGAATTTTGTCCTCAAAATTCCACCAAACATACAAACAATTTAGGATAAGACCTTTTCATGTCCACCATTGGCTCCCATGTGGCTTCATCCTCTCCATGGTGCTTCCAAAGAACCTTTATCATGTTATATTCTTTATTCCTGAGCTCTTTCTCTCACCTTGGTATCTCATACCCTCATAGGTGACTCAGGGTAAGTTAGCCTCCCTTGAAGCTCAATAGGTTCAATGCTCAGCATATGGATTAGTTACATCATATAGTGCTCTAGATTGGACACATGGAACACATCATACATCAGATTATCCTGAGGGGTAAGGCTAAACATAAGCAACTCCACCAATCCATCTCAAATGGACCCATGTATCAGGGACTCCACTTTCTCCTCTATAGCTCAGAGGGGTCGGGTTTCATAACACATATTTTTTTTTGGTGAACGTAGGGTGGAGCCTCTATATTATAAAGCAAAAGCAGTTACAAAGTGTAGCCACAGTAAAACAAAGCAAACTATACAAACAGCAAGAAAAAAAACTAACTACAAAGAGCTTCTATATCCTTGATATGAGTCTCCCAAAGCTTCCTCGTATCAGTGTAAATACCCCTAAAAACTCTTGAGTTTATTTCCCTCCATATCATGTAAATAGTATAGCAAGCAGCCAACTTAACCTTTCCCTTCAAGCATAGCAGGTCGGAAAAGGAATTAACAGCCACAACACATTTCTGTTGATTCCTCCAAAAATCCTAGATCTCACAAGTATACTGACAGTTAAAGAATAGATGGGCCGCACTTTCTACCTATACCATGCACAAAGCACATCTCGAAACCATTTGAAACCCTACCCTCTGTAGATAGTCGATCGTGGGAACCTTACCAAGAAAACACTTCCACAATAGAACAGAAAATTTTCTTGGCATATTGGACCAAACCCAACTGCCCCAGCTGACCACTTGATGCTTTTTCCTAGCCATGTCCCAACAGTCTTTAAGGCTACATCTTCTCTTCCTCTTGAATAGAACATAATCCTCCCCAGAGATTAGAGGGACCACATCCTCAAGAATATCTCTAACCTGGTAGGCTCCTCTAAAATTAGGAACAATCAATTTACCTTCTTTAATACAGACTTCTACTTTGCAATTAATACCATATCCCATTCTGAGCATAAGATTAGAATCAACCAGATCGATCAACTTCTTTTTCCCCCTCAACCACGGGTCCCTCCAAAACAAAAGCTTTTTACCACAGGTCGGGCCGGGGCGGAGCGCTCTTTCTCTTTCCATGTGGGATGATGTCGGCATCGAGGCAGCGAACAACACAACTCCATTTTGTTCTTTTCCCTCCCTGACTGCCCAAATAGAATTCAATTTCATTGAGGAGTACATCTCTTTGTTTAAGCAAATTTTTCCAGAGCCATGAAGAATTAACTCTGGGACTAACTGACCAAATCGATTCCTCTTTAATGTATCTTCCATTAATCCATCTCACCCATAAACTTTCCTTTTCAGCTACAATGTCCCACAGATTCTTTATGACTCCAGCCTTTGACCAATCATCAATGAGTTTAATACCCAATCCACCTTCTTTTTTAGGCCTACAAACAGCCTCCCAAGCAACCGTATGTAAGTGCTTTTTGTCCTCAGAATCCTTCCATAGAAAGTCCCTCATCATTTTTTCAAGGTCCTTGATAACAGATTTGGGGAGTGGGAAAGTACAGGTCCAGAAAATACTATAAGCCGAGAGGGTAGATATAATCAATTCAACCCTCCCTTCTTGTGTCAGCAGATTACCCTTCCAGGAATCGAGTTTCATCTTAAATTTATCTACAATCGGGTGGCACATCTCTTTTGTCAACCTTCTAGTAAAGAGAGGAACTCCAAGGTACCGCACTGGTAACTCACTCACCTCAATGTTAAGAATATTACCCAAATCAACTCTATCCACCCTTTTTCTCAGGAACATATGACTTTTACTATTATTAAGCTGAAGACCTGAAATCATACTGAAGATGTCAAGGATCTTTTTAGTGCAATAAGCATTACTATCATCTGCCTTAGAAAATAGGAGTAAATCATCCGCAAAAATAATATGAGAGACATTCACATCACCCACAGTGATAGGCTTCAGCCTACCAGCTCGCACCTCAGAGTTAATGACAGAAGTCAACCCCTGCATTGCAATCACAAATAGTAAAGGGGAGAGGGGGTCACCCTGTCTAATCCCATTAGAAGCTTCAAACTCTTCAGTAGGATTACCATTCACTAACACGTTATAAGTAGCAGTGTCAAAGGTTTCTTGCACCCATCTCACCCAACATTCAGGAAAACCCATCTTCATAAGCAAGAAAATGATATAATCCCTTCAAGCTGAATCATAGGCCTTGGCTAAATCAGCCTTTATACACATGCTTTGTTGGGTACCCCCAAAAGTACTCAAGATTTCATTGGCCAACAGAATAGCATCACCTATCTTTCTCCCTTTCACGAAGGCAATTTGATTAATATCAATAATTGCAGGTAGAACAGAAGCTAGACGATTTTCCATAATCTTTGCAATGAATTTGTAGATAGTGTTACACAGAGAAATAGGTCTGAAATTCTTTAAGTTAATAGCCCCAGGAGTTTTAGGGATAAGAGTGATCATCTTACTATTGCACTCCTTAAGCAATCTACCCGTTTTGAAAAAATATAGAATAGCAGAGGTAATATCATCACCAACAAAATTCCACATCTCCTTAGAGAAAACAACATTATATCCATCAGGCCTCGGGGCCTTGTCATTACTTAATTTCATAAACACCTCCTCCACCTCCTTCTTTGTAACAGTACTTCTTAGAAGATCATATTGGGCAGCATCGATTTTAGGCAAGATCCATTCCTCATTCCACACCACCTCATTCAACAAAGTTTTATTAAAAAGATTAGAGTAAAAATTTCTGATACTTTCTCGAATAGCATCAGCTTCATAAATTCTTCCTCCCTGATCATCCTCTAACATATTGTTAGTATTTCTAATCCTCCTCGTTTTTAAAGATGCATAGAAAAAGGCTGCATTTTTGTCTCCCAACTTGAGCCACTCTATCCTACTTTTTTGACGAAGAAGGTTTTCCTCATCTTTTAAAGCTTTGGTGACCTCCTCTCTAAGAACAGATATCCTCCTCTACTTACCTTCATTTAACAGATCAACATCAATTTCTCTTTGTAGACAGAACATGTCACTTTCAAGCTCCCTTGCTTTGGAAAACAGGTTACCCACCACTTCTTTGTTCCACTTTCTCAACGCACAAGTAACTGCATAAAGCTTTTTGTAAACTTTGTACATCGGGGTACCATCAATTTTAGTTTTACACCAAGCTTCAAAAATGACACTCTTGAAAGATTCATGGTTGACCCAAGCATTTATAAAATGAAAAGGAGAACCATTCCTCTTCCTCGAGCCAAGTCTCAGCAACAGAATTTTATGATCACTTACAGCTGCTGGTAAAACTTCCCCCCAACAATAAGGAAAAATAGAAAGAAACTTTATGTTGGTAAAGATCCGATCGATTCTGGAGAATGTGCTAGTACCTTTTCTACTATGGTTATCCCACATGAAAAAGAAGCCCTTTGTTTGCATCTCAACGAGATTAACATCAGCAATGGTTTTATTAAAATCAGTAATGCTACGATTAGAAGGCGGTTGTTTACCCACCTTTTCCTTCATCATTCTTACTGCATTAAAATCACTGAGAACACACCAATTGACAAGATTATAGCTTCTAATAGTAAGGAGAGAATTCCAGAGCAGAGCACGCTCATCATCAGGATTTGCTCCATAAACAGTAGTCATCTCAAACTTCATCTGTTCTTTACAAACAATGTAGTGGATGCACTGTTCGTTTTTCAAAGATACCTCTAGGTCAATATCTACACTTTCCCAAATCACCAAGATACGAGTATATGTATAGAACTCAGAATTATCTACAAATCTGGCGTTTGACCATATCCTCCCAACAAAATCAACCAGGTCATCCTTTTGTAGCCTTGATTCCAAAATCACATAGACATCAGCTTTATTTCTATTAACTTCGTCCCGAATGCGAGGAACTTTATTCCCTCCTCCTCTCACATTCTAGGACATAATACTGAAGGGCTCATCCATTAGGAGGGATAGGGGGAGGGTCACAATCCACCTCAGCCGCAGCCACAGGTGTATCCACCAACTCATTAATAATCTCCCCCTCATCAAAATTCGACAGGGGTGAGTACTTATTTAGCGACTCAGGAATCGATGTAGTTGAGTTCTTTGCATTTCCTTTTGGCACAGATTTGCTTTCCTTCTTGATTGTTTCCCATCCAGCATCAGGAGTGGCAGTGGGAGTATTCACCACCGAGATGTTTTGGGTAGAAAGAGAACCAGTAGAAGTATCTTCAAGATCAACCGCATTTCCCACTTCTCCCTCACTTATCTTTTCTACAACATCAATGAAGATTTCCCCTTCCTCATCTTCAACCACTTTCTTTGGAATCCATTTCTTCGACACCTTCTTCTTCATCGTCCCTTTACCTTCCTGTTTTTCCAAATCAGCACATAAAGATGACTCATGGCCATACAGACCACAAGTCAAACACTTGGAAGGCTCCCACTCATATTCAAATTGAATAGTATCACTTTTCCCGTCATCACTCACAATCTGCATTTCCTTCGGGTACGAGAAGTCTGCCGAGATGAACACCTGGATTCTAGCATAGTCCAGTCTATGGAACTCCGAGGTTAGCTTATCAGGTCGAAGAGGTCGTCCCAGAATAGATCTGATGCTACTAAACATTTCCATGTCCCACAGTTCTAACGGAAGGTTATATATCTTCAGCCAGATAGGAATGTCAGTTAGCTTCATCTTTTCCAATGGCTCTCCCCTTTTTCATTTCATAATAATCAATGGTTTCCCTGTTACGAACCAAGGTCCACCATCCACTACCATGCTAAGATCCTCATCCGTCTCAAACATGAAGATAAAGAACCCATTACCTCTGGATCTAACTTCAATAGAACAGTTGACCTTCCAAATCATTGTGAGATGTTTTGCTAGCGCCGGCCAGTGTGGTTTGAGCCCAACAACATAGCCAGCCTCCGTTCTACTCCATCTGGAAAGGTTCCTCTCCGCAATTTCCTTAGGATAAATCAACTTGCCTTCATCAATTGCACCTTCGTCTTCTTCAAATGAATCAGACCTGTTACATTCTTGTCTTTAAAGAGCTTTGACCAATCCAAGGCCTCCTTCCTCACAGTGACACCCGAAGGAATATCATTCCCTTGTCTGTGCCTTGAGAAGAGCTCCCCTCTACCCAGGTCTGGAGGGTCGGACGCCGTCGTCGCCTCAGCTATCGCCTGTGTTGTCGCCTCAGTCATCGCGACTTTGTATATTTGATGGTTACATCATAACACATATTCACTCATATTCACTCATAGTGAACTGCATGTCAGTCTACTTCGCATCAACTCACGACTCATGTCGATCTTGGGCTTTCTCAACCATTTCTCGATCAAAGCATCTTCATTTGCATACATTGTGGTCTCTCTTTGACCTTCATAAGGTCCTCTCACCAACATCATCCAAGTGAAGTGGTGACCGACACATCCTCCTTTACAGAGCTTCGTACATCCCGATACTAACTATGGTGGCTATCATAACAAGCAAACTCTGCTAGGGGCAGGAATTGCTACCATGTATCACCCTGAATGAGTAAACATGCTCTCATAAACTATCCAGAGTCTGGATCATACTCTCTTGAATGTGCATCAGTCAGGGGTGATATGCTATACTCATCTTCAATCTAGCATCGAGTTCTTCATGTACCTGCTTCCTTAACATGGAAGTGAACTTGAGGTCATACTCCAGAACCTTTGAACTCAGATCATGGTGTAGTTGAATTATCTCTCTCTCTCATATATATAGCTCAACTAGGTCTGTCACACTGACAGTGCTCTCTCTTAGGCAAGGGATTAGGTCAACTTGATAAGGTGATCTACCATAACCCATATTGCATCATGACCACTCTTGGTCCATGGGAGACCCACCACAATGTCTATGGTGATCTACTCCCATTCCCTTTTAGGGACTCTTCATTGTTTGTAGCAACTCACAGGGTTACTAGTGTTCAGCCTTCAACCTATGGCATACATGGAAACTGGCCCCACACAACTCTATATACTTTTTCATCTCATGTCTTCATAGTACTATTGTAAACCTTAACTATCTTAGTAGTACCACAGTGTATGGCATAAAATCATGAATGACTTGCATAACATAATTCCTCAAGGGTGACTCCGTAGAAACCCTAAAACACTCTCATGGGTTTCACCACCTTCTTTTCCTGAGAGGTGTATCTGAGGTCCTTACAACCATCCCTCTATCTCATCAAGCTCTAGGCTGACTAACCAAAGAACCCCTACTCAACCAATGGGTCGGGTTGTATCTTGGTGTTAGCCAAACATGTCCCACAAATGTAGGGTTCACCCAACCACCTCTTCTAGCCTCTCTCCTAGACAACTATGTCTCAACAAAGAGCATCCATTACCACCTTACATCCTTATGTGCTAGGTAACGGTGAAGACATAAACCTTCATATAATCCACTTATTATCCTCATCTAAGATTTAGGTCTAACTGAGTTAAGAACACTTCAAACTCATCATATCGATTACCATACTCAACATGCAACTCTTAGAACATCCTCATATGATGATTACCTCTATTCTCTTCGTGTTTCCAAATCACATATCCAACATACTCTTAAAAGGTGTGGTACTTCCTCTATCCTCAAACATAGTAGAAGGGTTTCAACTCATATCACCTTTATCCTCAGTATGGCATGCATTTTGTCCTATCTCTAAAACCTATAACAAGATGAAATAAGCATTTGTCTGCAGTCCAAATACAGAGTTCAACATGTTCCAAGAGTAGAGATGATGCATCACATATTGTCATCACACTTTCCAATCTAAGTTGAAATGTACATCACATGTCTCCACACCATGAACATCTCCATTATGGGTCTACACCCATGGGAAGATTGTTCTCATCACCTCTAGATCTTAACATATCTATTATGTATAATCCTTAGTCATTACCTCAAGGTCTCTAGGGTGCCGACACTTTTAGAGTGATCTGACCCTTATGCATCTAGGGAGTGCCTCTCACATTTACCCCTTAGGCCCCATGAACTCATGAAGGTAGCCAACCTCATAACCCATGGTTTTTGTGCAAAGGTAAATTTTACCTCCCGACCCTATGGTCTTGTGCATTTAGGGAACAGACAACTCCTACTCCCATTGGTCTTATCCCTTCCTGACCCTAGCATTGACTTAGGATTTCATCATAGCACATCTTATTTGTGAATCCTCACCCGAATCTCCATCCTCATTCTGGGCATTCAGGTCTAACTTTGCATCCCTCAAAGTAAACATGGAAACCTACCTACCTCGTTCAGGCCCCACACAATTTACCTCCATGACAACATATCTTCTTGCCCTTAGAGATGGTCACACATGGGTCTATAGATTCATGGTCATACTATGTGCTCTTCACTTAGCTCATCAAGATCTTATAAGTGACCTCTTCAGGTTACCTCAAACCTAATCAACAAGTTGGTTCTCACCCTACATAAAGGGTTCCTTCCTAGGATAGGATAAAACTATATCTTGATAGTAACAAAGGTCACAAACATCCTTACTTCCAAGGTTTACCTCTTCATGTATATGTTTAGCCCTATCATGCTACTTAGGCACGCAGCTAGCAAGGAGACGACCCACTAAACCATGCAAAGTTCTTTGGTATGTCATGCGTATTCATCATTCCTCAAGTTTGGACCAATATCATATGTCACCAACTTGTGTGAGTCATCAAATCATTTAGTATATATGTCATACATACTTGTCTCTAGAACTATCATGTATAAATTATGAGACATTGGGGAACTGCCTTAAAAGATCTTATATATATAATAAAACATGAACATTTTATTATATGAAACCCACTCTTGTGTAAACAAGATACATATATGATGTTTCTATTAATGGAAGCTACATAATAGCATTTCACTAATTCTATTACTTGCCCACTAGGCTGAGATAAATAATAAGTTCCAATTGTGGTGGTACCAACTCTTGCTCCACACAGTTCCACCTTATCTAGCTTACTTCTTCTCGAATCATGGAGTGGATATCTCCATCTCCTACTTCTTCTTGTTGATTTCCTTTACATGAAAAGGAAAGTTTCTCTTCTAGTGTTCAGGCTGGTGACAGTCGTGACACTCCCTTCCTTATTGACTCCTCCCTTTTCTTTAAGTGCAGAAGAGTTGGATTTTTAAATGGCTTTAGACTCTTCTTGGCCTTTTCTTTTCCCTTGGACTTTCATTTTCCTCTTCTGATCATTATCACAAATGTAGGATTGTCTTTTTGCATTTGTTCTTCCATAGTTTTCAACATTCCAAGAAATTTCAAAAATGGCTTATCAAAATTTTCATCCTTGTAGTTCATGAAAAATTGTCTATATGACTCTAGAAATGACTACAAAATCACATCTGTGGGTAACTCTTGGCCTAATGGAAACCTAAATATCACTAAGTTCTCAACATAACCAATCAACTTGAGCATATGAGGTCCTAAGGGATCTCTCTCTGCCATATTTCACTAGAAACAAATCTTTGAGATACCATATCTCTCTTGTCTTTCAAGATCTGGATACATGTTCTTGAGTTTTGTTACCATCTCAATGACTTTGATGTTTTCATGTTATCTCTACAACTCATAGTTCATTGATCATAGCATCATGCATGTCACATCCATGGAATCTTTAGAATGCTTCTCGTAAGCATCCCTTTCAATCTTAGGTGCCATGGGAGTGGGATCATCAGGCTCTAGTGTCTCCAGGACATAGAGCTTGAACTCTTGAGTGAGAACAATTCTAACATCCTAAGCCAATAATGGAAGTTATTCCAATTAATTTTGTCCTTCTCAAGGATCGATCACAACAAAAATGTGTTGGTATTTGTCATTTGTTTCTATAATAAAATTTGCATTTTTCAAAACATTTTTTATTTGATTTAAAAATATTGATGATATTAATTGGGCCATCAATTAATTACCACTCTCACTATTTTTTTCAAAGGAATATCCCTTACTATCAACTTCAAAGATTGTAGCGTACAACCTTCTAGTCAGCCAAGATCCATATTTCATCAAATCATGAGTCAGCTTTGGTTGATCGTTCACAACTTGACTATTTTGGTAGGTAACTTTTGCCAATTACATCTAATCAACTATTGGATAGATGTTGTGCACAAATACTTATCACATTCCATCTGTTTGCTTCTAATCACTTAATCTCATTAATGATACCTAGTTAAGCTTACCCAAAAGCCAATACGATATAATATACACCCTACTTTCGAAGACCCACATATCTACCATCACACTTCCACGAGATAGACAATGCACGATGCTTTGCCATTAGAAACACTTATTCAATCAAGTTTTTATATGTGTTGCTTGTGGAAAACATCTAAGAATCAATGTTTATTAATGGGTTTTATATATAAGTACATATACAAATCCAATCACCACTTACTTATAATATGTATCATATATGTACTATATCCACAAAAGAGAACATGTAATCACAAACATACAAGTGATGGTTATATATGGCCACACTAATGCAATTATTTATAGACAGAATGAATTGCTATCCACCTAAGGTAAAACATCACATGTTATAACCTATAAAGGAAAAAGTGTTGTGTTGGAAATAAGTTAGTCAGTTGATTGGACTCTTCTAGTTGATCAATTTGTCTTCCTATCAGTTGATTGGTGTCCGTTAGTTGGTGGACTGGTTTTTGGATCAAGTGACTGATTGGACTCCTCTATTTTGTTGATTTAGCCTCTAGTGGATTGATTGGTTCCTTTGACTTGTACCCTCCTCAGTTCTCCAGTCCATCGACTGACCAGGTGAAGAACGTCTTCTCTTTCACCTAAACAAAAATTAAAGTTAATCCTATTTATTTTTTACATTATAAAAGGTGAAACATCGAGTTACATTGAGGAGAGTATAGGGAGGAAATCATGAACTTACATATGGAGAAAGAAACATGAACTTACATATGGATAAAAAGAGAGAGATGGGCTCAGTATGCTAACTGAATTTAAAAGACATGAATTAAACCATTCAACCAAGCACACACATCCATAGGGGTATAGGTGTAAGGAGTGGGATCCAGAGG
The DNA here is from genome assembly GCA_963693085.1 of Alisma plantago-aquatica. NCBI lineage: Eukaryota > Viridiplantae > Streptophyta > Magnoliopsida > Alismatales > Alismataceae > Alisma > Alisma plantago-aquatica. The sequence goes on from OY856409.1 coordinate 1,572,504,204, forward strand.
GGAACCACTCTCTACTAGAAATAAAAAGGCAACATCCCTCGAACCAAACACCACATAAAAAATTTCACCATAGGGATGATAACAAATTCATTCAACATGTATGTATCATAACACCAAAATTAGCAGCGGAAATTAAAAGTTCTAACTATTACAAAGCTTGATAACATAATACAACTCTCCACCATACATGGGTGAGTCAAATGAAAAACTATCTAATCAAATAAGGATCTAGATGAGGATCATCTAACCACCTGTTCAAGTCTCCCAAAAGCTCAGCTGCAAAGGTAGTATTCCAAGTCCACCTTTCTTATCCTCTCCTTAATCTAAACTTGGGGATGGAAGCATACCCCACAAAAAGAAGAAGAAAAGGTAACATCGGCAAAAGCTGGTATGTGCATACTAAAAAGAAAATTGAGAAATATTATGAAATACAAGACAACAAATATAAAGGCTTCCCATGAAAGAGAAAAAGTACAACCCAATCGGGCATAAAGGAAAATATTCTCAAATAAAGAGACAAATAAGAGCAAGGTATAAAAGTAAAGCATCCATGTGTTTCACCCATGACAATACTAGACAATAATAACATGTAAGTAGGAAATAACACATGTTTCAAAAATATGAGGTGAGAGGGAACTATATACATATGCTCTAAATATGGAGTGGGTAGGAATAATATACATCCACCCAAGCAGGACAGGATATACATCTACTCAAAATAATTTCATATGCAGCAATTATCACCTCTGCACTCATATGTGGGAATGTTCACATCTACATAAAATATCATGTAAAATTATACTAGAAGTCACCACATGATGCAAAATAAAATAATAATCAAGTATAAACAAATAAGGAGGATGAGAACATCCATCAAGTATAAAGTGGGATCACAGGATGTTGGGTTTTAGGGGAGGCAGAAAAGGCAGCGGAAACAAAATTTTCTCCTCCCAAACCCAGAATAAAGGAATCGCGTCAATGTCTATACAATAGGAAGGATGGTTTGTAGAGGCATACCTTGTCCCGAGGCTTGCTCGGTGACGTTACCTTGTGGCTTGCACGGTCTTGGATGGTGTCTGTGCAGCTCCTGGTCTCACTGGGACAGTCAGGCTTGACATCTGTCCTCCGAGCGGCAGAAGTCTCCCACCTCTGAAGGAGTCCACACGGACCACCTGGAACTTTGATCTCCTTGTCCCACAAGGAATCAGAAGTAGTCGTACCCTCCTATTGGTGTACAAGTCACCAACACACTCTCCTGCAACCAGTTTCCTTTCTACAGTTGTCTTTCTCTTGTTGTACCTCCCTTATTAGGTAGCACTTGCTTGAGCTCTCTCTCGGTTACCAAAACTAGAGAGAACGACAACTTTACAGAGCAACTGGTGTTCTTAGTTGTTGTTCTGATAATCCCTCAATACCCCTATATATAGGAGGGTCATGGGATAGATTTCTCTACCCCAGGAAATGTGGGATCAAAGCAGGAGTAGAAGGGTTCGAGATTTTCCACAAAACAACCAATCTGCACCAGCTGAACCGATCATTTTACACCCTAAAATGATTGTTTCATGCCCTGAGTCGATTGTTTGGGACCTGAGCCAATCGTCTGGGGCTCTGAGCTGATCAGTTTGTGGTCCTGATCCAACTCAAATTGACTTTCATATTTGTTTCCAAATAATCAAATATTAATCCTTGTCCAAATCGAATTTGTACAAGTGAATCAAATTGTATTTGCAAAATAGTCTTCTGACTTTCCAAATGATCTCGGTTGGTCACATGAATCAATTGGTTCAACAATTGAGTCGATCATCTCATGACACATGAGTCGATCGTCTCACCAGTTGAGCCGATCGGTTCACCGACCTGAGTCGATCGGTTCATCCCATGAGTCAATCGGTTGGGGCAGTAGACTTGTGCAAATCAGTCAATTGCAGTTTCAATCAATCTGATACTCCAATCAATCCGTCCAACACCTTGAACATTATGATATTGAGCTATCAATTGATTGAGTGTTTAATTGAACTACTAAACTCTTTTAGTAATCAATCTAAACATTGTTATGTGTAAAAACTCCTCTTCCAGGTTAAATCCTATGTGTGTGACCCTACAGGTCCATTTCACGTTGGCAGTGAAAGTCCATAACACTTATGACTTCACAAGAAAAGAGTGGTGCATAGTCGCACATCAGTGCTACCCAAGTGAAAAGGAAAGTTGGAGAAAAACTTTCAATCCTACAATCCATGAATGGTGTTACAGCAAACATATAATTCCTTTGTCACTGATATCCCGAATGAACTTAAGGCATGGAACAATCATCCTATCAACGTTCATTCACTTTCTTGATCTCAGAGTAGATTGGAGGAGATATGTATGACATCAATATCACATACTGATTCACACATGCATGCACTCCTATCTCAATCCTACTCATCAAGTGGCCATGGATATCAAACTCCCTTAGGAGGGAAAAATCCCATATCTATCACTCACCCCTCAAAAGCCCCATGTGTCAAAGCCACCCAATCATCACCTTTATAACAACCCATGTTTCAGGACTGCGTTTGATGATGTAAAGTGTACCCAATGACATGTGTTGAGTGTAGTGATTTCAGGTCAAAGAATCACACTCACCACCATCACTGTGAGAACTGACTGTGACTACCATGTCATGGTTCCATGTGTCAAACTCACGGTGGGTCTGTCCGGTACACTTGTTCTATAACAAGCACCTATGATATCTCCATATCATGACTAATGAGATTCTATCATCAACCAACACCACAATGTAGTCTTGTGTGTCATTGTTGTCTATCTACCTTCCATAATGACATCCGACTAGGGACATAATAAGAATGTACAAACTCTTAGCATATGTATGATCTCATCGTTCAGGTCCTGAACCTGAAGGCATACGTCATTGAGTATTGTCATTCTCTAGACATTCAATCTATTCTATCATATCTCATATGACTAAACTGGAAAGAATTGGAAGCTTGCCTTTGATGTTTATGAAATCAATCTTAATGTATCCCACCAATCATCCCATGATTGGCTCTCAGGGCATACATACCAACAGACTCCCACTTGCACTGCGAGCCAATCACCCTTTAATCATATTCATAGTGATCTTCAAACATGTCCCACATGTTACTATGCTCTAGTGCTTACATAGTGAGTTATGGCAACACCTTGCCAAATTCGGTATTAACTGCATGTCTCTCATCTCTTCGTTGTACGTCACACGTATGAGATGGAGTTGTTGTAATATGTGATCTAGTATTCCTTTGCTAACCTTTAGCGACATTGCTTGAACAAGCGCTCCTAACTTGTCATCAATGACCGGAATATCTATAAGTTCATCTCATGAACTTCCAGATCCATATAGTATCCACTGTTGTTCTCTAACACACAGATACTCGGAATTTCCTTTTAAAACATCTTTAAATGGAACATTTCCATTCAACAAACATTCACTTTTATATATTTTATGTATTTTGTGATTAATTTTCTGTCCTTTTTGGAAGTTCGCATCAATGTAACTCTTTACAGTGAACCCTTTCTTATTTCGATAGAACTAGTACTTATCAAGTTCTTATGGTATTCCAGTAACCCTTACTGGAACTAGAAAGTCATCCACTCGTCATGTCCCACGTATGAGTTATTAGGATGATCACATCATATTGTCATGTCCAAGATGATGAATGCATTTTATTCTTGCCATGCAAGATAATGGGATGATTACATACATGATAGATCCATATCTATTCTTAGTATTCCCATTCTTCATAAGAATTAGACACTTGGCCTTGGGATACTAACTCCATGTAACATGGACAAGTTTTCTCCCGCTGAATCTATGCACATTGAACCCTTCAGTATAGATTGCCAATGTATGCTCTCTCTTTTCAGGTCAAGATGCTTTCAAGAACTATATCTATAGATCTTTATTCCTATCATATAGGAAACGTCTCTATATTCCTTAAAGATAATTTCCACTTTGGATTTCCATTCTAGAACATCTCATTCCTCATCGACATGTGGAATGTAAATACACTCCCACGAAATCATAGATCTCTCTTTATCTTTGTCATATCAGTCAAACCCTTTGACCATATCATCAAAGTAAAGATCCAGCTCTGAGCTTCTTGTACTTAATCAATCACATTGATTAGTCTATTGTAACTTATAGACTTCATTTGCATTAAAGGATTCATAAACCTTATAGGTTGTGTCATGTACACTTCCTTGCTTTATTCCTTATAGGAATGCAGTTTCAGTATCTGTATGCAAATCCTTTAGTCATTAAGTTGCAATTAACAAGCATCATCCTTCTCAAAATGTTATCCATGTGTCTTAACACTTAAGACTCATTCACACTTATGGATTTTCATCCCAATGGGAGCTACCATCAAGGTCATACCTTATGGTTCACATTGAAGTCATTTAGGATGTAATGGTCAAAAATCATAACTCAAAATATGATTCCTCATATTCATCTAGATAGTTGACTCATCACATGACCAACTCATCACATAGATAATTGAGGTGCATCTGTCAAGGATATAAGCAATCACAACCCTTTGTGATTCTTAGTGTCCTTTATTAGTGTGGGGTATTCTTTTAAGAAGAAATTAGTTATTTGATAATCATCCTCTAACTCCTTGGAGTATGACTCCTTTTTTATTTAGACATTATCATGCCTTAATCACGAGTTCACTATGATACACTATCATAATCACTCACAAGGTTCTCAAACATTTGGTTCAAGTATTTCATTCATTGATCTCATCAAGAATTAGCACTTTACCAAATTCGTACTTCATTTATGATATTCTTGAACACTTCAAGATATTCATATTGGTATTTCTCTAAACACCGTTTGAAGTATTAGCATTAAATCTAATAGGTATGTAAATACATCTCATGTATTATACCTAATAGGATAATCATTCTCCCACTACCATTAGTGAAGATTAATTAATCTTGTCCAAGAGATTCATGTCTCTTACAGGTTATCTAACCAAAAGAGTCCAGCTTATCCATCATATAGAAACTAGAAATGAATTTCTCATGATTTATGCTAATTTGATTGTTTGAGTTATCAATAACTTTTAGGTATCATTTTATCTTATGCATATCAAGTACCACAAGATAAACAAGGCATTTCCATAAAGATCATATCTTTGAAATTGAAACATCAACATTATTAGTTGCCATTATTGTCATACAATATGCAAAAATAATGTGTTTCTAACTATTGGAAAATGTGAAATAGCAGTTCATAACTCTATTACATGCCTTTATGGCTGAAAATAAACTAAAGTACTCCTATCTATGGAGGCAACACTTGCCCCATTTATTGAGTGCTTTACATTTTATATCTTGGTATCATATACCTCAAAATGTTATAAGTTTATTTCATGACACCTTCAGGTGGAGACGTATGTCCCCTCCTTCTTTAGTTCTTCTAGATAGAGTGGACAATTCCTTTTCCAATGTCCTGGCTTTTGATAATGGTGGCAATTGCCTCTCTTGTTCACGTCTCCCTTGGCCTTGAGAGTTGAAGATGCCTTGGGCTGCTGGCTAGCATCATAACCCTTCTTAGCTTTGCCCTTGCCCTTGTGCTTGGACTTGCCTTTCTTGTTGCTGATCATCATCACAGACTTAGGCTTGTCCTTCTTCATCTGTGCCTCGACTGTCCTCAACATGCCCAACAACTCTGTCAACGGCTTGTCAAAGTTGTTCATGTTGTATTTTATCACAAATTGACTGTAGGATTCTGGCAACGATTGCAGTATCACGTCAGTAGCCAACTCTTGGCTCAGGGTAAATCCTAGTCTCATCAGGTTCTCCACATACCCAATCATCTTGAGTGTGTGAACACCAACTGGATCTCCTTCTATCATGATGCACTTGAACAACACCCTGGAGATATCATATCTCTCTTTTCATGCTTGATCTTCATACATGTTCTTGAGATGTTGAATCATCTCAATGACACCCATGTTCTCATGTTGTCTCTGCAACTCTTGGTTCATTGAGCACAACATCAAGCACTTTGCATCAATGGCATCATCAGAATGCTTCTTGTAAGCATCCCTTTCTGCCTTTGTTGCAGTAGGAGTAGGTTCCTCTGGAATTGGAGTATCCAGGACATAGAGCTTTTGCTCTTGAGTGAGAACAATTCTCAATGTCCTAAACCAGTCATGGAAGTTAGTCCCATTCAACTTGTCCTTTTCAAGGACCGATCACAACAAAAAGTGATTGTTTTTTGTTGTCATTTGTACTACAAAAGGAAATATATGCAATTTAGTCCAAAACTCAATTTTGACTTATTTGATTGATTTGAAAGGTTGACGATATAATTAGGACTTTAATTAGTTATCGCTCCCAATATTTTTGTTCAAATTGATAGCCCTCACCATCAATTTGGAAGATTGTAGTGTACAATCTTCTAGTGGGTCAAGATCCATATTTCATCAAGTCATGAGTCAGCTTTGGCTGATCACCCACAATATTGACTATTTAGGTAGGCAACTTTTACCAATTGCATCATATGAAACTCTTGAAAGATGTCATGTGCAACTCCTTGCCATGATCATCTCCATGCCTCAAGGTGATAGATCCTATCTAGGTCACCTTGTTAAGTCTGACCCAAAGCCAACACGATGAATATGCACCCTGCTAGGGCAGACCCACATATTCATCCTTCACGCTTCCACGAGATAGACGGTGCACCACGCTAGGGCGTGCCCACACTTGGTCGATCAAGCTTTTCACGTGTGTTGCATTTGGAAGGCATCTAAAACTTTAATATTTAATGAGGGATTTGGTTTTAATAGGTACATATACATATCTAATCACTACAATACATAGTATGTATCATATACATGTTATATCCCATAGAAAACATGTGAAATGATAAAAGTGATGATTATGGCCATCCTAATGTGATTCCTCGAGCCAAGAGGAATCACAGTCATCTAGGTCCACATCACATGCAACATGTACAAGACGAACTTTGTGCTTTTCCTTTACTGGGTTTGATCAACTCATCTTCATGATTGATCAGCTTGCCATCAGGCCGGTTGGTTGGGTGCCACCAACCGATCGGTTGGCTCCTCCAACTGATCGGTTCGTCTGGTCATCATGCATCTCATCATGGTTGCCATCTGATCGTCTCACTCCTCGAACCAGTCGTATGGATCGCCAACCGATCGGTTCATGCCATGAACTGATCATCTCAGTCGTCGTTAGATTGTCCGCCATTCTTTGACATAACAGGAAATAAAAGATCTATCCTATTTTACATTTGAATTGGGAAAGCCGGAGTTACATTTGGGGGGAGCAAAGGTAGGAAAGAAATCTCGAGTTATCTCGAGTTACATCAGGAATAGGTGATAGGGAATCAGTGCGCAGACCGAGATGCAAGCAACCACATTCAACCAAGCACACATAGGGTTTATAAGCCATAACCATGCTATACATCCACCACAAAACTCGTTTAAGGGTGACGCGTATCGAGTGCATTCATATTACATATCATATATGTATATTGGGATTTTTGGATTTAGGATTGGACATGCATAAAGCCAATTTTATTCGCATTGTATGCAATAAATAAAGGTGACAAACCAAAATCGATCACATCGATAATCCTAAAGTATAGTGTAGTTGACGTGGCTCTGATACCACTGTTAAGTTTTAGGGGAGGCAGAGAAGGCAGTGGAAACAAAAAATTTCTCCTCCCAAACCCAGAATAAAGGAATCACGTCAACGTCTATACAATAGGAAGGATGGTTTGTAGAGGCATACCTTGTCTTGAGGCTTGCTCGACGACGTTACCTCACAGCTTGCGTGGTCTTAACCTCTGATCTTGGATGGTGTTTGTGCAGCTCCTGGTCTCATCGAGACTTTCAGGATTGACAGTTGTCCTCCGAGCGGAAGAAGTCTACCACCTCTGAAGTAGTCCACACGGACACATGGAACTCCGATCTCCTTGTCCCACGAGGAATCAGAAGGATTCGTACCCTCTTGTTGGCGTACTAGTCACCAACACACTCTCCTGCAACCAATTGCCTTTATGCAGTTGTCTTTGCCTTGTCGTGCCTCCCTTATCGGGTAGCACTTGCTCGGGCTCTCTCTCGGTTACCAAAACCAGAAAGAACGACAACTTTGTAGAGCAATTGGTGTTCTGAGTTGTTGTTCTGATAAGCCCCCAATACCCCTATATATAGGAGGGTCATGGGACAGGGTTCTCTACCCCGGGCAATACGGGATTAAAGTAGGAGTAGAAGGGTTTGAGATTTTCGACAAAACAACCAATCTCTGCTAGCTGAACCGATCGTTTCACACCCTGAAATGATCGTTTCATGCCCTCAGCCAATCATTTGGGACCTGAGCCGATCGTCTGGGACTCTGGTCCGATCGGCTAGATCTCTGATCCGATCAGTTCATGGTCCTGATCCAACTCAAATTGGCTTTCATATTTGTTTCTGATTAATCAAATATTAATCCCTTTCCAAATCGACTTTGTATAAGTGAAAAAAAATGTATTTGCAAAATAGTCTTCTGACTTTCCAAACAATCTCGGTTGGTCACATGAATCGACTGGTTCAACAATTGAGCTGATCGTCTCATGACACATGAGATGATCGTCTCACCAGTTGATTCGATTGATTCACCAACCTGAGCCGATTGGTTCATCCCATGAGCTGATCGGTTGGGGCAGCAGACTTGTGCAAATTAGTCAATCACAGTTTCAATCAATATGATACTCCAATCAATCGGTCCAACACCTTAAACACTATGATATTGAGCTATCAATTGATTGAGTGTTTAATTTAACTACTAAACTCCTTTAGTAATCAATCTAAACATCGTTATGTGGAAAAACTCCTCTTCCATGTTAAATCCTATGTGTGGGACCTTGCAGGTCCATTTCACGTTGGTAGTGAAAGTTCATAACACTTATGACTTCACAAGCAAAGAGTGATGCCTAGTCACACATCATTGTGACCCAAGTGAAAAGGAAAGTTGGAGAACAACTTTCAATCCTACAATCCGTGAATGGTGTTACAGTGAATGTATAATTCCTTTGTCACTGATATCCCGAATGAAGTCAAGGCATGGAACAGTCATCCTGTCAACGTTCATTCACTTTCTTGATCTCAGAGTAGATTGGAGGAGATATGTATGACATCAATATCACATACTAATTCACACATGTGTGCACGCCTATCTCAATCCTACTCATCAAGTGTCCATGGATATCAAACTCCCTTAGGAGGGACAAATCCCATATCTATCACTCACCCCTCAAAATCCCCATGTGTCAAAGCCACCCAATCATCACCTTTATAACAACCCATGTTTCAGGACTGCGTTTGATGATGTCAAAAAGTACCCAACGACATGTGTTGAGTGTAGTGATTTCAAGTCAAAGAATCACACTCACCACCATCACTGTGAAAACTAAATGTGATTACCATGTCATGGTTCCATGTGTCAAACTCACGGTGGGTCAGTCTGGTACACTTGTTCTCTAACAAGCACCTATGTGTTTAGTTTGATATCTCCATATCATGACTAATGAGATTATGTCATCAACCAACACCACAATCTAGTCTTGTGTGTCATTGGTGTCTATCTACCTTCCACAATGACATCTGACTAGGGACATAATAAGAATGTACAAACTCTTAGCATTCATATGATCTCATTGTTCAGGTCCTGAACCTGAAGGCATACGTCATTGAGTATTGTCATTCTCTAGACATTCAATATGTTCTATCATTATCTCATATGACTGATCCAGAAAGAATTGGAAGCTTGCCTTTGATGTTTATCAAATCAATCTTAATTTATCCCACCAATCATCCCATGATTGGCTCTCATGGCATACATACCAATACAGGATCCATGCCATCACATAATGTGCCATATATATACATCCACTACAAAGGTTGGCAAAGAAGCACATATCACAAAAGAATATTCCACCATAAGCAATGTATAATAAGGAGTCCATTAGAATGTCAAATGTGATCACAAGATCATTAATAATATAAGATACTTCACATGAAGCATAATTTCCAAAAGAACGAGATATGGTGTACGTTAATGTCCATAGGAATAAGAGAAATAAGAAATTAGGTTATTGCTCAAAAGGAATAATAGGGATGCTAACATACCTCTCTACATAGTCTAATAGACCATGGTCACTACAGGATCCAAATCTAGGTCTCCAAAACACCTATTATCATATATGTGAAATTAGGGTTAGAATTACATTGATTTCACAAACCCTAAAAGTCACCTTTTTCTTAATGTGTGAATTAGGTTATGAAAACAATGCTATATTTTAGTTTATATTATTTAGAGTCCAAAACTTATTTAATTATATTTTTCTGACTTATAAATATTTAATTATGAATTTTACAAGTTATTACTTATTTAGATTAATCCATTAAAATTATGTATTATTAAACATTGGATTTAGACGACCAAAACAACACCATCATAAAGCTAGAATTTTTTAATTTATTGACTATTTATTTGTAATTTTTGGCACATCAAAAAAATAGTTATGAATTTTAGAAATTTGAGTAATAGGAAAATTTGAAAAAGCCACATCAGCTTATTTCTTGCAAAAAACAGAGAGAGAGTATGGGCCACGGTCTGAGTTGGACCAATCAGGGCTTGCCTACTCGGATCGCCCCATAGAAAGCTGGGCAAGTTGCCTCAACATGAGAGGAAGAAAGGAACAACATGAATTGATAATTTTACCCCTCTGTGTAAAAACAAAAGCAAGAAGAAAATAGGACGGCATAGAAGGAATTAAACCTAGGGCTTTGTTCTCCCTTTGCTCAATGCAAAATGGGAGTTCCCACAGGTGGATCATCAAACTATATATTATGATGCAGAGAAAACCAAATGAAACAAACTTTGGGATCTTGTTCACAAAGTGCCAACGGCCCCAACGAACCTTGCCACAGGCACAACGGTCAACTATAGCCCAAGAAACACCTCCCACCATTACTGAAGAAGTTGTGAGAATCCAAGACAGTGAGAAAGAGCCAAGAACTCTCAGAAATAGTTGCGGAGTAAGAACCGCCAATCAAAACTGAAGCTAAAAGTGAAGAGAACAAGTGTCGTCATGAAAAGGAACCAACTAATTGATGGGAAGGTCAAGAATAGAGAAAAAGGGGTGAAACTGATATACCTCCAAATCAAACTATCAAAGTCTATCTGAAGCCCACCCAGAACTCGAGGAGATGAAGCCGACTGTAAGAGGCTGCTGTCAAGGTCAGAAGGTCATTGTCGGACCCATCATTGAAGCTACAGGGAAACTGAGTAGGGGAAGATGGGTGCAGAGCATTTAGGTCCAAGTGGATAGTTGGGATAGTTTGTTGTGTGTTTTGGGACAATGTAAGATGGATTATATATAGGGGTGAGTCCCTGGATGATTGGGATACCATTCGAACAAAGAAATAAGGGATATGGAGAAAACCACTCGTCGATGGGGGTGTGGTGACCACAAAACCCTATGAATAATAAGATCTCCAGATATAGAAAGATACGAGGAATGTGTTGGAGTTAAAATCTCAGATCGAGACAATGAGATGAAAGAGGTAGTGAGAGAAGAAGAATTCTCTTCCTGTAGCCCCTTTCTGACTAGAAGTCGGGTGACAGGGAATACTTTTGAGCCGTTGATAGAGTCCACAGATTTAAGGCAAAACGAGAACCATCCGATCAGGTCGAGAAAAGGAAAAATATGCATGACAACATAAATAAGCAGAACTTTAGCCAAAATTGAAATGTTAATTAAAGTGATATGAATAATTATATCAATTCTTTCCAAATCAAATTGAGAGTCCAAATATTCTCCAATTAATATGAAAATGTTCACTTTAGCTAATTAAAGCATGTAGAATCCAAACTTGGTATTAGATTCCCCCTTAAAGACTTTTGATGCATTATTTAATTAAATCTTAGTTTCTCTTTCCTCGTGCATTTAATGGCATTAGAATTATCCAAATTTTTTGAAACTTCCTTTACAAGTTAACTTTGATGTGTTGAATATGGATTTACTCTTATTTCCACCTTTGGTAGTTATTTACTTTTATTATTCCACTTATATGGCTTTTTCACATTTTCTGTCTCCTAAACTCACTTATATATTCATGATTGTCCCAATTAGATGAAAATTGTCACATAGGATATTTTTAGTATGTATATTAAGAATTTGAAGTTTATTTTCACTTTTGTGGTTCTTTTTATGAGATATGTCTTATTTGACATTTATGGCCCTGTATTACATTAGTAGTCTCATATACTTTATTATTACTATTATTCTTTCAATTATGATCCAAAACTTCATATTACTATCCTAAGATTTATGTGTGGTTATTTTGCATGAATTATTATGATATCCATTTATCACATGTGACATATTTTATATGTTTATTATTGGACATATGACTAATGTGGAAACATGTATAAACTCAAGAGCATTTTACTTAACATATTTTAGGTCTATGTTTGGCCAAAACAAAAAGGCCAAAGTTCTAGGATAGGGTTCAAGATCTAGTTCGTTACAATTGGCCTAATCAAGCATACATTCACCATCAAAAAGTTTCTACAGTGACACATATAGATTGAATATGTATATATATCATATCATATACAAGACCTACGGGGCATTCCTTAGTGAATATGGTATTTTATAAAATATGAACATTAATCATTTGAAATATTTTCTTTACATGCAAAAAAATAAATGATAAACTAAAAACTGATCATATCGATTAAATCCCAAAACATAGTAAATTGATGTGGCTCTGATACCACTTTAGAAAAATATGGAGACAGATATGACAGTAGAAAAAAAAGTTTTGGCCATAATTCTCCATAATTTGTATATCATGTCAAAAACTATGCAGTGGGAAATATGGGTACAAGGCATATACATGGTCTCAGAGCATGTTCATCGACAATCCTTGCATCTTTGTGCTTATTTCTCAAACAACATTTGAACATGAGTAAACGACGACCTCCTAGTGTAGCACCACGAATGGTGGTTGATGACATTCTCCTAGCGTGATGGTAATGGCCTCCACACCTATATGTAGTCAGGAACTCCTTGTCATTTTTCTAGAACTCACAAGGAGTTGTCCCTTCGTGTTTCCAACGTCCTATCATGGGCTTTCTCCCCTTTGGCCATCTCTCCCCTTTTATAGGTAAGCTTCCTTTGGCTCCCACTTTACCACAACATTGAGATGCGGAATATCTATCTTGAGAATCTTGACCCCCCTCTCCCCTTTATATAGGAGTGGTTGGGTTACAGTTTCCCACAAATCTTGAGACACGATGAGATGGATCTCATGAATTTTTGGTTGTTGTGAATCACCAATTGGTTAATTGGACACTCCAGTTGGTCGATTGACTATTTTTCCTATTAACAAACATACTGGGTTTTAATGTGATTATTATTTCACATCATGATGACAACATAAATTCCTTGATCTAGTCTTATTGATCATCTAACTGGTTGACTAGACTTTCTAGTCATTGACTAGACACTCCAATCGATCCACTAACATTCCCAGTCAATCAATTGGACACTTTAGTCAGGAAAATAAAAGCCAATATTGCTTAATATGATTACCTAAAGACTTTAGTAACAATGTTAAACTTTATCCATGAGGAAAATACTATTCCAGGTGCATCCTATGCATGTAACTCTATAGGTCTCAGATTATGTTGATAATGAATCTTCATACCTAGATTATGACATCACAAACAATAAGAGGTATCTAGAAAAACATCATTGCTACCCATGTAATTAGAAAGTTGGAGAACAAATTCAACCTACAATCCATGTAAGGAGTGGGACCCGAGATGCGATCCACTCCCCAATTAAATCGAGTAATTAATCCATCTATTCCAAAACACCAAAAACGTATGCTAGAATAAGTGTAAATTTGTCAATTCTCAAAGGATAATATATAAAAAGACCAAATTATAGATGCCGAATAATATTTTATGACAATATTCAATTTTGCAAGATTAGAAAATATTCTTTCATTAAGGGGCTTGCATGAAAGCAACTATATGAGGATCTAAGTAGAGGAATATCTAGTTATCTCAAGTCTATCTCCTATTAAGAGTTATATCCATAAGCTAGGTCCACGTCTGCATGTCTTGTCCTCCATGACCTACACCTGGGGTTGGAAGCACACCCTAGAAGAGAAGATAAAAATGAAATTTATCAGCACAAAAGCCAGTATGATCATGTTAATAGGAAATTGAGCAATATACGGGAAAAAGAACATCATATATAACAAGTCTTACCATAGACGAGGAAAAGTACTAACCAATAGGATATCAAGAGAATATGAATTTAAATAAGATGATAATCAAGAAAATCACTTGCCATTAATAAAATATAAGTGTTGTGACATAAAAGCACATATAAAGAATTTAGGACACAAAGCCCATCACAAAAATATTCAACATGCATGCATGTGAGATAAGAATAGAACTAGTGTATATGTTAAGTTAGTGGGGGTTAGGGAACATAACCCATAACCTGACAGAGAAAGGCACATAACCTAACTCCCTTAGGATACAAATTGGGGTATGGGGCTTATGATCATTCATCTCAATATATAAAAGTGCAAGAGGACTAAAACCTTAGTACCTAATAATATAAAAAATGGGAATAAAACCCAAAAACTAAAGCTTTACATTACTCGAGGGATACTGAATCACAAAGTATGGAAATTGTAGAAAAGTAAAAGTTCAGTAATTTGAATAGAATTAATGAGGTTGCCATCACATAAATTGACAAAATAAAACATCTATGACAAAAATGGAAAAAATTAGGCTGTCATCATGAAGTAAAGTATAAAATAGAGTCAATAAGAATATACAAAAAATTATGATGATCACAAGATCATAATCAACATAGAAACTTTCACATGAAATAAATCCTTAGAAAGGAGAAAATTTGTGTAGGATAATTTTTGTAGGACCAATGGTGAGAGAGATAAAAAAATTGGTGATTAATCAATATGATAAATAGACATGCAACATACCTCACAATAAGTATACAAATGTCCAATGTCAAAACCCTAATTCCTCATTAGTTTACAAGAAATCTATTAAAGGCATATATGAGATTAGGGTTAGGTTTAAACTAATTGCATAAACCATAAAAACTACCTTTTATTTTTATCAAATTAGGTTATCAAAATATTGCCATATTGTAAGTCATATTTTGTTATCTCATAGCATATTTTTCTTTATTTTTATGAAATATAGATAATTAGTTATGAATTTTTGAAATTTTAAACAATTAAGAAAATCCTTGGAAAATCACATATTTATTAAATTTTATTTAGGTGATAAATACCATTGGATAGAGAAATGACCTCACAAAATTGAAAATGTCTTTTCTTTTTTTAGAACTATATATATTTACTACAAGATTTCCATTTCCTGACCAATGAGAAAATTCCAACCATTCACGTGTAGTACCTTATCCATTCCAAAAACTAGTCCTATCAACGTTGGACACACTGTGTCAGACCCACTTAAATCAAAACATGCTCAATAGGGCAAGCCATGATGGGAAAAATGTGAATACCCCTGATATGTGAAATAGAATGTAAGTGGGAATGAGTGGGATATAGTCAAAAATACACAATGGTGATTTTCTCTCCCTCAACCTCTCACTTCATGGTCATCTCCTAGAGCCACAAATGTGTTGGATCCTAGGATGGGTGATTGGATTCTCTAGAGGGGAGGGTTGAATAGACTTGAATACACTTAAATAAAATTCATTAGACCTTCAAGATATATCACAATATAAGGTTGTTAATATGGGAATTTGAGTGCAACTAAAACATACATAGAAAGGATGAGAGATTTTGAACATGCACCGATTGATAAGCTATGTAGAGTGGTTCCATACTTCAAAGTAGAAGTATGGAATCCTTCCCTTGTTCTTCTTCACCTCTCTTAGCAGAGAGAGAACCTTCATCTTCATGTTTGAATTAGAGATTGGGAGGTGGAGGAAGTGATAGCCTCACTAGATATATATGTAGGACTAGCTCTCTTACAAATCTCCTACTCACTCTAATGTATGATGCAAATGATTAATCTTAGAGAGAGAGAAGGTTGTAGGATCATTCAACTATAGAATAGAGACCTTGATAGTGCTTGTCTAACCATGGGATAAATCCCAAGGGGTCCTATTTATAGTTTTGGATTCCTAAGAGCCTTTGGGAACACTTGAGGATGAATACTAGCCATTTGGGATGTTGCAACATATATATTTTTTATTTTTGCAACATTCCAATGGCTAGAAACACTTTTCTCCATAGAGTGAGATCGGCCGAGTTTCAATAAAGATAAATCGACCGATTACACTATGTGACAAGATAAATTTAACCCATTAGTCGAGTTTGTCCTTACGGAAACTTGACCGATCCACTTAAATTAGTTTTGGTCTGCAGAGGGATCGATTGAGTTGTATAAAATGAAAACTCAACCTATCAAAATTTATTTTCAAAATCCAACAAGGATTGGTCAAGTTTGCAACGCATTCGATGAACATCCTGATGTGAATCTTAGAAAATGGATTTTGAGTTCTTAAATATTTGATTCAAGTGCTCCAAATTTTTTTAAGCTTAATTACAAGTCATATAATCATTACAAGTGATTTACAACATGATTCTAATAGATTTACATCATATTCCACAAAAGTGTACTTGCATTGACTTTGACTTGTCTTTTCTCCAAGTTAGGATGCACAATTTAGGGCATTTGGAGTTTTTCTATACCTAATTTTAAATCACCAAAGTAGAAGCACTAGATACAATTAAATGAATGGTTTATTCATCATCAAAACAAGGGTTTTGTCTATTTATACCTAGAGTCAACACTATGAAGAGGATGACTCAGGCCTTTCTTCATCTTGTGATCTAGGAACCAATCAGATGAGTTTGTAAAGTTTCAATGATCCCATATAGCTATTACTCGATTTCAATGGATCACATAGGGAGGGGGAGTATCCTTGCCACAACAAGCTCATTTTTTTGAAATAGAGAAACAACACCACCAATTGAATATAACAAAAAAATGGACAGACACATAAGTTATTAAGGTGGATGACTCCTAGGAAGATAGACAGAGTCATGAGAGGTCTTACTAAGGGAAGGAAGAACATCTGAAAGACCCATCAAAGAAGGTCAGTGACAACAGTGAGGCAAGTTCAAGAGAGTAACAACCTGATGAAAGCCAGTGTCAACTAGGCTTAGGAGAAAATTGAGTAGGGTACATGGACTCTTCCTGTGTCTTGAATTCAAAGGACATCAACAGATTTTGACAGAAACCATGATGATTGGAAAAGAAACTCAGGGTTGTGATGACAATATATGTGCTTACAATTCCAATTGGGGATAGAGGAGTGGTATCGAAGGTATGGAAGAAGGTTCTAAGTCATAAAGTTTAGATGGAAGGCAATGAAAGGGAGTATGCAACTCAATAATGCAATTGTTTGTGCGGGAAATTGGGATTCTTATATAGTACACAAGTGGAGGCGTGTTAGGGCCTAACTGATTCTGGGAGGAAAGAGCAATACATTAGATAAAGAATCATTAGTAAACATTAAGTGAGGTGAGAAAAACTTTGAGAATGAAGATCTCAACTATTGTTGATGTTGATATAGGAAACCAAGTCGGAGGTAGAAGGAAGTCCTCATGCTATCGGATAGAAATCTAATGGTGTATCAAGATCTATGATAAAGGAAACAAGTGTGACATTTAACCATCCAAAACTTGGGGGGGTCTGACTTAATAATCAACATTTATAACTAAAAAATTTAGTTATTCTTTTTACCAATTTATTTGAGGGTTCAAACAAAGTTTTGATAAAATGACCATTGGTACCTAGACCAATTTGGACATAGAAAAGTTGATTTTGTCATCATTTTTCATTTTTAAGGTTATTTACTATTTTATCTTAAGCCACATTCTTGTTCTTAAATGAAAGTAGGATAGTTATTACTGTCCACATAAAGTGAAACTTGGCACCCAAGCTAATTGGGACCCAAGGAATCCAAGTTTTCCATTAGATTTTAGTTTTGATGTTTCCTTTTATGAGTTATGTCACCATAAGGATTTTTAATTCATTACAATATATTTATCAAAATATTATTCTTTTTATTATCAATGTTCACTTGATTGAGTACTTTTATCTTCAATTCATTTCGGAAGAGTAATATTATTTTGCATGAATTTCAATATTTTACTTATTTAGAATATTTAATCCATTAATTCAATATTTTTTAGGTAATGGTACATTATTCATAATTCTGGACATGGAAACACAAATTGGTATTCCATTTCATGTGCTAAGTGTTAGTATGTATGCTAGAGAATCAATTATATGACAGTTCCAATGGCATATCTTGCAAATGATTTGATTAATAATAAAGGAAATCTTCTAATTTATTCTTCTATATTTAGTTAGGAGATAATGATATTACATAATAATTGTATAATGAATGATATTACTTGATGGCATATGTTTTCAAGTTGAGGACCTGAATAATGAGATCATACGAATGTTAAGAGTATATGCATTCTTGTTTTTTTTTTGCAGAAGTCAGGAAGCTATTTTATTCATCTTGCCTTCCTCTTGCAAGCCGAGTTAAACAACTATTACAATTCCTACTATTGAAAACATGATTAAATCTAGTAGTACTACTACCATTACATGACTCTTCTTGAATGACTACCTCCACACTAGGTGGGGGCACAACATACCAGGCTTGTTGGGTATTATTTTTAAGATGGTGCTTAGTGAGCGCATCAGCGGCTCCGTTAACCTCCCTCTGCCCATGTTGAATTGCCCAACTGGTCTTCCGGAGGGTTTTGATCTTCGAGGTCCACACAGCAAACCTTGGGTATTTTTCAATATCATTAGCAATACTTTTGACAGTCGTGGTGCTATCCGTTTCAAAACAAGCTTGTTCTATGTTGTGCTCATGTGCGAATTTCATAGCCTCGTAAATACCTGCAATTTCTGCCTCCACGACGCAGCTTGTCTTCAGCAATCTGCCACCTCCACACATCCATTTTCCATCACTATTTCTAGCTATGAAAGCTACAGCTGCCGTATTCCTGCCTACAGCGGCGTCCGAATTGAATTTGGTAACGCCCGTGTGTGGTTTTGTCCACTAACTACCTGCCGCTGCTCCATTTTCAATATCATTGGTCACCCAAGCTTTCAAGTTGAATTGTATTTCTATGTTGATGTTGTTAACAACTCTGTCCACAGTCCACTCTACGCCTTCAATAACCTCACGGTTTCTTTGCTTCCAGATCTCCCAGCAAGTGACTAAGAAACGGGTTTGTTTCTCTGAATATGCACCAAGGTATCCTTTAACCCACCCCTTAACCTCTTGCTGGTTGTTAAGTTCTGTCAATTCAGCCTGGTTCATCATTCTCTTCCAGATATCGTTAGCTTTCTTGCAATCTCTTAGTGCATGTAGCAAATATTCCGCCCCTCCCTTACATCTGTTGCAGCTATCGTCCTCGGTAAGCTTCCTAGCTTTCCTTTTAGTATTAGTGAGCAGTGCTTCATGAGTTAACAACCATATGAACGTTCAGATTCTGTTTGAGATTTTCAGCTTCCAGATATGTTCCCAATCTCCATTCGTTTCAATGTTCTTATGCTCACGGAGGAGCTTGTATGCTAAACAGGTTGAAAAAAATTCGCTGATGGTCGGGCTCCAGGTCCACATGTCCTTCTGGTTGGTTTGAACTGGGGGCTCTATATCTTTAATCAGCTGTATAGCTTCCATTGGGAGCCACTCCTCTAGGAATGCCATGTCCCATTCATCGTTGTCCTTGACCACACTGGATACGAGCAGATCCTTAATTTCTAGTATATCCCTAGTCGGTTGTTATTGTGGAAGGATAATAGACATCAATAACACATAAGACTAGAGTGTGTGTTGATGAGAGAAGATACGTAAGTCATGATATGTGATATCAAACCAAACACATAGATACTTGTTAGAGAACAATGTATGGGATAGACCCACCTTGAGAGTGATGCATGGAAAATATGATTGCTAGCCAAGATTATCTCTCATAGTGATGGTGGTGGTTGTGGTTCTTAGACTTGAAATCAGTACACTCATCACATGTCGTTCAATGTAATTTGACATCATCCACCTTGACCTTGAATAAGGGTTTCCATTTAAGGTGGTGCTCGGGTGCATTGCGACACATGGGGATGACTATGAATGATGTAGATGGGATTTGTCCCTCGTACATGATTATGATATCCTGGCCACTTGATAAGCGAGATTGAGAAATACATGGCGATCCTCATGTTAGTTAATATGTAATATTGATCTTACATATATCTCAAACAATCTACTCTAGTTCAAGGAACCAGGATTGAATGTTGAAGAGGATGGTGATTCCATGCCTTGAGTTCAATCTAGATATCAGTGACAAAGGAAATCTACGGTCACTATAACACCAATCACATATTTTTTATTGAAGTTGTTCTCCAACTTCCCAATTACTTGGGTTGCAATAATGTCTTGCTAGATACCACTCATTTCTTGTGGTGTCATAAATTGGTAATGGACATTCAGTGCCAATGTAACTTGGAACCTATAGGTTCACACATGTAGGATACACTTGGAATAGGAGTTTGACTATGAATGATGTTTAACTTGATTACTAAAGTGTTAGGTATTCAATTTAAACAACAATGGTTGGAAATTGACAGACTGGATTGTGAACCGGCTGTTTCAAGTGTTGAACCAATCGATTCATGTGACAGATCAATTTCAACCTGCATTAGCAATCATAACACTAAAATGGCAGTTTAGCAAGTGAACCAATCAACTCAGATCTATCAATCAACTGCTTCAAGTTGTGAATTGACCATATGGTTGATTAATTTGATTGGATCACAGATTAATATTGCCATCATGTTGTGTATTAATTGAATATCAATTACCAATATTATTGTGAATAGGAAACATAGTGAAATGAGTGATTCAAGTGTTGAACCAATTGTCTCATGTATGAACCGACTACTTCAACATTCAAAGATTCTAGAAAATTCATGAAATACCATCCTTTCAACTCTCGCTTAGAATAGAACTCCTAACCCTAACCCACCTATAAATAAAGGGGTAGTTGAGGCTTTCTAGAGACACAAAAATAAGCTCTAACAATTGTTGTCTTCTCATAGTTTGTGGTAACGTGAGAACCTGAGCAAGTTTTACCTATCAAAGGGAGGAACAATGAGAGAAAATTGAGAGAGAAAGTCAATGCTAGCACGTAGACTAGAAGGGAAAACTCCTTCTTGTCCATTCATGTAGAATGATAATAGTTCATGGTCGTACATAGGCGAGGAGACCGTAGGCACCTGCTAGCAGGTTGAATTCAACTGTCGTCCATGGTTATCAGCTAGGAGGCTGCTGCCAACACCGTATAGGTGCATATTGAAGAAAGACACACATGACAACAACAGATAGTCGCTAGACTTACTCCAGGACTAGGTATAAACTTTACAACCCTATTTTTGATTACATAGTTGTTAATGTGATCTGCTGTCAAAGGGTAATAAGGTTGATAACATTTTTGTTTCCACTGTCATATCTAAGGCCATATTTCCCTGCAATGGTATCATATCCATACCAATTTATTATTTTTTGAGATTTAACTGATGTGGTCATATTTTTTTCATTATTTATTGCATATGAGGAAAACACTCAAAATTATTAATGTGCATATCCAATTAAATACCACATATGATCCCAACTAATATATATACATATATATATAGTCAGGCTAGAATACACTCGAGTGTACAGCTCGCATGAATACACTCAAGTGTGTTTGCATATCAAGATCATTTTTTGTAAAATGTAAACCATTGATCTTCACTATCATACTATAAGTAAGCTACATGCAAATTTTTATCCCATTTGGATGAGTGTAAGTCACTCATCCAAAGGCAACAAAATCGATGCGTGAAACTAATTTGAAATTCATGATTTTACGATCTTTATAACATGACCTATAAATTTCCAAATGTTCTCAAATTTTGTATATGAGCTATTCACAAGATGTTTAAGAACATCAATGGATTAGATTTTTAAAAAAAATATTACATCATGAAAAACTACTTGAGTGTATTCTACTCCAAATACACTCGAGTGTATTCTAGTCAGACTCTCTCTCTCTCTATCTCTCTCTCTCTCTCTCTCTATATATATATATATATATATATACTATATATATATATATATATATACATACATATATATATGTATACATATATATACATATATATGCAATTTACACGAGTCACTCTAAAATTGGTTTTGAAGGTTGGTGTTAGCATGGTTATGTCTAATATCCCCCTAGATCTTTGTGCTTGGTAGGACGGTTGTTATTCATGTTTTGTATCTTGGTTTGCATATTGAGCCTCTCTCTCCTATTCAATATGTAAAAGTATTAATTATTTCCTTTCTATGCTCCCCTCAATTGAAACTCGATGTTTCTCTATTACCATGTAATATCTTAAATAGTATTAAGATAGTTTTAGTTCTTGTTATGGAAAAGAAGATGATCATCATGAAACAAACTTCCCATTTCAAAAGACAAACCAATTAGTTGGAGGGCCGAGGAGGCCAGACAATAGCAGGAGATGAACCAAATAGCTGGTGACCCAACCAATCAATTGGAGGTGTCTAGAAGTCACCTGGACCGAAGACCAGATGATTGATCTGACAAATAAACTGACTGACCAGTAGGCAAACAGATCGGTATAAGAGTTGAGTCGGTCATCTCGAACTGGTTCTAATACAAATCTTCATCAACAACATGTTGCTATATATGATGTTGACCTGGGTGGTAGTAGTTCCTTGTGGGTCCAAGGAATTAATAGTATGGCCATAACCATTGCTTGTGTTTTAATATAGCATGCTTTTGTTTGTGGGATATAGCATGTATATGATGTGTACCATTAGTATATGGTGATTGGATATATATGAATATATATAAATATGAAATCCCTCAATAAAATATTAAGTCTTACATTCTTTGCATAAGAAATACACATGAAAATCTTGATCGACTAAGAATAGGCACACCAAGCATGGTGTGTTGTCTATCTCGTGGAAGTGTAATGGTAGTCATGTGGGCATGCCAAGAAGGGTGCATTTGCTATCGTGTTAGCTTTTCAGTCAGACTTAACTAGGTGATCTTAATGAGATTAAGTACCTAGAAGCATGCATATGACTATGGCAAAGAGTTCCTCATATCATCTATCTAAAAATTACATTAAATGCAATTGTGAAAAGTTTTCTACGTTAATGATTGATTATGGATGATGGTGTTAGACGGGTAATAACTCAATTGTTTTAGTTCTTGGCTCACTAGAAGGTTGTACATTGCAATCTTCTGAATTGATATGTGAGGGTTATCAATTTGAACAAAATAGTGGGAGATATAGTTAACTAAAGGACTAATTAAAAATCATCAAAACTTATTTTAACCGGTTCATATCTAATGTGTTTTGACAAATTGGAAATTTATCTTGTAAAAACAAATAGCAAACAAATCATTGTTTTTAGTCCTTAAGAAGGAAAGACTTAACGAGATAAATGTCCATGGCTGGTTTGGACTTTGAGAAGGGTTCTCAATGATGAGCATAAGCTTTATGTCCTAGATACACCATTGCCAGAAGAACATGCTCCTGATGCACCTAGGGCTGAGGTGAATACTTATTGGAAGCATACAAACAATACCATAGAGATTAAGCACCTTGTGCTATTTTGTATGAACTATGAGTTGCATGAGTAGTGTGAAGACATGGGGACTTTTGAGATGGTAACACATATTAAGAATGTGAACCATAATCATGCAAAGCAAGAAAATTACAATGTATCAAAGGTTCTCTTTTAGTGCAAGATGACAGATAGAGATCCATTAGAGACCCATGTGCTAAATAATATTGGAGATGTGGAACGTCTAGAAGAATTGGGATTCCCGTTGAGACAAGATTTGGCCACATATATGATTCTACAACCGTTGCCTAAATCATATAGCCCGTTTATTAAGTATTATTACTTGAATAACATGGCCTGACCACTGTCAAAATTGCTTAGTATGTTGATAAATGCCTAAGTGCAGATGAAAGAAAATCCAACAAGAATTATGAGGCTAAACAGAAGTCCAAGTATCCAACACTCAAGATAAGGAGAAAGAAAAGTGCAAGAGGATTATGTCCTTTGTACTTGAAGGGATTCAGGAAGATGAAGTTGGGGATCGAGATCTCCACATCAGGTATATATGTTATTGATATAAATTTTTCTACTTCTTCATCTTGGGTATTGGATACCGGATGTGGATATCACATATGTTTGAGTATGTAGGATCTAAAAATAAGAGCCTTTACTAATGGGTGAGATTGAACTGTGCATTGCAAATGGAGCAAGAGTTCTTGCCACTATAGTTGGAACTTATAATTTATCTCTGTCTACGAGGCTTGTAATAGAGTTAAAAAACTTCCATTTTGTACATGCCATAAATATAAACATTATTTCTATATCTTGTATGGACAAGGATGGATATGAATTTCATATAAAGAATGTTCAATGTTCTATTTCAAAAGATGAGATCTTTAATGGCAATACCTAATGTCTTATGGTATTTATTTGATAGATATAAAGACAAATGTTTATAACGTTAATACCAAAATATTAAAACTCGACAACTCAAAAGAAGCATATCTTTGGCATTGTCATCTAGGGGACATCAATGAGAATCACATCTCTAGAATCCATAAATATGGTTATTTGGACTCTTTGATTTTGAATAAATAGAGACATGTGAGTCTTATTTGTCGGGAAAGATGAAAAGGACTCTCTTGACTGGTAACTATGAGAGGGATAGTTATGTATTAGGACTCATACATACTGATGTATGTGGCCCTTTTAGACAAATGATTGAGGAGGTTATTAGTACTTCCTTATCTTTATTGATGACTTCAATAGGTATGGTTATGTTTACTTGATGAAACATAAGCTAGAAACTCTTGAAAAGTTCTCAAGGATTTCATGAATGAAGTACAGAACCAACTTAGTAAAAGTATTAAGGCACTTTGTTCAGATCGAGGTAGAGAATACTTAATACAATAATTTGAGGACCTTCTGCGAGGCCATGGTATTGTATCACAATGGACTCAACCTGGAAGACTACAACACAATGGTTTATCAGAAAGAAGATATCACACATTATTAGATATGGTGCAATTAATGATGAGTTTTTTTTTATTTTTTTACTTCCTTCTGGAGTTATGCTCTAGAAATCGCCACATTTATACTAGAATATGTATCATATAAATTAGTTCAAAAGACACAAGCTGTGATACGGCATGGGAAGCTTCCCAATGTGTCTTTTATGAAGATTTAGGGTTGGGAAGCTTATATAAGAAAGTAGTTTCTCAAAAAGTTTGGAGCCAAACCTGATAAATGTTATTTTGTTGGATATCCTACGGAACCCAAAAGATACTACTTTTATACTCCATATGACAACAAAGTGTATGTTTCCAGGGATGTTCTACTCCTAGAAAAGGTATTCATCTCCAAAGGAATCCGTGGGAGGAAAGTTAAACTCAAACAATTTCAAGACCAAAAACATAACAGTGAACCTAGAGGTACAAGAGGAACATAGCGAGCACAAATTGTCATTGAATCTCAAATTCCTCATGTAACATAGGAACCTCATAGATCTAGTAGGACACACCTTTATCCAGATAGATTTGGTTATTTTGTGACTCAAGAAGGCAATGAGTTGGTCATTGATGATGAGACAACAACCTACCAAGAGGTTTTTAAAGGCCCAAATGGGAAATGACTTGAGTCCATGAGATCTGAGGTGGAGTCCATGTACACCAACAAGGTATGGACCTTGGTGGATCCACTTGTAGGGGTAAACGCCGTTCGGTGCAAGTGGGTCTTCAAGAACAAGACTAACATTGATGGTAATGTACAAACTTACGAAGGTCGATTGGTTGCAAAGGGTTTCAAAAAATTTCAAAGTGTTCACTATGACAAAACCTTTTGTCTAGTTTCCATGGTTAAGTCCATCAAGATCATGCATCCCATTACAGCTTATCATGACTATGAGATTTGGCAGATGTATGTTAAAACCACATTCCTTAATAGGAATCGTCTTGAGGATGTGTACATGACACAACCTAAAGGTTTTATAAATCCAAAGGATACAAATAAAGCATGTAAGATACAAAGGTCAATATATGGATTGAAGAAAGAAACTCAGAGCTAGAATCTTAGATTTGATGAAACAGTCAAAGGGTTTGTGTTTAGTCAAAATGAAGATGATCCATGTGTTTACAAAAAGGTTAGTGACAGTATAGTTGTATTCCTCATATTGTATGTAGATGACAAACTATTGATGGGGAATGACATCCCTACCCTAGAAATAGTAAATACCTAGCTAGGGATTGCACTCTCTATGAAGGACTAAGGTGAAGCATCCTACATCTTAGGAATCAATATATATTGAGATAGATCTAGAAGGGTTCTTGGGCTAAGTCAGAGCCCATACATTGACAAAGTGTTGAAGAGGTTCAGCATGGAGAACTCTAAGAGAGGAAACATTATTATGTGTCATGTTGTAACTATCTCTAGAGCTCAATGTCCCAATTCTTGTGAAGAAAGGGATCACATGAGTAATGTTCCATATGCATAAAAATTAGATCGATCATGTACACAATGTTATTTACTCATCTATATGTCTTGTATTCCTTGAGAATGAAGTGCAAATATCAATCACATCCTAGTGAACCTCACTAGACTATCTTGAAAAACACCCTTAAGTACTTGAGAAGAATTAAGGATCAGTTTCTTATATACAGTGGTGAGAAAGAGTTGGTGGTGAAGGGTTACATTGATGCATGAATTCAAAGTGACAAAGATGACTAAGGAATGTAGTTTGGATTTTTTTGCCTAAACAACAGAGCTATAAGCTGGAAGAGTTCCAACCAAGAGAGTTGTAGATTTTACAATAGAGGTTGAGTATGTTGTTGCATCCAATGCAGCAAAGGAGGTGGTTTGGAACAAGAAGGCCATTTATGAACTTGGGGTGGTTCCAAGCATCTGATATGGAATTGAGATGTATCGTGACAACAACGGAGCTATTGCACAAGCTAAAGAACCCAGATCGCATCAGCATTCAAAGCACATACAAAGGTGGTTCCATCTCATATGAAGGAGATGTGAAGATTTGTAGAGTACCAACTAAGAGCAATATAGCTGACCCATTAACTAATGCACTTTTGCATAAGAAACATGAAGGTCATGTTAGATCACTTGGAATTAAGTTCATGGGTGATTGGATATAAGTGCAAATGGGAGTCTGTTGGTATGTAATCCTAGAGAGTCAATCATATGATGATTGTAGTGGCATATCTTATGTACAACATGATTAATAATAAAGGTAATCTTCAATTTTTTATTCAGTTATGGGATAATTATATTATATAATGAGTGTCTAAGTAATTATATTACTCAATGATGTATATCTTTAGGTTGAGGACTTGAACAATGACATCATCTGGATGTTAAGAGTATATGCATTCTTGTTACGTCCCTAGTCAATTGCTATTGTGGAAGGCTAATAGACATCAATAACACATAAGACTAGAGTGTGTGTTGGTTGATGACAAAGTTTCATTAATTCATGATATGTGATATCAAACCAAACACATAGATGCCTCTTATAGAACAATGTGCCAAATAGACCCACCTCAAGAGTGATGCATGGAAACCATGATTGGTAGTCTAGATCATCTCTCATAGTGATGGTGGTGATTGTGGTTCTCAGACCTTAAATCATTACACTCATCACATGTCATTCAGTGTACTTTGGCATCACCAACTGTGACCTTAAATAAGGGTTGTCATAAAGGTAATGCTCAGGTGCATTGTGACACATTGGGATGACTGTGAGTGATTTAGATTGGAGTTGTCCCTCCTATAGGAGTATGATATCTTAGCCACTTGATAAGTGAGACTGAGAAATGCATCATGCCTCGAGTTCAATCTAGATATCAGTGACAAAGGAACTATATGATCATTGTAACGCCAATCATATATTGTAGGTTGAAGTTGTTCTCCAACTTTCTAATTACTTGGGTAGAAATCATGTCTTCCTAGATACCACTCATTACTTTTGATGTAATAAGTTGGTTATGAAGATTCACTGCCAACATAACTTGGAATCTATACGGCCACACACAGGATACACTCAGAATAGGAGTTTAATCTGAATGATGTTTAACTTGATTACTAAAGTGTTAGGTATTCCATTTAAATGGAAATGGTTGGAAATTGACTAATTGGACTATGAACCGACCAGTTCAAGTGTTGAACCAATCGATTCAAGTGTTAGGTCAATTTGAACCAGCATTGGCAATCATAACACTGAAAAAACTAGTTCAGTAACGCTGCTATTGGTTTGGTGTAAGTCATGATTTCCGTCGAACTCATTTTCTAGGAATATTAGCTCAGTTTTTAGAACTTAAGTTCCATTCATTTCCATGTGATTGGTTTTTTGTAAGTGTAAATAAGGAAATCACTAAAAGTATTGTTATTTATTATATAATATGAATAAATATGGATGGAAAAGATATAGAAAAAAATCATATTCATAAAAAATGATAATATTTTTAAATCATAATAACCACAACAAGTGGTTATGGTGCAGATGTTGCTCCTTCAAAAATATTTTATTATGGTATAAATATAATCTCAATAAAAATATTATGATTAAAATCATATCACAATACTTTTATTTCACTTTGTGTATACAAAGTATTGTAACAATATCCACATTTCATTTTGTAAAATGTAGAATATTAACTTTTACATTATTTTTGTAGGGAACTTTTACTATATTATTTATGCATGGTTACAGTTAATTGTCATTTTTCACATCATATTGTGTAGACATGAAGAAAAAATATATATTACGTAATCACATTGTTTTCACATGGTGTGATGCGTTTCTTTTTCATGATGTTTGTATTTTTTATTTTGTAAAATAATTTGATAATGGTTGTTATAATGTAAAATGCTTTACATAGTGTGATTATAGTGTATGATATTTGGTCATATTATGTTGTAGTTTTAGCAATGAACTATATCCACAAAACTAATATTTCTAGTCCTAAATATGATACATGTGTCACTTATAACAAATGAAAAATATAATTGTATAAGAAATATTGTTAGTTGTCCAAGAACTCATTTTCCGCTCTTTTTAAGAGGGAACTCAGGAACTGTGTTTTGTATGTAAGTCTCTAACTTATCAAAAGTCATGGAACTCAAGTTCCAACACTTACATTAAACCAATGATGAAAAACTGCTCAAGGAACTCCAGTACATAAGTTTTCTAGGAGCAGTTACGACAAACCAATCAGAGCCTAAGTGAACTAATTGACTCAATCAATGAATCGATTAGTTCAGGTTGTGAACCGACCATTTGGTAGATCAATTAGATTGGATCAACAATTGATGTTGATGTCATTGTGCATTAATTGTATATCAATTTCCAATACAATTGTGAATAAGAAACATAGTGAAAGGTTTAGTTCAAGTGTTGAACTGATCTTCTCATGTCTGAACTGACCAGTTCATTGGTGAACTGTTCGGTTCAATGTTTGTAGGTTCTAGAAAATTCATGAAATTCCATCCTTTAGCCTCCTTCTCAAAGTAGAACTCTTGACCCTGACCTTCCTATAAATAGAGGATAGTTACAGATTTCTAGATACACAACAACAAGCTCTGAAAAATTTTCTCTTCTCACAATTGTGGTAATGTGAGAACTTGAGCAAATTCTACCCATAAAAGCAAGGAACAACAAGGGAGAGACAATAGGGAGAGAAAGTCAATGCTAGCACGTTGACTAGAATGGATAACTCCTTCTTGTTCGTTCATCTAGAATGATAAGAATTCCTGGTGGTCTGTGTGGACTACTATAAAGGTGAGGATGACATTGCCACCTGCTAGGAGGACAAAGTCAACCGCCGCCCATGGTGTTCAACTAGGATGCCACTGCTGATGTCGTCCAGGTGTAACTTGAAGAAAGAAATATACTACAATAAGGGATATACTCTAGACTTCCTCTAGGACTAGGTATAAACCTTGCAACCCTCTTTCCCGTTACATAGTTTTGACGCAATCTATTATCTAAGGGGAATATGGCAATAAATTTTTTTGTTTCTACTACCACATTTGATGCCATATTTCCCTACATTAAGAACAAAATTCCTCTTATTAAACATATATTAGCCAATATGTAAATATTAGTTAGCAAATGAAGCATATGTGACATATTTTAGGAACTTACTCACATGTTAGCACATATAAATGTTATTATCTTAATATGTCACTTAATATTTTATATTTATTTTTATGACTATATACGTTATGGGTCATCATTAAGTTACTCATGTTATATGCATTAACAATGTACATTAAGGGGTAACTTTATCCTTGTTTGGTAAAATCTAAAGAACCAAACATTCTAATCTCCTAATCATGGGAATGTGATTTCTAGAGTTAAGATGCTAGGTTTCAATTCATTACAATTTGTGATCAATATTACAGTGATCATATAGTTTCTTTGTCACTGATATCGAGATTGAACTCAAGGCATGGAATCATCATCCTCTTAATATTCAATCCATGTTCCTTGAACAATAGCAGACTATATGAGATGCAAGTGAGCTCACATATCACTTATTGAGTCACATGAGTATGGCCATACATTTCTTAGTCTCACTTATCATGTGGCCAGGATATCAATTCTATAGGAGGGACAAAACCCATATACATTACTCACAATCAATCGTCATGTGTCACAATGTACCCTAGCACCACCTTTAAGGCAATCCTTATTCAAGGTCACTTTGGATGGTATCAAAGTTCCTCGAATGATATGTGATGAGTGTAGTGACTTCAGGTCTAAGAACCATAATCACCACTATCACTTTGAGAGTTGATTGTGACTATCATTTTATGGTCTCCATTTATCACTCTGGAGGTGGGTTTCTCCAGTACATTGTTCTATAATAGGTACATATGTGTTTTACTTGACATGATATATCATGAAAATGACTCTATCAATAGTCAACACACATTAAAGTTTTATGTATTACTATCATCTATTTTGCATCCAAAGTAATATCTAACTAGGGACATAATAAGAATGTGTGTACTCTTATCATAAATATGATCTCATTGTTCAGGTCTTCAACATGAAGACATATGTCATCGAGTAACATCATTATTTAGACATCTACCATGTTTGTGTCATCATCCCATGACTAGGACAAACATAATATATGGAATTACCTTTATTATTATCAAATCAAGTATATGATTCCCCACTAT
Source organism: Alisma plantago-aquatica (assembly GCA_963693085.1). Lineage (NCBI taxonomy): Eukaryota > Viridiplantae > Streptophyta > Magnoliopsida > Alismatales > Alismataceae > Alisma > Alisma plantago-aquatica. Next base: position 1,572,535,729 of record OY856409.1, read on the forward strand.
AATCATTATATGATTGTCTTTCTGGGCATTGATACCAACACTTTTTTCCATGATATATGATTAAGGTAAGGTTTAGTTTCAAGCTTCATCAGTAGTATTTGTGAATGTCAATTTGTTTGTCATGTTAGGTGTTATTTATGATTTATTGAATCCATATCAAGAAGATAACATGCAAAACCTTAAGTCTTTATTTCAAGACTAAAGTATCAACATAATATATGTTGAACCCTAAGGTGGGTAGTATTATGTTAATACACAAAAATTTCAAGGAATAAATTTATGTAAGGTGGGTAAAATTGTAACACCCAAGAACTTTAATCCAGAATAAACATGACCTATTGGGTAATAAGGACGACATATAAGGTAGGAAAAACAAAAATTTTGTCCTTATTATTAACCAACAGATCGTGTCAACAATAATGTATCTAGGAAAAAAGATTGTGAGGCATATAACTGGTCCTGGAGAAAGTCTAGTGATAATCCTCATAGAGTTGTGCTTCTTCTTCAAGCAGCACATGAATAGTTGTTGGCGGCTGCTGAAAAACACTAGAGGGGGGGGTGAAGAGGGTTTTATAATGATTTTAAAATTAATTCAACCAAGCAACCACAATTGAAATTTGTAGATGGAGACACGGCGGTTAGAGTGGTTCCACTCTTAACAAAAACTAAGGGAGTCGGTCCACTACCCGGTTGTTCCCAACTGGAATTTTGAAATTATTTGAATTTTATTACCTCACAAGGATGTTACATAAAATTAGAAACACCTTCACCACCCTTTGGACAACCTTCACCCCGAAGTTATCTCACCAACCTTGAAGCATCCTTCACTTGAAGTAACTTCAAGCTCCCCCTTGAAGTAGCCTTCCTCCTTGAAGTAGCTTCCCGTTGAGACCTTCTAGAAGTAGTCCAAAGTCTGCCGAGCTACCTTCACCACCTGAAGAAGCTCCAACAACCTCCTTTCCACAGCCTCCAACCTAGGAGTAGCAAAGGAGAATAAAATACAATAAAAGGGAACAAGATTGGAAGAAAGAAACAATGTTACCAATTAAGTATAGCACTTTGATCCTATATCAAGCATTTGATCTCCTAACCAAAGTAGATGGACGTGAATGTATAGTGGCTAGGAGATATCAGCCTATAGGACACGAATTCACAGCTTGTGGAAGTGTTTTGCAAGTGAAAGCTTTGCTAATGTCTTGCTACAATGTGATCTCAAGTGAATTGTATATGCAAGTGATGCTTTGAGGTGTCCTATGGCTGTCCTATTTATAGGAGTGGTTTGATAATGCTTGGGGACATTCTAGACACCTTCTAAGGTGTTCTTAATGCTCAATTATCCATCAAGTGTTCGCTAATTGCATTTGTAACGACTAGTTAATTAATTCTAAAAAGTGCAGATAGAACCATTTTCGGTCAAAGTATTTGTCGACTGGGAGTTTCTCAGTCGGGGAATTTGTCGACCGAGTGGGAGCCTAAGTCAATATGTTATAACATTTGATTCCAACTCCCAACCACTTTTCTAACTCAGTCTAATGGCTAGGAGGGTCTATTCTCAGTCGAGGAGTTTGTCGACTGAGAGTGTCTCGGTTGAAGTTTTTGTCGACCGAGTATATCCCTGATTCAATGTATTCATTTACTGAGTGTGTGTATCAATGTGCAATCGTGACGCTAACTTAGGAGATTACCTATCTAAGTTTTGTGTGTGGATAGGGAAGATCTAAATGATTGATTTACATGATATCTAAGTAATTGTACATTATATACTTGTACAAGTTTTTACATTTGATTACAATCATGAAAATAAAGCAATTTTAGCAAATTGATCTTACAAGTCTTTGCCATCCACCACCTTATATGCTTGTCCTTGAAACACTCAAATAGCAAGTTAAAACCAAAAGAAAGAAATGCTTGTCATCATAAAAAAAAAGGATTATAATAATTGTCCAATTTAGCCAACAATCTCCCCCTTTTTGAAGATGACAAACATTCCCAAAATATAAATCAAGGAAATATAAATCATATGAGTTTCATACCTGAAGTTTACCTTTTGCAGCCATTATCTTAAATTGTGAGTATGTGCTAGTCGAGAGATTATGAAACTCATTTTACTTTATGTTATTTATTTTATATTATTTCTCCCCCATTATCATTTCAAAAAGATAACCAAGATAAACATTAAGTATGACTTTATTTCTCCCCCTGAATTTGATAATTTGATACTCAATGCAAACCAATTATTTTATGTCAAATTAAGCCACAATTTATTTCTCAATCATTTGCAAAGGATGTTAAGCCTTGAAATGATATGAGATCCTTTTATATTCATGGCATATGTGTTTTAATTTCTCATCCATTTTACAAGGGATGTTAAGCCCTGAAAATGACATGAGAATCCTTTAAGCTCATGAATATATTTAATAGTTTCTCAATCATTTATAAGGGATGTTAAGCCCTGAAATGATATGAGATTCTTTTAAGCTTATAGTAGAACCAATGAATGTATCTCTAACCAAATACACGGAATTTTAATCCCTAATTTGTTTATAGAATTCAATTAAGAACAAGATATATATATCATATTCATGAATATTGTAGGCTCCTTTATTTTCATAGCCAAGATTACTTTTAAAGATACTAAGGTCATAACTAGTTTCAAATTTTCTTTATGATGTTTACAAAGTTTTGTGAACTCCTTCTCAATCTTATAGTCAAGATAGTTTTTGTGAGCTCCCCCTTAATCTTATAATCAAGATAATTTAAGGATTCTAAGGTCATAATAAGTATTAGATCATAATAAGTTAACCTTTTATGAGAGCTATGCACTAAAATCTTGTTTTAATATACTAAGATTGAATGCAAGGAAATGATTTACAATTAAGCATTTTGTCAAGCTTATTTTAGGTTGACCTTGACTTCGATCTGGGCACCCCTCGGTCGAACTCTTTTTCGACCGAGAGGCAGTTCTGGAGATATCCAGTTCATGCATTTTCATGAGTTATCCAATGAGCCACTTCTAGAATATGACCAGATCTTGTTATTATTAGTTCTTTATTTTTCTCATATAAGAACTTATGAGTGCTGAATGATCTAAGATAATACTTTAATTTATTTGAACAAGATTATCTTGTCATAATTTCTTAGTATGTTCCAACCTTTAATTTTCTCACAATATGGTGATGATTATATTTTAGCCAAGTTTCTTGTATGATTTTACTTTTCACTTTCAATGTTGAGAAAATTCTCTTATGCCAATGGATTTTCCATTAATATTTTTCTTGAGTAAAATCAATCTTTTTCTCTTGTATACTTGATAGATAAAATTTAATCATGAAAAGTATAAAGTTTTGATGCTCATATATGCTTCCTTTTAATTAGGATCATCCAATTATTTAAAACAATGTAGTATATGACATTCATTACATACTTAAGTTAATTGCAATTGAAGTATCTATGTTTTTATTGACCAATTCTGTCAGAGTTTCCCTCGGTCAAAAAATTTCTCAACCGAGTGAGGTTCGGTCAAAATATTTGTCAACCGGCCATTTAAGTTTTTTGCAGGCTTAAGACAATAACCCTATCGGTCGACTAATTTCTCGGTCGACATTGTCTCGGTGGACAACTTTCTCGACTGAGATTGTTTCTGTGTTGTTTTCAATAGTTGTTTTCAAGTAAAAACATAGATCAGTTTTACAGAATTATGCAAGTTAATGCTCTGTTTAGTTGAGATAAGACATTTGAGTATCAAACTAACATTTTAAGTCAAATCTCAACTAAACATATTCAAATCTCTAGGTTTTGGGAACCCAAACTAGATCAACATCCTTTTTCCTATATGGGCAAGAAAACAAATAATGTCCAAGATGTAAATAGTAATGACGACAAATAAAATCAATTTCATTTCTCTTTAAGTTGTTCTTGGGTACATACATGATCTTGGTCTTGGGTTCTTGTGTTCTTCTAGGTTTAGGTTGATATGATTTCTCTTTTGGAACATATCCTAAACCTCTCCTTCCATTATAACTAGAAGAATTTTTTTGAATCTTATCAAGAATACCATTATTTCTCAAGCCACTAATTTCTTTTTGTAATTTAGCAATCTCATACATTCTCTTTTTAACATTTAAATTTTCTTGCTCTAGATTAGACAACAAACTATCTCTTTCTTTCATAATAGCATCATAATCTAAATGAGTACACAAAACATGTTGTTTTTGAAGATCATTTACTTGAGCTTGCAAGTTTATCTTTTCTTGAGAAAGGAGATTGCAACTTGCTTCTATTGAATTTTGGTTAATATCATGGTCTTTGATGGTTAAGTTCAATGTGTTTTTAATATCTTCATTTTCAGATGTAAGAATAAGAAGTTTAGCATGTAGATCATCATTTACTATAGTAGATTTATTTAATTTCTTCTTACAATCAATATACTTATCTTGTGTTTCTTGAAGGCTAGCAATTAAATCTTCTTTTGATAAATCAAAAAGACTTACCTCTTGTTCTTCTTCATTTGTAGTAGTAACGAAACATTGTACCTCTTTATGCACCTCTTCTTTCTTTGACTTCCTTGGACAACTAAATGTTGTGTGTCCCGTTCCTAAACACTAGCTACAGCTTGTTGAAGGTCGGTCTAAGTTTCTCCTTTGCTTGAGGTTGTAGACACCACCACCCTCCATCTTCAAGACTTGATTAGAGCTCCTTGAAGCCTGCTCTGATACCAATTGAAAAACACTAGAGGGGGGTGAATAGGGTTTTATAATGATTTTAAAATTAATTCAACCAAGCAACCACAATTGAAATTTGGAGAATGAGACACGGCGTTTAGAGTGGTTCCACCCTTAGCAAAAACTAAGGGAGTCAATCCACTACCCGGTTGTTCCCAATCGGGATTTTGAAAGTTTTTGAATTTTATTACCTCACAATGATGTTACATAAAATTACAAACACCTTCACCACCCTTTATACAGCCTTCACCCCGAAGTCATCTCACCAACCTTTAAGCAGCCTTCACTTGAAGTAACTTCAAGCTCCCCCTGGAAGTAGCCTTCCTCCTTGAAGTAGCTTCCCGTTGAGACCTTCTAGAAGTAGTCCAAAGTCCTCTGAGCTACCTTCACCACCTAAAGAAGCTCCAACAACCTCCTTTCCATAGCCTCCAACCTAGGAGTAGCAAAGGAGAACAAAATACAATAAAAGGGAACAAGATTGGAAGAAAGAAACAATGTTACCAATTAAGTACAGTGCTTTGATCCTATATCAAGCGTTTGATCTCCTAACCAAAGTATATGGACGTGAATGTATAGTGGATAGGATATATCAGCCTATAGGACACAAATTCACAGCTTGTGGAAGTGTTTTGCAAGTGAAAGCTTTGCTAATGGTTTGCTACAATGTGATCTCAAGTGAATTGTATATGCAAGTGATGCTTTAAGGTGTCCTATGGTTGTCCTATTTATAGGAGTGGTTTGCTAATGTTGGGGGATGTTCTAGACATCTTATAGGGTTTTCTTAGTGCTCAACTAGTCATTAAGTGTCTACTGATTGCATTTTTAACGGCTAGTTAATTAATTCTGAAAAGTGCAGACAGAACCATTTTCGGTCGAAGTATTTGTCGACCGAGAGTTTCTCGGTCGAGGAATTTGTCAACCGAGTGGGAGTCTGAGTCAATATGTTATAACGTTCGATTCCAACTCCCAACCACTTTTCTAACTCCTTGTAACAGCTAGGAGGGTCTATTCTCGGTCGAGGAGTTTGTCGACCAAGAGTGTCTCAGTCGAACTTTTTGTCGATCGATAATATCCCTGATTCAATGTATTCATTTACTGAGTGTGTGTAACAATGTGCAATTTTGACGCTAACTTAGGAGATTACCTATCTAAGTGTTGTGTGTGGATAGGGAAGATCTAAATACTTGATTTACATGATATCTAAGTACCTGTACATTATATACTTGTACAAGTTTTTGCATTTGATTACAATCATGAAAGTAAAGCAATTTTAGCAAATTGATCTTCCAAGTCTTTGCCATCCACCACCTTATATGCTTGTCCCTGAAACACTCAAATAGTAAGTTAAAACCACAAGAAAGAAATGTTTGTCATCATTAAAACAAAGGGATTATAATAATGTCTAATTTAGCCAACAACTGTCTCCTTTAGTATCACCACATATGGTGGTTGATGACGTTTTCCTGGCATGGTAGCAACAACCTCCACGCCTCTACAAAGTCCATGGACCACTAGTAACTCATGTTGTTCTACTATAACTAATAGGAAGGAGTTGTCCCTCATGTTATAAGTGTGCTAGCGTAGACTTTCTACACTTTGGCTATCTCTCCTTTTACATGTAAGATGCCTCTAAATCTCATGCTACCACAACGTTGACATTAGGAGACTTTTCTTCAAAGCCTTGTCCACCCCCCCTATATGTAGCAGTCGATGGTTTATGTTTTCCACAAACTAGGGAACACGAGGATATGAATTTCATGAGTTTTTAACTGTTTTGAATCACAGGTCAGTCGACTAGGTTCCTAGTTGTCCAACTGACACCCAGTCAGTCAAGTAGAACATCAGTCAGTCCATTAGAATGTTTTTCTATTCACAAACACATTGGCTTTCAATGTGATGATTAATGCACAACATGATGTCAGCATAAATCCTTGATTCAGTCTTATTGATCATATAGTTGGTGGATTGGAGTTCTCATTTGGTCAATTAGACACTCTAATTGTTTGACTCACATTCCCAGACAATCAAATGGACACTTCAGTCAGCCAACTGCCAGCCAATGTTGTTTAAGTTGATTTTCTAAACACTTTAGTAACCAACTCAAGCCTTATCCATGTGTAAAATCCTATTCCAAATGCATCCAATATGTGTGACTCTATAGGTCCATAATTATGTTGGTAGTGAATGTCCATAACTAGATTATTACATCACAAACAATGAGTAGTATCTAGGGAGACATCATTGCCACCAAAGTAATTGAAATTTCAGAGAACAACTTCAACCAACAATCTGTGATTAGTGTTACAGTGATTGATATCTAGATGGAATGTGAGGCACTAAATCTTCATCCTCTTAATACTCAATCCATGTTTTTTGAACCAGAGCAGACTATTAAGATACATGTGAGCTCAATTTCATATATTGACTCACATGAGCATGACCATGTATTTCTCAATCCTTTTTATCAAGTGGCCATGATATCATCTCTGGTAGGAGGGAAAATCCCATCTACATCACTCACAATCAATCTCCATGTGTTAACAAAGTACTCGAGCACCACCTTTATGAGAACCCTTTTTTAAGATTACGTCGGATGGTGTCAAATTTCATCAAATGACAAGTGATGAGTATAGTGACTTTAGGTCTAAGAACCAAAATCACCACTATAACTTTTATATCCCATTCAATGGTTCCATGTATCACTATCAAGGTGGGTCTGTCTGGTAAATTGTCCTCTAACAAATATCTATGTTTTTATCTTGATATCATATATTATGACTAATAAGACGTTGTCATCAGCCAACACACATTCTAGTATTATGTATTAAATTCTCCTATTCTGCTTCAACAATAATATCTGACTAGGGACATAACAAGAATATATGTACTCTTATCATACACATGGTCTCATTGTCTAGGATCTAAACCTAAAGACATATGTCATCGAGTAACATCATTCTCTAGACATTTATTATGTTAAATCATTATCTCATAACTGAATTGAAATAAAATAAATGGAATTGGATTTATTATTATCAAATTAATTATATTATGTATCATTACAATCATCACATGACAAGATCTATGGGTATACATACCAATAGAATCCCACTCGCACTTAGAGACAATCACCCATGAATCTTTTCCCAAGTGATCTAACACGTCCATCATGCTTCTACTACAAAAGTAATTTTGTCAGTGGGTCAACAATATTGCTTTCAGTCAGCACATTACAAATCTTCACATCTCCTTAATGTATGATCTCTCATATGAGATGGAATCATCAATGTATATGCTTGGAATAATGATGTGATCTAGGTTCCCTAGCTTGTTCAATAGATCCAATGTTGTCACAATGCAACTCTATTCCATCGCTAATGCTTGGAACCACACCAAGTTCATTGATGAACTTTTTGATCCAAATAGCTTCCTTTGCGACATTCAAGATAGAAATGTACTCAACCTCCATTGTAGAATCAACAACTGTTTCTTGCTTGGAACTTTTCCAACTCACAGATTCATTGGTAAAGAAAAACACAAATCCAGATTGTAATCGATAATCATCTTTTTCAATTTGGAAGCTTGCATCAATGCAACCCTTTACACCCAAACCTTCCTCACCTCTATAAATAAGTAATTGGTCGTTAGTTGTTCTCAAGTACTTAAGGATGTTCTTCATGGTGGTCCAGTGACCTTCACTAGGATCTGATTGACATGTGCTTGTTATGTTCAACACATAAGAGACGACAATTGCATAACATTGCACACATGACATACCAATTGCAGACGCAAATGGCATCTAACTCATGCTTTCCAGTTGTTCACAAGAACTGGGACACTAATCTCTAGAGAGACTAATTTCATGGAACATGGGTACTTTCCCTCTCTTTGAGTCCTTCATGTTGAAACTTTTCAGCACTTTGTCAACGTATGTACTCTATCTTAGGCCATAAATCCATCTAGATATATCTCAACAGATCTTGATTCCTAAGATATAGCACGCTTTGCCTAAATTCTTCATTGAGAAGGTACTTCCCAGCCATTTATTTACCATTTCTAGGGTAGGGATGTCATTCACCATCAATAGTTTGTCATCTACACACAATATAAGGAATACAACTACAGTCCCACTAACCTTCTTGTATACATAAGGTTCATCTTCATTTTGACTAAATCCAAACTCTTTGTCTTCCTTTTCCAATCAAAGATTCCAACTCCAAGATGCTTGCTTCAATCCATAGATTGACCTTTTGTATCTTACAAACTTTATTTGCATTCTTTGGATTTATAAAACCATCAAGTTGTGTCATGTACACATCCTCAATAAGAATTTTATTAAGGAATGTAGTTTTAACATCCATATGCTAAATCTCATAGTCATAATAAGCTTTAATGGCAAGCATGATCCAAATGGATTTAACCATGGCAACTGGTGAAAAGGTTTCTTCATAGTCAACACCTTGAAGTTATCTAAAACTCATTGCAACCAATTTTCTCTTATAATTTTGTACATTACCATCCATGTTAGTCTTCTTCTTAAATACCCACTTTCACCCTTAGGGTTTTACCCCTTCAGGTGGATCCATCAAGGTTCCTACCATGTTGGTTTACATGGATTCCATCTTAGCTCTCATGGACTCAAGCCATTTCTTAGACTTTGGTCCCTCGATAGATTCTAGGTAGTTTGTTATCTCATCATCTATGAATATCTCAATGCCTTCTTGAGTCACAAGATAACCAAATCTTTTAGGATCAAGGCATGTCCTACAAGATCTACGCGGTTCTTGTGTTACATGAAGAACTTGAGATTCCATAATAGTTAGTGAGTCTCCTTGTTCCTTTCATACCTCTACATGTTCAATGTTTTCTTGTTGGTCTTGAACCTCTTTGATCCCTACTTTCCACCCACTAATTCCCTCATAAATAAATTCCTTTTTAGGAAACAAGATCCCTGGCAACAAATACTTTGTTGTCAAATTGGTTATATATGTAGTATCCCTTGGTTTCCTTGGTATATCCAAAAAAACAACATTTATCTGACATAAAATAAAGAAAACCTAAATGGAAGCTAGTTCTAAGCTAAAATGACAAAAATGAATTCATAACTAGGTTGCGGATGCAACTAAACTAAGATGAATATGCATTCATCAGAACCTCATAGTGCATAGCAACATTTTAGGTCTAATTTGAGAAAAATATAAGATACTTTTATTTAAATATTAATCAAAGAATTATGTTTACTGTGAGGGTAGTTATATTATTTCTAGAGATGAATTTAGGGGTTTCAAATAGACCTTTCAATTATTAAAGACTTTTATCCAATAAATTTTGACTGGATTTTTATCTTAGATACCCAATTTCATCTATTGTTGAAGGATTCCTAATGATTATCCCATGATTAAAGTGTTCTTGGAATAAGAGAATGATCCATTCCTTGATCACAATAACTATATATTGCAAATAGATGTTCATTATGTTTAGGTCATGATTTTAAAAAATAGATATAAAAGAGTGAATTCAGTAGATTGATCAAATGTATACCACTTCTTAGGGGCAAAAAATGTCTTATCAACAACTCCCTATCAAACATTCAGTAGTCCAATCTCCACTCTAGGTTTATTATCTTGAACTACATCACAACCCATCTTTGTACAAAGAAATGTAAGAACCCATGCTCATTTGTTACTACAACAACCATATGATTAACATATCATGAAAATTGTGAACGGGGATTGGTTCGCCATTATGATTAATGGTGAAACATAGGGGTTCTTTTTTTTATTCTAGGGGTCGTAGGAAAGGGGATCCTATGTCACCTTTTCTTTTCATCCTAGCACAAGAAAATCTTGGTCAGTGTGTTAATAGAGTGACCAAGGAAGGGTATAATTCTACGTTCATGATGGTGGGGGTGTTTTGCAACACCTTATGTATGCTGACGATCTTATTTTTTTTGTCAACTTTGATGGCAGTCACTGTTGATAAGGTGTGGGAGATATTGAACAATTACTCTCTAGCATATGGGTAAATCATCATTAAAAAAATAAGGGATCATCATAGGGACCAAATCTAAGGATAGAAGGAGGGAGATCATGGACGATTGGGGTTGTGATGCAGCCCTATTTTAGGGCTCCATCCTGTGTCATTTTGTACTTAAGTTGCATCTAAACATGTTAGAATTACATGTTATTCTCCCCAATTTGGTCATCATTGCAAATATGCTTATGGACGTTCTTTGCACTATTTTTTAGGTACCTGGACCATGCCTAGATGGAAGAGAGAGAAAGAAGGAATCCTAGGGTTTCCCCACTCATGGAGGGACCCAAAGAAGACCCCAAAGTCTCCCTCAACCTACCTCCAATGGCCAAGAATCATCTCCAAGCAAAGGCATCCAAGATTTATGAAGTTTAAAGCCATGCTAGCATTAGCAGACCCCAGCACGGCCGTAGTTCCATGGAACGGCCGTGCTGGCAATTGAGCAAATTTACAGGTTGATCGACAAATCATTGAAGTTCAAGCAAGTCAGCCACCACGGCCGTGTTGCCCAGCACGGCCGTGATGGATGAAGACGGAATGGGTGTGCTGCTCAGAACGACCTCCTCCCAACTTTGCCACCACGGCTGTGCCACCCAGCACGGTCGTTCTACCTAGTACCCAACATGGCCGTGCTGCCCAGCACGGCCGTGCCACCAACCTTCGTTTTCACCCACCAACCTGTTAAATTAACACTTAGCCAACACGGTCATTCTCCTCCACCACTGCCGTGCCCACTCCTACCCAGCACGGCCGTGCTGCCCAGAACGGTCGTGCCACCACCCCAAAACCTATACAACTTTCACTGATTTTCCTATTCTACCCCTACTTAACCCTAGCCCCTATATAAGCACTAGTTGCTTCTAGGGCTCGAGGGAGAGCACTCCCCAGCCATCACCCAGCTGCTCCCTTGCATCCATTGCTCCCATCCACCCATTTCCTTGCATTCAATCCCATTTCCACCCACTTTCCACTCATTTCCACCATAGAAACCTAGTTTCTCTAGGTTTCTATCCATCCATTCCACCATTTTCATGCACCCCTGCACCATTGGAGGAGGGAGGACGTCTGCAGCAGCTTGGAGGTGAAGAAGAAGGCCACTACATCAAGCTTCATGGAGTCCCCACCTCTTCTACCCCTTTCTTTTCCTATTTTCATGACTATGTCTAGCTAAGCCCCCTTGTGGTGGGTTGTTTGGGATTAAAATGTTACTTTGATACCATGTTGGGGGATAAATTCTTGTAATGAACTCAGTTCATATTTATGATGATTACTTCTTGCTTCCATCTCTTTTCCTAGCTTATTGCATGTGGTTTGTGCTTCTTGTATGAATTGCTTGTTTTGAGGTTTTTGATGACACTTCATTTCTAGGAGGAATTGGGGTGTATGTGGCAATCTTAGGAATGGCTCCTAGGTCCAATTAGTGGATCCCTAGCTAGCCCCCTTTGTTCCTACATACACACCCCTCCTCTTACAAATGAGTATGAGATTTAAGTGGCTAGTGTAAGTGAGAGTGATGCAATTGCCTAGGGCCTTCTAAAGGCTAGAGTGGCCAGTGGCATGAGGATTGACCCTTTCATCTCCACTCCCATATCTACCCTCAACCCTCAATTGTTCACTATCACTTACCCTAGAAACCTAGATTTGGCCAATCTCACTAGAACTACACCTAACCCTAGTCTTCTACTAGTAGTATAGGGTATGCTCTAATGGCATTGCCCTTGTTGTTTGGTTTGGTAATCTAGATATGAATTGAGCACCATGCATGTTTAATGAACTCCCCCAACTAAAATCAAAGTGACATCTCCCAAACAGCCCACCCACCTTAATCACCTTGCTTAAACCCTAATCACTTAGTCTGTTTGTTAATGCTAGGTTAGTTCAATTGCTTTAGTTTAACTTAGTCAATTGCTTGGTTTTACTCTTTAGTGTTAACTTAGGCTTTTGCTCTTGCTAGTGGTTAGTTTAGTTCATTTTTGCTTCTTGGCTTGCTAGAGTAGTGTAACCCTTCTTGTTCCTGCTTAGTTAGTTGGATAACTTAGTTTGCTAGTTTGCTTGCTCTTTCATAATTTAGTTTCCTTTTTGCATTTCTTACTTGCTCATTAGTGTAATCAACCAACAATCAACCTTAAAACCCTAAAAACCCTACTCTCCGCACTAGGAACGTAGCTCCCGCTGTCTAACTCTAGCGCCCCCTCTATCCTCGCGGATCGACCCCGTACTTTCCGCCTCACCTATACTACGACACGACCCTGTGTGCTTGCGGGTGTAGTGTCTTAGTAGACGTAGGTAGTTAGTGTGGGACCTTACAAATATCGAAAGCGAAGATCCCATCTCATCCTGTGCCTCCCAACCTTGTGGATTGCACTTGTTGCAAGCCTCTAGCGGGAGCGCACCAAGCTCTCTGGCGCCGTTGCCGAGGATAGAGGCGCTCGACCTAGTTAGATAGTGTAGCTTAGCCTTTCCTTTTACCCTCACCATTGCTATTATTTATTCTTTGTGTTACTCTTGATATTGGTTTGCTAACTTGGTTCCTTGTTGTTTGTTTGTGACTTGCGCAGGTGACAACTGTGCATGCGTAGCACGCGTTTGACTTGCACCGACTTGGTGGTTTACGACCCCGAGATTGGGAGAAGAAGACGTCAAGCTCGCCGCAACCTACACTGAGAGGCCGAGATGGCACAGAACGAACCGCCACCGGAGGTTCCACCGCCACATCGCCCACTTCATGAGTATTTCACGTCGGGGAACTACAACTCCCCCATCGCCACTCTAGTTGACCAGATGCCATGTCAACAGTTCTCCATCCCGCCGGCACTCTTGGGGCTTCTCCCTACATACTTCAGTATGGAGAATGAGAACCCCTACCACCACATAGATGCGTTCCTTGAAACGTGTTCTACCTTCCGCACGCCTACCGCCACCGACGACTCGATCAGGAGGACGCTCTTTCCCTTCTCCCTTAAAGAGAAGGCCAAGGAGTGGTATGTCTCGAGGCCAGAGCTCGTCACATGGAATGAAGTAAAGAATGAGTTTCTGAAGAAGTTCTTTCCAATAGCCAAGTTATCCTACATGAGAAGATGCATCACGTCCTTTGCCCAAAAAGAGAACGAACCCTTCCACGAGGTGTGGGAGAGATTCCAGAAGTTGCTTTGTGACTGCCCTCATCATGAGGTTCTGCTTTGGCAGCTGGTTCAAGCCTTCTACACCGGGTTTGAGGAGCAGAGCCAAAACAATGTAGATTCTTCTTGCGGGGGCACGTTCATGGCCAAGCCGCCCGAGGACTCATGGCCACTATTTGAACATCTCGCTGAGAATTCTCGCCACCGAGCTTCCACTAAAGGGGGGCATTGCGGCCGGAACTACACTCCTCCGCCTTCCTCCGTGGCTCCCGCACACAATGCCACCGACCCCGATATGATGACAATGATGACCGAGATGATGAAGTGGATGAAGAATCAAGTTGGTGGCTCTTCTAACTAGCCCACAAGGGTAGTTGATACTGTAGACGAGGAGGTCAATGCCCTATATTCCTTTGGTGGCCGCAACAACCAAGGTCTAATGTCCCAATCCTACACTCCCGAGTGGAGGAACCACCCAAATTTCTCTTGGAAACAACAGAATGAGGATGGGCAAGGACAGGGGCAGCAAAATCCATGCTACAACTCAAAGTTTGAAGAGGAAGTACTCGGGAGACTGAGGAATCTAGATGAGGTAAAGAGAGAAGTGTCTTCTCAAGGACAAAACATCAGCCGTCTTGAGCAAAGGCTTGATCAAATTTCTATCTCACTTGCTCGCCGTGAAGAGGGGAGACTGCCATCTCAACCTATGACAAATCCTAACAGCGATGGTAGTTGTGTGACTGCCACCCAAGCCGCATACATCCCACCACGTGGCCAAGAAATCTCACTTCCACAATACCAAGGGCCACCGCACCCATATGCTCCGCCATCCCACCAACCCCCGCTAAACTACCAATACCCACCACCACCTCCACATACTTACCAACCCCCACCTCCACCACAACCAACTTGCATACTCCAAAATCCTAATCCTCCCCAGCAAAGACCACCACCACCTCTGTCCTCACAAGCTCCCCCTTCTTCACATGAGCAAGTGAATATGGTCACTGTCATATGGAGTGAAGAAACTGCTCAAGGTTGCGGAAAAAGGGAAAAGAAAGTGACTGAGGTTGGAAACAAAGTCCCGATGCTTGAGGGATCTAGCAAATATAAAGAATACTCTGAAGAAAGTGCCACCCAAGTACCACCAGGGAATGATAAGTGCACCCGGATTGCTACTGTGCCGGACGTGAATGTAGAGGCACTCTCATTGGTTCCACCCTCACTCGGGGATGCAGAAATTACCATAGACATAATAGCGCTCGAGGCCATATCCTTATGGGAACCAAGACCTTTACATGAGACAAGCGTCACCATCACCCCTCTGCAAGTTCCAGCCAGTACAGTGGAGATAGTTGATGAAGACGGGAAGCAACCCCATGAAGGTTCGACTCTCCAAAAAAGGGGCGGAAATGTCATGAATCTCCTAGGAAACTTGAAGCGGGGAACAATAGGCATTACATCACTCTTCTCATTGATGAAGGACA
Source organism: Alisma plantago-aquatica (assembly GCA_963693085.1). Lineage (NCBI taxonomy): Eukaryota > Viridiplantae > Streptophyta > Magnoliopsida > Alismatales > Alismataceae > Alisma > Alisma plantago-aquatica. The sequence continues at coordinate 1,572,551,089 of OY856409.1, forward strand.
TATGCATGGGAAGGAGAAAGTTAGTGCTACTGCCGACCAAGGAGATTGTTGCCTCAAAATCTGTGAACTTCATCTATGACAATGGCTTCCCAGAAAAGAGAGGTGATCCGGGAGTACCTCTGATTTCTTGCTTCATTGGCACACAACCCGTCCAGCACGCTCTCATTGACTTAGGTGCAGGGACAAGCCTCATGCCATGGAGCGTGTACCTACAGCTTGGCCTAAACAAAATGAAACCAGTGGAGTGTGCCATTATCTTGGGTGACAGAACCAAGAGGAAGCCCTTGGGAATCATGCAGAACACAATAGTGTCGATGGATGAAAGGGTGAACATTGCATATGTGACCTATTTCTTGATAGTGGATACCTCACCGATTGATGGAGAAGAGTACCTCATATTGGGTAGGCCCTTCCTATCCTCCGCATGCGCAGAAATCAACATCCGCAAGGGCACGCTGACGGTTACTTACAAGAGGAAAAAGTTCGACTTCTTCATGTTCACCAAAGAAGAGAGAGACGAGCTGGCCAATGAAGACTTCGGTGAGAGTTTGTGCTATCGTGACCCTCTGGAGCTATGGAGATCGAGCCCATACTTCTATTCCATGTACACTCCTTGGGACGAAGCACATGTCGTCAGAGCGCTCGACAGGATCACCATAAAAGAGAAAGAGGGCACCGTGGGTGTCAATACATGATGAAAAAGAGCAACAAGCCCGGCTGAAGGCTATAAATTTAGCGCTAGTGGGAGGCAACCCACGTGGTTTGAGATTCTCAAACCTTGTTTTTACCATACTTTCTTTTGGTTTCCAAGAAACACACACACACTATACTTGATAGTTTTTCTGTTTGTGAATCATTTTAGCACAGGCACAAGAATGAAAAGACGATGTTGAAGGGTTTAGTCGAGACGGAGGTCAAAGTGGAAGAAAAGATTGCAACTCAATGGAGGAGCTACAGGAAGAAAGCCAGAACGGTCGTGCTGCTCAGCACGGCCGTGGTGGCCCTGACCTGCTCACCTAAAAGTTACTTTGACCGCTCCATCTCTCGCCGGTTGCCTTTCGCAACCCCACACATTTCTACCCTACTAGTCTAAACTTCTATTTCATGATGAGGACATCATGAGTTAAAAGTTTGGGGTGGTAGGGCGGTAAGCCTTCTTTCGCCGCATTTTTCTCTATGTACCTTGTGCTGAATTTTTGCAAGATGATCAAACAGTTTGACTGACTTACCATACTCGATTACCCTGACCTGGTGTGTCTGCTTGCATCTTCGCATGACATGTAGTTGATTTCTGCATTTTTGAGTAATTTTTCAAAATTTTTGCTTCTTCATACCATGCATTGCATTCTCATGTAGTTTTGATAATTTCTTGTGCATGTTAAGTAGGATTTTCTGCTTTATGTCTTTAAAATTCCCTAATGAAGGTTTAGATGTGATTTAGTGCAAATTGGCAACATTTTGGCCAATTTTACCCAGATTTGAATATTCTTGCTCCGATGGGATGTTTTGACTTAATCTCCAATGTTTGAAATGAAAAGGTTTACTCTTGTGACAAATGCATGCTACATTCTTAGATTTTATTGATATATGGTCTTGTTTGTGACTTTTTACATGTGAACCACATCTCTTAAGTCTGTGAATTCTTTGGTTGAATCATGAATTGAGCAAGCGACAAATGCTTAAAGCCAATGGAATCACTTGGTAGAAATATGAATTTTGTGTTCATTCTATCATGTGGTGTGATATTACTTGGTGAAGTGTTGAATTAGCTTTCATGCAGGGAATCTTATGTTGAAAACTACATTGATGACCCCTCTTTGATCCGACTATTCTTCTACCATCTTCATACCCCTCCGCCTCATAAAAAGATGCCAAAGTGCACATATTAGCCGTGGCCACCTCCAAAAGTTTGGGGTGGCCACATCTTTATCTCCCCGTTTCATTCCATCCACCATGTGCCCTACCTACACCAAGGGCAAAGAAAAAAAGAAAAAAAGAAAAAAGCAAAAATAAAATAAAAGGATGCTCCTGTTTAAGAGCATTCAAATAAAGAAAAGAGGAGTGTGAAAAAGCACCCCAAATCTTACCGCAACCCTTTCTTCTTCTTTTATACCCATTGAGCTAGAAAACATCAATTCTAGCTCACTTTACCCTTTCTACAGCCAAGTGGGTCATCTAGTGTGGTTTGAAGCATAAGACCGAATGCATGAAAGTGAAACAACACTCCTAGTCACCTTTGATTAACACCAACATGAAACGGTTTACCCAGAATAACATGAAGGACATATGGACAACTTGCGCTTCTATGCTTTATATTTGAAGTTTGTATGCTCAGTGCTCAGATCATGATTGGATTGTGAAAGAAGGAGAGGAGAGATGTGAGACACATGCACTTAGTCATTTCCAAGACCATATAGTCAATAATTTTATGTTGTCTAGCATTTTTCATTTGTTTTTGTTGAAAAGAAAGAAAAAGAGAGATTAAGTTGGAGCATACTTGAGGACAAGTATGTTTTAAGTTTGGGGTGGTGATGCAGCCCTATTTTAGGGCTCCATCCTGTGTCATTTTGTACTTAAGTTGCATCTAAACATGTTAGAATTACATGTTATTCTCCCCAATTTGGTTATCATTGCAAATATTCTTATGGATGTTCTTTGCACTATTTTTCAGGTACTTGGACCATGCCTAGATGGAAGAGAGAGAAAGAAGGAATCCTAGAGTTTCCCCACTCATGGAGGGACCCAAAGAAGACCTCAAAGTCTCCCTCAACCTACCTCCAATGGCCAAGAATCGTCTCCAAGCAAAGGCATCCAAGATTTATGAAGTTTAAAGCCATGCTAGCATTAGCAGACCCCAGCACGGCCGCGGTGCCATGGAACGGCCGTGCTGGCAATTGAGCAAATTTACAGGTTGATCGACAAATCATTGAAGTTCAATCAAGTCAGCCACCACTACCGTGTTGCCCAGCACGGCCGTGTTGGATGAAGATGGAACAGGCATGCTGCTCAGAACGACCTCCTCCCAACACTGCCACCATGACCGTGCCACCCAGCACGGTCGTTCTACCTAGTACCCAACACGGCCGTGCTGCCCAGCATGGACGTGCCACCAACCTTCGTTTTCACCCACCAACCTGTTAAATTAACACTTAGCCAACACGGTCGTTCTCCTCCACCATGGCTGTGCCCATGATAATCGTCGTTTTGTACTATCAATCACTAAGATGGTTAATCCTAGAGTTTAAACCTTTTTTACTTCCGGTTTTAAAGGTAGTATAGAAGGGTCGATCCCACAGGACAACTAATTAGAGATTGTTCTTAGAACCCAAAGATTTGAAGAACTTTTATTAATTTTTTTTTGGTATTTTTCTTTTTAAAACAGAAAGTAAAAGTCGGGTTTGGGGGTTGGTGATTACACTAAGGAATGAAAGAAAATGCATTAACAAGAATAAAGAAAATTGCACAAGGAAAATTTTAGACTATTGTTAGCACAAAAAAGAACTATATGAATTGAAAAGACTAAAAATTAAAGAAAGCAAAGGCAAGCAAGAAAGTCGGTGATTGAAATCAAGAGATGGAAAATCGAGGCTCGTAGGGGTTTTCACCACCTTAGCCTAGGCGATAACAACTACTTCTTAGACGACGATTCAATGAAGGCTTGCGAATTAAAAACTCACAAAAGAGAAACTCCACAAGAGCCCATTGGTCCTGGTGCTCATGCTTCCTAGTTTATCAACCTAAAAGACGAGAATCCACGGTCATATCAAAACGTCTATGTAATCGATTTCATTGTTCTAAATCCGGATTTCCATGGTCACATCCATCCGGATTAACATGCGATCCAAAGATCGACTATTCAATTAAAATCGATTACCATCTAGTCGTTTAAGAAGAAGTCGTTAAAACCATGGCTAAGGGGTTATTCCCCTTGCCCCGATAAAAGACTACTCACACATGGAGAAGGGGGAGACGGAGGAAGAAAGCACTGAAGTCATAGTCTAGCCCAAAATTAGGAGTCAATCCTTTGCTAGATACAATAAAATGACTTAGTTCTTTGTTCCTTGCTCCAGAATTGAAGAACGGAGAAAAAGAAGATTAAAACTAAGACGGAAAGAAAGAACAAGTAAGAAGGAGCAATGCTTGAACTGAGATCTACTTTATTGCATAATATGAGAATGATTACAAGATTAATTGCTGCCGAATTCCAAAATACAAGAAATCCAAGATGATACAAAAGATGATCCTTGGGAGGAGGAAGTTCCCTTCCTTTTATATGAGAAGGAGGGGTAGGCTATCTAAAAAATAGGGGAAAAAAAGAGAGGGAGCCATCCTTTTGAATTTTCAGATCTAGTCAACAAACTCTTGATTGTCTTTCTTTAATGCAGATTCTCGCAGCAGCAATTTCGAGCGAATTTCCGTTGTCCAGAGAATTTAAAGTGCGCCCGAAAATATGATTTTCCTGTAGCCCTTTGAATTCCCTTTCCAAATCATATTTGAACATTAAATTCCGCCTTAGGATGTGAGAGTTATGCTAATTTTGGTGCAATGTATGCATTTAAATCAGCATTGCGGGAAACTGAATTGCCTCCTACCTTCATCTCTTCTTTTCTCGATTTAATTACTTAGATAATTCCTGAAAATTAAGAAAAATATCATAAGAATTCAGGAAAAGTATATCAAGAAGATGAAAGTGCTATTTATTTTTGAATTATCTAAAATTAACAAAAATGTCCGAATTAATTATTCTAAATGAAGCAAAAATAAGAGATGAATATGCATTCATCAAAATACCCCAAACTTAAACTTTGCTCGTCCCGAGCAACATTAAAATCAAGAAATACTTTCAAGACATACTCTCAACCTATCATCCTCACTCTCCTAACAATCACTGGATTCCTTCCACCAAAATATGGTCAAGCGACCCTGACTTCCTGAATTCACAAAAAGTGACTTTTATATTTCCTACTTCACAAACTTGCATTTAATCAAGACCTGCAATAAAACAGATTTTCATTTCACCTTTGCATTTGGTACTCCAATTTTTTTTTAAAGTTTTACACAAGAACAGGGCTGATTTGGATGGTTGGGGTTTTTTTAGTTTTCCCCTGGGTAGAAAATTGGAGTGAAGGAGGTATGGAAGAAGGACAGTCTCTCCTCTATTCGACTCGAGACCTTTTTATTTAGTGGACATGCAGTTACATTGACCGCATTTTTTTTCTTTGATTTTTGGTGATACACCCAATTGAGTGGGTATGGAAGAAGCGAAAGAGGGGGAAGGGGTGCCACCCCAAACTTAGCTTTTTGGGCATTATTGGCTTTTTTTTTTGACGAATGGAAAGATTTGGAAGTGGTGGAAGAAGAGTAGAAGAGGTTGTTCTTGTGCAACTCTTTTTTTTTCTTATCTTTTTTTTTAGAGTACCATGCATTGGTTCAACTATTACCGAATCATGCAAAAAATCAAGAAAATTTATACAAGTTGTACATGATAAAAAAACATCACTCTTGAATCCTATCAGTCCTCTATGGCTTGCCATCTTTTCCAAGGAGTGATTATTATTTGAGGTCCTAAGTGACAGGAGGATATCTAGTCATGAAAGTTTCAAAATTTTAGTTGCAAGGTAGTTACATCATTAAGGGGAGTATTTTGACAAATGATCATATCAAGGCCGACTAGATAAAGGCCATGAACAAAGAAACTATATGCAAAAAAAAGGAAATAATGCAAGAATAAAAAGATAAGGGGGTGGAATAGAATCATACCACCCACCTCCACCCCGGACTTAGATTTTTGCTCGTCCCGAGCAAAACCCAAACCCGAGATGGATGGAAAAAAAATTTTGGGTTCACCAGGAGGTCCTGGTAGCTCAAAATATGTCCATCTGAAGGGGATGTGTATGAGGGTTGGGACCTTTATCTGAGGAGCTTCATAGTGTACCCTATGATAGGATAATTGTAGAAGCTCGGTGGGGTTCTCATATTTGCTTTCACCTCGCATTCCCTCCAATAGGATCCACATATCTTCCATCAATAGTAAAGGAAGTGTTGAAGATGGATGTGGATTGGGGGAGGTTGGTGGGTACCAAACTGGTAACACATACAGTGCCAGATGTGCAAAGTTAGGCGGGGGATCAGGCTTTGGTTTCCCTCGGTCATATTGACCTGCATATAAGAGAATTGGTGGTGATACAAAAAATTTAAAATCATTTATAAAGGTGTTTTGTTTCTCCTTCAAATTAATGCCATCAACATTGGGTTTGGTAAGTTTCATTGTTGATGTAACATATGTATCTAATTTTTTTGTAGGAGGGATGATGATGTCTTCCTTGCAAACAATAGAATGGGGTTTGTGAGCTTCTTCCAACGGTGGTATCTCCCCTTCTAGATCAGCCATGTGTGGGATGAAAATTGGTTGTGACGGCTCGGGAAGAATCATAAAGGGGGTTAGATTCTCATTATCCAAAATAGACTCAAAAGAAGGGTATTGGTCTATGGTATCATTCAGATTTATGTTGAGGATGGGAGGAGTTGTTGGATCTTTAGAATGACTCTCCTGCTTTGACATTTCATATTCAAGCAATAGAGTCTCTAAAGGAAAGATAGGGATACCAACGTCCTCATCGCACACAAAATATGGTTCCATGGTTTGTTCTATTTCTTCAGGATCTGACATATATGACAGAAAATAAGGATCATCATCGTCATCGTCAGGAAGAACCATCTTGGGTTGCTCAAGCTCTATAGGGGGAGTTTGTGATTGATCCTCTAGAAAGGTAGCGAACATGGCTTGACTGGATTCAAATTTTTCTTGTGCTTCTGCTACCATCTTTTCTAGGACCTTAAGTCTCTCTTCCGGTTCAAGATCAATTTGCATTTCACCATAGGATTTATACACCCCAAAATTTTGGTCATCCTCGCCACACTCCCCATAGTGTCCTTGGCCATAGTACTCCTCATATTGTTTTGGGTGGCATTGCTCCTCATAATAATCTCCAGAAGATGGTGGATTGTAATTTCCATTGCGTCCATCTTGGTAGGAAGATTCAATATTATAAGGTGTCATCAATTCATGAGGAAACATATTTGAACAATCTATATTTTGGGTTTGGGCTTCTACTAAGGTGGCCAATAAGGTTTGGCTAGTTAGGAGTTTTGCTGCCATCTTCTCTAGGGACCTAAGTTTCTCTTCTTGTTGAGGGTTATATTGGGTATCATAAATAGGTCCATTTCCCCCAAAGTTTTGTTGGTCGTACCCTCTCTCAGAATATGGATAGCAAGCTTCCCCATATTGGTTCTCAAAAAAATAAGGATTTACATTGTACCCACTAGGATGAAAGGGCTCATAGAGAGGGGTGCTATGGGATAAATTTGGACAGACAAGAGATGCATGGTGGCAATGACCACAATAATAACATTGTGGGGGATATTGCAATGCCCACTCCATTTGAAAGGGTTTTTTTTTTACAATTCAAAAAAGAACTAAAAATTTTGTACAATACTGTAAATTACAAAAAAAAACAGAAGCTAAGGGATTATGACTCAAGGTTAAAATTTACAAAACTAACTAAAATTATAATTTTTTTACAAACTAGCGTATTTACAGAAAAAACGGACTGCCGGAATGGAAACTCGGCAGAAGGAGGAGTAGCACTTCCGGAATGTTACTCGGAAGGCATAAAAAAGGAAAAAAGTTTTTTCAAAAATTTTGGGGTTCTAGAAAACAATCCGTTGTCCCCGGCAACGGCGCCAAATTGATAATCGTCGTTTTGCACTATCAATCACTAAGATGGTTAATCCTAGAGTTTAAACCTTTTTTACTTCCGGTTTTAAAGGTAGTATAGAAGGGTCGATCCCACAGGACAACTAATTAGAGATTGTTCTTAGAACCCAAAGATTTGAAGAACTTTTATTAATTTTTTTTTGGTATTTTTCTTTTTAAAACAGAAAGTAAAAGTCGGGTTTGGGGGTTGGTGATTACACTAAGGAATGAAAGAAAATGCACTAACAAGAATAAAGAAAATTACACAAGGAAAATTTTAGACTATTGTTAGCACAAAAAAGAACTATATGAATTGAAAAGACTAAAAATTAAAGAAAGCAAAGGCAAGCAAGAAAGTCGGTGATTGAAATCAAGAGATGGAAAATCGAGGCTCGTAGGGGTTTTCACCACCTTAGCCTAGGCGATAACAACTACTTCTTAGACGACGATTCAATGAAGGCTTGCGAATTAAAAACTCACAAAAGAGAAACTCCACAAGAGCCCATTGGTCCTGGTGCTCATGCTTCCTAGTTTATCAACCTAAAAGACGAGAATCCACGGTCATATCAAAACGTCTATGTAATCGATTTCATTGTTCTAAATCCGGATTTCCATGGTCACATCCATCCGGATTAACATGCGATCCAAAGATCGACTATTCAATTAAAATCGATTACCATCTAGTCGTTTAAGAAGAAGTCGTTAAAACCATGGCTAAGGGGTTATTCCTCTTGCCCCGATAAAAGACTACTCACACATGGAGAAGGGGGAGACGGAGGAAGAAAGCACTGAAGTCATAGTCTAGCCCAAAATTAGGAGTCAATCCTTTGCTAGATACAATAAAATGACTTAGTTCTTTGTTCCTTGCTCCAGAATTGAAGAACGGAGAAAAAGAAGATTAAAACTAAGACGGAAAGAAAGAACAAGTAAGAAGGAGCAATGCTTGAACTGAGATCTACTTTATTGCATAATATGAGAATGATTACAAGATTAATTGCTGCCGAATTCCAAAATACAAGAAATCCAAGATGATACAAAAGATGATCCTTGGGAGGAGGAAGTTCCCTTCCTTTTATATGAGAAGGAGGGGTAGGCTATCTAAAAAATAGGGGAAAAAAAGAGAGGGAGCCATCCTTTTGAATTTTCAGATCTAGTCAACAAACTCTTGATTGTCTTTCTTTAATGCAGATTCTCGCAGCAGCAATTTCGAGCGAATTTCCGTTGTCCAGAGAATTTAAAGTGCGCCCGAAAATATGATTTTCCTGTAGCCCTTTGAATTCCCTTTCCAAATCATATTTGAACATTAAATTCCGCCTTAGGATGTGAGAGTTATGCTAATTTTGGTGCAAGGTATGCATTTAAATCAGCATTGCGGGAAACTGAATTGCCTCCTACCTTCATTTCTTCTTTTCTCGATTTAATTACTTAGATAATTCCTGAAAATTAAGAAAAATATCATAAGAATTCAGGAAAAGTATATCAAGAAGATGAAAGTGCTATTTATTTTTGAATTATCTAAAATTAACAAAAATGTCTGAATTAATTATTCTAAATGAATCAAAAATAAGAGATGAATATGCATTCATCAGCCCACTCCTACCCAGCACGGCCGTGCTGCCCAGAACGGCCGTACCACCACCCCAAAACCTATACAACTTTCACTGATTTTCCTATTCTACCCCTACTTAGCCCTAGCCCCTATATAAGCACTAGTTACTTCTAGGGCTCGAGGGAGAGCACTCCCCAGCCGTCACCCAGCTGCTCCCTTGCATCCATTGCTCCCATCCACCCATTTCCTTACATTCAATCCCATTTCCACCCACTTTCCACTCATTTCCACCATAGAAACCTAGTTTCTCTAGGTTTCTGTCCATCCATTCCACCATTTTCATGCACCCCTACACCATTGGAGGAGGGAGGACGTCTGTAGAAGCTTGGAGGTGAAGAAGAAGGCCACTACATCAAGCTTCATGGAGTCCCCACCTCTTCTACCCCTTTCTTTTCCTGTTTTCATGACTATGTCTAGCTAAGCCCCCTTGTGATGGGCTGTTTGGGATTAAAATGTTACTTTGATACCATGTTGGGGGATAAATTATTGTAATGAACTCAATTCATATTTATGATGATTACTTCTTGCTTCCATCTCTTTTCCTATCTTATTGCATGTGGTTTGTGCTTCTTGTATGAATTGCTTGTTTTGAGGTTTTTGATGACACTTCATTTCTAGGAGGAATTGGGGTGTATGTGGCAATCTTAGGAATGGCTCCTAGGTCCAATTAGTGGATCCCTAGCTAGCCCCCTTTGTTCCTACATACACACCCCTCCTCTTACAAATGAGTGTGAGATTTAAGTGGCTAGTGTAAGTGAGAGTGATGCAATTGCCTAGGGCCTTCTAAAGGCTAGAGTGGCTAGTGGCATGAGGATTAACCCCTTCATCTCCACTCCCATATCTACCCTCAACCCTCAATTGTTCACTATCACTTACCCTAGAAACCTAGATTTGGCCAATCTCACTAGAACTACACCTAACCCTAGTCTTCTACTAGTAGTATATGGTATGCTCTAATGGCATTGCCCTTGTTGTTTGGTTTGGTAATCTAGATATGAATTGAGCACCATGCATGTTTAATGAACTCCCCCAACTAAAATCAAAGTGACATCTCCCAAACGGCCCACCCACCTTAATCACCTTGCTTAAACCCTAATCGCTTAGTATGTTTGTTAATGCTAGCTTAGTTCAATTGCTTTAGTTTAACTTAGTCAATTGCTTGGTTTTACTCTTTAGTGTTAACTTAGGCTTTTGCTCTTGCTAGTGGTTAGTTTAGTTCGTTTTTGCTTCTGGGCTTTCTAGAGTAGTGTAACCCTTCTTGTTCCTGCTTAGTTAGTTGGATAACTTAGTTTGCTAGTTTGCTTGCTCTTTCATAATTTAGTTTCCTTTTTGCATTTCTTACTTGCTCATTAGTGTAATCAACCAACAATCAACCTTAAAACCCTAAAAACCCTACTCTCCAGACTAGGAATGTAGCTCCCGCTGTCTAACTCTAGCGCCCCCTCTATCCTCGCGGATCGACCCCGTACTTGCCGCCTCACCTAGCTACGACACGACCCCGTGCGCTTGCGGGCTAGTGTCTTAGTAGACGTAGGTAGTTAGTGTGGGACCTTAAAAATATCGAAAGAGAAGATCCCATCTCATCCCGTGCCTCCCGACCTCATGGATTGCACTTGTTGCAAGCCTCTAGCGGGAGCGCACCAGGTTGCACTTGCACATCATATTTCTAGAAATGTCTTTGTTACCTAGGCTTCTAGTCAAACATTATTAGGGTTTAGTAGAAAAGATCAATTGTAAGATGTCATCATGGGCTGGAAATCTTCTTTCCTTCTTTGGGTGACTTACCTTAGTCATGTTTGTTCTTTCTTAATCGTTATACATTTTGGGGGCATGTGTTGTACCTATATTTAGTACTAGACCATTGAGATGATGATGGCATATTTCCAATGGGAATCTAGAGAGGGCTCGAAAAGAAGACAATGGGTCAATGTAGGAGAAGATATATAAACCTACAAAGGTAAGGGATCTAGGTATATCTAAGTTGAAGAAGAGATTCAATAGTCTCATCATGAAATAGGCATGAAGTAATTTGAGAGAAGACTCGCTATGGGAATGGTTTTATCGAGAGAAATATAATAGAGTTGCCTAGGTTTTAGAGAGGGATAACCTATGGATCCTTAAGAAGGGGAAACTAGTATATGTATATTGGAAGCACATTTGGGATACTTTCCTAAGGTTATGATGAAATCCAAATGGGAGATAGGGCATAGTGATATACCTTTCTAGTTGGCTAAATGGGAAAATACTAACATGACCACATCAAAGTTGGCCCATGTATCTATTGGGCCAACATGTAGGTTAAATGAGGTGTGCCATTATGATGGGTCTTACAACAACAATATTCTTGGAAACCTAATATCTGAGGAGGGAGTTTCTTGCTTAAATGGTGGGTTTAGTTTAGAAGCCAACAAAATGGACTCCCCTATTTAAATTGTGATGCCCCAGATTTTCTAAAACTTAATATATTGTGCGATGTTCAAATTGGAACCTCACCGTAGTGAGAATCCCAATTTAAACACCACACACTAGGCTAAAAAGAAGAAAATTAGAGGAATTTAGAAGGAACTAATCAGTAGAAGATGCACATGAACAAGACTAAATCCATATAACACATGTTCACCATTCAATATATAATTACATAATGAATTGTTACAACATTTGATATTACACATTGAACAACAAACTTCTCCATATACATGTACTACCACTAAACTTAAGGATCTTAAGATAATAGGTCCACTTGTACATCATCTCACCACACAACTCTCAACTATCCTGGTCTTCAAGATCATATATCCACAACCTAAACAAAAGATTACATGAGGTACACGTCAGCACAATATTCAAGAATATTGTACTGAGTACGCCTATGTGTCTTTTATATACCTCTCATTACTAAGCTTGGCAATAAGATAAAACTAAAACTTGATAGTAATAAAAAATATAAGAAAAAGCATATACTTGCACTTAGTTATTTGTTACCAAAAGAGAACACATATTTTAGGCACATTTTCCATTATATATCCATGCATTGACTGTCGAAGGTTTTGATGCATTCTCTTGACTCTCAAGGAGCTCAAGATTAAGGCCTTTATGATCGACTACCAAAGAGTTAGATCATATGTACAATGTGATCGACTACCAAAGAGTTAAGTCACTTCCAAGCATTGTACTACCAAAGAGTTTAGTGTGTCCATATAATGGAACATATATATTATGTTTCATGTGTTCATAGCCATACGTATGAAAAATCAAGCAAGATATCATACAAGAAAAATTATTTCATCCAATATCATATGCCCAGTGTTTACTACACATATAATGCAAGCATATTGTATAATAAGCCAAGTAAGAGGTAATGGTGTACCTTGCTCAAGATATCCTAATCACATTCCTGATGTCAACTATATCCTCTTTGTCAAACCCTGATTAAGACAAGATCATATACTATCATTATATTCTCCATTACTTTATATCTCGTCTAAACCCTAATTATGTCCATTCTAGGGTTTAGCTTGGTCATTATGATATATCATTATTACTTGTCTTGTCATCATGTAATTATCTTACTAATGCCATATTTCATATTGTGGTGCATCATTTGAACATTAGTTTTCACATCAATGTTTGCATGCATTAACCCTAGATTAGTTACATTAATCCAATTAGGGTTTTCTCATCATTTAGGATCCTTACATGAGTAACCTTATTTATGTGCATAATTATGATCTAATAATTATATCATAGCTTCCAATTACTTATATGAGGGTGTTCTATGAATTATATCATTTATTAAACATGTATGTATTTATTGCATTTTATTTAGGGTTATTAGCCCTAATTATCCATATGCAACAAATTACATGATTTTGTGCATCAACATCATAATATTTGACCTCAAGAGGATAATACATTCATTGTTGGCCGATGAAACGTTGCCACGTGGCCGCTAGGGCTACTTTTCTTGTTGTGGTAGGTTCTTGGTCAGGTCACTTGGTTTAGCGATCTGGGCTTGGTTCGGGGTGTCCCCTTTCTTTCCTCACTCAGGTTCCACGTGAGACTGTTTGCCTAAGTTTGAAATAGAGCTGCCACAAGGCTTCATCTCCAGTGAGCAATCACACTCCATGGGCTCTGCCTCGCCATCTATTTCTGCTTCCTTCTCCTTAAGGCTTCACTACTTCACCGGAATGACAGGGTCTTTGTGCTCCAGTAAAGGATCCCCATTTCCTTGATCTTTCTGCCGCCTGGTTTTAGCACGACAGAGCAAAGAGGCAAACCACTACTTCTTAGCCTCGTACAACTCTCACGATTCCGGTAGCACCCCAAAGTCCTCAAGTACTCATCGAAGACTCCAATAATGGTGGAAGAACCTCCAACTACCCCTCCAAATCCCCTTTCTCCTCTGGCTACACATGGCTTCATTGCCCATGGAACTCCCAACAGAGGTGTTCGAAAATGTCCTATCTCAACTCCACTACTCACCCTCTTTCTTTTCCTCTTCTCTGCTCTCATCTGTGAGCCCTATACCTGTGTTCTACACTCTCGGCCACCCCCTGCTCCTCGCAGTGGAGAAGCAGCACAAGACTGGGGCTCGCTCTCCATATATACTCCACTAAATGCCCAAAAAGCAGGGTCAGGGTGGATGTAGTCGAGAAGGTGAGGCCAACTGTAGGGTTAAACTTCATATTGTAGGACGTTGGGTAGTGTTGGCATCGTGGGAGTTTGTGGCACAAAAAGCTCCCCTACCTTGTTCTAATTGCAAGGTAGGAGACAACTAAGAGTCATCAGATCTGATCCATCCTAAGGTTAGGAAAAGGCCACACTATGGATCTGTGGCTAGCTCACTCAGCGAATGTATGACAGCTAAATATTGATCACCTAAGTCATTAATACATCAATATGTCCATAATTATACTATATTCAAACCTATATAACTTCTTCTAGAAACCTCCAATTTCCACCAAAATTTAACCATAGCTCTATCATCACTCATTCTACATTCCATTCCATTTTGGTGGCAAAACTCGATTATTTGACTTGTCAAATAAATACTTCAAAAAGGCATGATCATATGGACCATAATCATAATACCAACATCAGTTAACTTCAAAATTACTCAAACACACATGAATTTACTTATTTCATTGGACCACTAGGGATTCAAAAAGTTCAGTCCATCACATCCTACATGCCTTAAAAGAAGTTTTGTCCTCAAAATTAAGCCAAAACTCCAGTGCATCACATCATATACATCTTAAAAGAAATTTTGTCCTCAAAATTAAGACATCCTCTTACTCCAAAAAGGAAAGGTCTGCATTCACATATAGGAAACCTCTCTATGTGTAAGATATACATAAACAAAAGCTACACGATTATATCTATACCATCTAGGAGATTGTGAAATCATATAGGGTGAACCATCCCTTCATACAAGGTTCAAGCATATGTTTATAAGATTTGGTTAGGTCAATCCATACTTCATACTTTTGGATTTGCATTCTCATTTTACCCAAGCATTAAGGGTTCCATCACTACCTTTATCATATTCATAAGGATCCCCTTTTTTTACAATAAACCCACTTTATCCATCTACATCATATTATTGTGTCACCATCATCTCATTGTAATGACTTTCCAATTATGTTCAACATTTTTATTAACCACTAACATTAACACATCATTCAATGTTCTCATTGATATTGTCTAAGTTCACCTTTTCATATTAGTTGTAAACTTTATTAGATATTCATCTCTATATTTACCAACCATATTATGTCATCATTCCATTGTGCTAAATTTTATTTTGACTATGTATAATATCTTTACCAAGTGCTGACATTAACACCTCATGTATCATACGTCACTAACGTGATATCATTTCACTTTTATATTAAGTTGCAACCTCTATTAGTGTATTCACCACTAGATTTTCCAACATTATGATTTCGTCATTATTCATGAATATTAATAACCATCTATATATTGAGAGCTATCAAACCATTTGTTAACTTTCACCATGTCATATCGATATATCACATCTCAAGATTAGATCGCATTCTTACATATATTATATCGTGGTTATTTTAGACAAACTTATACAAGTGGCTTGCTAAACATATATCAAAACTTTAT
Source organism: Alisma plantago-aquatica (assembly GCA_963693085.1). Taxonomy (NCBI): domain Eukaryota; kingdom Viridiplantae; phylum Streptophyta; class Magnoliopsida; order Alismatales; family Alismataceae; genus Alisma; species Alisma plantago-aquatica. Next base: position 1,572,566,586 of record OY856409.1, read on the forward strand.
CTAGTCCAATTAAGGTTCTCCTTACCTATATAATGAAGGTAGTGCCATGTTCAGTCTGTTTGAGCTAACTAACCTCTATGAATATCTCATATGTGAAAACTTTATCCTCCCTCTTTGGTCTAGGGTTATCACGTCTACCTCATTGGCACTAGTGTATAGCTTTACAAACTGTAGCCACATAAGCACAAACCAAAACATGATATAACATTCTCTTCATAGGTTTATACCCGTGAATCATGCTTACCCACAACTCTCTTATATACCCCACTAGATTCCTATGTAGGAAACCACCAACCTGAGTATGAGGCTTCAAAAAACTAACACAACTACCTCCTCCAGGGTCTTGGGACTCTCTCTCCCTCACCTAGATGGTAGGTACTCATATATCCTTATTCACATATGCATATATAACCAGTCTCTCTTTGACTCTAGGGTTTGGTCCTCCTAAGGATATCTAGGGTTTAGCAGATCTATATGAATCACACATAGAGAAACTCAGCTCATTCACTTACGAGTAGTCTAGTTTAGGACATATCATATCACATATTTCTCATAATTCTCATGTCTTAGAGTTTAGGTTCTTTGACCTTCTCCCAATGGGTCTCACTCCCTTTGGAGTTAACCCAAAAACTGGTCCTAACACTAGAGGCCCTCCTTTGTGAAAGAGTTTGAGGTTCATGCTGACTCACAACCTTGTCTTAACTTAGATTATCTTAACTTATGGAAACATAAATACTTGCATCATCAAAACTTATCTCAAATCCTCAAAAATTGAACCTTAATCCTTAAAGACACCATTGATCATCATAAACCATCTTCTGTCATCTATATAAGACTGACATCATATTATCAAAACTTATTTCATCTATTCCATCAATGATATATTCTAACAAGGCTCTAGACATCTAATCTAAAACTACTCTCTCTTCCCGACTGATGTCATTCACTTTCACTTAGGTTGCATTACCACCTCCTAGTTGTACATGTGTAGGGACGCATTTTTGTAATACTTACATATATAATAAAATATTTTATAGTTTTTCTCCGATAAAACATGCGTCATAGAAAACTATTGAGGTTCGATCCGATTGGAATAAAAAACCAAATCCAAAAAATGAGTATCCCACGCATAGTAGAGAGTACAGTGTCATTAAAACTAGTGAAAGGGGTGAGAACATGGTGTAGACTAGTGTAGCTACCCTAGACAATGAGCGCCATATGCCTAGGATTTCTCTTCCCTCGATGTACGTCATTTCCAAATAGTGCAACGTCCCATACCACTGTACTATAATGACATCTAAGTACTTTCTATATTTCCAAATAGTGCAACGTCCCATACCGTTGTACTATAATGACATCTAAGTACTTTCTATACAACAAGCATCAGTCTAGACCTAGTTCTCAAACATCTAGGTGCTAACCAAGATGCTAGGTCAGATCTAGTCTCTAAAAGACGACTAATCTAAACCTAAAGATTTGTTTTAAGTTCAAGGTTCTTTAGTTTCAAGTTGCATAATGAGAAAATGTCAGGCTATGCTATTGTTCATGCTCTGATACCACCTGTGACGTCCCTGAATTTTCTAAAACTTAATCTAATGTGTGACGTCTAAATTGGAACCTCACCTCAGTGATAATCCCAATTTAAACACCACACACTAGGCTATGAAGAAGAAAATCAAAGGAAGTCAGAAGGAAACAATCAGTAGCACATGCACATGAACAAGAATAAAGCCATACAAAACATGTTCACCATTCAACATATAATTACATAATGAATTGTTACAACATTTGATATTACACATTGAACAACAAACTTCTACATATACATGTACTACCACTAAACTTCAGGATCTTAAGAACACAGGTCCACCTACACATCAGCTCACCACACAACTTTCAACTATCCTGGTCTTCAAGATCATATGTCCACTACCTAAACAAAAGATTACATGTGGTACACGTCAACACAATATTCAAGAATATTGTACTGAGTACGCCTACGTGTCTTTTATATACCTCTCATTACTAAGCTTGGCAATAAGATAAAACTAAAACTTGGCAGTAATAAACAAATATAAGAAAAAGCATATACTTGCACAAAGATATTCTTTATCGAAAGAGAACACATATTTTAGACACATTTTCCATTATATATCTATGCATTGACCGTCGAACATTTTGATTCATTCTCTTGACAATCAAGGAGCTCAAGATTAAGGCCTTTATGATCGACTACCAAAGAGTTAGATCATATGTACAATGTGATAGACTACCAAAGAGTTAAGTCACTTCCAAGCATTGTACTACCAAAGAGTTTAGTGCTTTCATATAATGGAACAAATATATTATGTTTCATGTGTTCATAGCCTTATGTATGGAAAATCAAGCAAGATATCATATAAGAACAATCATTTCATCCAATATCATATGCCCAATGTTTACTACACATGTAACACAAGCATACTGTATAATAAGCCAAGTAAGAGGTAATGGTGTACCTTTCTCAAGATATCCTAATCACATTCCTGATTTCAACTATATCCTCTTTGTCAAACCTTGATTAAGACAAGATCATATACTATAATTATATTCTCCATTACTTTATACCTTGTCTAAACCCTAATTATGTCCATTCTAGGGTTTAGCTTGGTCATTATGATATCTCATTATTACTTGTCTTGTCATCATATAATTATCTTACTGATGTCATATTTCATATTGTGGTGCATCATTTGAACATTAGTTTTCATATCATTGTTTGCATGCTTTAACCCTAGATTAGTTACATTAATCCAATTAGGGTTTTCTCATCATTATAGGATCCTTAAACGTGTAACCTTATTTGTATGCAGGATTTTGATCTAATAATTATATATTAGCTTCCAATTACTGATATGAGGGTGTTCTGTAAATTCTATCATTTTTTGAGCATGTATGTATTTATTGTATTTTATTTAGGGTTATTAGTCCTAATTAGACATATTGTGCAAAATACATGATTTCATACATCAACATCATAATATTTAACCTCAAGTGGATAATAAATTCCATTTAGGAGTTACTGGCACATTCTCATAATTTTAGGCCATCATTTGATATTTATTATACATCAAACAAGCATAAAACATCATGCATGATATCACTAAGATTTAAGTATCAAACTAATGATATTATGGTGTCACGTTGTTCTGCTCATTTTTCTGAGAAGTTAGGTATATTATTTGTAATTTTCTGTAAAGAAGGTTATTTTCAATGATTTGTTGAAGATCTGCATATTTTGAGAGTAATTTACCATTGTTGGTCAATGAAACGTTGCCACGTGGCCGCTAGGGCTGCTTTGCTTTCTGCGGTCTGTTCTTGGTGGAGCCGGTATGGTTCACTAGCGGGTCACTTGGTTTAGCGATCTGGGCCTGGTTCGGGGTTTCCCCTTTCTTTCCTCGCTCAGGTTCCACGCGAGACTGTTCGCGGGAGTTTGAAATAGAGCCGCCGCAGGGCTTCGTCTCCGGCGAGCAATCGCAATCCATCGGCTCTGCCTCACCGTTGCTTTCTGCTTCCTTCTCCTTAAGGCTTCACTACTTCACCGAAACGACAGGGTCTTCATGCTCCAGAAGACAAGGATCCTCATTTCCTTGAGCTTGCCGCTGCCTGGTTTCAGCACGGTGGATCAAAGAGGCAAACCGCCTCTTCTCAGCCTCGTACAGCTCTAACGATTCTGGTAGCACCCCAAAGTCCTCAAGTACTCACGAAGACTCCAATAGTGGTGGAAGAACCTTCGATTACCCCTCCAAATCCCCTTTCTCCTCCGGCCACACCTGGCTTCGTTGGCCATGGAACTCCCAACGGAGGTGAGCCCTATACCTGTGTTCTACACTCTCGGCCATCCCCTGCTCCTTGCAGTGGAGAAGCAGCGCAAGACTGGGGCTTGCTCTCCATCTGTACTCCACTAAATGCCATGAAAGCAGGGTCAGGGTGGATGCAGTCGGGAAGGCGAGGCCAACCGTAGGGTTAGAACTTCCTATTGCACGACGTTGGGCAGTGTTGGCATCGTGGGAGTTCGTGGCACAAAAAGCTCCCCTGCCTTGTTCTAACTGCAAGGTAGGAGACGACGTCAGATCTGATCCATCCTATGGCCAGGAAAAAGCCACGCTATGGATCCATGGCTAGCTCAACTCAGCGGCTGCGTGACAGCTAAATATTGATTACCTAAGTCATTAATGCATCAAGGTGTCCATAATTAAACTATATTCAAACCTATATAACTTCTTCTAGAAACCTCCAATTTCCACCAAAATTTAACCATAGCTCTATCATCACTCAGTCTACATTCCATTCCATTTTGGTGCCAAAACTCGACTATTTGACTTGTCAAATAAATACTTCAAAAAGGCATGAAATTATGGACCATAATGATAATACCAACATCAATTAACTTCCTTGCTTAGTCAAAACATTTATAACTCTCAAAGTTACTCAAACACACATGAATTCACTTATTTCATTGGACCTCTAGGGATTCCAAAAGTTCAGTCCATTACATCCTACACGCCTTAAAAAAATAATGCCCTCGAAATTAAGCCAAAACTTTAGTCCATCACATGGACCCTAAGGGAGGATGGTTCTTTCACAATTTCTTATATTGAAGCATCTCTTTATGAATCTTCTGGAGCATATGTGGACATGGTGGTGGTGGGATGGGTTTGGAACCTATATATCCCCAAAAGGATAACACTTTTGTGTGGAAAATTTTGAGTAGAGTAGTACCCATGGAGAAGTGTATTAGAGGATTCAACATCCACCTTGCTTCAAAGTGTGAGAGACGTGATGATGGGAGAGTAGAAACACTAAACCACCTTTGTTGAGATAACAATGTTGTCAGACTAGTCTGGGCAAGGGCCGAGACTATGATGGAGGTTACACACTTTACTAGGGGGAATCTTATCTATACATAGCTTAGGTTGTGTTTTAGCTTGTTCGCTAATACACCTTGGTTAGGTCTTATGAGGGGATCTCTATCGCCAACCGTCCTTTTCCACCTTGGAGTGGCCAAGTGTGCAAGTCGATTTGAACTGTGCATATGTATTTAGAAGGGATTTGGAGAACGATTGGTAAAAATTCTAGAGCAAGCTTTAAGGGTTAAGTGTTAGAAGAGGTTGAGGCTCCCCTTGAACTTGCCAAGAAATGGAAGGAGGCAGATATCACCCTTGGTTTAAGGATTAGGCAATTTAGATGCAAAGAGATTAGATGTTTAAAATCACAACAGAGGCTTACCAAACTTAATTTTTTCAGGACGAACCAGAAAGGCAAAATGGTGGGTAGAGAATTCAGAGGAGTGATTAGGAACCATCTGGGTTTCAACATGCTTATGGGGGCTTCCCTGGATTCTGACCTTCTTGGTTTCTTCCTCAGTTTGCTAGTGATCGGTGTGACTATCTACGCTAGTAAAGGTTTTATGAGGTTCAGATACAATGTGACAATCAGCAATTGCCTAGGCTAATGGGGGAGGATAGACAACTCCCATGGAGATAGAGGCAATACTCTAAATCTAGAGATGTGATCAAGGATAAGGGATGGAAGTGCAACCTAATCCATAAACAATCCAATAGGTTAGCTTACAAATTCATTGAGTATGGGGTTGGGGATAGCATATACATACATTTTTCTACTCAATCTGAGATGCGACCACCAATGTGGGGAGATTACCACCTAGAGGTTCTAGGTCTTTCATACCTCAGAAATATTGCGGGGGCTGTAGTGATCCCCTCATAGTTTAGGAGCTAACCTATATAGACTAAGAGAGAACCAATTTCATAGAGATACTTACAAACATATTGTGGTGAACTAACATGGATATTTTTTGTAGAGTTGGTGTCTTTTTTGTTTAGGTTTCTTATTGTATGGTTTTTCCATTATGTTCTTTAGGTGGTTGTGCCTGAGTTGGTCTTGAATTAGGTTGTCATATGTCTGATTTTGTGAGTACGGATGATGCAATTTGTATTATCTGTGGTTCACTTGTCTAATGGGGAACAAGATGAATAGATTTCCCCTGAATTTTTTAATAAGAAATCAAGCTATATATTTATTAGATTATATTATTATATATAAGATGCACATTTCTACAAGATATATATTAGATACATTTTTATTGAAGAAACTTATGGTTTGTTGAAGGGAATGAACTAAAACATATAATAAAATGACTCCTCAGCGAACCAAAGTGGTGTTTCAATTTTGGTTTAATGCTCTAGCTGACAACATACTTTGTATACATGTTGTTGATGTAGAGTAAATTAGGATATCAGGGATGTTGTTAGCCTACTCGAAACTTTTTATAGCCGGTTGACTTACTTAAGTGACCCAAGAACTTAGAAACTCAAATTTATGTTATGTTATATGTTATTGTTTTCCTATAAGTCGAGTTCCACTGGTTTCTACTTACTTCGGTATCTACATCTCCAATGACATCCATGGAGTTCCATGCATTAATATATAAAAAAAAATCCTCAATTGTTTACTAAAAATATTAAACATGGAAAAGGTAATCACTTTTTTGGTGATGAAATATTACTCTATGATTTGTGAGTGGGGGCTAATGTAACGCAACTTCTACTGCAAGCCAGAATTACTTGCTATGCAATCATTGATGGCCTTTGCAGCCTCCTCTTTGTGACGGACCAAACTGTCCACGCCTACAACATAGATGAAGAACATGTGATTCTTTAGTTCAATCCCATTGCGTGTGCATGGGTTCCTCTTGCCACGCGTATGTAATAACGCCACACGTGATTTCTGTAACTTAGTAGCAATCCATGATCGCATTCGGTCAAATAAAGCAATGCCCTTACAACTATAGTAAGTATCTTTTTAGAATTGGGATACACCGATATGCTCTTTCCAGCGGAGCACCTGGGGCCGTAAATTCCAACCTTAAAATACATACCAGAATACTTCGGTCAACGTGTACAGCAATCTGCAATATATTAGATTTCAAAGATAACGAAAAAAAAAGACAACGAACTTATGTTGGGTACCTAATGAAGTACGGCTTCCACCTGCTTCTGTTATGAAGAAAATCATCCCAATTAATGAAAATAGCTTGGAAGTTTCTATAATAAGACTATTCTTTACGTATCAACGTTTTGAAGGCTTAATAAATGAGGAACGACGAAAGATGTTCGTGTTCGAATTGAGAATCAGATGAAACGAGAAGACAAGAAAAACATAGGGCAATCGCACATTGAGCATATATAGTGATGTGCGGTGTATATTTACAATGTTGTAGCTTTTTGCACTATGAAGAAATTCTATTGATCTCATTTCTAGGTGGGTTATCAAAAAGGTTTACAAGGAGGCATCCAACTAACTTCAAAAAGAAATCCTCGACACGACGTGATAAGACTCAAAACAATGGGGGAAACGAGAGTATCTGTCAATACCTACAACCACCTCACGCCTTAAACATAAAATACCCCAAGACTCTAATAAATATGTTGCACACACAGGGATCGACATAGACCTAAAATCTCCAAAAACATAGCAATTATTCATGCCAGATCCATATTCCTTTAATTTTAAGGTATTCTATTAGCTTCTTGAAGAAAAAGATGTTTTGCTAATTTCTAGACTGAATGTGCCCTCTGATATACTCGAGTTGCCCTCTCAGCCTCCATGGCGATGACACTTTCACTTCAAGCAGATCAAGTAATCTCTCATCATGATGAATTACCTTGCTAACTAGGTGAGATTCCACAAATAGGCTAAACCCAACCTCTAGGGCCTCCAGAAGGCAACCTAGGTGGCATGAACCTATCCCTAGACTCACAAACCCAGCAAAGATCTTCCCCTCCAAGCTCCTAAGGATACCTCCTATTGCTAATCTGTTGTTCCCTCATTTCCAAGTGATGCAACCTTCATTCAATTGAAATCATCTAATCGTGGTGTTCAACCATCAAATAGGCCTAAGAATGATAGATATGATCTTTAGGTGTGGGGAGAAATGTAAGGAGTGGGACCCACTAGGGGATCACTCCCTAACACTAATATCTTGAGACCACTATAGTGAATCCCATACATTGGAACACAACAGATGGATAGAAGGGAAGCTATATCATTCTCAAAATAACATGGCAAGTTGAGCATAAAGCAAAAATAGCGGAATGTAAAGTGTAAATTTATTACATGATCCAATTATTTCTAAGAACTGGTCCACATGGACATAAAAGGAAAATAAATGAAACTAAATCTAATGGATCGGTCACAGAGGGAAACCTAGGCATCTCAAAACCTTCACGAACTACTGTTGATCAGGTTCCTCGAACCCTAGGTCCTCAAGTGCAGGCTCCTCCTCTAAGGTCACCACAGGCTCCGCTTCACCTGGGTGGAAAGGAACATCACCCAGAACATAAGAAACAATAAAGAGGTCAGCAAAGGATGAGTATGTACATATATAAAATACTTTGGGCATTATATAGGGTTAAAAGTGCAAAAAGAGATGTTCCCACAAGAAAAGGGGGCTATTTGCAATTAGGTATGTTCAAGAGAAAAGTAACAAGAAATGAGGCATATTAAATTTCAGATTACAAACTCGATAATAAAAGAGTGTCTTGTCATAATAATCATCCACATATTCATATTAAAATAATAAATATTTGCATGCATAACAATGTAGACTAAATATACCTAAAACAGGGCCATAACACCATAGGATCATGGCCTAAAAGTAAACCATGGTGGAAACACACACCCCGGGTGGAATACACATGCCCTATATAAGTATGGTTGTACACAAGTACCGCTATTCTAGATAATCTAGTCAAACACGCAGCATGCTATAATAGAGTGGCAAGACTATCAGTTTAGTCAATATCAAATAGAAGACACAAAGTAGGAGGGGTCTAAAGACCCATATAACATGTCAAATTAATAATCACAGTAGTAAAAGAGTTTCATATCTAGAATTATAAATGTCCATGAATATTAGATTTTCAAGAGAGATAAAAGTTCAAAAGATGCCTCATTAAAAGAAATTAGGTTTCAGTCAAATAATGCCCAAAATAAAATAGAGGATGTACATACCTTATGACCAGACCTAGATGTTTAGTAACACCTCCTAAGAACAGGGTCAGGGATGTCTCGACCTAGTCATAATATGTGCACACTCTATTAATATAAGATGTATTAAATCTTTTACTTAGAATTCGACCCTACAGTAGATTGCAAATCTGGACGTGAAACCTATCCCAATAAATCAGGCGTATTTTTTGATTTCAAAAACATATTTATATGTATTATTTGGACAAATCAGTAATTTATTATGAATTTTATAATTTAAATCATTTCTAGCTAATTACTAAATTGAATTGTCAAATACCAAACTTACCCCTGAATGAATATGCAGATCATTAAGGGTTCAATATCACACAGACTATAGAGAAATAAAGGGGGCCTAAGTTCGGTCGACAGAGTCACATGAAAGAAAAAATTACCGATATGTCCTCATGGGTGTGACATTCATATACTGGCCACCATGGGCTGAACTAGACTTTCATCCCAAGGATTGAAACCCCTGCGTTCAGTGCCATGGCTGCTCCATAGAGCTCGGGCCAAGGTGATAGTCTTAGATCCTAGGGGCCCAGGCGAAGGAGCACAAAGCTCACTGCCTACGAATCTTCACCCTAGACCTAGAGGACCATCGCTTTAGTCCTAAGGTAGTCGGGGTCAAGATGAATCCCAGGTGGTGACAACCAAGGAAAGACCAGGTACTGACCGCAGTGAAGGTGAACTCAGTGAGAAATAGGATGTGAAAGGTGCCACCCTATAGAGAGGTGTGTGAGGAAGCAGGCACGTGAAAGTCTGACAACCAGTGAGACCAAAGAAAACCAGCGGAGAACCACCGCCATTCATAGAACCAAGTGACATAGGCGTCGGAACAAACAGGAGGTCCTAGCCACCCTGCGGGAACCTCAACACGTCCCTTACATCAGGAGCAAATCCGTGATGGGTCTCGGAGTCCAAAACCAAAGTGGGAGGCATCAAAACTCCCACCGGCGACGGCCAAAATAGGGGACAACGGTGAGTTTGTTGACCCAGACACATAGAGCAATTCAGGACAAACTAATTATAGTGAATGAAAGAGGGGGGTCCGTAGATGGTTACCTCACGGTGGATTTGACTGAGGAGGAGAATTCTAGCAGCTGCTCGCCATCCTCACCGGAGAAGGTGACCTATGCCGACAGCAGCTTCGAGACGCCCACAAGCAAAATCAACCGAAGAGGAAGCAAGAGGGGGCACCAGAGATAGTTTCTGGAGTGGGAGATGCAAAGTGGAGCATCAGAGTTGGGGTTTTGGAAAGTGGCCGCAATGGCTGCTTGGGGGTTCAAATAGGAATTTTTTCCTTAGGGTTCGATGGGGGCCGAGTAAGGGATCGGCTTACTCGTGAGGATGTGTGGAGTTCATTGGTGAAGAAATTGCATTGAAAGGATCAGCCCAGTGTGCGTGAGCAGTCTGTGAAATATACCAACCCTGATTATCTCACACGAGCTAGAAAGCAGGAGGTAGGGGATGACTAGGTCCCACTACCAGAGCAAGAAAACTGTAAATAAACCCGGCCCAACACCTTGGTCCGACTGTGACCGAAATAAATCAATTAATCGGCCAAACTTTAGGGTAAAAGCATATAAAATCTATTAGGGTCTAATTGGGGGTGCATTTGATGTCCAAATGACCCCAAATTTTGAGGGTTGGCTAATTAAGCAATGAGAAACTTGATTATGGGCTTAGATTTGGGTTTTGAGGTTACTTTAGCTATTATTTAACCATAGTGCATAATTCATCTAATTAATGAAATGAATTAGATCTAATGGTCAAATCTTCCACCTAGACTCGATCCTAGTCTTATATGATACCCAAGTCTATCCTAATTCACCAATTTAGAGTAAAGTAATCTAAATTATCATTTTTGCTTATAAGTTAACTAATTGAGGTATTAAGCTAGCAATTCCACATGTCTTCAACTCTATGGAACCCAACTCGAGTCAATCTAGGGTTTGATGGTCAAAAGTTATCTAATTCAATGTAAAGTATGAAAAATAATCTCCATGATGTATTTATCAAAGTAAGGCTTAAAAAAAGAAATAATGATTTGTACCTGGAATTGGGGATGTTACAACACACCACCCCTTAAAAATATTTTGTCCCGAAATCTCAAGCAAAGAGGGAGGGGTAGGTTCGCAACATCTCTTCTTTCAACTCCCAAGTAGTTTCCTCAAGACCATGGTACTTCCAGAGAATCTTCACAAGCTCAATCTCCTTGTGCTTCAATTTCTTTGTTCGGGAATCTAGGACCTTCACTAGAAACTCTTCATAGGACATATCTTCTCATAACTCAATAGGCTCAAAATTCTGCACATGAGAAGGATCCTTCACATACTTCTTTAGGATAGATACATGGAACACATTGTGAATCTTATCATAAGTGGGAGGTAGAGCTAGCCGGTAGGCACACTCCCCAACTCTATCCAAGATTTCAAATGGTCCCATAGAATGAGGACTCAACTTGCCCTTGACTTTAGACCTTGTAATAGAGTGAATTGGCTTTATCTTGAGGAACACATAATCACCAACCAAGAAGCTCACATCAGATCTCTTCTTATCAGCATACACTTTCTGTCGATCTTGGGCAGCCTTCGTCCTCTTCTTGATCAAATAGATCTTATCAGTCATCATCTGCATGTCATCACTCTTCATCAGTGCTCGTTCACCCACATCATCCCAGTGTAGTGGTGAATGACAAGGTCGGCCATAAAGTGCTTCAAATGGCGGCATACCAAGGCTGGCTTGGTAACTGTTATTATAAGCAAATTCAGCCAACGGAAGGTATTTGTCCCAAACACCTCCCCAATCCATCACACAAGCACGCAACAAGTCCTCCAAAATCTGTACAGTACGCTCAGATTGGCCATCTGTCTGAGGATGGTATGATGTACTGAAATGTAGGTTAGAACCCATCTCCTCTTATATCTGCTTCCACAAATGAGAAGTGAACTTTGGGTCTCGATTAGAAACTATCACCTTGGGAACTTCATGTAGGTGAACAACCCAATCCACATACAATTGTGCCATATCAGGAACCTTGTAGGTGCTCTTGAATGGGAGAAAGTGAGCTGACTTGGTTATGCGATCAATAATAACCCAAATCGCATCGTACCCATGCTTTGACTTTGGAAACCCAGTAACAAAATCCATAGTGATTTTCTCCCATTTCTACTATGGTATCTCAAGTGGATGGAGAAGACCACCGGGATGCTGATGTTCAATTTTCACCTATTGGCACGTCAAGCACTTTGCAACATAAGTAGCAATATCCTTCTTCATGTTTTCCCACCAGAAACCCTGTTGTAAGTCCTTGTACATCTTTGTGGTACCAGGATGAATCGTGTACTTAGACCCATGGGCTTCACCCAGAACTCTCTATCTCAGACCAACAACATCAGGTATCCACATTCTATGGCGGAAGCAGGTAACACCATACACTCCAACAGAAAACTCATATTATGGTTTCTTTGTCAACATCTTCATCTCATCAAGCTCAAAACTATCTAGCTATGCAGCAATAACTTTAGAAATCCAGGTGGAAGTGATAGACAAACTAGCCATCTGCACTCTCACCTTCTCCACAGAAGAGTCATCACCGACAACAGGTAGCTCAGGTCTCCAACTCGAGACCTGTTCTAAGCCTCTCCATAAGAAGCAACTGATAGAAGCACAAGCTGCATCCTTTTTCCTACTCAGAGCATCAACAACAACATTGGCTTTACCGAGATGATAAGTGATGGTAAAGTCATAGTCCTTGAGGTTTTCCATCCATCGTCTCTGGCATAGATTCAAGTCCTTCTGATTCATCAGGTAGCATAGGCTCTTGTGGTCGCAGAAGACTTCAAACTGTACCCCATACAAGTAATGTCACCATATCTTCAGTGCATGAACTATGGCAGCCAACTCCAGATCATGAGTAGGCCAATTACCCTCATTAGGCTTCAATTGGCATGAGGCATATGCAATCACCCATCCTTCTTGCATAAGGATGCATCCCAACCCTAGTTTAGAAGCATCAGTGAAGATAACATAGGGTTTACCCTCAACATGTAAAGCAAGAACAGGGGCAGACGTCAAGCACTTCTTCATCTCTAAGAAACTCTTTTCACATTCAGGAGTCCAGATAAACTTTGCGTCCTTGCATGTCAGCTTTGTCATAGGAAGAGCCAACTCGGAGAAATTCTATACAAATCTCTGATAGTAGCCTGCCAAGCCCAAAAAACTTCATATCTCCGAGGGGTTCTTCAGTGATTTCCACTTTGTCACAGCTTCAATATTGACAAGATCCACGGTAATACGTTCCGCCGAGATAACATGGCCAAGAAACATCACCTCGTTGAGCTAAAACTCACACTTTGAGAACTTTACATAGAGCTGATGTTCTCACAAGGCCTGAAGAACGATCCGTGGGTGCTCAGTGTGCTGGTCCATAGACTCAGAGTAAATAAGCACGTCGTCGATGAACACCACCACGAAGCTGTCGAGGTAGGGACGGAAGACCTGATTCATCAGGTCCATGAAGGTGATAGGGGCATTGGTCAGACTGAATGGCATGAATAGGAACTCATAATGCCCATAAGAAGTGCAAAAAGCCATCTTCGTTACATTATCATCTTTCACCTACATCTGGTAGTAGCCACTATGCAAATCCATCTTTGAGTATACAATAGCAGACTTGAGCTGGTCGAACAAATCATCGATCCACGACAGAGTATAACGATTCTTGATCATCACTTGATTCAACATACGGTAATCCATGCACATTTGCAAGGACCCGTCTTTCTTCTTTACGAATAGCACAGGTGCTCCCCAGGGAGAGACACTAGGGCATACAAACCCCATGTCTAGGAGCTCTTGTAGTTGCTTCTTGAGCTTGGCCAACTCATTAGGTGACATGTGATAGGGTAGCTTGGAGATAGGAGCTGTGCTCGGTACGAGGTCGATGGAAAACTCGACTTCACGTGAGGGGGGAAGTCTAGGAAGCTTGTCGGGAAAGACATCAGGATAATCCTGAACGACATCAATGTCATCCAACACAAGTGGCATTGGATTAAGAACAATTGATGCCAAGTAGGCTCTACAGCCATTTGCCATTAAATTCTCCGCCTTGAGTGTGGAATTGATGAACTATCGATGCCCTTGTTTTCTTCCTTTGATGCAGAAATGCTCGCCATCAGGGTGCAGCAGGCTAACCTTTTTGTCTTCACAGAAGAAGGAAACTTTGAACTTCTTGATCCAGTCCATTCCCAAGATTACGTCGAAGGCCATCATATTGAGGATGATGAATTCTGACTCGACCATCTTGCCAGAAATACATAGGTTTACAGTAGGGATTTTTAGGAAAGTAGAAGACAATTTACCTGTAGGAGTTTCAACCTCTAGGATATAGTCCATATACCTAGTTTCTAACCCTAACATGGTTACACGTTTAGATGATATGAAGGTGTTTGACGCTCGAGAATCACATAATGATTTTATCAGTTTTTGAAATAAGTGCACAGTACCTTCAATGACTCAATTGTCATCGGTGTCTTCTACGACGTCCATGGCAAAGACATATCCTGCACGTTTCTCAATAGGTGGGCGACGTCCTTGCTGATTGTTGTTCTTTAGGGGTTGTTGTGGATGAGGTTGCGGCTGCGGATGCTGGGGTGCTCGTGGCTGAGCTGGTGTGACAAACTTCTGGAGTTTGGGGCACTGTGGCCTGATGTGTCTAGCCTGGCCACACTCATGGCATGTCAAGTGCCTCACATCTGGTCGAGCTACAGGCTGCACTGTAGGGCACCTACCAGGAGGGTGGTGACGTTGGCAGCGGTTGCACTTGTCACGATGATAATCACTGAAGCCCTTCCGTTTGTTGGGACTCTAATTCGAGGGATGAAAACCTAGATAGGCCTCCATAGCGAGGGCCTTATCCACCATCTGCTGGAAGGTGAGAGGGATCTATGGAATAAGAGCTCACCCAAACTGGTAGCTCAGTCCCTATAGAAAGAGTGTAGCTTGGTGATCCTCTCCAAGTCATGTAGCATAGCGCTCAAAAAGCAGAAACCTCTGAACATAAGCAGAGACACTCATGCTTCCCTACTTCAAGCTGTATAATTCTGCCTCCTCCTTTAAGGCGGTGATGTATATGTACTTCTGGCGGAAAAGTACCAGAAACTGCTCCCATGACATGTTGGAGGTGTCACGAGTGCGGGCGACACTGTTCCACCAAACGCGTGCTGGCCTGTCCAACACGTAGGTGGTGAAGCAGACCTTCTGGTGAGGAGGGCATGCCATGCCCTCGAAGGTACGCTCGATGGCCAAGACCCAGTCGTCGGCCTTGTCCACCATCTCGATCTCTCCTTCACCCTTAAAGTAGGGCAGTTGCATCTTGATAAACTCTATGAGGGAGTACTCTTTGGGTTTCTCAGGAGGAGGAATGGCGTTGACACGCCCCATCATGGAATTGGTCAAAAATTGGCGCAGGACCGCCAATTCTTTCTCTGTAGTAAGAGGAGGTGGAGGAGGAGGCTCCAAAAAAGGAAGAGGCATGGTGACGACTTGGTGGCCCCCAGAGGTGGCATGTGCATCTGGTGTTCTCAGCAGCGGCTCGATGAGTGGCATCCCGAACTGTGGGTTTAGCGGTGTAGAGTACCCATCTCCTTGTCTCTCGTGGGACTGGTAGGACTCACCTCTCTTGTCCCTGAATAGATCGATTCTCCTAAAAAGTTAGATAAAGATAAGAATCCTAATGCAAAATTTTGAGATACTAGATTTCCAACTGCTAAAGCTCTGATACCATTTTGTAAGGAGTGGGACCCACTAGGGGGACCATTCCCTAACACTAATATCTTGAGACCACTATAGTGAATCCCATACATTGGAACACAACAGATGGATAGAAGGGAAGCTATATCATTCTCAAAATAACATGGCAAGTTGAGCATAAAGCATAAATAACAGAATGTAAAGTGTAAATTTATTACATGATCCAATTATTTCTAAGAACCGATCCACATGGACATAAAAGAAAAATAAATGAAACTAAATATAATGGATCGGTTGTAGAGGGAAACCTAGGCATCTCAGAAACTTCACGAACTAATGTTGATCAGGTTCCTTGAACCCTGGGTCCTCAAGTGCAGGCTCCTCCTCTAAGGTCACCACAGACTCCTCTTCACCTGGGTGGAAAGGAACATCACCTAGAACATAGGAAACAATAAAGAGGTCAGCAAAGGTTGAGTATGTACATATATAAAACACTTTGGGCATTATATAGGGTTAAAAGTGCAAAAAGAGATGTTCCCACAAGAAAAGGGGGCTATTTGCAATTAGGTATGTTCAAGAGAAAAGTAACAAAAGAAATGAGGCATATTAAATTTCATATTACAAACATGATAATAAAAGACTATCTTGTCATAACAATTATCCACATATTCATATTAAAGCAACAAATATTTGCATGCATAACAATGTAGACTAAATATACCTAAAACAGGGCCATAACTCCATAGGATCATGGCCTAAAAGTAAACAATGGTGGAAACTCACACCCCGGGTGGAATATGCACACCCTATATAAGTATGGTTGTACATAAGTACCACTATTCTAGATAATCTAGTCAAACACACAACATGCTATAATAGAGTGGAAAGACTATCATTTTAGTCAATATCAAATAGAAGACATGAGGGGATCATCTGAGTAGTACTTTTTCAGATCGGAGAATTACTTCTCTTGAAAAACTACCCATCTAATGAATGGCGGGAGGAGCGTTCAAAGAAGCGGAAAGGGCGAATGGAGGGGCGACGACGGGGAGAACCTCGGATGGCCCATGGCGACGGCCTCAGATTCCCCCCGCGACGGGTCCTCGTTCCTTTTCTATCAAGGAGAACGTCGGCGTCGCTGGTTCGGAGCGGGCATGGACAGAGCTGTTCGCTGATTTGAAGCAAAGGGAGAACACTGCCTTGAAGTACACCCGGCCGGAGGTTGTGGACGGGGAGCTGAGGTATAGACGGGAGAAGGCGATTGACATTGCGAAGAAATGGAATAATTCTGCAGCCGGTTACATCGTCGGATTGAAGCCTCACTGGCCGACCTTGGTGCGGCATTTCGAGACGGTATGGAAACCGAAATCGTCTTTTGAAATTATTCCAAGGAATAAAAGCTTCTTTATAGTCAAATTCAAGGAAGAGGAGGATCTGAAAACGGCGGTCGAGGGAGGGCCGTGGTTTGTAGGAGGTAAGCCTTTGCTACTGAAGAAATGGGAGTTAGGAGAACCCCTAGAGAAGCAGAAGTTGATGGAGATCCCGGTGTGGATCAGATTCCCGAATCTACCGCTGGAATTCTGGGATAGCGATATCTTAGGGTTACTGGGAAGCTTCATAGGAAGGCCTCTTTGTTTTGATTTTGCTACCAAGGCGATGGCTAGGCTGGATTTTGCCCGAATTCAGGTAGTCGTGTCTAATGGATGTTCGTTTCCCAAGGAGATTGTTCTGCGTAGTGATCTAGGGCATCGAGATGTTGTCGAAGTGGTCTATGAGTGGATTCCGGAAATTTGCACGAAATGCAGGTGTTTTGGTCACGAATCGGGATCGTGTGCTGATTCAACTAACAAGAAGGAGTGGATTCCTAAGAAGCAGGGTCCTTCTTCTTCTGAACAGGCTGGTTCTGTGGTGGTGAATGTTCTAGAGATCGTGCAGGATGTATCTGTGGAAGTTGTGAATGGCTCTACTAACAAGGATGTTAAGGGAGATAAGGTTTGCACAGATATAGCTATGAGTAGTATGAAAGGTTTAAATATGCAAAGTGATGGAGATAACAGTGGTGTTGTCCAAGCTGAGAACAAAGGGGAGAGACGAATTCCTATTCCTGAGAGCAATATATCACTCCTGGTGAAAGAATCTTCGGTGGGATCGGGAGGTAGTGTCTCAAGTAAAAGAGACTCTGGAAGTGTTCCTAGTCAAGGCAGTAGAATCCCGATACTGAATACTAAGAGCTCTAATAGCTATTCCATACCAGCGGAAATGGGAGATGTCCTGGATAGCAAGCTGAACCTCAAAAAACAGATGAAGGACAGAGAGGGATTTCTTACTGTAAAAGGGAAAAGCAAAAATCAGCAGAAAAAAAGTAACAAAAGTGTGTCGTTTGCTAAGGAAATTGTAAGTGATGTTTCTGTGAATATGTTTGACCTGCTGGGGGAGGAAGTTGAGGAAGGACAGGTAACTGAGGCTGGCAGGGTACCAGTCAAAACTAGTTCTAATGGGTGATAATCTTGGTGTTTTTGCCTGGAATGTCCGTGGCTTGAATGCACCAGGACACCAGGGGGGCATTGAAGGAAATTATTAGTCATTACCAGCTTCCTATTAACATTCTTATTGAGACTAAAGTGAGATATAATAAGATTGTGAAGGTGATTGACAAAATCTGGAATAACAAAAATTGGTGCTCTAATCACATGGCTCACCCCTTGGGGAGGATTGTGATTCTTTGGGACCAGGATTGGGTGAAGATAGTGAAAATCAAGGAGACTGACCAACTTATTCATTGATGTGTTGAATATAAAGATTGTATCTTCTATCTTACTGCCGTTTATGGTCAAAATGAAGAGAGGAAAAGAATTGATCTGTGGAATGATATTAAAAGTCTTCATAAAGGGATGCTTGATCCTTGGATTTTGGTTGGAGATTTTAATGCTATCAGGTTTACTAATGAAAGGAAAGGAAGAGGTTTTTATTCTGTCAAAGCTATGAATGACTTCAATGATATCTTTGCTCATACTGATTTGATGGAAATGGAGCTTAAAGGGGCTTTCTATACTTGGGATAACAGGCAAAAAGGAGATAACCTCATTCTGTCTAAGATTGATAGGGTGCTGTTTAATGGGGAGTTTAATAATGTTTTCAAAGATAAGTGGGGTGATATCTAAAGTACGATCTATAGTGATCATAGGCAGGTGGTTGTGAGACTAGGCAAGAGTCTCAAAAAAAGAAGGGGATACTTCAAATTCATCAATGCTTGGACTGAACATCCGGATTTCAAAGATGTTGTTAAAGAAGCTTGGAGTATCAAAGTAGATGGATGCCCTATGTTCAGAATCGTCAAGAAGTTGAAGAATGTTAAAAACAAGTTGGTCAAGTGGAACAAAGATGTTTTTGGTAATATCCCTGATCATACTAAAGTTATGGATTTTGAAGCTACTGAAGCAGCTAAAATTGCTGATCTGAACCCTGATAATCTGTGTTTGAGGGAGCATGCTAATGAGAAAAGGGAACAAGCCTTGAAAGCTGCTGAGTTAGAAGAATCCTTTGCTAAACAGGTGTCTAGGGTCAACTGGTTAAAACTGGGTGATAAAAACACCAGTTTTTTCTATAATAGCATCAAATCCAGGGCTTCTAGAAACCATATTCGTTGTATGAACTTAAATGGGGAGATTAGGTATGAGGAGGGTGAGATCTCTGAGCATATTCATAGTTATTATAATGATATTTTCAATAAGTACTTTGATGATGATGATACTCCTTGGGATGAGAATTGGAAGCTTCCTTCTATTTCTGCTGATCAGTTCGAGATGTTAAGAAGTTTTGTTACCAAGGAGGAAGTGGAAAGAGTCATTAAGGAGGCTGATGGAGATCGTGCTCCTGGCCCTGATGGTTTGAATGGGAATTTCTTCAAGAACACCTGGGATATCATTGGTTCAGATGTTACTTTGGCTGTTCAGAATTTTTTTAGTAGCAACAGAATGCTAAAAGAAATCAATAAATCCTATATATCTCTTATTCCTAAAGTGCCTGAAGCTAGTTGCATTAAGGACTGGAGGCCGATTGCCCTATGTAATTTTTTGTATAAGATCATTTCTAAAGTTCTTTCTAACAGAATTCAGGTGGTGCTTCCTTCTCTTATTAGTCAAAATCAAGTGGCTTTTGTTAAAGGGCGTAATATTGCTGATGCTCTTCTTCTGTCTAATGAGTTGGTCAGTGATTTCAACAGAATGAATGGGGAAGATAAGATTTGTATTAAAGCTGATCTCACTAAGGCCTATGACTCTATAAGGTGGTCTTTTCTTTTTAAAGTTTTAAAGAAAATGAACTTTTCGTCCTACTGGATTGATTGGATTCATACTATTTTTTCCTCGACTAGTTTACATGTGCTGGTTAATGGGTCTCCCTCTCAGGTGATTTATCCCTCTAATGGTATCAGGCAAGGGGACCCACTTGCTCCTTCCTTGTTTGTTATTGCCATGGAAGGCTTCACTGCCATGATGAATAAAGCTGTGGAGGATGGAATTATAAATCCGATTAAAGCTGGAAACGCTAACATATATCACATCTTATTTGCGGATGATGTTATGATTTTCACTAAAGGGGATGAGAAGAATGCTGCTCATATTAGGAATCTTATGGATTTCTTTGGTAAGGCTTCAGGCCTGATTATGAATACTGATAAGAGCAATGTGTTTTGTAGCAAAAGTGTGGATTCTGACAAGATTTCTTATGTCCTTAACATTGCTAAAGGTTGCTTTCCTATGAGATACCTGGGGCTTCCCTTGTTCTGTGGTAAGCTTAAAAGCTCGTTTTGTTTACCTCTTATTGACAAGATTAGAAGGAAGTTGGAGAATTGGAAGATGAAGTCTCTCTCCTTTGGAGGCAGAGTGGAGCTAGTGATATCCACGCTTAGTGCTCTTCATTTGTTCAGGTCTTCGACTTTTCCTCTTCCTCTGGACATTATGAAGCAAATCAATTCTATCTGTAGGAATTTTGTGTGGGGTGGTCCAAGTATGGATAAGAAGATTCATCTTGTTAATTGGAGCCTTGTTTGTAGACCCAAAAAGGAGGGGGGTTTGGGTATTAGAAGAGTGGAGGATACTAACAGGGTGGGTTTATGAGGGCCTGGGATGTGGCTTCTAAAAAGGATACTCTATGGGTTAAATGGCTTAATGAGAAGTATATGTCGAAGGATACCTTCTGGTCTTGTGGTTTGAAGAGCAATTGCTCCTGGATGTGGAGGCATATCCTAGATCAAAGATGTTATCTGATGCCTCTGATTAAGATCACTATTGGTGATGGTTGCAGCTTGAGGATCTGGAAGGATCCTTGGATTCCTGGTAACAAATTCCTCAGTGATTGTATTGATAAGAAGAATATCATGAGGATTGGTTTCAGTAGCTTTGGTTTGCTCAGTAACATTATTAAAGATGGTAAATGGTCTGTGCCGGACAAGAGAAGATTCAATGAGCTTAACAAGTTTCTTGCTGAGTCGAATATTAAGCTGCATTCTGAAGATAGCTTAACTGTCAATGGTAAAGTTTCTATTAGAATTAAAGAGGCCTGGGATATTGTCAGGCATGAGAGTCCTATTCCTTACTAGACTAAGTGGCTCTGGAGATTCGATCATCCTAGGAATATGGTTATTACTGCTTGGAAGCTTTTTCTGGATAGGCTACCTACTGTGGATCATCTTCAAAGCTGTGGGATTCAGATGGTTTCTAGATGCAATTTATGCGAGGATAGCACTGAATCTAGTAAGCATCTGTTCTTTGAGTGTTCGTTTGCTAAAGACCTTTGGAGAGAAGCGAAGGAGAGCTGCTGTATTGGAGTTATTCCTAGAAAGCTGGAAGATTGTGTTCTGAATATTTCAAAGAAGCATCAGCTGGGAACCCTGGCAGTTATTCATGCTATATGGCTGGAGAGAAACAGCAAGATCTTTAGAGACAGAAATAAAGATACCATCAGTTGCTGTAGATATGTCAAAGATATAGTCTCTATGTACAGATAGATAGCACAGATAGATAGATGTTCTTTTTGTTTCTTGTTTCTCTTTTTGATGTATAGGTTTTCTTCTGCCTATATATCCGAACTCTGTACTTTTCCTTTGGTTCAATAAAGGAGTAGGGGCTTACTGAGCAAAAAAAAAAATAGAAGACACAAAGCAGGAGGGGTATAAAGACCCATATAACATGTCAAATTAATAATCACAGTAGCAAAAGAGATTCATATATGGAATTATAAATGTCGATGAATATTATATTTTCAAGAGAGATAAAAGTTCAAAATATTCCTCATTAAAATAAATTAGGTTTTAGTCAAATAATGCCCAAAATAAAATAGAGAATGTACATACCTTATGACCATCCAATAGATGCAAACTATCAATCAACACCAAGTTTCTCCTATTTTGACCAATTGACCAATGCCATTCTTAACTGATGCATCACTTCATCTTGGTTGTCTCTGCCTTAAAATTGTAACTCTCACATATATATATCAATGACCAGATTTTTTGAGGGGTATCTCTAGGGTTTCATATTTGAAATCACTACTACCTCAACATTCGAGGTTAACCACCTTGCCAAATACTTTCCCAACTCTATCATCAACACCCAGCTTCCAAGGTCCAGAACATGAAAGAGGCTTGGCTAACAAAGTCCCTCCATCACTGATAGTCTCTCCTAATCATGCATATAAATAGAGAAAAAATGATGCATTTCAAATTAGTTATGTGTGTCAATCTTATTGTTCTTGGGTGAATGAATTAAACTCATTCAAATATATCCAAATTTTGTATGTGGCCTATGTTTATTATGACAAAGAAGAGAAATGACTTATATTTTGCAACAAATATATATATATATATATATATATATATTTGTGTTTTGTGTGTATGAAATTGATCTTGGTGACCTCTTTCATGTATGTTAACAAAAGCAATAACATAATATGCTTGAATAGATAACTTACAAATCATGAATTGGTATTGTATAAACAAAGCACACATGTCAAAATCCTAAGATGAGGTATTACAACTTTATAATGTCCCTAGCGGGAAATCGAGTATATATATGACTCTTAACACTATATAATGCGAACACAAAAACATCACATATCTCTAAATGATTCTAAGAGGCATAGAGAACCAAGTGACACATAAACATCACCCACATCTAGGTGATGCTAATCAACATAGAGAACCAAGCAACACACAACGTCATCTACCTCCAAGTGACTAGTGTTCTTGACAAGATTTGTCCTCACCACAAATACTATGGGAACTGGGATGGTCATTGGGTGAGACCCCAAGTCCCATTGGTATAATATAACAATTGAGAGTATTTAGTGCTTATAGTATTATTACAAGTATTAAGCAGGAAGGAAATATTTAGATTATTGAACAAATAGTATAAAAAAGCATAACTTTTCTATGATTGTGCTCATCCTAACATAGTTACTTATGCATAGGTAAGCCTCTTGCTCATATAGAAACACACAATGCATCCTAAGAATATCCATGTTATTTTCCAAAAAAATCCTAAATAGACATACTACACGGTTGATTTATACATTGTATTATGTCATGAGTAGTTTGAGGTGTACCATTAAAACTACTAGCTAGCCAATAGGGATCCTCTCTGGTAACCTATATACAATATCTAATGATATTCGGGCTCCATTACACCTCTTTAGTCATCCTCACATTATAGACACAATAACAAAAGGTAGAGTGCTCAAAGGCCAGATATACCATGGAAATTTCTTAAAAATGGATCAATATACCATAGGTTTGTCCTGAGTAAACTTGCCATGACACCAACACCAAGTATTCAAATCGGTAATGTCTAAGTCACGATTACAACTTTTGTCCATCACATCTCACATATCATCAGAGAATCAGTCTCCAATCGAGTATCAACAAGATTTAAAGATGTCGGGGTATATCAACCACAACCGTCCCCATATATTCACTAACATATGGCTTCAATCATCTTATAACAATTCTCAGATTACTAGAAGATTTAATCATTTCACTATTTCTCCTAAAGACCTAGGAAAATAGATTGACAGACTGAAGAAACTACATGAATAGTGTAATATTTGATTTATTCGGTAATTATTCATTGTATGACTGTATCAATCAAAATACATACAGCCTTCAACAACATAATTAAAATATCGATCAAAGAATTACAACTTGAAAAGATAAAGTTATATTATTATACTTTTCCATCTACCCAAACAAGGTAGTGCACTTGAATGCCTCTTATCTGTACTAAAACTATGCTTTTAATATCGGGAAGCAGAAGGCCCTATTATGCATGAAAAATCATACCAAGATCCAATCCTCTCAAGGATAACACATTATGCATTGAAAATTTAAGTTCACTCATTAACATCAAAGATGTTTGAAAACTACTCATTTCCCATGAGAAATATCAAGATAGAGCTTAACAAGACTAAATCGATGTACAAATTTCAAGATCAAGTTATAAGGAGGGTTATTCCAATCATAGATAAACTATTTTCACAAGTAGGTTTATCCAAACACGATCTTGTAGTAAAATGGATAGTAAAAAGCCTAAATAACATTATAGAAAGGTTGTCTAAAATTTAGGGAGATAATATACTTTTAATTCCACAACATGAAGTGTAAGAACATCATAAAGGAACCATGTTTAAGATCATTTACCAACATAGATCAAACCTAACTACAAGCATGTTAACTAAGCATACTTTATCATCAAGGAATTATATTCAATAGATCTATATGAAACATGAAAGTTGGCATCCCCTTTTTATATGTTATTTTAGAATAAATATCACATCTTTTAGTATATTAGATGGATAAGAATCAAGATTATGTTTGCATGTGTTAAGAATCAAGATTATGTTTGCATGTGTTTATTGGGTATTAATGCACCATATGTTATATAACTCTCCTTACACGTAGTGAAAATGAGTCCACTCATTGAGGAAGATGGAAATCCTAGATTCTTACTTTTCAAGCGCCCACATGCTTCAAATATGAAGCAAGCCATGATCATTCCAAATATTTCAACTTTCCTCCTTCAAAGCGCTCACAACCCTAACTCCATGTCCCACGAGCAACTAGGGATGGGAAAAGAAGAAAAAAGGGATTAAGACTTCCAAGGTCAAAATTGTGGAACCAAACCACCAAGACGAGGATCAAGAAAGGAGACAATGAATACCCATCAAGATAACATGAAGAAAAGGAGTTTCACTTACATGGATCTAGATCCAAATGATGTAATAAGAGATGTGGGTCTCATAAAAGAAGAGAAGAACATGAGACATTAGATTTTTCAATGATCGATGAAGGTTGAAATCTCATTAGTTGTCTTCAAATGATGATGACTCATTGCATCTCCAAAATGTCTAAGAAAACTCACTCACCTGGGGTGAAGGAGGAGGAGAAAGGGGTTATTTATAACCTAAGAGGAAAGAGAATAAGAGAGAGAAGGAAAATTTCAAAGTTCGTGAGCCATAAGTCATTACTCCTATGGCATAATCAGTTAGTAATACCATCAAAGGATGATTTTGATCCTCCTTTGGTATAATGTAGCAGAAACTCCATTTCCAGTAACTCTACCCCATCACATTTCAATCCTAACCACCATTATAAATCCTTGAGGTAATGGTACATATTTTTACTATCTTGATGAATTGCAAAGACCAATGAGTGTGCCTCCTTAATAACTTATTCATCTAACCATTAATATCATGAGCTACCATCATAGTATGATAAAACATTGTCCCATCCTATGACTCATGGATTCCATTACACTTCCTGCTACTCTAGCTTGAAACTTTGTGTCATGGTAACAACCTATTACGCATATCAGATCTATTGTATCAATGTCAATTCAACATGTAATTAAGATAATAGTTAACCAAGCAAGGAGAATTCCATATATACATTAATTTGATGTAGATACACTAACATGTCTCTCTTTTTGCATCCTATAGAATACAAATGTGGTTGATGTTGAATATGACCTCAAGTTCATTTCATCAACACCAAGCCTTCCTAGGGTGATGCTCTATCATTATCAGTCCAAACCACCTCCTATTTCTCATATTAAATTTCTATATTTTGAAGAGACACTAAAGATTCATGAGATATGTGAAGATCGAGAATTTCTCCCCATAAATCCAATGCATTCACATCTTCAGTGTCAAAACCACTACTTCTAGATCCACATCATGCACTAGGAAATTATCCTTGTGCTTCGTAAGATGAAGGGAAGAAGAAGATATTACATGTTTGTTGCACATCAACACTCAGTTGAGTCCATTCTCCAACACATCACAGAAGACTATGTAATATTGCTTGAGCACTGACAAAACTAACATTGAAGTTGATATCAACTTCTCCTTCAAAAATTGGAAACTTCACTAACATTGCTTTGCCTACACAAAACGTACATCTTTCTTGGTTAATTTGATCTTCAATAAGGCTATATCATTCAAGTCCTCAACAACTCATCAATAGTGTCTATATAAACTAAGAAAACATCGCATCTCGGTATGTATCTTAGGTTTATCCCACATCAATACTGACTCAGTTTTTATGGGATCTACACAAATCATGTTCCTAAATATGACATAACTGATAAAAAACACTCTTGTCAGTCAAAACTCACACTAACTAAGAATTTCTTACAACTAATGTTGCCTTGGCAACTATAATTGCATATAGAGATGTTGCTTGTGATCCTTGATGTGGATCAAGATGTCATCTATAAATACAACAAAAAAATGATCTGCATACTTTTTGAAGACCTTGTTCATCAGATCCATGAAATTTGTCAGTGCATTATTTAGCCCAAATGAGACAACCACAAACTCAAAGTTACCATACCTAATTTTAAAGGATATCTTATATATATCTTCTATCTTGATCCTTAGTTGATAATATCATCACCTTGAATCGATCTTTGAAAAGACTACTAATCCTTTCAACTGGTTGAACAAATCACCAATTTTCTACAAAAGATACTTGTTCTTTACTAGAACCGTATTCGATTCTCAGTATTCAATGTATAACCTCATATTACCATCCTTCTTTATAAAACAAAATTGGAGAAACCCAAGGGGATGTGCTCGATTGTATAAGACCCTTCTATAACAATTGATGAAGTTATTTCTTCAACTCCTTCATCTTTGCGGATGTTATCCTACAAGGTACTTGTTTTCTGGGTTGTCTAATAATAACTAGATTGATTACAAATTCAATCTCCCGAGGAGGTAAAATATCAAGAAATAAACCAGAAAAAAAATATTTTCATGCGATAAGGGTATATTCTGGACACTAGGAATCACCACCTTATTATAAACAAATGTGCTAGAAAATATTTACAACCTTGTCTCATCCACATCTCAGCTATCGCTTCTGATATAAGACATATAGGGAGAATTATTTGGTCTCCTTAGAAATTCCAAGAGACATTCTGATCCCTAAATTCTGCAGCCTTGGATTCACAATCCAATACCACCTTATATTTCTCTAGGGTATCCATCTAAAGAATCGCTTCAAATATTTAAATGTCAAGTGTCATGAGGTCCACTTGAATGTTGTGTCCAAAGAAAACAAGAATGCAACATGGACACACCTCCCACAAAATTATGAAACCAAAAAATGAAGTTTTATGCAAAAGATTATCAGATATGCTATTAATAGGCAAATTATAGTGTAAAATTACATCTTTGGTGGTAAACAAGTGTGTTGGACCTGGGTCAAATAGTATATATATATATATATATATATATATATATATGGCCCATCTTTATTGCCCGCACGGGTAGCTACCCGCCCACACTTCCGATCACTTTTTTTAAATTTTTTTTCGAAATTGTAGAGGACTATTTTGTCTAGCTCTCCAAAAAATTTGAGCCAAAAATAATATCATTTGCCCCTCCAAAATAAAAAAACCCGTCCTTATATATATCTGCTGTATATTTTGTACAAAGTTACTTTTTAGCTAGGAGAGTTACTTTTTGGCTGTAGGGTAGAGAAAATCCATGCTACCCGCGCGGGAAATGAATGAACACCCATATATATATATATATATATGTGTGTGTGTGTGTGTGTGTGCGCGCGCACACACACACGTATGTGTGTAAAGAGACATATGTAGATAAGTCAGAATGAAAAACTTCCATCTGACCCTATCACATCCCTTGGGATGACAATTTCCTCCTACTAAATCATGGTGTAAAATCAAGCCATTAATTGTTATCTTCCTCATCATTGGCTTAATCCTATTGATCATGATGGCCCTTCTTGTGAAGTTTGACCACATCCTCTACCTCTAGCACTACTATAATTCTATGAGACTTGTTGTCTTTCTCCTTATTGTTGGGACACCTCTTGGTTCAACTGCAGGCATAATATCCTTATGTGTTTGAGTTGGTTACAATTGAAGAACTTCTTTGGAGGAGATGTATGTGGCCCAAATGGCCATGTCACTTACCTTGACCCTGAATTATAGGATCCAAAAGTTAGGAAGCATCATCCTTTTCCATCACTTACACACCATTTTTATTGTGTTTGTTCCCTTGGATCATATGTGATGGTCCTTTGGTGTGACTGCTAGTACTATTGTAGTCACTGTGAACCAAAAAACATATGCCTTTTTGAATACCCCAAAATATGTCTTGATATCAATCCAGACTTCCTTTTGGCATCTTGGTCATTGATGCCACTTATCAACCTTTAGCCTCCAAAAAGATGGAAGATTTATCACATGACTCCTAGGTTGATGCTAACTTGGCCATCTAGGCACTCAACCCTTTCTCAAACCATCTAATCTTCTCCTTCTCTATCAATGCCATATGATGAAAAACCACAACAGTTCTGCAAACCCGTGACTCATACTTTCAATTTCTTCATTCTTTATCTTAGCTTCCCCAACTATGTGATCCTCTAATCTAGGTAGACTGAGGTAATTCTCAAACTCCCTCCTAAACTCCGCCCAAGTGAGCACTCACTGGGCCATTTCTTCTCCTCAATGTCCCACCAATGGCCAATATTACCCTTCAACATATAAACAATGTACTTTACATTGTCCTCATCTGAGATATTCAATAACCTAAAATCCTTCTCTAGCTCTGTCCACCACAAATATGCATATTTTGGAGGTTTAGTACACGAGTACTCCAAGGATCCAACACATTTTAATCTCTTAAATTTCATGCTAGGATCTAAATATTTGATGTTTGCAATGATAACTTGGTAGTTGGCGTTGGTACCTTCAAAAAAAACTAATATAATATTGACGTCATTGGCACAAACATGTCCTGAAAAGCTAGATGGGCATGAATTTTCAAATCAAATAGTGTTGAAATGGGTTGTTTTGGCCCCATCTTGGGCTCCCAAGCCTGAAGTCCTCATTGTCTCTCTCCACCACCTAGAACAATATCTGCATGCTCTTCACATTGTCCAGCCATATCTCCATAACTATAATGAATGGTTAGATATAGTGGACACATAAGAGAAGACCAAACAACCTAATCATACATCCATACAGACTTAGTGAACCTAGGCTTTGATACCAAAACTATGATACCCACCACCACAAGATAGGGATTACCCAAAACAAACCTTAGTTACAAACTAAACAATATCATAACCAAAAAAATTATAACATTGTAACATGGAACCAATACTTTTCAAACATCAATATAGAGATATCAACATGGCTCTTTCACTATATCTTATATTTCACAGTTATATATAAACTCATCTTTGACCTAAGAGTTATACATTGTCTATATTTTGATGATGACTTAACCATTCCATTCACATGTATCTAATTTGTGTATTTGAGATTAATTTTAGGTATTATGTACATAAAAAGGATTAATAGAATAAAGCCCTAGCTTGATCAAGTTCAAGTCAAAATCAATGCAAATGCACTTTGGTGGAAAATGCCCTAAAACACTTAGGAAATTTTTTGTACTCATTTGTATTGATTTTGTGACGTGTAACTAAGATGCGAAAAAATCAACAACACTTATTTTGAACATTTGACCACTTTAATGATATTTTTCAAAATGCATTATAGGTTTTTTGATCGGGTGAGTTTCCCTCCCAGAAACTTGATCGACACCTAGGATGGGTCTTAGAAATGTTCAGGACTGGCCAAGTTTACCTCAGATAAACTCAATTGCAACCTTGCTCTTGCAATTTGATTTTAAGCCATTGATCGAGTTTATCTAGGATAAACTCGACTAACAACTCAAGATTATCTTGTCGTGTAGTGTTGTCTGCCGAGTTACTGGTGTGTCTCTGCTTATGGGGATACACACTACTCAACTAGAATTTGAATAGATGCAACTCTGCAAGGAAACAACACACAGAGGATTAACTTTCAATATTTATAAGGACCTAAAACTTCAAACCTACTTCTACTAAAATACTACACCCGCAAGCACACGGGGTCCATTCGTAGTATAGGAGGGTGGAAAGTATAGGGTCGATCCACTGGGAGAAAAGGGGGCACTGGAGCTAGGTTAGTTTTGGGCTAGGTTCCAACTGTGGAGTCTAGGGCTTAAGGGTTTGAAGGTTGTTTTGATTGATTACACTAAGTGAGCAAGAAAGTAATTAAAGGAAATCAAATAATATTAAAACCTAAGTTAACCCTAGACAGTTAATTCTACAGAGTAAGAAAAAACAAGACAAGGCAAGGAAAGAGAACAAGTTATGCTAAGATAGGCAAGAAGAAGTCTACACTACACTAAGCTAGTAAACTAAGCACAAGAGCAATTAAAGACCTAAACTAGCAAGAACAAGGCAAGAAGCTAACTAAGAAAGTAAACAGCTAACTAAGATTAACACTAACTAAGAAATAAGGAAATTAGAATTTTAAAGCAACAGAAGGATGTTTGGGCTGTTTGGGGGATGCACTTATCAATTAGGCTGGGGTGACATGTGAACATTATCCTTTCATTTAGATTTCCAAACCAAACAACAAGCTAGATTCTAATCAATTGTCCTAGACTATTAATTGGCCATGGATAGGATAGGTTGTGCATAGGGGAACTAGTCCCTAACACCTCCTACTACCCTTACGAGGCTTAATTGGGTTAGGGTTTATGTGTAATTCAATTAGAGTCTAAACAAGCTTAGGTTTCTTGGTTAGATGATCTTAAGATGATTAGGGGTTGAGGTTAGTAATGGGAGTGGAAGTGAGGTTTTAGGCCTCCCAATTCCCACATTTTAGCCTTGAGAAAGCTCCATGCTAAGCACACTAAATTAATCTAAACTAGCTACTTAGATATCTCAACTTGGGTTAGGAGAATTGATTAGCATGTAGGTACATGGGTGGCAAGATAGGGATCCATAAATTGGACCTAGGAGAAAATCCCAAAATTCACACATCCAAGCAATTTCCCTAAATTCCTAGGTGATTGCAAACACAAACTAACAAGCAATTCATGAACAATGAGATAGAAATAGAACATAATCATTAGCAAATGAAATTACAATGTTCATATCATTTCCCCCAACATGGTATCAAAGTAACATTTTTGACTCCAAACAGCCCACCCAAGGGGCCTAGCTACTCATGGAAATGGAAAATACAAAAAGAAAGGAGAAATATGTAGAAGAAGCCATGAAGCTCGGTGTAGATGGATTAATCCTCCTCTTCAGCTACTACAAGACGTCCTCCTCCTTCCTCCAAGGTGCAAGGGCATGGAATGTGGGTGGAATAGGGTCAAAATACTAGGAAACTAGGGTTTTGGTAGTGGAAATGATGAAATTGAGTGGAATGGAGGTGGAAATGGAGTCAAATGGCTAAGGGGTGAAAATGGAGTGGTAGGAGTGATCTAGGAGTAGATAAGGGTCAACAACCTTGAGCTCCATCCACCCCCAAGGTTATATAGGGGTCTAGGGGTTAAGTTGGGGCAATATGGGTAAAGAAGTGCAAAATTAGGCTAGGTTTGTCACTAGCATGGCCATTGTGGGCACCACGACCATGGTGGAGTGAGGTGATAATGGTCGTGGTGGAGTGGAATACCTATTCTGAAAAATGGGGAAAAATCACAGTAACTTGGTCAATTTTGTACATGAAGTAGCACATCTATGGTGGTCACCACGGCTGTGGTGGGGCAAGGGTAGAATGATCATTGTGGTCACCATGGCCGTGGTGGCTTGGAATGCTTTTCTCATTCTCAGATCCACAGCTGTCATGCGGCTATGCAGGGTGGCACTTCCATTCTGGGTCCATCTTCCATGACCATTCTGAGTGGCACAGCCGTGGTGATTCTTGCATTTCTTGAATTTGATTCTGTTGATTTTGGATGAGCCATCATGGCCATTCTGATGTACCATGGCTGTGGTGGTCTTTGTTACAACACGTTGACTTAATTCTTGGGATTTTCTTGGACATCTTTTCTTCAATGGAGCTTTGGCCACTAGGGGTAGGTTGAGGGAGCTTCAGACATTACTTTAGGCCTCTCCAAAGGTATTGAACTAGGATCACTCCTTGTCTCTCTCTTCCATCCAAGCATGGTCCAAATGCCTGAAATACATGCAAATAATGTCCATAAGTGCAATTTACACAAATATGCATATTATGGGAAATAACATGTAATTGAATAGGTATAGATGTGATTGAAATGCAATATGACACAAGATGAAGCCCTAAACTAGGGCTGCATCACCACCCCAGACCTAAAACATACTTGTCCTGAAGTATGCTCCAACTCAACATCTCTACAAATTTTCCATATTAAGAAATAACAAATATAATGTAAAAGATGAATATTGACTAGATGGGCTCAAAGATTACTAGGTACATGCATTCCACCTCTCTCCTCCCCTCTTTCACAAACCAGTCATGATTAGAGAACTGAGCCTGCAAACTTCAAATATTGAGCATAGAAAACACAAACAATCCATATGGTTGTCCTATCACTCAAGGTAAATTGTTTCATGGTGATGAAGGTAAAAAATGAATAATTTTGCTATTTTACATTCATGCATTCAATCTCATATGTACATGCACACTAAGTAACCCATGTGGCTTCAAAAAATGGCAAAATGAGCTAGGTTTGATGTTTCCTAGCTCCATGGGCATGTAAAAGGAAGAAAGGGTTGTGGTAAGAATTTGGAGTTCTTTTACACACTCATCATTTCTTTATTTAGATGCTCTTAAACAGGAGCATCCTAAATTTTCTTTTTGCAATTTTTTCTTTTTCTTTTTTCTTTGCCCTTGGTGTGGATAGGGCGTATGGTGATGCGAGTGAAGCGTGGAGATATAGATGTGGCCACCCCAAACTTTTGAAGGTGGCCTCAGTTGAATATGTGCATTTTGGCATCCTTTCATGAGGTAGAGAGGTAAGAAGATGGTAGAATAAGAGTGAGTCAAAGAGGGGTTAGTAGTGTGGAACAATTAACATGAGATTTCCTGCATGAAAGTTACTCCAACAATTTCATCAAGCAATGACATACCACATGAATGAGCAATATTAAAACCACATTGCTATCATGAGATTCAACAAAACTCTAAGTGTTTGCAATTTGCTTTAATCACAATTCAACCAAACAGTTCACAAGCATAAGAGAGGCCATTCACATGTAGAAGGTTAAGATTGAGGTCAGCTAGCAATAAACCATGATAATTCACTTACATTTGTCCAAGGTCATCGTTTTCAATCCAAAAAGTAGAGATTGGGTCAACACACACTTTTAGGCAAAAAATTCTAAATTTGGGCAAAATTGGAAAAATGCTGTCAAGTTTCCTTCAATCACATCTATGCCTACATTATGGAACATAAAGCAAGAAACAAGAAAATCCTAGCTAAAACATGCAAAAATTACAAAAATCTACATGATATGCAATGCATGGAAAAAATAGCAAATTTTTTGAAAATTAACAAAAAATAAAAGAAAGTAAACTACATGAAAGCTTGAAAGCAGGTTAAATATAATCTAGATAGAGAAAACATTAAAAAAAGCAAGAAAAAAACTAAATGGAATTTGAAATGCAAAATGAGTGAAATGAGAAAAAGGGCATACCATCCTACCACCCCAAAACTTTTGAATCATGTCATCCTCAGCATGACACTAAAGTATAGGAGTGATAGGGTAGATGATCGCTATGGTGGCTCTAGTGGTGGTCCTTCCTATGGTGGAGGATGTTGTTAGTAGGTGCGCCAGTAGTCTGACGATGGAGGCAGATAAGAATCCTAAAATGTAGACAATACACCCCACCAATCTTCCCCCTACCAGGGGTTCCTATGAGCATGGGCATGCTAAAAATGATAGATGAGGTTGATCTTGTAATGCATCTGTTGATGATCCAACCACATTGCATCATGTGTGTGCTGATATCCCCCCTGTGCCCTCAGTATCCTATCATGTGTGCCCTGAATGCCCTCCAGATGCACATGTATAGTTGACATGACGTAATCATTCACTAAAGGCTGTTGTCATGTCTCCACCTCCCGTCTCCTGAATCGACGTTCATCTCTAGCCATTGTTTCTCTCCTCTGCTCTGCTGCTCATGATGGATTTCCCAGTCCCTCAGCTAGTATCTCTCTAGTACTCCTTCATCTCTAGGGTGCTCCTCATATCTCCTCAGGGTCTCTAAGAAGTTTGGAGTGAGCCCATGCTCCTCTAGGATAGGTGGAGTGTGGTAGGGTAACTCCAATGAGACACCTACATAGGGGGGGGGATGACCTGATATATGATCTTTTGATCCACTACATCAATCATGGAAGAACAGACAAGGTAATGTAAGTCCACTAACCCCCCTACCTTGGTATATCCAAAAATGTTGTGACCTAAGGCAAAAACAATAGACGTCACAATCCCCCCTAATGAATGGATTCTTACTCTTTTAGGGGATTGTACTCATATGATCTAACAACAAAGCACCCAAATTTACATATTTCCCTTTAATAAACCAACCCAAGACAAAAAGGTCCTTTGTGCAGTTGCCTTGGTTCTCACACCTGCCAAAGATTGTGTTTGCAAGCACTTTCTACAGATAGAAGATAAATGGACTATGAATTAGACTTGTTTTGTATTTCCCCACTACAAAGTTTCTATGGCTAGTGAAGTACTTCCACATGGTTATGTAAGTGGTAGTCGAGTCATTTTCTATCCTTCCCCCTTCCAGTAGGTCTGCCATCTCATCACCGGGGGTGAAAATTTTGTTTAGCATTTTTGAAATGAGAACCCAATGCTTATCTCTAATCATCACTCTAATGTCATCATCACCATCATTAGAGACTTTCTATAAGGTGGTGAAGAACTGGCATGTCAGCTCCACATAAGTATCTTGCAGTGCTGCCAAGATATTGAATAGGCTCACTGCTCCTATTATGCCCAAGAAATAGGTGTAGAAACCCATGCTCTCCATCATTTCCAGACACACAAAACGGGTGGCAAACACCTTGTGTGTCAAGCATTCTAGGTGCTTCAGCTTCTTTACCTGACTACTAATAATCTCGGACTCTCTTTCAAGCTACTACTGGGGTGTCTCTAGTTGTGGTGCATCCAAAATTACCTCATTTTCATCATCTAGAAGTAACTACCTCCGTGCTCGAGGTTAAGGTTGTGGTCCCGAGAATGTCAAAGGACGTGACACTAAAATTGACAAAACTGATGGCTGAGCTACTGAAACTGAGGGTCGAGCTGGAGAGGTTGGTGGTGGTGCACATCATGGCTGTTGAGATGCTTCCTCCATAATTGTATCTATCAAGGAATCTAATTTGGCTTCTATTAAATAGGTAGTTCCTCCAGAGCCGGAGGCGGATGGCAGAGCGGTAGAAATCGGAGTTGAAGATGATGCATTCTTGGGCCGATGCCCGTAGGAAATGACCTCCTTGGTCTTATCCACATGTTTCTTATCTATTTGCTTCATCTAGAACTTATTTCAGTGGAGAAATTTCAAATTTTAGGCTTTCTCTGAAGAACGGGGCTGTTGGGGCAGATTGGACAGAAATGGGGGAATTTGTGAACGAAAATGGATGGAATCTAGAGGTTAGAGTAGTATAAATGGTAGGGGATCAATTGGAGAGGGTTTTGGGATGATTTGAGTATGAATCAAATGTGGGATGATGGTTGGGAGTCATTGCACACTTGTGAGGTCACACACACGGTCGTTCTGTTCTTAGAGAAATGAAATAGAGAAGTTAGAAAAATTGATGATTTCTGACTTAAGTTTCTGAAGTCGGGCTGCAGCACGACCGTGGTGGTTTTATACAACACGTCGTGCTACATGACATGGCTGTGGTGTCTTATTTTGTCAATTTCTCTCAATTTTCTTTGGATCTAGGGGCGTTGTTCGATTTGTATGTATTTCACCACTGCCATTCCAAGGTGTCATGACTGTGGTGAGCATTGTAGCTGCTACTTTCACTTGAACTTCCATCAAAAACTCAAAATCTTGATCCAAAGTGATTTTTCATGAATTTTGTGTCCAAATTTCATCTAATTTTCCTCATTCCAACCTATTTTCACGTGTACATCTTAAAACTAAACAAAAACTGTTAAAACAAGTGTGTGTGTGTGTTTTCTTGGAAAAGTGTAAAAATAACCAAAAGTATCAAAAATGGAAGTTTGGGTTAAAAATTCCCAAACCTATGTGGGTTGCCTCCCACAAGCGATGAGTTCCATGCCTTCAACTGGTCTTCTTGGACATTCTTGTATTATTCATCCAATTGGAGTTCTCATGTGTCCATTCTTGCAAAATAGAAAATTGTTATATGAAAGTATGTCATTGGTGTTGTATTCAATATAAGGGGCAAGGTAAAATGTCCTCCCCATGTAATTGTCAGTTGTTTATAAATAAAAAATATTCATACTTTCAAAAAACTGAGTTTGGCTGAAATTGGCATTCAATTAGAAAACCTGATAATGAACTAAAAATTGAATGACTAAAAATGATGAAAATGTAGTAATACAGAATGAGTATGTCATTAGTGGCTTTTTAAATACACCATTACACTCAATAAGAACCATTTCATATGACAACATAATACAAAATAGTGGCATCTGTATAAAGGCCAATTGATGGATAGTGGTTTTTTTATAAATGTCAAATGATGTTTTAGTGGCCTTTATTTGGAATTTTTTGGAAGCCACTAAAGCCAAACGTTTAGTGGCATTTACAACTTACGCCACTATCTTTCTAGTGACATTGGTACTAGAGGCATTTTTTTAAGTGTCAACAAATGCCACTAAACATGTTTAGTGGCATTTATTTTTTTCAGTAGCATTTCTAAAAGGCCACTAATGTGAGTGTTTGCTGTAGTGCAAATTGATAGTCAGAGGTATATATCATTGGTGGAAAGGTGTACTAGACCTTCCATTAATGGATTATGTCATCGATGATGTTGTGGATAGAAAACATGGTTGTTGGGTATATCATGACTAGTGATCCCATGTTGGGCATGGATGACTATTCATGACTTACCACCCTTCCTTTTGACTTTAAGTTTCTTTTTGGGTTTCCCTAACATCTTATATTTTAGTTTCAATCCATTCTTTTCCCATGGGAATTTCATTTTGTATCCTCTATTCATTAGTTGTCTTCTTTAGAAGTGACGTTCATGCTTATATGTCGTGGATACTTGTATGGACTTGGTTGAAGTCGCTCACACTAATGTAGGTTGGGGTTCCATAGGTTGTATGGAAATGAATGTTGTGATGGACCTGTGGGCACAACACCATATGCAAACTGTCATGGTCGGTAAATGCCCACCTGATAACTAATTCTAAATAGGTGCAAGTATGTAGTATAGACTAGTTGGTCAAGTGAAGTATACTATAGAGTTTCATGCATAGTGACCAAAATGTTGGATGCCTAAGGGGCGTCCTTGGGATCTCTTACCCAATAGGAAACACTTTATTGTGGGTGTGGAGTCCACTTTGGAGTCTCCCTTAGCATTCTTTTTTATGTTTATCCATGTGGTCATGTCGATTGATCATTTCAATGAGTGATTGAAGGACATACTTTTGGAAGAGCTGCTAATGACTTTCCATATAAGCAAACACATCTCAAATGTAAGGTTTGATTCACCTACCATAAGTAGTACAATATAATCCCACTACTAGCATATTCTTACTCTGATAGTATGTAAATCCCACTACTAGTGTTATAACCTCAAATTTTCAAATTCAGAATTGAAATGTAATTTCTCCTTTTAAATACATATGAACATGTAATTGTTTGATTTGACTTGAATGTATGGATTTCATTAACAAATAGCATTTCTTGTGTGATTTCGTAGGCCTTATTGGCTATTGGGCCCAATAACAAGAAAAAGAAAATAAAAGGAAAAAGAAATTCAATTAATAAAAGAATAATTAAGAAAAGGTGAAAAGAAAGAGGTAGAAGCCTCTAGAAGGTTAGGAAATATTCCCCAAAGGTGGATTTCATATATTTGGGATTACTTAGGTTCCAAGGAGCCCAAATTGCAAAAATAATAAGAAAGGAAAGAGAAAATACCAATTAAATAGGCTTTATTAAAAGATAATTTGCTTATGAAGGAAACACCCTTTTCTTTTGGAATTTGGGTTTCAAATTTAGTACACAAGTAGATAATACCAATCTAGAGTTTCCTTTAAAATTTGGTTGAAAAAGGATAAATGAATAATGAGTTGTGATTTTTTAGAAGTTTCCTAAAGTAAATGGATAATCATTGGATCATATTAAATGTCACAACGAAAATAGGAGATCTTGATAATTGGATTGAATGTGGACTGTAGATTGGAAATCTGATGGTTGGGACTAAGTCCCAGTCACAAGGGACTGTGGAGTGGGAGATGCGATTTTTTTTCCAACTTTGGTTGAGATTAAGAGGTTGTGCATAGATGGGAGTTGTTCCAATGAACTCGGGAGATATTTTTGAGTTTGATCATCCCAGGATTCCATAGGTTTCTTGGAGAAACCAGGGAAACCCCAATTCCCAAGAGTCGAGGACAGACCCTATATATAGGGGGGATGCTCGGTGGTACCAACATGCCCACAAATTGTTCTCGTGAGACCGGAGTGCTAAGGCGAACACATTGGTGTTGGCAATTTGGAGTTCCACCTCGACCTGTTCCCTCGTGGGAGAGCAACAACAGTCAGGGAGGTGTGTCTCATCGTTCCAGTGGAGGGAGGACAAAGACGAGGCAATTGAGAGCACCCTCGAGTTCGGGAGAGCCAGACGGAGCTCTCGGTTCGGTTGGTTTGATCACAGGTGGACGGTAGCTCGAAGTCAACCCCAGAGTTGACCTCGGCTCGTGGTAGGCAACTCGTGTGAGGTTGAAGATGATGTCCAAGCAAATTACCAATCTACCCTCCCACGTCTTCGGTCCATGTAAGGGCATACATGTCCTTTTCTTTCTTTTGATCATGAGTAAGGCGCGTGATCATAGATCATTGGATCCCGCGTGGTCCAGCGGACCACAGATCGAACGACCAATGTTTTATGGTGACAATTCCTCTCTAATAGATAATCCAAGAAAATGTTTTTCTTTGCAAAAATTGTAGAAATTAATAGGAAGGTCAGATGAAGGAACTTTATATTTGAAAAATGATCAGAAAAATACGAGTAATTTGATAAAAATAGTTTTAGCATCTGATTTCATTTCTAATTGCAAAAGTTCATCGAGTTGATCATAAAGTGCATTAAATTTAGGTTAAAATCCTAATGATGATTAGAGATCAAATCTAAGATGGTTAATGGGTAAATTCGAGTATTAATAACATGTTGAAAAGAAAAGTAAGGTTAGAATATGGAATTAG
Organism: Alisma plantago-aquatica; assembly: GCA_963693085.1. NCBI lineage: Eukaryota > Viridiplantae > Streptophyta > Magnoliopsida > Alismatales > Alismataceae > Alisma > Alisma plantago-aquatica. The sequence continues at coordinate 1,572,606,200 of OY856409.1, forward strand.
ATTATAATTGGTTTGTTTAGGGTTTTAATCCATGAATCTATGATAATACATGAAGAAACCCTAATCTAGGGTAAAGAGGGAAATTAAATTGAGTAATCCAAATTATTTGGGATAATGTTGTTACTTATTGATCCTAAGCCTATTAGGAGATATATGATAAGCTAATTAGGGTTTATGCTTGGATTTGCTGAATTAGGGTTTATAGTATCAATGATGAGGATGAACCCTAATGAAACCCTAAAAGGAAGTAAGAAACCCTAAGAAGCGAGTTCATATGAGTGTAATCTAAGAAAGTGAATAGTAATTAAATTATATGATTGTTTTAGGATCATTGCTTGTCTGAACTGCCTGCTTGCCTAGATATTTCTTTGTTTGGATTATTATTAGCTTGTTGAATCGACTGAATAGGTATGTGGTTATTTATGAATAATCAATTTAGTTTCGCGAGGTTTCCCAAATGTTTTATCGGTTGGATGCAACCTAAACTATTGTATGTTTAATTATGCAATCCTATAAAGTCCCAATGATTATCACAATTAATTATATATGTGTATTCTCATACCTACATGACACCCTGATGTACACTGCATGACCAAGCCCCGGAGGGAAGGTCTAATCGGTCAAGCCCTAGAGGGAAGACCATTGGGCACCATGAGAGGTGACACCAGGCTCCAAGACCATTGGGCACCATGAGAGGTGACCCCAGGCACCAAGATCATGATGGAGAAGGTGGCCTTATGTCCCTTGCAAGGAAAAACCCCTAAGAGAGGGTAATCCAGGGTTTAGGGCAAAAGTGGTTGAGAATGTCACATTTAAAACGTAATTTGGATTGATAATAAGTTATTTGTGATAATTAGGTTGTTAGAAACTATCTGTAGAAATTTTGATTGTCCCCCACATATCAGTAGAGAAATATATTGACCGATGTTTTGTTTGTCGGCATTTTAGGTATAATTCTGAAATTGGACAAATAGTAAATTGAAATATTGTGAAGATACAATTAACTTGTACAAGGAGGATTAACTAGATTAGACTTTTCATGTGGATATAAGTCTAGATCTGAATTTTACAAGGTATGCAAAAGATTTATTTTATTCCAGATTTTCAGTTTAGTATTAGTAGAATTTGATAATTATTTTCGAATAAATGTCAAACCATGGATCCTGAAATATTGGAATAATGTCTCTGACCTTCTGTTCTCCCTTAATTGGGGTTTACTGGGAGGCGGGGTCGTTACATTTGGTATCAGAGTCGTGGTTTCTCATTTAATCCTGAGTGATTATTAAATTTTACAAACTCTATAGAACTGAGGGAGTTATCAGGGGATTTTCAAATGAGGGAGGTGTCTAGAAAAGGATCACGGTCCAGGGGCTGGCAATATTTTCCTCTACCCTACTAGTCGGTCATGAGGACTCTCGGATGTCATGTGACTGGCTGGCCAATGTCTGAGGTTCTAACTCGAAATAAGATACCTTTAGGACTCTCTCATCTATTTCGTCCGTTCTCAACCCTAATTCAATTAAGGATTCTAGGATTTAGGGTTTTTCTCTCTCTTCCCCACCCTTTTGAGGTCAGGGTAAGTATGATAAGGATTAATAAATCCTCCATCAAATTAATAAAAGATAAGTAAACAAGATGTCATCGGCATAAGTATAATTAATATAAACGTAAACTAAAGTTTGATTGTATGCTTATGTAGATGGCTCGTGTGAAGACCGTAGCTATCCCCGAGGCACTGAGAATTTTGCTAAGGGATGGCCTCCCTACGAGAGGAGGGGATCTTCTAAGAAGAGGAAGAGGGACCAGGGTGATGGGTCCTCAAAGAAGAGAAAGATACCTGAGGGAGCCTCAGAAGAAGGCTCTGATCCTAAGCTAGTTCCCTTGGACAACCCTAAGGTGGACCAGGAAGAGGAATACATGTCCGAGGATGAGGTCAAGTTTGAGGATAACTAGACCGGTGGTTCAGGATTAACAATGGTGGTTTACACCCCTGATTCCCTATGGATGGAACAGCAGAGGAAGCTAACTAAGGCCATTAGTGCCCTGGCCCTCAGGGATATAGCTAGAGATGAAAATGGTGAGTCACTTTCTGTTCGTCCCCGACTCGGAGTCACCATTCTGGACTTCATCAAGATGAACATTGAGAGATTCTGGGGAGAGGATAAGGCCAAAGTGGTTGACATAGAGGATGCTTGGATGCTAGAAGTCGAGAACAATTTCTACATGCTGGAGGTACAACCAAACAAGAAGGTTCTTTTTGCTACTCATCTCTTGGAAGGAGCAACCAAGATATGGAGGGAGAACCACATCATAGGAAGAGATCTAAGTGAGGAACTGATGTCATGGACCGACTTCAGGACTATCTTTACTGCCAGATTCATCCCCCCCTCAGCTAAAAAGGAGAAGGAAAGAGAGTTCACCAACATGATCCAAGGTAACCTATCCGTTGTAGACTTTGGCTGCAAGTTTCACATCATGGAATGTTTTGGGCACATGATGGATGAGGAAAGACGAGTGGACCATTTTGTGGAGCATCTTCACCCCGCAATCAAACCACATGTGATGGCGAGTAAACCAACAACTTTCTCTAAAGCCTACAACACCACCTTATACATGGAAAGGACAGTGATGCCTACTCAGAACCCACCCAACGGATATCTAGGTTTCACTGAAGGAACTCAAGGATAGAAAAATGACTACAAGAAAGGACAAGGACGTAACCACACCAAGGGCAAGCATGGACACAAAGGAAAGCCACGTGGTGAGGGTCACTTTCATAAGTGTCGCACCTATGGATGGACACATCCTGGGAAGTGTTGCTTCGATAAGAGGGTGTCCTACCATTGCCATCAGGAGGGACACTTCATCGCAAACTGTCCTATGCTTGATCCGAGAGGTCCACTGGCAGCATAACTGGTGGTAGCAGCACCCCTAGTAGGAGGAGGAGGAGTACCAGCTGGAGGTCCACCTGTTGGAGAGAGAAGGAAAGCTAGAGTGTTCGCCATCAACAATGAAGAAGCTCATGCAAATGCTAATACGTTGATCGAGGGTAATAACTCATAGAGTTTTCCTTTCAGTTTAGTTTGATCATGTAATAGCAATCTGATATAGTATGAAACTATGTAGGCATTCTTGAGGTCATGGAACAAAATGTAAAAGCTCTTTTTGATTCAGGTTCTACTATTCAAGAAATTTGGTAACTATTCTTTGTTTGGACATCAAGGATTTAGGATATGTTTTGGATGTCACAACCCCGAGTGGTCATATATACATCTCTTTTAATAAACCCTATCTTTCCAGTTAAGTACCTGAGTCACGAGCTTCCCACTGACTTTATCCTCATCGATATGAATGATTTTGATGTAATCATTGGTATGGATTGGCTTTACACCTATAGAGAATAGATTGATTGTAGAGTAAAGAAGATCATTATTAGGAAACTTGGTCATCCACACTTTACCATTTGAGGAAGGAAGGATGTGACTACCAGCCTTTATTTGTCAGCTTTGAAGGCTGAGAAGATGATATCCAAAGGCTATCGAGCATACCTAGCCATAGTCACCGAGCCTGAGGCCAAGGTACGACCCTTAGAGGAGATAGAGGTTGTTCGGGAGTATGAAGACGTGTTTCCAGATGATCTACCAGGGATTCCCCCTGAGAGGGAGGTAGATTTCTCCATTGAGTTAACTCCCGAGACTAGCCCTATATCTAAGGCACCCTATAGGATGCCCCCAGCTGAATTGCTTGAGTTGAAAACTCAGTTGCAAGAGTTGTTAGATAAAGGTTTTATCCGACCTAGTACGTCACCATGGGGAGCACCATTCCTTTTTGTGAAGAAGAAGGATGGATCACTCTGGATGTGTACTGATTATAAGATGATCAACCAGGCAACCATTAAGAACAAGTACCCCTTACCCAGGATAGATGACCTTTTTGACCAACTCAAATCAGCCCGTGTCTTTTCCAAGATCGATTTGAGGTCAGGATACCATCAGGTGAGAGTGAGAAGTGAGGATATACCTAAGACGGCTTTCCAAACCCGATATAGCCATTATGAGTTCGTGGTTATGCCGTTTGGGTTGTCCAATGCACCCAATGTCTTTATGAGCCTTATGAATAGTGTGTTCCAACCCTTCCTTGACTCCTTAGTGATCGTGTTCATAGATGATATCTTGGTGTACTTTGATGACCTAGCTCAACACCGTGACCATCTGGGTAGAGTCCTTGATATCCTGAGAAAGCAGAAGTTCTATGGAAAGTTCTCAAAATGTGAGTTTTGGATAGACTCAGTCATGTTTCTTAGACACATCATCTCAGGAGGAACAATCGCCTTAGATTCAGATAAAGTGTCAGTAGTTTGAGACTGGCCTACACCGAAGAACCCCTCTGAGATTTGCAGCTTCTTGGGGTTTGCCGGATACTACCAATGCTTCATCAAGGATTTCTCAAAGACTGCCTTGCCACTTACCATGTTGACTCAGAAGGATGTGAAGTTTGTGTGGTCTGATATATGTGAGGCTCATTTTCAAGAGCTAAAGGAGAAGTTGAACACCGCTCCAGTTTTGACCCTACCTTCCAGCAATGAGGGTTTTGTGATATTCACCGATGCTTCGAAGATGGGACATGGCTGTGTGTTGGAACAAAATTGGTATGTGGTTGCATATGCCTCCTGACAACTCAAGCCCAACGAGGTGAACTACCTGTTGACCTAGGTGTCGCACATTGCCCATATTTTGATAATGACTTAACCATTCCATTCATATGTATCTAACAAATCTATTTGAGATCATTGCAGATATTAGATACAAGAAAAGAATCACTTTTATCTCCAAAGCTACTCTTCCGGCACATGCAAAACATGTGACTTTTAACCGCTTTGTAATATAGCCCTTAGAGGCTTAGAACATTTTATGTAATCACTCATAATCATGTTTTGCATTGTATCTAAGATGGATAAAATGATTGGGACTCAAAAATCCATCATTTGTACAGTTTATGAAAATTCCAAAATACCCTTAACAGGGATTTTGTCGGCCGAATTCCAAACTCGGCCGATCCATATATTCTTGAATTTTCTGGGTTGTCGGCCGAGTTTCCAACTCAGCCGATCCCTGTTCGGTCGAGTTTCAATGGTAGGAAACTCGACCGATCCACTGATCAGTCAAGTCTGAAGGTCGACCGATCGGTCGAGTTTCCCCATGGAAACTCGGCCGACAGTCTATCTCTCAGACTTGTCGCCTAGTGTGTCGGCCGAATTGCCTTTAATGAAACTCGGCCGATCGGACTGTACTAAAATGCAGAAAAAGCAATTCCAACCGTTGGAGGAGTAGGTGGGACTCAAAATAGATCCGTTGCAAGTTGTAAAACGGCTATTTTGTGCCACTTAACTCTCCCAACCTCAAAGGGACACCCTCAACTATAAATAGGACCTCTTGGACTTCATTCCAAGGTTGCTCATTCACATATGCTTGGTCCTAGCCTTAGTTGAGTGTTTTCTAATCCTTTGAGCCCCTTTCTCTCTCTACCTTCAAAGCAAATTCGTGAGTATGAGTGAGTTAGGATCCCATGTATGAGAGCTATCATTTGTAATCTTGTAAAGCTCTCCTTTCCACTTCTCCCATCTCCATTCTCTATGAAGATTGATTGAAGTTTCTTCTCCATGTGAAAGAGAAGAAGGTTGCTGTTCTTCCCCGAGTGAAGGAGAAGAAGGCTAGCTTCTCCAGGCCTCCAAGTGAAGGAGGAAGGTGCTAAAGCTCTCCAAGTGAAGGAGAGGTGCAAGGCAAAGCTCAAGCAAGATAGGTAAATCCTGCAAGGCCGAAGACTAAAGCAAGAGTGGGTAATTCCTTTGAAGAAGGTGGAAGACTACTTGCTTGGTGGGTAAGTCCTTGGTGAGGTAGAAGATCTTGGCTTGATATATAAGTCCTTGGATGGTTGGTAGTTGTAGCTTGTAATCTTATTGTGTGATATATATAAGAGAACCAAGTTACAAATCCTAGAGCCTAACCAACTCTAGGTAGTGGACTGACATTGCTCCTAAGTTTAGGACATGGAACCACTCTAAACCACCTGTCCAAGTGCATGCTTTCCTTGTCTCTTATCCTTGCTTTGTATGCTAGTTTAGGACATCAAATTGCTATTTTGAATTAAGTTCTGCACTTAATATAATTTGGTGGTCTAATCACTTTTGTGAAGTTTGTGAAGCTCTATTCAACCCCCCCTTCTAGAGCCCATTGATCCAACACTACCCAACACATGACTTAGAGTTGGCTGCTATCATCCATGTGTTGAAGATATGGTGGCATTACCTATATGGTGCTACCTTCGAGATCCTCACTAACCATATATAAGAGCCTGAAGTACCTCCTGACACAGAGGGACCTAAACCTATGACAACGATGGTGGATGGAGTACATGAAGGATTATGACTTCACCATCGCCTATCATCCTAGAAAGACGAACATCATTGTGGCATCCAACTCACAAAAACAAAATTAACTAATGCGGAAGCGTTTACTAAGCAGCGGATTACTGAAAATCACTAAAAATTAAAACCTTTTTCAAAGAGACCCAATCATAGGAAAACTCTTTCAACAAGAACCAATGTATTACATTTACATCATGGTTCATAAGTATATATCTTATACCATCTCTTCTCGAGGGTTACAACATCAACTACCTTGTTAAAAGCTAAACACAGACAACATAATAACCTCTAGGCATCAAGCCAAAATCTCAAAACGATACATTAAAAGCACGAAGTACTAACTCTGAGGACCTGAGAGTACAGAGACGACACATAGGACTTCTATCTACAAAACACGACAGACAACACACTCAACCTGAGTTGTCACTGTTGTCCCTGTTGCTGCTGATGTTCTTCCTCTGCAAGATATTCTTAGACTCTTTCGCACTCGTCCACCTAAAAATGTTGGTTCCCACGGGGGTGAGACAATTAAAAATTGCCCCAGCGAGAGATATAACTCTCCGCCAGAAACATCATTATTGTAGTTTAATTAATATAAAACTGAGCAGAGGATAGGCAGTTTAGATCATTCTCATCTTTTAAAGTATTACACCTATCTATGATTGAACAGTAATTCATCTATTCTCTTTATAAGGAAAATAAAGAACATGCATAACATTTATCTACCATACATTTTCAACATCTCAAGCTTTGCTCATATCATTCATTATTCTGATGTGTCACCCATGATTCATTCTTGTTTCTATTTGTTGGCCTTAGCCAATCTGCTAAACAGGTATTCACTTATGCCAGACATGTGATTATATATATCATCATGTCTTATTCAAGCATTAAACTATATCAATCAGGTATAAATGTTTCAGGCATTGGACTATACCAATCCTGATTACACAGTCAGGCATTGGACTTTAACCAACCCTAATTACAGGCATTAAGCCTCTGCCATGTATTTCTAATTATAGAGGCATGGATAGCATGCAAAACATAACTATCAACATGAGATATCTAGCATCATGATTATAATAAACAATAGCAGTAAGATATCAACATAAGCATGACTATTGTATGTACACATTTACAATCTTATGCATATCCACAACACAAGTATAATTACTATCTCTTAGTTTCACTAAGCATCATCTTTATGTAAAGAGAATAAACAAGGGTTATCATCCAATGTGAAGCGTCATGTATAACCCTAAATAGATATGCTATACGACTGTATTACATCTTTTATTATTCCCTGGGGAATTTGAATCGTACCATTCAAAGTCCAACCGACCCCTGCGAAGGGCTCTTCGCTTCCGTACAAGATCTAGGAGTGTCGGTATCCTAAGATCTCTTCCCCTCGGTCAGTACGAGTAAACTGTAGTGACATACCAGTCAAACTGCCAACAGTGACATATAGTCAACTGATAATAACTAGTCCGTACTTGGTACACGTTATGACACTAGAAAACAGGGTATACAAAACCCTCTAATCCGAGGTACAACCGCAGCTATCCTCAATCCATCAAATATTTGAGGCATGACCATAGCCATCCTCCATAACCTGCAATTGTGGATGACAAGTATATATATCCTCAACCTGCCACCCCCACATATTCAACAATATGCGCTCCGAGTTTCCCTTAGGAATACTCGTTTCACCATCCAGCAAGTTCTGACACTGAAGATGGTTCTACGACACAGGGCACTACATGATTAGAGTTGCACTTGATTAGTTATGCCAATTGGGTGAATTAAGGCTGCATCAAACAAGTGGACATACAAACCCTAATTCACTTCTAGCAAGCATATAAATATCAAAACCTAAAAAGATATAAAACATATGAAACATAATTTCTCATCTCATCATCACATGGTAATATTCACTTGCCATTCATGAGACTACACCAATCATCATATTATCATAGGATATAAATCCTTTTCACAATATCACAGGGTATCAACCCTTATCAACATAAGAGGAATACACCTCATTCAGGGCTCATCATGCCCATGAAACATCTTGTTACCTCTTACTAGGTAACATCTAACCATATGGCTCACAAGGCCATTAAACATCTTGTCACCTCTCACTAGGCAACAATGACATATTAACTCATGTAATATAATAGTAACACCACTATTTCCTCCATAGGGTTAGGGTTTACTATTCACATCAATTAGGGTTTCATGTTCATTTTATCAATCCAACCCTAATATATTGTACCATACATCTAGGAGCATCCATCGACATTCCAAGCATTTAATATTCTTATCATTTATCATTAAATGATCATCAACACAAGGTATGAGTTTATCTCTCATCCTTATCATGGTATGATTACATCATACTCATTTTAGCTTACTTATCAAGTATGTTAAACTCATTACATTTCATTGTAACAATTTACATAACACTCTCCTTGTGTATCTTATCCAAAAATATTGGATTTGAGATGCATCAAGGTATATCAACCCTGAAATGCTAAATGTGATATCTATCATGTCTCAATGTATCACTTCCCTCATCACTTCTATCTTACTTGAGTTTATTAACTTATCTTATAATAAGGAATCTCACATCTTAATACTTTCATCTACCAAACTATCACCTTTACCATGATGTGCATAGATCACACACAAGGATTGTCCAACTATCTTCAATGATATGGACTCATCTCAAGTTAAGGCATTGCTTATTATACGGTTTCCTATAGTCAACCACTTAAGATATTTCATCGTTATAGGGTATTACCCATTATTTCATCATTAAGGTTTACTCATATAATTACCCAGACATTAGGGTTATGATTTATCATCATATTGCCCATGATTAGAATTCCATGCACTATAGCCCAATTTTAGGGTTTCACATAAATTTACTCTATGTTAGGTTTAAGGTTTCATATGACATCACCCTCAATTAGGTTTTCACATAGAATCATCCTCAATTAGGGTTTCTCATGGAATCACCCTCAATTAGGGTTTCACTAATCATCCCAATTAGGGTTCCATTCAATTACCCATAAATTAGGGATTCATTATTCATCCAATTAGGGTTTGGCATTTCATTACTTTAAATCAGAGTTACCCAAGTCATTACCCTTAATTAGGGTTACACTATTACCCTTAATTAGGGTTACACTATTACCTTAGATTAGGGTTTCACTCAGAATTTCCCTAAATCAGGGTTAGGGTTCATTAACCTTCTCAATTAGGGTTTCTTGATCTCTTTACCAAGGATCATACCCTAAATCACCATATGAATCATACTCATGTATGAATTCATTTCTTTCATTCTCTCCACTTAATTTGGTTACATCAACCATCTGATCAAATACAAACAACTATGATTGACATAGTATACTGAGTTATTGCTGCCATAAACAATTAGGGTTTGCATTTTAGGGATGATTCACAATTGAAACCATTAAGATCAAACCAATTGAACCCATTGGATCAATATCCAATTACATCAGAATATTTCCTAAACGTTCAACCATTGCAAATGGTTAACCACTCCAAGCAGTTTGAAACTATTTGGTTTTAATCAATTTGTTGAAATCGTTTAACCAATTTCATTGAAACCGATTGGTCCCAAATTTTGAAATTGTTTGCCTAAGATATTAATTGAGGTGTGTGCTTGTGATGACATCATCATCTTCAAGCTACAAACCCACGAAATTTGCTGTGATTTCCATAGTGGTTTCATCAATCAACCAAAATAAATTTCGGAAATGAAGAAAGCATCAACATTTGATAAGGAATTGAATGCAATAACAATATTAAGGGTTCAAGTTATAAAACCCGCCTCCAATTGAGCTTCAAAGCTCCAAGATCACGCCAACAATGGTGGATGAAGTTTTGCAACTCCCCCTAGGCTCATCCCCAAGCTTTTGGATGAAAACGTTGGCTAGGGTTGAAGAGGAGATCGAAATAAGAAGAAATCAATGATTTATTTTTGATTTCCACCATGGAATCAAGGAGAACGAAGGTCAAGGACCTTACCAACAGGTTGGGGTCGTCCTCCTGCTCCTCCACAGCTCCTTAGTCGTTTTCCAAGCAAGGGGAAAGAAAAGAATCCGAAATGGCCTTTGTTTTGGCTTGGTAAAGGTACTTTTATAAGAAATTCCATGAGAGAGAAAATGCCTTATAAAAATGCATTTAATTCCAAAATTGGTGCCGCCTCTTCCCCCTTTCATTGCTTGGATACGAGGCTATCCCATTTGCCTCTTATTCCTCTCAATTATCCTCAATTTAAAGAAAAGCAAATTAAGCACCATAGATCATATTATAATAATATCCCAATTTGAGTGGATATTACTTTTCTTTATAATAATGGTGAGTGGGTTATCCACTTGCTTGAGATATTTTCGTGGCCTAGCAAAGGAAAAAAGGTGTTCACACTTGATAAAATTCAACCATCTCGTTTTTGGTTGAAGGCCCTTCAATTAATACATTTATTTTTGCCCTAAATCAAATTAGGGTTTCAATTAGGATTAAATCTTGATTATTTTAATATCAAGATTCTCTCTCCTCCAACTTAATTAAAATGAGGCGCCCCTCTCATTTTATTTACTCGACTTGATGCCAAGAAACATTAGGGACCTTATTGAAGTGGTAATTTACATATTACACCCTGGGTTTTGGGTAAATTGCACATTACACCAAAACTAGGTTTTCATGCACATACATTGCTTTATCAGCTCTTTCTTAGTATTTAGGCTTCCATAAGCCATACCTCAGCATAATATTTACTCTCATGATGCTTCAACACATGAGGAACATATTATCATGCACAATTTTCACTTAAACCCCTCAACTTGGGTAATTTGCACTTTAGTCCAAAACAGGCAAAACATTGATTTTAACAATGTTCAAAAAGGACTAGAATTGCAACATAAGTTCCTCTTGAGCCCTAATTACTTTTCACAAGATGAGATTAAACATTTAATCACCTTTCTTAATCAAAACACCTAGGGTTAAAGTATAGCCCATGTCAGGGATGTTACAAATTATAAACCCCTAACAAGGATTTTGTCCTCGAAATCTAGATAAAGGAAGACCAAATTTATGTATTTTATTCATCATACTATCTAGTCTTCACATATAATCTCCTTATTATAGAGACACCATAAAACTTTGATCAACTCCAAGTGTTTCCATACAAGATTCTCATAGAATCAATACACAAGGCACATGCCCCACTGTCCCTTATCATTGACTATAGAGTCAACTTTGTGTCAAATAACACTTTTCTTATTCAGAGAAGCATCATACATTCATTATTAGTATCATGTTTATGAAGAGCATAAACCCCTAACATATGATGTTCATATTATTTTATATAATCAGACTAATTTCACAGTTGACCACTCCAGGTAGCCAACCTAACCCATCTGATAACTCTCAGATACCAGAATCTTTCACCTTGGTATCTATCACATGTGTTGGAAACACATCATATATATATCTTCCTTTCATCTTGGAATATTAATTGTTTCATATGTCCTCATCTTGGGACCAAAGTCCAAGATAACTGATACTTTTCTAAGTATTCATCACATGAACACATTTATCTTATGCACATCAAGTGTCCTAAGACCCACTTGATTGCCATGTCTCTGAAAGGAAAGAAAACAAGGATTCATATTCCTCTTATTAATTTGTGTATTTTCAACTATTCATGAACCATTTACTCTTTATCTCATCCTAGATTCCTTGCCTTTAGCATTGAAATTTGTAAGGATGATTTCATGTCATTATCCCTTTCTTTATTATTATCTAGCATGTTTATGATTATCTCATGATCTCATCACATTTCCCATTTCCTTATTATGGAAAAGATCTTTATTATGCTGGCATCATTATTGAATAGGGTTCATCTCCCTCATTCTTATTCTTATCTTATGAGGAGTACACTTTTAGTTCCTCATACAACATACTCATCTTAGATTATCTCAGACTTCTCTTTCTTATGCATGGGATATGAAACATTTATTCATTCCATATTTCTGATTTCATGATACTCATTAGATTGTCTCAGAATGACTACTTGATCAGAGCAATCAAAAAGACAACAATCTAAGAGTTTCCATACCCACTTTATCATCAATATTTGTATACTTGGCCAGGGTATATAAATACTGAGATTAAGTGGTATGCACTTTGTATACTATCATATTTCTTCTTTTCATATTATCACAAGCATAAGACTTAACATCCCTGAATTTCATTCAGGCATCTCTTCTATACCTCATCATTTCTCAAGGAGGTAAGAACAACATAAAACATTTGTAATGTTTTACTATGCAAAACATAGGTCCTCATAGGACTAATCAAGGAGAGTTCAATCAATTCCTTTCTCAATTAATCTAGGAATTCATAAAATGACATATTTGAGTAACATTATCTTGTCTAACTTGTCATAATTCATGGATTATTCACTATCTCAGGCTAACTCTGCCTCAAAGATTGATTCAACAGGCTAAGGTTGAGCACATACTCAATTTAAGTCCAGAAATTCATCATTTCCTTTTGCTTCAACCTGCAAATGCTGATTACAAATCATGTTGATATCTAAAACATCATCATTGGGGTTGGTAATCTGGGTTACAGTGCCAATGCTTGATCCACTATATACATTAATGTTGTCCTATATTCTCCAACAATAATACTTAAAGAAAGATTTTCTTATCATAGATGGATCAAGTAGGAGATTCTCAGGCAATTGTCTCTCTCTTACCTGCTCCCATGCACCTCTTCTTAGTGCAACATTGCTGCTCTCAATAGCAATCTCGTGACCCAGTCATCTTTAAGTTCTTCTTCTCTTATATGAGTAGAAGACATTATCAGATACACTGGATGATACCATAACAGACTCTACTACCTTAGTCCTATGTCTCTGTAGACTCAGCGAACCTAGAGCTCTGATACCACTAAATTGTGGAATCCAACTCACAAAAACAAAATTAACTAATGCGGAAGCGTTCACTAAGCAGCGGATTACTAAAAATCACTAAAAATTAAAACCTTTTTCAAAGAGACCCAATCATAGGAAAACTCTTTCAACAAGAACTAATGTATTACATTTACATCATGGTTCATAAGTATATATCTTCTACCATCTCTTCTCGAGGGTTACAACATCAACTACCTTGTTAAATGATAAACACAGACAACATAATAACCTTGAGGCATCAAGCCAAAATCTCAAAATGATACATTAAAAGCACTAAGTACTAACTCCGAGGACCTGAGAGTACAGAGACGATACATAGGACTTCTATCTACAAAACACGAAAGACATCACACTCAACCTGAGTTGTCACTGATGTCCCTGTTGCTGCTGATGTTCTTCCTCTGCAAGATATTCTCAGACTCTTTCGCACTCGTCCACCTAAAAATGTTGGTTCCCACGGGGGTGAGACAATTGAAAATTGCCCCAGCGAGAGATATAACTCTCCGCCAGAAACATCATTATTGTAGTTTAATTAATATACAACTGAGCAGAGGATAGGCAGTTTAGATCATTCTCATTTTTTAAAGTATTACACCTATCTATGATTGAACAGTAATTCATATATTCTCTTTATAAGGAAAAGAAAGAACATGTATAACATTTATCTACCATACATTTTCAACATCTCAAGCTTTGATCATATCATTCATTATTCTGATGTGTCACCCATGATTCATTCTTGTTTCTATTTGTTGGCCTTAGCCAATCTGCTAAACAGGTATTCACTTATGCCAGACATGTGATTATATATATCATCATGTCTTATTCAAGCATTAAACTATATCAATCAGATATAAATGTTTTAGGCATTGGACTATACCAATCCTGATTACACAGTCAGGCATTGGACTTTAACCAACCCTAATTACAGGCATTAAGCCTCTGCCAGGTATTTCTAATTATAGAGGCATGGATAGCATGCGAAACATAACTATCAACATGAGATATCTAGCATCATGATTATAATCAACAATAGCAGTAATATATCAACATAAGCATGACTATTGTATGTACACATTTACAATCTTATGCATATCCACAACATAAGTATAATTACTATCTCTTAGTTGCACTAAGCATCATCTTTATGTAAAGAGAATAAACAAGGATTATCTATCAATGTGAAGCGTCATGTATAACCCTAAACAGATATGCTATACGGCTATATTACATCTTTTATTATGCCCTGGGAATTTGAATCGTACCATTCAAAGTCCAACCGACCCCTGCGAAGGGCTATTCAGTTCCTTACAAGATCTAGGAGTGCCGGTATCCTAAGATCTCTTCCCCTCGGTCAGTACAAGTAAACTGCAGTGACATACCAATCAAACTGCCAACAGTGACATATAGTCAACTGATAACAACTAGTCCGTACTTGGTACAAGTTACGTCACTAGAAAACAGGGTATACAAAACCCTCTAATCCGAGGTACAACCACAGCTGTCCTCAATCACATCAAATATTTGAGGCATGACCATAGCCATCCTCCATAACCTGCAATTGTGGATGACAAGTATATATATCCTCAACCTGCCACCCCCGCATATTCAACAATATGCGCTCCGAGTTTCCCTTAGGAATACTCGTTTCACCATTCAGCAAGTTCTGACACTGAAGATGGTTCTACAGCACAGGGCACTACATGATTAGAGTTGCACTTGATTAGTTATGCCAATTGGGTGAATTAAGGCTGCATCAAACAAGTGGACATACAAACCCTAATTCACTTCTAGCAAGCATATAAATATCAAAACCTAAAAAGATATAAAACATATGAAACATAATTTCTCATCTCATCATCACATGGTAATATTCACTTGCCATTCATGAGACTACACCAATCATCATATTATCACAGGATATAAATCCTTTTCACAATATCACATGGTATCAACCCTAATCAACATAAGAGGAATACACCTCATTCAGGGATCATCATGCCCATGAAACATCTTGTTACCTCTTACTAGGTAACATCTAACCATATGGCTCACAAGGCCATTAAACATCTTGTCACCTCTCACTAGGCAACAATGACATATTAACTCATGTAATATAATAGTAACACCACTATTTCCTCCATAGGGTTAGGGTTTACTATTCACATCAATTAGGGTTTCATGTTCATTTTATCAATCCAACCCTAATATATTGTTCCATACATCTAGGAGCATCCATCGACATTCCAAGCATTTAATATTCTTATCATTTATCATTAAATGATCATCAACACAAGGTATGAGTTTATCTCTCATCCTTATCATGGTATGATTACATCATACTCACTTTAGCTTACTTATCAAGAATGTGAAACTCATTACATTTCATTGTAACAATTTACATAACACTCTCCTTGTGTATCTTATCCAAAAATATTGGATTTGAGATGCATCAAGGTATATCAACCCTGAAATGCTAAATGTGATATCTATCATGTCTCAATGTATCACTTCCCTCATCACTTCTATCTTACTTGAGTTTATTAACTTATCTTATAATAAGGAATCTCACATCTTAATACTTTCATCTACCAAACTATCACCTTTACCATGATGTGCATAGATCACACACAAGGATTGTCCAACTATCTTCAATGATATGGACTCATCTCAAGTTAAGGCATTGCTTATTATATGGTTGCCTATAGTCAACCACTTAAGATATTTCATCGTTATAGGGTATTACCCATTATTTCATCATTAAGGTTTACTCATATCAATACCCATACATTAGGGTTATGATTTATCATCATATTGCCCATGATTAGAATTCTATGCACTATAGCCTAATTTTAGGGTTTCACATAAATTTACTGCGCGTTAGGTTTAAGGTTTCATATGACATCGCCCTCAATTAGGTTTTCACATAGAATCATCCAAATTAGGGTTTCATTCAATTACCCATAAATTAGGGATTCATCATTCATCCAATTAGGGTTTGGAATTTCATTACTTTAAATTAGAGTTACCCAAGTCATTACCCTTAATTAGGGTTACACTATTACCCTTAATTAGGGTTACACTATTACCTTAGATTAGGGTTTCACTCAGAATTTCCCTAAATCAGGGTTAGGGTTCATTAACCTTCTCAATTAGGGTTTCTTGATCTCTTTACCAAGGATCATACCCTAAATCACCATATTAATCATACTCATGTATGAATTCATTTCTATCATTCTCTCCACTTAATTTGGTTACATCAACCATCCGATCAAATACAAACAACTACGATTGACATAGTATACTGAGTTATTGCTGCCATAAACAATTAGGGTTTGCATTTTAGGGATCATTCACAATTGAAACCATTAAGATCAAACCAATTGAACCCATTGGATCAATATCCAATTACATCAACATATTTCCTCAAACGGCCAACCATTGCAAATTGTTAACCACTCCAAGCAGTTTGAAACTATTTGGTTTCAATCAATTTGTTGAAATCGTTTAACCAATTTCATTGAAACCGATTGGTCCCAAATTTTGAAATTGTTTGCCTAAGATATTAATTGAGGTGTGTGCTTGTGATGACATCATCATCTTCAAGCTACAAACCCACGAAATTTGCTGTGATTTCCATAGTGGTTTCATCAATCAACCAAAATAAATTTCGGAAATGAAGAAAGCATCAACATTTGATAAGGAATTGAATGCAATAACAATATTAAGAGTTCAAGTTATAAAACCCGCCTCCAATTGAGCTTCAAAGCTCCAAGATCACGCCAACAATGGTGGATGAAGTTTTTGCAACTCCCCCTAGGCTCATCCTCAAGCTTTTGGATGAAAAAGTTGGCTAGGGTTGAAGAGGAGATCGAAATAAGAAGAAATCAATGATTTATTTTTGATTTCCAGCATGGAATCAAGGAGAACGAAGGTCAAGGACCTTACCAACAGGTTGGGGTCGTCCTCCTGCTCCTCCACAGCTCCTTAGTCGTTTTACAAGCAAGGGGAAAGAAAAGAATCCGAAATGGCCTTTGTTTTGGCTTGGTAAAGGTACTTTTATAAGAAATTCCATGAGAGAGAAAATGCCTTATAAAAATGCATTTAATTCCAAAATTGGTGCCGCCTCTTCCCCCTTTCATTGCTTGGATACGAGGCTATCCCATTTGCCTCTTATTCCTCTCAATTATCCTCAATTTAAAGAAAAGCAAATTAAGCACCATAGATCATATTATAATAATATCCCAATTTGAGTGGATATTACTTTTCTTTATAATAATGGTGAGTGGGTTATCCACTTGCTTGAGATATTTTCGTGGCCTAGCAAAGTCAAAAAGGTGTTCACACTTGATAAAATTCAACCATCTCGTTTTTGGTTGAAGGCCCTTCAATTAATACATTTATTTTTGCCCTAAATCAAATTAGGGTTTCAATTAGGATTAAATCTTGATTATTTTAATATCAAGATTCTCTCTCCTCCAACTTAATTAAAATGAGGCGCCCCTCTCATTTTCTTTACTCTACTTGATGCCAAGAAACATTAGGGACCTTATTGAAGTGGTAATTTACATATTACACCCTGGGTTTTGGGTAAATTGCACATTACACCAAAACTAGGTTTTCATGCACATACATTGCTTTATCAGCTCTTTCTTGGTATTTAGGCTTTAATAAGCCATACCTCAGCATAATATTTACTCTCATGATGCTTCAACACATGAGGAACATATTATCATGCACAATTTTCACTTAAACCCCTCAACTTGGGTAATTTGCACTTTAGTCCAAAATAGGCAAAACATTGATTTCAACAATGTTCAAAAAGGACTAGAATTGCAACATAAGTTCCTCTTGAGCCCTAATTACTTTTCACAAGATGAGATTAAACATTTAATCACCTTTCTTAATCAAAACACCTAGGGTTAAAGTATAGCCCATGTCAGGGATGTTACAATCGTAGCTGATGCGTTGAGTCAGAAACAACTCAGGTGTGTGGCTGTTTTGTCAGTCAGTGGAAGAGCTTAGAAGAGTTGGTAGAGTGGACTCTACAACCGTTAGAGGACCAAGTTCGATTGGCCAATATTCAGATTCAGTCAGAGTTTTTAAGAGAGATAGTGGCAACACGATTGACAAGTTTAGAACTCAGTAGAATGAAGGGCTTGTTGAAGAAGCCACATACCCATATCTCGGTGGGAGTAGATGGAGGGATCATATTTGAGAACCATATATGGGTTCCTAAAGATTTTCCATGGAAGGAATGTATCTTGGAAGAGGCTCATGGTTCTAATTATACAGTACACCCAGGCACTACAAAGATGTTTAAGGACCTGCAGAGGTATTTTTGGTGGTTAAGGATGAAGAGAGACATTGCGGCATATGTGGCCAGCTGTCTTACATGCCAGATGGTGAAGGCTAAACACCAATGACCTGGTGGACTTTTACAGTCAATAGAGATTCCAAAGTGGAAATGGGAGCAGATCACCATGGATTTCATGGTGGGTCTACCCCAGACCAAGAGAGGTCATGATGCGATATTGGTTGTGGTAGATCGCCTTACCAAGTCAGCACACTTCCTTGCCCTGAAGACCACTGCCAAAATGTCAGACCTAGCCAGGTTGTATATCAAGGATATAGTACATTTGCATTTCATACCTGGTTCCATCATCTCTGATAGGGACCCGAAGTTCACTTCCAAGTTGTGGAAGTAGGTACAAGAAGAACTTGGTACAAGGTTAAAGTTTAGTATCGCTTATCACCCCCAGACAGATGGTCAATCCCAGAGGACGATTCAGAAATTAGAGGATGTGTTGAGAGATTGTGTGCTCGATTGGGGTGGATCATGGGAGCAGTACTTACCTTTATCCAAGTTTTCCTACAACAATAGCTACCAAGCTAATATCAGGATGCCTCCGTATGAAGCTCTTTATGGAAGACCGTGTCAGTCACCACTTCACTGGGATGATGTTGGTTAGAGGACCTTATTGAGGTCAGATGAGCTCCAAGTGTATGTAGATAAAGTCACTTTGATCAAGCAAAGGCTTAAGAGAGCTCAGGATCGACAAAAGTCGTATGCTGATGTGAAGCGGACTGACGTGCAGTTCACTGTGGGAGAGCATGTATTCTTGAAAATCTGACTGCTTCGAGCTATTGCCAAGAATAGCAGAAGTTGAGACCCAGATACTTGGTCCTGTTTGAGGTGTTAGAATAGATTGGTGAAGCTGCATACCATTTGGCGTTACCCCCTTAGTATAGTATGATGCATGATGTGTTTCACATGTCCAATCTGAAGTGATATGTGCAAGATCTGAGCCATGTGCCGAGCATTGAGCCTATTGAGCTTCAAGGGAAGCTGACCTATCCTGAGTCACATTTGCAGATTCTAGATACCAAGGTGAAAGAACTCAGATGTAAGAATATAGAGATGGTAAAGGTTCTTTGGAAGCACCATGGAGATGATGAGGCTACATGGGAGCTGAAGACGGACATGGAGAAATCATATCCTGGCTTGTTTGTTTGATTGCTGAATTTTGAGGGCAAAATTCTTATAAGGAAGGGAGGATGTTATAACCTCAATTTTTCAAATTTAGAATTGAAATGTAATTTCTCCTTTTAAATACATATGAACATGTAATTGTTAGATTTGACTTGAATGTATGGATTTCATTAACAAATAGCCTTGCTTGTTTTGATTTCGTAGGCCTTATTGGCTATTGGGCCCAATAAAAAGAAAAAGAAAATAAAAGGAAAAATAAATTCAATTAATAAAAGAATAATTAAGAAAAGGTGAAAAGAAAGAGGTAGAAGCCTCTAGAAGGTTAGGAAATATTCCCCAAAGGTGGATTTGGTATCTTTGGGATTACTTAGGTTCCAAGGAGCCCAAGTTGCAAAAATAATAAGAAAGGAAAGAGAAATTACCAATTAAATATGCTTTATTAAAATATAACTTGCTTATGAAGAAATACCCTTTTTCTTTAGAATTTGGGTTTCAAATTTGGTATACTAGTAGATAATACCAATCTAGAGTTTCCTTTAAATTTTTATTGAAAAATGATAAAGGAATAATGATTTGTGATTTTTTGAAGTTTCCTAAAGTAAATGGATAATCATTGGATCATATTAAATGTCACAATGAAAATAGGAGATCTAGATAATCGGATTGAATGTGGACCGTAGATCGGAAATGTGATGGTTGGGACTAAGTCCTAGTCATAAGGGACTGTGGAGCGGGGGATGCGATTTTGTTTCCAAATTTGGTTGAGATTAAGAGGTTGTGCTTAGATGGGAGTTGTTCCATTGAACTCGGGAGATCTTTTTGAGTCTGATCATCCTAGGATTCCATAGGTTTTGTGGAGAAACTAGGGAAACCCCAATTCCCAGGAGTCGAGGACGGACCCTATATATAGGGGGGATGCTCCGTGGTACCAGAACACCCACAAATTGTTCTCGTGAGATCAGAGCATTGAGGCGAACACATTGGTGTTGGCAATTTGGAGTTCCATCTCGACATGTTCCCTCGTCGGAGTGCAACAACAACCAGGGAGGTGCGCAGTGTCATTCTAGTGGAGGGAGGATGAAGACGAGGCAATTGAGAGCACCCTCAAGTTTGGGAGATCCATGCGGAGCTCTCGGTCTGGTTGGTTTGATCACAGGTGGACGATAGCTTGAAGTCAACCTCAGAATTGACCTCGGCTCACGGCAGGCAACTCACACGAGGTTGAAGACGACGTCCAGGAAAATTACCAATCTGCCCTCCCGTGTCTTCAATCTAGGTAAGGGCATACATGTCCTTTTCTTTCTTTTGATCGTGAGTAAGGCACATGATCACAGATCGTTGGATCCTGCATGGTCCAGCGGACCACGGATCGAACGACTGACGTTTTATGGTGACAATTCCTCTCTAATAGATAATCCAAGAAAATGCTTTTCTTTGCAAAAGTTGTAGAAATTAATAGGAAGGTCAGATGAAGGAACTTTATATATGAAAAATGATTAGAAAAATATGAGTAATCTGATAAAAATAGTTTTAGTATCTGATTTCGTTTCTAATTGCAAAAGTACCTTGAGTTGTTGATACAGTGTATTAAATTTAGGTTAAAAACCCAAATGATGATTAAAGATCAAATCTAAGATGCTTAATGGGTAAATTCAAGTATTAATAACCTGTTGGAAATAAAAGTAAGGTTGGAATCTAAAATTAGATTATAACTGGTTTGTTTAGTGTTTTAATCCATGAATATATGATAATACATGCAGAAACCCTAATCTAGGGTAAAGAGGGAGATCAACTTGAATAATCCAAATTATTTGGGATAATGTTATTACTTATTGATCCTAAGCCTGTTAGGAGGTATATGACAAGCTAATTACGGGTTATACTTGGATTTGCTGAATTAGGGTTTATAATATCAATGATGAGGATGAACCCTAATGAAACCCTAAAAGGAAGTAGGAAACCATAAGAAGAGAGTTCGTATGAGTGTAAACCAAGAAAGTGAATAGTAATTAAATTATATGATTTTTTTAGGATCATTGCTTGTCTGAACTGCCTACTTGCCTGGATATTTCTTTGCTTGGATTATTGTTAGCTTGTTGAATTGACTGAACATGTATGTGGTTATTTATGAATAATTGATTTAGTTTCACGGCGTTTCCCGAACATTTTATCGATTGGATGCAACCTAAACTTTTGGATGTTTAATTTTGCAATCCTATAAAGTCCCTATGATTATCACAATTAAGTATATATGTGTATTCTCAAACCTACATGTCACCTTGATGTACGTTTCATGACCAAGCCCCAGAGGGAAGGTTTAATCGGTCAAGACATGGAGGGAAGACCATTGGGCACCATGACAGGTGACCCCAACACCAAGCTCAGGATGGAGAAGGTGGACTTATGTCCCTTGCAAGGACAAACCCCTAAGAGAGGGTAATCCAGGGTTTAGGGAAAAAGCGATAGAGGATGTCACATTTAAAATGTAATTTGGATTGCTAATAACTTATTTGTGATAATTAGGTTGTTAGAAACTGTTTGTGGAAATTTTGATTGTCCCCCACATACCAGTATAGAAATTACTGACCACCGTTTTTTTTGTCGGCGTTTTAGGTACAATTCTGAAAGTTGACAAATAGTAAATCAAAATATTGTGAAGATACACTTAACCTATGCAAGGAGGATTAACTAGCTTAGACTTTTAATGTGGATAGAAGTCTAGATCTGAATTTTACAAGGTATGCAAAAGATTTATTTTATTCTAGCTTTTCAGTTTAGTATTAGTAGAATTTGATAATTATTTTCAATTAAATGTCAAACCATGGATCCTGAAATATTGGGATAACGAATCTGACCTTCTGATCTCCCTTAATTGGGGGTTATCGGGAGGCGAGGTCGTTACAACTAGCATATTCTTACTATGATAGTATGCAATAACCCAATGAACATTTATTATTTATTAATGGTAGGGAATGATCTTATTACCACTATTGTGTCTATATAATTAGATTTTCGTAGTAACATGTGTTTTTATTTCATACCATTCCCTCCTTTCATAATATTTATATAGAAAATGAATATTTTGGTATTCCAAATCTATGAAAATTTCTTAATACTTCTTATTTGATCACATTCTTGTTATTTAATACCTTCTAATTACATGTCTTAATATTCTATGGAAGGTCCTCTATATCATATTCTCTTGTTCCTCTAGTAATTGCATAAGTGTTTCCAAACAAGACATAAACATGTCTTTTGACTTATTTTTTTCTCTATTTCTTATAAATTTGTTAGGATATTTCCAATACCACGAGAACATATGTAATAAATATAAAGAAGTGGTGAAACTTTACTATTTTTTTTAAATCGAGTTCCCTTAGTGAGTTCTTTATTTCCTTATTAGTTAATATAACTACATATACACAATGAAATTTTTTGTACCTACAACTTGTTGTCATGCAAATGCTTAAGTTGGTGGATATGTTGTATGATTTATGTCGTTGAACAATTGAATCCCTTATTATTAAAAATATAAAATGAAAATGTAACCATTATGTGTAGCAAAGACACTGATTGTAAAATTCTCTTTATATTTTCCTTTTTTGCTAAAGATGAGTTATAATCATCTAGTCATGTGGTATCAACATGTTTTATTGTTTTCCTCAATGAACAATTGAAATTGGTAAAGATATTAAGAGGTAGAATTTATATAAGTGTATAGATAATTCAATGATTCAATAGTGTCTATTAGATACTACTTGCATATAGGTCTTCATGCAATCACCGTACTCTGTGATTGAACCATGAGTAATAAATCCAAAATATTACTTGAATAACCATAAGTTAAGATGTATTTGATTTTAGAAAACACCTCCAACAATTATCTATCCATATGTTCTACGCATTACTCGACCTCCATTAGTTTAATTGATTTCTCATAAAGAAAATTGTACCCGATAATCTTTTACTCTACTTTCATTTAATGTGCAAGAACATCATAGCATATTTGTCTTTATATTAGGTAGTATGTCCTTGATGTACTTTAATGATGTCTAATTTCATCAGAATTGAGTTTGACATATCCAAACATACCAATTTTTTAGTTATATATAAATGCTATTTATTATTTTATCAATTTATCCTACATATAATCTAATGCTTTGAAGCCATATTTAAAAAGTTAGGAATATATGTATTAGAACATATCTTTTTGGAATAATCTTAATTAACTCACAACTTTGTGGAACATGTAAACCACTCCACTTCGTGGTTGCATATCCAATATGAGGATTTATCTATGAACCTTACTATATCATTTTAATAATTGTGTAGTTTATGTTGGGAATAGGAAAAGGATCCGGCCAATGTCCTAGTTGGATTTGGACTTTAGTAGGAGTTTGTTTGTGCTACTAATCCTAATAGAAGTCAACTCTAAAAGGGAAAGAAGATGGTTCCCTATGTGCAACATGGAGTTGGACTCATAGTTAGACAAGGATTCATATTTACAACCACATGCCATGGAGGCCTATAAATCGAGGCCCTAGGGGAGGACATTGAGATCATCCACTAGTTGAGGTGTGATCCCTCTAGTTTCTTATTGGTGCCTTTTGTGGTAGAAGAGCTAGAGAACAAGAACAACTGGAGGAGCTCTCTTGGTTGAATAAGAGAGGGTTACTGGTTTTGCTTTAAAATGAAGTAGCGGCTGACATTCGGTGACACATTGGGGGCACTGACAAAGCATCTCTCTTGGTTGATAAGAGAGGGCCAATGACTTTTCCTTGAAGTAAAGTAACAGTTTGCACTTACATATGCAGTGTTGCCATAGCGGCAATGGTCAGACCCAGTCGGCGGTCACAATGGCATCAAGCAGTCCCCAGTAAGGACAACGACCTTGTGAGGAGATCAAGTAAAGAGGGAGGTTTTATATACACTGGGTGTGATTATCTTCTTCCTCATCTTTGTTCTTGTGTGGGGAGGTTTACCTAAATTTAGGGCTAATTAAATTTGAGAAGTGTGAGTTGTAGTCTTAATTACATAGTGCTTGTTGGCCGGTAAGTCCCCATGGTTTTTCTCTCCTTGTCTTGGGAAAAGTTTTCCATGCTAAATTTGGTGTTTCTTCTTTGGGCTTATATGCTTCTAGGTAATGTTTCCGCAATAAGTTTTTGTCACATCTGGGACCGTATCGGTACAACATCCCCAACAAATGGTATCAGAGCGTAGGTTGTAGATATTGGTCTAGATAGGGAAGGATGAAGATGCGACGATGATAAAGTTGACAAGCATAAATTGGTATATTTGGAAACCCAAAATGGAGGATATTCTCTATTGCAAAGATCTATACAATCAGATAGAAGGTCAAAATCCAAAGAGTACATCTGATGCTGACTAGAAGAAATTAAATAGGAAGACTGTTGGAACAGTTAGAAAGTGGCTCAAAATTTTTGTGTTTCATCACGTCTCAGAAGAGACCAACGCCAAA
The DNA here is from genome assembly GCA_963693085.1 of Alisma plantago-aquatica. Classification (NCBI taxonomy): domain Eukaryota; kingdom Viridiplantae; phylum Streptophyta; class Magnoliopsida; order Alismatales; family Alismataceae; genus Alisma; species Alisma plantago-aquatica. Next base: position 1,572,631,605 of record OY856409.1, read on the forward strand.
TATCTGTGGGAGAAGCTCAAGAAGTTATATGAGCAGAAGACTGCCATAAATAAAGCTTTCTTTATCAGAAAGTTGGTGAACCTCAAGTACCAGGATGGTACAAGCATCACTAAGCATATGAATGAATTCCAAAGAATTATAAATCAATTGGGGTTCATGTAGATGGTTCTTGATGATGAACTCCAAGCTCTACTTCTTTTGGGTTCATTACCTGATAGTTGGGAGACACTTGTAGTAACAATCAGTAATTATACACAGGAAGGCAAGTTGACACTTGACCAGGTGAAGAGCAATCTACTGAATGAAGAGACTTGATGATAAGCCTCAGGCGATAGCAGATCAGAGGTGCACCTCACATAGAGTGGATGAGTTCATAGAATGAGAGACTGTGGCAGATCCAAGATCCATGGTGAGTCCCAAAACCGTGAGAAGTCCTATGATAGATCCAAATCAAAGAGTAGTAAAGGGTGCTTCCATTGTGGCAAGACATGTCATTTCAAAAGGGATTGCATGATTTGGAAAAAGAAACACGAGTCTAAAAACAAATACAAGCAAGATGACGACAAGAATACTGTAGTGGCAATCTCAGATGACAGGGACGATGACAACAATGTGGGGTTAAGAGTCTAAGAGCATTGTTTGCATGTCGAGGATGATAATTCTGAGTGGGTGGTGGTTACTATAGCTTCTTATCATGCTTCACAAAGTAAGGAATTCTTCACTTCATTCAGGAGGGGAGACTTTGGGAGGGTGAACATGGGAGATCTAGCTTCTCTAGAATTATCGAGATTGGATACATTTGTGTAAAAATAAGTTTTAGTTGCACACTTACACTAAAGGATGTTCATCACGTTCCAGATTTGCGGGTGAGTTTGATATCTAGTTCATTCTTTAATAGAGAAGGTTGTCATCTAGATTTTGGTCATGGGAAATGCAAGATCACCAAAGGGGCTTTGGTTATTGTATGGGGAAAATTGTGTCACACATTGTATATGATCCAACTTAAGGTGCTCAAAGGTGACCATATATATGTAATTAAGGAACACCAGACACATCTATGGCATAGACAGCTAGGACACATGAGCGAGAAAGGCTTGAAGCTTTTATCAAAGTAGAGATTTTTCTTTGTGGTAAGGGCACTGGTCTCATTTCATGTGATATACATCATACAGGAAAACATTGACATGCTTCTTTCAAGACAAGATCAAAGGTGAAGTCACAATGTCTGTAGTTGGCTCATTCGGATGTTTGTGGTCTGTTTGAGGTGGCTTCACTGGGTAGTAATAGGTATATTGTCACATTCATTGATGATGCATATAGGAAGGTGTGGGCCTACTTGTTGAAGATCAAGAATCGGGTCTTTTAGTGTTTTTAGAAATTTCATGCCATGGTGGAGCGGGAGATAGAGAAAAAGCTGAAGTGTCTCCACATGGATAATGGAGGAGAGTACACCTCCAGGGAGTTCTAGGATTACTATGTGCAACACAGAATACAACATGAAAAGACATATCCCTCACATCACAATATAATGGTACAATTGAGAGGAGGAACTGTACCGTAGTGGAGAAAGTTAGATACATATTGAAGACTACAAAGTTGCCAAAGACATTCCGGGGTGAGGCTATGAGTATTGCCTGCTATCTGATTAATCGATCTCCATCAGTTCCTTTGGGTTTTGATATACCTAAGAAGGTATGGATAGGAAAGGATGCATCCTATGCTCATCTATGAGTATTTGGGTGCAAGGATTATGCACATGTTCCAAGGGAAAATAGGTAAAAGTTGAATGATAAAGCGGTGCAATGTATCTTTCTTGGCTATGGAGATCATTAGTTTGGCTACAGGTTATGGGATCCTATAACAAGGACCATGCGCAGACATAGAGATGTGACTTTTTATGAGATTCTGACAGTTGTAGAGCTTGAGAGTGATGATGTAAATGTACTAAGATCAGGTGATAATTCTTTAAGTATGAGGATGATTAAGCTTCTTCATAGGTGCAATCTCTAGATGATGAAGAAGAGCAAACATATCACCCTGAGCAGCATAGTGAGAACATGTTGAGTGTTCCTATTCCAGATGCACAGTTGTGTGATTCAGATTTGCAGTTAGAGACTTCTAGGTAGGGGGAGTAAGATCTTCACAAGGCAGAGTCCTCCTAGAAGTAGTTGAGGAGGTCTGATAGAGTTTGTCATCCTTCTTGTAGATATCCAGCATGTTAGTATATTCTTCTTACTGATCATGGGGATCCAGAGACTTATCATGAGGCAAAAACTCATAGAGATAAAACAAAGTGGCATCAGGCGATATAGGAGGAGATGTATTCTTTTTAGATGAATGACATATATGAGCTTGTGGGACTTCCCAAGGGCCGGAAACCACTAAAGAACAAGTGGGTCTACAAGATAAAGAGAGATGACAATATCAAGGATCAAGCTTTTAATGAGGAGCTACATGGACATGGGGAGCATCAGAACCTTGGTGCAAAAGGTTATAAACAAGGTTTTCATCTAGGTTGGCTGGACTTACCAATGAGGAGGATCCTACAAAGTTCCAGGTATGGACATGGAGAGAGAAGTGGTACTATCAGGATACTTCTTCTCAATTGCTTGGGAACAAAGTGAAGTCAGGATGGGACTTCAAGAAGATGGGTGAAAACAATAGGATGCTGACATGTCTAAGGAGAGTGGATCCATCGCGGGTGGTGATGAGGTCCACAAGTTACACCAGATGATTGTAGAAGACAATGTCTCCTTCACAGGCTAGAGGGGGAGATTGTTGGGAATAGGAAAAGGATCTGGCCCATGTCCTAGTTGGATTTGTACTTGAGTAGGAGTTGGCTTGTGTTACCAATCCTAATAGGATTCAGATCTAAAAGGGAAAGAAGATGGTTCCCTATGTGTAACATGGAGTTGGACTCAAAGTTGGACAAGGATTCCTAGATGCAACCACATGCCATGGAGGCCTATAAATAAAGGCCCTGGGGGAGGCCATTGAGATCATCCACCAGTTGAGGTGTGATCCCTCCAATTGCTTGTTGGTGCCTTATGTAGTAGATGAGTCAGAGAACAAGAACATCTGGAAGAGCTCTATTGGTTGAATAAGAGAGGGTTAGTGACTTTGCCTTTAAGCGAAGTAGCGGCTCACAGTTGGTGACATATTGGGTGCAATGACAAAGAAGCTATCTTGGTTGATAAGAGAGGGCCAATGACTTTGCCTTGAAGTAAAGTAGCAGTTGACGGTTATAGACACAGTGTTGTGATAGCGGCAACGATCTGACCTAGTTAGTGTTCACAATGGTATCAAGCAGTCCCCAACAACAACATCGGTCTCGTGAGGAGATCAAGTAAAGAGGGAGGTTTTGTACACACTAGATGTGGCTCTTTTCTTCCTCATTTTTTTTCTCATATGGGGAGGGCTACCTAGATTTAGGGGTAATTAGATCAAGGAAGTGTGAGTTGTAATCTTAATTACATAGTCTTTGTTGGCTGGTATTGCCCTTTGGTTTTCTCTCCTTGTCTTGGGGAGAGTTTTCCATGATAAATCTAGTATTTCTTCTTTGGGTTTATACGCTTGTAGGTAATGCTTCGGCAATAAGTTTTTGTCACATCTGAGACTGTATTGATACAACATCTCAAATAGTTTGAGGGCTACTTCCTAATTGTGAAAAATGCAACTAGTTATATAGTTTTGGCTTGACCTTAATGAAATCTTATCAAATTTTTAGTTATATGTACTAGTCGTTGACAATTATTCAATCTCAACACACCATTAATATTTTACAAATATTTAATTTTAACATCTTCATGGGAGTGTTCATGACACCATTAATCGTGTACCCAACTTTTAGAACCTAATTAGAGTTTAGTCTGAACCTACAACTTCTGTTCATCATCTATTATACACTTCTTCTTTGTTTTATAAAAATTAGTAGATATCATATATTTCTCTTCAAGGATTAAAGTCTCATATTTGTTTATATTCTAACTACTAGAGGATACAAAATTAGTTTTATACGCTATCAAAGTTGTAATGTTTTGGTTCATAGTATTTTTGAAATACATTGTGAATACAACTAGTACTTGTTTCTTCCTACACATGGACTCAAAATTTTCATGCACATTTAGTTGTAACCGAACGTAATTGGACTATAACAAGCTCTTAGAAGCTACAAAATTATAAATACACTCCACATTCTCAGCATGAAATTTCCCTAAACTTTTTTCATCTTCTCCTTTCCCTCTAAATTTTAATTTCAACATGTTACTCGATCTTGTGAGTCATTGAGTGATTTTTTTGATCTAGAACATGGACAAAATCTCTACGGTTTTCAGTCTATATTTGTCATGCAAGATCCAAATTCTTTCCTACCTAAATTTATTCTCTATCATCTCCTTTTTAGGCTTCATCATCCTTCTATTGATGTTGTACGATATCATCCTTGTTGCTATGAATCTTCTCATCATTTACAACATTGAATCATTCCTTCTCAAAGAATTAAGTTCAACACCATTTGAATCTACTGATCCAGAGCCTCTTGAAGCCATTGATCGTGCTAGTTATCTCACCAGAACGTCTTCTTTATCTCCACACATCTTACTTCACTATGTTTGAAGTTATCCTCTTTGACAAAGAATGGATTCAGACTCACCATTAGTGGCTTTTCTCTTACAAATACAATAGAATTCCCTTGTCCTTACCCCATTGGACTAAGTGTGTCCAAGTTCTTATCTCTTAAGATGACTCTACACAATTTCTTGCTTTGGGAGTCACAAATGTGCACCTTTATTGAATCAGCCTGCCTAGAAGAATTTGTCAAATGTACTATGCCTCAACCACCTCTCCTTATACCAGATACAAATTCACTTATGAACTTCAATCCTAGATAGAGATCATGTATGAGTACATATTCGATATAAAAGGGGTGGATATCTAGATCTCTCACTGAAGAACTGATGGGTGATTCTATTGAATGCAAAATGCTATTTGAGGTATGTCTCACTTTCAATAAAAGGTTTTTGAATCCTCTCAATTGATATATTTTGAACTAGAATATTATATGCATACCTTGCTAAGAAAAACTAATTCTCTATCTGAATACCTTTGAAAATTTAAAATTCATTATTATTAATTTGAATTTTATTTGATTTGTTGTGACTGATCAAGAAAGGGTTCTCACTCTTCTGAATGGTTTTAATCAACCTTACTATTATGGGTTTGTTATATCCAAGTTGAAGCCCCAAGTTCCCACCCTTATTGAACTGCTCTCACTACCCCTCGACTTTAAGCAAACAAAGGCTAGGAGGTTGACTATTAGTTCACCTATGTTGTTCTATACTAACAAGACTACTTGATACTCCATTGTAAATCAAGTAACCGACGATAAACAAGAATTATACAATAAATTACAGTGGATGTGGATGTGCTTCAAATTGAACAGAGAAAGAACTTACATTTAAAACTATAGTCAAGGGATCTTAGGGAATGACCATGTGTAGAATAGTCCTCAAATTTACCTCAAAAGGCCATGGTTACACACAAGATATAGAACAATTAACTGGTATAATTAACAACTTACATGACACTACCAATAGAGCTTCCATTTTTGTCAAATTTGTAGAACATGTCAACATGAAGCACTCAACTACTAGAATCAATATGACAATTGATATCAAAGTACTAATAGACCAAACAACCTAACTGATAATATTGTAGCACAACACTAGTAGCTCTAAGAGTCAATGAAACTAATGATACTAAGTGGATAATGGACTCAGATGACAATAAACACATCCCTCAAACCTCTGGTAATCTACATAATCTATGTGTTTATAGAGCTACTAACTCTATTATGGTTGATAATGGGATTTTCATACCAATAACACATACTGGACATTATTTTCTTCATAATTCACTATTTTTCCTCTTGAACAAGTTTGTTTGGCACCTCAAATTCAATGGAACATGATAGATATATATATAAACTTACTACTCTCTTTCCATGTTATTTTGTGTCCAATAACAACATAGTCTACATCAAGGATTTATGGACCCACAAAACATTATCTAAGGGTAATGTAATGATGGTTGTACCTACTGACCACAATTCAACCAAAACTCATGTTCTCTAATAGATTCAACAAAAGTTTCTACAATCTATGGACAAAAGTTTGGGGCATCTTAAGCAAGACATTATGTAACTTAAGAGGAGAAATTAACTACCATTACTTACAAGTTCATCCAAATCTGTAGTAGTTGCGAAATAAGTAAGAGTATGAAACTTCCTATCTTACATTAGAATATTAAGTTTTATAGACCATCTTGATGTTTGAGAAAAGAACATGTTACTTCTTCAAATTATTTTCTTATTGTGTCCAGATAACTGATGATCACACACACTATAGTTGTTACTTTCCTATGAAAATAAAAATTAATTTCTGTGATGTGTTTGCATCTTTCTAATTTATGGTAGTGACTCGATTTAATGTCAGTATTCAAGTTCTTTAGAGTGATGGTTTTTGTGAGCTTTTTAATATTTGATTAAAAGAGTTTATTTAGAATAAAGGTATTTTACATCATATTTCCATTCTTATGAATCATCACAAAGTGGTTCCGTTGCGAGGAAACATCACTGTGTTGTTGAATTGAAACTAGAAATTATGTTTGAAGACACTTTACCAAAATATTTTTGGGTTGAAGCTCTTGACACCTCCACATATCTCATAAATAGACTACCTACTTTTAACCTAAATATGAAACCCCTCATGAATTGTTATATAAATAAAATCCTACCTAAAATCATCTAAGAGTTTTTGACACTCGATGTTATCCATATATTTGAAATTATACACATGGAAGATTTGATCATGTAATCCTTTGATCTCTATTCATTGGATAAATCCTACAATATAAAGAATGCACATATTTACATCTTGTATCTAATAAGTTTATATATGTGTCCAAAAGTATCATGTTTATGTGAATGCATTTCCTTTCAAGGATAAAGAACATGCCATGACATATTTTGAGGAGCATCTTTTATTATTTGCATTTGATGAAAAACATACTATATGTACTAGCCATAATGCTCGTACAAGTACTATCATAGACACTGAATTTTCTCTTTCCACTTATTCACAAGTTGACAATATTTCTTCTACTGCTTGATTTGGTCATGTGACTAATCATAACAGGGCATCTGATCCTATCAACAACACTAATAAAATCACTACACCTACACCAAATGTGTATGTCAATATAAACACAGATATGGATAATTGTATTCTAAGAAACCATGACAAACTACCACTTCATGAGTCTAATACACAACACAATACTGAGATCTCTAATGATATCATAGAATGTTTGATTGCACATAGAAATTTAACATCTATTCATGTATCAACTTCAAATCCATATGTTGGTGATACAAATCAAGATCTCATGGTACCTACACCTACTCCTAAAGTCAACAACCATGCTACGTTGACAATAGGAAACACAAGTGTTACAAGACCAGACCCCAAGCATGCTTTGTCTATCAACTTCATTATCATCGCATCTGCCCCAAGAATAGGCAAAGAAGTTATACAACACAAAGGCTCACACTTAAGCCATGCACAAGAAAAAAATCTAGTCTCTAGTAGAACCTTATCCTGATTTGAAAATAAAAGGATGCAAATGGATTTTTAAAGCTAGCATAAAGCTAGTAGACTATATTGGAAATTGAAAAAATACATTTCTTGGGATTCCATCAAGAACAAGGCATCAGTTACATAGAAATATTAAATCTCATAATAAAATATCCTACTATTAGGTCATTTTTTACCATTGTAGTACCTAATGAATGGTCAATTAACTAGATGGGAGCATGCAATGTGTTTCTCAATGGATTCCTAGATACATTTGTGTAAACGTATCATCCTCCTGGCTTCATTGATCCTCTATTCTTCGCATGTGTGTATGTTACATTAAGATCTATATGGGCTTAAACAAGCACCCACAGATTAGTATAATCAAATAAGACACTTCCTCATTGCATGGATTCTTATACAGCTTGGGTGACACATCTTTGATTGTACTATCTGATCATAATGATATATTTTATGCATTATTATATGTGTATAACTTTACATAGTAAAAGTACTACAGACAAAAAATTCTCAATTATGGATTGAATTATCTCTCAAAACCTAGGTAATATCTACTATTTTCTTGGTATTGGACCCATAGCTCAGGGTTACTTCTTTATGAGTTCAATTATGCATTTAATCTTCTACAATAAGAAGACATGCTTGAATGCAAGATAATATCAACCTTTGTTAGATCCTCCTTAGTAGGAGATCATGTTCATAAGAAAAAAATGCTCTTGAGTATCCTAAATCCTATAGTAGTATAGTAGGATCCTTATAGGAATTCACATCACATTATAATTGAAGTGGTGCAGCCATGCGGTACATCTCGCCAGAGGTGCACACACTAATCAATTTAGATTTGACTAGATGCGCCCCACAAGATCAGAGCACATGGGGTATCTTTCAAAATTTATAAGGGACCTACACCAATAGACTCACTCAAACTAAAACACTACACCCGCAAGTGCATGGGTCATGTCATAGTATAGGAGGGTGGCAAGTATAGGGTCGATCCATAGGGAGAAAAGGGGCACTAGAGCTAGGTTATTTTTTAGGCTAGGTTCCTACTGTAGAGTCTAGGGTTAAAGGGGTTGATGGTTGTTTTGATGATTATGCTAAGGGTTGAGAAAATAAGCAATGAAAGGAAAATACATAAGATTAAAACCTAAGTTAACCCCAAACAGTTAATCTACTAAGCAAGAAAAGAAAAGGCAAGTAAGAAAAGAACAAGCTATGCTAAGGCAAACAAGAAGAAGTCTACATTACATTAAGCTAGCAAACTAGGAAAATTAACAATTAAAGACCTAAACATCAAGATCAAAGCAAGAACAAGGCAAGCAGCTAACTATGCAAGTAAAGAGATAATTATGCTAATACTAGCTAAGCAAGTAGGCAATTAGGGTTTTAAATCAATAAAGAGATGTGTGGGTTGTTTGGGGGATACACTTATCAATTAGGTTGGGGGGTGACATGTGAACATTATGCTTTCATTTAGATTACCAAACCAAGAAACAAGCTAGAGTCTAATGAATTGCCCTAGACTACTAACTGGGCATGAATAAGATAGGTTGTGTATATGGGAAGTAGTCCCTAACACCTCCTACTACCCTTTCGAGGCTCGTTTGGGTTGAGGTCTATGTGTAATTCAATTAGAGTCTAAACAAGCCTAGGTTTCTAGGTTAGAGGATCTTAGGGTGATTAGGGGCCTCACATCACCCACATTCTCGCCTTGAGAAAGCCACATGCTAAGCACACTATATTCATCTAAATTAGCTACTTAGATCTCTCAAATAAGGTTATGGGGATTGATTAGCATGTTGCAGGATGGATAGCTAGCTAGGGATCCATGAAATGGACCTAGGAGAAAATCCCAAAATTCACACATATAAGTAATTTCCCTAAATTCCTAGGTGATTTGAAGCACAAACCAACAAGCAATTCATGAAGAATGAGATAGAAATAGAACATAATCATTAGAAAATGAAATTACAATGTTTACATATCATTTTTCCCAAACATGGTATCAAAGTAACATTGTAACCCCAAAAAGGCCACCACAAAGGGCTTAACCACTCATGATCAAGCAAAAGAGTAAAAAGGAAAGAAGAAAGAGGTAGATGGACATGGAGCTCGTGGAAGCTTCTTCTCCTTCACCTCCAAGATGTTGTAGAACAAAGCACCGCCCTCCAAGGATGGAAATGGCATGAGAATATAGGGGATTATGGTGGAAAACCCTAGAAAACTAAGGTTTTTGGTGGAAATGAGGTGGAAATGGAAGGTGGATGGTAGGTGAAGCTCTTGAATGAAAGGAAGGTGGAAATGAATGCTAACAGAAGTGAAGTAGTGGATAACCTAGTGTTGTGGCCACCACCCAAGTATATATAGGTGGTGGGGAAGCACTAGGTTAAGTGGTGGTAAAGTTGGCAATTTAGTGCAGAAAAGCTAGGGTTTTAGGTGGTAGCACAGTAGTGCTGCACAACATGAACGTTATGGGTCGGGATCAACATGCCCGCAGTGGTAGAGAACGGCCATGGTGGGAAGTGGAAAATGTCAGGTTGGAGGGGGTGAAAGGAAGGTTGGTAGCACGACTGTGTTAGACAACACTTTCGTGGGTGGGGCTAGGTAGAATGGTCATGCTGGGTAGCACGACCGTGGTAGGTGAGATTGAGTGGAGGTCATTCTATTCAACACACCCATTCTATTCTTTGGCATCATGATCGTGCCGGCTAGCACGGCCATTTTGCTGGCTTTTGGCATGATCGTGCTAGCTAGCATGAACTTTCTACTATAGTTGTTGTAGCTTGTTAAGGCTTGTAATGTTACTGTGATTTTTGCATTAGAAAGCACATATGTTCCTTGTCACCACAGCCATGATGGGGTCTTCAGTAGAATTTTGAACTTTAATGTTCATCAACCATGGAAGTTTTTGCTTGGATTGACTCTTAACCACCACGGGTAGACTGGGGAAGCATTGGGGTCATCTTTAGACCCCTTTAACTCACTAATTTAACCAAATGTGGTCCAAGTACTTGAAAAACATGCAAAGAACTTCTACAGAAATATGCACATTTAGGGAATTAACTTACATTCTAACATGTTTATATGTGATTGAAATGCAAAAAGACACAAGATGGAGCCCTAAAATAGGGCTGCATCACCACCCCAAACTTAAAACATACTTCTCCTCAAGTATGCTCCAACTTAATCTATCTTTCAATCCAATCCAGGAGTTCATGGACAATGCAATCATTGTGATCTTCATATGCTAAAATGGGTTCACATGAAGAATTAGGCATGCAATCCACTACTTTTTACTCATTTTCAGCTCTTAAGTGTGAATCAAGCGCATAGTAAACGAATTTAGAATATGGGATGCCATTCACATATGCAAGTGATGCAATTTTCATAAAGATCTAGGTAGACCGTATCATGCATGTCATACATTCAAAAGGTTAGGATTACTATTTCACATGCTAAAGATACCTCATACACTTCATTCCAGTTCTCATGACCCACTTGGCTTGTGTAGGGGGGTGAGGGCTAGAGTTGGTTTACCCAAGCCCTACTAGGCATAAAAAGATAAGAAAGGGTTATGGAAGGGAGTGGAGTGCTATTACATTCATCTTTTGTTTATTTGGATGCTCTTAAACATGAGCACCCTTTATTTTCTTTTTTATTTTTCTTTTATTTTTCTTTTCTTTTTTCTTTTCTTTTCCATTGATGTAGGTAGGGCATATGATGACAATAGTGAAGAGGGGAGGTAAAGATATGGTCACCCCAAATGTTTGGGGGTGGCCAAGGATGATACTTGCACTTTTGCCTTCTTTCATGATGCTGAGAGGTAAGAAGATGGTAGAAGAAATGTCGAGTCAAAGAGGGGTTGCAAGTAGTGCAAAATTCATATATAATCTCACTCAAGAAAGCTAGTACATGTAACATTCACCAGTCAAACAAGCCATACATAAAATGAACAGTATGGTAGATTGAATCCTTCTCATATAGAACAAATAAATTTTAAACTTTCAAGACTTACAAGAATCACACTTTTTATTCAAAACAACAAATTATTTCAAGAGGCTTGGAGCACATTCAAAATTCCTACATATGACTCATTTTAGTCAAAACATCAAAAGCAAGTTGCATTATCCAAGATTTAATCATTCTTATCACAATAGATAGAGATTTAGTTGAAACACACAATTGGGCAAGGACATTCAGCTTTGGGAAAAATTGGCCAAAATGTTGCCAATTACACTCAATCACATAAAAACATAGTTTTAGAGAAAAGATAAGATAAAGCAAGAAAATCCTAACTAAAACACACAAAAATGACCAAAATTTACATGAAAATGCAATGCATGTGACGTAACAACAAAAAGAACAAGAAAAAATAAAAAATTTACTAAAAAATGCATGAAAAAGAACCACATGTATGCAAGAATGAAAGAAAAAGAAAATCTATGCTAGATATGATGGTGTCAATCAGTAAAATAGTTAGGTGAGATAGGAACAAACAAAATAAGCTGAGAAAAAAGGCATATCACCCTACAACCCCAAACTTTTGAATCATGTTGTCCTCAACATGTAACTAAAGCTTAGGAATGATAAGGTAGATGTCACTCCTCTAGTGATGGTGGATCCTATGGTGGGTCTCCTGATGCTGGTGGGCCGACCTATGGAGGTGGGTGATAGTAGTAGTGGCCCCAGTAGTCTTCCTGTGGAGGTGGGTATATCTCCTGATATCCAAAAAGGGCTCCCCAAAAATCCTCCCCCGTTGGGGGTCTCTCTGCACATGTGCATGTTGATAGAGATGCATGTGGTTGATCTGATAGTGCATCTACTACTGATCCAACCACATGGCCAGTTGTGTCTGTTGAATCACCTCCAACAATGCATGAATGTTTGACATGTCATATGCATTTTTTGTTGGTGGCTGCATATCAAAATCATCATATCTCTATCTCTTGTGGTGAGGCTACTCAAGAATGTGTTGTTTCTCTGGTATATTTGTCTCTCCTCCTCCCTCAGGTAAGTCCACTGGCTTGGGTCTGTAGTCCTCCCTAGGATAGTGTCTCTCCCAGTTGACACTCGGCACTAGAAGATTATCTAAAGGCTCAAGAAGAAAACATTAATGGTAAGGTAACTCTAAAGTGGTGCCTAGGTACTCGGGGTTCATATTGTATAAGATCTTTTTTCACTAATGAATATCAACTGGAACCTTGAAAGATTATTCAAGTCAACCAACTTGGTCCCCTCTACCTTTGTAAGGTTGGTGAGATAACAATAGAGTGCCTTTCCTATAGTGGTCACAATCCCCCCTCCATTATGAAAGTATTCATGCTCTTAGATGGTATTTCTTTCAAGTGATCAATCATCATAACCCCTAAATTCACGTGACCACCACTTTCCATCATAGACATCACAAATAAATCTATCTGGGAGTAGCAACCTTGGTTGTACTACTAGCAAAAGATAGTATTTGACAACACTTTCTGTATGTACCTCATGGCGGGGTTGTATATTTTACTTGTTTTTGACTACCCTACTACAAAAGTTTCTTGGCCAGTAAAAGTTTTCCACATATTAGAATAGTTGCACCTTACATTTTTATCAAACTTGCCATCATCAAATTTCTTTGCCATTTCCGGTGTTGGTGCATGAATGTTTTTGAGGTGGGAGGACTTTAATACATGTGTGAAATCATTGAACTTGAAGTGGATGGCATCCTCGCTTTGGTATTGTACCTTCTCTAGAGAACCAAAGAACTCATGGGTTAACTCAATATAGGGTTCTTCTACTTTAGTCAGTTGTTTTTGCAACCCAAATAGAGTTAGGAAACCCTTGAAAAAGTTGGAAATTCCTAAGTCATGCATGGTATTAGGGATAACATATCTCGTAGGGATCACCCTCCTTGTTGTGCACTCGGGGTGGAAAGGCCTCGTGAAAAATCTTCTTGAAGTTCCTTTTCCATATGGGGCTCCCTCAGGTTGTTTCCCCACCCACTTCATCTGATCTTCCACCAACTTAGATAAGACATCCACATGCTCATATTTCATGTCCTCACTCTTAGTATCATCTGCCTCCTCCTCATAGGTATGTGACCCAAACTTGTGTCCATGTTCAAGGGAACCATCTCAATGGGTGCATCGACATCTTCTTCTTCAATCAACAACCATCGTCAAGTGGTTTTTTGAGAGGGATGTGGCTGGGCTGATGAAGTAGAGTGCCTCACTCGAGTGGGTCATGGAGGCAAGCATGAAGACGATGCAACAACCACTTTCTTGGCTCTTCTTTTTCAGTCTGACGCATCAACATTGACATAATCAACAATGTTTTCCAATTCATCTTCTTCATCCTCTTCCTCAGGGTTGTTGTAGCTCAGATCTGAGGTGTGGTGGCTTGAGGAGGATTGGAGACAGGAGCCACTCGTAGATTCCGACCTTCATAGAGATTGAAAAATTGAGTCGGACGACAACATAAGGTTGTGTGATGGTGGGGTGATGTTGGAGGCCCGTTTGGTGTAGCTTTTCCCTCCGGTGAGCATACTCATAGTCTTCCATACCCTCTTTTTATTGCCTTGCCCGTGCTCTTCATTCTTGTAAGGATTTGGTGGAGAATCAAAGAACCTCAACAATTTTTGCACTTCCAGGAGGTAGGGGCAGAATCTCATTGGATATGGAGAAATTAAGGTTGACGGAGGGTGGAGAAAGGAGCTGGAGGTAGGGGAAGATGAATAGAGGGTGAGGGAAGCTTGAATCAGATGTTTGGGAGTAAGGGGAGTCGATTTGGGGAAGATGGAGGTGCACGTTGGTCGCCCTCTCTGTGGAACAGTTGTTCTGGGTAATGCAAATAATGTAGGGTTTGAGGAAAAACTAAGGTGACTTAAGTGATGGGACCAGACTGGCACATCCATTCTGGAGAGGAACCAACACAACCGTGTTGGTTAGAACGGTCATGTTGATCAAGCCCAAAAAATGTGTTTCTTTATAAAAATGACCGTTCCAGCATGGTCGTTCCACACCAACATGTTCGTTCTGGTACTTCCAAGTTGAAGAATCATAAAAAAACCTCAAGTCTCTCAAACATTCATAATCCAATAAAAAAATTATATTCTTGATATATCAACAATTTTTTTCACTGAAATTCACCCTATTTCTCAAACTTTCACCCATTTCACCTATCTCATCATCAAAACTAAAACTAAAACTATCACACACACTTGTGCATGTGTGCACTTGTGGAATAATGAAAATGTAACAAAATAAGAGAGTTTTGAGAATCTCAAACCACGTGGGTAGCCTCCCACTAGTGCTAAATTTAGAGCCTTCAATCGGGCTTGTTGCTCTTTTTTGATCAAGTGTTTACACCCCAATCGTCTCCTTTCTCTTCCAAAGTAATCCTTTCTAGAGATCTAACGACATGGACTTCATCCCATGGAGTGTACATTAATAAGAAATAAGGGCTTGCCAACCATTGTTCTTGAAAATAATGGTAGTCCAGGTTGGTACATAGATACTCATCACTCAACCTTTGTCTTTGTTCCATAGTGAAAATAAAGAAGTCTCTCTTCATTCTTCCATAAGTGACTGTCAGAGTGCCTGCATGCACGTTGATTCCAACACGAGTTGTAGACAAAAAGGGTCCTCCCAAGATAATGCAATCCTTCCCCTACATTGGGTCGATGCCCATGACCAGAAAATAAGTCAGAAAAGCAATGTTCACCCTTCTATCTAATGCCAATATCACATTCGTCAGCATGCCCATAGGCATTCTCCTAGATCCCCCCCATTATTACAACACAATATGTTGGTTTCTATTTTTCTTAGCCAAGATATATGTATATGTGAAATGGTATGTTGCTCATTACTGATCCCAAATCTAGGAGAGAATTCTCGATAGGATGGTGATTGATGTAGAAAGCAATAAGAGGGGTTCTTGGGTCATCCCGTTTCTCTGGAAAGTGACATCCCATGATGAAGTTCACATTCTTTATAGAAATGATTTCTTTGGGTGGAATCAACACCACTTTCCTCCACTCCATGCAAACATCCTTAACCAAGAAAAGGAATGTTTAGATACCTATCGTCCTTTGTTTCAAGGTCCCTAAAAATTTCATGATATAACCATGTTTCTCTTGGGGGAAGGGGTCTTCTAGAGCATCATGGAAATGTTGACCAC
The DNA here is from genome assembly GCA_963693085.1 of Alisma plantago-aquatica. Classification (NCBI taxonomy): domain Eukaryota; kingdom Viridiplantae; phylum Streptophyta; class Magnoliopsida; order Alismatales; family Alismataceae; genus Alisma; species Alisma plantago-aquatica. The sequence goes on from OY856409.1 coordinate 1,572,647,417, forward strand.
TTGCATCAACCTCTTCTACAAAAAGTTTTGGACCTTGGGTGGTATGATGGTAATTCTTATCTCATGGGGTGGAGCTTGGATTGTCATTGAGTCGTCATAGAATGGCATATCAAGTCTTATCTCTTTCAAAATGGTTGGGACTACAAAACATTGGGTACCCATGGCACTTCCATAAAATGGTGGGGTAGAAAATTCTTCTTTTTCAAGCAAGGATAGAACAAGTGGGGGTGAATTCCCAAGAAAAGGTGGAATATTGGGAGTTTTCTATTCAAAAAAGGAGGGACACTTAGCATCGTCTTCTCAAGAAATGGTGGGGGACTTCATGGAATCTTCACTGGTGTTGTAAGATCTTTCATGCAATCAACACTCTCAAGCCAGAATGAAACAATGGTTTCTTTTATGCTCTTAGCTTCTCCAAAAGTCTTCTCTAACAATGATTCTTCATCACAAACCTTGTTCACATTATCATCCCTTCTGATGAATTCTCCAAGAGATATTTTCCCCATGTGACAGACACCATATTCACTTTCCCAAGGGAGGAGGAGGGAGATCGTTGGATGATGGTGGCGGTGGTGGTTGTCTTTGGTGAGGGGGGTTTTTGCTTTAGAGAGTGAAAGTTGGTTGTTGTGGGGGCTATCGTGGAGGTGGTTGTATGGTTGATGCGGAGGGGGTTGATATTGAGGAGGTGATTGATGGTGTGGTGAAGGTGGAGTGTATTGGTAGTTTAATGGAGGATGAGGAGGTGAAGGAGGATAGGGGTTAGGAGGTCCTTGGTATTGTTGAACAATGGGCATTAGCCTCGGGATGGGATATAAGTACCTTGAGTAGTGCTCACATAGACACCATCATTGTTTGGGTTGGTGTAAAAGAGTGAAATCACCTCTTTGCTAAAAATTTGAAAACTAAAACATCTATCCCAAACATACTCAAAATGTATGTTGCAAAAAGTGTATAATTTCCAAATCTTTATATAATGGTATACAAAAGACAAAAGTGTATAGTAATAGAATAAAAATCATGAATATATTCAATTTTTCAAAAGATTACAAAATTCCATCATATCTCCCATTAAGGGTTTACATGTAAGAGACACCAAAATTTTCTAGATAGAGGGAAATCTAAACTACACCAACTTTGTCTACAAACAACAACTTCATGGGATAGGTCCACGGTGAAAGCCATGCACTACTTATCCTAAACCTAGGTCGGTCATCCATGCTTCTGCTATGCACTCTGATCCTAGGTCTTATTCAACACCTTGATCAAACATTGGGAGGTTGGGAAAGCACCTAATAAAAGAAAGAAGCAAGGTATGTGTTAGGAATAATGAACAAGGATAAAAGATAAGAAATAACATGGAAATAAAGGCTAACATTCATCATAAGATGAAGATGGTCAAAAGTATGAGGCATAATCAAACAAATGCTTGCCATAATAAGAAAAATAATAAAAAGTTTGCATGCATGATTAATATTGACTACATTAACTAAGTAGGGTTGAGGCACCTACCGGACCTCAATCAAATAGGTGAGAGAGAGTAACACATTTCAGTCACCTATCAAATATTTTATATTGGGGAGAGTAGCACATTCCCCTGGGTGAATTTACACATGCCCTATCTATGGGTGGTTGTATAAAAGTACCACTACACTAGTTAAATAGACTAATAAAATCAACAAGCTAAAGAACTATCACAAGTTTAAGCATCAAATAATAGAAACATGGAAGTGGGGTACAATAGAAAAGAAATAAATAATAAAACTGATTTTCAAGGCAGGTATAGCAAAAGAATTATCAAAAGAGATATTAGGGTTTAATAAGTGCCTCATTAGGGAAATTAGGTTAGGGTTGAAAATATTACCTACTAAGGTGTAACTATGAATATACCTCTCTTAATGAATTCAATTACTCATTTTCACCACTTTAATTGAGTCCAAGGCCCACTTTTCCTATTTTCAATGTATAATCATGTATTGGGGATTTTCATATGCATTAAGGTAAAAAAACCTTAGTTTTGGACTTTTTGAACAAAACATAGATTTAGACTCTGAAAACATCACCATTGGTCTTATTAGGTTCTCCTTATTAAAGAAACATATAATTTTGCCAATTTTGGAGTTATGATGATTAAAGTGTATTTTGGTGAATTTTATGCATTAAAATCATTTTCTAGGAAACACCTTTCGAAAAAACTCAAAACCAAACCTCAAAAGTATGTTTATTAGAAAAATCACAATTTTCCAAATCCAAAACATATTTATTTTTAAATTTTGGACAATCAAAGCAAAATACATGATTTTTGCAAATTGAACAAATCACAAAATGCCACATCATCAAAACACCCACGAGAGGGAGAGAGAGTGTGAGAGAGAAGGCAAGACCCACTGATTAGGACCAATCAGGGGCTGCCAAGTTGCATGGTCAAAGGTCGGGTTTGAATCGCACGAAGCAAAAGAAATCAAGGGCAAAAAGACACTTTTACCCTTGGGCAAAAAATGAGCGAAGAAGGAAAGAAGTGGGTAGACAGACAATAGACGTGGGGTATCCCCTACCACATGCTAAGCCATGGATGGCAGTAGCAGCTACTATTCAACAACAAGAATTGGGTGAAACTTCTACATGCAATTACTAGAAAAACTAAAAGCACTAAAAGTAAGGGGGAGGTCTCACGAAGTTAGAACCAAAAGCTATCGACCGGAGGTGGCGAGGAGAGGGAGCATGCCTCACCGCAAGATACAGCACAAACCAAGATAACCAGCCACACACACACATGAGAAAAAGGTGGAATTAGAACTAGAGGAAAGTCATGTGGAGGGCGAAAGAACTAGGGCATAGTTCCCGTATTTATAAGATTCCTTGGTAGAGCATAGGTACAACTAACTTGGAGAAGATTGGTCTCTAAGATTAGGCATTTCTAGAAAACTCAACAAAACAAGGTAAATAAGGGATTGTTGTGTGAGGAAATGCTCGATGAATTCATAGGAGAAGAAATTTCTAGGAAAGATCAATCACACAGAGAGAAATCCAATTTTTAAGATTGCTTAAATCAACATCCTATTTACACTATGGTCGCAAGGCAGATGATGGCTTCAAGGCATTCGATTCGATAGTATATGGTCCACAATGCACGTGAGATCAAAAATAAGAGAAATGACCTACGTTACATAATAAATTGAATTCCTAATCAAATTGGAATAAAGTGCGTGTACATTAATTTCTATTTTTCTCTCTCCTCATTTGAGGGTGCAAACATACTTCAAATAAATTGAAAATTGACATCTAGCTTGTTTTTAATATGAGGAATTCGAATATGCAATTAGATTTGCCTTTTGATAACTTCTATTTTGTAAAATAAACCAAATCTTGTTTTCTCTTTCTTCCATCATTAATGATTATAAGATTCTCCAAATTTGTTGAAACTTCACCCACAAGCCACCTTAAATGTCTTGGATACGAATTTTCCATCAATTTTAAATGTTGAAGTTGTTTGTATATTTATTTAATATTTTGAAGGTTCTACACACTTTCTCCTAACTTCACATGTATATTAAAGATTACCCAAATTATATGAAAATTCACTCAAAGACCTATTTTGTTGTGTAGATTATGAATCTAAGATTATTTTCCACTTTTGGAGTCATTAAATGACTTATTTCTTATTTTGCAAGAAAATTCCCTTTTTCTTTTCCAAATTATGGATATAGTTAATATTATCCTAAAATTATGAAACTTTTCCTCAAAGACAAAACAAACCCAAGGAAAACAAATCTCAACTTATCTTTAACCAAATAGTCTTCCTTTTATGAATTTTGGCCTATTATCCATTATTACCACTATTTCTCATATTAAATAATTCAATATCACATTAACATATTTAAAGCATTATTATTCATTCCTTCTTCTCTTCCTTATTCCAAAAGGCCATAAAAACTTCTAGTATGAATTATTTTATCAATATATCACATAAGTAGTCAAATTGCACATTAAACTCTTATTAAAAACATTTACTGAGGTATTTGTGCATTAACCCATATGTTGGCATAAATGGTGATCAAATTCACCTCAAACCAGTAACAATTCCAAAAATTCAACATCAAGGATAAAAATGATAGAAAAGATAGAGAAAGCTTCAAAAAAAGGGCCAAATTGAGAATATACCCAAGATTTCAGTTCATTACAACACTCCACCCCTTAAAAGGATTTCATCCCCAAAATCTCAATCAAATAGGGAAGGGTGAGTATGTAACAAACCATAAAACTTCCACCAGAATTTTTACCAAATCAAATTACTTAACTTGGGAGTTTAGAATCTTCACAGGAAACTCCTCAAAGGTCAGGTTCACATGGATCACCTAGGGTTCCACTATTAAGATTTCTTGTACTTAGATATAACACAATCAATATTTTAGGTTTATTAGTGTTGTATTAAGATATCATATTATCATTCTTATTCGATTAATTGTGTCATGTTATATTCACTTTGTTGCCAAAAGAATTACATTTCATTATTATGTACAAAACTGTATATATATTTCTTATTTATCTCATTAAGAATTTGAATCACAATTATGGTTCACTCAATTATCTCAATATTTATATGTGACCATTATCCTTATTTAGATTTAGACTCCATATTCCTCATATTATCACCATATTAAATTATATCAGATAATTTGCATAAGACATTTTATCCAAATTGTTATTAAGTCTACAATTAATCCAAATAATGTCACATTAATTACTTATATCTATATTACACATTGTCACATTACCTTTCTTACTCACACTAATGTCATCGTTAATCATTTTCTCATATTTATTCACTTTTTGTCATTGATTATGCACATTTATGTGAATCCAATTACTCTTTATCCATATTGAAGTCATTATATGTATTTTAGTGAACAAGATGGAACTACTACATATTAATGATTTTATTCACATATCAAGTTATGATTCAATGGTTACGTGTGTATTAGATAACAAGGTGATATGCATTTCAAATTGATGACTTGATTAATGTATGATTAGGTGAATATATTCCATTTATGTGTATCGACATATATTATGACACCTAATGTCACTAATGTATCATGAAAGTTATCAAGGATGCATATATTAATGTTAGGTGATTACATCTTAGGATTTAGGTCGACATGATCATTACATTTTACTCATACTTTCTTAGAATGTATTAAAACCATGATTAGGGTACAATTATCTTGCTCATCATAACATTAGGGTTTATTGGTTGATGACATGGTCAATATCATGTATAACCGTTATTAGTATTAATATGTGAGTCACTCTTATTATGTGCATTAAGTATTCATTAGGGTTCAAACATATGAATTATTCATTAGATAGCCTTTATATGTTCATTAGTATATAAAAAATCATGTTTAGTTATAATTATAACTTGTTTGGTCAATTGTAAGGGTTCAAGTGCACTAACCTCTAAATCATGGAGTTAGGTTTTCTAAAGCTAGATTTCAATATTATGCATGACTCCATCCCCTTAAAAAGGATTTTTTCCACAAAATCAACATATCCAAGATCTATCAAGGTACTACTACTGATTCTCCACCCCTTAAAAGGTTTGACCTACCAAGTCAAACTGAAACTAGAGGTAAAAGGGTTAACCTAACTAAACCATGTATAAGATCTATCAATTGAGTGCTTAATAATCACTAAACCTCAAAGTCTAAGTTCTAAGAATAGACTGTCCAAACATGTGGTTCTATGGGACATAAGGGAACTATATTGGGTATCCATCCTCAAGCAAGTAATCAAGTCATCATATAAGGTTTTAGGATTATCCAACATAGATGTCTAAGGATACTATTGCCTAAAGGTATGCTATTTCAAACAATTAGTATCGGCTCAATCCAGGAAGGTATCATACGGATTTGTGAGTCATCATAAACCAAGATTGTGCCGCAGAGGAAAATCTTGCCAACCCCCAAACCCTAATCCTTTCTAGACACCTTTTCTTTCAACTTATGCCCTAGTAGCTACCTAACAAGCTCATCACATAAAGGTTAACTAAAAATATATCTAATGTGGAAATCATATGATCCTAATCAACCTTTCATCCTCTCATGAAAAACATAGGTCAATTCTAAGATAAACATCTTAACTAGAGGGGAACTGTAAGGCAATGTTTCTAATTAGGGAGACAAAACTAAAATAGTCAGATTCTGACTACCATGGGCCCTGACATCATGTTGTAAAAGAGTGAAATCACCACTTTACTAAAAATTTTAAGAATAAAACATCTATCCCAAACATACTCAAAAGGTATGCTGGAACAAGTGTAAATTTTTTAAATCTTTATATAATGGTATACAAAAGGCCAAAGTATAGAAGCGGCATAAAAATATGACTATATTCAATTTTTTAAAGATTACCAAATTCCATCATATCTTCCATTAAGGGTTTACATGTAAGATACACCAAAAGGATCTAGATAGAGGGAAATCTAAACTACACCAACTTTCTCTCCAAACAACAACTTAGTGGGATGGGTCCATGCTGAAAGCCATGCACTCCTTATCCTAAACCTGGGATACTCCTCCAATCTTCTTTTTGCACACTCTGATCATAGGCCTTGTTCAACACCTTGATCAAACCCTGGGTGGTTGGGAAATCACCAAACAAAAGAAAAAAACAAGGTATGTGTCAGGAATAATGAACAAGCACAAAAGATAAGAAATAACATGGTAATAAAGACTAAGATTCATCATAAGATGAAGATGGTCAAAAGTATGAGGCATAATCAAATAGATGATTGCCATAACAACAAAGAGAATAAAAGGTTTGCATGCATGATTAATATTGACTACACTAACTAAGTAGGGTTGAGGCACCTATCGAACCTCAACCAAATAGGTGAGGGAGAGTAACACATTCCAGTCATGTCTGAAATATTTGATATTGGGGAGGATAGCACATTCCCTTGGGTGAATTTACACATGCCCTATCTATGGGTGGTTGTATAAAAGTACCACTACACTAGTTAAATAGTCTAATAAAATCAACATGCTAAATAACTATGGCAAGTATAAGCATCAAATAATAGAAACATGGCAGTGGGGTACAATAGCAAAGAAATAAATAACAAAATTGATTTTTGAGGCAGGTATAGCAAAAGAATTATCAAAAGAGAGATTAGGGTTTAATAAGTGCCTCATTAGGGAAAATAGGTTGGGGTTGCAAATATTACCAACTAAGGTGTAATGATGAATATACCTATCTTAATGAATTCAATTACTCACTTTCACCACTTTAATTGAGTCCAAGGCCCACTTTTCCTATTTTCAATGTATAATCATGTATTAGGGTTTTTCATATGCATTAAGGTAAAGAAAACCCTAGTTTTGGACCTTTTGAAAAAAACCTCAATTTTGACTCTAAAAACATCACCATTGGCATTATTAGGTTCTGCTAATTAAGAAAACATATAATTTTGTCAATTTTGGAGTTATGGTGATTAAAGTGTATTTTGGTGAATTTTATGTATTAAAATTATTTTCTAGAAAACACCTTTCGAAAAAACTCAAACCAAACTTCAAAAGTATTTTTATTAGAAATATCACAATTTTCCAATTCCAAAACATTTTTTTAAATTTTTGGACAATCAGAACAAAAGATACAATTTTTGCAAATTGAACCAATCACAAAATACCACATCATCAAAATACTCGTGAGAGGGAGAGAGAGAGAGAATGGGGCTAACCCACTAACTTGTCCCAATCAGGGGTGGCCAAGTCATGTGGTCAAAGGCTGGGTTCAACTCAAACGAAGCTAAAGAAATCAAGGGCAAAAATACCCTTTTACCCTTGGGCAAAAAACGCAATGAAGAAGGAAAGAAGAGGGGTAGAACAAATAATAGATGTGGGGGATTCTCCCCTTCCACCCAATGCTCCATGGATGGCAGAAGAAATTGTTATTCAACCACAAGAATTGGGCAAAACTTCTACATGCGATTACTAGAGAAATGAAAAGCACAGGAAGTAAGGGGGAGGTCTCATGAACTTACATCCTGAATCTATCAACCAGAGGTGGCGAGGAGAGGGAGCAAGCCTCAACACAAGATGAAGAACAAACTAAGATCACTGGCCACACACAGATCATCAAAAGGTGGAATTGGAAATGGAGAAAGGTCATGTGGAGGGCAGAAGAACTAGGGCACAATTCATGTATTTATAAGATTCCATGGTAGAGCATAGGTACAACCGACATAGAGAAGCTTGGGCTCCAAGATTAAGTATTTCCAAAAAAACTCCACAAAAAAGGTAAGTAAGGGATCATTGCATGCGGAAATGCTCGAAGAATTCACAGGAGAGTAAATTTTGAGGAAAGATCAATCACACAGAGAGAGAAATCCAATTTTTATGATTTCTGAAAATGACAACATGTTTCCACTTTGGTCGCGAGGTAGAGGACGACTTCTGAGCCATTCAATCTGATATGCTATGGTCCACAATGTGTGTGAAATCAAAATTAAGAGAAATGACATGCATGACATAATAAATCAAATTCCTAATCAAATTGGAATAAAGTGTGTGTACTTTAATTTATCTTTTTCTCTCTCCTCATTTGAGGGTGAAAACATGCTTCAAATCAATTGAAATTGACACCTAGCCTATATTTTTGATATGACGAATTTTAATATGTAATTATATTTTCCTTTTGAGAACATTTGTTTTTTCAAATAAACCAAATTTTATTTTCCCTTTCTTTCATCATTAATGATTATAAGATTATCCAAATTTGATGAAACTTCACCCATAAGTCACCTTAAGTGTAAGGTTCGGGCCCACTACCCAAGGTTCTAGTAGAGTTTCAGGAATGACAACTGTCCCCACAGACCATCACTAGCCTTAACTACACACTTTGTCCTCACTCACGTGCATGCCAGGATTATCTTCCCGATAGGTCACCCATCCCAGTACTACTCCAAGCTGAGCACGCTTAACTATGGAGTTCTTTAGTGATGGGTTCCCGAAAAAGGAGGTGCACCTTGGTGATATGGGTAGTCCAATCTTTCCTTTTAAGATCAACTTATCCAAGGCCTCAAATCCTGGGATGTTACAATCTCCCCCACTTAGACTCTTGACATCCTCGTCAAGGCTCAACTATATGGCCTCATAATCTGACCCCATTTCAGTGCAGACCCACAATGGCCCATGGACACCTAGCTCCCGATCACAGAATACCAGCGTAAGGGTGGCTACGTCAACCATGGACAACCCTTTCCTACATGCTTGGACCACACGACTCAAAACTGGCATGCCATGCCCATGTGGGCCCCACCTACTGGAGGGGTTATGGCTCTGATACCATTTGTAACGCCCGGGCCCACTACCCAAGGTTCTAATAGAGTTTCAGGAATGAGGACTATCCCCACAGACCCCCACTAGCCTTAACTATGCGCTTTGTCCTCACTCACGCGCATGCCAGGATCATCTTCCCGATAGGTCACTCATCCCAGTACTACTCCAAGATGAGCACGCTTAACTATGGAGTTCTTTAGTGACGGGTTCCCGGAAAAAAGGTGCACCTTGGTGATATGGGTAGTCCAATCATTCCTTTTAAGATCAACTTATCCAAGGCCTCAAATCCTGGGATGTTACATTAAGTGTCTTGGATATGAATTTGCCATCAATTGTACACGTTGAAGTTGTTTGTATATTTATTTAATATTTTGAAGGTTCTACACACTTTCTCTCTCATAACTTCACATGTATATTAAAGATTATCCAAATTATATGAAAATTACCCAAGGGCCTATTTTGATGTGTAGATTATGAATCTAAGATTATTTTCCACTTTTGGAGTCATTAAATGACTTATTTCTTATTTTGGAGGAAAATCACAATTTTCTTTTCTAAATTATTTGATATATTTAATATCATCCCAAAATTATGAAACTTGGCCTCCAAGCCAAACCAAAACCAAGGAAAATGAATCTCAACTTATCTTTAACCAATGAGTCTTCCTTTTATGAATTTTAGCCTAGTATCCATTATTACCACTATTTCTCATATTAAATAATTCAATATCACATTAACATATTTAAAGCATTATTATTCATTCTTTTTTCTCTTCCTAATTCCAAAAGGCCATATAAACTTCTAGTATGGATTATTTTATCAATATATCACATAAGTAGTCAAATTGCATATTAGACCCTTATTAAAAACATTCACTGAGGTATTTGTGCATAAACCCATATGTTGTGATCAAATTCACCCCAAACAACTAATAATTCCACAAATTCAACATCAAGGATAATAAGAATAGAAAAGATAGAGAAAGCTTATGAAAAAGGGCCAAATTGAGAATCTACTCAAGATTTCAGTTTGTTACAGTTGGCCATGGATTGGGAAGGGAGTATTGCCTCCTTACAGAGGGAAAGTGAAAGTGATATTTGATTAAGTGTTTCCTCAAGGTTGTTAATGTTTTGTCCTTGAGTGGACACCTCCTTCTTCACATCATCAGGGCTCCTCAATCTTCCCAAGACTTCATCTTCAAATCTTCAACTATGTCTTGACCCTTGATGTTGTCTTAGTTTCCCTTGTCCTTCTTCACCTTGTTGTTTCTAAGAGAAATTGGAATGATTCCTCCATTTTGAGTTTGAGGAGTTTGACATCGACCCTTGGTAATTGTGGTTACCAAAAGACTGCAATGCATTCACTTCTTCATCAACAAAATCAATGGCCATGGCAGATTGGCTTGTGGAACCACCAACTTGATCCTTCATCATATCAGTCGAGATTTTTACCATTTGATTATTGGCCTCATCTTTGAATGGAGTTGGAGGAGGAGGGGGAGGAACCCATTTCTAGTCAAGGTGATCTCCCTTGCTTGAAACTCAGTGGAGAAAGTTTTTAGCAAGGTGTTCGAAGAGTGGACAAGACTCTCCTAGAGGTCTATACATGAATGTACCTCCATAAGAGTAATTAACAATAGTCTGTCTCAACTCAACAAGTCCAGTGTAGAAAGACTGCATTAGCTACCATTGAGGAACTTTGTAGTGGGGGTAGTTTCATAGGATCTTTTGAAAACTTTCCTAAGCTTCATGTAACGACTCATTTTCCCTTTATGTGAAGGATGTGTTGCCTCTCCTCATCTGAGTTATCTTGGATATTGGATATAACTTCGTCACAAACTCATTCTTCACCGCCATCTAGGTCACTAGCACAGACTTGGACATTACCACTCGTTAGCTTTTTCTTTGATGAAGAAAGGGAAAAGGGTTCTTCTTATGGAGTTGTCAGTGGTGGTAGGCTTGCAGAATGTGGAGGAGGTCTCCAAGAAAGCATCAATGTGATGGTATGGATTCTCATTCTCCATCCCATAGAAAGTGGGTAGGAGTTCAAGAAGGGTTGGTGGGATGGAAAATTGTTGACTCAACATTTGGTCAACAAGGGTAAAAATGGGTGAGGTGTAGTTTCATGGAGTGAAGTATTCATGGAGGGGGGAGTTATGTTGTGGTTGAGCATCCCCATGAGGCTCTTCCTCTCTATCTCCCATTTTGGATGCTTGATGTTGTTTGCAGTGGTGCTGACATCTTCTTCTACCTATCTCGGGGTCAAAAGGAACCATGGCAGTAGAAGTCAAACATTTTCCAAGCATGCACAACTGTCACCCACACAATACACAAACAAACAACAAGAGCTAAGTTAGATGACAAGTATGCAAAAATATGCAAAGAATAAAGAATACCAATGGTGAGGGTAGTAGGAAAAACCAAGCTACACTAACTATCTAGGACGAGCACCTCGATCCCTGACAACGGTGCTACAAAGCATGATGTGTCTCTCCAGAGGTGCACACACTAATCAATTTAGATTTGACAAGATGTGCTCCACAAGATCAGAACACATGGACTATATTTCAAAATTCATAAGGGACCTAAACCAACAAACTCACTCAAACTAAAACACTACACCCTCAAGTGCAAAGGGTCGTATCATAGTATAGGAGGGTGGCAAGTACATGGTTTATCCACATGGAGAAAAGCAGGAACTAGAGCTAGGTTAGTTTTTGGGATAGGTTCCTACTGTAGAGTCTAGGGTTAAGGGTTTGATGGTTGTTTTGAGGATTACACTAAGGGTTGAGAAAACAAGAAATTAAAGGAGAACACACAAGATCAAAACCTAAGTTAATCCTAGATAGTTAATCCGATGAGCAAGAAAAGACAAGGCAAGTAAGAAAAGAACAGGCTATGCTAAGGAAAGCAAGAAGAAGTCTACACTACACTAAGCTAGCAAACTAGGAAAAATACAAATTAAAGACCTAAACTGGCAAGAGCAAAAAAATAACAAGGCAAGAAGTTAACTATGCTAACACTAGATAAGAAAGTATGCAATTAGGATTTTAAAGCAATAAAGGGATGTGTGCACTGTTTGGAGGATGCACTTATCAATTAGGTTGGAGTGTGACATGTGAACATTATGCTTTCATTTATATTACCAAACCAAACAACATGCTAGAGTCTAATGAATTTCTCTAGACTACTAACTGGCCATGTATATGATAGGTTTTGTATAGGGGAACTAGTCCCTAACACCTCCTACCATTATGAGGCTCAATTAGGTTAGGGTTAGGGTTAGGTGTAATTTAGTAAGAGTCTAAACAAGCCTAGGTTTCTAGGTTAGAGGATCTTAGGGTGATTAGGGGCTAAGGGTAGTAATGGGAGTGGAAGTGAGGTCTTAGGCCTCACGTCACCCATATTCTTGCCTTGAGAAATCCCCATGCTAAGCACACATATTCATCTAAACTACATACTTAGATGTCTCAATTAAGGTCAGGGATTGATTAGCATGTAGGAGGATGGGTAGCTAGCTAGGGATTCATGACTTTGAGATAGGAGGAAATCCCAAAATTCACACATATAAGTAATTTCCCAAAATTCCTAAGTGACTTAAAGCACAAACCAATAAGAAATTCATGAGGAATGAGATAGAAATAGAACATAGTCATTAGAAAATGAAATTACAGTATTTACATATCATTTCCCCCCAACATGGTATCAAAGTAACATTGTAACCCCTAATAGCCCACCAGAAAGGGATTAGCCACTCATGATCAAGAAAAAGAGTACAAAGGAAAGAATAAATAGGTAGATGTCCATGAAGTTCATGAAAGCTTCTTCTCCTTCACCGCATAGCTGCTGTAAAATTATAGCACCTCCTTTTGAGGATGGAAATGGCATGAGAATATAGGGGGTTACGGTGGAAAACCCTAGAAAACTAGGGTTTTGGGTGGAAATGGAAGGTGGGAGGTTGGTGAAGCTCTTGCATGCAAGGAAGGTGGCAATGAATGCTAAGAGTAGCTAAGGAGTGGACAACCTAGTGTTTTGGCCACCACCCAAGTATATATAGGTGGTGGGTAAGCACTAGGTTAAGTGGGAGTAAAGTTGGCAATTCAGTGTAGAAAAACTTGGTTTTTAGGTGGTAGCACAGCCGTGGTGGGTAGGAATCAACACACCCATGGTGGTAGAGAACGACCATGGTAGGTAGTGGAAAATGCCAGGTTGGAGGAGGTGAAATGAAGGCTGGTAGCATGGCCATGCTGGGTAGCATGACCATGGTGGAGGCTAGGTAGAATGACCGTTTTGGGTAGCACGACCGTGGTGGGTGAGATGGAGTGGAGGTCATTCTCTTCAACACTCCCTTTCTAGTCTTTGACAACACGGCTATACTAGCTACCACACCGTTTTGGTGGTTTCTTCACATTACCATGTTGGCTAGCACGACTGTTCTACTTGTTGTATCTTGTCAAGCCTAGTGGTGTTACTGTGATTTTTGCATTAGCAAGCACGACCGTTCATTGGCACCATGGTCGATATGGGGTCTTCAGTAGCATTCTGAACTTTAATCTTCATCATCCATGGACTTATTTTCTTGGGTTGACTCTTGTACACCAATGTTAGGTTGGGAAAGCTTTGGGGTCTTCTTCAAACCCCTCTATCTCACTCATCCATCCAAATGTGGTCCAACTACCTAAAAAACATCCAAATGTGATTGAAACACAAAAAGACACAAGATGGAGCCCTAAAATAGGGCTGCATCATCATGCATCATGTCATAGTTCAGTCAGTTTGGAAATGCTCTAATATTGAAGTCAATTTCTACAAGCACCTACCATTGTACATCTATTTCTAGTTAAAATGTTCTTGTATTATGTCAAAGGAACTTTAACAATTGGAATGAAGATCTAAAGTGACTCCATTCTTTCCATAACCTTCTACTTTGATGCAAACTAGGAAGACTACCCCCTAACTAAAAGAAATACCATATGGTTATGTACCTTCCTTGGAATCACATGTGTATCTTGGTTATTACAAACAAACAACTAATTTTAAATATAGATGAATATAGATCTCTCTCATTTTCTTCTATTGAACAAACATGGTTCTTTCAACTATTATGAGACTTGGACATATGTTAGTCCCAACTTGCCACTCTTTACTTGTATAAGTGACCTTCATTGTTTAGTAAAATCCATTCTTCTTGAAATAATGGAAGACATACAAGACAAGGTGGTGATAGGTCATTATATTACAAAATTTTAATACTTCAAGGGTCAATAGTCGATCTCTTTATAAAATCCCTCACCGAGGAGTTTGTTTTGCCATCTACTACAAAAGAAGGGTCTTACAATTCTATAATACTCAGCTTTCGTGAGAATGTTACAATATACACACTCAACAATAAAATTTATCAAATTTGTAATGCTTCAGTTGATAGTGTTTGTTGAAATGCTACTATAATCATAGCCATCATTTGTTTTTTCCAACACTAGTTTTATACTTGTATGGCCCATTTACTTGTAACAGTGCATAACCAGACTACAACAATTTCTCTAAGTATAAAAACCAAATTAAGGTGGTCATCTGGGGTTTTAGGCCACCTTATCTCTCTAGAGCTCAACATTATCTCTAGAGAGATATTAGGGCTTCCACCTCCCTTCTCCCTTGTGATGGTGGTTCCATTAAGGTTAGATGATAAAGTTATGATCCCTAACACAAGTTATTATCTTTAGCTCATCTTCACTGCTCATGTGGTTTCTATTATTATTTAGTGTGCGTGTGCCCCACAGGTGGATTTCTACCTTTGCTTGATCCTCTTGCACTCTGTGTGCAGGCTTCTTCAATATTCGTAGAGCCAAGAGTGTAGAGTTTCTATCTTGAGGTATTGGCTTTGGAAACCAATGGCAGATGTATAAAAAAAGAAGAAGAATTTCCATCTCTTGCACAATAAGATGGTCAGAAACAACCAAGCCTATTCTATCGATGGATCCTATTTGACCATGTGTCTAGCGGGTGATCTAAAGAAGCCACACATGTGATAGCCTTCTCTACCACTATCCTCTCCCCCAACCATTCTGAAAACTCCATTCTAGTATGACCATGTACCCATTATTTAAGATATGGTCACTTTGACACCATCTCTCACACCTAAATCTCCCGTCATCTCACAATACCTCAAACCAACATAAAGAACAAACATGTAGCACCATACACCTTAACAAAATCATCCTTTAACCCCACAATACCATTAACATAACTCCATACTGTAGTTAGAATGTTGTGCCTTAGTGCACAACATCATTGATGTTCATCCTATGAGCCTCCATAACCATATCATGTGGGGTGCAATGCATGGGCAAGAGTCCATATCCAACAGGTGTTAGGGTGTTGGTTGTTTGTTGTTTGGCATGGCACATGGAGGTGCTACTAGACAACCAACTTAGTATGAGGACTACTCTGAAGTCCACCCTTAAACATGATGGGACTAAGGGTGACATCCTAATGATCGTCTACCTTAAAAGCACCTTCCCCCTCCTAGGCTGGTGAGGGCGAGCCATTTAAATGGGCTTAAGATTCCACTATGCAGTGATGTCCATAGACCTAAGTGGAGGATTGGAGAGATTTATTGTAGCGACATTTGACCTCAAGAATACGATGACCACCCAACTCTGATCCCCAAATAGGTAGTAATTACTACTTCAAATGCCATGAATGGAGGCACTAGAAAGATTAGTGTTCTTGTGGCTTGTCTACTTTGTTTGTAGGGGAAAGGCACACTGTGTTGTCCATTACCCATCCTCATCACATCCTCGAGTGGGTACTCATCACTAACCCCCATTGCCCCTACTTTCAGCCACCACATCTCAAATCATTGTTCAAGGATGCCATCCATATCCTAATCCTACTGGTAAGTGGATTGTGGAGTCCAGTTCTATTTCTGACCTCGATATCACTTCCCTAGGTACCCCCTTCTAGTTGAGAACTATACCTAGATGATATGTACAATTGTAGTGCCAGATCCTCCCCCCCCAACATGTCATAAACACCCTCTTTGCCCCTAATGTAGTAGTTTCTAACTTTCCACATGGTCTATTTTAGAGCTATGTGAAGATAGGTTGTGGTCTTTGCATCCATCCTTTGTCATGATCTTTCTTATCACCCCCCTTGATGATAATTGTGAAACCCACATATAATGGGATTAGAACACCACTTTCAAGGACAAGGGCATCATGTTTAGTGTCATGAGTGGGGCTCAACCGTGGTGAGCACCTACCCTGAGTGTAAATGGATCTGTGTGGAATGCAGACCCCTCCATATTTAGGAACAAAAAACCTTCAACAATATTACAAAGACAATTGGCTACTTCAGTGGTTTTTGGTCTATAAACACAACCTCAATATCCTATTCTCAATATTGATGGTGATGCACATAATAGGCCATATCCCATGAATGGTGATGACCCTCTAAATAAGAGTGGATGAGAACTACATCAACATCTACTAGGTAGCATGGATATGACAATATGAGAGCCTCAAGCTCACCTTCTTTGTGCTTGAGCATGCCATCTCTGCAAAATCACTGTCAATGGTCAAAGAGAATGTGAAAATGGAGTGGGAGGGTATTCTAGAACAAGAGATGGGAAATAGTCTTCAACATTGTGGCCTTTGTATGGGCCCTCGGAGACATATACCCCCTTCATGACCCCATGGCAAAGCATGGAAAATACCAACTCCTTGATCATGCATCAGGACAAGATCTATGTGATCCCTTAGGTGGAGCTAGTAGCCTAGTAGTTGGTATGTCTACAACCTTCCATGATGGTTGCATAAAAATATCCCATTCATCATGAGTGGCAATGTAACCTCTTTCCATTCAATGGTCCTTGATTATAGCCTAAAGATATGTTCTCCCTTAGATGACCAACAGACTCAATAGATTTGTAGCTCCAACAAAAGATCAACCGGAGGAGTCCCCTGATGGATGGGTTTTAAGTCACCAGGATCATTGACAAGGCTCATGGTCCCCTAACTCCATGTTTTGTATATCAAAAGAGTAGGTCTTTGAGATCTTTAATTGGAGTTTTGTTTCACGGAAAATTAAGTAATGTGGGTGTGGGGTGGCATTGGATAGGGGATCCCACCAAGTTCCTCTTTTGAGTTTTCCTCTAGTGGTAGACCTTGGCCAACACCCAACCTCCTAGGTGGGGAGCAAAGCTTTGCGTAGAAACATTAATACCAAAAAATTAGTAGAGGCAACAAGTGAATGAAAATAGCCAATCTAAACCATCTTTAGACAATCCCTGAATTGCTTCTATGGATCAGGTGAAGGTATTGCCATATTTTCATGGTAGCAATATTCTGAGGTTGTGAAACACACAAAGATCCCTTATAACTACATCCATGGTTCTAAAGAGTAAACAAGTTATTTGTGCAAATAGTCACTTTGTAATGCAACTACATCACCACCATAAAATTTCCACATTAGAGTCCTAGGTCTAGAGAGGAGGAGTTCCCTTGGCCATGTTGAGTTAGGTGGAGGCACATACTTGAGGGAGAGAAACACAGATAGGTATAGGAGAAAACACTAGAGGGATCCATAGAGACCAGTGGGTATAGGTTGGTCGGGGGAAGACTTGGACTTGGGGTACTCATGGCCAACAAGAGGAGAGGATGACATATTTTATACAGCTTTAGGGATCTTTGGTGGTCTAGAGGATAGAGTAGATGAGGAGTATATGTTGATGTTCCTTTGATTGCTATTTAGTGAAGAGAAGGGGAGGTAGTATTGGTATGTATGCAAAAAGAGCCAATCATATGATGATTGTAATGGTATCACTTGTAAATGATTTGATTAACATTAAAGACATTCTTCCAATTTATTCTATTTTATTCAGTTATGAGATAATGAAATAACATTATAAATGTCTAAAGAATGATATTTACTCAATGACTTATGTCTTTGGGTTGATGACCTAAATAATGAGATCATATGAATTCCAAGAGTATATTCATTCTTGGTATGTCCCTAGTCGGATGTTATTGTGAAAGGCAGATAGACAATGATAACACTAAAGACTAGAGTGTGTGTTGGTTGATGCCAAAATCTCATTAGTCATGATATGTGATATTAAATCAAATGCATAGATGCTTGTTAGAGAACAATGTATCAGACAGACCCACCATAAGAGTGATACATGGAAACCATATTCGGTAGTTAGAATCATCTCTTATAGTGTTGGTGGTGATTGTAGTTCTTAGACCTAAAGTCACTACACTCATCACATGTTGTTCGGTGTGCTTTGACATCATCCACCATGATTCTAAATAAGGGTTGCCATAAAGGTGATGATCAGATACAATGTGCCACATGGGGATGGCTTTGAGTGATAGAGATGGGATTTGTCCCTCCTACAATAGTATGATATCCCAGCCACTTGATAAGTGAGACATGGAAATGCATGTCTATGCACATGTCAATCAATATGTGATATTGAACTTACATATATTTCAGACTATAATGCCCGGGCCCACTGCCCAAGGCTCTAGTAGAGTTTTAGGAATGACGACTGGCCCCACAGACCACCACTAGCCTTAACGATGCACTTTATCCTCACTCACGTGCATGCCAGGATCAACTTCCTGACAGGTCACCCATCCCAGTACTACTCCGAGTTGAGCATGCTTAACTATGGAGTTCTTACTGATGGGATCCCAGAAAAGGAGGTGCACCTTGGTGATATGGGTAGTCCAATCATTCCTTTTAAGATCAACTTATCCAAGGCCTCAATTCTTGGGATGTTACAATCTCCCCCACTTAGACTCTTGATGTCCTCGTCAAGGCTCAACTATATGGCCTCATAATCTAACCCCATTTATGTAAAAACCCACAATGGCCAATGGACACTCAACTCCCAATCATGGAATACCAATGCAAGGGTGGCTACGTCAACCATGGACAACCCTTTCCTTCATGCCTGGACCACACGACTCAAGAATGGCATGCCATGCCCATGTGGGCCCCACCTACTGGAGGGGTTATAGCTCTGATACCATTTGTAACACATGTGCCCACTGCCCAAGGCTCTAGTAAAGTTTCAGGAATGACGACTAGCCCCATAGACCACCACTAGCCTTGACTACGTGCTTTGTCCTCACTCACGTGCATGCCAAGATCAACTTCCTGACAGGTCACCCATCCCAGTACTACTCCAAGATGAGCACGCTTAACTATGGAGTTTTTAGTGATGGGATCCCAGAAAAGGAGGTGCACCTTGGTGATATGGGTAGTCCAATCATTCCTTTTAAGATCAACTTATCCAAGGCCTCAAATCCTGGGATGTTACACAACCAATCTGCTTTAGTTCAAGGAATAGAGATAGAATGTTGAAGAGAATGACTATTCCATGCCTCAAGTTCAATTTGGATATCAGTGACAAAAGAACTATACAAACACTATAACACCAATCACAGATAGTAGGTTGATGTGGTTCTCCAACTTTGCATTTACTTGGGTAGCAATGATGTGTTACTAGACGCCACTCTTTGCTTGTGATGTCATAAAGTGGTTATAGACACTCATAGCTAATGTAAAATGGAACCTATACGGTCACACATAAAATATTCACTTGGAATATGAGTTTAATCATGAATGATAACTAAATTGATTACTAAAGTGTTTCAATAAGCAATCTAAGAAACAAATTGACTAACTGGATTTTAGACCGACCGGTTGGAGTGTCAGGTTGATTGCAAATTACATTGCCTACATTTTAGATGAACCAGGGCACGAACTGTCTGGTTCTCTTAGTGAACTAATAGGTTCAAGGTTTCCAGATGACCATTCATGAGATGAGCTATCTGGTTCATGGATCGATTCAATTTCTTCAAGTATTAGTCATGACGCCATGTTGTGCATCATTTGGATTAGAATTGTCAATACAATTGCGATTGGGAAACATGATGAAACGACTGGTCCAGTGGGTGAACTAATAGGCCCACATGCCAACCAATTGGTTCACTTGTGAACTGACCATTTTTCCACTCGTAGGTTGCAAAAATTCATGAAAGTTTGGTACCTTACACTCCCACATAGACTGGGAACCCTGACCTGACCCTCCTATAAATAGAGGGATATTGGGGGCTTCCTAGAGACGCAACTCAATTGCTTCTAAAAATTGTTTGTCTTCTCTGGTTGTGGTAACCAAGAGAACCAAGCAAGTCCTACCTGATAAAGGGAAGGATAGCATAAGAGAACAATTGTGGGAGACAAAGTTGGTGACTAGTACTCCAATGTGAAAGGAGAACTCGTTGTTCATTTTCTAGAAGGACATGATTCTAGGTGGTCCATATGGACTACTCTAGAGGCATGTAGCTTTTCTTTCTTGGAGGACAATGTCAAACTGTTGTCCATGGCGATCAACTAGGAGCTACTGCAAACGTTGTTCGAGATAGACTAGAGGAATTACACAAGATGACAAGGAGATTACCACTTCACTCCTCCAGGACCAGGTATATCTTCTAAACCATCCTTCCCATTACATAGTTACTGATGCGTTCCATTGGTTTAAGGATAATATGGTAGGAAAATTTTGTTTATTCTTCCTATTCTATCATTATATTTGCTTACATGTAGCAAGGAGATTGAAGGGTTAAGAAGTTCCCAACCTACCTGTGTAATCTACCAAAACCTAGGATCTTAACCTAGTTCCCTGACTAAGAGGTTAGTAAGCTTGGTTTCTTAATTTGACAAAACAAGGATACATACAAACCCTAATAAACTAATCGATATCTTAATGAACATTAAATACACATGTAACACATGTATAAACTCGAGCTAAGGTTACATGAATATATATCATACTCTGAACCTACAAACCCTCACATGTGGAAGAATTTGTGAAACCCAAATCCAAACTTGTAATCATCCAACCCTATCATGTGCATCTTTAATAATATTCAAAGATACATTAGTAACATTAGGAATGAACCTAATAACCTAAACACAACTTAATATGCAACTAATGATTTAAATGCGCATAATTAGTACTCGAATGTGAATCAATAGGAATGGATAATCCATGCATGTTCATATAAGTGAATAGTGATTAATGTGACATAATTTAGGTTAATGTTCAAATTAATAGACAAATGAAATTAATTAATAAAACGTCATAATTCATATAATATAATATCATGTGATGTTCATGGTAGAAAAATGATAAGAACTGGACCTTTAGCCCTAAATATTGATGGTTAATGTAATGTAGAATTATTTATTTTAAGACAAGTGAGTGAAACTCAAATTGTACTAAAACTCATAAAAAAAAGTCTAAAATGTTAGATCTAACTTAAATATTAGTTTTCTTGGGTATCAATTAGCTAGGATACCAAATTTGAACCCTATTGGGTAATCCTAACTATTCTAATTTAAATAAGAATAAAAAATATTAATCATTGTGCCTTTGTAAGGTGTATGGCCTAAAGTTGTGGCTTTATTTCAAATGCCACAACTGACTTATATGCTACATGCATTTTGATTTCCAATTTTCCTATTGTCTCACGTGTCTTAGCCGAATTTAGGCTCCCTCTGAGCGGTTGGATTGTGATTGGATGGCGTCCTCACCTTCTCCTACATTGTAGAAACTACTACTTGTTTTCCCTTCTCAGTTTTCCAGATTCCTTTTCTCCATTATTTCTCCTCTTACTCTACCTTTCCCTTCCTCTTCTCCTCCAGTTTCCTCTATACCACCTTCCCCAAATCATTCTAGACCTAATGACTATTCAAGTCCTTGGGTTTGTGACAATTAACGCATAGACCTTAGCCACCCTTTTCTTCCCCTGCTCCATCTCTGTTCTCAGCACCAAGATTTTCCCTTGCTCCTTTAAACCTTCATGATTACACTTTTCTTTCTAGAGACCATCCCCAGACCCTTGGGATCTGACATATAACTATAAAAGTCCCCCATTATACAAACTCAACACCACTTCAAACTCCATCGGGTGTTGTAGTTCTCTCTTAGTTGTCGCCACATTATGTGCTTCTAAGGTCCCTACCTGGTTATTGGATACTCTTCACTAGGATAAGGTGAAACTTCTCTCTAGGCAAAATCGACCTCAGAGTGGGTGAGATATCCCCCCTTATGCTTCTCCTATGAATATAGGATCAATGTCAGGTTTTCTGGGTGAAATTTGGTGTTTTGGAACCTTCTTTGCCTCCGCACAAGTCTATAGGGAGTTACTAACATGGATTCTTGAAATTTTGCCTTTGCTTAGTTTGGTTAAGTGAGAAACGTTTGGTCTTTAGTGGTGGTAGAGTTCCTTCATGTCCTATTTGTCTCACAGTCTAGTTCTTGTGCTAGCAAAGACCGACATAGCATCGAAATCCACGAGTTTCATCATAAAGGACCATTAGGAAATGTGTTGGAGTTTTGTGTTCTAGCTGTCAACATTTGATAAGTTAAGATGTTTTGCGGGTTGATTCAACATGAGGAAGAAAATGAGTATTGATGATTTCTTCTTTGTCTTTATTTACTTCTTCATTTTTCCTCTAAGGGTGTTTTAGTACTTTAACATGAATCCAATCCCACATTTTCATTTGGGAGAGTCTAGGCCGCATGGCTAATACTCATTGAGCCAACTCATCCTGACCACCTCTTAATAAAATAATAAGGTTTTTACATGTGGCGTTTCCCAAATTCCTCATTGGTTGGATTTTATAAAATTTATATAAGTTATATATAATTCAAAAATATAAATTTCTCCATCTATCCCCAATTTCATTAACTAATTTTGATATAATAAATATATGCTTTTTATGGAATTCTATAATTTGCTAAAGTTTCTTCACAAATAATCTATAAGCCAGAAAAATAAAGTAAAATATGCTATAAACTCAGAAAAATATAATCACAAAATCATGTGGTTTTGATAACTCCTTAATAAATTAAAGGTGATTTTTAATGTTATTACAATTAGTGTATACCTAACCCTAATCTCATATATGCCTTTATGAGGTTACTTGTGGGATGAGATGTAGTTATGGTTTTCACCTTGGACATATGTACACTTCATATGAGGCATGTTGCATTTCCTAATATTTACATTGAGAAATCACTCATAATTACCACTCTCTTAGTCCTATGGACAAATTAGCCTACACAATTGCTCTCTCTTTTGAGAATTCATTTCATGTGAAATATTCTATGTTGATTTTGATCTTGTAGTCATTTTACTTTATTGGATATTCTTATTGACTCTTATTTATACTTTTCTCATTTTATTCCATTTGGAAAATCTAATTTGAGTATATGATGATCTAATCTTCTTGTGGTGGACTTTATGATCTTATGTTGCATCTTTTGTGTGGAAATGATTGGATATTTGGTTGTCGATCCTCAACCCCACATTATAACATGTTGGATGTTCTCAACTTGTAATTTCACTTTGAATAAAAATTAAATTTCCTTTCTCTATTGAGTGTAGGGGTTAGATTAATATTATTTCTTGTAGTGGTACATGTGTACAACCATACAAAAAACATGTTTGTTCCGCCTTGAGTGTGCTTTTCCACTCATGATATATATAGGGGGCACTTATTCCTCCCGTGGTGTACTTTTCCCACCCAACATTTTTACATTGAGATCCTACACTGTCCCAACCCTGCTTGAAATAACTTTAGTCTCTATTTTTTGCATGTAGTGCTTATATTTTTTATATTGTTTTAAGACAAAAAACACTTACTATTTATCTTCATTATGTGTCTATCATTTGATATCCACTTGGATAGTACTTTTCTTCTTCTGCACGAAGCCTTGTTATATTTGATATTATTTTTCCCTTATATTGCTCAATCCCCGATTAATATGCTCATACCAACTTATATGTTGATAGTTTCCATTCTTATCTTCTCTTATGGGGTATGCTTCTATCCCCATATGTAGGACATGGAGGACATGACATGCAGATGTGGAAATATCATATGGATATTACTCTTAGTGGGAGATAGACTTGAGATAGCTAGATATCCCTCTAATTAGATCCTTATGTTGTTTCTTTCACATAAACCTCAAGTTGGAGAATATTATATGCACTTGATAATTTGAATAAAGTCATGATTTATATTTCTCTGTTATACTTTGGTTATTTTGTATACAATCATTTCATAATTGAAAAATTTACACCTAATTTAGAATACATTTTAGTTTGTTTGGATTAGATGGTTTATTTCTTAGATTCAGTAGGGAGTGGATCCCCTCTTCGGTCCCACTCCTTACAAGATGGTATCTGATCCATAGTAGTCAGAATCTGACTATTTCAAATTTTCCTCCCTAATCAGAATTCTTACCTCACATAGTCACCCTCTAGGTGAGATGTTTACCCTATAATTGAAGTATGATATTCATGACATGATAAGGTCAATTTTGATTTATATGAGGTACACATAATAATCATGATTAGTTATCACCTAATGTGTGTTGATCCATAATCTCATACAATATATAGGTTAGTGATGAGATATCTCTTTATATATTATGGAAATTATCCTTAGGATGGAGGATTTTGGTAGTGATGAATAACATATGAGAATGTTAAGTGGTTAACCCTACCATAATGAGACTTTAGCTGATCATACGTTATAATGAAGATTAGTTATGGCATGTATCTTTGGATGTTATGAGGTTTTCCTTGAGGATGGAGAAATATCATGAGGTTATTGAAGTAGTAGGATAAGTATATCTTAAATGGATAATTGTGACTTGATTCTTTCTTTGAGTTTGGGTCCTATCAATTTTATATCACAAAGTTTTGGCAACAAATTATTTTTCTTTAAAATATTATATGTATATAAGAAAAATTCCTAGATTTTATTAAGGTTTTCTTGAACTAAGTACAATGAAGAAATGTGTGAAGTTTTAATATAGAAACCCTAGAATTAGTTGGAATAGAAATATCAAACCTATTTTTGGCTATGAAGTGGTGACTAGGTATATGTCAAATTATTTAAAGGTTTAGTTTACCTACTACTTTTTACACTATGATCTTTAGTTTTGAGATTTGAATCATAGGGTTGTTAGGTTAGAAACACAAGGACCTAAAACTCAACCCTATGTGGATTAGATTGTTTGGTTAGAGGTATGACCTATATATATCAAAAACATACCCATGTGTTTGATATAAAATCCTAAGACCTTTAGTTTTGTCTAGGTTTGCTTACTAAGTTAAACCTTCTAAGGGGTGGATTCATGTGACCTATAGACTCTAAGTTGTAATTCAACAATAAGGGTTGTTTGAGCATAATGATAGATGCATTCACTAACCCTTAGTAGATTTACCAATAAATGTTTGATAGATATAACAACCACCTAATTAAGACAGTGAATGAAATCATCTAAGTTGGCCATGTGAATAGTAATTAAAAGAAGTTTTGCATATTGGATTTTAACTTGCATATAGAGGTGAGCATAAATAATTCAAGGTAGTAGTTATATTTTAAGGTATTAATGGATCCTTTTTTTGATAAACCTAGGTTAAAAACTTTAACAATGTCATGTGTAACCTTGACCCGCTTGGTCACAATAAATGGAGGTGTATATAAATTGAGTATAGAATAATCCTAATATGTATGGTTAATGTGTTACTAAACTTTACAATAATTCATTCAATTAGTTACATATAAAATAGTACTCAAATATATAATGAAACCCTAAATTTACACTTTAACTGTAATTTGAAAAAATATTGTAAGTAATGGCTAGATTAAGAGATACATAATAACTAATTCACTTTGGGGATTTGAAAATTTGTTCAACATAATTGATAACCATAATAAAAAGAATGGGGATCTATATTCATAATGCACTCTTGATCTACCCAACTGCATAATCCTTAAAATAAGATGTATGTGAAGATAACGATAACAAATTTAACATCACAAAGTATGTAACTCTAGTAGATGTGATGATATTTACAAAACCCTATGTTTTGACTTAACTCTTTTATGTTTAGCTTGTAGTGAGAAAAGATAGTGGAAATAAGATGCTTGGTCTAACACAGTTACATCTTCGTCATTGGTGACTCTTTACTCTAGATTTTGAAACTTTGGATTTCAAGGAAAAAATCCTCTTTAAGGGTTGGAGTGTTTTAACACACCAAAACCTAGGATCTTATCATATTTCCCTGACTAAGAGGTTAGTAATCTTAGTTTCTTAGTTTTGACCAAACAAGCATACATACAAACCCTAATACACTAGTCTATTGACATTGATCGGTGGGAGGAGCTAAGCATTCTTATTAACCTCATGGGGGATATCTCATGGATCATATGTGGAAACTTTAATTCCCACAGGTATAGTGATGAAAGGTTTCATGGTCAAGAACCTGATAAGAGGGTGTTGAGAGATTTCAATGAGTGGATTGCATCTACTGGCCTAAATGAAATACCTTTCACTAAGGTAAATTAAATAATGGTGGATAATCAAGAGGGTATACAAAGTTAATGGTTTTGATTAGATAAAAGGTTCACCATAAAAGATTGGACATTGGGATGTGGAATAACAAAATATATCTCATTAGGACTAAGCATTTGAATCACTCTCCTATACTCTACCACATTGTCACCAGTAGGGATGGGGGAAAACCACCATGTTTCTAATTCCAAAATAAGTGGCTTAGACATGAAGATATTCTTAATTACCAAATAACATTGGGTTATGGACTCCTGGGATGATATGTCTAATAGAATTTTTTGGAAAAACGAAATAATTTTGTAAATATCTTAAAGTTTGAAACAAATAGATAGTTTGAGATATTTTATAGTGGGTCAAGATCTGTTAGGGTAGAGTTCATCAACTACAACCAAGTTTAGATGACTCATCATCCAAAGATGACCTACAAAAGCTCAAATGGGTAGTGAAAAAGCTTAAAGGATTACACACATAGGAGGAGTGATTTTGGAGAGAAAGACCAGCCATTAGATGGATTAGAGAGGAGGATACAAACAAAAAACTATTCCATGCTCACATTAAAGGTAAGAATAGGAGGTCTAAGGTAGACTGTCTTTGAAACAGATATGAATCATTACCGGTTACAAATGATATGGTTATATAGGAATCAATTAATTACATTACCAATATTTTCACTTATGGGGCTTCCCTTAAAGATG
Source organism: Alisma plantago-aquatica (assembly GCA_963693085.1). Lineage (NCBI taxonomy): Eukaryota > Viridiplantae > Streptophyta > Magnoliopsida > Alismatales > Alismataceae > Alisma > Alisma plantago-aquatica. The sequence continues at coordinate 1,572,674,901 of OY856409.1, forward strand.
ATACATATATTAGTATTGTTGTATCTTAGGTCAGTGATGAGGATAACATGAATTTACTCAAACTAGATATGAAAGATGAAGTTATAGACATGATTATGAGAATGAATCTGAGTAGTGAGTCTAAGCTAGATGGTCTCTCCATGGTCTTCTACTAGTTTGCTTGGAAAATTGTGAAAAATGATATGATTGAGTTGATCAACCATTCCCTTAAAGGTTTCAATGTACATAGGATCTTGAAATGTGGAAGACTAATCCTAACTCCAATAAATGAAAACCTGAGAGTATTAAGGATTGTTGGCCTATTAGTGTGGGTTATGTCTCTCTTAGGGTCATCTTGAGGGTAATACTATCTATATTATCAATGGTCAAACCTAGACTAACATCCTTAGAGAAAGTGCCCTTTATTCAAGATAAGAACATTGGAAACAATATCCAACCAGCACAAGAGAAAAAACATGACCTCAATATGGGGTCCAAGGATATGAGAATGCGGTGCTTAAGTGCACATGTTAAAATTCATTGATAGAGTTGAAAGGAACTTCATTGTGATTACCCTTGTAACGTCCCAATATTTGAGGCCTCAGATAAAATGATCTTAAAATGAATTATTGGACTATCCACATTACCAAGGTGCAAGTCCTTTTTAGGGAGCCCATCACTAAAGAACTCTGTGGTTAAGTGTGCCTAGCCTAGAGTAGCATTGGGATGAGTAACCAATCAAGAAGTTTTTCTTAGCTTGTGTGCGAGTGAGGACAAAGCACATAGTTAACTCTAGTGGGGGTTTGTGGGTCCCATCTTCATTCCTAAAACTCTACTAGACCCTTTGGTAGTGGTATCAGGCATTACAAATGGTATTAGAGCCATAACCCCTCCAGTAGGTGGGGCCAACTTGAGCATGTGGCATGCCATTTTTGAGCGTGCGGTCCATGCATGTTGGAAACATTCGGGTCATTTGGGTCTGCACCAAAACTACTAATTCAAGGGTGTACATGGGCCATTTGGGTCTGCACTAAAATGTGGATAGATTGTAAGGCTATATAGTTGAGCCATGACGAGGACGTCAAGATTCTAAGCAGGGGAGATTGTAACGTCCTGATATTTGAGGCCTCAGATAAAATGATCTTAAAAGGAATGATTAGACTACCCAAATTACCAAGGTGGATCTCCTTTTTAGGGAGCCCATCCCTATAGAACTCTATGGTTAAGCGTGCTAAGCCCATAGTAGTACTAGGATGTGTGATCCATCGGGAAGTTTTTCCCAGCTTGTGTGTGAGTGAGGACAAAGTGAAAATTTAAGGATGGTGGTGCTCTATGGGGTCAATCATCATTCCTAAAACTCTACTAGAGCCTTGGGCAGTGGGCTCCAGCATTACAACCCTTTAGGAGTTTGGTTTTTCTTATAAAGTGATAAAAGTCATCACGAACATAGTTTGTGATCCTTAGTTTTTGTATCTACATTAACAGAATCATAAACAGGCTCTTCCAATATTCTAGGGGCCCAATCCAAGGTGGTCTCTTATCACTGATCCTCTTCATCCTATGTGAGGAAGTTATAGGTAGGTACATTAGACAGGAGGTATAAAGTAATAGAGTCGCTCGGTTTAGGACCTAAGGGGATTTCCTAGACTCTTCTCACTTCAAGTTTGCAGACAACCTTATCCTTTTTTTTAACCCTACTGGAGCTCAAGGATGAGGTTAGATGAAGTCTTAGAAAAGTATGAGTTTTCTTTTGTGGTAAAAAAGAAAAAGCATCTCTTGGGATGATTGGTAATACCTAAAATCTTAGATAAGAAAACTCCTGCAACGTTTGGATGTGCAGAGGGTAGTGTCATGAGAAAATACTATCACATGTTGGTGATTAGAGGCAGAATCATTATTCAACACTTTTACAACTTGACGAGAAAGATCATGAAAGGGATTAATTATTGGAAATGGCATTTACTTTCCTTTTTGGGTTGGATAACTCTTATAAAATTAGCCTTATCATCGATACCCACTCATTATCTGAATGCTTGTACGGTTTGGAAATACACCTTGAGGGATATGGAGATGAAGTTGGCAACCTTCCTTTGGAAGTCTAGGGAGGGTTATAATAGGTGTCATTGTGTTACATTGGGCTTAATAACTTCACAAATACATGAGAGGGGATTGGTTATGAATAAGCTACAAGAGAGAAAAAATAGGTAACCTTATGAAGGTGGGATATAATATTTTACAAGGCACCTCACTTTCAGCGAGGTGTTGTATTAAGAAATATGGAAAGGCTAGATGGGACCTCAGATCTACCCACTGATGGAACCTTAAGAAGGGGGATGGCCTCACCAGTATACTGTAAGAATCTAGAACTTCCATTGGTTATGAAGAACATAAATGTAACATCTTTGCAAGAAATGTTCCTTTTCTAGGGATCCCTTTGGGGTGAGGATTGGATGGACCAATGGAGCATTTATGACATGGACATTGATATGAACATCATGATTCAAGACCTTTCTGATGACAATGGGGAGTGGAGTCCTTTGGAACTATATGGTATTATTAATGATGATGGTGTGATGGACATTAAAAATTGTCATGGTTCTCTTAGAGGGGAGGATAAACAACCTTGGATGATTGATTATAATGGGCACTTCTCTCTTCAATTTTCTATAGAAATCCTTTAGAGGGAGAGAACACCCCTTAACCCAACAGTTGGATAGATGTCTAGTTGGATGTGGAACCCATCCCTACCCCTAAAAATCTCCACCTTTATATGGAAGATAGTTTACAAGGCTATACCTTCTGATGATAGGATTAGATCATTCCACATCCCTTCTTTCTCCATATGTGAGTGTTGTCGTCTCTTTGAGGAAAAATCTTCTGACCACCTTTTAATTAGAGGGAATATAGCTATGTACGTTTGGGTTGAGGGGCAGACCATCCTTGATTTGATCTGCTTCACCATCATGGGATCCTTTGTTTTAGCTCTAAATCATTATTGGGCCTAAGTAGATTGGGTTTTACTAACTCAACTTTCTGAGGGAGGGGTGGCTTCCTTTAATCATCATTTAGTGCACATGGACCAATAAATTATCTAGTAGGTCTGGTGGATGGAAGATAGAAGGGATGATGATATGGCATAGAGTGTATCATATTTGCATCACCATTTATGATGGTATCCCTCCTAGGTTGGTTGGGGTGCCAAGAAGTAGATGGATCTTTGGAGAAGGAGGGGTTTCTTGTAACATCCCCAATTCCAGGTACAAATCATTATTTCTTTTTTTAACCCTTACTTTGATAAATACATCATGGAGATCATTTTTCATGCTTTACATTGAATTAGATAACTTTTGACCATCAAACCCTAGATTGACTCGAGTTGGGTTCCATAGAGTTGAAGACATGTGGAATTGCAAGCTTAATACCTCAATTAGCTAACTTATAAGAAAAAATGATAATTTAGATTACTTTACTCTAGATTAGTGAATTAGGATAGACTTGGTTATTATATAAGACTAGGATCGAGTCTAGGTGGAAGATTTGACCACCTTTGACCATTAGATCTAATTCATTTCATTAATTGAATGAATTATGCCCTATGGTTAAATAATAGCTAAAGCAACCTCAAAACCCAAATCTAAGCCCATAATTGAGTTCCTCATTGCTTAATTAGTCAACCCTCAAACTTTGGGTTCATTTAGACATCAAATGCACCCCAAATTAGACCCTAATAGATTTTATATGTTTTTACTCTAAAGTTTGGTCGATTAATTGATTTATTTTGATCATAGCCGGACCAAGGTACTGGGTCGGGTTTATTTCCAGTTTTCTTACTCTAGGTAGAAGGACCTGGTCATCCCCTACCTCCTACTTTCTAGCTCGTGCGAGATAAGCAATGCTGGTCTATTTTGCAGGCTGCTCTCGCACGCTAGGCTAATCCTTTCAATGTGATTTCTTCGCCAAAAAACTCCACGCGTCCTCGCGAGCAAGCCGATCCCTTACTCGTCCCCCATTGAACCCTAAGGCAAAAATTCCTATTTGAACACCAAGCAGCCATTGCGGCCACTTTCTGAAACCCCAACTCCGGTGCTCCACTTCGCATCTCCCGCTCCAGAAACTATCTCTGACGCCCCCTCTTGCTTCCTCTTCAGTCAATTTCATGTGTGGGCATCTTGAAGCTACTGTCAGTGCAGGTCACCTTATCCGGTGAGGACATCAAGTAGTTGCTAGAATTCTCCTCCTCAGTCAAATCCACCGTGAGGTAACCATCTACGGACCCCCCTCTTTCATTTAGTGTAATTAGTTTTCCCCGAATCGCTCTATGTGTCTGGGTCAACAAACTTGCCATTGTCCCCTATTTTTGGCTGTTGTCGGTGGGATTTTCGACACCTCCCGCTTTGGTTTTGGACTCTGAGACCCATCACAGATTTTCTCCTGATGTAAGGGACGTTCTGGGGTTCCCGCAGGGTGGCTAGGACCTCCTGTTTGTTCTGACCCCTACGTCGCTTGGTTCTATGAATGGTGGTGGTTCTCTGCTGGTTTTCTTTGGTCTCACCGATTGTCGGACTTTCATGTGTCTGCTACTTTGCGCACCCCTCTATAGGGTGGCACCTTGCTAAGTCCTAGCATCACATCTTGTTTCTCACTAAGTTCCCCTTCACTGCGGTCAGTACCTGGTCTTTCCTTGGTCGTCGCCACTTGGGACTCATCTTGACCCCGACTACCTTAGGGCCAAAGCGATGGTCCTCCAGGTCTAGGGTGAAGAGTTGTAGGCAGTGAGCTTTGTGCTCCTTCACCTGGGACCCTGGGATCGAAGGTTGTCACCTTGGCCTGAGCTCTATGGAGCAGCCATGGTGCTGAATGCAGGGCATGGTGGCCAATATATGAATGTCACGCCCATGAGGGCATATCGGTAATTTTTGCTTTCATGTGACTCTATCAACTGAACTTAGGTCCCCTTTATTTCTCTATATTATGTGTGATAGCGAACCCTTAATGATCTACATATTCATTCAGGGGTAAATTTGGTATTTGACAATTCAATTTAGTAAATAGCCAGAAATATTTAAACTTATAAAATTCATAATAAATTACTGGTTTGTCCAAATAATACCTATAAATATGTTTTTGAAATCAGAAAAATACACCTGATTTATTGGGACAGGTTTCATGCCCAGATTTGCAATCTACTATAGGGTCAATTTCTAAGTAAAAGATTTAATACATCTTATAATAGAGTGCGCACATATTATGACTAGGTTGAGACAACCCCGACCCTGTGCCTAAAAGTGCCCAATTGAGCTCAAATTATATATATAATCTATTAATAAAACATTTAAGAAGATCAACAATTTAAATTCTAAAGAAAGTGTTACATAATGGATAACCATTGAGGTGTATAGTGTGATCTATACGCTCGAGTGTATTCTAGCCTGACTCTCTCTCTCTATTCTAGAGAGAGAGAGTCAAGCAGGAGTATGCACCTCAATGGGTTTTTTTAAAGTAAGAAATTTTGAGAATCTAAACAATTAATCCTCTTAAAATCTTATGAGTAGCTTATGTATAAAATGTGAGCTCATTTGGACACTTATATGTCATGCATATAAAGAGAGAAAAAATGATGCATTTCAAATTAGTTTTGAGCATAGATTTTGCCTCCCTTAGAGAAGTGACTTAGACTCATCCAAATGGGCTCAAATTTTGTATGTGGCCTAATATTATTACGCAAATTAAGATAAATGGTTTATATTTTGCATAAAATTGATCCAGGTAGGCATACACCATTGGGGTGCAGGGTGCAATCCGTACAATCAAATGTATTCTAGACTGACTCTCTCTATATATATATACACACATATACACACACATACACACATATATATACATATATATATATATATATATATATATATATATATATATATATATATATATATATATATATATATATATATATATATATATATATATATATATATATATATATATATATATATATATATATATATATATATATATATAGACAAACGTACACATATATACTATTGGTATGCATGCCCATAAAGCCAATCATATGATGATTACAATGGGGCATCGTATGCTATATTTGATAATGATAAAGGTACTCCCATCTATTATGTTTGTCTCAATGATGAGATGATGGAACAAACATGATAATATGTCTAATGAATGATGTTTCTTGATGATATATGTTTTTAGGTTGAGGACTTGAATAATGAGATCATATGTATGATAAGAGCACATGCATTCTTGTTATGTCCCTTGTCAAATATAACTGTGGAATCAAAATATAAAACATTAATACATAAAACTAGAGTGTGTGGTTACTAATGATAGAGTCTCATTAGTTATGATATGTGATATCAAGTCAAACACACAGGTACATGTTAAGAATAGTGTATCAGATAGGCCCACCATGAGAGTGGTACATGGAGACCATGGAATGGTCATCAGAATAAGCTCACATAGTGATAGTGGTAATTGTGTTTCTTAGACCTGCAGTCACTATACTCATCACTTATTGTCCGATGTATTTTGACATCATCCAACATGACCTTGGATAAGGTTTGCAATAAAGGTGATGCTCAGATGCATTATGATACATGGGTATTGAGTGTGAGTAATGTAGATGGCATTTGTCCCACGTACATGAGATTTATATCTTGGCCACCTGAAAAGAGAGACTGAGAAATTTATGACCATACTCATGTGATTCAATATGTGATAAGGGAGCTCACATACATGTCATATAGTCTGCTCTAGTTCAAGGAACATGGATTGAAAGTTGAAGAGAATGACTATTCCATGCCTAGAGTTCAATCCAGATATCAAAGAAAAAGGAATTATATGATCACTGTAACACTTATCATGGATTGTAGGATGGAGTTGTTATCCAAATTTCCAATTACTTGGGTGGAAATGGTGTGGTGCTAAATGTCAATCCTTGCTTGTGATGTCATAGGTTAGTTATGGACAGTCACTGTCAACATAATTTGGGACCTATAGGGTCACACAGATAGGACACATCTAAAAAAGTAGTATACTTATAAATAGGCTTTAACTTGATTACTAAAGCATTTAGGTATTCAATTTTAACAACATTGGTTGTATATTGGATGAGCTTGAAAATGAAATGAAATGACCTATTCATTAATTGAAACAACAATTTCAAAAGTGAAATGACTGGTTCATCATCTGGGTTTCCCGGTCTAATGATCAATATGATTAGATCAAGGATTGATTCTGCCTTCATGTTGTGCATTAATCAAATAATGAATTCCAATGTGGTTGAAAATAGGAAAGCTAGTGAATCGTCTGGTTTAAGGGTTGAACCCACCAGTTCACCATTTGTAGCTTCTAGAAAATTCATGAAATTTCATCTCTTCAGATCCCAGATGAACTAGAAACTCTGACCCTGGTCATCTTATATGAAGGGGGGAAATCTAGGCTTTTAGAGACACAATAATAAGATCTAACAATTATTGTCCTATTTGGTTGTGGTTACCAAGATAGCCCGAGCAAGTCCTACCATAAATGGGAGGGACAATAAGGGAGACACAATGTGGGAGAGAAAATCAACCCTATTAGGTTGACATTCAAAGGATAACTCCTTCCCGTTGGCTCTGATAACACAATGTGGAGTTCTTGGTGGTCCGTGTGGATTATGTAGAGGCAAAGAGGCCTTTTCTTTTTGCTAGGAGGACATCATCAACTGACTTCCATGGTGTTGCATCAGGAGGCCATTGCTGACAACTACTCAAATGTTGTTTGAAGAAGAAGCACACTACCACATCACTTGTTGTTTAATGTATTTGACATCAACCAACATGACCTTGAATAAGGGTTTTTATAAAGGTCATGCTCAGGTGGATTGTGACACAAGTGGACTAAGTATGAGTGATGTAGATGGTATTTGTACCTTCTCCATGAGATTAATAACCATGACACTTGATAAGATAGACTAAGAAATATATGTCCATAATCATGTGACTCAATATGTGATAAGTGAGCTCACATGCATCTTAGATAATCTGCTCTAGTTCAAGGAACATGGATTGAATGTTGAAGAGAATGAAGATTCCATGCCTCGAGTTGAATCTTGATATTAGAGACAAAGGAAGTATACAATCACTATAACAAATAGATTATATGTAACGACCCTGCCTCTCGGTAACCCCAAATTAAGGGAGACCAAGAGGTCAGAGCCGTTATCCCAATTTCTGAATCAAAGTTTCGACAAATAATCAATAAAAATTACTAAATTCTACCATACTATACTGAAAATCTGTAATAAAATAAAACTTTGCATACCTTTCCAAAAACATGGATATCTAACTTCTATCAACAACAACATTCTATTCTAACTAATCCTCCTTGCACTTTAATTCATAATTTCACAATGTAACACTTTACTATTTGTCCTTTTCCATGTCGTACCTAAAACGCCGACAAACAAAATGCCAACATAAATGAATATGTCGGTATGTGGGGAAACAATCATTGTGCAACTACGCTAACAATGTAAATAACCAAATATCATTTAACAATCAAGGTTATGTTTTAAGCAATACTACTCAATCCATACCTATCCCCTATCTCTGTGTTGTCCCTACAGTGGACTTGGATACTACCTCACTCATATGGTAGATCCTTACCCTCATGGTTGTTATAACCTCAATTTCCTAAGTATGTAATGAAAAGTGTAATTCTCTTTTGAAGAATAAATGAAATATATTTTGATTTGTGATGGATTTTGTGTGAAATGGTCTTGATTGATTTATAATGGGCTTTGTTGGCCATTGAGCCCAATTGAAAAGAAAAGAGAAATAAAAAGGAAAATGATTAAATTAATAAAAGGAAAATAGGTGAAATAGACATTTATAAGAGGATAAAGGAAAATAGTTATTTCCCAATATGGGAATTCATGCGTTTAGGATTTCTTGAGGTCCAAGGGATTCAAGATAACAAGATAATGGAAAAGGGAGAAGAAATGCTAAATTAATTTTAGATTAACAAGAAAGTCACTATGATTATCACAATTGTAATATAAATGTGTATTTTCACACCTACATGCCACCCTGATGGATGATGCAAAAAGGTCAAGCCCAGGAGGGAAGACCAATGGGCACCATGAGAGGTGACCCCAGACACCAAGCTCGGGAATGATAAGGTGGTCTATGTTGCATGACTAATGGGCACCATGAGGGGTGACCCTAGGCACCAAGCTCGGGATTGAGAAGGTTTCCTAAGGTCAATGGCAAAAGAGAAACCCTAGAGGAGGTATTCGAAGGTTAGGGCAAAAGCGGTGGATAATGACACATTGAAAACGTAAATTGGCTTGTTAATTACCTTGGTTGTGATAATTAGATTGTTATCCATATTTGTGAAATTTTGGTTGTCCCCACATACCGACATATTCTTATATGCTGACTGACGTTTTGTTTGTCAACATTTTAAGTACAACCCTAAAAAGCACAAACAGTAAAGTGACACATTGTGAAAATAAGAAATAAAGTGTAAGGAGGATTAGATAGAAGAGTTTCAAGATGTGGATAGAAATAGATTTCTAAAGTTTTTAAAAGGTACGCAAAGTTTTATTTTATATTGGATCTCAGTTTAGTTGGTAGAATTTCATAATTATTATTGATTAATTGTCGAACCTTTGATCTGGTTTATTGGGATAATGGCTCCGACCTCTTGGTCTCCCTTAATTGGGGGTTACCGGGAGGTCGGGTCGTTACATTTAGTATCACAACATAGGTTCCTGATTTAATCTTTAATAATGATTAGATTTTACAAATTCCATAGAACTGAGGGAGTTATTAGTGGATTGTTTTGAAAGACAGAGGTGTCTAGAAAAGGATCACGTCTGGGGGCTGGCAATATTTTCCTCTGCACTGCTAGTCAGAATACAAGGACTCCCAGATTTGTGTGACTGCCTGGCCGATGTCTTAGGATTTGACTTAAAATAAGATACCTTTAGGACTCTCTCATCTTGTTCATCCCTTCTCAACTCAAATGTTGTTAAGGATTTTAAGGATTAGGATTTTCTCTCTCTTCCTCACCCTCTTGAGGTATGGGTAAAGTTGATAAGGTTTAAGGAATCCTCCACCAAATTAATAAAAGATACATAATTAAGATGTCATTAAAATAAGTATAATTAGTTAAGTACAGACTAAAGGTCTATTTGTGTGCTTATGTAGATGGCTTGTACAAAGATCGTGGCTATCCCGGTTGTTGTCAACGGTGGTGGGCCTCCCCACAAAGAGAATGGATCTTCTGAGAAGAGGAAGCAGAACCATGGTGGTGAAACTTCAAAGAAGAGACAAAGACCTAAAGAAACTGTACATGAGGCCCCCAACTATGAACCAATACCCTTCAGCAACCTTGAACAAGAGGAGGGACCGAGATATGAGGAACAAGATGTGTACAAGGAGGTAGACCAGATGGAGGAGGACTAGGCTGGTGGTCCGGAATAGGATATGGTAGTCCACACTACGAATGCGGTGTGGATGGAGCAACAAAAATGGATGACTAAGGTTATTCGTGCCTTGGCCCTTAGGGAAATAGCTAGAGATGAGAATGGCGAGCCACTACCTGTTCATCCTCGACTAAGAGCCACCATCTTGGACTTTGTCAAGCTGAACATTGAGAAATTCTGGGGAGAAGATAAGTCTAAAGTGGTCGAAAAGGCGGAGGCTTGGCTGCTTGCAGTCGAGAATGGATTTTGTATGCTTGAAGTACAACCAAACAAGAAGGTTATGTTTGCTGCTCACCTCCTGGAAGGAGCAACCAAGATATGGTGGGAAAACCATATCATAGGGAGAGACTTAAGTGAAGAACCAAAGGCGTGGACCAATTTTAAGACCATGTTCACCGCTAGATTCATCCCTGTCTCATCCAAGAAGGAGAAGGAAATAGAGTTTACTAACATGACTCAAGGAAGCTCATCAGTTGCGGACTTTGGTCGCAAGTTCCGCATCCTAGAACGTTTCGGACACATGATGGATGAAGAGAGGAGGGTGGACCACTTCATAGAGCATCTGCACCCTGCCATCAAGCCCCATGTGATGGCTAGTAAGTTGAAGACCTTCTCAGAAGCCTACAACACTGCCTTGAACATGGAAAGGATGGTGATGCCTGCAAAAAATCCCTCCAAGGGATACATGGGCTTCACTGAAGGAGCTCAGGGGAAGAAGAATGAACACAAGAAGGGGCAAGGGTGCAACCACACCAAAAGCAAGCATGGACACAAGGGCAAACCCCGTGGTCACCTCCAACAATGTCACACTTGCGGACAGACACATCCTAGGAAGTGCCTCTTTGAGAAGAAGGTGTGTTTCAGATGTCAACAAGAGGGACATCATCACCAATTGCCCTCAACCTCACCCAAGAGGACCTTTGGGGTCACAACCAGTGGCAACACAACCGGTGGCTACAACACCCCCAGTAGGAGCACCAGTCAGAGCATCCCCAGCTGGAGAGAGGAGACAAGCTAGAGTGTTCAACATCGATAATGAAGAAGCCTAGACAAATGCTAATAGGCTGATCAAGGGTAATAACCCCTAGAGTTTTCCTTTTAGTCCAATAGATCATGTAGTAGCTTTTTGATGTGGTATGAACTATGTAGGCTTGCTGGAAGTCGTGGGACACAATGTAAAAGCACTTTTTGATTCTGGTTCTACTAATACTTTTATTTTAAGAAATCTGGCAACTATGCTTTGTTTGGATATCAAGGATTTGGGTTATGTTTTGGATGTCATAACCCTGAGTGGTCGTATTTATGCATCTCTTTTGAAAACCCCTATTTTCCCAGTTAAGTATCTGAACCATGATCTTCCCACTAACTTCATCCTTCTCGTTATGAATGATTTTGATGTAATCATCAGTATAGATTGGCTTTCCACCTACAGAGCCCAAATTGACTGTAGAGAGAAGAAGATTCTTATTAGGAAAATTGGCCATCCACACATCACCATTCGAGGGAGGAAGGATGTGACAACCAACCTTTATGTGTCTTCCATGAAAGTTGAACGGATGCTATCCAAGGGTTGTCGAGCCTACCTAGACATAGTTACTGTACCTGAGGTTAAGGGGCAATCCTTAGAGGAGATAGAGGTGGTTCAAAAGTATGCAGATGTGTTTCCGGATGATCTACCAGGGATTCCCCCTGGGTGGGAGGTAGATTTCTCCATCGAGTTAGCTCCTAGAACTAATCATATATCTAAGGCACCCTATAGAATCGCCCCTGCAGAGTTGCTTGAGTTGAAAACCTAGTTGCAGGAGTTGTTGGATAAAGTCTTTATCTGGCCCAGTACATCACCTTGGGGAGCACCAATCCTCTTTGTGAAGAAGAAGGATGGGTCACTTCGGATGTGTACTGATTATCGGATGATCAACCAGGCAACCATTAAGAACAAGTATCCTTTGCCTAGAATAGATGACCTTTTTGACCAACTCAAATCAACTCGAGTCTTTTACAAGATTGATTTGAGGTCAGGATACCACCAGGTGAGAGAAAGGAGTGAGGATACACTTAAAACGGCTTTCCGAACCCGATATGGCCACTATGAGTTTGTGGTCATTCCATTTGGATGTTCCAATGCACCTAGTATCTTTATGAACCTCATGAATAGTGTGTTCCACCCTTTCCTTGAATCTTTTGTGATAGTGTTCATAGATGACATTTTGGTGTACTCAGATGACCTAGCCCAACACCGTGACCACCTGGGTAGAGTCCTTGATATCCTGAGAAAGCATAAGTTTTTCGAAAAGTTCTCAAAATGTGAGTTTTGGTTAGACCAAGTCATGTTTCTTGGGCACATCATCTTAGTAGGAACAATTGCCGTAGATCCAACCAAAGTATTGACAGTTCGAGACTGGCCGTCACCAAAGAACCCCTCCGAGATTCATAGCTTCTTGGGGTTGGCCGGATAATGCTGTCGCTTCATCAAGGATTTCTTAAAGACTGTGTTGTCGCTGACCATGTTAACCCAGAAGGATGTGAAGTTCATGTGGTCTGACATATGTGAAGCTCGCTTCTAGGAGTTGAAGGAGAAGATGACCACCGTCCCTGTGTTGACTCTACCTTCCGACAATGAGGGTTTTATGATATTCACTGATGCTTCCAACATGGGACTTGGCTGTGTGTTGGAACAGAATCAACACGTGGTTGGATATGCTTCCCGACAGCTCAAGCCCAATGAGGTGAATTATCTGACACCTGACCTAGAGCTAGCTTCTATCATCCATGCCATGAAGATATGGAGGCATTACATGTACGGTGCTACCTTTGAGATCTTCACTGACCATAAGAGCTTAAGGTACCTGCTGACACAGAGAGACCTGATCCTACGACAACGACAATGGATGGAGTATATGAAGGATTACAACTTCACCATCGCCTATCATCCTGGTAAGGTGAATGTTGTAGCGGATGCTTTGAGTCAGAAACAACTTAAGTGTGCAACTGTTTTGTCCAGTCAGTGGAAGAGTTTGGAGGAGCTGGTGGAGTGGACTCCACAACTGTTACAAGATCGAGTTCGATTGGCTAATATCTAGATTACATCTGAGTTGTTAAGTGAGATCATAGCAGCACAGTTGACCAGTGAAGATCTAGACAAGATGAAAGGTTTAATGATGAAGCCACATACTAATCTATCCGTGGGAGTAGACGGAGGAATCAGGTTTGAGAATCGCATATGGGTTCCAGTGGATTCATCGATAAAGGAACGTATCTTGCAAGAGGCTCATGGATCCAAATACACAGTGCACCCAGGAACTACTAAGATGTTCAAGGACCTATAGCGGTTTTTCTGGTGGCCAAGAATGAAGAAATACAATGCAGCATGTGTGGCCAGCCGTCTTACATGTCAGATGGTGAAGGCTGAACACCAATGACCCGGCGGGCTTTTACAGTCGATAGAGATTCCAGAATGGAAATGGGAGTAGATTACCATGGATTTTGTGGTAGGTCTACCTCAGACCAGGAAAGGTCATGATGTGATATGGGTCGTGGTAGATCATCTTACCAAGTCAGCACACTTCCTTGCCTTAAAGACCACTGCTAAGGTGTTAGACCTAGTTGAGCTGTATATCAGAGAGATAGTGTGGTTGCATGGCATACCAGGATCGATCATCTCTGATAGAGACCCAAAGTTTACTTCCAAGTTGTGGAAGCAATTTCAAAAAGAACTTGGTACCAGGTTGAAGTTTAGTACCACTTATCACCCCCAGACGGATGATCAGTCAGAAAGGATGATCTAGACATTTGAAAATCTATTGAGAGCTTGTGTGCTCGATTGGGGTGGCTCATGGGAACAGTACCTTCCTTTACCTGAGTTTTCCTACAACAACAGCTACCAAGTTAGTATTAGGATGCCTCTGTATGAAGCTTTGTACAGGAGACCGTGTCAGTCCCCACTTCACTGGGATGATGTGGGAGAGAGGACCCTGTTGAGATCAGATGAGCTCCAAGTGTATGGTGATAAATTTTCTTTGATCAAGCAAAGGCTAAAGAGAGCCTAAGATCGAAAAAAGTTGTATGCTGATGCAAAGCAGATTGATGCACATTTCACTGTTGGAGAGCATGTTTTTTTGAAAATCCGACCGCTCCGAGCTATAGCTAAGAATAGAGGAAAGCTGAGTCTCCGATATGTGGGTCCGTTTGAGGTGTTAGAATGGATTGGTCAAGTTGCATATCATTTGGCGTTACCCCCTCAGTATAGCATGATGCATGATGTGTTTCACGTGTCCAACCTGAAGTGATATTTGCAAGATCTGAGCCATGTGCAGAGCATTGAACCTATCGAGCTTCAAGGGAAGCTGACCTATCTTGAGACACCTTTGTAGATTCTAGATACCAAGGTGAAAGAGCTCAGATGCAAGAATATAGAGATGGTAAAGGTTCTTTGGAGGCACCATGGATAGGATGAGGCCACATGGGAGCTGAAGGTGGACATGGAGAAAGCATACCCTGATTTGTTTGATTGATTGCTTGAATTTTGAGGACAAAATTCCTATAAGGAGGGCAGGATGTTATAACCTCAATTTCCTAAGTATGTAATGAAAAGTGTAATTCTCTTTTAAAGAATAAATGAAGTCCATTTTGATTTATGATGGATTTCATGTGAAATGGCCTTGATTGATTGATAATGGGCTTTTGTTGGCCATTGAGCCCAATTGAAAAGAAAAGAGAAATAAAAAGGAAAAGGATTAAATTAATAAAAGGAAAATAGGTGAAATAGACATTTATAAGAGGATAAAGGCAAATAGATATTCCCCAATATGGGAATTAATGCCTTTAGGATTTCTTGAGGTCCAAGGGACTCAAGATAACAAGATGATGGCAAAGGGAAAAGAAATACTAAATTAATTTTGGATTAATTGATGGATAACTTGGGAGGGAAGGAAACCTTCTCATCTATTGGAATTTGTTTCCCATATTTAGTAAATAGATAGATAATGTCAAGAAGAATTTTCCCTTAAAATTTGAGATAAAAATGAGCTATGGTTTAGGAGATATGATTTTCTCAAGTTATCTCCAAAATATGGAATTATTTTGCAAATAGGAATAAGATTTTCCTTTTTGGTTGATCGCGTGCAATGAGAGCTGTTGGATCTTGATCCAACACTTTTTGCTCATCGTGTAGTCCCACACGAACTGGGACTCTGCCGAGTTACAGAGGGATTTTCCCTCTCAATTTTCTCGCGATCCTGAGCGTTTGCAAGCCATGATTTGTTTCCTTTGAGTTCAGGAGTGGAAACCGAAGAGAACCATCCTTACTTTGTAGGGGTTTGGTCGTCGATTGGGAGAATCCCCAATCCAACATGATCTGCCTCTGACCCAATATATAGGGGAGGGTTTGTGAGGGTACCAACATGCCTACTTGCTATAGGAGGAGGTCATGACATGTTCTTGGCACACAATTGAACCTGTAAACGAGTTCAGCGAAGGGAGGTGGAGCTCCCTCACCCTTTGGCATGCTCATAGGTGGATGAGATTGCGGGTTTTCCAGATGGTTAATTGCATTGAATGAAACCTATCAGTTTGGATGTTCATACTTGCAAATTATAAAGTCACTATGATTATCACAATTGTAATATAAATGTGTATTCTCGTACCTACATGCCACCTTGATGGATGATGCAAAAAGGTCAAGCCCAGGAGGGAAGACCAATGGGTACCATGAGAGGTGACCCCAGACACCAAGCTCAAGAATGAGAAGGTGGTCTATGTTGCATGACTCATGGGCACCATGAGGGGTGACCCCAGGAACCAATCTTGAGATTGAGAAGGTGGCCTTAGGTCACTGGCAAAAGAGAAACCCTAGAGGGGGTATTCTAGGGTTAGGGAAAAAGCGGTGGAGAATGACACATTGAAAACGTAAATTGGCTTGTTAATTACCTTGGTTGTGATAATTAGATTGTTAGCCATATTTGTGAAATTTTGGTTGTCCGCACATACCAGCATATTCTTATATGCTAACTGACGTTTTATTTGTCGGAGTTTTTAGGTACAACCCTGAAAAGCACAAACAATAAAGTGAAACATTGTGAAAATAAGAAATAAAGTGTAAGGAGGATTAGATAGAAGAGTTTCAAGCTGTGGATAGAAATAGATTTCCAAAGTTTTTAAAAGGTATGCAAAGTTTTATTTTATACCAGATCTCAATTTAGTTGGAAGAATTTCATAATTATTATTAATTAATTGTTGAACCTTTGATCCGATTTATTGGGATAACAACTCTGACCTCTTGGTCTCCCTTAATTGGGGGTTATCGAGAGGTAGGTCATTACAATGGTCCTACCTCACAGGTAGCCATTACTTAGGGTTGTGGAGTTACGTGGCCCTACCTGAAGGTAGCTCAATATCTGACTCATGGTGACTTAACAGACCTACCCCGTAGGTAGCCATGTACTAAGTCATCCAATGACCTGATGGACCTACCCCATAGGTAGCCATGTACTAGGTCAACCTATCAAGCTATAGAGGGGACTAGGATCTGAGCTAGTAGGCATATATCTTAGTTGATAGTCATATCCACATTATAGTATGCATGAATTAAATTCATCCAATAGTTTAATTCAAGAAATCAATGAAAACTTCACAAATCTGTAGAATACTAGTTTGAGGTATTCATATGCGTAACAACATACCTGTCAGGCTGATTTGAGTACAAAAATAATCCAATCAATGCAAGAAATCCAATAGGAAACCAAGCACACACAAAGAGATCCTGAAATATGCATATAATTTCCTATCATAAATCATGTCATCAAGATCTATTAAACCTAGCTTGCTTCCTAGGGTTTCTAGTCCACTTTTAGGGTTTCCATTACAATTAGGGTTTTTCTTATACTTTCATCATTACAAACCCTAGTTACGCAAAATTGATCTTAAACCTTAATGATTCTAACCTATTTCTTTTAATATGCTTAGGATCATCTTCCAACAGCATAGTATCACATATATCAAATTAAAAGTGATCTTTTTCTCTTTTTCCTAAATTAGGGTTTCTAAGTGCTTAACCCTTCATATATGGTGTAAAACCCTAAATCATTCAAGGAAACATCTAGATCAGGTTCAAATTCATCATTAACTGTTCAACATGTTGCAATTGCTCAATTTCATCAATTAAGTAACATGAACTCAACCAATATGCTCAATTAGGGT
Organism: Alisma plantago-aquatica; assembly: GCA_963693085.1. Lineage (NCBI taxonomy): Eukaryota > Viridiplantae > Streptophyta > Magnoliopsida > Alismatales > Alismataceae > Alisma > Alisma plantago-aquatica. Next base: position 1,572,692,572 of record OY856409.1, read on the forward strand.
TTCAAGGTCCATTAAAGCATATTCATGTATATGGAACCTTAAATTAATTAAACTATGCATAATCATTATCCTTTTGGATCTAATGTGTCCTTTTATAATCAATAGGTTAATATCAACTTTAAACATCCATATAACATGTGAGGCCCCTAAACTCATTTAATGAGTTGAATGAGCTTAATTATCATAATTGAATGTTTAAAACCCTAATCTAACCTTGATTAGTTTTCGATTAGTTGAAATAAGCTAATTATCATGATTTTTACTTTGGGGGTGTATAGGACCTTGTGCTTGAAGTTTTGCAAAAAGAATCACCTCAATCGGACATCCGAGGTGAAAGTTATAGCATTCTTAAGAACTAGGGTTTGGTTTTGCAATTTTTCCCAGTAATATACCCCTTTAGTGGGTCGGCTACTTTGTCACTTATCTTCTTCCTTCCCAAATGATTCCTCGATAGAACAGGGAACCGATGGTAGCGGGGCACAGTGCCCCGTTCGACCAACAACTAGGGCAGAGGTGGGGGCGGCCGTTTGAGCTTGGTAGCTCGTCTCTAGTAGCTCTCCACCTCTGTCCATCCTCCTCCTTCCTTTTTCCTTTGCCCTCCCTAGTAGTGCCTGACTTGTAGAGCAGAGCCATAGCCAGCAGAAGGCTGACCAGCAGGCGAGCAGTAGTGTGGGATGGTGTCCGTTTAGGGCTCGGGAAGGGCCGATTCAGCGGCGCCTTGCTCCTCCGCCACCTCCTCATCTCCTACCTTGCTCCATCTATGTCTGACCAAGCTAGGGCGGCACCCCCTTACATGTGCTGCATCGGTCAGCCATAGCTACTGCTGTGTGCCCAACAAGGAGCTTGCAAGGAGCCCGTTTGGTGTGGGAAACACTTCAGATCCATCGCCTTGAGTCCGACCCTGAAGCCTAGGTACAAATCCGCAGCCCCCATCTTTGATTTAGCTCCTAGCTAAGCTTGTGTCTAACCTGTACGTGAAAAATATTCAAAGAAACCTTAGATGCATGCTCTAGGTCATATGTAATGCGAATGATGTAATATTTACTCAAATTGACACACTTCTCAAAGATAACATTGGAATTCCTAATTATTTATAATAATTTGTGCCATTATAGTAATTTGACTCTTATTTGAGTTATGAGATGCTCAACTCAAGAAATCATTTAGAATTTCAATTAATATTAATAATCTGTGTCGTGGTGAGTAATTATAAACTTAATCAAGCTATGCGATGCATAACTCAAGATTAGGGTTGCTGCGCATGTTTATATATTAAATCTTGCCATGATAAGTAAATAAATCTTTAATCGAGTTATGTGAGGCACGATTTAGATTTGGGGTTGATGTGCATGATTTTCGAGGAATTTTAGATAATTTACAAGTGCACAATGAGAAAAATGTTCCATGGTAGAATTTGCTTTAAAGCTCTAAAACCTACCTTTCTTGTTCCTTATGTTTAGGGTTTGCTCATTTAATGAAGAAAGGTGCTAGATGGATGAATTCCTAGCTTACTCTTGGATTTTCTACCCTACCTGCTCAATATTTCTTCTGTGCGGGGTTTCATCTTCACATTAGAGGCAAGATTTATAACTTGCTCCACGTTTATTGCTTAACATCAACTTTCTAGGTCATGTTCTTGCTTGAAAATGATGATTCATGCACTAAAAAGCTATGCTTGACTTAGATTTCAATTTTTATAATGTTCCCTATTATGATTTCAGTTATATATGAATCTGTGATCATGTGTGTGTTAGCACTAAGGTATAATGTGACTTGGATCAGGTTGTTTTGATAGCCTAGGTTCACCCCCTTAGGTCAGGTTTTGGACCAATTAGAAGTTTAATGATCAACCATTAAATACCCTGTACTCTCATGTCCGGGCGAGAAAAAGTTTGTATATGATGTTTCAAACGAATCGGACTTTTGTTAGCATATTAATACTTGTTTGTGTGGCATATACAAATATTGTTCTCATGTGTATATATGTTGTGGCTAAGGCAATAGAACAATGTGTATCAAATCCTTAGCATAGCATGGATATAAGAGATGTTGGTCTCTCATGCAAATGTTTTTGAATGAGTGTTGACGTTGAAATCGGTTTTAATTTACCCATATTTTTGGGTATGTGACTAATTAGTGATTGATTGTGTTTTACGTTTTGAGTAATTGTGTTTAGCGTGACGGGTCATGACAGGTTGGTATTAGAGCTTTAGGTTCACTGAGTCTACAGGGACACTAGGACTTAGGACTAGGATGATGTCTAAGTTAAGAATATGATATAAAAATATGGTGCATACTGCCTAATCTCAGTATTTGGGTGCCCTGGCCAGGTATTCAATTATTGAAGAAAGGTAAGTATGGAACTCTTAGATTGTTATCTTTTTTATTACTCTGATCAAGTAGTCATTTTGAGACAATCTAAAGAGCATAACGAATAAGAAATCATGGTGTGAATATCACAATCCTACTTTAAAGAAGATGAGAATTACATCATTATCTATGAAAACTTGAATGTTTGGTTAATACAAGAGAATGATACAACACCATGAAATCTAAATCTGAATAAAATAAGGAAAAGAGTTGTTCTTGAAGATGTGATTCAAGAAGATAATAAAGTAAAAGATAGATAAGTCTATGCTTATAAAGTGAATCAAGTTATGAAATCCACATAAGATAGAGAGAACTTCTATAACAAGTACAAAATGAGATGATGAATGGGAACAATGACAAAGAAATAAGGTGGAACCTGAGTAAATTTCAGGCCAACCTATGTGTGTAAGAAAGTTTTAATGAAAAATCAGCATGTCATGTGAAATAAATTAAGGGATATGATCCCTATTTAATGAAGCAAACGTCAAATATAAATATTTACCAGTTGATAAGTGGTTGAGAAATATAATAAAATAAGAGAACATACCCAAGTGGAATAAATAGTCATCAAGGAAGAAGCAATGAGATATGTTAATCATGATGATTCCTATGCTAATGACAAGGAACCCGAAATGAAAAAGGTAAAATGATACATAATAAGTTGTAATATGCATAATGAAAATAGAATTGGTTACTTTTTTGTTAGTGACCCTGAACAATGTTGCTATGATGTGGGAAGTATGTTTCCCTTTGTGTCTTTCCTTTTCAGGGAACAAATTTCAAGTGGACCATTGCCACTTGGTATGTGTGGATTCATTCTAAACATGAGGATGGATATCTTACTATAGAATAAGGTTGTTTGGACTATGGTTCCACGATCATAGAGTTTGAGATGATTTTGCTTTTGAGCCTTCCAATAATTAGGAAGACTCCTCTTATATGTCTTGATATTTGTTATGTTGGTAAAAGTAGATGAGATACGGATGTAAGTTCCTTATAGCGCATGAGGTGGATACCAAGGTAATGAATCCTAGTATCCGAGATGTATCAATAATATGAGAAATATGTGAAGGCTGGAGATGTTTATTAAATGAACATTCCAAGTGTTCCTCTCCCTTAGAGAAAGAGAGTTGATTATGACCCTCTAAATATTGTTTGTAAGGAAAAATAAAAGTGATTCTATAATGTTGTGTATGGTTCAGTGATAGCTGGGAAAGACCACTATCTAGGGTAGATGGTTTGTTGGTTAATAAATATATAATACCATGTTCCTTTAAAATAAACCTATGATAAATATCAATGCATAAGATTTAGATTGGATGATATAATTCACATGACCATGATGAGTTTAGAGTTATGTCCTATAGACTAACCAATGTACAAATAGAATTTATGAATAGGAGGAATAGAGTGTTCCAGACATGTCATACAAGTTATATCAAACTTTAAATGATGGCATGTCAAAGTATTTCAAATATGGTCAAAAATATGATCAATATTTCTTCAAAAACCTTAGGGTTGCTGAAGCAGTAACTGCTATGAGAACAAGTTGAATAAGAGTGAGATGTGGTTCATGAAATTTGTTTATGGGATCATGATATGTTTTTTTTATGTGGCAGTTTTTGTGCTGACCCAAGATGAGATATGTTTGAATGATGTGACATCACCATGATATGCAAGTAACCATGTGAAGGTAATAGGATGAGGTGCAAAGGAAGTACCCATCTTTATTTACCTTGGATTTCGGGGGTGAAATCCCTGTTAGGGGTTTATAGTTGTGAGGCCCCTAAACGCATTTAATGAGTTGAATGAGCTTAATTATCATAATTGAATGTTTAAAACCCTAATATAACCTTGATTAGTGTTTCTATTAGTTGAAACAATCTAATTAGCATAATTTTTACTTTGGGGGCGTAGAGGACCTTGTGCTTGAAGTTTTGCAGAAAGAATCACCTCAATAGGACATCTGAGGTGAAAGTTATAGCATTCTTAAGAACCAGGGTTTGGTTTTGCAATTTTTCCCAGTAATATACCCCTTTAGTGGGTCGGCTACTTTGTCACTTATCTTCTTCCTTCCCAAATGATTCCCTGATAGAATAGGGAACCGATGGTAGCAGTGCACAGTGCCCCACTCGACCAGCAGCTAGGGCAGAGGTGGGGGTGGCCATTTGGGCTTGGTAGCTCGTCTCTAGTAGCTCTCCACCTCCGTCCACCCTCCTCCTTCCTTTTTCCTTTGCCCACCCTAGAAGCCCCCGACTTGCAGAGTAGAGCTGTGGCCAGCAGTAGACCGACCAGTAGGCGAGCAACAGTGTAGGATGGCGGTCGTTTAGGGCTCGGGAAGGGTCAATTCAGCGGCGCCTTGCTCCTCTGCCACCTCCTCATCTCCTACCTTGCTCCATCTGTGCCTGACCAAGCTAGGGCAGCGCCCCCTTACAGGTGTTGCACCGGCCAGCCATAGCTACTGCTGTGTGCCCAGCAAGGAGCTCGCAAGGAGCCTGTTTGGTGTGGGAAACACTTCGAATCGATCACCTTGAGTCCGACCCTGAAGCCTAGGTACAAATCTGCAGCCCCCATCTTTGATTTAGCTCCTAGCAGAGCTTATGTCTAACCTGTACGTGAAAAATATTCAAAGAAACCTTAGATGCACGCTGTAGGTCATATGTAATGCAAATGATGTAATATTTACTCAAATTGACACACTTCTCAAAGATAACATTGAAATTCCTAATTATTTATAATAATTCGTGCCATGATAGTAATTTGACTCTTATTTGAGTTATGAGATGCTCAACTCAAGAAATCATTTAGAATTTCAATTAATATTAATAATCGATTTCATGGTGAGTAATTATAAACTTAATCAAGCTATGTGATGCATAACTCAAGATTAGGGTTGTTGCACATGTTTATATATTAAATCTTGCCATGACAAGTAAATAAATCTTTAATTGAGTTATGTGATGCACAATTTAGATTTGGGGTTGATGTGCATGATTTTTTAGGAATTTTAGATAATTTACAAGTGCACAATGAGAAAAATGTTCCATGGTAGAATTTGCTTTAAAGCTCTAAAACCTACCTTTCTTGCTCCTTATGTTTAGGGTTTGCTCATTTAATGAAGAAAGGTGCTAGATGGACGAATTCCTAGCTTACTCTTGGATTTTCTACCCTACCTGCTCAAGATTTCTTCTGTGCGGGGTTTCATCTTCACATTAGAGGCAAGATTTATAACTTGCTCCATGTTTATTGCTTACCATAAACTTTCTAGGTCATGTTCTTGCTTGAAAATGATGATTCATGCACTAAAAAGCTATGCTTGACTTAGATTTCAATTTTTATAATGTTCCCTATTATGATTTCAGTTATATATGAATATGTGATCATGTGTGTGTTAGCACTAAGGTATAATGTGACTTGGATCAGGTTGTTTTGACAACCTATGTTCACCCCCTTAGGTCAGGTTTTGGACCAATTAGAAGTTTAATGATCAACCATTAAATACCCTACTGATGTTATCAATCAATGTTGACATTATCTTGATATTTGATGATGATTAAGGAATATAGCGTTGATCTAACAACCTATAGTGATTTAATGATCACTAATGAGGGTAGATCAGGTCTCTACAATTTATGATGAGTTAATTATATTGTTTTAGCATCAATTAATTCTTAGACCAATAGTTTCTCAGGTCTTGATGCAATGGTCAGACCTATACTGTAATTGATGGTTTTAGCAAATGAACTTGACCCAATGGTCAAGATCTAATGTTTATTCCTCCAATAAATTGAAATGATGACTAATGTAATAATTTGATCCTAATAATGTGATTTAAATGGTTTCCTTTATATGATCAACTTAAGGATCTTACTTGTTGATAATGGATGGCTTGTTCTAAATAAACAGTCGATTGTGGGTTTTACCCTACTCTCAATAGAACTTTTTGTGTTGTTAATCAAGGGATGCCTAAGGTTAGATGGTGACTCTTTATAAAGAACAAATCAAGGACTTCATAGGTGGTTTATCCAAGGTGTTTACTTATGTAAAAAAACCTAAGGTCTTAACTTTTAAACATTCAATAGTTCTGGGTGACATTGTAGTATGGTGATACGGGTTGAATGATGATGAAACAAATGGAGGGTTGCCCTTAATAAGGTAGTCTTAACTAGTCACTCATATGTATAGAAGGGATGATAACTATATTGTGTTGATATGTAACCCTAATTAGGTATAGCTTGTTATACCTAGCTTTAATATAACTAAATGATGGTAATTGGGTATTAATAGTCCTTGAATGACTAATACAATCATGGAGACTTTGTTATTATTGTTGAAACCCTAGTATGCTATAACCTGATGGTTACACCTTGATTTATGTGTGGGTTCATACTTGAGAATAGTATGGAATGTGAAGGTGATGCTTCACCTTATGCATCCATGATCCAATGGGGATGTCGTGTGTTAGGGTTTGGGTATGAGTGCTGGTTAGTAACATTGATATAATTTATCATGTTGAACCTAACTCTAATGCAATTAGATAAAGATGAGTATTCATGTTTAACATTCTTATATGATGGAATGATGGTAGAATAACCTCCTTACTATGATCATAACCTTGATATGTTAAGTGGTGGTTATTATAGTCATATGGTTGATACTTTCTTATGCTAAACCTGTGTATAATGAATATGATGAGAGTAATCATATCTAGATTCCTTATATGTTTATGTAATAAAGGAATGTTCTTAATGTTAATATAACCCTGCTATGATTGTTTATGAATACCACCTAGCTCATAAATGCAATATTGTACTGATCTAGTGTATTATATATAATTGATGTTGTTGAGCCTTGCTATAAGGCATGCAAAGATAATGATGATCTTGTAGGGAATAATATGATGGTCTTAATGACCTTTGGGCATGGTTGAGCCCTGAATGAGGTGTAATCCTCTTATGTTGATAAGGGTTGATACCCTGTGATATTTTGAAAATGGTTTATATCTTGTGATAGTATGATGACTAGTGTGGTCTCATGAATGGAAAGTAAATAGTACCATGTGATGATGAGATGAGAAATTATGTTTCACACATTTTATATTTTTTCAAAGTTTGGATATTTATATGCTTTGTAGAAGTGAATTAGGGTTTGTATGTCCACTTGTTTGATGCTGCCTTAATTCACCTAATTGGCATAACTAATCAAGTGCAACTCTAATCATGTAGTGCCCTGTGCCGTAGAACCATCTTCAGTGTCAGAACTTGCTAGATGGTGAAACGAGTATTCCTAAGGGAAACTTGGAGCGCATACTATTGAGTATGCGGGGGTGGAAGGTTGAGGATGTCATCAACAATGTAGATTGGGGAGGTTGGCTATGGTCATGCCTCATACATCTGATGTGATTGAGAACGGCTGCGGTCGTGTCTCGGTGATTATAACATGATGTGATTAGAGGACAACTATGGTTGTACCTCAGTGATTGGGTTTGAATACCCTGGTTTCTAGTGCCGTGACCTGTACCAAGGTTGGACTAGTGGTTTTCAGCTTGACTATATGTCGTTGTGGTGGCATCTTTGACTGATATGTCACTGCCTTTTTACTCGTACTGACCGAGGGGAAGAGATCTTAGGATACCGGTACTCCTAGATCTTGTACGGAACCGAATAGCCCTTTGCAGGGGTCGGTTGGACTTTGAATGGTACAATTCAAATTCCCCAGGGCATAATAAAAGATGTAATACAACCGTATAGCATATCTATTTAGGGTTTTACATGACGCTTCACATTGGATGATAACCCTTGTTTGTTCTCTTTACATAAAGATGATGCTTAGTGTAATTAAAAGATAGTAATTATACTTATGTTTTGGATATGTATAAGACTGTAAATGTGTACATACAGTAGTCATGCTTATGTTGATATCTATAATGCTATTGCGGATTATAATCATGATGCTAGATATCTCATCTTGTTAGTTATGTTTAGCATGCTAGCCATGCCTTTATAACTAGAGATGCATATACTGCTAATTATGCAAATACTTGTGCTTATGTTGATAGCTCTACTTATGATGTTGATATGTTCAACCAATTAGACATGCTCATTTTGTTAGCTATTTTATGTTACTAGACTTGCTCATGATGCTAGAACTGCATATGCTACTGAACTGCTTATATTGTCAACAAGATAAAGGATGATAGTCTGGTTAATAATGATAGTTATTATTTGCTCCTTTATGTATTTTGTTAATCATCAGTACTATTGATCTTATTTGTTATATCTGATTAAATTTCTTAATTGTTTAATTACATAAAAATGTTGTAATCAATAAACATTGTTGATGGTTATATCTCTTGCTGGGACTGGGTCTCACCCTTGTGGTTCGCCACACTTTTTTAGGTAATCAGAAGTGATGAAAACAAACATGTGGAAGAAAAGAGGAGCTATAGTAATGAATATTTGATAAAGTTGATTAGATGTCTAGTGTGTCCTAGAGTCGTCCCTATACTCTCAGGTCCGGGTGAGAAAAAGTTTGTATATGATGTTTCAAATGAATCAGACTTTTGTTAGCATATTAATACGTGTTTGTGTGGCATATACACATATTGTTCTCATGTGTATATATGTTGTGGCTAAGGCAATATAACAATGTGTATCAAATCCTTAGCATAGCATGGATATAAGAGATGTTGGTCTCTCATGCAAATGTTTTTGAATGAGTGTTGACGTTGAAATCGGCTTTAATTTACCCATATTTTTGGGTATGTGATTAATTAGTGATTGATTGTGTTTTATGTTTTGAGTAATCTCGTTTAGCATGATGGGTCATGACATAACCCTTCCCAAATTATTAATCATCATAGATTAGGGTTTCTTAAGCATTAATGTATTAAAGTTGATAACTTCAATTACTATTCGAATTGCAAGAGGAATTAGGATCTAAATCTATTTTTAATGTATTCTTCACATTTTTTTGAGAAACATTCATACATTATATGTATCCATTCGAGCTACATTTAATTAGATATGATTTTTACAAAAATCACTTACTTGGGCCAATGGGAGGCTGCCATGTCAGCCTTTCCCATGCAATACATAGCTTCGGCCGAACATAACCAAAATATGTTATTTCCCTTGCTTAAGTCGCCATCTCTTCAGCACATAGAGGGGCAAAAATTGTTAAATGACACCCGATCATCTTCAACCTTGCAAAGACCCTAGCTGCCGCCGACTGTAGCTACTCCGTGGGTCTACCCCCTCTTCCCCAGGCTTGATAATTGTGGCCAGCTGCTGCCCTAGCTCTGCCGCCCTCCACTGCACATGTGGCACCTCCCAACTCACAACCAATGCAGCTAGTTTGGGCTGGGTAGGTCTGCGACTTGCAGCCATGGCACCGACCTTCTGTAGGCACTGCATGATGGTCGTGGGCATGGGAAAGATGGCCGATCTTCCTTAGGTTTTCATGGGTGTTTTGTGTCTCCATCGAGACCCATCATAGATCCTTGTTGCCCCCGAGATAGCACTTTACCCTCTTGGTTAGGGTTTTGAGAATAAACAAGAAGAAGGAGAGAGAAGGATACATGGAACTCTCTTGGGCTCAGGGTTAAAGGTTCAACCCTTATATAGAGGAGGGTAGCCACGCCCTAACATGCTTGCCCACAAATAAAACAAAACCTTTTCTCATTAGGAAACCCATTTTCCTTATTTAAGTATATTATCTCTCTTTTTAATTATCTCCTTGATAATCCATATTCCTTAGTTATTAGGAAATCCGAAATTTATCTCCTTTGTGTTGGCTTTTAATCCATTGGCCACAAAATTTTACTTTCTTATAGTAGAAAGTACCTCTTTTGATAATACCAAAAATTCATTAATTATATATCACATTATCCTCTTATTTTGTATTATTTGCATTTTCTCTTTCTTCTTATCCATTGGGACTCCTTAGACCCCAAGAAATCCTTAGATTTTGAAATGTTTTTTGAAGGATGCTCATTATCCTTCTAGAAGCACCTACATCCATTATTTCTCTTTATCTTACTTATTTATTTACTAAAAGATTTCTTTTCAAGGATTTCTCTTTATCTTTTATTTCCTTTCCCTCATATCCTAGTTCTTTCATTAGAAATCACATATAAATGAAATTTACTCAATTGTGGCCATTAATGCCACCTTCTAGAGATTTCTATATAATTCTCATGAATACTTTGCTTAATATTCATTATCTTGTATCTTTTTCTAATATTTAGGCTTTTCTTCATTTCTTCTCTTTTATATCCATTATTGGATTAATATAATAATAGGAACCACGAAATTCCTTTCAAATGGGAGATTTGCAAAGAAATTCCTTCTTTGAAGCAAAGCATACAACCTTTTCAATTAAGTCCATATTCATAAAAACATTACATTTCAATTATGAAAACATATGCAAAAATTGAGGTTGTAACATCCTTCCCCTCTTATAGGAATTTTTCCCTCAAAATTCCACCAAACATAAAAACAATTTAGGATAAGACTTTTCCATATCCATCATTGGCTCCCATGTGGCTTCATCCTCTCCATGGTACTTCCAAAGAACCTTTATCATCTTATATTCTTTACTCCTGAGCTCTCTCTCACCTTGGTATCTCGTACCCTTATAGGTGACTCAGGGTAAGTTAGCCTCCCTTGGGAGTTCATTAGGTTCATTGCCTAGCCCATGGCTTGGGTACCTCACATAGTGCTCTACATCGGACTCGTGGAACACATCATACATCATGTCATCCTGAGGGGTAAGGATAAACATAACCATCTCCACCAATCCATCCCAAATGGACCCATGTATCGGGGACTCAGCTTTCTCAGCTATAGCTCAGAGGGGTCAGATTTTCATATCATATATTCTCCTACAGTGAACTGCATGTGACTCTTATTTGCATCAGCTCACGACTCATGTCTCCCCTGGGCTTTCTTTCAGCCATCTCACGATCAAAGCAACTTCTTCTGCACACATTGTGGTCTTTTTTCTGACCTTTGCGAGGTCCCTTCACCAACATCATCTTAATGAAGTGGTGAGCGACACAACCTCCTTTACAAAGCTTCTTACATTCTGATACTGGCTATGGTGGCTATCATCACATCTTACATAGGACATGAACTGTCTCTATATATCACCCTGAACGAGCACACACACTCTCATCAGACCCTCTAGTCTGGATCATGCTAACCATCAGTTAAGGGTGATAAGATGTACTCACATCATGTTCTTCATGTATCTACTTCCACCGCATGGAAGTGAATCTTTAGGTCATACTCAAGAACCTTTGAACTTGCATCATGGGTTAGTTGAACCATCTCTTTCTCTTACATGTAGTTCAACTAGATCTGTCTCTTGACAGTACCCTCTCTTTCTCTTACCTGACATCTAGGTAAGGTGATCTACCATAACCCACATTGCATCTTGACCTCCCTTGGTCTATGGGAGACTTATCACAACATCCATAGTGATGAACTCTCATTCCCCCTCGGGGACTCTTTACCCTTTGTATCAACTCACTAGGTTATTGGTGTTCATCTTTCACCTCCTGGTATGCATGGCAACAAGCCACATGCAACTTCATCTTAGGCATCCAAAGTACCACTGCCACTTACTATCTCAGTAGTATCATGGTGTATCATGATCTCTGGTACGCCATGATTCCCCAAGATTGATTCCTCAGAAACCCTAAAACACTCTAGTCGTGGGTTTCATCACCTTCTCTTCCAAAGAAGTGTATCTGAGGTTCTACAACCATCCTTCTATCACAACAAGCCCTTGGCTGGCTAACCAAGAAACTACTAACTCGATCTAACAGATCTTGCTACATCCGAGTGTTAGACAAACATATCTCACAACTTAGGGTTCACCTAGCCATCTCTTCCAACCTGTCCACTAGCCAAACTAGGCAGCTACGTCTCAACAAGAGCATCCATTACCACCTTTCATCCTTATGTGCTAGGTAACAGTGGAGACATACACCTCCATGTATTCCACTTATCATCTCATCTCAAACTTTGGGTCTATCTTCATCTGTAAAACTCAGAGCTCATCTTCTTGGTTATCAAACTCAAACTTATTTGACTCATAAATTCCATACAACTCATGATAAGAACATCCTTATAAGATGACTACCTTAGTTCTATTGATGTTGGTAAACCATCCACACATCGTACACTCCACAAGGTATGCGATTATCTCTATCCTCATACATCATAGCAACATTTCCACTCACATCATCTTTATCCTTGGTGTATGGCATGCGTATTGTCCTATCTCTCACTCCCATAACAAGAAGAAATAAGCATTTGGCTGCAGTCCAAATACAGAGTTCTTCCCATTCCAAGAGTAGAGATGGTGCATCCCACATCTCATGTACACCTTCAAATCTAACTAGAAACATGCATCACATCTCTCTACATCATGAACATCTCGATATCAAGTTTACTTCCATGAAAAACTAGTTTTGAACCCACTTGGGTCATCATATCATCCTTGTTCATCTCCTTTAGGTCTATAGGGTTCCGAAACTTTTGGGGTCATCCCTCTTCCCTTATGCATCCAGAGAGTTCCCTCCTCATCTGCCCTTTGGGTCCCATGAGTTCATGAAGGTGATCAGTCTCCTAACCCTTGACCCTCAAACAATGTTAGTTGTTACCTCCTGATCCTATGGTCATTTGCAACTAGGGAATTGGGAAACTCCTACTCCCATTGGTCTTATCCCTACCTGACCCTAAGATAGACTTAGGATTCTAACATAGTACATATCCAACTCGAAACCTTACCCAAGTCTCCATCATCTCTCTCAGCATTTGTGGTTTGACTTACATCCTTTCATAGGGATCATGGCAACCTACCTGCCCTTGGTCAGGCCCCATCCCCATGCACTTAGAGATGATTATCTATGGGTCTGTAGGTTCATTCTCTTACCATGTACTCTCCACTTAGATTCTCAAGATCCTATGAAACCTCTTTGGGTTACCTCAACCCAATAAAAGCTAGTATATACCCTACAAAATGGTCCCTCTCCCAGGATGGGAGGAAACTAACTCTTGATAGTAGCAAATGTCACAAACATCCTTATGTCCAGGGATTACATCCACATGAGCATGTTTGACCCAAGATAGCTACTAAGGCACGTAGCTAAGCAATAGACCACCTACTAAACCATGCTCGGTCTCCATGATAGGTCCTACTCGTTCTCATTCCTTAACATTGGACCAACATCATAAATACATATGTCACCAACATATATATGAGGGATTCATCAAACATACACCTTAATCTAAGGGGTTTCCCTTTCCTCTAAACATGAGGGGTGCCATGCTCCCATGCGTAAGAAATCAAGAATCCATGTGAGCATCAGGTGCACCAAGAACTAAAACTTCCCCTCTTATAGGTCTAGGAAGCCTAGGTTCACTTTTTTTTTTTGCAAAAGGTGTCCATCTACATACTTAACATTCTAACAATGAACCAAGCATGTACGAGGTACATCATGCACGTCCTATTATCCTTCCATAACACCACAGAGTTGAACCTTTTTCAAGGACAAACATCTAGGTATGAGGCCTCACAACATGACACTATACCTCCTCAGGGTCTAAGGAACTCCTCTTCCTATCCCTAGAAGGTAAGGTAGGCACCTACAACATCCATAGATCATTTCAAGAACTCTCTTTCCTTCTCTAGGGTTTGGTTCCTCTAAAGGCAACACATATATCATCAGCCTCTAGGGATCATGCACGAAGCAGCCACATCCATCCACATAGGTCACAACATACCCAACATCTCAGTGTTCCTCCTATCCTAGAGTCTAAGCTTCCAACCTTCTTGCTTGGGTCCTACTCTCTCTCTCTCTAGAGCTAACCCTACAAACAGCCGTACTACTAGGGGTCCTCTCTCCATGAAGGTGGATCAAGCTCACAAGCATGCCCCTACATGGGTGAAACCTATGTTCAAACTTATGTTCGCTCAAGATTATCCATGGCTCTTCATTCTTATCTCATAAGCTATCCATCATGCCCTTCTGGCCTCAGTTTTAACCTACGACCAGCATTATTGATGTACCCTGGGTGCATGTTATGCCCTACTTGTATAAGCCCATAGGGTTTCTATATGTTATTCACTAACCTCATCAATGAAGGAGCTATCCTTCACCCTAACGTGCACGACTCTTCATAGGGTTGGATCGCCAAAGATACTAGGTCAGCCAACCTCACATGGAACATACTATCATAGGATCCAAAACCAAAAGCACGTCAACCCACACACATGGTCGACCATGCCATCCATCTCATCATGTCATCTCTCTCTATCTAACCACCGCTTAGGGTTAGGGTTAGCATCATCCTCAGAGGATGCGCCGGTTCTCTACCTTTAATGGAGATCTCTACCTCCAAGACCCACTCTCTACTCATCCTCATAACAAGAAGATCTAACCTCAGGTCTCTCCTAAGGGTATGACAACGCATGTCATACGACTTAAGCATGCAACTAATCTTTAGTTTATGCTTAAACTATTAAGCTTATGTCCATGACATCTTGTTTACATCCTTTTCATTAATTTGGTGGAAGATTCATTAACCTTATCATATATACCCTATCCATAAGAGGGTGAGGAAGAAAGAGAAAAACCCTAAACCTTAGATTCTTAATAGAATTAGGGTTGAGAAGGGATGAAAATAGATGAGAGAGTCCTAAAGGTATCTCATTTTGAGTCAGATCCTAAGACATTGGCCAGGCAGTCACATAGATCTGGGAGTCCTCATATTTTGACTAGTGGTGCGGAGGAAAATATTGCCAGCCCAAAGATGTGATCCTTTTCTAGTCACCTATGTCTTTAAAAAAATCCTCTAAAAACTCCCTCGATTCTATAGAATTTGTCAAATTTAATAATTACTAAAGATTAAATGAGGAACCGACTCTCTGATACCAATTGTAATGACCCCGCCTCCCGGTAACCCCCAATTAAGGGAGACCAAGAGGTCAAAGTCGTTATACCAATTTCTGGATCAAAGGTTCGACAAATAATCAATAATAATTACTAAATTCTACCATACTATACTGAAAAGCTGTAATAAAATAAAACTTTGCATACCTTTTTTAAAATATGGATATCTAACTTCTATCCACAACAACAGTTTATTCTAACTAATCCTTCTTGCACTTTAATTCATATTTTCACAATGTAACACTTTACTATTTGTCCTTTTCCATGTTGAACCTAAAACGTCGACAAACAAAACGTCAGTCAGCATAAATGAATATGCTGGTATGTGGGGGAAACAATAATTGTGCAACTATGATAACAATGTAAGTAACCAAATATCATTTAACAATTAAGGTTACGTTTTAAGCAATACTACTCAATCCATATCTATCCCCTATCTATGTTTTGTCCCTACAGTGGACTTGGATACTACCTCTCTCATATGGTAGATCCTTACCCCCATGGTCCTACCTCACATGTAGCCATTACTTAGGGTTGTGGATTCACATGGCCATACCAGAAGGTATCACAATCTCTAACTCATGGTGACTTGATGGACCTACCTCGTAGGTAGCCATGTACTAAGTCATCCAATGACCTGATGGACCTACCCCATAGGTAGCCATGTACTAGGTCAACCTATCAAGCTACAGAGGGGATTAGGATATGAGCTAGTAGGCATATATCTTAGGTGATAGTCATATCAACATTATAGTATGCATGAATTAAATTCATCCAACAGTTTAATTCAAGCAACTGATGAAAACTTTGGAAATCCTCAGAAAACTAGTTCGAGGTATTCATAAGCATAACCACATACCTGTCAGGATGATTTGAGTATAGAAATAATCCAATCAATAAAAGAAATCCAATAGGAAATCAAGCACACACAAAGAGATCCTTAAATATGCATATAATTTCCTATCATAAATCATGTCATCAAGATTTATTAAACCTAGCTTGCTTCCTAGGGTTTCTAGTCCACTTTTAGGGTTTCCATTGCAATTAGGGTTTTTCTTGTAGTTTCATCATTACAAACCCTAGTTAGGAAAAATTGCTCTTAAACCCTAATGATTCAAACCTATTTCATTTAACAGGCTTAGGATCATCTTCCAACAGCATAGTATCACACATATCAAATTAAAAGTGATCTTTTTCTCTTTTTCCTAAATTAGGGTTTCTAAGTGCTTAACCCTTCATATATGGTGTAAAACCCTAAATAATTCAAGGAAACATCTAGATCACGTTCAAGTTCGTCATTAATTGTTCAACATGTTGCAATTGCTCAATTTCATCAATTAAGTAACATGAACTCAACCAATATGCTCAATTACGGTTTCAAGGTCCATTAAATCATATTCGTGTATATGGATCCTTAAATTAATTAAAGTATGCATAATCATTATCCTTTTGGATCTAATGTGTCCTTTTATAATCAATAGGTTAATATCAACTTTAAACATCCATATAACCCTTCCCAAATTATTAATCATCATAGATTAGGGTTTCTTAAGCATTAATGCATTAAAGTTGATAACTTCAACTAATTTTAGAATTTCAAGAGGAATTAGGATATATATATATATTTTTAATGTATTCCTCACATTTTTTTGAGAAAAATTCATATATTATATGTATCCATCCGAGCTACCATTAATTAGATACGATTTTTACAAAAATCACTTACTTGGACCAATGGGAGGCTACCACGTCATCTTTTCCCATGCAATACGTAGCTTTGGCCGAACATAACCAAAATATGTTATTGCCCTTGCTTAATTCACTAGCTCTTCAGCATGTAGAGGGGCAAAATCGTCAAACGACGCCCGATCATCTTCAACCTCACAAAGACCCTAGTTGCCGCCAATTGCAGCTTCTCCACGGGTCCGCCCCCTCTTCCCTAGGCTTGAGGATTGCTACCAGGTGCAGCCATAGATCCGCCACCCTCCACTGCACATGTGGTGCCTCCTAGGTCACAACCAACGTGGCTGGTTTGGGCTGGGTAGGTCTGCGACTTGCAGCCATGGCGCCGACCTTCTGCATGCGTTGCATGATGGTCATGGGCATGGGAAAGATGGTCAATCTTCCTCGGGTTGTCATGGGAGTTTCGTGCCTCCATTGAGACCCTTCATAGCTCCTTGTTTCCCCCGAGATAGCACTATACCCTCTTGGTTTGGGTTTTGAGGGAAAAAAGAAGGAGAGAGAAGGATACATGGAACTCTCTTGGGCTTGGGGCTAAGGGTTCAACCCTTATATAGAGGAGGGTAGCCACACCCTAACATGCTTGCCCACAAAGAAAACAAAGCCTTTCCTCATTAGGAAACCCATTTTCCTTATTTTAGTATATTATCTCTATTTTTAATTATCTCCTTGATAGTACATATTCCTTAGTTATTAGGAAATCCGAAATTTTTCTCCTTTATCTCCTTTGTGTTGGCTTTTAATCCATTGGCTATGAAATTTTACTTTCTTATAGTTGAAAGTACCTCTTTTGATAAAACCAAAAATTCATTAATTGTTTATCACATTATCCTCTTATTTTGTATTATTTGCATTTTCTCTTTCTTCTTATCCATTGGGACTCCTTGGACCCCAAGAAATACTTTTTGAAGGATGCTCATTATCCTTCTAGAAGCACCTACATCCATTATTTCTCTTTATCTTACTTATTTATTTACTAAAAGATTTCTTTTCAAGGATTTCTCTTTATCTTTTATTTCCTTTCCCTCTTTTCCTATTTCTTTCATTAGAAATCACATATAAATGAAATTTACTCAATTGTGGCCATTAATGCCACCTTCTAGAGATTTCTATATAATTCTCATAAATACTTTGCTTAATATTCATTATCTTGTATCTTTTTCTAATATTTGGACTTTTCTTCATTTCTTCTCTTTTATATCCATTATTGGATTAATATAATAATAGCAACCACGAAATTCCTATCAAAAGGGAGATTTGCAAAGAAATCCCTTCTTTAGAGCAAAGCATACAACCTTTTCAATTAAGTCCATATTCATAAAAACATTACATTTCAATTATGAAAACATATGCAAAAATTGAGATTGTAACATTATAGGTTGAATTTGTTCTCCAACTTTCCAATTACTTAGGTAGAAATGATGTATTGCTAGATACCACTAATTGCTTGTGATGTCATAAGTTAGTTATGGACATTCACTGTCAGTGTAATTTGGGACCTATAGGATCAGACACATGAGACACATTTGGAAAAGGAGTTTACTCATTAATAAAATTTAACTTGATTACTAAAGTGTTTCTGTATTTAATTTGAACAACAATTGTAACATACTCAAATATGAGTATATAGTTTAATTTCTTTTTCCTTGGTTTCATCTTTAATTATATTAGTATTAAGTTATTCGACCTTCAATTAAATCAAATTAGGAATCAAACAATATCATATGTGTATAAATATTGTTATAACCAAATAAGTTCATTGTAAGATCAATTATTCTAAACCACCAAGTGATTGGTTTGAAATATGAGGTGCTAAAACCCATATAAGTTTAATTGATAAAAGTAGTGTTAGAAATATGAATTAATATTTTGATAACTAAAGAAATACATTTAAGATACCAATTAACCATTTAAATTACATGTAAAGAAAGAAAATACTAAACATTTTCAAAATGTTAATTTAACATTATAATTGAGTTCCTCATATCCAAATTATCGTACATATCAAGTCTTAGATCACCTCAATGCTATTTACTCCCCCAATTTAATAGAAATGAAAGGGCCTAAGTTAAGTTAGGCTTTAATTTCCTCATTTGACTATCACATTGAATGGATAAGTTATTATGTTTTAATAATTTGCCAAGATTTGTTTATACTCATCTAGTAACACTCCTCATTGAGTGCTGAGGGCATGACCTCAAACAGCTATTCTGTCGTGTGGAACAAATGTAGTGTCGACTGCCTATTCTCCCCCTCAACCTAAACGTGGGTCTCACACTGCATGTTTACGCTACCCATGTAACCAAAAAAACTTCCTACTCCTCTCTTCCGTTTCTTCCTCTTCATCCTTTCCCCCTTCCTCTCCTCTTAAAAACCCTAGAAGTACCGCCCCCACCCTAGTATATGCGGCCATGACATGGAGTAATCCCTTATTCTCCATTACACCCAGAACCCTAGCCGCCAACACCACCACAACCTCCATGATGAATCCTATAGATCTAAAATATAAGCACCATTTAGACCAAGCCGTCATCACCTAGAGACGTCACCTCATTTCCTCTACCTTGCCTAAAATGCAGACCAGTGCCCTACAACTCTACCGCCAAAAGGACTTCCTCTGGCCTTCTCCATCTCAGCACCGCCACACCTTTAGATTTGTGCCCAGTGTCTGTATTGTCCGTCCACTATTCCAAAGACCAGTAGTGTTGCTGTGTAGCCTACCGACTCCCTCATCTCCACCTCTATCTACAACTATACTGGTTTCAAACCTCAACCACCTCTGTGACTCACCACCCTCACATTGTTGGGTTCTCTAATGAAGCACACCAATATCCAGAGAACAACCTGGACATCGAGCTCCCCTTGATTCAGTTGCACCACATACCTACCGACACTTCTTGCCAACAACACTCGATTGTGGATGCCCCTCCTTCATCTGTGTGATGGTTAGACCTACAAAAAACACCACGACGCAGTGACATTGTTGTCTACAACTTGCAGTGGGATGTTCCCTTTTCATACTTCGTTAAAGTTCCTTGCCATCTGGTGAAACCAGCACCCTCATCATCACCACCACCAAAGACTATTTCTGGGTACAGACCCGAAATCGCCATCCTCACCTCACCAGAAAACAATCTGCAACAACCACCATCTAGCCTAAACTCAGACACCCTTGCTTGTTCCTCTACTGCATCATCAATCATGGTTGTAGGATTACTAGATGGTCACCAACAAACCATCATGACGTTGATACCTCCTGTGTTTGTCCTACGAGCATGATCGTCATCTCCAATCATTGTAGTAGGTGGACTAGAATAGGATATTGATGAAGCCAATCATGCCTTCATCGCCACTTGACAACCATTGTTTCCATGATAATAGCAAGCCGTCACTGCCTGTTGTGGTGGTCTTTGTCAGCTCTTCAACTTCCATGCTCCATCATTGTAGGCCCTTCTGTGGCCATCACCAACACCTCTGAGAAACCTACTTAACCTCGCTACTCCTGTAAAGGCTTCCAAAGTTGTTCTGAGCCATATAGCATTGAGGAACTTCGACGACCACTACTACCATGCCTTTCTCGACTCTTCCTACAAACCTATTGTTTCACGATCTTCCTATATTCCCTTGACCCCATTGTATCCCCTTCAACTGCACCTAATAGCCAAATGGCATGGAACTACCACCTACAACCACATATGATGGTAGAAACTACTTCTCTTGACCCTCATCGAGTTGCAATGCAGCGATGCCAGTGAAGGCTCTTCAAAAAAGATCCAACACATCAAATATTTTTCATGAGGCCACACTCATCTCTTCCATCAACCTTGGCACCCAAAACCAATAATGGTTCTCAGCCTATAATTGACAGTCTACCAGCCTCTTCTCCATGACCAGTAGTATGTTCCAATAGTGTTTGAAATAAAGCTATGATCATTTGAATCCTCCCTAACATGGAGATCCTATATCGGTTCCTGGATCAACATCAACACAATACAGAGCAACCAAAAATATTTAGATCCACACCAGAAATCAATCACTGATCCTCATCTATATATGATGACTAGAGGTGAGTTGATCTTTACTAATTGTTAATTTGTAAAGAATCAACCAACATTAATATAACTATAATTATAAAACACTCCTTGTGACATGTAGTCCTAGTAAGAAGATGAACTAGTTGGTTGTGTTATCCTAATGTCATCACATAGTTCACACACATGTTAAGAACATTATACAATAAAGAGAACATGCTAATCTAGATAATAAATTAATCTAATTGATAGATCTTCCTAATGTTTGTCACATATCATTTAACAGTATAGACTCATGTATGTTTTATGGTACCAGATAGTGTATCTATCTATTTTTCTCATTTGTAAATAAAAGACATCATATACAATTATTGTACACTCATACATGTGAGTGAATCCATAAATTGACAAAAGTGAAATTAGATGACATGCTAGTTGTACGAAATATGAGTCTACTTCAATTTCATATATCTATATGGTATATAAGTGTCATTCATATGCATATCAAGATGTAAGAAAGGGTAAATTACTAGTGTTTATACTAGATGTTTGTTTAAACCCTAGTTAATACTAATAAGTGTATTTTGATCAAATGATATCTCATGTAATGCATGATCTTGACCCGAATGATCAAAGTGAACACTATGATATAAAGAGGTGGTGACATAATGAGACCAAAATAGAAAGAATGCATACTATTGGTCATACCCGTATTGGTAATCTGGACATACTTAGACCTATGTGTCTAAAAATGTACATTGGTACTAAAATAGATATATAATGAATCATATGTTCACTTAATAGGATCGAAAACCCTGATATGAAATTAGGTGATTGGGACTAGGATAAGAACAACCTGAAAATACAAAGTAGGAATGTATACAAAAACTACTCTGGTTTTGATTACCTTACATAATGTGTTTCTAGGATGAATACTTGATTGTGTGGACCAAGTGCCTTATTAAAGTTAACTTTTAGATGCATAAGGTATGTACTCCTCTCCATTATAACCTGGCATTATTATGACTAAATTTTCCCATAATGAGGCAATTTTTGAAATACCTTCTCTTGTTCCATTTGTTGACATATCCTATCTCCTCAATAGTAACTTATTATGATTCATCTGAAATTATTATTATCATGTTGAATTGGGTCAATGACCCCACCTATTTTGTGCCTAAATTATGCCATGTATGTTTGTGAAAAGTGAATCTTTCCACTCTATTTATGCATGTTAGATAATTTGACTAATTTAGCTATCTTAGATACTTATGCATAACCACTAGGGCACACTTATTTCTATCGAGGTGCATTTTTCCACTTCTTTTTATATAGGGATGCTCTATTTCTTCTTAAGGTACACTATTTCCACCCATTTTACTTAAGCCATTGACTCAGTGGTGTCATGGTCCTACCATAGTTACTTTAGTTAAATATATCGACATGAAAATGTTTGTATGATTGGATTGTTGATAATGGAAAGATGTGTTATTTCACTTATTTATTTAGATGTCACATTGTTTTGGAAATTCCTTCTCTTAATACTTCTCATTGAAACTTACCTATATTTAATGGACCCATCTTTGATGGGAACATCTTACATTACTTTTGAAATAAAAAAATGCCCCAGTTAATCTTATAATGTACATATTCATCCTTTGTTGACTCTTACTCTTTGGTTTCCTATTTTTCTGGATGTTCCTTCCACCCAAGTGTAGGTACTTCATAGGACAAAGACTCAGGATGATCGTGAACTCATTGGTGAACATAAGGACAACTTGAGATAGCCTTGTTACCCTCTACATATGGGATCATGTGTATATAGATGTAATATTTTAATTTTATGTACCACCCTTCGGTGAAAAAGTTATGTACATGGGCATATTTGTAACTTTGTATATAGTTATGTTTTCCACTGCTAAATATTTCATGGCTCATGTTCTTACCATTGAGTGGGCCCTCTACTAGGTCCCACTCTTTACAAAATGGTATCCGATCTTAAGCAGTCGGTAACTAGACTATTTAAAGTTATCCAAGAGTGTTCCTTAGTAGGTACGTGGCTTTTTAAAGGTTGTTGTGATGGAGTGGACTTTTGGAATCCTAAATGTCCAATGACACAAGTGAAGTCATGTATGTTGAGTTGTTTTGAGAATCACAAGTATTTTTCTTTTAGTAAAGTTAGGGTGTTATTTGAGATTTATATAATGATTAAGATCCATACGTTTATTCCTTTTGAGGAATTTAATTGAGTGGTCCAACAGATGAGTTTTGTCACCAAATTTGAATAGAAGGTAGCTCGAGAGGTATGGGAGCTATGGTTAACATTTGGTGGCATTTGGAGGTTCCTAGAGGAAGTTATTGGAGGTTTGATTTTGGGGAAATAATGTGCATTTTTGTGTTGATTAGCTTAAGTCGTTGATTAAATAGGTGTCACGCCCCCTCTCCTAATCAAGCTGGGTCTGTGTGGCCAAATCCTAGCCCTAGAAATATGATCTAGCGGCAGTATCCCTTGACTTGAGTGACCCGCGGATCTGGTCTCATGAAGGACCTATTGTAGCTGTTGGATGTAGATCGGATGGCCCTGATATCATCTCCAAGATCCGGCTTTGAAGGAGTCATGGAGCAGTGAGACGAGCAACCATCTACGCAGCCACGATCTCTGATAGTGGGGTGATTGGAGCGGGAAACTGGTTGGTTGGCCTCGTCTAAGCGAGTACTTCCGTCCTGGCATTGATAGCACACCGTTTGACGAAGAGAGTAGGGAGAACGAGCTCTCCCATTCCCTACCTTCTCCACCGCGCGGATGGTGGATGGGATGACGATGCAGAGGCAGGGGGTAGATCGGAGGAAGATTAAGAAGGGAAAATGAAGCTCGTGGTCAGTGGAGTCGAATGCAGGCAATTTCGTGCCTAGAGGTGGTCGTTTCCATGGTCGAGCAACCCAAGCTATCCGGAGCTTGAAGATGAAGCTCGGAGGCTTGTGTGTAGTTCTTCTCCCTGGCGATGGAGGACATGGGTGAGTTCGTGGAGGCGGTGCGAAGATTTTGGAAGCCTCATCTTGGCGTGAGGATGACCTGAGGCGTGATGCCCCTTTTGCTCCACCGTAGCAGCACTGCCGGCGGCGAGCTTGCGGACGCGCTGGCTCAGAGGCTCCAGGGCTAAACAGAGCAGCCATGGAGGTTTGGGAGGCATAGTCGAAGCTGATCAGGCCCTTTCAAACTGAGCGGAAGTACCGTGGCTCTGCCAGTTTCTCACCGGAGCTAGTCTGTGCGGCGGCGCCTTGCGGAAACAGAGTCCGCGTGGTCTTGCGCCTGCGTTACGCGAGAGCTAGAAAGGAGACCCCGACCTGGGTTATCGGGTCCAGGTTCTCGCGGATCCAACCCCGGACCCGGTCCGGGTCCCCTCTAGAAAAGGGGGGAGCGCCCTGCCACGTGGCGCCCACCGGTTGATCAGAAAAGGTAAAAATCTTAGTAATTGCTCAGATCTTCTATAAATCGCAATAAATAGCTCGAGTATCAGAAAATTACATATAATATACCAAAATGTTTAGAAAAATGAGTAGAATAACATGGAACCATCTTTTTAGTCTGTTGATGCTCTAATAGTAGATTTATCATGTAAGATGTAATATGCTCTTTTGATGTATAATAAATAATAAACGAAGACCTAAAATTATGGAAAAATGTCAGTAACTCCATAATAATGTTTATAATGCACCTGATGTCAAGTATGATCATGTTGATGTACGAAATCATGTAATTTGCTTAATAGGGCTAATTAGGGCTAATAACCCTAATTAATATGTAAATAATGCATACATGGTCAATAAATGATGAAATTTACAGAACAATCTTATATCAGTAACTGGAAGCTAATCTAGAACTTTGATGTCTGTTAGATGCATAAAATTCATGTTAGATGAAGATGACCTTTAATACATGTGATGAAACCCTAATTTGAGTAATACATGTAACTTAGGGTTAATATGTATCAATAATGATATTGAACCTAATGCTCAGATAATGAGCTTTGATAATGAGATGCAATCTGGAAAATGACATTAGTGAGATAATCGTAAGATAAGAATGCAAGTAATCATGAGAATATCCCAATGAACTAAGTGGAACCCTAATGGATATAATTAGGGTTAAGATGAGATATAATAAGATGAGAACCTGATGATAGTATATGGTCTTGTTTTGATCAGTTTTGACCAAGCTTTTAGTTGACATCAGCGATATGTGATTAGGTTGGCCTTGATCAAGGTACGCCATTACCTCTTACTTGGCTTATTATACAATATGCTTGTGTTATATGAGTAGTAAAATACTTGTCATATGGTATTGGATGAAATGATTGTTCCTGTATGATATGTTGCGTGATTTTCTGTACTTATTGCTATGAACACATGAAACATAATATATTTGTTCCGTTATATCTAAGCACTTCAACTCTTTGGTAGTAAAGTGCTGGAAATAAGTACTTCAACTCTTTGGTAGTAAAGTACTTGGAAGTGATCCAACTCTTTGGTAGTAGATCACATTGTGAAATGATCCAACTCTTTGGTAGTAGATCATAAAGGCCTTAATGCATTCAACTCTCAGGTAGTAAATGCATGGATGATATAATGGAAAATGTGCTTAAAATATGTGTTCTCTTTTGTTATTGAATATCTTTGTGCAAGTATATGCTTTTCTTATATTCTTCTGTTACTGCCAAGTATATTAGTTTTATCTTATTGCCAAGATATGATAAGAGGTATATAAAAAGACACGTAGGTGTACTCAGTACAATATTCTTGAAATATTGTGCTGACGTGTACCGCATGTAATCTTTTGTTTAGGTTGTGGTTATGCTCTTGAAGATCCATGATAGTTGAGAGTTGTGTGGCGAGATGATGTACAGGTGGACCTGTTGTCTTAGGATCCTGTAGTTTAGATGTAGTACATGTATATGTAGAAGTTTGTTGTTCAATGTGTAATATCAAATGTTGTAACAATTCATGTTGTAATTATATGTTGAATGGTGAACATGTGTGTATGGTTTTATTATTGTTCATGTACATGTGCTACTGATGGTTTCCTTCTGAATCCCTCGATTTTCTTCTTCTTAGCCTAGTGTGGGATGTTTAAATTGGAATGCTCGTTGAGGTGAGGGTTTCAATTTAGACGTCACACATCAGATTAAGTTTTAGAAAATCCGGGGATGTCACAATTGTTTTCATACCTAAACCTGAGTCAAAAATTATCGAATAGTGTTTCAACCCCTGGCCAACTTAGTGATATATATATCTCAAACTGCCTAGGGCATTGACATAGTTTTGGGTAAACCCTCATCAACCCTACCCTCTGTATAGAGGTATAACTTTCTACACTTAAAGGTTGACTCTCCTAGGAAGTAGCCTTTACCTCCTACCTTAGGGGAGAACAAATCATCTAATATAAAGAGTATGTTGACTGGAACTCACATAATTGTGTGTAACTCTAGAACAAGTCTTTAAAACTTATGCTTTTGTTGTTTTCTTGTATGCCTATGATACACACATTATGTGGATTGAGCATGCATGGATGCGAACTTAGAGTATTGATATGAGTTTTAAATTTTGGAATGTTCTATGATAACACATGATGAAATGAATTAAATGCTCTAAGGTTCGGCATATCTTTCCTGCATCATGGAATTATCTCAACATGCTTTTAATTGAGACTCACCATCCCAGGGTTGGATACTATCCTATATAAACTTGTGCTATCTCGTAAATGTGGAATTGTTGAAGGAAGATATACATTCTAAGTAATGATCCTTAGTATTTCATTCATCACATGGCCATAAGGTAGGAGTGATACTTATCTCCCTTGTCCTATAAAGGAATGATTACATATTTGGATCACATAATTAAACTTTGTGGCATGTTAGTTTTACCAAAGGACATATGGAGACACAATTATGTTTGGAAGCTATATTGGATACTATTTTCCTTGAAACATTGGATGTACACTGACACTGAGGTTATGTGAGGTAGGTACATCTAGGTTTGACCCTTAAAGAGTTGATCACTCTCTCATTGCAACTATGTAATTAGTTTAATTGATGTGTGAGATGATGAGTAGTTTGATTATATAGTTCACAGAGGGTTGTAATGACACAATGGATTTAAACCAACTAGGGAAGTAGAAACCCTAATCTCTTCTTATTATGGTTACATGAACTTATAAATAAATGATCGTTTGGGATGATGGACTAAGTCATGATTATGAGAATGCTGGAATAATGGAAGTTGTACCAAGTAGGACATATTAGAAGTTGATTGTATGCTAGAAGAAAGATGTATCCTGCAGAAACACAACCCATTATCACACAGACAGCGAGGTGTTACACAAAAATGTGCGGAAAACCCCATAAACCACTATTTACCAAAAACACAGGTTAATTAAAATCGATTGCAAAAAGCAGATAATCTAAGAAACTATTACATTCCGGTCCTCGTCCTGCAAGAAAACATGTTATATAAACATATACAAGCTGGATACGTATCCACAGCTTAGGAGATCAGCTATCTAGCCATCACATGAGTTCATCACCTGTTTATATATACATAACGGCCCACATTCGGCCAACAGCAGGACATACAAAGGATCATCAACTATACATTGTGAAACAACATCAAAATGCTCCCAAGGACCTGAGAGTACAGGGATGACTCTAAGACTCTACTACAAAACGACCAAAACAACAACATGTTCATCTCTTATCTTCTACTGCTCATCTTGTTGCTCGTCCGCAACTCTACGACCACCACCACATCTAGCTCGAACACCTAAAAAGGTTATAAACCAGCGGGATGAGACACACAGTCCCAGTGAGAAACATAACTCCCCGCTGAAATTATAAAACCTCAGAAAGATAAAGCAACAACAACAGATAACTGGTAAAGCGTAGAATAAGAGCAGTCTATATAGCAAAGCTATTCGTACCATCAAGCTTACCAGGCTATATGGAAGGCATGTACCCAAGCATTTCTTTATGGAACATGATTGACAAGATAAGATTTATAAGATCTTACAACATAACATAAGGAACGTATAAGTAACTACAAGTATAACGAGATTAACTGCACAAGCAAGGCCTCAATCAATGTTCCATGTTTTGCCTTAAGCAGTAAATACTACTCTGTTGGATTACATATTATTATGCCCTGAGGAAGTGAGCCATACCACTCAGATCCAATCGACGGCTGCAAAACCCAGAGCCGGTGTCATACATGGTCAATGGAAGAGTCGGACTCCACGACCTCACCATGTGGTCAATGCACGAGTACAATACAAGCAGGACCTCAGTCTCATGCTTAAGTGGCCTCAGCCACAGGGTTAGCTCCCACAGGCTACCCTCTGCCTAGCCCGCCTCGGTACAGGTCTCGACGCTAGTGAAACTGAGCCACGGGCCTGTTCACCGTGCTCTGGGCCATGAACACATTCATGCTCCCATATCACATATCCTGAGCCATGGGCATATTCACCATGCTCTATACATATCCCGAGTCTGCAACCGCAGCTGCACTCGAATCCTCACTATTTTAGGCTAGGAGAAACCTCGCATATTCAACAATATGCGCTCCGGGTTAACCCGCAGGAGAACCCGTTTCACCATCACCAACTCCTGACGATGATGGATCTATGGCCAGGGCAAACTACATGATATGTTCCACTGTGATTATTTAGTATATTTTAAGTGGATTATTGAGGCAACCAAGTTGTAACACGTGCATAATATAAAATTACATTATTATTACCACCATCCTGCTATTCCGGGGTCTCAATCCCTCATCACAAGAAACCACTTCCTCAACAAGCATTCTCATCACTTGGGATATCAATCTCAGACAATCATCAGAGGATAACACCTCAACTGGGCATTTTAGCCAAACTCAGGTCCTCAGAACAAAACACATATATCATTTTCATCATCCAGAGTAACCATCAAAGTAGTGTTACTCAAACATATATACCTCATAGCCCTTTTTACTTAGCTATGCATCTGTATGGAACACCTGCATGGTTAGTATGCACAATCATCAAGGATTGAAAGAGAGATCATATTATCAAAATAGGGCAACATTGATGATTATATGCTTTATCAATCATGCCTCAACCTGTGATCATAGACGTAGGTCATATCATAATGAATTGCATCTTATATGCTTACCATTATCTCAGCATTATACATATCATTCCAGATGATCATAACACATGTAAGGTCATGTCAAGTTACATAGATATAATCTACTACCTCAAATTACTATCAAGCATATCAAGGGTCATCATCATAAGCCCAAACATGTTTGCATAAGCAAGAACTAGCATACGGTTTTTCAAAAGGAACAAGACCCTTACTAAAACTGTCCGCTACCCTCACAAGAAGTGTGACGGGTAGGGCACCCTCACTAGAGATAGCATCGGGCAGGGTACTCTCCCATCTCACCCAACACAAAAAACACATAACGGTCAAGCAGACCAGCAAGGGTGTCGGGCTACCTTCCCAAGATGTATCGAGCAACAAGGAACCAAGACATCTCGTGCACCAGCATAACGTGCAACGCATGTCGTGCATCTAACTGTATCGGAAAACCCAGGCATAACGACCACTAGCATATCATGCAGCTAGGCCCAAAGGGCGTGCCATGCAATGCTGTGTCATGCAACACAGGGACAATCGGCCACAAATCCTGCCGGGCAGCTAAGCCTATGGGCGTGCCGTGCAACCAACTGCTAACGGGCAACCAGGGCGTGCAGCTCAGCCAAAGAGGCATATCATGCAACGGTGTGTCGTGCACAATGTACATCAAGCAGCTCACACACCACAAGGCATAACGCCCAAGGGATGCCACACTAACGGGAGACATGGAAAGCATAATGTCTAACTGATCTCATGATATCGACCAACACACATAGGGCTAAGGCCAAGGGGTAACGCCCACAACAGAACTCGCTAGAAACGCTTCCACAACATCAAGGTATCACGACACCAAGCCACTTCCTAGGTTAAGGGAGTCGGGCAGGGTACTCAGCATAGTGTGACGCCCGACACACAAAAGGTCAAGGACTAGGGTGCATCACCCAACATAGCCACAACAACATAACGTCCAAGGCTCTAGGTCAAGAGGGGTATCGGGCAACATCACCCCAAGCCATAACGGTCAAGAAGCAACCTACAACAAGGTCGTCATCAACCTCAAGCACAAGGGAACCAAAACCCTAAAGGATCAAGAAGATGGCTCACCTCTCAACAACCAAGAGAGAGGGGTCTTTCACACCTCTTTTCACCAATTGGGCAACTCAAGGAACAACCACAACCAAGGTCCACAACCACTACATAGCTCACCTTTCAAGTCCATGGTGAGAGGAGGGTGTTGCTCAAGCAACTAGAACACAAGCTCACCTCTCAACTCAAACGAGAGAGGAGTGTTGCCTATATTACTAGAACTCAAGATCACTCCTCTAGACCTAGGAGAGAAAGGGGTGTCTCTCAACAAGAAAACCCTAGAACATGGTTCGGCCAACAAGGTGCAACTAAAGCAAGAAACTAAACTAGCAACATACATAGCTGATTATGATCACAAGAAACATACAAGAACATAGAAGAGGTAGTATAGTTAGGGTTAGGAGTTATGTAACCTATCTTAAGCAAGCTCCAAGCTCCTTGCTCCAAGCTCCAACCACCACCACAAGAAGGAGAGCAAGGCACTCTAGGGTTCGGCCACCACTAGAGGAAGAAGGAGACTCCAAGAAGGATCGACCACCAAGCTTGCAAAGGAAGGGGGTGTCGTGCACCAAGGGAAAGGGAAACTAAGGAACTAAAGGGATCCTTAGCAAGAGAAAGGAAGCACATATATCGAAGGGGATGGAGGAGAAACCAAGGAAAGATAAGGCAAGGTTTTGCCCACCTAGGGACACTTTTCCATGGGCAATGCCACCACTCTAGCATGCCCTAAACACATGTCCAAGGACATTGCCACATGCAAGCATCAAGCACCAAGTGTTCACTAGTGGTGACACAAATGAGGTCAAAGGAGGTCAAAGAGGTCCATGGGCGACACACCTCCACACCATGGCCGACACACTCCCTAGGCCGACACACCTAGGCACTCTTGCCCGACACAAGGTCCAAAGGAGCAAAGGCAACACACCATAAGGCCCAACAAGCTTAACCAAGCCCAAAGGAACTCAATCAATGAGCCCAACTCTTCCTCTCAACACCAGAGGAAGCAAGGAGAGGGAGGAACACCTCACAAGGTGACAAACTTGCCCACAAACCCTAGACTCGGGTTAATTGCAAGTAGCACCTCCAGCTCTCACCAAAACACCAACAAACCCTAATCACCACTAAAGGTGATTAGCAAGAAACTAAGCATCAGGGTTAAGCAAAGCAAACAGGATAAGCCCTAAACGGAGGTCAGGGTCCTTACATATCCCCTCCTCAACTAGAATTGAGATATACTCATTCTATGCCTTGATAATGTTTGTAGAGAAAACTCCTTGTGAAAATGAAGTCAGGTTAGAGTGGTAGTATATGTTGTATGTAGTAGAAAGTGGTCGACTTGGTTCTCAGTTTTATTTTGGTGCCAATTTTTAAGCTTTACATCACAAGAGTTTTCATCATCAAACATATATTAATTATTATACTATATGTATACAAAAAGAAAATGTTTTATGTATTACATTGATGGATTCATGAACCAAGTTTCCACTTCATAAAGTTTGAATTAGTAAGGAACCCCTTAGCGAGACACCCTTAACTGGCTAGGCCAACCCTAAAAACCTAGACCTAAGATCAGAGAAAGGGTAAGAATTTTGGAATTATATGACTTAGTTGATCTACCCTTTCTACCTCTTTAAATTATTTATTGTCTAATAGATTAATCATGTTAATGGGTGGAGTCTTGCACCTTAGTATCAAATGAGTAATTTGACTTCAGGAATGTCTAAACTTATGTCGAATGTATTAGGGTACTTTCAGGTAAATCAATAAAAAAATTCACAACTACAATTACCCCTATTAGGATGACTAAACCTTGCTAAGATGGATACGTTGCACATTAGTCGGAAAACCTAAAAGTTGTACTCATCATATTTGCTAAGTTTATAGATTGAGAGAGCCTAAATGGTTGATGTTAGCCATAATGGTTCTCTAGGTTATGACTGGGTGGATTTTGGGGATGAAATCCTCCTCAAGGGGTGGAGTGTTGTAACATACTCAAATATGAGTATATAATTTAATTTCCTTTTCCTTGGTTCCATCTTTACTTATATTATTATTTAGTTATTTGGCCTTTAATTAAATAAAATTAGGAATCAAACAATATCATAAGTGTATAAATATTTTTATAATCAAATAAGTTCATTGTAAGATCAATTATTCTAAACCACCAAGTGATTAGTTTGAAATATGAGGTGCTAAAACAAATCTAAGTTTAATTGATAAAAGTAATTTTAGAAATATGAATTAATATTTTGATAACTAAAGAAATACATTTAAGGTGTCAATTAATCATTTAGATTACATGTAAAACCAACAATTTTCAAAATGTTAATTTAACATTAGAATTGAGTTCCTCATATCCTAATTATCCTACGTGTTATGTATTAGATTAATTAAATGTTATTTACTCCCCCAATTTAATAGAAATGAAAGGACCTAAGTTAAATTAGGCTTTAATTGCCTCATTTGACTATAACATTGAATGGATAAGGTATTATGTTCTGATAATTTGCCAAGCTTCATTTATACTCATCTAGTAACATTCCTTGTTGAGCGGTGAGACCACAGCCTCAAACGACTGGTCTGTCGTGTGAAACAAATGCAATATCGACTGCCTATTCTCCCCCTCAACCCAAACACGCGTCTCACACTACATGTTTCCACTATCCATGTAACTGGCGACACTTCCTACTCCTCTCTTCTATTTCTTCCTCTTCATCCTTCCCCCTTCCTCACCTCTTAAAAATCCTAGAAGCG
Source organism: Alisma plantago-aquatica (assembly GCA_963693085.1). Lineage (NCBI taxonomy): Eukaryota > Viridiplantae > Streptophyta > Magnoliopsida > Alismatales > Alismataceae > Alisma > Alisma plantago-aquatica. Next base: position 1,572,725,688 of record OY856409.1, read on the forward strand.
CCGCCCCCTCCCTAGTATCTGTGACCATGAAAGGGAGTGATCCCTTATTCTCCATTGCACCCAAAACCCTAACCGCCAACACCACCACAACCCCTCGATGAATCCTATAGATCTGAAATATAAGAATCATTTAAACCAAGCCATCATCACCAGGAGAAGCTGCCTCCTTTCCTCTTCCTTGCCTAAAATGCAGACCAGTGCCCTACAACTCTTGTGCCAAAAGGACTTCCTTCGGCCTTCTCCATATCAGCACCGTCACACCTTTAGATTTGTGCCCAGTGCCTGTATTGGATGTCATATTTTCTGAAGACTATCATTGTTGTTGTGTAGCCTACCAACCCCCACATCTCCACCTATATATACGACCATATAGGTTTCAAACCTTGACCACCTATCGAATCACCACCCTTACATTGTTGGGTTCTCCAATAAAGCACGCTAATCTCCAGACAACAACCTAGACACCGATCTCCCCTTTATTTAGTTGCACTGCAGACCTACTAGTGCTTCCTTCCAGTAACACCCAGTCATGGATGCCCCTCCTTCATCTGTGTGATGGTTAGACCTACAACAAACACCACGGCACCAGAAACGCTACAGTGTACAACCTGTATCGAGATGTTCCCTTTTCATTCTTCATTAAAGTTCCTTGCTATCTGGTGAAACCAACACCCTCGTCATCACCACCACCAAAGATCATCACTGGGTACAAACCGGACACCACCGTCCTCACCTCGCCAACAAAAAATATGCAACACTGCCATCTAGCCTAGACTCGACCACCCTTTCTTTTTCCTATGTTGCATCGCCACTCATGGTTGTAGGGTTACTGGATGGTCACCAACAAACCATCATGACACTGATACCTCCTATGGTTGTCCTACGAGCATGATCTGCATCTCTAGTCATGGAAGCAGGTGAACTAGAACTAGATATTGATGAGGTCGATCATGGATCCATCATCATGTCTTGACAACCATTGTTGCCATGATAGCAACAAGTTGTTGCCACCTTTTGTGGTGGTCTTCATAAACTCTTCATCTTCCATGCTCCATCATTGTAGGCCCTCCTGTGGCCATCACCAAAACCTTTAAGAAACTTGCTTAACCTCACCACTCCTGTGAAGGCTTCCAAGGTTGGTCTGAGTCTGATAGCATTGAGGAACTTTGACGGCCACCACCACTATGCCTTACTTGACTCTTACTGCAAACCTCCTATTTCATGATCTTCCTCAGTTCCCTAGCCCCCACTGTCTACCCTTCAATTGCACCTAATAGCCAAACGACATGGAACTACCACCTGCAACCACATATGATGATAGAAACTACTGCCCTCGGCCCTCGTCGAGTTGCAATGCAACAACGTCATCAAAGGCTCTTCAGACGAGATCCAACACACTGAAGCTTTTTCATGAGGTCATCCTCATCTCTTACATCGACCTTGGCACCCTAACCAGCAATGGTTCTTAGCCTGCAATTGACAGTCTACCAGCCTTTTCACCGTGATCAATAATATGTTCCCATAGTATTTTATATCAAGGGATGATCATTTGAATCCTCCCTAACATGGAGATCCTATATTGGTTCCTAGAGCAGCATCAACATAGTACGGAGCAACCAAGAATATTTAGATGCACACCAAAAATCAATCATAGATCCTCATCTATATACAATGACTAGAGGTGATTTGATCTTTACTAACTGTGATTTTGGAAAGAATAAACTAACTTCAATATAACTATAATTATAAAACACTCCCTGTGACATGTAGTCCTAGTAAGAAGATGAACTAGTCGATTGTGTTATCCTAATGCCATCACATAGTTCACACACATGTTAAGAAGATTATACAATAAAGAGAACGTGCTAATTTTTTTTTGGAAAATTGGGTAAGTATATTCCAAAAACCCCCTAAAAGGGGACAAAGCTACAAGCCACACCCATACATGTGACTACACACATCTAGGAATTGGTTACAGTAGATCCCAATTCCTAGCTATAATAGGAGAAAAATCAAGACAAGATTTAAAAGTAAAGTACATTCTCTTCATCTCAAGTGCAAGACGTATGATTTAAAGGTAAAGTACATCTAGAACATGCTAATTTGGATATGAACTTAATCAAATCGAATGATCTTCCTAATGTTTCTCACATATGATTTAACAATCTAGATTCATGCATGTTTTTTTGGTACTAGAGAGTATATCTATCTATTTTTCTCATTTGTGAATAAAAGGCATCATACAGAAATATTGTACACTCATACATGTGAGTGAATCCATAATTTGACAAAAGTGACATTAAATGACATGCTAGTTGTAAGATATACGAGTCTACTTCAATTTCATATATCTATATGGTATATAAGCGTCATTCGTATGCATATGAAGATGTAAGAATGGGTAAATGACTAGTTTTTATAAAAGATGTTTGTTTAAACCCTAGTTAGTCCTAATAAGTGTATTTTAATCAAATGATATCTCATGTAATGCATGTTCTTGACCTGATTGATCAAATTGAACACTATGATATAAAGAGGTGGTGACATAATGAGACCTAAATCAAAAGAATGCATACTATTATTCATACTCGTATAGATAATCTAGACATACTTAGACCTATGTGTCTAAAAATGAATATTGGTACTAAATTAGATATATAATGAATCATATGTTCACTTAATAGGATTTAAAACCCTAATATGAAATTAGGTGATTGGGACTAGGATAAGAACAACATGAAAATACAAAGTTGGAATGCATACAAAAATTGCTTTGGTTTTGATTACCTTACATAATGTGTTTCTAGGATGAATACTCGATTGTGTCGACCAAGTGCCTTATTAAAGTTAACTTTTGGATGCATAAGGTATGTACTCCTCTATACTATAACTGGACATTATTATAACGAAATTTTCCCATAATGAGGCAATTTTTGAAATACCTGCTCTGGTTTCATTTGTTGAAATATCCTATCTCATCAGTTGTAACTTATTATTATTCTTCTGAAATTATTATTATCATGTTGAATTGGGTCAATGACCCACCTACTATTATGCCTGTATATGCCATGTATGTTTTTGAAAAGTGAATCTTGCCACTCTATTTATGCATATTAGATAATTCGATTAGTGTAACTATCATAGACTATGCGTAATCATTATGGCGCGTCTATTTCTATCGGAGTGCGTCTTTCCACCTCTTTTTATACATGGGAGTGTTATTTCCTCCCAAGGTGCGTTGTTTCCATCCATTTTACTTAGGCCATTGACTCAGTGGTGTCGTGGTCCTACCATAGTTACTTTAGTCAAATATGTCGACATACAAATATTTATATGATTGGATGGTTGATAATGGCAAGATGTGTTATTTCACTTGTTTATTTATATGCCTCATTCTTTTGAAAATTCCTTCTCTTGATACTTCTCATTGAAACTTACCTAGATTTAATGGCCCTCTCTTTCATGGGAACATCTTACATTATTTTTGAAATAAAAATTGTCCTAGTTAATCTTGTAATGTACATACTCAGCCTTTGCTGACTCATACTCTTTGGTTTTTTATTTTTCTGGGTGTTCCCTTCACCCAGGTGTAGGTAATTTATAGGACACTAACTTAGGATGATCGTGAGCTCATTGGTGAATATAAGGACAACTTGAGATAGCATTGTTACCCTCTGCATATAGGATCATGTGTATATAGATGTAATGTTTTCATTTTATGTACCACCCTTAGGGTGAAAAAGTTATGTACATGGGCATATTTGTAACTTTATAAATATTTATATTTTCTGCTGCTTAAATATTTCATGGCTCATGTTCTTACCATTGCGTGAGCCCTCTACCGGGTCCCACTCTTTACAACATTGGTTGTATATTGGCTGAGCTGGAAGATGAACCGACCATTTCACAATTGAAACGACCATTTCGAAAGTGAAACAACCGGTTCATCATCTGTGTCGCCCGGTTCAATGATCAATATGATCAGATTAAGGATTGATGCTGACATTAAGTTGTATATTAATCTAATAATGAGTGCCAATGTGATTGAAAATAGGAAAGCTACTGAACCGATTGGTTTAAGTGTTGACAATTCTATTCATGTCATCGCCGTGGCTTGAGTATGAGACTTTTCCATAACAAACCACAGATTTAACCATCAATATCAAAGATCTAACCATTTGGATGTTACTGCTTATGAACTCGTTTACTGATATAATTTATCTATTTATACCCAAACAACAAATGTAATCCTTTGATAAATGCAGGACACACTTGGTGAATCTATGACGTATTTCCGGTATTACATCAATGCAATGTAAATGTTCTATATAAAAAGTACATGTGATACGCCATCCTTCTTCAGACGATCTTGCATCCACCCACTGTTGTTGCTTTCTTCTTCAAGTAGTACGCGAGTGATCCAATGCTGCTTCTTTCTCAGAAACACACAACATGGGTGAGTGAATACAGGCATCGTGCAATTTGGCCCACTAGCCAAATACTTCATCTAGTCACCAACTGTACATTGTTCAACCTCCTTATCCAATTTCGCGATCTCTTGAGTTTCTGACTGAATTAGAGCTCAACTCATCAATAAGATCTCTGTCATTCAGACGCAGCGTTTACCAATGAACATATGTGGGATTGTTAGGGGAGGAGGACAGGCCACGAAACAAGGAGTACACCCTTAAAACATGGGATGGAACCTTGCAACTCCAGGAAAGCGATTGTTTCGTTGGTCTTCTGATCAGAGAGGGCAGCGCTAGCTGTTAACGGTCACATCTGTCTTATGGTACCTAACTTCGGCAGACTGGTTTTTAAGCAAAGACTGTTTCAATTGGACATGCTCATGGTTGAAAAATTACGGGCGCGACGTACGGTATTGGAGCCAGCTGTTGTCGTTGGATGAGAATAGGGTCATTATCATTATCCTTGTGTCGATCTAGCAGTTACTGTTTGAATGATGCGTGCATAGAGCGCATGTCTTCGTATCGATCGGCGCTTCTCAGTTCTCACTAACATCGCCAAATGTTGCAATAACAAAATGACAACTCGTGAAAAGGGTTACTCCCGACATTTCACGTCGTGTATACTTGGCAAATCACGATCTATACGACTCCAGAAATAATTGGATACCGTACTGTTTGGAAGTTAGGATCCTCACTTTTCTGCAGCAACTTGATAGGACCTGTAGTTTGAAGGGTGCTGGCATTCTATGATTGTTGAGTAGACACTTGCACTGTTGGCTGATCAGTTGATCTTGCCAACCAATATTAGCTGCCACTGTGCTGATCATACCGTGTACTATTATATCCCCAATAAGGGCCAATCACAGAGTATAAGAAAATTGTCTAACCACCAAATACTGTGCAATATTGGCCATCAAAAACAAATATGTGCTGATCATACCGTGTACTATTATATCCCCAATAAGGGCCAAACACAGAGTATAAGAAAATTGTCTAACCACCAAATACTGTGCAATATTGGCCATCAAAAACAAATATTATGTAATGCTGAGAAGCAACAAAGAGGTTCAATCTAGCTATCACGGCGACACGTACAGTATTTGCCCTGTCCACTATTTTATATTTTCTGGTGTTTCTTAAATTATACGATCAATTATGAAAGTCAAAGATACAACGAACCTTTTTTATTATTTCTTGACCTCAACTCCTTCCTTAAAGGAGTTCTAAAGAAAAAAAGATTTAAGTCAAGATTCATTCTTATTGCAAACCATTTGGTTAATTCCCCCCTGGATTTCTTAAGATTGGAAGCTTAGGAGTTATATTAAGTAACAAACTAAGGATTATTTTGTTGGGAGAAATAGAACACACGTCAAGTAAATCTTCGAAAAATCATCCACGTCTGGATTCGGTACACTTTTTTTCTGGCTGCAAGAATCAAATGGGTGATGCCCGCGGACGGGTAAATAAAAATACAAAAATCGAAGACACCACCATATTTATAAGGGAAAAGGAAACCCGTGAAAATGTTTCAATAAGCTGGTGGATAAGACAAAAAGTCCACTAAAGATCAAGTAAGGTATTAGGATATGCGTGTGGAAGGTGCTAGGCACCCACGACGTCCTTTCGTTATCACACATGCCAGTGAAGTTCGTCGGGCCTTGGTTTATGAATGATGCTTGCATGCACAAAATGAAGATAAATAGTAAGAAAATAACATGTAAAACAGAGATTAGATATAACAATATAATATGGACGATCATGAATCTTCGGAGCTCATATGATGACATCATTGGAGGTTTGGGATGAGGGGAGGAGAGAGAAAGATCTACATGATTTTAGGCCTAGATTACCGTGTTTGAATGCCACAGGAGGTGGGAATGGATATTTTCTCTCTTTTCTCTCTCAGATTTGGAGGATGGAAACAGTGCATCTTGGTGTTTGGATCTTAAAAGGGTAGCCTAAGGGTCGGGATCTATTGCTAGCCTTTGTAAATGAGTTGCCCTCCAAGTCGCTAATAGACGACCTTTAAGATAGCTTTCCCAAGGTCTCAGCCCCATCCCTTGTGAATGGTGAATGGGAGGCAATATTTATAGTGGCTACAATTTTATCTAAGGCTAAGGTTTAAGTGGAGACTCTCCTAGATCAAGAGGAAGCTAGGAAAAGTACCAAGTGAGAGCCCTACCTTTTAGAGGTTTCTAGGTGTGTTAGACCGGTATTTCATGACTAGTCAAAGCATGAAAGGGGGATGCATGCTTGGTGCTTATCCTTCCTTCTAGAGGCTTCTAGAGACGTTTGATTGGAAATTCATTTATTAATCAAAGTGGGAAAATGGCGGAGCGTCCTGCCTTCCAACAACTTCTAAGGGTGTTTAATTGTGATTTAATTCACTAGTCAATGTGAGAAAAAGATAGCATGTGCCTAGTGCACACTACATATCTTAGGTATCAACTCAGATTGAATCGGTCAGATCACATGAATGACTTGTTGTGGGTTCGAACCCCCAAAGCAGGACATGCACCTATAGGCATGAAAATCAGTCCTAATGAGGGTTTTGGTTAGTCTGTGGTGGAATGTGAGCCTAAATATGATATCGGATCACATAAATGTGCATGTTTGGGATAAATTGCAAAAAATTGGATTTGAAGAGTTCAAATATGTTGACCAACTCAGGGCACAACCTTGGTTCGGGGCCTCAATGACAATGTCTGAGAAAGACATTATATAGAGGATCATCTATAGTTGGACCCTCACTTCGATCGATAGCCTTATGACTCATGGGAATTTATTGCCTAAATTTATATGAAGATGGGATCTAATCGTGAAATATTTAGGACCTTTTTGGTAGATTTAGTTGATAAATATCAATCACATCAATTATCAAATTGTATTTTGGTAAGTGATGGCATGTCTAGTCATGTGGTGAGTTGAAATTAGTTTAGTATCATGTTGAATTGTCTTCTCCAATCCTGATGTTCCTAAAGGTCTTACTTATAGAGCCTCTCATTCCAAGCCAACCTTTAGTGCCTCTTATCTAGATACTGGGGACAAATTTTACACTAATTATTTGTTGTCAAATATGTTCTGATTTCAAAGTTTGTTGCATATATTAGTTTGATTAATTTAATCACTATGAATTGACAGTGTCATGATTTTATTCATTAGGAAATAGAATTGGGCAGAATACAAGATAGAGTATCAGCAATTTGTCCCTATGAAGATGATGTCTAATTATTGGTAGGCAAGCCCACTCATTATGAGGGATGAAGTCATTGGATTGGCAAACAATGATTTTTGGCCATGAGTATTAATTAAGTGACACAAGAGTAGGTTGATGTTTGAACACAACCATACTCATGAAAGGAGTAAATATCGATCCAAGTAGTTTTATGTTGGTTATGCTGGTAATACTTTAATGATCCCTCTTACTTGTTGTGAGGCTTTGTTGATTTGATTAAAATTGCTTGCCTGGGCAAGGTTTGAAGGAATTTCTTATGAACAAGTATGTTAATAGTGTTTCTCATTTCAATGAGGCAAACTTGATGTACAAATTTGATCAAAGTGGCTAAATCCCAGGGATTTCATGCATATCCTAGTTTTTCTTAGACAAAAGAACATGAAATGTCGTTAAAAAGGGCTTAAGATACCAAGAGATGGAATTTTTGGCATGATGGGCTGCTCAACTAGCCAGGCCACATGCGGGGTGTTTAGCCAGTCTGCTGATCTAGATAGGGCTTTGGATCCATGTAATATCCTAAAATTTAAGGCCACATATAAAAAAATCTTCAAATGAATGAACTACCCATATTACTGAGGCACACCTCCTTTACATTGATCACATACATAAGTACTCTATAGTTCAACATTCTTGGCACAAATTAGTTATAGGACGAGTAATATGTTAGGAAGTTGATCTTGTGATATGAGTTTGGCATGACCTAAACTAACCAACTATGTTTTAGACCCACCAAAAAGAGATTAGAATAACCATCTACTTTTAATCACTAACTGAAATCATCACTAAATTTTTCTTTCTTTAATTATAAAGAACTAGTTAAACATCATATTTACTTAACAGATAGCACATGATTTAAGGATAAACATCACAAGTTCACAATTGAGTCTTAGTCTAATGTCACAATCAACTAAAAGAAACTAGTTCTAGCTTTAATTTGCATCAATTACAACTTATTACAAAACTTCTCTAATTTTACACATACATTCACATGAACAAAGGAAGGATAAGAGACCATCTAACTAAGCTAGTGACTAATATTAAGACTTCAATTGATCTACTATTGATGAAAGTTATCTTCTAACTACTCATGCTAAGCTGGATAGTTCCTAAAAATGTTTTAATATAATGTGTGAGCTATTGTATTAGCGCATCAAAAGTCATCAAGAAACTATGATAATTCTGATACATCTTAGTAATTAAATTATAATACCAAAGAACATAAGCATGACAACTGAAATTTATAAATTGTTCAACATAACAAGAGTTCTAATAATAACTACATCGACTAAATAAACTAAATCAATAATCCATTTGTTAATCGTTTATATATTTTATTATTCCCTAGACCCACATGAAGTGTTCCACAACATGTGTAAGTATAGTAGAAAGCTACAATCTTACTGTATAAGACTTAGAGTAGACCCATGACTCTATATCTACTAAAATAGCTCCCCGACCAACAAAGTGACTCACCACGTCTGGCCTCGACAACGAAATAGCTGGACAAATAAACTAGACTACTCCTCTAATCCTGGTTACTTAGGTGAATATTCAAAACATCTACTTAACCATTTGCATTAGTGGTCCTACTAGGACTGACCTACTTTGCAACATTTTGCACAAACCAAATTGTATTGGATACCATCAAAATCTTTGGTTGATGTTGGATACTTCACTATTTGAAGATGACCATCCTCACTGGGCTTATCCCCCGTCCCTCTCTGATATGCTCTGGCTACCTCATCTTGGAATATTCCAACAATAGGCATGTTTTGTAGTTCACAACGTAGACCTCTATGATAGATTCAATGGTGTTTAAGGCATCTAATGTCTAGTTGATTTTTTTAGTTTCACGTATACACTTATTACTATATTCTTCCTTGCTTAACTTTGTACTGAAGGCTTCTATTTTTGTTTTCATAACACTAAACCTAAAATCAATAACTAGAATCAACATAGTGATCTAGTTGATCTTATAAACTACATATATGGATAATTACTATAATGAACTATTCCTTAAACTTCGTAAGTATCTAATAGGAAACAATCATTGACTAGATCACATATTCATTATAGATTCAATTTTGTAGAAGTTAAGATAAAATTGAGTTTGTATGCCTCTTAATTTACCATTAAATATTCACTATTGACTTATAGACAATTAATCTAGATCTAAAAGTATCTATAACACATCACAAATACGTTGAAACATTCAATAGATAAATTGAAATCTCATGTCTTGTCTCAATAAATTAAAAATCATAATCATTTCTAAAAAACAACACACATCCTTTATAGACTTTGTGCATAATTTATATAAAGTAAAATTTTATATCTAATTTTCCACTCATATGGGTCTGATCTCATTTATTGATCTCGAATGTAAGCTTGGTATGCCCAGATCTTGACCTTCTTAACTTGTTTTGGATCTAGGAGATCAAATTCCACCATCTAAAGATCAAAATTGAGCTCTTGTTCTAGGATCCATCTGCTAGAGGTAGAAGATGAAGAAGGAAAGAGGAAAGTAACATCTGATTATCCTTTCTCTAGGCTTCTTCCAAGAAAACTGAGAGAGAATGAGGGACCAACCATCGATTTAGACTTTCGTAATGATTGTACAACAAGGTCTACTGTTTGTCCCATGTTCTTTGTGTGCTTCCTTAAAATCACCATATAAACCATCTTCCAATTCATCTCTGTGCTATCTGGTTGTTTAGAGGATTAAAATACAAATCCAAGGAAACACATTTCATCAAATTAGGATATAAGTATATCAAAAGTTATGTCTGCATTGTGATTGGCGATATTGGGCTGCCACAACACTCTCATCTAATTTTCATTTAGTTCATTCTTTTTGTGTAGGATTCATAATTGAACGATTTACCATTACACAACAAATGCTTGACAATGGTCTCATATATTATTTTTTAGTTAATTAATTCTTTAAATATTTTTAAATCTCTTTCTACCAGTGTGTGTGGATTATTACTATATCGAAAAAGGTTCAAGCCTTGATGTATTCACAATAGATTCTTTCTTTAACTTATCAAAGAGGAGGTTTAAGCTACAATAAAACCTAAATCAACCAATTAATAATGCAAAGTATTTAATAAAGGTGCAATTGACACCAAGATCATCTTAAATAATAAAATTACTAGCAAAGCAATGTATTGGTTGTAACAATCTCCCTCTCTAATAAAAATTTCATATCGAAATCCCAAGAAGAGGAAATAATACTTGTTACATAGTTCCGACTCAAACTCCCATATAGCTTCATCTACACCATGATTCCTCTAAAAGACCTTCACCAAAGGTATCTCCCACTTTTAAGTTTCATAATTCTACAATCTAGAATTTTTTTACAATGTAGAACATATGAGATATCTCATCTTATTTGTATTATATATGGATCTATGATCTTATCTATCCTAGATGACACTTCTTCAACAAGAACACATGCCATCATGTACTTTGGATAACTCAAGAGGCAATTCAAGTTTGTATGCTACTGACCTAATTATCTGAATGACAGGATAGGGATCCATGCATCTATGAGTTAGTTTTATTCTCTTTCTAAACCTCAATACACTTTTCTATGGAAAACTTTTCAATTAAACCTCATCCTCAACCTCAAATTAAAGTGGCATGTACACTATTCTACATAGAATTTTTGTCTGTCATGTACAACTTTCAACTATTATCAAATCACAAATATCTTTTTTGTTGTTTCTTTCAAAAATTCTAGACCTAAAATCTTCATGTCACCAACTTCATACCAGAAAATAGGAGATCTACACTTTCTCCCATATAGAGCTTCAAAAGGTGAAATGCCTAAATTAGAATGATACCTATTGTTATAGGAAAACACCATAAGACTAAGGTGACTATCCCAACTGTCACTAAATTGTAAAAAAAAATGCTCTCAACATGTCCTCTAGGGTTGGAATTGTCCTTTTTGATTGTCCATATTTGTTAGAGTGAGATTTTGTTCTAAATTTCAAACTCGTTCCCAGGGCATGATATAATTACTTTTAGAATCTAGATGCATACTTGGGAATTCTATAAGATATATTAGTGACATGTATTCCATGCAATCTACATATCTCATCTACATAGAACTTGGCTAGTTTGAGTGCATTCCAAGTTGTCATAACTAGAAGGAAATGAAATTGTTTAGTAAGTCTATCCACAATCATCCATATAGAGTCAAAACCGTGTGATGTTCTTGGTAACCCTAACAAAAAGTCCACAATGATATGTTCCCACTTCCACATAGGAATAGGAGGCAATTGTAGAGTACCCACTGACTTCTGGTGCTCGTCCTTGACCAATTGGCACATGCCACACTTGGTTGCATACTATCCTACATATCTCTTTATGACTGGACAACAATACATGTATTTGAGGTTGTTGTACATCTTGGAAATACCTAGATGCGTTGCATACATAGAAGAGTGAGCCTCCTTGAGAATCTGCTTATTTAAGTCAATGTCATCTAGCACACACAATCTATTGTATTGATACAAAATCACATCATATGAGCATCTAAATTCTATACTCTTACCTTCTGTCATATCATGCATGATTTGCTTCATTTCACTGACGCTCTATTGAATCTTTTAATTTTCTCATAAAATGTATGTCTAACTGTGACAAAGTGGATTTTAGAAAAATAATGAGATAATTACTCCTTTTCCCTCATTATACCTATTAATGGTCCCAAATTATTTTTCTTGTCTTCATAATCATTATTAAGACCCAAATCCAAGATATGGTGACTAATGTAGTTGTTATACACATTATAACACTTCAAATTGGATTCATTCATCACTTTGTCCAAAGAATCAAATTAATACATCAAACTTCATATTTTGGTTATTAAACTTTTTGTAAAGGTTCTCCACATTTTTATGAAGTTGCGGTCCAAATTTGAGAACAATTGGGCATTCCTACGATTTACTATGAATTATTAAAGTTTGTGTGTTGAAAACCCTTCATTTGCCATTTTAATTGGTTTTTCCACATTAGCTATCCAGGGCAAGGCATCAGGTGTGTGTTTTGGCCCTTGGATTGGCCACTCATGGATCCAGGCCAGATCTGATGGTTGTTGTATCATCTTCAACCTCCCGCTGATTGCGGGGAGGTATCAATGCGACCAAAACAAACAATTTAGCGATCTTGACCTCGATTTGAAAATCTGAGCGGACAAAAAACCCTCCTCGCGATTTAAAACTCATCCAACTGTACTTTGACTACCATTAAGGCACTAGTTTGCCAGAAATATTCGTCCCTTGCCTCCCATTCTCATTCCGGAAAACAAGGGCTGCTACCTAGCTCCCTTTAACCCAAAATCTAACCCTCCTCGATGCTATATAAACACCCCCGAGGATCGAAATCACTACACCTACCTACGAGCCCCTTTCTAGTTCTCTCGTTTGGCCTCTATGCCCCCATTTTCACCTCATCCCCTCCTGCTCTATTGTGGCGGCGCCGCCTAGCTCACGTTGGGCATCCTTACCCCTCGCCTCCTACCCCCTTTCTCTGCCACACATCAACTTCGTGAGGCCGAGGAAAGCTCGGACGGTCGCATCGCTGCCGCAAATGGAGCTCCCTGCTCCCGGAGCTCCTCTACACCGGCGACCCTGCTCCGCCTACCTTTGTGGCTCGTGCAAGGCCTGCGTAGATGGGGGACAGACCCTGTGAACCACCGGGTCTAGAGAAGGAAATCAAATCGGCTCAAAGGACCAGTAAACCCGATTGAACCCAGAAAGCAAGCCTTGAACCAGATCTTAAACCAAGCAAGCCACCCCGCCTATGTGGCTCCATATTGGCCATTTTTGGTGCATCCGATGGCCATCCTTTTTCCAATATAAGGTATTTATATCCCTCTTTACTCGAAATTGCAATTAATAGTCAGATCTTGCAAAAATTATATCTAATGCATCTGAACTCCAAAAATGATGAATAAGTGGTCCGTTTTGATCAGAAAAATCCAATGGATCGTTTAAAAATACTTTTGAAACCTGATTCTAAACGATGCTCACTGATAACCCTAGATCATGCACTCTTGGTCATTTAATTTGTCATATGGCTCAATAATGGTGTTTAGTTATTTGAAAACCCTATTTTTGGACTCTGATGATATTTTGTAACCTAGATCTGGTCCATTTGAATCATCTACTCTTGAGAATGTATCATTAGTCATAGGGGTGTAAACGGTGCGGGTCTGGCCATACCCATACCCATACCCATCTAATTTAGCGGGTCCGGTTCTGGTTCTAGACCCGCATAATACAAAACTTGGACCCGCACCATACCCGTACCTGCAATAATAGCGGGTATGCGGGTAAGCGGTTCTATAAAACATCATATTATTTATGTAAGAGAAATGACTATGTTATATATATTTAACACAATCAGATATTGTTATCATATAGTATATTAATATGTAATAGTTATATTAGACAGTGCTATATTCTATATAATAAAATTAATTGAGTAATTGTTTACATATTTGTAGTCATGATCATAATATTTAATTTATGTAGAAAGTAAAGTAGATTAGTAGACATTTTGATTTTAAGTTTACATATGATGTTTGTTATTGTAACTAGAATAGTTAATTCTTAGTTATATGACTAGTCTCAACCTTAGAGTAGGATATAATCTCAATAATTATATTAATTAGACTAGTAAAGTATGATATATATAACATATTATTTTAGTAGTTACTTATGTATAGTGGGTACATGGGTCTAGCGGGTATGGGTCCAAGCATACCCATTATTGGACCCACTTATATACGGGTCCAAGGGTATACGGGTCTAAGGGTATGCAGGTATAAAAAATTAGACCCGTGATGGGTTTTTTAAGGGTTCCTATTTGTGGGTGCGCGGGTCTACCCGTACCCATTTACAGCCCTAATTAGTCATCTAGATCTATTTTTTTGATTCAATCTTAATTATAATGGATAATGAGTAAATCTTGATATTGATCTTAATCTTGCAAAACCCTTGATATAGTTTTGACCCATCAATATGATCTTGAATACAAATGATGTTAGAACAATATGATGATCTAAAGATTTGATGATGACTCAAATATTGATGATAATAATTAGGGTTAACACATATAATCCTAGAAAACCTAGTTAAGTCAGTCACACTCGAATATATTATATGCTTGAAATAATGTTGGACATATTGGAATATTGATTATAAGTGAATGACCCAACCCTAAGGTTGACATAGGAAAAGTGTAACCCTAATCTCAAATATTAAAACATGATTTTCCGAACATCATGACCTTGACCTTTGATCCAATCTTGATGATTTAGGATCTGACTTGAAGGGTTGACATTTGATTCAAATATTGATCATACTCGAAATCTTTGGTGAAAGGTACGCTATTATATAACTCCTCCTTGATTGTATTGAAGATACGTTTATGTATCTCTTGACCATATGCTTGCCTATTTACTTGGATGATATATTGTTCCCTATGATTAGTCTTCTATTTTTCTATATTATATTTTGAAAAATATGAAAACATAAATTGCATTCCCATTATGACTGCCCGTATATTAATAGTGATGATGATATTGATAATGTTGATAATGTTGATATTGAGTACAACAACCCCCTCATTTGGAGGTGGGACTTGTACATTGGCCTCCTATGTTCCTATGGTGAGAAGGAGCCCAGTGACTTACCCCATCACGTTGGGGTGATAAAGTCACACAAAAATATATAAGCATGCTTATCAAATTACAACATAATGGGAACTCGTAATAAAATTTGAATCATTGAATAACAACCTTTTTGTCGAATGATATTGAATGTTTGGAAATATTTTGTTATACTTTGAAATATAAGTCTTTCCAAGTATACTATTTTGTTATAAATCGCTTTGCTTGATTTTGATAGTGTACCGTGCAATTGCATGATTGTGTCTTGATTTTCTTGATTTTAGGCAATACAAATGGAATATTGAATAAGATCGCTTCCGCACTCATACACTCTGATGACAAAGATAAATCGGATATATCTTCATATTGGGTTAGTTTTTTTTTTCAATTATCCAGTTTTTGAGTTATTTATTTCTTATTGTATATGCCAGTGTGATTGATCTTATGGGGCCACTCAGGGATGGGCGCTTCAATCCTTTTTCTACTGTCTAGGCAGTAGGATTGGGATTGGGGTAAGAACGGTTCCGTGACACTAACCTACATCTCTACAAACAACCTACCTTAATATGACACACTCAAATCTAAGTTCATCTCTCTCATTTTGAATATTGAGTTTCTTTTACACATTCTATAAAAAACACTTCTGTAGGTGTTGTAGACTTCCTACTTAAAGCCTCTACCACAACATTGGCCTTTGTAGGTGATAATCACTGGTAACATCACAATACTTAATAAGATCTAACCATACATAGTGTCTTAAATTGATATCCTTAAATATGTACTTTAAACTCTTTTCGTCAGCAAAGACCTGACATGACTCACTATAAATATAATGACACCATGCTTTTAAGGCATGTACTACTGCTTCCAACTCAAGATCATGCATCAAATAATTCTCTTTCTTCTTCTTGAGATTTCTAGAAAGATGGACTACTATCTTTCCTTCCTACATAATGATACATCCTAAAACTCTCCTATATGCATCAAAAAACACAACATAACCATTGTCCGCCTTTAGTAAAATAAATATTGGTGTTGTCATTAACTTCTTCTTTAGTGTTTGAAATCTTTTCTCACATGTTGAAGACTAAACAAAATGCTCATCCTTCATTGTTAAATGTGTAAGAGGTGTTACTAAAATATTGAAATTTCTTATAAATCTCCTATAATATCTATCTAACCATAGAAAACTGAGCATTTGTTCTAGGAACCATCTACTAGGAGTAGAAGATGAAGAAGGAAAGAGGAAAGTAACCTCTGCTTATCCTTGATCTAGGATTCTTCCAAGAAAAATGAGAGAGAATGAGGGAGAAACCATCGATTTAGACTTACCTTGATGATTTTACAACTATGTCTACTGGTTGTCCCATGTTTTGTGTTCTTCCTTAAAATCTCCATACAAGTCATCTTCTGATTCATCTCCATGATATCTAGTTGTTTAGAGGATTAAAATACAAATCAAAGGAAACAAATTTTATCAAATTTGCTGATAAGTATATCGAATGTTATGGTTGCTTTGTGATTGGAAATTCTGGGTGGCCACAAAGGACAAAATCATCAGTTTGTAAAACCATCAGTTTGGGAAATCATTGTTTGTAAAACCATTATTTTGTGAAATCATTGGTTTTTGAACTGTTAGTTATCAATTGATGGTAATTCTATGTGAAAACTAAATGTGCCACGACTTTATCATTTAACTCTAATTTATTTCATTCTTTTTTGTTGGATTCATAATTGAATGATCTACAATTTCATAACAAAAGCTTTACAATGGTCTCATATTTTTTTAAATTAAGTAATTCTTAAAATATTTTTAAATCTCTTTCTACTAGCATGTGTGGATTATTACTATATCGACAAAGGTTCAAGTCTTGTGTATTCACAACAGATATTTTCTTTAACTTATCAAAGAGGAGGTTTTAGCTACTATAGAACTTAAATCAACCAATTAATAATGAAAAATATTTAATAAAGGTGCAATTGACACTAAGATAATCTTAAAAAATCAAATTACCAACAAAGCAATGTATTGGTTGTAACAATCTCCCAATCTAATAAAAATTTCATATCGATATCCCAAGAAGAGGAAATAATACTTGTTACATAGTGCCAACTCAAACTCCCATATATATTAATCTACACCATGATTCATCCAAAGGACCTTCACCAAAGGTATCTCCCACTTTTAAGCTTCCTAATTCTACAATCTAAAATTTGTGTAAATCCTACAACATCAGAGATATCTTCTCTTAGTTGTATTAGATCTGGATCTATGATCTTCTCTATACCTATATGAGACTTATTCAACAAGAACACATGACATCATGTACTTTGGATAGCTCAAGAGGCAACTCAAGTTTGTATGATACTGATCTTATTATATGAATGATTGGATAGGGTCCCATGCATCTAGGAGTTAGTTTATTATCTTTCCAAACCTCAGTGTACTTTTCCATTGTGAAATTTCAAGTAAACCCCATCCCCAACCTCAAACTAGAGCGGTCTATGACATTATTCTACATAGAATTTTTGTTTGTCCTGTACAACTTTCAACTATTATCAAATCACAAATATATTTTTTGTTGTTTCTTTCAACAATTCTTGACCTAGAAACTTCATGTCATCAACTTCATACCAACAAATAGGAGATCTACACTTCCATATAGAGCTTCAGAAGGTGAAATTCCTATATTAGAATGATACCTATTCTTATAGGAAAATACCATAAGACTAAGGTGACTATACCAACTATCACTAAACTGTAAAAAAACATGCTCTCAACATGTCCTCTAGGGTTGGAATTGTCCTTTCTGACTGTCCATATGTGTTAGAGTGAGATTTTGTTCTAAATTTCAAACTCGTTCCCAAGGCATGATATAATTACTTCTAGAATCTAGATGCAAGCTTCAGAATTCTATCAGATATATTAATGACAGGTATTCCATGCAATCTACATATCTCATCTACATAGACCTTATCTAGTTTGAGTGCATTCCAAGTTGTCATAACTGGAAGGAAATGAAATTATTAGTTAGTCTATCCACAGTCATCTATATAGAGTCAAAACCATGTGATGTTCTTGGTAACCCTACAAAAAAGTCCACAATGATATGTTCCCACTTCCACATAGGAATAGGGGGTGGTTGTTGGGTACCTACTAACTTATTGTTCTCATTCTTGACTACACCAACTTGGCTACATACTCATCTGCATATCTCATCATGATTGGACACTGATACATGTCTTGGAGGTTGTTGTACATCTTGGAACTAACTAGATGCATTGCATACATAAAAGAGTGAGACTCCTTGAGAATCTACTTATTTAACTCAATGTCATCTGATAGAAACAATCTATTCTAATGATACAACATCACATCATCTAGGTATGTAAATTGAATTCACTTACTTTCTGTCATATCATGCGTGATTTGCTTCATTTCACTGGCAATCAATATAATCTCTTTAATTTTCTCATAAAATGTGGGGATAAGATACATCTCTGCAGTCAACCCACCTTGTTATGACATGCTCAAATCTAAGTGCATATCTCTCATTTTGACTATGAACTCTCTTTTACACATTCCATATAAAACACTTATGTACATGTTGTAGACTTCCTACTCAAAGCATCTATCACAACATTGGCCTTCCTTGGTGGTAATCACTGGTAACATCACAATACTTAATAACCTATAACCATACAAATGTCTTAGATTGAGGTCCATTTGATAAAATATGTACTTTATCTTATGGTCAACAAAGACCTGACACGACTCACTATATATATAATGACACCATACTTTTAAGGCATGTACTACTACTGCCAACTCAAGATAATGTGCCAGATAATTATCTTCCTTTTACTTGAGATTTCTATAAGCATAGGCTACTACCATTCCTTCCTACATAACGACACATCCTAAAACTCTCCTATATGCATCAAAAAGCAAAACATAACCCTTGTCTACCTTTAGTAAAATCACTATTGGTGTTGTAGTTAACTTCTTCTTTAGTGTTTGAAAGCTTTTTTTGCATGTTTTAGATCTAACAAATGCTTATCCTTCATTATTAAACGTGTAAGAGGTGCTGCTAAAACATTAAAGTTTCCTATAAATCTCCTATAATATCTATCTAACCATAGAAAAATTTTGATCTCAGTAGGAGTTGAGGGTTGCTCCCACTGAAAATTAGATTCCACCTTCGTAGGGTCTACACTGACTCCTCATGATACAACATGTCCAATAAAGGAAACTTATGACAACTAGAACTCACATTTGCTTGACTTAACCAATAACTTATGTTGTCTATATAGGAATATCATCCACAAATAGTACCATAAACTTATCTAGATATAGTATGAAAACTTTATTCACCTAGTCCATAAAACTTGTAGTGGCATTTGTCACTCCAAAAGGCATAACTACAAACTCGTAATGTTCATATCTTTCTCTGAAGGATGATTTAGGTACATCTGGTGTGTTTTCCTCAAATGACGACAACCTAGCCTAAGATCTAGTTTTTAGAAGATTGTTTCTTTGTGAAAATGATCAAATAGAACATTAACTGGGGAAAAGGATATTTATTCTTGATGGTTATGTTATTCAATTGTATAAAGTCTATGCATAACCACATAGTTCCATATTTCTTCTTCACAAAAAAAATAGTGGATCTCCCTAAGGTTATGTACTAAGTTGAATAAAACCCTTATCGAGTAACTCTTCTGAGTTTTTGTTTCCTTTAACTCTAGAGTTGCTATTCTATAGGCTGATAAGATATTGGGTGACTACCGGGTAGAATATGTATATCTAAGTCAAAATCTCTCTAAGGTGGTAACCTGGTTAGTCATTAGGAAAAAATTCTAGGAACTCACACTTCATGGGAACATTCTCTATATTAATTGTTCTTTTCTCTGCCCTTGCAAGTACAACATTACCCACTGAGACACAAAAATGCAACTAGGACATAATCTTTCAAGTTAATATAACTATACACTTAACAACATTCATAAGATAAATTCTAAGTTGAACAATATAATCCACTAAAGATTGATCCTTGAATAAAATAATGCATCGTACCAGGATCTATCAAAACTATAACTAAAATGTTGTTAATGAGAAGCATCTAACCTATAACAACTCTAGGCAAGTCTACTCCATTTGGTTGAGTCATAGAGAAGAAACATCATATAGTTCGCCCTCTACCATGGTGTCCTTGTTGTTGATCATTGCTATTATGTGCTCCCCCTTTAGAGCTTGAAGCCATTGAAGAACTTTCTATCTAGATAGAGCCTAGCTTTGTGAAGTTTGAAATCGAGACTATGAACTCTATACTAGTGTGAAGCTTTAGATAATCTCTCCTAAAGTGTCCCATCTGTCTAAGGTAGTGACGTACTTGAAAATTAGTTTTCCAACACTGACTAGAGTTTGTCGTACCACAAGTGTTACATACATATGTACCTTGTCTCTATGGACATGTCACTAATACTGAAGATCCTGAAGGCCTTAATGGTAGTTCCCACCTTGGTCATGTGTTCCATCTTCTATGGCTAGATCTTCCTCTACTATGGAAAGATACAACATCACTTGAACTAGATCCTTTCAAAAATAATCAAGACCTCATCGTATTTTAGAAAAGAATCCACCACCTCCTCTATATCCATTGATGCTCTATCCTCCACTACAAAAATCTCCAGATATTTTCTACCATTTGAATATTTACCAGAATTAAATGACCCTTCACTACATATAATTGCCTTCATAAAATCTCCAATTTTTTCTCTATCCCTTTGGCCAAATATAGATATACTGTGAATAATTTATGATCTTAAACCTACCTAAAACCCCTTGAATTTATCTATATCATCCGATACAAGATGTTGAAAAATGTTAAACAATATTGTATAATATGCATCATACTCACCAACTGTCATACTACGCTATCCAACGCTCTCTAGCTATCTAATCTTGTCACAAAGGAAGGTAAGAGGGAAATACTTTAGGTGAAACTCATCCATAAATTCCTTCCATGCTATCATTTAT
This sequence comes from Alisma plantago-aquatica, assembly GCA_963693085.1. NCBI lineage: Eukaryota > Viridiplantae > Streptophyta > Magnoliopsida > Alismatales > Alismataceae > Alisma > Alisma plantago-aquatica. Next base: position 1,572,747,119 of record OY856409.1, read on the forward strand.
TTCTATTCTTATCTACGACTCCATGCCACCAAAATTTATCATCTTCTTTAATTAGATAGATACCATGATTAATATGTTTGTCCTCTAATAATCTGTTTAGGAAAAAAAACCCCTTTCTAGCTGTTGAATCCACACGTCTACTGCAGTTGGGTTTTTTGTCCCCAAAAACTTAGTCCTACCAAGATACTTCACCAAATCGTACGTTCTCATTAGATCCTTGTTAGAATATGGAGACGTTTTGTCCATATTGTATTTCTCTTTTATCTCCAGAAAGATATGATACATTCTGGCTTACTCATCTCTATCTTCTCCAACTTATACCATTGTCTAAGGGTTAGGGCAATTATGAATCTCAACTTTTTCTTCACCATGACCAAATCCTCTTCATGTCATCTACATATTCATAATAGAAACATATATGTTAGAAATTTGCAATTCAAAGTGGAAATCACCCTAAACTATTGGTCTCCTACCACCTCTTTCCCATACCTAAAAATATGATACCAAGATTTGGCACGATCCAAACCCCCTAGCTAGGGTTTAATCACTAAATGAAATTAGCCTTAAATGTTTGTTTCTTTAATCATATAAAATTGGTGAAGCATCATGTTATCTTAACAAATAACACCTAATTTATGCATAAGAATCGTGAGTTAACAACTGAGTTTTACTCTTATATTGTAATCCACTAAAAGAAGCTAAATTTGTCTTTACTATACATCATCTAAAACTTATTTAAAAAACTACTCTCAATCCTTACTCTCACATTTCGAAGACTAGAGGAAGGATAAGAGACAATGTAACTAAATCTATATATTCCTCTCAAGACCTCATCTGATCTGTTCTTATTGGAAGTAAGCTTCTGATTCCTCTTGCTGAGTTGGACTTGTTACTAAAAATGTTTTAGTAGAGTGCATGAGCTACTGGATCAGTGTGTGAAAAGTCACAAAGAAACCATAATAACATATATGTATTTCCAATTAAATTATAATACAAAATAACATAATCATAACATTTGAAATGTATTAACCATACATGGCATGAATTCTGACAATAATTGCATTATGTAAATAAACTAGATCCATAATACATTCACTAATCTTGTATTTCTTTTACTATGCCCTGGACCCAAATGAAGTATACAAAAGCATGTGGAAGTATTACAGAAATATGCGATCTCACAATATAAGACTTAGAGTAGACCCATGACTCTAAGTCTACTGAACTAACTCCCGAGCTTGCAACGAGGCTTTCCATATCTCACCTCATCAGATAATCAACTGGCCAAATAAACTTGACTAATCCTATAAACATGGGTACTCAGGTCGAGAGTCAAAGCATCTAGCTTAACTCTATGGCTAGGTGGTTCCACAAGTATTAACATACTAAGAAATATTTTGATCTATCTGAACTGTATTGGATACCATATGAATCTCCTACTGATGTTGGGAACCTCATTGTTAGAAGGAGATTGTTCTCACTAGGATTAGTCCTTTGTTCCTCTCTGGTATGCTTTGGATATCTCATCCCAGACTCTTCCAGTCACTAGGAATGTTTCCTCCTTCACGGTGTAGACCTCTGTGATGGATTGTATCATGTTAAAGGAATTTAATGTCTAGTTAATTATTTAGTTTCACTATTAGATTTATTATTATCTGTTCTTAGCTTAACTCTATACTTAAGGGTTCTATTTTTTTTTCTTAACACAAAACTCATACCAAATCATGGATTTTAATAAATTGATCTATTAGAACTAATAAACTGAGTATATTTGTCATGACTAGAATGAACTATTTTTTTGGACTTCATAAGTATCTAATTGGAAACAATCATTGACCATATGGAAAATTCATAATATGATTCAATATTATAGAAATTAGGGTAAATCTGATGTTCCAGTGGTCTAGTTCTACCATTAATATTAACTGTGGAAACATAGTAAATTAATTTAGATCTAAAAGAATCTATAAGGCATTACAACTATGTTAACAACCAATAGATCAACTTAAATCTCATGTCTTGGCTCAATAAATCGAAAATGATACTCACCAAGAAAAGAAATACCTATTCTTTATAGATTCTGGGCTTTACTTTTGTAAAATTAAGGTTTAGAGGCCATTTTCCACTCACCCGAGTCTAATCCTACATTACTAGTATGGAATCTAAGCTTGGAATGCCATTATATTGACCTACTCAACTTGGTTTCGAGCTAGGAGCTCTGATTCCATCATCTACATGTTAAAATTGAGCTACTGTTCTATGCTCCCTCTACAAGAGGTAGAAGATGATGAAGGAAAGTGAAACATAACCTCTAATTAGACTTTCTACATACTTCGTCTAAGGAAAAGGTGAGAGAACAAAGGAGAAACCAACAATTCAGATTTACCTTGATGATTCTACAACTAAGTCTACTATTGTCCCATTTGCTTAGTGTTCTTCTCTAAAATCACCCTAAAAGTCATCTTCTAGTTAGTATTTTCATTTTTAGGTCTCTAGTTCCATAGAGGATTGAAATACAAATCTATGGAAATAAATTTGTAGGATTCTCATTAGTATTTAAAAAGTTATGGTTGTTTTCGTGATTATTTGTGTTGGGTGGAAGCGCAACACAAAACCATCGGTTTGTGATACCATCGAATTTTGAAACCACTAATTTGTGATACCATTATTTGGTGAAACCGTTGTTTTGTAAAATTCTAGTTTTTTTAAACTATTGGTTTGAAAACCATTATTTTTCATTCAATGGTAATGTTTGTAAAAACTGAAAGTGCTATAACTCTTTCATTTTAACTCCAATTTGGTTCATTATTTTTGTGTTACATACATGATTTGATTTATCTAAATTATTAAAAAATTGAAAAAGTTATCAAATAATAATTTATTAATAAATTCATTCCTATAACATTCTCTTTCTATCAACATGTGTGGATTATTACTATATCAACTAAGGTTCAACCATTGACGTGCTCAAAACACATGTTTTCAATAACATATGAAAGAGAAACTTCAAGGTAAAATAAAAATTAAACCAACCCATTATAACAAAATTAATTAAAGGTATAATAAACGCTAAGAATATCTTAAATCTTCTCATTACTAGTTAAGTAAGGTATGGCTCGTAATAGTGTGAGTGAGGAGAGAGTGTATAGTAGAGGCCAATTGTTTTCTATTAGGCCAATCATCATTATGGAACTCAACCATGTCCTTGGGCAATGTGCACATGCATTACAAATGGTTTTAGATCTGATTGCCCTCTAATAGGTGGATCCCACATAGGCATGTGGAATGCTATTTTTCAATTGTGTAGGAAGACATGGTCGAAAGGGCTATTCGATGAGGTGATATGGCTTGGAATGGGATCTGGGTATATATGGTCCATTCAGGATATGCACTGAAATGGGGGAAGAGATTATGAGGCCTTATAGTCGAGCCTTGACAAGGATGTTAAGAGTCTGAGTGGGTGAGATTATGCATCTCAAGAGTTGAGGCCTTAATAGAATGATATTATAAGGATTGATTGCACTACCAATATCTCCAAAGTACACCTCCTTTGCAAATATCCCACTAATATTTACTCTATTAGTTAAGTGTACTTGTCCCATAGTAGTACTAGGATGGTTGACCTAGTAAAAAGTTGATCTCGAAGTGTGTGTGAGTGAGGAAAAATGTGCAGCTAAAGCTAAAAAAGGTCTGTGGGGCCATTCATCATTCCTAAAAACTATACAAGAGGCCTAGGTGGTGGGCCTAATGTTTACAACTCAATCAGGATGCGTACCCGACCCATGCACACTTGTGCAAAAATGATAAGATTTTTGGGAGGGAGCAGAGAACTATCATATGGTTTTCCAAATGCATGGTCAAAGGAGGCACCTAATAAGTGATAAAATGATTCAAAAAAGGGTGACTTTACTACCCATATCACCAAGGTGAAATTATTTTTTGAGTAGCCCATCAATATGTACTCAATGACTAAGTGTTCTCGACCCAGAGTAGTACTAGGAAGAGTAATCTATCCGAATGTTGATCCTAGGTTTGCATTAGTGAGGACAAAGTGTATAGCCAAGTCCAATGATGGTCTATGGCACCTTGTTTAATTTCAAAAACATTACTAGAGCCTTGGGTGATGGACCCAAGCTTTGCAACCCAAGTAAGGCACATACCTTGCCTACAGACCCTCTAGCATATAAGTGTTATGATTTTGGGGTGGGAACAAGGTGATGTCAGTTGGTTTTCCAAATGAAACAGTCAATGGAGGAGACAAATAAATGTTTGTCCTCGGTTGTGCATGGTTCTATATAACTTTGAAGAGAGACATGAATATGGTGTGTCTAATTGTGATTCATGCAACCTTTTTGGAGTTGGAATTCTAAGATCTCAAAAGGTAGACTATCACATTGGCTAGCAAGTTTCCTGATGAAAATTTCTATTGGAACTAGGTGGTGGTAGGGAGGAACATTGGGTCTCATGCAATTGCCATGGAGGGGTACCAAAATATAATCATGTTTCTCATGTTAACAAATTGTGGGACCTATTACTAAGTGATATTTTTAGGAAATTTGGGTGACATCATGTGAATTACACCATACCATATGGACCTCTTGGGTGAAGGCAAGAAGACATGCCCAATAATCAGGTTGGTCCTCTCCATGATATTTAGTGCTTATGGAGTCTTCAGGTGTTGTTGACTACATAGGCATGTCCATAGGGTTACAAAATCATGGAGGAATATGATCTATACCATTTTAGGTGGCCACATTTGGATATAACATGTCTTGAGGGATAAATGAATGAAGGAGCGGGTCCACCTATTTATGCATGATTTTTGGATTTTGTTATCCTTTTACTATCTTTTTGATGGATTTGTATACATTGTAAGTAAAAAAATGAGTTCTATCCTTTTCCTTTTATGTGTTTGTTGTTTGTTACATGCTTGACTTGTGATCCATAGCACTATTATTTTTAAAAGAACAACACTTATAAAGGTATTAATTGCCTTTTTGTAAAACTTGGAAACCCATAAGGGAATGAAATATGATGGTAAAGTGGTTGAGGATATAAAATTTTGGTGGATGGATTCTTCCAGCATCCTCCATTGGTCTTATAACCAATATTCATAGCTTGTGTGTGAGCTTCAATAGTCATTGTATGTCCTTTATTCCCCAAACTTCCTATTGGATGAGTGTTTTCTTATAGTAGAGAGATAAGGACTTGGTTCCCCACTGATACCAACAAACTATTTTCCTACAAGTTATGAAACAATCTCTTTTTTAAGTGACACTGATGACTAGTACTTTCTATAGTATATGAATCAATATGGCACATTGGTACTTCAAACCTCTAGATTGAGGTTGGTTCCTTGATGATTGTTGACATCGTGTTGTTGATGATTTTTTTAGGCATGTTTCCAAGAGCACATAACTTGTGGCCAGTGGTTCTTAGAGCCTTAGGTTGGGGGCAAAGCTTTGGAATGCTAAATGCTATGGGGTTCCCAGTTTTGAGCTTTGTGTGATTATACTTTTGGAGTTTTTGATACATTAAAGCTTATGACCACACATATTTGGCCCTACTTTGTGGGTAGAGAAGGTGTTATTGGGGTGACATGAATGAGTTTATGTAAGTAATGCTAATAGAGAAGAACATATTTATATAAGCTGATTTGGAACACCTTTTAGGAACTATCAATACTTTCTATGAGAGAGTACATTGTAGTTTTGGATGTGTTAGTATGAATGATGAAGTAGAGAGGATGTGATATGTGGTAATTATCTAAGAAATTATTTTGGAAGAAAATTCCTATATGCATTCAAGTTTTAGAAATATTGTAGTCGAGCTTATTACATCCGTACAGGGAGGGTAGATAAAACAATAATTAAGTATTATGAAGCAATCCATGAGAAGAACACACATACAACATAGGTTGGGGGTTTTAGACAAACCCAAGATTATGAAAATAACAATTATAATGGAACTAAATATATGAGAATCATGCAGTGGAATCTTGTTACAACCCCAATTTTTGGGTTCATTTGGTGAGAAATGTAATTTCTCATATTAATGATATAATTTGTTTTAAATAAATGTGTTTCATTTACAATAGCCTTGATGATTGTGTTGTGGGATTTATTGGCTATTGGTCCCAATAACAAAGAAAAGACAAAAGAAACTCCATCATTGAGTAAATAAGAAAATAGAGAAAAGAAAAATGTGGAAACTTCTAGAATGCAAATCCAAAGAGGTATTTCATGCCTTTTGGGTTCCTTGGGTTCCAAGGAGTCCAAGTTGTAAAGATAATGCAATAAGAAAGAGAAAAGATTAATTAAATATTTCTTTATTAAGAAGAAAATATGAGATAATAATAAAATACAAGAAACATGTGGAAATATGGATAATGGATCCATCTTGGATAAGATTTTGTGTCTACATGGTTTCTACTAATACAAAGGGATCAAAATAAAGAAAATAAAAGTTTTGGAGAGAGAAAATATAAGTTTAAGGTATAAATAAATGCCTTATAAGTCTTTGACTTGCAAAAGAAGAAAAGGAGTTATTCCTTTTATATTTTGGCTCCAAACTTGGAATATAAGTAGATTAAGTCTTTATAAACTTTCCTTTAAAATTGGGATTATTTGGATGTACAGTTTAAGAGATATGGATTTTTTTGGAAATCCCTAAAAGGAATGGATAATCTCTAAATGCCACAATGTTTATTTCTGACTCAGACTTTGTATTTTTTGTCGCGTGAGCTCATGAGCATCAGATTGAGATCCGACGATCTGGAGATTGTCTTCCACCTTGAACGGGAAAAGGAAACCACATACCCGTATTTGATAATGTTTCCCAAGTGGAAATCTTGTAATCCAAGACACAGATGTTTTCGGAAACATGTCCAACAACATCAGGAGATCGAAATGAGCCGGTCTATCCTAAGGTTCGTGAGGTTTCTTTGCGTCAAAGAGTTTTTCCAAAACAAACTTCTCATCCGCCTAGTAGATCTGTATATATATGGGTCCTTGGACCCCTTCAAGGATGAGATTGGTTTCCTTGAGTTTGTCCGAAGTGGCGCAGGTGTTCCTGCATTAGGATTTTGGGAGAATACCCCAACCTCTCCTCCCTGATGGCGATGATACCGCAGCAGGAGGAGCTTCTCTGCCCCGCCACCACTGACCACCACTCACCCAATTAAGGGTACATACTGGTTCGATGGGGAGGGATGAAGGCAACAGACACTACACGGGCGAGGGAGGAGGCCTACATGTGGGAGTCAACTCTCGAGTTGACCAGCCTTGGCGTTGTGTCGAAGAAGGGGAGGATCGGAGGTTGAAGAAGAGACAGAGAGAAAGACTCTCTTACCCCCGACACATGTGAAGGAGAGCAGGGGAAAAAGGATACAATCACAGGTTCAAAGGCCCTGCTCATGTGGAACCCGCACGGCTAAAGTGGAAAAGGCAAAAAAAGGGGTTTAGTGTTGATGTGGCTCCTTGCAATTGGCTAAAGGTAGTTTACCTTACAAAATTCATAACTATTTACTGAATGCTCTGATTAAGATGAATTATATATGAATCTTGCTCATAAAAATATGAGGAATACAATAAAAATATAATCAGACTCTATCTATGTTTTTAATTTGAAAAGTATCTGAAGTTGATAACTTTGATGTTTTAAAGAGGTCTCAACCCTAGATCTTGGTTATGGATATAATTGTTAGACTTAGTTGATACTAGTAATCAAAGTTTGACTTAATTACATAAATATGATGAAAGAAATCTAATAAGAGATATTTGTTCATAACTTATGTAATTAGGGTTTCATGATTTTAAAAAGGATTAAAAACCCTAATTTAGGTAGTTATGAGATTTAATGAATCTAAATATGAGAATCAATCTAGAGGGCATGCAAATAGTATTACTGGAATAGTTGTGGAAAAAAATACCCTTAGGGTTCCCTAGTGTATAAAAGTGGAATTAATGTGAATTTAGGTGAAACATAGTAATTATGGTTCCTTTGAGTATTGAACTATAATTCTTTATTGAGTTGTCTATTCAAAAGAACTCAAACATGATAATTGGGCTTAATGATATTGACATAACCTAAAAGGATAAAGATAGTAATTTTAGTGTAAAAGAGACATATTGGATTTAATTTACTTTTAATTGTGCATGTGATGTTGAAATTAGGGTTTGTGGACTAAACGAACATTAAAAGTGATAAATGCATAATGAAAGCTAAAACCCTAAAAGATGGCCTAGAAATCCTAAAGTGGAATCCAAGTAGATCTTGAGGAGGTTTGGAATAAAATAATGACACTTGGATATTATGCATTAATTTCAGGATATTGATGATTGCTTGATTGATTATTCCTGAATATTATTACTTGGACTTCAAGTTGCTCTGAAAAGGTATGTGGTTATGCTTATGAATATCTCGAGATAGATTTTCGAGGTTTTCTGAGATCTTCACCGATGACTTGAATAAACTGTTGGATGAATTTAGTTCATGCAAACTATAATGTGAATATGACTACCACATAATATATGTGCCTACTAGCTCAGATCCTGGTCCCCTCTGTGTCTTAATGGGTGACCTAGTATATAGCTACCTAGAGGGTAGGTCCATCAGGTTGTGGAATGACTTAGTATATGGCTACCTAGAGGGTAGGTCCATCAAGTCATAGAGAGTTAGATATTGGGCTACCTTTGGGTGGTGCCATGTGACTCTACCTTTACAGAGGTATTATATAAGTCCTTACAGGGACAACACAGAGTTGTGGATAGGTATGGATTGAGTAGTTTGGCTTAAAATGTAATCTTGGTTGTTAAATGATTAATTGAATAATTATGTTGTCAACATAATTGCATGATTATTGTTTCCCCCACATACCAGCTTCGGCTGACCGACGTTTTGTTTGTCGGCATTTTAGGTACATTGAAAAGAACCAACAATAAAGTGACATATGTGGTACTAAATGAGAATTAAAGTGCAAAGGAGGATTAGATAGATTAGTATCTGTGTGAATAGAGGTTTGAAATCCCAGTTTTAAAAGGTATGCAAAAGTTTTTATTTTTCTCCATATTTCAGTATAGTTGGTAGAATTTAATAATTGTTAATGATTATTTGTCGAACCTTTGATCCAGGTTATTGGTTAACGGCTCTGTCCTTTCAGTCTCCCTTAATTGGGGGTTACCGATATGTGGGGTCGTAACAATTGGTATCAGATATTAGGTTACTCACTTAACCATTAATAATTATTAAATTTTACAAACTCTATAGAACCCAAGGGAGTTATTAGAGGATAATACAAAAGACAGAGGCGTCTAGAAAAGGATCATGACCGGGGGCTGGCAATATTTTCCTCCACACCGCTAGTCAGAATACGAGGACTCCTGGGTCCGTGTGACTGCCTGGCCAAAGTCATAGGGTATGAATCGAAATAATATACCTTTAGGACTTTCTCATCTTGATTCATCCCTTCTCAACTCAAAATCTATTAAGGACTTTAAGGATTAGGGTTTCTCTCTTTTCCTCACCCTCTTGAGGTATGGGTAAGGTTAATAAGGTCTAAGGAATCCTCCACCAAATTAATTAAAAGCATATAAATAAGATGTCATGGATATAAGCATAATAGATTAAGCGCAAGCTAAAGAATAGATACATGCTTAGGTCGTATGACACGAGTTGTCATTTCCCTCAAGAGAGACCTAAGGATAGACCTCCTTGTCAGGAGGATGAGTAGAGAGAGTTAGTCTTGGAGATAGAGATCTCCATTTCAAGTAGAGACCTAGCACATCCTTTAAGGATGATGTTAACCCTAACCCTAAGTGTAGGTGAGAGAGATGAGTTAGACCAGGTGTTTGAAAGGACATGCCTTTGGGATGACATATGATCCATGGGTGACCTAGCACCTTTGGAAACCCAACCCTGGGAAGGGTCGTGCATGTTAGGGTAAAGGATAGCTCCTTAGATGATGATGCTAGTGAAGGACCTTAGAAACCCTATGGGCTTAGGCGAGTAGGGCATAGCATGCACCCAGGGTACGTTAGTAGTGTGAGTAAAGGGTGGAAACCCTAACCAGGAGAGTATGAAGGATGGCTTATGAAATAAGCATAAAGAACTATGGATAACCTTGAGCAAGACATAATTTGAACATAGGCTTCATCCAGGTAGGGGCATGCTTTTGAGGTCGACCCTTCATGAAGAAAGGACCTCTAATGTGAGGTTGGTTGTAGGGTTAGAGAGAGAGCGGGATACCAAGCAAGAAGGTCGTAAACCTAACCCCGAGATATGAGGAACAGTGGGGAGTTGAGGATGATGCGACCTAAGTGAATAATAGTGGATGCTTCTAACACCTATGGTATAAGTGATTATCTGCTGGATGAGATAAAGAGTGCTTTAGACCCTGAGGAGGTTCAAGTAACTAGTTGTGAGGCTTTATACCTAATTTTTTGTCCTTGAGGAGGACTTGACTCTGAGGTGCTTCTTATATAAGAGGATCATGGGAGTATATGACATACCTTGGAAATGCATAATTCGTGGTTAAGAGATTGAGCATGCAGTCGGACACCCAAAGGTGAACCTAGGGTTCCTAGGCCTAAGAGGGGAATCCGTGTATCCTATGCTCATGATGAGATTTGAATCTATATAGTTTTGAGCATGGTAATCCTCTTGTGTATAGGAAAAGGAAACCCCTTAAGTTAAGGGTATGTTTTATGAACCCTTCACAACTAAGTTGGCCTAATGTTGAGGATGAGAATAAGTGTGACCTAGTATGGTGTGGTAAGTGTCTTCTTGTGCCTTAGTAGCTTGCTAGGATTAAGCATGCTCATGTGAATGTAAACCCTAAGGATGCTTGTGACCTTTGTTATCAAGGTATAGTTTCCTCCCATCCTGGGAGAGGGACCCTTTGGTAGTGAGTCTGCCAGTTTGGTTGGTTTTGAGGTAACCTGAGGAGGTTTCATAGGATCTTGAGAAGCTAAGTGAAGAGTACATGGCATGAGAATGAACCTATAGACCCATAGATAACCATCTCTATGTGCATGTGGATGTGTTACCATGGAGGTAACCGGTATGGGGCTTGACTAAGGTAGGCAGGTTGCCATGATCCCTATGAAAGGATGAAAGTCAACCCATGAATGTAGGAAGAGAGATGATGAATGCTTGGGTAAGGTTCTAAGTTGGACATGTACTATGATATGATCCTAAGTCTATCCTGGGGTCAGGTAGGGGTAAGACTGATGGAAGTAGGAGTTGCCTAATTCCCTAGTTGCATAAGACCATAGGGTCGGGAGGTAACAGCTATCATTGTCTGAGGGCCATGGGTTAGGAGATTGATCACCTTCATGAACTCATGGGACCCAAAGGGCAGATGAGTAGGGCACTCTATGATGCATAAGGTAAGAGGGATGACCCCAAAAGTGTCGGCACCCTATAGACCTCGAGGAGATGACCAAGGGTTGTGTGTAAACCCAAGTAGGTTTGAAACCAGTTTTCCATGGAGGTAACTTGGATATCAAGATGATTGTAATATGGAAGCATAAACAACACGTTTCAACTTAGATTTAAAGGTGCACTGGCAAGGTGGGATGTACCATCTCTACTCTTGGAACAGGAAGAACTTCATATTTGGACTGCAGCCAAATACTTATTTCTTTTTGTTATGGGAGTGAGAGATAGGACATTACACATGCCATACACTAAGGATAAAAGAGGATGTGAGTTGGAACGTTGCTATGAGGTATGAGGACAGAGAAGATAACATACCCTGGTAAAGTGAATGATACATGGATGGTTTGCAAACGCTAAAGAGAAATAAGGTAGTCATCTTATAAGGATGTTTTTAGCATGAGAAATGAGTTATACCGGGTTGAATTCAAAAACCAAGAGGTGAGTCTTACAAGGTTGAGTGTGATCACCATGTTGATGACATCAAAGAGTGTACTTGATGAATACAGACTTAGAATTCGAGTTTGAGATAATAAGTGAACACCATGGGAGTGAATGTCTTCAATGTTACCTAATACCTAGGGATGTGAAGTGGTAATGGATGTTCTGGTTGAGATGTATCTGACTAGTCTGGCTAGAAGCTAGAAGAGGTTGTTAGGCTAACCTTAAGTTTGGAAAGGAGATAGGTTTGGCTAATACTCTGATGTAATGAGATATGTTGAACAAGTTAATGGTTGTTTGGGTAGCCAGTCTAGTCCTTGATTGTAATGAAAGGATGGTGGTAGAACCTTAGATGCACTTCTTTGGAGAAGAAGGTGATGAAACCTCGACTAGAGTGGTTTAGGGTTTCGAAGGAATTGATCTTGAGGAATCATGACATACAGGAAATCATGATTGAAGATCACCATACACCGTGGTTCTACCAAGATAGTAAATGACGATAGCACTTTGGATGCTTAAGATGAAGTTGCATGTGGTATATGGCCATGCAAGCCAGGAGGTAAAGGACGGACCCCAGTAACCCAGTGTATCGATATAGAGGACAAAAGAGTCCCTGAGAGGGAATGGGAGTTCATCACTATGGATGTTGTGATAGGTCTCCCCTGGACCAAGGAAGGTCGAGATGCAATATGGGTTATAGTAGATCGACTTACCTAGATGACATGAGAAAGAAAGAGTTCTGTCAAGGGACAAATCTGGTTGAACTACCCATGAGGGAGATGGTTCAACTACACCTTGATGCAAGTTCAAAGGTTCTTGAGTATAACCTAAAGGTTCACTTCCATGAGGTGGAAGTAGAAACATGAAGAACCCTATGTTAAGTACAGTTTATCACCCCTAACTAATGGTTAGTATGATCCAGACTAAAGGGTCTAATGAGAGCATATGTGCTCGTTCAAGGTGATAGCTAGAGACAGTTCTTGTCCTATGAAAGATGTGAAGATAACCACCATAGCCAGTATCGGGATTTAAAGAAGCTCTGTAACAGAGGTTGTGTCTGTCACCACTTCAGTAAGGTGATGTTGGTGAAAGGACCACGTGATGGTTAGAAAAGGACCACAGTGTGTGTAGATGAATTCACTTTGATAATGCAATGACTGAAAGGAGCCTAGAGACGATGAGAGTCATGGAAGGATGCAAAGTAGACTGACATGTAGTTCACTGTGGGAGATATGCGACATGAAAGTCTGACACCTCTAAGTTATAGCTAAGAGAGCTGATTCCCCGATGCATGGGTTCTTTTGACATGGTTTGGTGGAGAAGGTTAAGTTTGATCTCACCCCTCAGGATAAAGTAATGTGTGATGAGTTCCATGTGTCCAATTTAGAGCACTATGTGAGGTACCCAGATCATGTGCGAACAATGAACCTAGTGAGCCCCAAGGGAGGCTGAAATGGCTTGAGTCACCTGTGTAGTTTATAGACGCCAGGATGAAAGGACTCAGAGAAAAGAATATGTGATGATAAAGGTTCTTTGAAAGTGCCATGAGTACGGTAAAGCCACATAGGGGCCAATGATGGGCATGGAAAAGTCTTATCCTGAATTGTTTGTTTCTTTTGATAGAATTTTGAGGACAAAATTTCTATAAAAGGGAAACGATGTTACAACCCCAATTTTTGGGTTCATTTGGTGAGAAATGTAATTTCTCATATTAATGATATAATTTGTCTTGAATAAATGTGTTTCATTTACAATAGCCTTGATGATTGTGTTGTGGGCTTTATTGGCTATTGGTCCCAATAACAAAGAAAAGACAAAAGAAACTACATTATTGAGTAAATAAGAAAATAGAGAAAAGAAAATGTGGAAACTTATAGAACGCAAATCCAAAGAGGTATTTCATGCCTTTTGGGTTCCTTGGGTTCCAAGGAGTCCAAGTTGTAAAGATAATGCAATAAGAAAGAGAAAAGATTAATTAAATATTTCTTTATTAAGAAGAAAATATGAGATAATAATAAAATACAAGAAACATGTGGAAATATGGATAATGGATCCATCTTGGATAAGATTTTGTGTCTACATGGTTTCTCCTAATAAAAAGGGATAAAAATAAAGAAAATAAAAGTTTTGGAGAGAGAAAATATAAGTTTAAGGCATAAATAAATGCCTTATAAGTCTTTGACTTGCAAATGAAGAAAAGGAGTTATTCCTTTTTTATTTTGGCTCCAAACTTGGAATATAAGTAGATTAAGTCTTTATAAACTTTCCTTCAAATTTTGGGATTATTTGGATGTACAGTTTAAGAGATATGGATTTTTTTTGGAAATCCCTAAAAGGAATGGATAATCTCTAAATGCCACAATGTTTATTTCTGACTCAGACTCCGTCTTTTTTGTCGCGTGAGCTCATGAGCATTGGATTGAGATCCGACGATCCGGAGATTGTCTTCCACCTTGAATGGGAAAAGGAAACCGCAGAATAGTATTTGATAACATTTCCCAAGTGGAAATCTTGTAATCCAAGACACAAATGTTTTCGGAAATGTGTCCAACAACATCATGAGATCGAAACGAGCCGGTCTATCCTAAGGTTCGTGAGGTTTCTTTGCATCAAAGAGTTTTGCCCAAAACAAACTTCTCATCCGCCTAGTAGATCTGTATATATATGGGTCCTTGGACCCCTTCGAGGCTGCGATTGGTTTCCTTGAGTTCGGCCGAAGTGGCGCAGGTGTTCCTGCATTAGGATTTTGGGAGAATACCCCAACCTCTCCTCCCTGATGGCGATGATACCACAGCAGGCAGAGCTTCTCTGCCCCACCACCACCGACCACCACTCACCCAATTAAGGGTACACACTGGTTCGGTGGGGAGGGACGAAGGCAACATACACTACGTGGGCGAGGGAGGAGGCCTACAGGTGGGAGTCAACTCTCGAGTTGACCATCCTTGGCGCTGTGTCGAAGAAGGGGAGGATCAGAGGTTGAAGAAGAGACAGAGAGAAAGACTCTCTTACCCCCGACACACGTGAAGGAGAGCAGGGGCAAAAGGATACAATCACAGGTTCAAAGGCCCTTCTCGTGTGGAACCCGCACGGCTAAAGTGGAAAAGGCAAAAAAAGGGGTTTAGTGCTGATGTGTCTCCCTGCAATTGGCTTAAGGTAGTTTACCTTACAAAATTCATAACTATTTATTGAATGCTCTGATTAAGATGAATTATATATGAATCTTGCTCATACAAATACGAGGAATACAATAAAAATATAATCAGACTCTATCTATGCTTTTAATTTGAAAAGTATCTAAAGTTGATAACTTTGATGTTTTAAAGAGGTCTCAACCCTAGATCTTGGTTATGGATATAATTGTTAGACTTAGTTGATACTAGTAATCAAATTTTGACTAAAGACATAAATATGATGAAAGAGATCTAATAAGAGATATTTGTTCATAATTTATGTAATTAGGGTTTCATGATTTCAAAAAGGATTAAAAACCCTAATTTAGGTAGTTATGAGATTTAATGAATCTAAATATGAGAATCAATCTAGAGGGCATGAAAATAGTATTACTGGAATAGTTGTCGAAAAAAATACCCTTAGGGTTCCCTAGTGTATAAAAGTGGAATTAATGTGAATTTAGGTGAAACATAGTAATTATGGTTCCTTTGAGTATTGAACTATAATTCTTTATTGAGTTGTCTATTCAAAAGAACTCGAACATAATAATTGGGCTTAATGATATTGACATAACCTAAAAGGATAAAGATAATAGTTTTAGTGTAAAAGAGACATATTGGACTTAATTGACTTTTAATTGTGCATATGATGTTGAAATTAGGGCTTGTGGACTAAACGAACATTAAAAGTGATAAATGCATAATGAAAGCTAAAACCCTAAAAGATGGCCTATAAATCCTAAATTGGAATCCAAGTAGATCTTGAGGGGGTTTGGAATAAAACAATGACACTTGGATGTTATGCATTAATTTCAGGATATTGATGATTGCTTGATTGATTGTTCCTGAATATTATTACTTGGACTTCAAGTTGCTCTGAACAGGTATGTGGTTACGCTTATGAATATCTCAAGATAGATTTCCGAGGTTTTCCGAGATTTTCACCGATGACTTGAATAAACTGTTGGATGAATTTAGTTCATACAAACTATAATGTGAATATGACTATCACATAATATATGTGCCTACTAGCTCAGATCCTGGTCCCCTCTGTGTCTTAATGGCTAACCTAGTATATGGCTACCTAGAGGGTAGGTCCATCAGGTTGTGGAATGACTTAGTATATGGCTATCTAGAGGGTAGGTCCATCAAGTCATAGAGAATTAGATATTGGGCTACCTTTGGGTGGTGCCATGCGACTCTACCTTTACAGAGGTATTATATAAGTCCTTACAGGGACAACACAGAGTTGTGGATAGGTATGGATTGAGTAGTTTGGCTTAAAACGTAATCTTGGTTGTTAAATGATTAATTGAATGATTATGTTATCAACATAATTGCATGATTATTGTTTCCCCCACATACCAGCTTCGGCTGGCCGACATTTTGTTTGTCGGCGTTTTAGGTACAATGAAAAGAACCAACAGTAAAGTGGCATATGTGGTACTAAATGAGAATTAAAGTGCAAAGGAGGATTAGATAGATTAGTATCTGTGTGGATAGAGGTTTGAAATCCCAGTTTTAAAAGGTATGCAAAAGTTTTTATTTTTCTCCATATTTTAGTATAGTTGGTAGAATTTAATAATTGTTAATGATTATTTGTCGAACCTTTGATCCGGGTTATTGGTTAACGGCTATGTCCTTTCGGTCTCCCTTAATTGGGGGTTACCGAGATGCGGGGTCGTAACAAATCTTTATTGAGACAAGAAAGTTATATTCTAAAATTAACATTTTATGCATAAAATTGGGAACTTTAGTTTAATGTTACCACTGTGCAATAACCTTTAGTCTAGGTATTATCATGAGATATGTTTTAGGGGAACCAAAAGGTTTTGTACATCCATGAAAGATACATGGAGGTTTAGTTATGAAGTTCATAAGCATATAACATATTAAAGGGATTGTTTTACTATTTGATAAGAATATCTAGAAAGCTAATCTAACCCAGTTACTGTAAAAGTTAATAAAAAGGAAAGGATAAAGAATATAGAGTAATGACCTTATTTTATGAGGAAAGTAAGGAAATGTGTAGATGGGCATTAAAATGTACAACAATATAGAAAAATGATCAAAAAAGGACTCCAACCAAGATAGACAAGATGAGGACAATTTAGCCATGAGCCCAATTACCATTCCAACAAAGTCTAGTGTATCAGATTCGTTGTTATATAAAAAGGATCATATCGAGAAGAATAAGTCAAGAGTCTTGAGAAGATGAGCTAGTTTTTTATTTGTCTTCGGGACAGTGGAAAGGGGCAAAGATTCAAAATGGATATGGGGGGTATTTATCATGGAATGTATAGATGGTTCAACATCAAGAAAGGAGATTCCATGAACTGGATCTCCTTTAGATAAAGAATAGGAAATAAAAAATAGGTGTTGTAGCCTAGAGGGAACCCTAGATTGCATTACTCCATCGAGTTGACCATTTGTGGAATGAGAAAGTCCACTATGGGTCACTTTTTTTAATGAAGCAATTATTCAAGGTGTCTTTATCAAGGTAGGTAAATCTTCCTTATCCTTATCTAAGTTTTTGAGATTTTCTACATTTCTCAATGCATCTTTGATTTAAGTCCATTTTGTGTTTTAGCAAGATTATTTCTTTGAGCAATAAAATTTCAACTAAATAGGAGGATATGAATATAGATGATAACTTAATAGAAAATATTCCTTTTTGTCCCTTTTCTTTACTAAAAACATATGATTGAACTGAATATCATTTTTTCCAAAATGATGTGGGTTAAAAGAAGAAAAGGGAATTCAATTTTCAATGGGATTAGAGTTAACATTTTAACCTATGAAATTCTATTGGGAAAATGCATTGTTAAGGCTTGCAAAAAGCTCAAGATGTGATATTGTTGTTCAGTCAAGAGAAAGGGTGTATTTTATCCATGAACCCCAATCATGTTAAAAATAGTCAAATGTCAGATTAAATATGTTAAAATGAGAATGAACATAATGAACTCCATTATTTGGGATTGGGAACTTTCCTGTAAAGTTGGCAGGGTTGAAGGATATCTAGATATCTTTAGGAGTCATACCAATAGCCTATTTTGTGTCAATAGTGTGATTCTATGTCAAATTGACTATTGGTTTATTGATTGCCTCTTCATATTTTAGTGTGTTTTGGGGTGGTCTAGGCATTGTTTGGTACCTTGGTGAGAAGGGAAATTTCCCAAAGAATATCTGTGGTGATAAGTACTTATCCTTTTCTTCATGTTTGACCTCTTGAATGAGGTAGGGTTTCATCATGGGAGTGCTATATTTGCTAGAAGAAAAATCATTACATGTTGTGGTTATATGACAAGTGAATAATGGATGGGTGCCCTTGCACTCTGGGACTAGGACACAACTATACAAAACCTAAATTTGATGCTAATCATTTTTACTCAGCTTCGGAACCTCCACACTCATGTATTTGGAGTGGGGTTTTACAATTGAGATAGCTTAGATTATCAAGCAATTTGATGTGGGACAAAGTACAACCTCTTTCACTTTGTTTTCCATTTTATGAACTACAAATGGATTTATGGTGACTCATTCAACCCCATTCCATCTACTTAGGTATTTGATGTCACTATATGACATATGTGTGGCCTTATCTTCAAGGACCAAGACTTTAATCTAGGTGGATATTTATATCTTGTAGTGTTATAGCAAATTGTACTAGTTTGTATGGGAAGCAAAATGATCTTTCTCATCATGGCTACACATAGATAATTTTTGCAATCTTTAGTATGTCAAATTAGAGCCTTTTTTTTGTCTTCCTTCAAGCATGTTGTGGTGCCACTAGGGCTGTCCTTATGGATGGAAATAATGGTGTATCCCATAAGGTATTTGGGTTTTTGATGTGATGGAGTTGGTACCACATTGTTTTGATGAATTCAAGGCACTTCTAGGAGCAAATTAAATGATGTAATACATGTCATTCATAGTAATGAGAATGTTTGTAGTTCAATATATAGCTTGAGTGTGATCTCTTGTAAGGAATTTTTGAGTGCACCGTAGAAGGTGGTGGTTTTATATGTTGTAATCAAGTTATCAACATATTCCTTACCCAAGAAGATGCAATTCTTTGGAGGACATCCATAATCTTACACCCATGTTGCTAAAGCATGATGGGAAATTAAGACCTCTATGTGCTGTTATACTAAGTAGTGTCGTGTTGTAGTTCTATCCTTCATGTATCTTATCTACAGATAATAAGATCAAGTGTGAAGTTGTGATGAGATAATGGTGACAAAAGGAATTACATCCTTCCCCTCATTGAAGACATAGGATCTTTCAAGAGTTTTATCATATCCTCTAAGTGTTTCTATTGAAATTATCATCATTTTATTGAGAGAGATGTCTCCTTTAGGTTCACCCATGAATTGGATGACTTCCAATCTTTTGTTGCTTGTTTTTGTGCCTAGCTCAGGGGCGAGAGGTACTTGCATCAAGTTTACTTTGGGAATAAGATCACAATTGTCATGTCTTCTAATAATTCTTTAGGAGTGATAGTTAGGACCCCCTCATAGATTATTATCTTCATCTTCCCCTTCTTCAAGGGTGAGAGAGTCTTGACCGAGGTGAATTAGGCCATGGTGAACATTAGTGCACGATTTGAAAATTTTCACTCATTATGCTTTGTATGATTATGAGTGTCACCACTAGTATTGTTTAAAAAAAATAGGTTGTGATATTGTAAGTGATGTTGTGGAGGCCAGTTTAGGTGCATGGTTATGTATTCAAAATGACAAAATATTTAGACACATCCATTCCCCTAGAAATATGATAGGTTGTTGGACAAATCCCAAGGATCACCAAATTATCCTCATGGATAACTACAAAAATGTTGGTGTGTTAGTTCTAATTATCTAGAGTCCCTTGGAAGTGGTGTATTGATGCCACAAGAGGGTATTCAACTATCACCATGAATGCAACTACATGGGATGATGATATTATGTCATTAAGAGAAACCTTTTAACTTGTCACATAACTGATCAGGTCCTTTAGAGTTTGTCTAAGAGAGACACATGAGTGAGCCTTGTTCCCTTTTGTTGTGGTGGTAATCACAATGGGAATTGACATTGTTGTCCTTTAGTAAGGGATTATAAGGACCCCTAATGGTAGGTAAGTTTTGGATAGACTCAATAATGGGTAGGAAGGTGTTGTGTAAAATTCCAATAAGAGTGAAGATCCTCTTGGTCTTAGATGTATCCTATACCACAACAAATGTAATTAGTGCTTCTCCTTTTAGTTGGTGGTTTATTTATAGTCAGTTGTTGAAAATGTAGGTTGTAATGGTGGTGGTGCATAAACATATTATTCATTTTATTGGTTTGGA
Organism: Alisma plantago-aquatica; assembly: GCA_963693085.1. Lineage (NCBI taxonomy): Eukaryota > Viridiplantae > Streptophyta > Magnoliopsida > Alismatales > Alismataceae > Alisma > Alisma plantago-aquatica. The sequence goes on from OY856409.1 coordinate 1,572,767,498, forward strand.
TATTGTGATGTCATGCACTATGGTTGAGTTTGGTAGTATTGCTCATTGGGTTAAACTATATGCATGTATTTTGGAAGTTCCTTATACAAATCATTGACTTTTGGTTGTGGGGTTTGAGTGGGAGTTGCTTGATATTTCCTTTCTATTGTTTGTCATCTTTCCTTAGTGTTGTATGATGGGATAATTACTAAACATATCATAGATCCTCTATTTTTAGTACTAGTCATATCTATCCATCTTGACATTTGAATCATCATTGAAGATTGTGTTGGATGTTGTAAGCAAAGGTCAATATTTGATACAAGTCTCATTTGATTAAGCTCTCGATTCACACTCTAGATTGGATTAGTTAGGGAAAAGTGTAAAAATATTGTAAGGATAGGACCATGGTGACTATGGGTGTGAAAACCTTTATCACCACTTTGAGTGCTTGAGTGCTTCTTTGTTTATTGTCTTGAACTGAAACTCTACATTCAATTTTTCCACCTTTATATGAATTCAATGAATATCTTGTAAGTCTTCTACAACAGTTCTTCCATATCTTCTCTAGTTGATACCTTGTTGAGATTCTAGTTATATTGATTTATGACTTTTTCTACCCATTGCGCCCAAAGGTTTTTATTGTTGTTGTACCAACTCAGGGAACCCCTAGAAAGGTTTTGTTATAGAAAAACATGAATACCCTAAAATCATCTTGAATTGCACCAACTCAAGAAGTAGGATTTTGTGTGCTCCAACAGGTCTACTTTTCCTTAGAAATTCTAAAACATTGTCATGTGAAAGTTGCTTCACAATTCTATGTTGGAAATGTGTAAAAATAAACTGCAGGTCTTGGATGTACCTTTATTCCCTTCCAACATCTTTATATTGTCAATAATTCTTGACATAATATGGTCAATAGAAGATTCATTTTTGTCTACTTTTTCCCTCTACCATGATCACTATTATAACTTACAACACTACAGCAAAAATGCTCATTAGTGGCATTTATTCTAGTGGCTTTTCTAAGGAACACCACTATCTATCTAATGTACATGCATTTTTAACTAAAATGCCTCTAAACCACCTATTATAGAGTTTCTAAAAAGGACTTACCATTAAAGGCATTTTTATATTTTATTAATGGCAATCATAAATTGCTAAAGGAAATAAGGAAGTAGCTAATTAATTGGTATTTTTCACTTCCCGCTTTCTGTTCACGCTCCCACACTGTAATTGCAAACGCCTGCTAATGTCTCCCCATTCCTCGCTTTCATGAGACCAATGTGTTGGAGTGCCACTGGATCGTCACCCTAACATGTATCTCGGAGGATCGCTTTGATTCGAAGATTAGTGGCGGCCCGTGGAGTGCAACATTGTCGTGGCAAAGTGCCACTTTGCCTGTGGTTGGAGAGCGTTTCGACTGCTTGCGGAGGAGTCCCACATTGCTACTGGTTGGAGGAGCCCCAAGTACAGCGCTGAGGACCACATTGTCTCTAGGTGAGTCCCGCCAGGAATATAAATTTCATTTGTGATCATGGTTGTAGGTTTCACATCTCCCTTTTTACTAATCTAAGTGACAATACTGAAGGTGAGCCCAATGTTCTCATAAACGCCATTGTAGAATGCAGTTTCTATATTTGTACTAACTTGAATGAGATAAATGGAAGATTAATATGGCATAAACATGAACATAGATGACTATGTTGGAAAAGTAGATTTGATTAGCATGCATACCCCTTCGTTGTAGGTTGTCTTCTTATTTTTGCTTCCAATTTACTATACCTCCCTACGAAGTTGTAAAAGATCCACCAATCTTTTGTGTGAGGTCTTTGAGGTAGTCTTATGTTGGAATGTACTCAATGTTCATGTGTACTTCTTGATGAAGAAATTGTCTAACTTGTCCCATTACTTGATTGTTTATGTATTGTATTGGTTTTACCAGTTAGAGCCAATCTTTCGAGTGATATTTGGAAGAGCCTGATCAATATCTTGCATCATCTTGCACTTTGACTATGTCCATGTATCTTTACGAATGTGAAGAGTTAGGTCTCCTTCCCCTTTTATTTAGAGTACTCCGTGAAGTTAAAAACTTATTAGGAAGGTATACCTCCAAGAAGTAGCATAAGTCACATTATTGCTTGAGTCTTTGTTTCCATTCCTGCATCTCCTTCAACTATTTTTCTTTGGGACTTTTGATTGTTTTTGAATAACATGAGAACTTGCATCAGCATATTGCCATGGGGAGCCTAGGTTTTGTTCTCATTGTTAAACTATCTTGGGGACAACCCAGTTGGTATGACCAAAAAGGTAGGTATGAGATTAGGTATGGGGTCATTAGTAAGGGAGGAATACCACTAATTGTGGGATTTTTGGGGTATTTCCCTTTCTTATTTTTGAATGGTTCGACATTATCAATAGCACCTTTGACTAGATGAAATATGATATCTGTATTTTCAAAGTTTCCTGGTAGGTTGGGTTGTTGAGAAATCAGTGGGAATTGTAAATAGTTTTTGCATTCTTGGAAGGGCATAAGCTATCCGGGACGAGGTGAATTTATAATAGGAATCCCAAGGGGTTACTTTAGGGGGTAGGATGGTATCCCTCATCACCACTTATTAAAGGGAGAATGGTTATAAGGAGGGTTCACAATGACAACACTATTTTCTTCTCCATTATTTGAATTGTTTCCACATGCTTGGCCATTCTCTATAATTAATCTTCAATAGAGTCGGTTAGTGAAGGCACTACAACTAGGGCCACTAATGATGAAGCTTGATACTTTTAGATTAATTACTCACATTGAGGCCCATGTTTGACATGATGACATCAATATTTTTAAATTTGGCACCCAATATAATGATGATTGAGCCCGTACTCACCATGCAACATGACCAAGGATTATGTCTAGACAATATGTTTTTAGATGATGTTTCATGTGTGTGAGAATAGAGCATATAAGGGTGTATTTCTAGTCACAATATCTATGTTAAAAGTATCTATAACTATTTGTCTATAAGGCTAGCATTTACAAGCTTAAGCAAGATGGCATAAATAAAAATGCCCTCTATAGAAAGGGGCTTTTAAATAAAATACAATAATATGTAGCAATTTAAGACTAACCATTGCATGGTAAGGGGAAAATGATATGAGAATGTCATAATCAAGAAAGGGTATGAATACATTTTTCATCGTGCATGTCAAGGTGGTGTGATTAGCATTCTTGACTTGTTATCACATTATTGGGGGGACATATAAAAAATAATTTTTGCCCTTGTGAAGATGAAAAGGTTTTTTTTGGATAAGGTAATATATTTCTCATCAAAAAACTATATAGGTAAGACCTATACTGTACAGGGGTGTGTTAGCTACAAAAATCCCCACTGACTTGTAACTATCAAGTCTAAACCTTTACAAATTTTAGGTTTGACTTTACACATCAAGGTAAGCATTTCCACCAAAACATCAAAAAGGTAGAATTTGTCTTTTTCCAAACCGCCATGGAGCCTTGAATTTCTTTTACTACAAATGAGGTAGACGATGGAAGAAAGACTTAAAACAGCAAAACCCATCATTCCCTTGTCCCTCTTGGACTTCAACCAGATCCACTGCAGGTAGTTGTCGATGATGTGTGGGGCTGCGCCACCCTAACCATTTTTCAGTGCCCACCTTGTCACCATGTAACTGGAGAAATAACACGTGAAAAAGAGATGCCCATGTGAATCAGATCCAGCCCTACAAAGTAAGCATCTTTCATTCATGCTGATTCCCCAACCAAGCAGCCTATCCACGGTAGGAATCCATCCAAGAATGGACCTATACAGGAAACAACTCCGTTTTGGAGTGTGCCACTTGCTCCAGACAATCTCTCCCTAAGGAACCGGCATCCCGCATCGAAATTTGAACCACAGTTTCTCCTCTGCACAACACCAAACACCCTGCTCGTCAATAGAAAAGTCAACCCTCATCTGGTTCCACTACTGCGTCATCCACCTCCATGTCAAGGAGCATCCCTGCACCGCTCCCACATCCAGGGAAGATCCATACCACCGTTGCATCTAAGAGGACCAAGGTGACCCCTGAATGATGAGGAAGTTGTATATACACTTCCAGGTACACCTTACAGCCATACCCCAAGGATCAATAACCCCCAAACCCCCTGGTCTTTCTCTTTGATGATAGTCTCGCAAGTGACGTCGTGCATCTTACCACCCCACAGGAACCCACCAAAAAGGCTTCGATCTTTGTCAACGATGAACAAAGGCATCTCCACTTGTCTCGTCCAGAAACCAAATTTTCCCATAAGAACGGTGTTACAGAGGACTAGACGCCCTGCCAAAGATATGTTCAGTCTTGTCCATTTTTCTATGGTGTTCCTGAGGTCATCAACCATGACCTCATAGTCCCTTCCTCTGCCACACCCATCTGAGATCGGAATCCCCAAAAATTTGGTAGGGAACCTACCTTGGGTCAGGCCAGCAGTAGCCCAAAGCCATCCTCGTCGTCCATCACAAGAGAACGAGAGAAAGACTTTGGATTTTTTTGGCTGATGTAGATCCCAGTCAGTTTGCCAAAGTGCTCCAAAATTATTTTAGTGTATTTCAAGTACTTGCAGTGACCCACCAAAACACCATAACATCATCGGCGAAAATCAGATGAGATATGACTGGGGTATTTTTCACCTTGAAATGCTTCATCAACCCTTCCTCCTCTACCTAATTAATGATATGAGTTAGGGACTCCATGATAATGGCAAAGAGAAGAGGGGAAAGAGGGTCCCCCTACCTCAAACAATTTGATGCCTTAAAGAACCCTTGCGGCACACCATTAACCAGAACAGAAAAGGAAGTAGATTCAACACATTGAATGATCATGTTTATCCAACTTCGAGAGAAGCCCAAGGCAATCATAATCTCCCAAAGAGTGGGCCACTCCACGTGGTCATATGCTTTTGTAATGTCCACCTTGAAGCAGGCCTTCTTAGTACCATTCTTAAGATTGAAAGACGTGAGAAATTCCACAACAAGGAGGGCACCGTCACTGATCGACCTCCCCTTTCACAAAGGCCAGTTGGTTAGGGGATATGATGCTAGGCAAGATTTTCTTAAACCAAGTGGCCAGCAATTTGGAGAACACCTTATAGAACACATAGCAACATGCAATGGGCCTGTAGTCGGCCACAGAGGATGGCATACTCTTTTTTGGAATCAATTTGATGAACGCATGATTTACCTGCTTGGTCATGATACCTCCCACCATGAACCACCAAACCGCACAGAACATGTCATCTTTAATAATATCCCAGCATTTATGGAAGAATCTGCCATTAAAGCCATCCGGAACAGGGGATTTATATGCCCCAATGGAAAAAATGGCATCCCTGATTTCCTGATCTGACACTGGTCCACAAAGATAACTATTCATGGCTTCATCAACATGTCTCAGTGGTAGAGGGTTCGACTGTCTACGATGGTTACTATTATAGAGGTTCTTGAAATAAGTAATAGCTTCTTCCACCACTTCACTAGGTCCCCTAGCTTAGCTACCATCTTCTTTTATCAACCCATGGATGCAGTCTCTCATGTGGTTCTTTTTTGTAGCATTATGGTAAATTCTAGCATTTCTATCCCCATCTTTGATCCAACTCATTCTACTCCGTTGCCAGAGATATGATTCTTCAGCCTTTTCTACCTGTGTGAGTTTCTTTGCTTTAGTATCTTCCTCTCTCATAATATTAGGATTAGTAGGACACATTCTGAGATGTGTTGCTACCACCTCATACTCCTTCTTGGCTTTCTTCACCATATTCACCAGGTTGTAGAAGTCATTTGACCATTTCTTCAGGGCCTTCTTGGTTTTCTTTAACTTTCCAGTGAATCTAAAAATGGGGTTCTCACACACTGGTTCAGCCCATACATCCCTAACCTTCTCCTCGAACCCCGACCAATCCGCCCAAAAATTGAGGAATCTGAACGGTTTCTTCTTGATGGTGTTCTTCAGCAAAGGTTTGTGCAACCAGGAGTGGTCGCCATTGGGGTGTCCTCCAAGACACACCCTCGCTTCAGGGAAGACTTTGAGCCAAGCTGAATTCACTAAACCCCTATTAAGGTGACTTGAAATTCTATTCTTCGGGCATCTTTTGTTTTGCCAAGTAGCAATGCCGCCAATCATATTGAGTTCGATCAAATTAGCCTCATCAATGGCATCATTAAGCCACCCCAATATAGAATCGGGGATTGGTAGGCCGCTAAACTTCTCAGATGCTTTTCTCACATGGTTAAAATCCCCTATAATGAGATGTGGTACATGTTGTTGTATCGAAGTCTTGATAGTTTTCCAGTAGTCCCTGCATCTCCTTTCATCATTGTGACCATACACTCCCATAACAACGCAATGGAACCCCCCTGATTAATGCAACTGAACACCATAACCTGGTCAGCTGCATTAATCACATGTACATCCCATTGGTCTTTATTCCATCCCAAAGCTATCCTTCCTCCATCTATCTGGTCGAGATTTGACTAAAATCCCCAACCAGTAGGAAAGAGCCCAAACATCTTCTCCTTCTATTGCCTTTTTATTCTAGTTTCCAGAATGAACATCAATGATGCATTAGCCTCCATGATGACCTTCCTTAATCTTCTATGTCTCCTTCGCTGAGAAGCACCCATCACATTCCAAGTGAGGGAAAACATCTTTAATATTTGTTGTGACCTCCCCTTCCAGGGTTGGTCATCCTTGGAGATTTCCTTCTACCTCTGACATTCGACACCACCTGTTGAGCCCTAGTCCTCATAAACGTACCAGACAATTCATCAATCAGCTCCTCTGGATCTAGGTTCTCTAAGATGGAGAACTGGTTGCAGCTCACCTCAGGCCCGCCAAGGGTGCCTCCATCTAAGACCTCTTCAACCTCGTCGGTGTTCTTACTGCTATCCTTCTGTGCTATGCTAATTCCCCTATCGACTCCATCCTTTCCTAAGAAGGACTCCATCCTTTTCTTGATAGCAAGTTGGGAGCTCGTACAGGTAACCACCTTAGGGGTTGGTCTCGTTTCCTCCACCTTAGAAACCACTGTCATCACAGTGGTAGCGACGGTAGTATCATTGTTATCCTTCCCGTGGTCCTGAGTCCTCCTGGTTCTGCCCCTATTTTGGTTCCCAGGCCTTCTGCTCGAATCACATCCACGGGCCAAAGGAGGGAGAGGGTGTGAAGATCTCACACCTGGGCAGTCACCAGTAAAGTGCCCAAAAACCTTGCAAGCAGCAAAGTGTTGTGGGAGTGCATCATACATTATCTTGAACTCCAGTTCTTTGCCATCTGGCATTTCAACCAAGACCACTTCATAAGGTGTTCTTTCCTCCTTGATCTCCACACAAACATGGTTTCTGCCTTCAAATTGTCCCTCAGAATGGAAGTTGATGACTTTGGGTTCCCCACGCCTGAGGAGATGATGGTAATGGCCCCCATGAACCAAGGATGCCCGACATCGGGGAGAGTGATCCACACTAGCACAGAAATGAGAGTCGCCCGCCAGATATCTGCATCTGGGGACCACCTCCTCGTAAGCACCAGCTTACGATCGACAAACCAAGGGCTCTTGTCTAAGGCAACCCTCATATCCTCTTCACAGGTGAAGAGGGAAAGGAAAAGGCTGCCCACCAGAGGAGAGCATTGCAAATCCCCTATCGGATGCCAGTTATGAATCATCCACCCATCGAGTTGATTCAAGATACATTTGCTCCCCATAACTTGTACGATTATGGAGAATTTGTGGAACTGATCCATCTCGACCACGACCGGTTCTGTCATCTTCATCCAAGGTCGTGCATCTTCATCCCTAAATTAAGTCTCTTTAGGATCGCCAATCGCAGCAATTGGGGTCAGGTTCTGCTGCACCGCCAACATACGGGCCACAACCGACGACCAACCCCGGCCCACAGTGACATCGGTGGATGGGTCTCCCCAACTGCCAGAAGCCATAAAGGTGGGGGAAGAGGTGGAGGAGTCCACCCCGCCCAAGGTGGTGCCCATCATAGCTCACCCCCTCTAGAGAGAAGCTAGAGCAGCTAGAGAGGGAAAGCGTAAGATACCCATGAAGATGAAAAGGTTTCATCAAATAGTCATGTTTGACTTTGTGAGTAGCTTGATATGCTTCCTGATGATTTATACATATAATTTACTTATCAATTCCTCAAAGGAACTTTAGCATCTGATTGTTTATGTTTGTAGAGAATAGTAGGGTTTATTCATCCTCTCATGGGTGGATATAAGTATGGCATAATTAAGTGAGTCCTCATATGGGCGTGACTTAATGAAGAGGGGGTGAAGTTTACTTCTAAGGGATAAGATATTCATCTATTTCCTAATTTTCATGGGGCCTCAAAGGAGAGTAATTATAGGTTAAAATTAGGATTGTAGAATCTACTACAAAATAGATTTTGACAACAACAATCTTATTTTTTTATATTTTTTATTCATGAATTTCTTAAGAAAATCATAATCTCTTATTCTTCATAACAAGTCTTATTGTGTATCCTAACCCTGTAGTTAAATTATGTTTGAAATTTTGATATCAGACGCATTTGTATATTATTGGGATTCTAGGTAGGTATGTGTTCCTCAATGATCATAGGGATCATGCTAATTCATAGTTGGATTTGAATTTTCAAATTTATTGATGGAATCATCAAGGAGTTAATAGTTTCTTAGCATTTTTATTCTCTTTGTTGTTTGCTTATAAATGTTTACCAATATCTATGCCTCATATGGGTACACTGTAACTTGGAAAAGGATTATCAAGAGGTCAAATTTGGTAGCATTCGATAGTTTTCTAGATTTTGAAAATAGAGGGTTTTTACCAAAAAAAAAGTTTGACAATATGTTGACTCTAATTGTGTTTTCAAAAGGGTTTACAATAGGTCAAAATTTTAGAAGAGTTTTAGTGTTGTCTTGGGTTCCCAAAAGGGGGTATTATTCGCTTTATATCTACATCATAAAATAAGTGTATCCCATCATTTTCATAAAAATATCTTCAACATATCCAAAAATGTACCTCTAGTAGGTGAAATGGATGTTCTTAGCTTTAGTATGGTTACAATTTACTTCGTGACTACTTAGGTCTTGGGCTTTACTAGGCTATGACAATTCCCTCGGTATACCTCTTGATCATAGTGACCTCCAATGGTTTCTACTATGAGGGGGTTGGACATGTTCATGGATGAATATTATCCTACTTGCCCCTGTTCCAGTCAGTACTGATGTCCTGACATTTTTAGGGTTATGCATCATGTGAGTGATGTGCTTATATACATGTCTACATAGGAAGAGGAGATTATCAAGTCAAGTGTTGAACCATCTATAATGATAACTAAATAGATACAACACATTAAAACTAATTATGTCACACTTATTTGAAATTTCCATAGCTATGTAAACAACTCAATTTTCACCAATAGTTTTGGTGTTTTTTTAGACCGATTAAGGTTAACAAACATATTGAGAAATATATACTAAACCAAAACCAAACAATGAAATCAAAGGACGTCTACATACATGATCGCCAACTAAACTAAGGATATGTGGTCCACCATTATAATACGGGGAACACTAATGTGTTCAAATTTTAACTTTCAAAAAAATGAATGATGAAATATAATCATACCATTTTGGAAAATTTTAATGAATTAATACCAGAGATAAATAAAAAACCCAATAAAACCTATATTTTGTTGTTTATCTAATTAAAATAATATTGGTGCCTTTTGGACCATGTCATGTAATGACCAACATGGTAATTCAGTCAACCATTCCCTACACATTTAGGTCTATCTTTTTGATGTCTCAATAGTAGGTTGCTTTTTATTAACACATTATATTGATATGTGTTTAGTTTTGTGTTTTATACACAGTAGGTTGTTTTTCAAATGATGACATAAATATTACAATATATTATACCAATTTGTGTCTAGTTTTGTGTCTGGCTTTCCAAATAGTCTGAATTTCTTTTTGCCCATGCAATTTCACCTTGATGTTTAATGTTCTAAATTGCATTGTGATGATTTTTCAGATGGATTTGAACCATCACTGGGTTTGATGGCACATTCTAGGTTGGGCACAATATATTTTCCTAAGCCAAATTATATAGGATTTCAATAGAGATTTTAACTTAAGATTTACTGATTTTTTCCCATGCTTAGCTTTAGTTGTGTTTTTCTTATATGGATCAGATTGATATGATTTTTTCCATGGATATGAACCACCACTTCGTTTCATGCCAAATTTTCCTCAATTTGGGTCATATTATTGTTGTTGTAGTTTTATCTCATAATCTTGATACATTCATGCCTGACCACATTTTGTATGCTTAGTTCATTTTTAGCTAAGTTGTTTGCCAAATTCTGGCCATCAATAGGATTTAGACCTACCTTTAATAGGGTTTGGTTTCCATTTGAGCCAATGTAGTTGAACATGGATCTCTTTCATGTGTAAATCAAGTTGCATGACATACTTTGCAGTCATTGATACATGTGTTAGGAGTACACAATTGGTCGGTAAATCATGATGAGGCTTTACTATGGTTGTTAATGTGTGTTGACCTTGGCTTAACCTATTTTCTAAACAAGTAGATGTCAATGGTAATTTAGTTAACCAATCCCTATGATTGATCCTAATTCAGTTCAGTATTGTTTTGCATTCATACACAATCATGCTAAAATTTGCAGTGTGCATTTCCGGTTTTAGGTTTGACTTTTTTGATGTCACGACTTTACTGTGTGGGGCATGACATTTTCAGTACATCCAATGTAATTAGTTCAGGGCAGACCACAATTTGTATGCCTACTTTAGTTTTAGCCAAACCATTTGCCAAATAGTGCTTGTGAGTCAGATTTAGACCTATCCCTAATGGGGTTTGCTTTCCACTTGGGCCAATACAATTGAACATGTCTCTCTTTCATGTGCCGAGAAAGCAGCATGACAGACTTTGCAGTCATTAATACGTGCAGTCATTGATACTTTCTGGCTGTATATGTTCTAAAGGTTTGTAGAAGGTGAGCTTGTAGAAGCTGAGGTTGTAGGTTTGGAAACCATGTTGGTGGTTTTGAGGTTTACGAATTCTCCTTTGATACTAGCAGATAGGACCCATGCTCCTGTTCATTTTCTGATTCAGTTCAAAATGATTAGACTGTGTCTGTGTCCTTATTATAAGTATGTTCTTTTATCCTTATAAAAAAGTATTTCAAACATAGTGTCATATGCTCATAAAACTAAAGAGGTAGGAATCTATCCCATTTACATAAAGGTCAGAGAATAATAACCTCACATAACTCATTTAGAAAATTTACAATTTTTAGATGAATCCTTCTTTTCGTAAACTTTATGGTACCATCAAAATAATAAGATGATAAGATATCTTATAGTAGTGTTTTGATAAACACATAAGTACAAGAATATAGTAAAAATTTGGAAAGACACTCGTAACCTCTTTAAATAGGTCTCACACCTGTTATAGTAGTGCATGGATACTCCAAATTAAATAGGTCTCACACCTGTACAAAATAAGCTAGACACCAGTAACCTCTTTGATAATCTAAAAGAGTTTTGATTCAACAAATAGTTAATAAGTGTTACCTCATTGTATGAAATACCAAGCTACATCAAATTATAGAAAATACTAGTTACTTCCTTGAAATTATCAAAGAAGGATTAGTGAACATTGGACCAATTGCAAAGATATAGGACATGATCTCCTCTCTTAGATTTCTTTTCAAGCTATCATGTCCACCACAATAAAGTTGGTTATGACAAGAAAATAAAGGTTAACTGATGTTATAATACTTTTTCTAAATATATATAACATCATTATATGTACTTACAATTGTTAGTACTTATATTTTGCAGTCTTTGTCCACCCACAACAATCACTATGAATTGGGCCTCTATTCCAATTTTATTGTTCCCTAATAAAGAACAATTGAACATCATCCTAGATGATCGTTCTTTAAACTAACTAACCATACCCGAACATTGGCGTTTTCTAAACAGAAGACACTACAGGCCCGATGAAGTGACCCTAAATTTTGGCAATTCTTCACATGTTATCGAGGTTGAGTATGATTTAGCGGGAAATCTTGTATCAAAATCCAACTGGCATGATTGGATTAGAAAGATGCTAGTGGTCCGTAGCGATAAGATTTTTCTCCATCTAGTTGGCCATAATACCATCAAAGTTTGGATAACCAATGTCAACAACAAGACCCCCGATCATATACGGCGGTATGAGCGTATGATGGAGAAAACCAGCTCAGACAAATCTGATGATGAGGCCCCTGTCAGTTTAGATTCGTCTAAATACAGTGAGGAGCTCCACGACATAGCACAATCATCAAAAAGACCACGGCAGGTCCAATTAACAAATATAATTGCCCTGTCTTGTTTTGTGTTTACACTTTTTGTCTTAAAGTAATCAATCCTCATAGCTACTTTCTTTTCTGAACTTCAGGAGAAGATTGCCACAATGAAAAGGCCTCGAAGTTACTAATGCGGGACCATGTTGGTGTGGTATTTAGTTGTCTATCTATCTAGACTTGTTTGTATTAATAGTTATTTTAATTATGCGCAATGTTTAAGGGTACACCAGCCCCTTTGTCTAATAATGTTTAGGGGTACACCCCTGTGTGTGGATGTAAAAAGAGATTAATGAATGGAACTAGTATTTTCTCATATTGTATAGTCTTTTTTGATATGACATACTTACTCATATATGTTATATGTTTTACTATTTTTATAGAATGGATAAGTCTTGAATAGAAGAGGATGACCAGATGAGCAGTAAATACTTATGTGGAGTATCAAAATTTTTGGATTTCACTTTTGAACATTCGTCGATTGGAGATAAGATTGTATGCCCGTGTATAAAGTGTGCTAATGTATACCAGGTCACCAGAAAGACTACATTGAGCCATCTATTGTGGCATGGCTTCTTACCAAGCTATATTTCTTAGTCTTTTCATGGTGAAGATGTCGATGTTCAAATGGATGCTTCTACTGATCAGGGAGATGTCCTGAATGTTGAAAATTTACAAGATATGTTGCAAGATACTTTTTTGAGTTTCAGTGAAGAAGGAGATACAGAAGGAGTGGAGCCATCTAGTGATCAACATTTCAATTGTGACAAATTTTATATCTTGTTAAATGACTCTGAGATAGAATTATATCGAGGGTGTAAGAAATATAGCAAACTTGCTTGCATCCTAGAATTTTATCTCCTGGTTTGTCTTAATGGCTTGAGTAAGAAAGCATCATCTATGTTTCTTACGTTCTTTAAGAATATGCTACCAGAAGGAGAACAATTACCTAGTTCATTTTACGAGCTAAAAAAGATGATTACGGGGTTGAGCTTAGATTATGTGAAGATTCATGTTTGTCCAAATGGTTGCATGTTGTTTAGGAAGGATTCTGCTGATAAAGATGTATGTGATACATGTGGAGCATCAAGATGGAAAACGATTACAATCCCAGATGATGATGATGAGCTAGCAAAAAAACCCAAGAGAATGCATGTCAAAGTGCTCAGACACTTTCCACTTATACCACACCTAATGCGGTTGTTCATGTCATCAAAAACATCTTCCTTAATGAGGTGGCATGCAGAAGAATATGAAAAAGATGACAAGTTATGACACCTGGTAGATTCACCTACATGGAAAACATTTGATGTGCTGCATCCAGAATTTGCTACAGACACTAGAAACATTCAATTGGGACTTGCAACTGACGGATTTAAACCTTTTAGGACAATGAGTACTTCTTACAATACATGGCATGTTGTGATTATTCCATATAATTTACCTCCTTGGTTGTGCATGAAGAAACCATATTTTATGTTGTCCCTTCGCATTCTTGGGCCAGCTTCACTCAAAAATATAGATGTGTACTTGCATCCATTAATTCATGAGTTGAAAGAACTATGGGATACTGGTGTACATACATATGACGCTGGAACCAAGGAATTATTTCTAATGTGTGCCTCTTTATTATGGACTATTAGTGATTTTCTAGGATATGCACATCTATCTAGTTGGAGTACTAAAGGCTACAAAACATGTCCTTATTGTAATAAAGATATTGTCTCACATTGGTTGCCACATAGCCGTAAAGTTTGCTACAGATGACACCGTAGGTTTTTGCCAACTAGCCACAGATTCCGAAAAGAAGTAAAGGCATTTGACGGTGAGCAAGAATTTAGGTGTCCTCCTAAACCGCCTTCTGGAGCTCAAATCTTGTCACAATTGGAGGACAGAAGAACTGTAATTGGTAAGAAAAGGCCAAGAGGTAAAGATTCAACACACAATTGGGATAGGAAAAGCATATTTTTTGAGCTACCATATTTGAAATCTAACATTGTAAGGCACAATCTCGATGTCATGCACATTGAGAAGAATATATGTGAGAGTATTGTTGTAACATTGCTAGGTTTGAAGTATAAAAGTAAGTACAACTTCAATGCAAGGAAGGATTTGGAGGATATAGGAATCAAATTTCCGCTTCATCCAAAAATTGTTGGTAAATATACCATCCTAGCTCCAACTTTCTATACAATGAGAAAAGATGAAAAATATTATTTTGCAACCTCCTAAATTTGTCAAAGTTCTAGACGGGTATGCGTCTAATATATCTAGATGTGCACGGCTGAAGGATCTGAAGATGCTACGAATGAAAATTCACGATTATCACGTGCTGATGCATCAACTTCTGCCATTAGTTGTCACTGTGTCTCTGCCCAGTAAGAATGCTAAGTCATGTATTATTAATCTTTGTCACTATTTTCAAAGGTTGTGCACTAAACTCATAGATCCAAATGATTTTGCTGCATTGGAAAATGCAATAGCTGTGACACTTTGTGAGATGGAGAAGATATTCCCTCCATGTTTTTTGACATAATGGCGCATCTATCGGTCTATCTTTCTTATGAAGCTAAGATAGTCGACCCTGTTCAGTCTCGTTGGATGTATCTAGTTGAAAGGTAACTTTTCATATATCATGATGACTTTGCCTATTGGATTGTAAGTTGTCATAATATTTTCCTCAACTTTGTTAGCAGTTATCAAATGATGGCCCTAAAAGGATATGTTCGTAATAAAAGACATCCAGAAGGATCAATAGCAGAAGGATATATAGCCAAAGAGTGTCTAAATTTTTTTTCAATATACATGGATGGAGTTGAAACAAAATTAAATCAGCCAAATAGAAATGATACTGATGAAGAAAATTTGGAAAACGAGCTAACACATGACAGTGATGATTGGTCTATTTTCTCGATAGTAGGTCATCGTGTTGGTAAAATTGTAACATGTGTCTTGGACGAACATACATTGCAACAAGCCCATAAGAATTTACTATTCAATTGTGAAGCAATTGAACCCTACATAAAGTAAGTTAGTGACAATTGTCTTCTATTAATAAAATGCTATAACCTAGTGTTCCCGATGAGTGCCTGCCAGGGGTAGGGGTTGTTTGCTAGAGGGACTTACCATTCTCCCCTCGGGCTACCTCCCTATCTCATCTAGCTATTAGTGTTCGATGCCCAGTCTCGACGCCTCCGTGGCTCTGACCTGAGCATCACTTCTGGCGCTATCAAGGTGGTTCCAACTTCTGGGATAGGTTCTGGTGATGGCGGGTGTGAGCCCGTCCACTGTCACGGGGGGTGTCGCTTCCTTACCTTTTGGTTTGTCGGAGCCAGTGGTGTTTTCAGTGGTTTATGGATCGATGGAGATAGCGGTGGATTCGGGTTCCCTGCCCTGGTCTGATCCTAGGGTGGATGTTACAGTGGGGCGAGCTTGGGCAGATACAGTTTTGTGGCAGATAGGCGTCCAGAGGAACTGTCGTCCTGTGGAGGTGCCTAAGGACCCAAAGGCCCCTTTCTTCAGGAATGACGAAAGGAGACCTTGGATGAAGATCTCTGAGGCAGTGACGGAGGAACTGGAGGAGTTCCATAGGTTTTCCATTATTGTCCAGGTCTTGGGTATGAACCATCAGCTCCAATAGGTCTATGGTTGGATGTTGAGGACGTGGAAGCCTAGAGGTGAGCTCCAAGTCTCCCAACTGAAAGATGGCCTGATGCTCACTCAGTTTGCATCTAATATTGACATGAAGGTGGCACTGGAGCATGGTCCTTGGTTCTTCGACAACAAATTGGTCCTTACTAGGAAGTGGACTCCAGAGGCGGATGTTCGGCGTGCGTCGCTCACCACAGCTCCAGTTTGGGTGACCTTGCCTAACTTGGGGCATCACTAGACGAGGCGAGCTTTAACTATAATTAGTTATGGCATAGGTAATCCTCGCGTGGTGGACTTCTATCTAGAGGGGCGGTTCGCTGGAGCCCCTCACTTGTGAATTGAGATTGAGGCAGACAAGGATCCTCCTCCGGTGGTCATGCTTGAAATGCCGAGTGGGAGCGAGTTGGAGATCTGAGTCATCTATGATGTGTTACCTGATCACTGCCCTACCTGCAAGGTGTTCAGGCACTTTCCTCAGGGGTGCTTGGGTGCCAGAGAGACCCATAAGGTTCCACCGGTGGTCAGGGGGTGCAGCTGGCCTCCTCAACGAGGCTCAATAGAAGAAGAGCCAAAAGTGTTGTGCAATCGCAGACTGATCAGGTTAATGATATGGCTACCGCTTCTGGTTCTCAGGTGGACAGAGATGTGAGGGTGATACCTTAGGTGTTGGAGATCGGGGAGTCCAGGGTGGTTAACCCTAACATCAACCTGGTGGTGGATACTGGAGGGGGAACTGTAGACGTAGAGGTTGTTACTGTGGTCAGTGAACCTAATGGTGGGGTTGTTGTTGCTGACGCTGGCACTGCCGCGGATGCTGGTGGTGTATCGCCGACCATTCCTTTAGAGGAGGGGGAGGTCTGTGAAGGATCGGGGAATCCTTTCTAGTTGCTGGAGGACCAGGAGCTGGATGAGGTCGTGCTTCACATATCTAAGAGGATCAACATGAGAAGTAATAGGGTATCAGACCGTGGTGGTAGAGGAAGAGGCAAAGGAAGGGCGGGAGGCCGAGGCTGTGGATACTCTCCTGTGAAAGGGGGGGGGGTGGACATGGGTTTCCAATGACTCTGTTGGTTTGGAATGTGAGGGGGGTGTCCCGTGCTGGGAAGCAAGCTACCCTTAGGCATATCATCCAGGACAGGAGAGCATTGTTGGTAGTGTGCTTAGAAACCAGAATCCGTCGTGAGTTGGAGGACAGAGTTAAAGGGTTGTTCCCTGGTGGTTGGCAGAGTTGCTCAAACTTAAATAGTATTGATGGCGGTAGAATTGTGGTTGGTTGGAATCCATTGGTTTGGGATGTGCCGATGATTTTTGAGAGTGACCAGCTAGTTACTTTGAGTTGCATTAACTCAGGGGGCTTCCACTGTGTGGTGACGGCGATCTATGGAGCTAATTTGGAAATGGATAGGAGAAGGCTATGGGATACGTTGGTGGATTCAACCCAACATGATCTGCCTCAATTGGTTGTGGGGGATTTTAATCAGGTGAGGAAGGCCAGGGAGAAGTGGGGCAGTCTTCCTATACCGGAGCCTGTTCTAAGACTATTCAATGAAGCTGTGGATGTTGTCGGGTTGTTTGAACTCAACATGAGAGGTGGTCAGATCACATGGCACAATAAAAGAATACCAGTGAGAAGGATATCTAGCAATCTGGACCGAGGGTTGGTGAATGAAAAATGGCTTGAGGCTTTCCCTGAAGTTGCTCTCATTTTGGGTGGCCACCCCAACAGTGACCATTCTTGGATGGAAGTCAAATTAACAAGACAACAGTAGCCCAATCATCCTTTCAGATTTCTTAATCACTAGTTGTCCTGGACATCCTTTGAGGGAGTAATCAAGCGAGCCTGGGATGTTAGGGTCATCGGGAATCCTTTGTTCGTGGAGTCGGAGAAGCTAAAGAAGGTCAAAGTTGGGCTTAAGTCTTGGTCTAGTAATCTGGTGGACCTACCAAACCTGACTAAGAAAGCCAAAGAGGAGTTCGATAAGAAAGTGACTAATCTGAGATTGAATCCTGTGGATCAGCAATGCATGGAGGAGGAGGAGGTGGCTAGCAAGAGGTTATCACAACTAGAGAAGGCTCATGAAATCTCGGGATGGCAAAGAAGTAGACTCAAATGGCTCAAAGATGGTGATTGTAACTCTAAAATTTATCATGTTGCAGTTAAAAGGAATAACATGAGGGATTACATTCATAATCTTATCGATGAGAAGGGTGAGCTCGTTGATGAAGTGTCCAAAGTTGGGGAATTGGTAGTGGGGTACTTTATGGAGTTGTACAACAGTACTGATCTTACAAACAAAGTGTCATTCCTTGACAGAAAGGTTAATGACAAGATGAATGTTGGTTTGCTGAAAATGGCAACTGATGAGGAAGTTAAGGAGGTGACCTTCTCTATTGGTGCTTCTAAAAGCCCGGGACCCGATGGTTTTAATGTAAACAAATTTCAAAGTTTTTGGAATTTTGTAGGTAGTGATATATGCAATGCTGTCAAATGGTTCTTAGTTGGGGGAAGAATGGTCCGAAAAGTGAACCATGCATTTATAGGGCTGATTCCCAAAAAACCGAGAGTTGTGTCTATGAATGAGTTTCGTCCTATCGCTTGTTGTCGGTAACCTACAAAATCATCTCTAAGCTCTTGGCTCGAAGATTGAAGAGTATTCTACCGGTAGTTATATCTCCTAACCAGGGAGCGTTTGTGAGTGGTCGTACCATTTCAGATAATGTCCTCCTAGCTACTGAGTTCCTTAGAGAGTTCAAGATAAAGAGCAAGTCCAAGCAGTCTTGCATTAAGCTTGATATATCGAAAGCTTATGATCATGTGTATTGGGAGGGACTATGGAGCTCTATGGTGGCTTTGGGTTTCTCTAACTGGTTCATCACCATCCTCAGGCAATGCGTTCAAACCACCTCCTTCTCAGTCCTGATCAACGACATTCCCAAAGGTATGTTCACAGCCTCTAACGACCTGAGACAAGGTGACCCTCTGTCACCCTTGTTGTTCACAATAATTATGGAAAACCTTACATTCCTCACATGCAAAGCGGAAGATGAAGGTTTGATAAAGCCTTTCAAGGTGTAGGGAATCAAGGTGTTGAGTCATATGATTTTTGCCGATGATCTTATGTTCTTTGTTGTTGCACATGCCAAAGTCTTCAGGGGTGTGAGATCTATCTTACAGAGTTTTGCTGATATGACGTGCTTGCATATTAGTGACACCAAATCCCAAGTGTTCTTGTCCAAGTCCTGTGATTCCAGGAGAGGTAGATTAAAGGATGCTCTTCAAGTGGAGTTTGGGTGCTTCCCTATGAAGTATTTGGTAATACCCATTTTGGGTGGTGTCGGCAGGGGTGTGGATTTTCAAGGCTGCTTGGATGACTTACATCTGAAGGTGGAAAGTTGAAGTGGTCTGAAGGTGTCCTTGGTGGGTCATTCCATTCTCATAAAGATTGTGCTTTCCAGTAAGATCAGGTACTGGTGTAGGCTAGCGGAGTTTCTAGGTTTCATCCTCGAGAAATGTAGATCGATAATGGTGGGCTTCCTGTGGAGTGGCGGTCAGCATGTCATTGCTTGGGTGGAGGTTTCTCAGCCCCAGCATGCAAGAGGACTGGGGTTGATGGATCCGGTTGACATCCAGAGTGAAGCTACTGTGAGAAGAATTTATGAATTCTTGTTGAAGCTGACTTCGGTGTGGAGCAACTGGATGCGTGGGTGTTATGGTATGGATCTGAATGGGGGCTCATGTTTGGCCTCTTATTCCAGATTTTAGTGGCGGATGATGGTAGATTGGGAGTTCTATAAATAGGAGTATGAGTGTGTTAATGAGAACCGGATGGTGGTTGTGGTCGGGAAAGCTTGGAAGGTTTGTTGGAACCATCCTCAAGTTCCTTGGTATCAGATCCTGTGGAATAAGATCCATTGCCCTAAGTGAAGTTTTTGCACTTACAAAGCCATTCTTGGTAGGCTACCTACATTGGATAGGGTTAGTATATGGTACAATGTTCTGAGCAAGGTTTGTCCTTTCTGTCGCCTGGTCGATGAATCACAACAACACATTTTCTTCGGGTGTGATTATACAAAATATTTATGGACCAGGTGTGCCCTTAAGGTGAAGGGTGGGGGTAGTCTGCCTACAAACCTACATGATAGTTTGACTTGGATTTTGGAGTTAACCAAGGATGATTTTTATATGAGGAACTTCGCTAGTCTCATTTGGATGGGCCTCATATACCATATATGGTTTGAGAGGAATTGCAGAACTCATGGTAAAGGCGAGAAAGACTTAGTCCAATGTTTTGACTTTTTTGTTTATAACCTGATGTGGTTCTGTAAAGCGAACTCGAGGACCCTCTCAAGGGTTAATCCTGAGGTTATTCTGATGTGGGGTCTTAACTGACCGTGTATAGTATATAGGGTGGTTGTACTCCTATACTCTTTTTGTTGATCTAGTAATATTTTACCTTATCCAAAAACAATGCTATAACATATTCCAATGACATATTGCACATATTTTGTATTCAGGAAGCACTATGGTATCATTAGGCAAAAACATCCTCAGAAGTCCTTAAAGGAGGTTCAAAGAATACATAGTAACTCATTTGATGGATGGTTTAAGGAACATGTAAGTTTAGTTGTGGTAATTAAATTTGTCATGCTTAATGAATAAATTCTAACAAACTTTTCTTTTGTTAGATTGAGACACTCCTAAGAACAGAGATGGTGGATGATAAATCAAGTTTCTTTCTCAAGGTCCACATCAACTGGAAATTAAGTACAAGGGCTATGTTGTCAATGGTCACATATTTCATACCAAGGAAAAAGATGAAAATCGAACAACACAAAATAGTGGAGTCTTTCTGGTAGCTAAGACTGATTGTTATTCTAAAACCACTAACCGCAATCCAATTACTAGAGATGTTACCTACTATGGTGTTTTAAAGGATGTTATTGTGCTTAATTGTTATGAACACTTTAAGGTGACATTATTTAAGTGTGATTGGGTGGACATCTACTCAAAGAGAGGAATCAAGCATGATGAGCATGGGTTGACTCTTGTTAATTTGAGATGACTTCAAACTACAAGAGAATCATTTGTAGTGGCATCTCAAGTTGGACAAGTATTTTATGTAGAAGATGTCACTGTAAAAGGGTGGCATTTTGCTGTAAAGATTGCCCCACCAGATATGTTCAACATGGAAGAACAATCTTGTATTGAGAATATTGAAGCCTATGTGCAAGGTGAAACTAGAGATGGGCCATCAATGACATCAGAGGATGAAGATACTAATTGTGACATAGTTAGATTGGATATGAAAGGAATTACTGTTGATAGTTCAACAATTGAAAAAGACCACTCCTTAATTCAGCAAGATGATGAAAGTGTATCTCAAAGTGATGATGATGATAGTTTTGAATGAGAAGATTACAAAACAGCAGCCAATATTTCTTTTAGTTTGTCGCTATTATTTGACTTAAATAAGCCTTTTTTGTCTTGATGTATCTCTTTTATTTCTTGTCTCACATTGTGCTCTAGCTAGGTGTATGCATTTTGCATGTCTCACATTCTTCTTAATCAAATTTATCCTTGTCTCTACTGTTGTTTATAATTATATTTGATTAAATATATGTGTTTCATTTTTAAATATTAATTATAAAATTGTTATTATGTTGTTCAATATTTTTTTAAATGTCTTCATTTTTATGTGACTTGATATACTCAGGATGAGAGAACAGTACAGTGACAGCTGCCATAACAAGACAGCCACAAGGAATGATAAGAACAACAATAATGACCCTTGTACGGTGACTCATTTACCTAGTGTTAATTGACATGGTTGTTGGCAATCTTTGAACCTGTCATCCTCAAATCACTCCAAAAAAATTTAGCTTCCCTTCCAGCTGAAATACAAAATGATAGAGCAAAGAAATTCAATAAAACTACTGCTAGGTCTGCAAAAAATACCCAATCAGCCACATCTACCCAAGACTCTAATATGGTTGGTGGTTTGAAATCCTCTCAAACATGCACAACTGAAAAGGAGATGGGAACAAGGTTCCAAAATCAGCACATCAAAGAAAGTGGTGATAAAGTTACAAGATTAAAAAATTCATAGCTATCATGTGTACCTAATGTCAATGCTTCTGTGTCTATTCATTCTAGAAGTGTAGAGAATAGATCTGCCAATAACCAAAATAGCAATGCATTTCCTGATAACATGGACCAAAATGGCATCTCTGATCATCATGTTGAGTCATTGAATGTTACAACAACACCTTTTGATGGGCTAGGTAATCATTTTATTCATATCATTGCATTTATAGTGTTGCATTTAATTATATATAATTTTCCATATATATTTTACCCTTTATGAATGAATGCTTAGGTCAAAAATATTAAGCACGTAGCCGAAAACAATGTTTGAAAGTCTGGAAAAGAAATCCCGACGATCCAATTCCCATTGAGAAAAATCAATTTGGACAACCGGTAGGTGAAAACCAATGTCACTTATCAAGTTTTCTGACAACCATTGCAAGAGATCCCAATCTTTGTCCACTAAACTATGAGGATGAGAGACAATTTCCAGCAAATAAAAAGATTCTATATGGAATTTTGTGAAGGTATATTATTAAATTTTAGTTTTAAATGGTTAAATGAAGCTTCTAATTGATATCCTTTATGTCGATAGAGTAAATTCACAATGGATTCAGATCTAAAGGAGTGGACAAGGAAGAGACTAGGAAATAAATGGAAGGACCACAAGTGGGAGTTAAGGAGACTATACTTCCTAGAAGATAGTCCATATGAACAACAACTTGAACAAGTTGTTCCCCGCATGGACTAGTCTCATTGGAAATTTCTTGTGGATTATTAGAGGAGTAATAAAGGAAAGGTAATACTTTTTTTTTTCTATTCATTGATACTTAAATTACCCCACAGATAATTACTATGCACAATACTGCAATATTTGTCACAGAGGAAGTCTATAACTAACAAGACAAGCAGAAAATTTCAAAAGGTTAGCCACACAACAGGAACCAAGTCATTTGCACGTCTGAAATATGATGTTAGTAATTTTTGTGATCCATTTAAACAATTTGATGACATCTGTTTATTTGACAATAACCTTATTTGAATGATAAAGATGGAGAAGGAAACAGGCGGTGAAGTGGATCCCATAATATTTTTTGAGAAAACTCATTGTAAAAAAGATGGGAGCAAAGTTGATGTTAAATATGCCAAAATTTTGGTACAACACATCCTATACTATAGTATTATATTACATATACTGATTGGAAAGAGGTATATATTTGGTATAAAATTCATCTCCTATGAGTTGTTGTATGTAGGAAAAAATTTCTGAGGTAGGAGAAGAGCTGCGAAGAAAACAACCTGATGTTACTTCAGATGAAATTTATAGGCATGTTATGGGAGAAGAGAGACCAGGATATGTTCATGGTTATGGACTTGGACCATCACCTTCTGATATCTGGGGCAAGAACCATAAATCCCGAGAAAATGAAGAAGTGCAAAGGAAGCATTTCCAGGATAAGCTTGAAGAACAACAGTTGGAATTTGATGCAAAACTTCAAGAACAAAAGGATGAATTCAACAAAAAATTAGAGGAGTTACTTGCCTTAACTAGAGCAGGAAACAGTCAAGCACAACATGTTGGCACTGGCCAAGTATGAATACATTTTATACAAGATGTGTGGTATCAATTATTTTCCATGTTGACTTTTATGGACTTATGACAAAAATAAAATAATTATGCAGACAAACTTATCAATGCAAACTCCACTCCATATAAGACATTCGTCATTTAAGAAGGAACAAGTATGCTTGTATTTTTGTAAATTGCACATATTTTTACGTTTATATAAATTTGTTATGTAAACAGTATTTTGTATCTAGGATGTGTATCTGTTGAGTTTCACAGATCCATATGCTAGAATTGCATTCGGTCAAGTATCTAAGGTTGACCCCATGAAAAGGGTGGGAGATGCAATTTTAGGCTCATCATTTGTTGGTGTTTTTGTATAGGTTGCATTTTTGGACAACGATCCTCTAGTATGACCTTATGATCAATATCAATCCATTGATGATGTTGTTGGAAACGTCATAGCATGGCCAAAAACACATATATTGCAAAGGTGAGCATAAAGTATTACTTATAATATTACATAATTGAAAACAAAAGTAGTATCTAAAGTCATTTCCATTTGCTGCAGGACATGAAGTTTAAAGATAATTGCATTCTTGGATACTATCTAGAGAGATGACATATATAGTTGTTTTTCATTATTCCAATTTTTTATTAGTACATGACGATCCAAATAATGGTGTTTCATGTCCATTGTCATAGACAATGTTGACAAATGACAATCCTATTTTGTTTTGACCTGCTTTTGATTTTGTTATGGAGAATCTTAGTATTATGGACAATACACACATTGTGATTGGTTTGTGGTTTTTAGCTATGAGCAGTGTTTGAGCTTCTTAGTTGTGAGATTTACATATGAGCAATGTTTGAGCTTCCAGGCTAGGTTCTCAAAACCTATATCTATAGTAAAAGTGTGTTATTTCTCTATTATATGCTTTAGTGTGATACTTGCAGGGCATTCTATGCTAAAAACAGTCTTCATAAGCTAGATGGTCTAGTTCATGATTATGGTGTCTCACTCCCTCTTCTTCTCCATTTATTTGCCCACCTGCTACATGTTGTCTTATCCCGCTTCAGTCATGATCAGCAACGTTCAGGGATTACAGACTATCAAGGCGACTTTGAAATGCCATGAGTGGGCCTTTAGCTCTAAAATCACTCTAGATAATGATTGAAAAAGTCTTTACAAACTTCCTGGTGTACTTTGCACTATATGAACAACTTGACTTATTAATATATTCTATGATTGCAATGTACTTAATATTTTATTATATAGTTAACTTGTTTGTTGATGAACCATCTATATAAAAACCCATTTAGCCTACATCGTGTTCACCTACTGTTTCATCTGGAAGGTAGTGAAGGATGTTCTCGTATCTCACCACAGAATTTGACACCCACAGAGCTTAATGAAGTCAGATATGTTCTAGTGGGAATCAACTACATGTCATAAAGGCTAAAAATAGACAAGTCATCTAGTTCAATGGGCTAAGGAAGGTATGTGTGGTTGGCAATGCTTCAATAAAGATATGCTTTCTAATGTTGATGTAATTGTTTTTTGACAGATTAAGTTGATCTTTCTTGTTGTTATTTAGTTGCTTCCTTCTGTTGGATTGTTTGTGGCTCAGTTTGTCAAGCTGATCTTTTTAGCATGCCAATGTGTCAATGTACATAATGAACCAAAGTCTCCATATTACAAATTCTATTTGTTTTGATTGTCATGATCAATCTAAGGTTGGTGGCTATTGTTGGGTTTTAGGGGAGACAGAGAAGGCAGCGGAAACAAAAATTTCTCCCCAAACCCATACTGAGGAAACGCGTCAACGTCTATATAATAGGAAAGGATGGTTTGTGGAATCATACCTTGTCCCGAGGCTTGCTCGGCGACAATACCTCGCGCAATGCGCGGTCTTCAACTCCGGACTTTGACGGTGTCTGTGCAGCTCCTGGTCGCACCGGGACTGACAACTCCTACTCGAACCGGACTGTCGGATGACAGTTGTCCTCCTAAGCGGCAGTGTCCTCCCGCCTCTGTAGTAGTCCACACGGACCACCTATAACTCCACTCTCCTTGTCCCACAAGGAAGTGGAAGGAGTCGCACCCTCCTGTTGACGTACTAGTCGCCAACACGCTCTCCTGCCTCCTGTTGCAACTGCAGTTGTCCTTCCCTTACTGCACCTCCCTTTTGCGGGAAGCACTTGCTCGGGCTCTCTCACGGTTACCAAAACCAGAGAGAACGACAACTTGCAGAGCAACTGGTTGCACTGAGCTGTTCTTTGAGAAGACCCCAATACCCCTATATATATAGGAGAGTCATGGGATAGGGTTCTCCATCCCGGGCAATGCGGGACTAAAGCAGGAGTAGAAGGGTTCGAGAATTTTCCACAAAAAGCAACCGGTTCGCAACTTGAAATGATCGGTTCACAACTGAACAGATCGGTTCGGCCATTGAGATGATTGGTTGGACCTGAGCCGATCATTTGGGGCACTCCAACCGATCGGTTGGTGCCCTGAACCGATCGGTTCATGGTCCTAATCCGGCTCAAAAAGACATTCCTTGTTTCTTTACCAATT
Source organism: Alisma plantago-aquatica (assembly GCA_963693085.1). NCBI lineage: Eukaryota > Viridiplantae > Streptophyta > Magnoliopsida > Alismatales > Alismataceae > Alisma > Alisma plantago-aquatica. The sequence continues at coordinate 1,572,793,765 of OY856409.1, forward strand.
GGTATTGAATACCAATATTATTCCCAATTGAATTGGGCAATTTGAAACCAAAGGAAAATTCTTGCCGACATGACTTTCCCAACTGTGCGGTTGCACCAGTTGAGCCGATCGGTTCAACCCTTGAATCGGTCGTTTCAACCTGAGCATGAGCCGATCGGCCTGGACACTCCAGCCGACCTGTTCAGCAACCTCAGCCGACCGGTTCATCACATGAACCGATCGGTTGGGAGCACAGGTTGGGCAAAAATCAGTCAATTGCGATTTCAATCAATCCGATACTCCAATCAATGCGTCCAACACCTTGAACCATACGACATTGAGCTATCGACTGATTGAGTGTTTAATTGAACTACTAAACTCCTTTAGTAATCAATCTAAACATTGCTTTGTGGACAAAACTCCTCTTCCAGGTTAAATCCTATGTGTGTTACCCTACAGGTCCATTTCACGTTGGCAGTGAAAGTCCATAACACTAATGACTTCACAAGCAAAGAGCGGTGCCTAGTCACACATCAGTGCTACCCAAGTGAAAGTAAAAATTTGGAGAACAACTTTCATCCTACAATCCGTGAATGGTGTTAGAGCGAATGTATAATTCCTTTGTCACTGATATCCCGAATGAACTCGAGGCATGGAACAGTCATCCTGTCAACGTTCATTCACTTCCTTGATCTCAGAGTAGACTGGAAGAGATATGTATGACATCAGTATCATATATTGATTCACACATGTGTGCACGCCTTTCTCAATCCTACTCATCAAGTGGCCATGGATATCAAACTCCCTCAGGAGGGACAAATCCCATATCTATCATTCAACCCTCAAAAGCCCCATGTGTCAAAGCCACCCAATCATCACCTTTATAACAACCCATGTTTCAGGACTGCGTTTGATGATGTCAAAGTGTGCCCAACGACATGTGTTGAGTGTAGTGATTTCAGGTCTAAGAATCACACTCACCACCATCACTGTGAGTACTGACTGTGACTACCATCTCATGGTTCCATGTGTCAAACTCACGGTGGGTCTGTCCGGTACACTTGTTCTCTAACAAGTACCTATGTGTTTGGTTTGATATCTCTATATCATGACTAATGAGATTTTGTCATCAACCAACACCACAATCTAGTCTTGTGTGTCATTGCTGTCTATCTACCTTCCACAATGACATCTGACTAGGGACATAACAAGAATGTACAAACTCTTAACATCCGTATGATCTCATCGTTCAGGTCCTCAACCTGAAAGCATACATCATTGAGTACTGTCATTCTCTAGACATTCAATCTGTTCTATCACTATCTCATATGACTGAACCAGAAAGAATTGGAAGCTCTCCTTTGATGTTTATCAAATCAATCTTAATGTATCCCACCAATCATCCCATGATTGGCTCTCAGGGCATACATACCAACAGACTCCCACTTGCACTGCGAGCCAATCACCCATGAATCATATTCATAGTGATCTTCAAACATGTCCCACATGTTACTGTGCTCTAGTGCCAACATAGTGAGTAATGACAACATCTTGCCAAAGTCTGTACAAATTGCATGTCTCGCATCTCTTCGTTGTACGTCATACGTATGAGATGGAGTTGCCGTAATATGCGATCTAGTATTCCAATTGCTAACCTTTAGCCACATTGCATGATCAAGGATTCCAGACTTATCATCAATGAGTGGAATATAAGTTCATCTTATGAACTTTCAGATCCATATAGTATCCATTGATGTTCTCTAACACATAGATACTCGGCATTTCCCTTTTAAATGGCTTTATTGGAACACTTCCAATTATCAACAAACTTTTACTTTTATACATCCTATGTATATTTTGTGATTAATTTTCTGTCCTTTCAGAAGTTCGCATCAATGTAACTCTTTACATCAAACTCTTCCTTATCTCCATAGAACTAGTACTTCCCAAGTACTTATCAAGTTCTCATGGTATTCCAGTAACCCTTACTGGAAATAGACAGCCATCCACTCGTCATGTCACACATGCGAGTTATCAGGATGAGCACATCATATTGCCATGTCCTACATACAAGATGATGAATGCATTTTATTCTTGCCATGTCATACATGCAAGATAATGGGATGATTACATACATGATAGATCTATATCTATTCTTAGTGTTCCCATTCTTCATAAGAATTGGACACTTGGCCTTGGGATACTAACTCCATGTAACATGGACAAGTTTTCTCCCACTGAATCTGTGCATGCTGAACACTTCAGTACAGATTGACAATGTATGCTCTCTCTTTCCAGGTCAAAAGATTTTCGAGAACTATCTCTATAGATCTCTATTCCTATCACATAGGAAACATCTCTATCTTCCTTAAAGATAATTTCCACATTAGGATTTCCAATCTAGAACATTTCCATTTCACATCAATATGTGGAATGTGAACACGCTCCCACTAAATCACAGATCCCTTCTTTATCTTTGACATATCAGTCAAACCTTTTGACTATATCATCAAAATAAAGATCCAATTTTTTTGAGTTGCTTGTACTCAATCAATCACATTGATTAGTCCATTGTAACTTATAGACTTCATTTGCATTAGTGGATTCATAAACCTTATAGGCTGTGTCACGTACACATCCTGGTTTTATTCCTCATAGGAATGCGGTTTTAGTATCCATATGCCAAATGTTTTAGCCATTAAGTTGCAATCAACAAGAATCATCCTTCTCAAAATGTTATCCATGTGTCTTAACACTTAAGACTCATCTGCACTTATGGATATGATCCAATGAGTGCTACCATCAAGGTCATACCTTATGGTTCACATGGAAATCATTTAGGATGTAATGGTTTTAAACCATAACTCAAGATTCGGTTCCTCATATTCATCTTGATAGTTGACTCATCACATGAACAACTCATCACATAGATAATTGAGGTGTATCTGTTAAAGATATAAGAACTCACAACCCTTGTGATTCTTAATTTCTTTTATTAGTGTGGGGTATTCATTTATTAAGAAGAATTCAGTTATTTGATAATCATTCTCTAACTCCTTAGAGTATGATTCCTTCTTGATTCAGACATCACCATGCCTTAATCATGAGTTCACTATGATACACTATCATAATCACTCATAAGGATCTCAAACATTTGGTCCAAGTATTTCATTCATTGATCTCATCAAGAATTAATACTTTACCAAATTTGTACTTCATTTATGATAATCTTGAACACTTCAAGATATTCATATTGGTATTTCTCTAAACACCATTTGAAGTATTAGCATTTATTCCAATAGGTATGTAAATACATCACATGTATTATACCTAATAGGATAATCACTCTCCCACTACATTAGTGAAGATTGATTAATCATGTCCAAGATATTCATGTCTCTTACTAGTTCTCTAACCAAAACAGTCTAGTTTTATCCATCACATGGAAACTAGAAATGAATTTCTCATGATTAATGCTAATTAAATTGTTTGAGTTATCTATAACTTTTAGGTATCATCTTATCTTATGCATATCAAATATCACAAGATAAATAAGGTATTGCCACAAAGATCATATCTTTAAGATTGAAAACACAACTTTATTAATTGCCATCATTGTCATACAATATGCAAAAATAAAGTGTTTCTATCTATTTGGCAAGTATGAAATAGTAGTTCATAACTGTATTACATGCCTTATTGGCTGAAAATAAACTAAAGTATTCCTATCTATAAAGGCAACACTTGCCCCAAGTAAGAATGCTTTACACTTTACATCTTGATATCATATATCTCAAAAAGTGTTACAAGTTTATTTACATGACACCTTCAAGTAGAGGTTTCAGTCGCCTCCTTCTTCTTTTGTTCTTCCAGGTAGAGAGGACAATTCCTTTTCCAATGTCCTGGCTTTTGACAATGGTGGCAATTTCCTTTCTTGTCACGCCTCCCTTGGCCTTGAGAGCTGAAGATGGCTTGGACTCCTGGCTAGCTTCAGAACCTTTCTTAGCTTTGCCCTTGCCCTTGCACTTGGACTTGCCTTTCTTGCTCGTGATCACCATCACAGACTTAGGCTTGTCCTTATTCATCTGTAACTCGGCTGTCCTCAACATGCCCAACAACTCTGACAGTGGCCTATCAAAGTTGTTCATGTTGTAGTTCATCACAAACTGACTGTAAGATTCTGGCAACGATTGCAGTATCACATCAGTAGCCAACTCTTAGCTCAGTGGAAATCCCAGTCTCTGCAGGTTCTCCACATACCCAATCATCTTGAGTGTGTGAGGACCAACTGGATCTCCTTCTGTCATGACGCACTTGAACAGCGCCCTAGAAACATTGTACCTCTCTTGTCGTGCCTGATCTTCATACATGTTCCTGAGATGCAGAATCATCTCTATGACACCCATGTTCTCATGTTGCCTCTGCAACTCATGGTTCGTTGAACATAGCATCAAGCACTTTGCATCAATGGCATCATCAGAATGCTTCTTGTAAGCATCCCTTTCTGTCCTTGGTGCATTAGGAGCGGGTTCCTCTGGAATTGGAGTATCCAGGACATAGAGCTTACGCTCTTGAGTGAGAACAATTCTCAATGTCCGATACCAGTCGTGGAAGTTTGTCCCATTTAGCTTGTCCTTGTCAAGGACCGATCGCAAAGAAAAGTTGTTGTTGTTTGTTGCCATTTTAACTACAAAAGGAAAATATGCAATTTTAGTCCAAAACTCATTTTTGACTTATTTGATTGATTTGAAAGTTTGACGATATAATTAGGCCTTTAATTAATTATCGCTCCCACTATTTTACTTCAAATTGATAGCCCTCACCATCAATTCGGAAGATTGCAGCGTACAATCTTCTAGTGGGCAAGATCCTAAAATCCTCTAAATCATGAGTCAGCTTTGGCGGATCGCCCACAACTTAGATCTCTCAGGTAGGCAACTCTTGCCAATTGCATCATATGCAACTCTTGTTGAATGAACATGCACAACACCTTGCCATGAACATTCCTTTCCTCTGGGCTTAGACGCTCTAAGAATCACCAGTTAAGTCTAACCCAAAAGCCGACACGGTAGAACATGCACCCTGCTTTGGCAGAACCTACATGTCTACCCTTCACACTTCCACAAGATAGACGGTGCACCACGCTTTGGCGTAACCTACGCTTGGTCGATCGAGATTTTCATGTGTGCCGCTAATGGAAGGCATATAAGACTTAATATTTTAATGAGGGATTTGGTTTTATATACATATACATATCCAATCACCACAATACATAGTACGTAACATATACATGCTATATCCCATAGAAAACATGCACAAAACGATAAAAAGCGATGATCATGGCCATCGTAATGTGATTCCTCGAGCCAAGAGGAATCACGGTCATCTAGGTCTACATCACATGCAACCTGTACAAGATGAACTTGTGTGCCTTGCCATCCGAGTTGATCAACTCATCACATGAATGATCTGTACTCTCCAGCCGATCGTCTGGGTGCCACCAGCCGATCGGTTGGCTCCTCCAACCGATCGGTTCGCCTGGTCGTCGTGCATCTCGTCATGTCCGCCACCCGCTCGTCTCGCTCCTCGAACCGGTCATCAACCGATCGGTTCACTCCTTGAACCGACCGTCTGAAATGTCAACCGATCGGTTCACTCCTTGAACCGATCGTCTGAGCAGTCGTCTTGATGTCTGCCGGTCTTTGACATAACAGGAAATAAAATCCTATTCTATTTATTACATTGCTTTAAAAAAGGAAACCCCGAGTTACATTCGGGGGGAGAAAAGGTAGGAAAGAATCTCGAATTATTTCGAGTTACATCAGGAATAAGAGAGGGAAGATCGGTGCGCAGACCGAGATGCAAGCAACCACACACAACCAATCACAGATAGGGGTTTATAGGCCATAATGATGCTACACACATCCACCACAAAACTCGTTTAAGGGCGACGCGTATCGAGTGCATTAATAATACATATCATATATGTAATTTGGGATTTGTGGATTTAGGATTGGACATGCATAAAGCCGATATTATTCGCATCGTATGCAATAAATAAAGGCGATAAACCAAAATCGATCATATCGATATTCCTAAAATATAGAGCAGTTGGCGTGGCTCTGATACCACTGTTGGGTTTTAGGGGAGACAGAGAAGGAAGCGGAAACAAAAATTTCTCCCCAAACCCATACCGAGGAAACACGTCAACGTCTATATAATAGGAAAGGATGGTTTGTGGAATCATAACTTGTCTCGAGGCTTGCTCGGCGACAATACCTCGCGCAATGCGCGGTCTTCAACTCCGGACTTCGACGGTGTCTGTGCAGCTCCTGGTCGCACCGGGACTGACAACTCCTACTCGAACCGGACTGTCGGATGACAGTTGTCCTCCTAAGCGGCAGTGTCCTCCCGCCTCTGTAGTAGTCCACACGGACCACCTGGAATCCACTCTCCTTGTCCCACAAGGAAGTGGAAGGAGTCACACCCTCCTGTTGACGTACTAGTCGCCAACACGCTCTCCTGCCTCCTGTTGCAACTGCAGTTGTCCTTCCCTTGCTGCACCTCCCTTTTGCGGGAAGCACTTGCTCGGGCTCTCTCACGGTTACCAAAACCAGAGAGAATGACAACTTGCAGAGCAACTGGTTGCACTGAGCTGTTCTTTGAGAAGCCCCCAATACCCCTATATATATAGGAGAGTCATGGGACAGGGTTCTCCATCCCGGGCAATGCGGGACTAAAGCAGGAGTAGAAGGGTTCGAGAATTTTCCACAAAAAGCAACCGGTTCGCAACTTGAAATGATCGGTTCACAACTGAACAGATCGGTTCGGCCATTGAGCCGATCGGTTGGACCTGAGTCGATCATTTGGGGCACTCCAACCGATCGGTTGGTGCCCTGAACCGATCGGTTCATGTTCCTAATCCGGCTCAAAAAGACATTCCTTGTTTCTTTACCAATTGGTATCGAATACCAATATTATTCCCAATTGAATTGGGCAATTTGAAACCAAAGGAAAATTCTTGCCGACATGACTTTCCCAACTGTGCGGTTGCACCAGTTGAGCCGATCGGTTCAACCCTTGAACTGGTCGTTTCAACCTGGACATGAGCCGATCGGCCTGGACACTCCAGCCGACCGGTTCAGCAACCTCAGCCGACCGGTTCATCACATGAACCGATCGGTTGGGAGCACAGGTTGGGCAAAAATCAGTCAATTGCGATTTCAATCAATCCGATACTCCAATCAATGTGTCCATCACCTTGAACCATACGACATTGAGCTATCGACTGATTGAGTGTTTAATTGAACTACTAAACTCCTTTAGTAATCAATCTAAACATTGCTTTGTGGACAAAACTCCTCTTCCAGGTTAAATCCTATGTGTGTGACCCTGCAGGTCCATTTCACGTTGGCAGTGAAAGTCCATAACACTTATGACTTCACAAGCAAAGAGCGGTGCCTAGTCACACATCAGTTCTACCCAAGTGAAAGTAGAAAGTTGGAGAACAACTTTCATCCTACAATCTGTGAATGGTGTTAGAGCAAATGTATAATTCCTTTGTCACTGATATCCCGAATGAACTCGAGGCATGGAACAGTCATCCTGTCAACGTTCATTCACTTCCTTGATATCAGAGTAGACTGGAAGAGATATGTATGACATTAGTATCATATATTGATTCACACATGTGTGCACGCCTTTCTCAATCCTACTCATCAAGTGGCCATGGATATCAAACTCCCTCAGGAGGGACAAATCCCATATCTATCACTCACCCCTCAAAAGCCCCATGTGTCAAAGCCACCCAATCATCACCTTTATAACAACCCATGTTTCAGGACTGCGTTTGATGATGTCAAAGTGTGCCCAACGACATGTGTTGAGTGTAGTGATTTCAGGTCTAAGAATCACACTCACCACCATCACTGTGAGTACTGACTGTGACTACCATCTCATGGTTCCATGTGTCAAACTCACGGTGGGTCTGTCCGGTACACTTGTTCTCTAACAAGTACCTATGTGTTTGGTTTGATATCTCTATATCATGACTAATGAGATTCTGTCATCAAACAACACCACAATCTAGTCTTGTGTGTCATTGCTGTCTATCTACCTTCCACAATGACATCCGACTAGGGACATAACAAGAATGTACAAACTCTTAACATCCGTATGATCTCATCGTTCAGGTCCTCAACCTGAAAGCATACGTCATTGAGTACTGTCATTCTCTAGACATTCAATCTGTACTATCACTATCTCATATGACTGAACCAGAAAGAATTGGAAGCTCACCTTTGATGTTTATCAAATCAATCTTAATGTATCCCACCAATCATCCCATGATTGGCTCTCAGGGCATACATACCAACAGCTATGGGAATGAAAGTTTGGTTGTTTTTGTTGAAAAACTCCCATCCTATGCAAAATGTCTTGTACTATGTGCTTTTTCTCCTCCTAAAGGAGTCAAGAAGGCTATTTTCAATGTTGTTGTTAGTGTTGATAATAACACCTGTTGTGTTGTTGTTTTCAGAAACCACAACTACTCCATGGTAGCTATGGAAACACACACATTTAAGGGAGATCAACATTCTCATGTAGATGAGCTCTGCAATCCTTCTATATATATAAATGGCTTAATACCAGGTACCTAATAATTGGATCTAATGCATTCAATATGGTTTAACAATTATACTGATGGACAAGAAATTTGGCACCTTGATGCATATTCATTTAGATTCGGTGTGAACCGAAGACATATCCCCCTAATGTAGATTTTTTCATAAACGGGTAAGATTTGAACACTGATTTTAATGAATGGTTAAATATGACACAAAAGGTACCCAACTAGGTCCTTGAAATTGATTTATTTATTGGTTTCCCAGCCTATGCAAAATGGCTTGTACTATGTGCTATTTCTCGGCCTAAAGGAGTCAAGAAGGCTATTTTCAATGTTGTTTCTATTGTTGATAATAACACCTGTTGTGATGTTTTTTTTCAGAACCCATAACTACTCCATGGTGGTTATGGAAATGCACACATTTAAGGGAGATCAACATTTTCATGTAGCTGAGCTCTGCAATCCTTATATATATAAAAATAGCTTAACACTAGGTACCTAATAATTGAATCTAATGCATTCAATATGGTTTAACAATTATATTGATGGGAATTCAATTTGGCACCTTGATGCAGATTCATTCAGATTCTGTGTGAACCGAGGACATAGACCCCTAATGAAGATCTTTTCATAAACGGGTAAGATTTGTAACACAAATTTTAAAAAAATGTTAAATATGACACAGAAGGTACCCAACTAGGTCCATGAAATTGATTTATTTACTGGTTTCCCAACCTATGCAAAATGTCTTGTACTCTGTGCTCTTTCTCCTCCTAAAGGAGTCAAGAAGGCTATTTTCATATTTGTTATTGTTGTTGATTATAACACATGTTGTGGTTATGTAAACCAGATAATGGGATCACCTTGTGACCTGTAGGTTAACAATTGTGTGTGGCTTCTCCTTGTCTTTACACTTGAGATCAATCTTGCACTTTAAATGCCAACAACCTCTAGTACCATCTGCGATCAACCTTGCACTTTGAATGCCTACAAGCTTTAAGAAGGATGGTCATCCCTACAACTTCTATTCTAATACATAGCTACTTTGATCTCTATCCTAGAAGACAACAACAGTGGGTAGTAGGCTATATTTAAATGTTTTCCGCAATTCCACAATTTGAAAATTTTGTTTTCTTGTTGAGGCATGTAGTATTTCAAATGGTAACTTTTTTTCAATCTAGTCATTTTAATAATTCTGATATACATGCTTATATTTCAACTGCAAGAAGGATATATCTATCTATCCTGAGGGTGGATTGGAGGAATATGTTACAACTACTTTTTAGACATGATGACGCTAAATCAAGTGCTCCTCAATAATATACAACTATTAAAACACTTCTCTGGAATCTATGAATATCAATGGTAAGTGTTGAAGTATAAATATAGATAGTGAATGATACTCAAAAAATACTATTGTGTGCTTAAATTTCCTTATATCTTTCCAAGCTAGAAGTTTGAATAAGAATTTGAAAAGGCTCAATGTCTTCAAGTGGATCTCTTGAATATGATTTTAGAAAGTAGCCAGGTCATTGGAGTGTGGTTGTACAAGGTGTGGTTGTACAAGTGCAGAGGATTGAAATATAGATTTGGATCAGATGAATCACAAACTTTGAGTGCTCATTTTACTGTATACATGCCATATATTCTACCTTAAAGAAAGGAATGAAGGTGAATGAGATTCTCCATCAAGATCAATTATTTTCTCCTACTTAAAGTTCATAAAATTGTTTGATATGGTACCATTAAAGATTGAAACTCTTCTAAACTCACTGCATCATGAATTTTATGTGTTTAATTGGAAGATCATGAAGCCAATTTCAGCCTGAGTCCTTTAACTATGTATGTTTGTTTTGTTTACCAGTTGTGTTTTCAAGTTGGTTGAGATGAATTTAAAGATCATTCACATTAATTTTCCAATTGCTTAAATCTAGCCTTTTCACCTATATTCTCTATTTGACACCATATATATTGGAAGGATAGGATTTCCTATCTAACTTCTCAAAATGTTGTGCAATGTAGGTACATGATCTAGCTAATTATCATCAGGTGATTGGTGAAAATAGTCAAAGTACTAAGTACCAATATATGAGATATGAAGTTAACCATTTTATCAAATGTGGTAATATTCACCCTATATCATGAGTGCTACCATTCCATTATAGATGAATTCCATATTAGTAACCATTTTATCAAATGTGGGAATATTTTCCCTAATTGTTTATGTCTTTACTCTTCATAACTTCAGTCTCCAGGGTTTAGGAAATACAAAGATTATTCAACAACGATCTTTCAAGTGAGTCTTGAATTACTATTGGAGGTGAAGAAATCCAGTTGCCAATCAAGGAAGATTCCTTATGATTTGAGGTATGTCAAATATGGTGGCTCAGTGGTGCAGATGGGAGCGACTACATGTTTAATCACTGAATAAGATTTAAGTTTATATGCATATTCTGTATTTTTTCACCTGATGTGATGCTCGTTATTCTATAATAGAGCATATTAAATATAGGTTATTCTTTCTAAAACTGAAATTAAAGTCCCATTATAATCATGCTTCTTTTATTTGAATTGTGGTTTAACTAATCTATTTATGACAAGTCAGTTCAGTTTTTTTTCTTTTGTAAAGTCAGTTTAGTTGATAATCCTCTTTAGTAGTTAAAATTATAATTATGACTTTATCTTGTAGCCTGGCAATATCTAAAACAAGGTGTAGCCTGCTCTTTGTTTAATTAGGAATAGAAAATCCGCTTTGTGCCAATTACCTATATGTGTTTTTTCCCTAATCCTTGTCTATATCACACTTCACATGTCTTTGTACCTGTGTGTTAGTGTCTGCAATTTTCATTAGCTTCAATAAGAAACGATCGATGATTCTAACATGTACACCCCCCTTACTACTGATGACATCTTAGAAAGTCTCCAAAAATACAGTGATCATTATATCTTATCATATTTAACTATTCATTATGTTACTTGTAAAACTAAAAGAACATGCTTTGGATAACTTCTTTCCCTTATGTTTTGAACAACAATATATAAGTAATCCAGAAAAGTAGTGGAAAGCATTCTTGTTATGATTGAACAACAATATATAAATCAATAAGGGGCCCCAAAAGTATTTAAACTAAGAAAAAGTAGCTGGCATGATTCTATTTGACAAGTATGGGATTTAGTGAAGGTTATTTATGTGTCATATATTCTGATTCTATGTCATATAATACTTTCTTCAAACAAATAATCACATCTGAATATATGTTCAACTTTTCTATCAAGCATATTAATTTCATAGCTATATTGTTATAGTAAAGGAGTGAAATTGTCCCTTTATAAGCAGTTATATGTAACAAGTATCATCACATTTGTTTCTACACATCTATTAATTGAGCATATGTGTTATATTTCTGTGTTAGTGGTGTGATTATCAACAAATTTGTACTATTCAAGGAAGGTTGTAGTGAGTGCAAATGCCTCTTGATGATGTGAATGAAGCTCAAGAATGAGAATGGGGGATGGACGAGCCCAATAGTTTGATTTATAGGTATGGATTTTTTTTACTATATATGGTGCTAAATGTGATAATCTTGAAATTAATAGTGGTGGTTTGATGTTTTAGGCTCTAATGGATTTGCAGGATGAAAATGAGGAAGTTATTGAGAATGGTTGCTTGTTTATCCGTAATCTACCCTTTGCTGCCATGTAATAATGAAATCTAAGCGGCTAACTACTATTGAGCTCCCTGATAAGCAAAAGTCATTCCAATCAGCTGATTTGTTATTCTAGATCCCTTCTTTTTTGCTACATTTCTAGATGTTGGTTTTCTAGCTTATTTGTTATTCTAGATGTTGGTTTCCAGCTGATTTGTTATTCTAGATGTTGGTTTCTAGCTGATTTTTTATTTCTTTTTCTAAATCAAGTGGCTATACATTGATCAATTTGTTATTTAGATTTGAATGTTCCAGTTGATGCTTATAATTTCCACTCTTCAGTGATCTTTAGTCGGATAGATCCTGAAGGAAAGTTGGTCATGGGCTTCAGAGAGGCATCCAACTTGCAGACCACACAGACAGTAGAGGTATGCAATAATAAACCTGAAGTTCTATAGGTGAAGTTGATACCATCAGTTTGTCAATCGACCATTTGGCACATAATGTTAGTGTTAATCTGTTATTGACAACAAGTCCATCAAAACAATTTTGTTAGTTGATATTCCCATTTCATTTCTATAGGATGGCCATGAGCCTTTTATCACTACATTTTGTTTAAAACAATATCAACAAGTCTTTATTCTCTAATTTATAGTTTGCAGTTTCTTTTTCCTAATTAATCTATATTATCTTCATCCAGCAGCATAAATTAGTATTGTAATTCCTACTTTGGTACGATGCTTCACGTCTTCCAACTTCAACTAAAAGTAGAGAAAAACATATCCTTCTACACTTGAAATTGAAGGTAGTGTGCTTATCATAGGCACCATAGCATGTATGGTGTTATTTTGATGGTAAAATGAAGTGGTTGATACTTCTTTTTGTTAATACTCACTTTGTATTTTGTAGAGGTGCATTATGAAGGGAGGCCATTAAGAAACTTGATTCAGTCCTTTGGTAGGTCTACTTAATCCAAAATGAGAAGGTGCTTGTTGAATGGGCTACTGAAGCAACTGTGCTATACTCAATCCATGTAATTATTGTTGATTGGAGTTAGCCACTACTCCTTGTACATTTCTTGAACTATGCAAAGTATATGGCAACCCTTGAGGCACAATTGGCTGGGAATAAGGTATCATGGTGCCCAAAATGACAAGCTGGCTTGTAGGTGGAGGTTGGGTGGTTCAGCGGAATCCACTAGAAAGAGACATTTGAAGACGTGGAAGATGTCATGTAGGTTGCAAGTATGGTGGCATGTTCTATTTGTTCTGTTGAAGACAAGTTCCTTTAATCAGAAATAGGAATCTTGGACCATGTCCAATATCCTCATCTCAAGATCGTCAGTTTGAGGACTTGTACATGTCGATCTTTATCTTCATGTCCATGAAGGAGACTATCATTATGCCACTGCAAACATGTATCTCATCATTAGTTGTAGATAAAAATGGTCTTCCCAAGATGATGGGGATCTTCTTATCAATCGACACCATGTCAAAAACAATGAAATTAGCCAGGAACCCTACTCCTCTTTCCTTTTCTATCATAACCAAAACATCATCCACTCTTCCCCTTGGCACTTTGATGGAATAGTTTGTCAATGGAAGGGTGCAATGTGTTGGTTTCATCTTGCCTAAGCCCAGCTCAACATAGACATTATATGGCATAAAATTCTCACTAGATCCCAAATCAAATAGGGATTTGTATATGGATGTCCACCAATGTAGCTGGGTATGATTGGAGCTCCCGGGTCTTTCCTCTTCACGGGAAGTGAGTGTTGGAGGATTGAGCTCACTTGTTCGGTCAACTTGAATCTCTTTGGTATTCTCCCCGTTGACCTTCTCTTCACATTGCATACATTTTTAAGAAACTTGGCATATGATGGGATCTACTTGATCGCATCAAACAATGGAATGTTGACCTTCACTTGGAAAAATACCTCAAGAATGTTAACATTTTGCTTTTATCTCCTCCTTATTTCTAGTGGCTCATCTAATGCTTCAATAAATGGTGGCTCACTAGCTTTGGCCTTACTTGCATCAACATGATTCCCTTGTGGCATGTCATGAAGTGGAACACTAGGGATGGTAGGACCTGCAAATGGAGTGTGAGGTGGATCACATGGTATCACAAACTCAATAGGAGGTATCACAACATTATCTTCGGCAATCTCAATCACAATATCACCACTTAGCTACCTTTGCTTTGCTTTATCAACCTTTCTTTGACTTGCTGGCTGCTTAAGAGATTTCCTACTCCTTAGAACTATCATAGTACTTCCTTGGTCAAGGTGGAGATGGGGAGCTTGTTGTGGATGTGGAGGAGGTGGAGGTGGTACTTGGTATTGAAATTGAGGTAGAGGGGGAAATTGAGGTTGGAAGGTGAATTGTTTGGAAAGTTGTGGTGATGGAGGGAGAGGAGTAGTGTAAGGCTTGGGATTGCCTTAGAAGTGGTATATGGGCTTCACTTTCATGGGAGGTGGACTATAGAGAACTTTAGTGGAATGCATAGGTCCACTTGCTTCATTGAAACTCGTTATGGGCCTTGAAGACAATTTTTCTTCTTAGAGAGCAAGTATGGAAGATAGCTACTCTATCCTATCCTCAAGACTTGTCTCATTTATTTGTAAGTCATATAAGCTCTTCAACCTATAGAGAACCTCTTCATCAAACTTTGATCTATATCTTGGACTTTGGGGTTCTGTGTAGCTATAGGAGTGAGCGTCTTCTTTTCTTTACCATAGAACTCGATAGAATTGACCGAGTGGCAAGGAACATTCATCACTTGGTTCATCATAAAGATCACCATGTCACCAAGAATCTTCATCACTTGTGGGCTTGAATCATTATGAACTGGAGATGTCACACCTAAGGGGAGGGCATCGTCATTCATCATTCTAGAAGCTCAGATTCTTGAACCTTCTGCCAACTGCTCAAACAATGGCCATATCTCCTCAGGTGGCCTAGCCATGAAAACTCATCCACTAGAAGAATCTACTAAAGCTTGACTCTTTGAATATAGACCAGAGTAAAAGGACTGAACTAGCTTCCACAAAGGGATCTCATAGTGCAGGAATTCTCTCAACATCTTCTTAAATCTCTCCCAAGCATTGTGAAACTACTCATTGCCCATCTGACTAAAACTTACTATGGCACACCGCATTTGTATCAACCTTACAATAGATTATAATTGTCTTAAGAATGCATTCTTCATCTCTTCCCAACTCATGATGTCCCTTATCAAATCATACCAATCTTTGGCTTTGTCTTTGAAGGAGTAAGAGAACAAGGTCAACCAGATTGTTTCATTACTAGCCGTCAACATCTTGAAGGAGGAGCATATTACAATAAATGAATCCAAGTGCTTGTAGAGGTTCTCACTCTCTGAGTTGTAGAAGGTGGGCAGGAGACCAAGAAGACCTAGAGGGACGAAGAATTTCTCCCTTAGCATTTGATCAACGCTGCTAGCAATTGGTGATTTGTAGTTCCTAAGTATGAAGTAATTTTGAAGTGGCTTGTAAGGTGCATTTTGGCCTTCCATTTTGTCTTTCCTGAGTGGCTTGTCACATGCACAAGGCACAACCAAACAAAATAAAGCAAGTTAGCAAACCAATATGCACAAAGAATACAAATATTAAAGAATAAATAATAGCAATGGTGAGGGAAATAAGAAAATATCAAAGAAAAACTAACTAGCTAGGCTGAGAGCCTTTCATCCAGGCAACGGTGCTAGAATCTTGGTGTGTCTCTACTAATGGTTTTACATACTACTCAATTAGAATTTGAATAGATGCAAATCCATGAGCAAACAACACATGGGTGTATTAACTTTTAATATTTATAGGGACCTAAACCTACACTCCTACTTCTACTAAAACACTACACCTGCAAGCGCATGGGGTCATGTCATAGTATAGGAGGGCAGCAAGTATAGCGTTGATCCACATGGAGAAAAGGGGCACTAGATCTAGGTTAGTTTTTGAGCTAGGTTCCTACTGAGGAGTCTAGGGTTTAAGCATTTGAATGTTGTTTTGATTGATTACACTAAGTTGAGAAAGAAAGAAATCAAAGGAAAGCAAACAAGATTAAAACCTAAGTTAATTGTAGACATTTAATTCTACTAAGCAAGAAAAGACAAGGCAATACAAGGAAGAGAACAAGTTATGCTAAGGCATGAAAGAATAATTCTACACTACACTAAGCTAGCAAACTAAGCACAAGAGGAATTAAAGATCTAAACTTGCAAGAACAAAGAAAGAACAAGGCAAGAAGCTAACTAAGCATGTAAAGAGATAACTAAGCTAACACTAACTAAGCAAGAAGGCAATTAGGGTTTTAAAGAAACAAAAGAATGTGTGGGCTGTTTGGGGGATGCACTTATTAATTAGTTTGGGGTGACATGTGAACAGTATGCTTCATTTATAATACCAAACCAAACAACAATCTAGAGACTAATGAATTGTCCTAGAATACTTACTGGCCATGGATAGGATAGGTTGTTTATAGGGGAACTAGTCCCTAACACCTCCTACTACCCTTACGAGGCTCAATTAGGTTAGGGTTTAAGTGTAATTCAATTAGAGTCTAAAAATGCTTGGTTTCTAGGTTAGATGATCTTAGGATGATTAGGGGCATAGGTTAGTAATGGGAGTGGAAGTGAGGTTTTAGGCCTCCCATCACCCACATTCTAGCCTTGAGAAAGCTCCATGCTAAGCACACTAAATCATCTAAACTATCTACTTAGATCTCTCTACTAGGGTTAGGATAATTAATTAGCATGTAGGAAGAAGGGTGGCTAGCTAGGGATCCATGAATTGGACCTAGGAGCAAATCCCAAAATTCACACATTTAAGCAATTTCCCTAAATTCCTAGGTGATTTCAAGTACAAACCATAAGAAATTCTTGAAGGGTGAGATAGAAATAGAACATAATCATTAGCAAACAAAATTACAATGTTTACATATCATTTTCCCCCAACATGTTTTTGACCCCAAAAAGCCCACCCAAGGGGCCTAGCTACTCATGGAAATGGAAAATATAAAAAGAAAGGAGAAAGAGGTAGAATAAGCCATGGAGCTCAGTTTATATGGAGTAATCATCCTCTTCAACTTTTGAAAGACGTCCTTCTCCTTCCTCCAAGCTGCAATGACATGGAATGAGGGTGGAATAGGGTCAAAACACTAGGAAACTAGGGTTTTGGTGGTGAAAATGATGAAATGAAGTGGAATGGAGGTGGAAATGGAGTGGAATGACTAAGGGGAGAAAATGGAGTAGTAGGAGTGATCTAGGAGTGGCCAAGGTTCAACAACCTTGAGTTCCATCCTCCCCCAAGGTTATATAGGTGTCTAGGGTTAAGTGGGGGCAATATGGGTAAAGAAGTGTAAAAACATGCTAGGGTTGTGAGTAGCATGGTTGTGGTAGATTGGAGTGATAATGGTCGTGGTGGAGTGGAATGACTGTGGTGAAAAATGCGGAAAAATCGTAGTAACTTGGTCAATTTTGTACATGAAGTAGCATGGTCGTGGTGGTCACCATGGCCTTAGTGGGGAAAGGGTTGCACAACCATGGTGGTCACCACGGCCATGGTGGCTTGGAATGCTCTACCTATTCTCAGATCCATGACCATTTTGCATCAGCTTCCACATGGACATGTAGGATGGCAGGACTACTCTGGGTCCATCTACCATGGTCATTTTGAGTGGCACGGCCGTGATGATTCTTGCATTGCTTGAAGTTGAATCTGTTGATTTTGGATGAGGCAACACAGTCATTCTGATGTACCGCGGTCGTGGTGGTCTCTATTGTAGCACTTTGACTTGATTCCTTAGATTTTCTTGGACAACATTACTTCAATGGAGCTTTGGCCACTAGGGGTAGGTTAAGGGAGTCTCAGACTTTTCTTTAGGACACTCCAAGGGTAGAGAAACCCTACGATCAATCCTTCTCTCTCTCTCTTCCATCGAATCATGTCCAAATGCTTGAAATACATACAAATAATGTCCATAAGTGCAATTCACACAAATATGCATATTAGGGGAAATAACATGTAATCTAACAGGTATAGTGTAATTGAAATGCAATATTACACAAGATGAAACCCTAAAATAGGGTTGCATTTGTTACCTTTATGGAAACTTGACTGACTGCACTATACAAAGTGTGCAAAAAAAGTGATTCTAGTCATTGGAGTGTTGTAAATATCAAAAACAGATCTGTTGCAACACCCCCATACAACTATATTTCATTCCTAAGTGATTCTAGTGGGTAGTGCACATCCCCAACTATAAATAGGAGCCCTTGGCTTCATCCCAAGTTTGCTCCTACATGCTATTCAAGCTCCTAACTATATTTGAGTGATTTTGTCTAGTTAGAGCCTCCTTCTCTCTCTTGCTTACAAATCCAAACATCCATATGAGTGAGATAAGCTATTTTTGAGAGATCCCTTCATTGTAATCTTATGAAGTTCTCAATCTTATCTTTCCCCAACCCCTTTATTCAAGATATGTTGGTGAAATCTTCTTCAAGTTGAAGGAGAAGGTGAAGGCTGAAGTTCCTTGAGAAGAGTGGGTAATTCCTTCTAAGCAGAAGACTTGTTATAAGAAGGGAAGCTCCTTGGTGAAGGTTTCCTGCTCCTTCTAAAAGTGGGTAAGCCCTTGTATAAGTTGAAGACTCTTTCTTAAAGGATAGGTAAGACCTTGTACGGTTTATCATCCCCTTTTTATCCTTAAAAAGGAATGCTAGGTATCTTTTCCCTTCAAAAAGGGTGGTCTTATTGTATGTCTTATAATGATATATAAGTATGCAATGGTTGCAAAATCCTAGGGCCTGACCTCTCTAGGTAGTGGACTAACTTTATCCTAGTTTGGAGATTGGACCACTCCACATAGCTTTTTATTGTTCTTATTCAATCTCTCTCATCCTTTCTATGTATGTTTAGTTGCACATCAAATTTTGTATTTGCAATCCTACTTCTTGAAGTAATTTGAAGGTCTAATTAATTTTGTTTAAGTTCTTTTTAGCTCTATTCACCCCCTCTTCTAGATCCCTTCTATCTAAGTGGTATCAGAGGCATGATCATATCTAATAAGATCTCCCACAAGACAAGAAGATGGATGACAACCTCTTAGGTTCTCTCAACTTTGAGGGTAGATTATCCATGAGGCCTCCAATCTTCGACGGCACAAACTTCCTTTATTGAAAGTGACATATGCAATTCTACTTGTAAGGGATGAGCTACGACATGTGGAAAGTATTCATCCTTTCCTATAAGGAGCCAGACAGAGATGTAGACACTTGGGATGAAGCTACTTTAAAGAAGGAACAACTGGATGCAGAGGCCATAAGCATCATTTATGCAGTTCTTGCTCCTTTCGAATTCAACTGAGTCTCTTCTTGGGATACAACCCATGAGATATGGAACAAGATTTGCATAACCTATGAAGGGACCAAGAAAGTCAAGGAGCCCAAGATCTACATGCTCAAAGGTCTCATGGAGAACTTCAAGATGGGGAAGAAGGAGAGAGTTTTCAAGATGTACTCATGACTCAACACCATCATCAATGACTTACTTCTTTGGGCCATCCTATGGATAGAGGGGGCCATTAAGTCCAAGATCCTTAGGCCTCTTCCCAAAAGGTGGAAATCCAAGGTGACTTCTGTTGAAGAAATAAGAAGCCTTGGTGACATTTCCACCAAAGAGCTCATTGCAAATCGTCAAGCTTAGGAGCCAAGACTTGACAAGCAAGATGAAGAGGAGAAGCAAGAAGAGAAAGTGTCAAAGAAGATCAAGGATAGTGCTTTCAAAGATCAAGTGGAGGCAATTGTTCTTCAAAAAAAACTTTCTTTCCAGCCTACTACTTCTTCCTCAAGTGAAGATGAAACCCCTAGTGATCATGAAGCTAACTACTCCAAGGGAAAGCACTTCAGAGGAAAGTCATCCACCTCCTCTACTCCAAGGTGTTATGAATGTGAAAAAAAAAGGATAATACAAGAATGATCACCCCAAGGCAAATAAGTCCTACCACAAGAGCATATCCAAGAAGGAGGACTACAAGAAGGATGGTAAGTACAAAAGGAAGGACAAGAAAGAAGAAGCAAAGATGCATCCCATGTCAAATGGGAGCAGTATTCTTCTAGTGATTCCAGCTCCAATGAGGTAGAATGCCACCTTGCTCTCATGGCCTCAACTAGTGATTTCATATGTGAGGTAAGTGAGTTAAGTTTAAATTAACTATATAAAGAATCCCTATTTGATATGCTTAATGCTTCCCTCTCTTCTTATTCTACATGCAAATTTAAGAAAAAGAGATTAGGGAAAATTATTGATGACTTGTATGCTAAGATTGATTTTCTTGAGCAAAATGAGAAAGTTCATCTTGATAGTATTGACACTTTTCAAGGGTAGTTTCACGATCTTGAGATCCAATACGATGGAGTTGAAGTAGATAATGGTATTTACCTTAAGAGCATCGATAGTCTTAAGTATGAAAACCAAACTCACATTGATGAGCTTGTCTTAATTAGAACTGAAAATGATGATCTTAGACATGCTTGTGATGTTGTTAAAGATGAAAATATGATCTATATTTATGATCTTATCATACTTAGAAATGAAAATTCTAGATTACTTTCTGAAATAAATGATCTTTCTTCTAGACCACTGTTGCCTAGAAATGAGATAGCTAGCATTACTCTTGAAAGAGATGTTTATCATACTAAAGCCATATGTTTAGAGGCCAACCTAATTCATGATCAAGATTATTTATCTACTCTTTCTTCTACTATCATTACTCTTAGTGATGATAATCACAACCTTAGAGCTTCCTTGCAAAATTTTCTCAAAGAGAAAAAGTCCTTCAATGAAGTTCTAAATCACTCTACAAAACATAGTGGTAAAAGTGTTTTGGGATATGAGGGAGCTCCAAAGAGCAATGGTAAGGGTAAGAAAAAGTTAAAGGGACCTCCCATATTTCATGGAGAGTCATTCTGTTCTAAGAACCCTATGGTTTGTGCAAGAGTGATGATTATTATTCTACTTATTGTCCTTATAATGAAAAGGGGAACAACCCAAAGATGAAATGGGCGCCCAAGTTTACTTTAGATCCCGAGGTTTGAGTTGGGCACTAGCGTCTTCCTTTCTTGTGGGTAAAAGGAAAATGGATTGTTGATAGTGGTTTCCCTAAGAATATGATAGGTGAAATGAGCCACTTCAATTACTTCACTAAGAAGAAAGGAGGATCGGTGACTTTTGGAGACAACAATAAAGGTAAATTAATAGGTGAGGGTGATGTAGGTGATTCACTATGCATCAAGAATGTTCTTCTTATGGCTGGCCTACATTACAATTCAGTTAGTGTTACACAATTATGTGATAATGGTTATCTTGTTTTATTTACCTCACTTGAATGCTTGCTTCGAGATTCCCTCTCCTACAATGCTATATATAAGGGAACTAGAAATGGAAACCTTTATGTTACTGCTCTTGATTCTCTTAAGCCTATTCTTGGTAGATGCCTTATTGTTGATAAGAGTGATTTATCTTTGTGGCATCATAGGCTTGGTCATATAAATATGCATCAACTGAAGAAGTTGAGCAAAAAGGAATTGGTAAAGGGACTTCCTAAATTTGACTTTGAGAAGGATGAGGAACCCTAACCTTGTACACAAGAAAAGAAAACAAAATCCTCCTTTAAATACAAAGTAGTCCTTAGTGCCAAGAGAACTCTTGAATTTCTTCATAATGATCTATTTGGAACTATGAGAACTTGATCACTTCATGGTATCAAGTATAGCCTTGTAATTGTCGATGATTTTTCTCACTATACTTGGACCTTATTCTTAGTTTTAAAAAGTGATAATCTCAATGTTTTCTCTTCTTTGTGCAAATGAGTTGAAAATGAAGCTTCTTACTGGATTGTCTCTATTCACATTGACCATGGGGGAGCATTTGAAAATGATATGTTTGAAAGGCTTTCTGAGGAATCCGATTACATGTAGAACTTTTCTTCCCCTCATACACCTCAACAAAATGGGGTTGTAGAGATAAAGAATAGGTCAAAATAGGAAATGTCTAGGACCATGATTCTAGAGTATGATACTCCAAAGAATTTATGGCCCGAAGCTGTTTGCACCTCATGTTTTGTGCAAAAAAGGATTTTCACTCATCCATCTTTAAAGGAACCCCCCTATGAGTTATGGCATGGTAGAAAGCCCTCCATTGATTTCTTTCATGTTTTGGTTTGTCCTTGTTTTGTTTCAAGCACCAAGGATTTTCTTGACAAGTTTGATGTGAAATTGTACAATGCTTTCTTTCTTGTCTATAGCACTACTAGAAAAGCTTATAGAGTGTTTGACATTGAATTGTCTAAATGTAGAAGAATCTATCAATGTTAAAAAAATTTATACTAACCCCTCTATTTCCAAGAATATTGTAAATGATGATGTTGTAGATGAGGTGATTCCTCACTTGAAAGATTTCAACATTGTTGACAAAGGAAAATAGGTGATAGTAGATGAAGAAGAGAAAGAAGAAGAAAATAAGGATCCAACTCCCGACTTCGCAAAACATCATCCTAAAGAGCTCAACATAGGAAATCATTTTCAAAGAGTGAAGATGTGAGCTTTCTAACCATGTTTATTTGTATCTTAGCTAGCATTTAAAAAAGAACAAGCCAACAATGCCTTCATCTCACAACTTGATCTAAAGAATGTCAAAGAAGCTCTCAAGGATGATGAATGGATCCTAGCTATGCAACATGAGTTAGAGAAGTTTGAAAAGAACAAAGTGTAGACCATAGTGCCAAGACCAAAGGATAGGAAGATCATTGGTACCAAGTGATCTGCAACAAGCTAGATGAAAGCAACAAAGTGGTAAGGAACAAAGTAAGGCTAGATGAAAGTAGTAAAGTGGTAAGGAACAAAGCAAGGTTAGTTGCTCAAGTCTACAATGAACATGAAGGTGTTGATTTTAATGAAACTTATGCACCTAATGCTATACTTAGATATATTAGAATGTTACTTGCCTTTGATAGCTATAAGAATTTCTTACTTTACCAAATGGATGTTAAAAGTGTGTTTTTGAATGGTATAATAGAGGAGGAAGTCTTTGTGGCTCAACCTCCCATATTTAAACATGACAAGCTTCCTAACCATGTTTATTTTTTGCATAAAGCTCTCTATGGACTCAAACAAGCCCCTAGAACTTGGTATGAGAAATTAAAGAACTTTTTGTTAGATGATGGATATGTCATGGGAAAAGTTGATTCTACACTCTTTCTGAAACACACTTCTAGAAACTTTTTTATCATTCGAATATAAGTTGATGGTATCATTTTTCCCAAAATGGATCTCGATCTTTGCAAGGAGTTTATTTCTCTTATGTAGAATGAGTTCAAGATGAATATGATGAGGGAGTTACTTTCTTCCTTGGATTTCAAATCAAGAAAACAAAGGAAGGAAACTTCATCAACCAAGGCAAGTATGCAATTGAACTCTTGAAGTGCTTTGGGATGGAGAACACCAAGCCGATGGACACCCCCATGTCAAACACTGCCAAACTTGATAAAGATGAGGAATGTGAGAAAGTAGATGAGAAGCTCTATAGAGGTATGATCAGTAGTTTACTTTAGTTAACAGTCTCTAGACTAGATATTATGTTTAGTGTTGGATTGTATGCTAGATTCTAATCTAGTCCAAGAAAATCCCATCTTATAGTGGTGAAGAGGATTTTGAGGTACCTAGCCAAAACCCTAAATTTTGGACTATGGTATCTCAAGTCAAGGGACTTTACTCTTACTGCTTATAGTGACGCAAACTATGTAGGGTTCTTAATTGATAGAAAGTGCACAAGTGGCACTTGCTTCCTCCTAGGACCATTCTTAGTCTTTTAGTTCTATAAGAAACTAATCATAGTGGCTCTTTCAACTACCAAGGATAAATACATTACAGCTAGGAGTTGTTGTACCCAAGTCCAATGGATGAAGTAAATGCTCCAAGACATTAACATTCATTTTGATGCTTCTCGTATGTCTTGTGATAATACTATTGCAATAAATATTTCTTACAATCCTATATTGCATAGTAGAGACAAACATATAGACGTCCGCCATCATTTCCTTTGTGACCACATTGCCAAAAAGGATATTTATATCACGCATGTGGACATAGAAAATCAACTTGCAGACATTTTCACAAAACCTCTAGCTAGATAGAAATTTACCTTTATTAGATCAAAACTATTTAAAACTTCTCTTGATGATATTGACATGCATTCTACCTAGATGCTCTCATACATATATGTTCTTGCTCTTTAATTTCTCATCTCTTACTTGATTGTGCTAAATTAGACTAGTCTATATGCCTTGTTTCACTTATTTTTGGCTATTTTCCTTTAACACATGCTTCACCGCAAAATAGTAGCCAGTGATGAGTTGAATGTGCCTTGATATGTTCACAATACATGATAGGATAGAAAATAAATTTTATATAGAACTCTAATGGCCTAAAATTAAATTTCTTATCTTTTGGACAAAACTGACCTATCAGTCGAGTTTGTTATGGGAGAAAC
The DNA here is from genome assembly GCA_963693085.1 of Alisma plantago-aquatica. NCBI lineage: Eukaryota > Viridiplantae > Streptophyta > Magnoliopsida > Alismatales > Alismataceae > Alisma > Alisma plantago-aquatica. The sequence goes on from OY856409.1 coordinate 1,572,818,576, forward strand.
TCGACTGACAACTGGCCAAGGACTAAATAAAGCATAGTTTCGGCCAAGATTCCCAAAACACAAACTCGACGGACAATATTGTTGAGTGGAATTAATATCCTTCTCAACTAGAGAAAGTCGACTGACCGCCACTCTACCTTATTCGGCCTTAAACCCTAGGACTACCCAATCCTCTCATCTACCCTCTCCAACCCCAGATCACCTATCCTAGCCCCTTCCTACCTTGACCTTGCACCTCAGGCGGCCTATAGCTTGTGCCATCTTATTTGATTTGTGATCATTCTATCTCCTTCAACCTCCATGGCTTCAAATCAAAAAAAGCTAATCGGACCAGCTGGAGTACCCACATCCTCCACTACTACTAGGCATGTTCCCTTTGATGGCACCTTGTGTATCTCCACTCAAGTTATAAATAGGTATAAGGAGATTCTTCCTATAAATCCTCTTCATTGTCATGTTTTGCTTGAATCTCAAAGTGAGTTGATGGGTGAGGTTTTTGTTGTGTTCAAAGCTCACCACCTTAGTTCTTTTTGTGTAGAGCGATTGTGCTACACTAATTATATGTCTAGCACAAAAGTGGTCCATGAATACTATGCTAATCTCACATGGTACTACACTACCTCTTATTCCACCACCTAACGCCCAAGTTATCTTGCCTCCATGATTATAGGTACCAAGATTAATATCTTTGAGGATTCCTTGAATTCCTACTTCAATGGTACCGACTTTGCAGATACATGAATGACCTCCTATCACAAGTAACTTGACCTACTTGACCCTGAGAAGTTGTACAAAAGCTTTGGTCCTGAGCTTACCCTACCTAACATCCACAAGTTTTTGAAGAAACCTAATTTTCCCTATAGGAAGAAATCCATCCTTCCTTCTTCTTCCCTTGAAATCAAGACTTGCCTCATTGCACTAGTAGTCAACTCTAATATCCACCCAAAGAAAAACCAAAAAGATATTTTAGAGAACACTTCTTTGTTAATGTACTATCTCCTGAATGGTGTTGGAGTCAAATGTACCTATTACATTCTTCACCACATGAAAAATTTTGACTTGGGGAAGAACACCAATGGTACCCACCGACCCTATCCCAACTTGATTTGTGGTGTGTTTTTTGACCATTCTGAAAAATCCCTTTTCCATGATCTTGGATACAAACTAGTAGGAAAGGTGTTCACGTCAGTGAAACTACTATCAAGAAGTCTTTTCATCCTACCTTCTCTACCACACCTAGTGCTTCCACCTCCATCTAGGATTATCCATCTCCTCCTAGACCTGATCATGCCTCGTTCTCGATGTCCAATGAAACCCTCATGGGCTACATGATACACCAACACGCATACAACCTCCAAGTTCAGGACCACATCCATCATGATTTAGTTCAAATCATGTATAACATGACCTTATCTTGCACCGATCCCTACCCCACCTACTAGACGTACCATGGTCCTGAATTTGCTTCCTATGCATACAGTTAGTTTTACCTAACCCCTCCACCTACTTGTTCGGTTGTACCTCGTACCTCTTATGGTGGACCTACTCCTATTGTCTCTCAGCCTCTTTCTCTTCATGTTGAACCTACTCCCACCTTGCTTGTTGGCTTTGATGGGGAGTCTACACCTAGTTTTGAGCAAGCCAATGCATTGTATGCATGTGGTATGTCTTGGGTAGAGCAACATGCCAAGTGGCATGTCACTTGTGCTTTTAGACTTCCTGAGGATGAGGAGGCGGCAGATGATGATGTTGAGGATGATGAGGCTGATGGTGATGAGGATGACAATGTTGATGGCGATGATGGCACTAATGATGGAGATGATGGTCAGACTACACCTACTACTCCACATGCACCTTCAGATGGAGATGAGGACTACCGACCAGATGACGATGATGATGAGGCCATTTACATAAATGCCTTAGACATTTAGTTCTTAGTCTATAGGGTACTCATATATATATCTTTTTGTAGAGTCTCATGTATTAAACATTTGGGCATTGTATATGGAGCGTTGTAAGGAGTGGGACTCCCTACTAAGAATTTGAAGAATAAAACATCCATTCCAAACACACAACAAAGTACATTGGAATAGGTGTAAATTTTCAAATTTCAATAAATGATATTCAAAACAACCAAAGTGTAGTAGCGAAATCAAACAAATGACTATATTTAACTTTCACAAAAGAATATAAAAGTACATCATAATCTCCCATAAGGGTTTACATGTATGATACAACATAAGGATCTAAGTAGAGGGAAGTCCAAACTACTTCAAATCTATCTCCAAGAAACTTCTCCAAGAGCTAGATCCTTATTGGAAGCTATGTTCTCCTTGATCATGTTCAACAACTTGATCTAAACATGGGTGGTTGGAAAACACCCAACAATAGAGAAAAAAACTAGGTATGTGTCAAATAATGAACAAGAACAAAAGATAAGGAAATGACATGAAAGTAAAGACTAAGATTTCATCATAATATGAAGAGAACAAGAGTATGAGGCATAATCAAAATAGATGCTTGCCATAACATTAAAATAGTAAAGGAATTGCATGCATGATTAATATTGACTACATTAACAAAGTAGGGTTGAGGCACCTATTGGACCTCAACCTATAGGTGAGGGGAGAATTAATACATTCCTAGTCACATACACATATTTTTATGGGGGAGAATATGACATTTCCCAGGGAAAAGTAAAACATGCCCTATCTATGGGTGGTTGTACATAAGTACCACTACTATAGATAAATAATCCATAAAATCAACATGTTATAAAAGAAATCATGGAAAGTAAAAAGCATCATATCAATTAGAACATGGCAGTGGGGTACAAGATCCAAAAAAAAGAATATGAATACCAATTTTCAAGGCAATTTAGCAAAAGATTCATAAATAGAGAAAATAGGGTTCATATAGTGATTCATTAGGGAATATAGGGTTTGGTTTGAAAATATCCCAACTTAAAGTGTAATAATGCACATACCTCTCTTATTGATATCAATTATTAACTTTTACCACTTTAATTGAGTCTAAGTTCCTCTTTGCCTATTTTTAATGTATTAACATGTATTAGAGTACATAATGCACAATAATGTATAGAAACCCTAATTTTAGACCTTTTTAGAAAAACTTAGACTTAAACTCTAAAAATCTCACCAATGAACTTATCAGGTTCTCCAAATTAAGAAAATATATTTTTATGTTAACTTTAGAGTTATGATGATTAAGATGTATATGGATTTTATGCATTAAATTCATTTTCCAAAAATCACCCTTCATCAAACATCAAAATTAGATGTTGAAAATAATTTTAGTAGATAGAGACTAATTTTTAGATTCAAAAGCATATTTACTTGTCAAATTTGGATAAGTAGATTAAAAGATATGAATTTTTGAATTTGAATCAATTAGGAAATGACAAGTTTGAAATCTTTGAGAGAGAGAGGGAGGGAGAAAACACCATTTGACCTAAGATAAGGTTTTCAGTTGAATTGGTGACCAAAATAGAGCTACTAGAGAAGGTAAAACATCAAGAAACCAAAACCCTAGAAGAACATGGTAGATAGAGATGAAGATCATCAATTTTAAACATAGAAGCATGAGTTTTAAGCATGTAGTAAGAAATATATGAAAAGGGGGTTATAAAAACTCACCTATAGGAAGGTGGATAGGTTCACAAAGAAAGGTTATGGAGCTAGAGAGGCTGGTTTCTCCAACAAAGCTCCTATCTCGAGCAAGAAACACCTTCTCCACTTTAGAGGTGAAAAACCCTAGAAAAAGAACATGGAGATGAGGTGTTTAAGGGCTCTAGGTGGGGTTTCACCATGGAAGGTCATGGTTCCGACCTGGAAGAAGGTGGGAGGAAGACAAATAGTATTAAAATAGGTAACAAATGTAGGAAACTTACTAGTTTTGGTCAAAATCACTGAGAAGGATCTTTAGAAACCCTAAATAGAGCAAATTCAGATGCCTAGGAGTTTTCTTCACCAAGGTAAGCACCCTCAGTTACCTTGGGAAAAAACCTTCATGGCCAAGTAGAGTAGAAACAATGATCTAAGATTGAGGAAAGAGAAGGAGAGAAATATTTTTCAAATTGGGAGGTGGGAAGGGGTAGATATGGCTATATAAAGAAGGGGTCAAGCATGAGATGTTTATGGGACTTTCCATGTGTCCTTAGCATAGGGCTTCATGGCCATGCAAGAGGATAGCTCATAAAGGCTTCTTGAATATCAAATTCCAGTTCTAAAATCCCATGGATACTTCTAGGCCATCCCCACTGACCTCCAATCAAAGAAATAACCCCATTGCTTGATAGTTTTTAAAGATAAGCTCATTTATAAAGAGGGTAATCCCTAAAATGCCCTTGGAGAGAAACACCTTCAAACCAAGGTGCAACTAGGTTCCCCATGGATAAAAATATCTATAAGGGTAAGGTAATTCTAGTAATTATAATGCATGTGATAATTTGCAAAGAAATCTCCCAATTGGGTAAATTGCAAAAAGTCCATAATGTACCTAAAATTGCATAACTTGCACAAACAACATCCAAATTGAACCAAATTTGAAACTTAGGCTCATTTTCTGATTCAAAAAGCATCACAAGGTTATATTAATGTTTAGGGCACTTAAATATGGTAATTAAGCTTGTTTAATACATTAAGTAAGGTTTGGGGCCTTGCACTTCTAGCATAAATTTATTTACCGTTGTTCCACTTAAGTGGTGATTTTGCATTTTAGATCCTTAAATAAGTTTTCACTGAGTTATTTGTGCCTAAACCCTTACATTGGTATAATTATAGAACAATTATTCACCAAACCACTATAAATTTCACAATTTAAACATCAAGGCCAAAAAGGATAGAAAGGAAAGGAAAAGCTTAGAAAGGGGCCAAAAATAGAATATGTCCAAGTTTTGGTATGTTAAATGCGTACTATTTTCATACTCACCATTTTTTGCTATTTTGTAATTTGCATACATAGAGGACATATATGGTGTTTTAATCTGATTATATGTACCTAAACTCTATGTTTGGCTTTATCTTATGAGTTCTTGGTATGTTCTTCCATATTTTGATTATTACTCTAGCGTGCTTGCTTTGTCTGAGTTTTATATTTTGGTGCTTTGTATAATGGTTGCTTGTGTAGTTTGGGTCTGTGAATAAGACATGTGTTTCTAAGATCTTCTACCCCCTTACCTTTTTTTATATGAAAAAGGGGGAGAAGTGATCTCAATTATATTGCTTTGTGATCATTTTCTTGTCTATTCTTTGAAATATCATGTGACTGGTAAGAAGACTCAATAGTATATATGTGTTGTGGTTGGTTTTTGGAGAAACTAATCTTACATGCAAAGGTAATCATGAATTTATGGGGAGCAAATATAATTTTTAATTCATGTATCCCCTTACAATTTACAAGATAAAAGTTTAAATTCTAAATCCTTTTCAATATGTTGAGGGATGGTTTGTCATCTTCAAATAGGGGGATAATGTTGACCTTAGAGTTATACATTGTCCATATTTTGATGATGACTTAGCCATTCCATTCATATATATATATAGTATGTCTGTTCGAGATTAATTTCAAGTATTAGGTACATGAAAAGGATTACTTGAATCAAGTCCTATCTTGATCAAGTTCAAGTCAAAAGCAATGCAAATGCACTTTTGTGGAAAATGCCCTAAATCACTTAGCACAATTTTTCTAATCATTTGTGTTGGTTCTATGACTTGTAACTAAGATGACAAAATCAACAACACTTAATTTGAAAGTTTGATCAATTTAATGACACCAAAATGCATCACAGGTTGTTTGATCGGCTAATTTTCCCTTTCAAAAACTTGATCGATGCCTAGGATGGGTCTTGCAAATGTCAAAGATTGGTTGAGTTTACCTCAGGATAAACTCAACTGATAAAGGGCACTAGAAAACTGATTTTAAGCCATCTGTCGAGTTTCATCCAGGATAAACTCATTCGACAACTCAAAATTAGCTTGTCGCATAGTGTTATTGGTAGAGTTAACTTTATGGGAACTCAACCAACTACATTGTATGGAGTGTGTAGAAAAATTGATTCTAGTCATTGGAGTGTTGCAAACATAAAAAATAAATCTGTTGCATCACCCTGAAACAACTAGATTCCATTACAAAGTGCTTCTAGTAGCTAGTGGACATCCCCAACTATAAATAGGACCCCTTGTCTTTATACCAAGTCTGCTCCTTCATGCTATTCAAGCTCCTAACTATAGTTGAGTGATTTTATCCATGTAGAGCCTCCTTCTCTCTCTTGCTTACAAATCTGAATGTCTATATGAGTGACATAGGCTATTTGTGAGAGAGTTGATCCATTGTCATCTTGTGAAGCTCTCAATCTTCTCTTTCCCCAACCCCTTCTTCAAGAAATGTCGGTGAAAGTTTTGCCCAGTTGAAGGAGAAGGTGAAGGCTGAAGATCCTTGAGAATAGTGGATAATTCCTTCAAGGTTGAAGACTTATTGCAATAAGGGGAGCTCCTTGGTGAACATTTCCAACTCCTTTCATAAGTGGATAAGCCCTTGTAGAGGTTGAAGACTTTTTCTCGAAGGGAAGGTAAGACCTTGTATGGTTTACTGGCTCCTTTTGATCCCTTAAAAGGAAGGCTAGGTATCCTTGCCCCTTAAAAGGAACATATTATTCTATATCTTATAGTGTAATATAAGTATGCAATGGTTGAATAATCCTAGGGCTTGACCTCTCTATGTGGTTCTTGTACTTTTTCAATCTCTCTCATCCTTGTTATATATGTTTAGTTGCACATATCCTGCTTTTTAAGTAATTTGAAGGTTTAATTAATTTTGTTTAAGTGTTTTTTATCTCTATACACCCCCCTATAGAACCCTTTGATCCAACACTCATATGTCTTGGTGACCTCTATCATATCTATTTATAAAATGAATAAGATAATATGCTTGGATAGATAATGCACAATTCATATACCTAATGATGCATATAAAAATCATGCATCTCAAAATCTAAAGTCAGATATTACAAATTCACAAAACTCGCCATCAACGACATGACTATTGGGACAAACATATCGTTGTTTAACTCAAACACACAAACATCACATCTTCAAGTGATGCTAAGAAGCGTAGATCATTGTGTGATACACAAATATTACCTACCTTTAAGTCATTGTTGTCCTTCACAAGACAAGTCATCAACAAAGCTTTCACAAAAGCTCAACTACCACCTAAAAGGATGTGGAAAACCACATCGTGAGACCCTAAGTACCAGTGATATGATATCACGGTTGAGACCACTTATTATTTAAAGTTGTATTACAACTACCAAATAGGGCAAGAAATATTCATTTTACTAAACATGTAGTATATCAAAAAAATAACTTCACTATGATTATATCTATCTCAAAATTGGAACATGTGCTAAAAGAAATCACATATATTTCATACATAAAGAGATAATACATCATAATAACATCCATATTATTCTCAAAATAACCTAAAAGATATAACCTAAGACTGATTTACATTTGTTATTCTGCCATGGAAAGTTTGAAGTGTACCACAAAAACTACTAGCTTGCCACTGCAAGGTTTCTCTAGAACTTCGTATAAAATATAAGGATATCCACACTTTAAAAGATATCTCCACTCATCTTCAAGTCAAAGCAAGGGTAACAAAAGGTAGGGTGACTAAAGGTCAGAACTACCATGGAAATTTATTAAATGTGGCTCCACGTAAGATAGGTCTATCTTGAGTACATAGGACATGACACAATCATAGGTATTCAAACACATGAAGTATGATACACCACTACAACCATTCTCCATCACATATCATACATCAATGGACCATGACTGGCCAAATGAAGTCCCAATAAGATGTAAAGATGTCAGGGAATATCAACCCCAATCGTTCCTTTATATTTACACATTTATATGGCTCTGAGCATCTTCTCACAATTCTCAAAAATCTATAATATTTTGTCATTTCACTATTTTCCCTAATGACAAAGGAAAATAGATTTGGGGACTTTGCAAACTACTTAATTTGTGTTACTTCATTTTTTCACTACATCAACCAATTATATACAATCAAAAACAACAAAATAAAAAGATCAGTAAAGCATGTACAACTTCAGAAGATGCTAAATGCATTACTATGTGATTCCATCTACCAAATAGGGTGGTGCACTGTAACACTTCTAGATTCTACCAAAATTATGCTTTTAAGATATAAGCACCTTGATGCCCTATTATGAATGAAAGACAATACCAATGTCCAATACTCTCAAGGATATCACATTAACCCATCACATGTTTAAGTTCACTCGGTAACACAAAAGACATATGAAAACCACTCATTGCCCATTAGAAATATCATGACACTATCCAACAAGATAAAAAGAAATTACTTATTTCAAGACATAGTTATAAAGAAGGTTATGCCAAGCATAGATAAACTATTTCTCCATAGTAATTTCATGCCTATAGATATTCATCATCATAATGGCTAGTAGAAACCTTATTATCATTGTATAAAAGTTCTTTAACATTAGGTGATATAATATACTTCATATTTCATAGAAAGGAGTGTGAGAACATCATAAATGTGCCTTCTTTAAGATCATTTACCAACATTTATTGAATCTCAGTACAAGCATGTTCACCAAGCATATCATCGTTGGAAGATATTCAAGATATCTAGATGAAACATGCAAGGTTGTATACCCTTTCAGTGTTTTAGATCACCTTAAGTTTTCCATTTTTAGCATATTAGCAGGACTAGAAGAAAGACTAGGTATGCATGTAATTAGTAAGTACGAAATGCATCATATAGTATATCACTCACCTTACACACAATGGATATGAGTCCACACGTAGATCACATGGAAAGCCTAGAAATTTACTCTTCAAGCTCCGAAAAGATTCAAACCCCAAGAAAGCCATGTTCTTTCCAAGGATCCATGATTTTCTACTTCAAAGCTTGCAACAACCCTAATTCTGTGACCTAAGAGCAACTAGGGCAAAGAAAAGAATGAAATAAGGTTTAAGACTACCATGGTCAAAATCCTAGAAGAAAACCTCCAAGAACAAGGCTCAAGAAAGGAAACGATGAAGAATAATCTAGAATACATGAAGAAAAGGTTAATCACTTAGATCCATATAGATCCAAAGGAAGTAAGAAGAGATTCCATTATCATAAAAGAAGATAAAAACAGTAAACAATTATTTTTTTAAGATCAATGAAGGAAGAAATCTCATATGTTTTCATTACCAATGATGACTCATTGTATCTCTAAAGTATGGAAGGCAACTTATAAAATTGAGGTAAAGGCAGAGGAGCAATAGGGGTATTTATAGCTCTGTAGGAAAGAAAAGAAGAGAAAGAAGAAAACATTCAAAACTAACGAGCAATATGTCTTCACATTCATGGCATCGTCAATCAACAACACCATCAGAGTATTGCTCTTATTTCCATCAGTAGAAGATATCAAAAACCCCATCAATACCTTCCATTAGTTCTTGCACCAGGCTTTTCATCAGTGCACAAGCATAACAAGTTCATGGTTGATGTAGTCTAGGATTTTCATCGATCAAGAGACACCAACTCTTTCATTGATGAGTGAATGTTGGGAGTTTGTCATTGGCTTTCGTCATAGGGTGATGTTATGATTTCCATTGGTTCCCTTCTGATGAGAAGTCTGCAATTCACTATCTTGGAGAATCATCAATGAACATCTAGTAAAGGGTCATTCATTGATGATAGGAAGAGGTCCATTGGTCTTTACACCACAAATCTATCAATTCATGAGGTAATAGAACATAAACAAGGATAAGTGTCTTTATTTATCCTCAACTAATGCAAAGCCAAGGAGATTGCTAAAGAAATTCAAACCCACTAAATCAAGCCCAAATTAGAGAAAGAGAGAGAGAAGGAAGCATGATACATGCACATTACAAAAAGGACCTCCAATCATACAAATTTTTCACATAGACCCACAAGAGAATAACATCAACCGACTAATTACACAACAATGTTAAATATGTAAGGAAATCACCCAAGCACATAATTAAGTTGTCAAACATGTTTTAAGGATTAGGCTAGGTTAGGAGTCTTAGAATCCTAGTGGATAATTCTCTTCATATGATCTTTCTAAGAGCTATAATATTCCAATTATTTGCTAGATCTAGGGATCTTGTGGGTTTCTCTAGAAAAGAGAAAGTAATAATCACAACAAAGAGCCTCTTTTATAGAATCTAGCATCTCCCTCCTTCTCTATTGGGGGAAAAAAATATTTCATTCCTCATTTTAAAAAAATTAGTGGTTGAAGTTGGGTGACCTCCCCCTCCACTATATATCTATTACTTCTTTGTACTAGGTGGTAAATCCATTTGGGTTGTTTATAGGCTTCTCTCCTTGAAGGCACTCGAACTCAGGCTGGTCGGAGTTGTTGATTTTGATGGTAGATAATGGTAAGGACGTCATGTTGGTGATCTTATTCTAGTACAGAGACAACCACTTCATTGTTACAATTATGCTATATCTCTTGGACCTTTAGTTAAGAAAGATAAAAAATTCCTCAAGTCCCAACCTTCAAGATGAATCTACCATTGCAGGTGATACCATCGTGATTAGTTGTTGATTAAAACCCATAATTTTTATGGTTTTTCTTGATGTTAGACAAGTAAAACCATCTAATTAAAGGTCATTTGGGCATGGTACCCTTAGCAGTCAAAGGTGTAGAGAGTCCATGGGCCATAATAACAAGACAAATACTAGTGTGAGGTGTAACCATCCAAGATGCTTTTGGGTTTACCTTGTGGCTCTAGACCCATCAGCCCATGATCCAAGCCCATTTGGTTGGCCTCATTCTTGTCATATCCTATCCAGATGGGTAGTGGACACATACAAGAATTGATGGCATCTTACCATTTCCTCCCCTTAGGGATTTGGTACCAGAGATAATGTTTCCATGCCACCTTTACCCCTCCTGCCTGATTAGTAGTTCATGGATCCTTTAAGCACATAGTCTGAGAAACAAGGTAAATAAGAATCTTCTTCAAGCCCATTTACAAGTATATTGTCTTTGTTTTCGCAAACTAGGATGGAGAAAGATGATGAAACATGCATGGAATAGTGGTAATTCTCCTAGATCTATTTGGAGAAGGCGCAAACTCCAAGAAGGGGCATTATTTTGTGGTTATATGTCAAACATTACACTACTACATAAATGGCTTATAACGTCACATTTACAGGCATTAGTTGTGTACAAGAAACTGATGCCTAAACCATAAAGTGTCGGTTTAGTACACAAACCAACATCTATCTGTGAAGAGCGACCAGACACGGGTATCGCTTTTTATTTAGCGCCGGTTCCTAAATAAGAAACTGACACCTAAAATCGACTGCCAAATCCAAATTTTCTAACGAAAAAAATTACCTCCAAAATTTAACATACGACGTCGGTTTTTAGATAATCAACCGACGTCTAATGTTTTTTCACACGATAGAAATTGGACCCATTGTTATCGTCATTTTTCTTGAAAATAACCGACGTCGATGTGTTTTCGTGCGCTGTCCCCACAAAAATTTTCACCCCATTTGGCGTCATTTGTGGAAACCGACGCATATAGTAAGAAGTGTCAGTTGTTTTTAATAACCAACACCTATGGTTAACTTAATAGCAGCCGCGCGAAGCAGACTCTTCTCCTTTCTCATTGTCAAGAGCTTAGGTCTAGATCTGGCGATTTCTGATTTCTGCCACCTGTTTCTGCTCGCCACCGCCGCAACTTCTCCTGCCGCCGTCTGTTGCCGTACCACCACCGCCTGCTGCCGCACCACCGCCACCTCTTCCTGCCGCTATCGTCTCCGCCGTCTCTGCCTTCCGTCGTCTGTTGTCGTCATCTCTACCCGCCGTCACCTGTTGTCGCCGCTGCACTTCCACTTGCTCCTACTCCTGCTCCCACACACGCTGATCCTGATCCTGCTCCTACCGGTCCTGCTCCGCCGTCTCTGCCCGCCGCTGTCTGCTGCCTCTGTCTTTGCCCGCCACTGCCGTCTCTGCCCGCCGCCACCTACTGCCGCCGCTGCACTGCTGCCTACTCGTACTCCTGCTCCCGCACGTGCCGATCCTGATCCTGCTCCTACCGGTCCTGCTCCACCGGTCCTTCTCCTGCTCCCACATGCTCCTACTCCTGCTCACGCCGCTCCTATCGCTGCCACTACTGTCGTCTCTGCCACTGTCGCCGGTATATCCAATCATCTCATCCTATATATTCCAGAGTCTAATTATGGTTGTAGTTCTAAAAGTGTAGTTAATACATGAATGTAGAGTGGTTAATGCATATAAACCCAAGATTTGTTTAATATATTGTGTATATCATTAAATCTGTCTATTTTAATATAATCTAACGTTTCTAAAAATTTGGGTTTATACCATATCGAATAATGTTACAATGGAATTAGAGTTTGGTACCCTTATTCCTATCCAAACCCGAGACCACCCTAAACCCTAGTTTGGATATAGTCTTGGATGAACCCACGTACCAATATAGATGTAATCCCATGATTAGGAGGTTAGTGTATTTGGTTCTTTAGATTTGATAAAAAAGATGGGGTTATGCCCTAATATGGTTGTCTATAACTCTAATGAATATTATTACGGTAAGAAAGTAAACCCTAGGAATGACGATTCAAAACCCAAGCCATGGTTAACCGAAAGCTATTGGTGATAGGTTATGGATATGGTGGGGAATGCAATGCAAGGCCGCAGAAAGAGCCAAAGAGGACGGGAAATATATCAGTTTGTCCCCTAGTCAAATCACACCCAGACCTGCACAAAGATTAGGCAAAGATTTTAAACCATCTCTCATCCATCCATCCTCGTCTGTCAAAACAAGAAGAGAGGAGAGAGAAAACTAGTGCTAGAGAAGTAAATTAGGTAATAAACCTTAAACCTAATTAGATGATGATGTAGTAGATCTAGATCTTAGGGTATATCTACCCTCCTAACTATCAAATATAGATCTAGATATTGCTTAATGATGAATTCTAATGCACTCATGTGACATGCTTGGAATGTAAATGATGAATTTTGCATTTGTGTTGTTGCAGGTGTTGTTGACTTGTTGTTGATTTGCATATATTTCTTCTTCAATCTTCAAGTGAGGTATAATATTCTCACTCTCCCAATGTTTCATTAGGCTTCATTTTGATTCAAATCTTTGACATATGGAATCATTTTTTATTTATTGTTTAGTATTTATTTCTTTCTTTCTTTCCGATGATGATGATGATGATGACGACAATGATGATGATGACAATGACGATGATGACGATGACAATGATGATGATGATGCTCCAGTCACCGCCACTATCCACTACCTACACCTCCAGTTTCGGCCACCTTCACCTCCAGCCCGGCCACCTTCCCCTCCGACCGCCGCCACCACAGTCTGCTCGATCCACCAGTGCGGCGAGTGGTTAATTAATCAGTACTAGATTTGTACATAGGATTAATGATGCCTCCATATAGTTGATTACTATTGAATAATTAGGGTTAATGATGCATTAATGAACTTAATTAATTAGATTTGTACTTAGTTTCTCTAAGATTGTATAGTTGATTAATATTGATTAGTCCGGGTTAATTATGCATGAATGAATTTAATTAATTGATAGGAGGGTAGGGGTGGGGTAGGGTGGAGGACTAGGGGAGGGTGAGGGGTGTGGTAGGGTGGGAGGAGGATAGGGGTGGGGTAGGGTGTAGGGCCAGGGGAGGGGGTGAGGGTGAGGAGGGAGGTAGGGTGGGAGGAGGGTAGGGGTGGGTAGGGTGGAGGGTCGGGGGAGGGGAAGGGGGTGAGGGTGAGGAGGGAGGGTGGTGTGAGGAGGGTAGGGGTGGGATAGGTGGGAATTAATTGAAAATAATGAAAGGAGAGGACATACGCATCGCACCATACCTTTTTTTGTTCTCGGTGTAGAACCATCTTCATTTCAATGTATTTGTGTGAACAAAGTTCTACATCAGTATCATTAGTTTGATTGTGATGTGTCAATTTCATTATATCTTTTAAGATTATGCAAAGTTGTGTGACATGCTTATCATTTTTGATGTGCTTATCATTTTCTTTTCAAGATAAACCATTAATACTTATATTTTTCACTCTCTGTCTATACTTTTTTTGAAAATATATAACATCGTTATATATACTTACAATTGTTAGTACTTATATTTTTTAGTCTCTGTCCACCCACAACAGTCACTATGAACTGGGCCTCTATGCCAATGTTACTGTTCCCTGATGAAGAACAATTGAACATCATCCTATATGATCTTTCCTTAGACCAACTAACAATACCCAAACATTGGCATTTTCTAAATGGAAGACACTACAGGCCTGGTGAAGTGACCCTAAATTTGGGCAATTCTTCACATGTTATCGAGGTTGAGTATGATTTGGCGGCAAATCTTGTATCAAAATCCAGTTGGCGTGATTGGATTAGAAAGATGCTAGTGGGCCATAGCGATAAGCTTTTTCTCTGTCTAGTTGGCCATAATACCATAAAAGTTTGGATAACCAACATCAACAATGAGACCCATGATCATCTACGACGGTATGAGCGCACGATTGACGATATCATCTCAGACGAATCTGATGATGAGGCCCCTGTTAGTTCATAAGACCACGGTAGGTCCAATTAACAAATATAATTGTCATGTCTTGTTTTGTGTTTACACTTGTTGTCTTAAAGTAATCAATCCTCATAGCTACTTTCTTTTCTGAACTTTAGGAGAAGATCACCACTATGAAAAGGCCTCGAAGTTACTGATGTGGGACTATGTTGGTGTAGTATTCAGTTGTTTATCTATCTAGACTTGTATGTATTAATAGATGCATGTTGTTCATTTTTCTGAATTTTCTTCCTAGTTGCTTATGGAAGCTGCATATGATGGGTATAATACTACTTAATTCATCAACTGACATTCTATTTTGTAAGGGTTTTTAATGCTACAACCTTTCTTTTATGTCCTTATTTGTCATGAAATGAATGAATTTTCTACATGTGTCTGAATGTGTGAATGTGAAGATGAATACATGAATGTTTCTACATGTGTGAATGTGAAAATGAATGGAACTGCAAATTGCTACATGAATGTTTCTACATGTGTGAAAATTGAATCGAACTGCATGTTGCTAAATGTGTGAAAATTAATGTTGTTAATTTTGCAGGTTTGTGGCCTGTTGTTGGCTGATATCAATGGATGTCATAAAACCTACAGTTCATAACTGAACTACATGTTTCTCATCCTGTGACCAGCCACAGCAGGCTTGTAGACTGATAACAACAAAAAAACATGAAATAGGCGTCGATTATTTGTTTAAAACCGACGACAAATGATTACAGTGTCGGTTATCAATAATAAACTGACGTTGATTTCCCTAATGAGGCCAGACACCATGGCTGTGCTGGCCAGCACGACTGTGGCAGCGGGTGAGATGGTGTCGGTTATCACTAATAAACTGACACTGATAGTGCCCAAGATGATGCCCTTTCTGTGGCGTGAAGGTTTATGGCGTCGGTTTCAAAGCTAATAACCGACGCCTATACCCCCCTGCTGGCACGTTTTTGGTGGTGCCCGAAGGGTTTGGGCATCGGTTTGAGAACCGAAACCTAACGGTTGGCCTTTTAGCGGTGCCCACATAGGTGTCGCATTAAAACCGACACTAAAGGCCTTAAATAACTGACACTAAAGGTCGGTTATGTACTATTAGGGAAGATATCTCTTTATTAACTTTAGAGTGTCAATGGAGTTAGAAACACAATTATGAGGTTGTAGATGAGGAGGACCAAGAAAATGAGTCCAACATATTCACTATATTGGATCCCTTTTCAACAAGAAGATCAATCATCTTTTCTAGAGGCAATCCTGGCATTCATTTGTATATCACTAACTATCCACCCTCCACCCAAATTTGGTTCATTGCCCACTCTCATCCTAAACAATGATGATCATCACAGATGATCAGAGTCTAAAGGTGGATCTAAATGAGGGGTCACAAAACATGTGCATTGCATTGGTGTACGCTACTTGATGTATGTTGAAGTGTATAAGTTTGTGGTATATTCTATTTGATGTTGGCTCTTCCCACCTGGGCAAAACTTGGATGATGTGTGGGTATATAAAAGATATTATAGACGTTAGGTATGCATTTGATGGAGGCCAAAGCAATGGTCAAGTGAGGGGTGGCTTCAACTAGTGGGTGAATGTAGTGGGTGTTTCTGAACTCTCCTTTAGTGTCTCCACCTTCCTCCTAGGTAGAAAAACATGAGGGTCATACAGTGAACTGGAAAAGGATAGATTTTGATTTCATGTATAGGGTTTGGATAGAAAATATGAAGTACATTTTGGAGAATCTAGTTTACACAAAGTCTATGATCATTTTCCCTCTCCTTCAACCTAGCAAAGGGTCTTTAATCGGTGGATACACATGCTCCCTTCTCATTTAGGAAGATGTAGGAAATGAACAAAGTCATCCAAGAATTTCTTGCTAGGGATTGGGATACGTAATGTTGTGTATGCTACATTTAGTGGTTTCTCCAAATAAATGAATGTAAAGAAGACCCTCATTTAATAAAATAAAAAAGGAATAGGGAACACTTTTGCCAAATTCATAACTTGGGAGTGCAAGGTGAATGAACTACTAGAGTAGGGGGATGACACCAAAACATTATGGGGCTCTTAGAGATAGATGAAGAAGGAAGAGATGTAGATCTATACATTGCAATAGATGAGAGTTAGTAGAGAGTATTGTCCAGAAACAAGTAGGTAAAATAAGGGAATTGCAAAACATTATAGTTTCATTCTTTTGTGAACTATAGATGTAAAAAAATGGTCAACAAAATTTAGAGGAAGGATGAGTCATGGGATCTTTAACATTAGGCAATCATCCAAGAAGAAATATTTGTACTCTAACATTTTTATGAAAAAATGTTGATGTTCCCCGTAAATGTTGATGCAACATATTTTTCACTATGTATGAAGAGTAATAAAACTATGTAATGTCTACAATAGATGACAAAGTGGTATATTTAAGGTTGAACAACCTCAAAATGGAGAGTTCATCCATTCTGAGTAGATACACAAGGGTATTATATAGAGTGCTAGAGAAGAGATCAAATAAAACATCATGAAATTATTATGCATTGCTTCATGGGAGGTGACATGCACAATAGTTAGAAATATGTTAAAATTGTGTTGATCATAAAGGTTGATTTACCTGAATAACTTTGAAACTACAACCTTATTAGTATTGGAACTTTTTTAGCGAGTCTTCCCTCTACGATACTTAAACACCCAAGCCCACTTCTCAAGGCTTAGTAAAGTTTCAAAAATGATGATTGGCCCCACAGACCACCACTAGCCTTAACTGAGCACTTTGTCCACACTCACACATAAGGTTGGGATCAACTTCCCAACTGGTTACCCATCCTAGTACTACTCTAGGATGAGCTTTCTTAACCACATAATTCTTTAGTGATGGGCTCTCTAAAAAGGAGGTGCACCTTGATGACATGGGTAGTCATTGCTTTTAAGATCATTTCATCTGAGGCCTCAAAATCCTAGGACGTTATAGATGCTCATAAGAAAATTTGTTTTTTTCTATGAAAGCACATCTATAATAAAAGAGTAACTTTTCCTAGTAGAAAGGCATTTCCCCTAACCTACATTAACCCCAACTTGTACGTTTACTTAATTGAATGCTCGGTTAAGACCTTGAATTAGAAAATATTTGATAACCCTGATTTATCTCTAATTCCACCTTGTTTCTTTAATTTCATGGTCATTGAATTAATTGAAAAGTACTTATATTTGTTCAATATCTAATCAATGAGTGTGCCTTATATAAAGAGGATTTCATGCTTTCTTATATTGGGTTATTCATCCTTTTTTCCCTTGCATTCATTTGTCCAAGGCTTTTGGGTGTTGCAAATGTGTTTTCTAGGCTTGGTCAATGGAATTATGCATAATGGGAATTATGGGTCAATAACTCAATAGGAAGTCTGGCTTGATGGAGTTCTATGTTGATGGGAATTTTGGGCCAATAGAAATTCCAAGTCATTGGTAGTTTTGGGTTGACAAGAGTTTTGTTATGGTTGGTAGGATTTCTACATTGGTCAATGGGATTTTTTGCATTGATTGATGGATTGACGTGTTGACCAATGGATTTTTTTAATTCACTAATGCAATTTTGGGATATTTTTAAATCTCGATGGGGCCAGAAAGAAAGAGAAATAATAACTTTTATAAGAAATCCAAAGTTGACTAATCAAATTGAGAATTTTCATTTTCTAATGAAGCTAATGCATTTGCAAGATCCTTTTTTTAAGGGGAGATGAATCGTGGCTAAAAATAAAGATGACTATCCAAAATAAAATGGTCACTTAATTAGAACAAGAGACCATCGCATGATCTTCACATAGATGTCATGATATACACAAGATTTGATTGTGATTTTGTGAACATATCTAGTCTAATATAGACAATGTTCTTTATATTTTTCCAATTGATGTGGATAGATTTTGTCAATATTTTTAAATATTTTATCTATTGGAATGTACATATTTACGATATCATCAAGCATAATGCGACGGTTGGTTACATGATTCATTAATGAATTACATGAATTGTAAGTTTTATGTAGAATGTATCATCCTCATATACAAATGTGACTGAATGACATGCCTCCACCAAAATAGTTATATATATATATATATATATATATATATATATATATATATTATAGATATATGATAAAAAATATGGTTTATATATAGGTTTACACACATATATCATTCATGTGAAAGATCAACTATAATTCGGGTTTACCCTCTACATAAATATGCCAATAAAAAGGTTGTTATGTATGTGTTTCAGGTTCACCAATTCAGATAAGCAATGCATAATTTGTATATATATATCTATTACAAGGTCTATACACCCATAGTGGTGTGACTCAAGGCTAAATTATGATTAATACCATGTTTATTATGACTTTCCATTTTTCTCTTTCTAATGAATCAATTTGGACATTTTAGAGTATAGACATAGTTCGTGCTTTCAATATGATAAATGCAAATAGGATAGCTTAAACATGGCACACAACAAACATCAAATCAACTAAAGACCATTGAACATTTTTAGAGTAGTTTTTGTGGTACATTCATATCTATAATACGTTGTACAAAATCTAAATCTTGATTTTAGTATTTTTATGATTCACTTATACATTGTCACTTTCAATTTTGAATTGATGATTTGGTTTTAATGTCAGATAAATCAAAGGAAAGAGTCAAAATTAGGTTTCATGAGTATGTATTTTTTCCTTATGTTGGAAATTTACTAAGGATAATGAAATTTTCAATGGGAATTCCTCAAGAAATTCTAGTCAACCATGTTAATTGTCACTTACTTCATAGAATACTCAAATGAAATGATCCAAGAAACTTACATCTAACACTATATTTGGGACACACAAAGGCTAGTCAATGTCTAGAATTATTTTTAAAAAAACCCATCCAAGTATAGTAAGATAATCAATTTTTAAATTTATTGAATTAAGTACAAAGAAAGTGACATTAGCTTCCATGAGATTCACCTATTGTCCAAATTATATCTATTTGTTAGTGGGCACCCTCAACTATAACAATCTTTTGGAGGCATATACAGTTTATTCATGTTCCTACAAGCTATAGAGTTGAGATGGTGTTTCAAATAGCCTTTAAATTACATTTTTGACATTAATAAAATTGAGTGAATAGGAAATAGATAGGAGATCTAGATATAACATCCCTTACTCCATGTTTGATTGATATTCATCCATGGCTAAGGAAGGTGAAAGGTAGGTGGCCCTTGGTAACGAAAGGTTATCCATGGATACAATTGTTGGATCCTTGACTAAATAGAAAGGTCTTCTTGGTGTATGCTCTTGTGGTGGTATACAAAAATGGTACTCAAGGTGTTCAAAAACCTAGATGTTGACCTCCATAAGTACTAGATCTACATCATTTTAAGACAAAACCATTCTACAAACATGTGTTCAGTTGTAATTTCTTAATCTCTCTCATCATGGCTTTCTTTTCTTGTTCCACTTACTTTGTGATATAATTTTTAGGATTAAACGGATTTGATTTAGATTTTAAAAACTCTATTCCCCCCACCTCTTGAGCTTGTATCCTATAAGTCTGTGTTATAACATCATAGTAACTATAGACATCATTTCAATACAATCATATCACCACAATGGGAAGTCATTAATGACACTTTAATTGAGTCATCGTGGGATGTAATTTGCATAGAATATAATCTAAATTTTTCTAAGTAATATATTTCAACCTCACCAACTATACAAACATAAACACAATGATTGTATGATGGAACCCTATTTTAGGTCACTATTTTTCTTGAATATTTTCACTTACACATCAAAAAGGTTGTAGAATGCATGCCATCTCCAAACTAGATCCCTATTTGTGTTTAAATGAGCTTATTTTCATTCTCTTCATTATATAGGTTTTATAAGACAATTGATATGTAGAGTTGAATTAGATATATGTGCCCTTCACAACCATTTAAATGAGGCTAGGGTTGACTAAATGAAACCCTAATCATAATCTAAACTCATGTAGGTACATTAGAGATGTCAATGATGGGAAAGAATATTGTTCAAGGTATTAGACATGAACCATAATTGTTCTCCTTCACATGGTTGTGGTGAGATAGAAAACAACTCTAATGCGTTGAAGCAAAAATCCTAACTTCCATGGAAGTTATTCATCAAAATAATCATTTTTCTTGCTCTTCAAGACAAGTGTATTACATGTATATGACCATGGGGTTTTCCTCCCAAGGTCAGAACAGTCCATTGTAATTCACCACATCCACCATGCCCACTTTAACCACCATGGTCATATTCCACTAAGACAAAATGGTTTTTTTGTGACCAAACGGATGTGGTGTCATCACGTAGTTGTGGCTTTGTGCTTCAAATTTCCCCACAAAAGTCTGACTTTTCCTTTTTTTATGACACAAGTATGGTAACATTCCATGACTATATTGGCCACATCATACCACATCTATTATTCCATTACAATAGTTTTGGAAGAACACCCATTACCCAAAATACACACAATTTTCTAGCATGTCTATCACCTACTTGAGTGGGTCTACCTTAACTGCCATATTTTACAAACACACAAGTAGAATCTGTAACCACCCATGCAACCAACATGACTCTACCTACTTATCACCTTGTCAAATCACATAACTTCTTCCACTCACTTACCACCAATAAACCTTAACTATAATCTCCATACAACTTCATCAACATATCACCCAAGTTGCAAAAGTTGGTACCTTCGACAAACAGGGGCCAGCAAGGAGGGGAAGAACCATTTGGACACATCAATCTTACTTACCATGGATTCTTATCTCTTTTCCTCCTCACTTTTTTTTCTTGCATTAACTATAAAAACTAAAATCATTAGTTGTTTAGGGTAATGGGTTCATTATACTGTGTACTATCAGGACAAACATGCTTTTCTTTGTTTGAAGTTTATTTATCATATTTATATCCTATACCTTAATTCCTAATTATCTTATCTTTGTTTATATGATTGCTTTTCAAATTAATGCATATAGAGAAGGTAGATGATACAAAAGTAGTAAGGAAAATCTAAGTGGCCTTGTAGGACTTTATTTCGCCCTCTACCAACCATCCATATAACTCCACCACTAACCATAAATGAAAGGATTGGATTGTTAGATTGGCTTTTTTGCCTTCAATTAACAAGGAGAGTAATAAGTTATACTTTAATTTTTCTCCATTCAATTTTAATTACTTTGGAAATATAGGTATCATTTATTTAGTCATTAATGTAAGAAATGACTCAATGTAACTAGCTACCTCAGTGCAAGTACTTCGTTAATCTACTCTAAATGCTAGTTAGTAATGGATAATATCATTTATATTTTAGTTTATTTTTATCCTTTATAGTGATCCGACCCGCGACCTAGCTCGCATAACCCGATCCAGACCGAACCCAATTTATAATATGGATGGGTCGGGCCTAAAACTTAAACCCATATTTTATTTGGGTCGGGTACGAGCAGAGGTAAACCCATGCCTGAAAACCTGAATGCCCATATTAGATTTTATGTACATGTATAGATATATTTTTGTCCTGAAAGAAAACATACAGATTTCTAGATGTAATATGTAGTATGTATCCATCCAATAGTAACATGGATAATATGTAATCAATCAACATGATTAGTGAATTGATACTAGTAACATAACCATCGTTGACATGGATAGACGTACGTGATTTCTATGTTTTGATCTCACTCTGTCTGCATGTAGGGGACAAATGATCTTTTGCTCTACATAGTAGATTATGTTCATTTTTTTGCTCATATGCCCACATGTAGGAGACAAATGATCTTTTAACCTTCCAAAACCCATTTCATAGTATATACATATAGGATGAGAAGAAAAATGCCACAACATTTTAGATTCCACTGATTTTTTAAGTCTCAAACATTCACATGTATGAGAAAATGATTTGTCCTCTTTCAATATCCTTTCATTGTTGTAGGGGATCAAACAACTAAGGTATACATATTTCGACTACACTTTTCACAAAATATATATGTATATATTCAAAGGTTGATCACAAAATACATATCATACTAGTTTAGTTTTCATGTTAGCAATTTAGATCTAGCAAATTTGGTATGCTCATTCGATGTTATATGGGCAAACCCAAATCCGACCTGAAACCCAGCATTCTTAAATGGGTCGGGTACGGGCTGACATTTTTTAGTTTTATACGGGCCCGAACCCGGCCCGTGATCTGCTTTAAATGGTGGGTTTGGGTTTGGGAGAAACAAAACTCAGTATAACATGGCCCGATGCTCATCCCTAATTGTTTGTGCCACCTTAATGTTGTTCAACATTAACCAATATTTTACTCTAAAAATCATAAATCTGGTGATTATAAGAAATTATCTAATTAGTATCCACGCTCAAAACTATAACTTTGGATACGACCAAGAGTTTCTATTTTTTACACTTAAGAATGTGTGCTACATGTTCTGGTGTAAGAGTGTGTAAAATCAGGTCCCATTTGTGAGCTTGGTGTTAGTCACATCTAAATGTTGCATTCATATACTATAATTATTAATGTACTATAAAAGAAATATTTATAACTTCACAATGAATACCTTGGAAGTTTTAAATTGAGTTTTATATTGGGGGTATTATGGAAGATTTATCTACTATGTTAAGTAAAACTTTATTTATTTAAATATCATATTTGTTAATTTCAATAAATGAAGCATCATTATAATGTATTTCTCGAATGTAAATGCAAAATAACAAAGTTTTATCAATATTTGCATATCATGTTGATGAGAATATAAGAAGTTATAATTGTCCAAGCATGACAAAGAATGATCGTGCTCAATAATGTTTTAGTATACAAATCCAAACACAACATATGGATAAACCATCAATTATTGATGTTGCTACCTCATGTATCATTGATTTCTTCATCATGGATAATTATATTATCCAAGGATTCCATGAGAGACATCCTTGTCAAGCTGATAGTTAGAGCATTGGATACCTAGTGCTTTCAACATGAATCATAGAGTTTATTCCATCGTGTTTCGTATTTACAAGTTATTAAAGTAAACTAAGTTCTTATATCAAATTTGAGTTGCAGATAAGATATAAATGTGCCTTAGTGTTAGCCTTCATACAATCCAAATAGAGATTTTGAGATAAACAATATGGTTGTTTTTACTAATTGAAAATCTTTGTGTACCCTTCATAGATGCTTGCACGCATCACCACTCAAGGTATACTGCAAAAAGAGAGTTAAGTATTGACAATGAAATCATCATTATAAGCATGATAGGTTGTTCTTCCTTGAATGGCCTTGTTTGAACCAACATATAAACTCTAGTAATTGATTTTTAACATGCAATACTACTGATACGTGTTACCATTTTTATTAGTTAATATGTGTATTCCATATACAATAACGATAGTCCTTCCATTAAATGTAACATGTAATACTAATAATACAATTCTAAATGTTCATATACAGTAATAAATAATAGAATAGCTACAAATTTGAAGACAAGATGTAGGATATGTTTAATCAATTGATAACTTACATTAGTGAATATGATTTTAATAAATTTAGTTGATATTATGTTGTTTTATATTCAAGGAAAATAGTATTCATTCAAATCTGTTAATTGTCAAAACAACATGAAAAATAAGTATAATATTATTAGTTTCATGGTGTCAAAATAATAATCAATAATTATTGAAAAATTATTAACTATATACATATAATGAGCTAATAAGCTAATGCATTTTGTATGTTATAATTGTTATTGTGAGTGGCTAACATGAACTAAGGATTATAATACATTCCATATTTGATATTATTCTTAATACATAAATGTAACTAATGAATTTGTTTCACTCCATGTACTCTTAAAAACATGTTTTGCTAATTGTAGCATGTCAAAAGTATGTAATCAACGTAGTATCAAATAAATGATGGAAACATATAAAATTTAATCAATATGAGGAAGTAATGACCCAATATTTCTATGTTTCAAGACTACTGAAGAATTCCAAACTTATATTTCCATTTTATCATAAAAATATGTGAACTAAGGTACATGTTAGGGTAGAGCAGAGAAAAAAGATTTATTTTTCATGTACAAAGTAGTGTGCAGTCTCATTGAATCACACAAATCTCAAAGTAGACTATTACTATACATGTAGTGACTAATTTGTGTTTTTTTGGGAAAATGTAAGTAATTCATATGAAGCAATTAATTATAATGATATAGATATTTTTTAATTATTTTTTATGATTAATGAAAAGATTATGTTCTAATACTATGACGTACCCAATCCACCTCACTCTAAGATCAAAACAATAGTATGTGTTGTATGATACACTTTCCACTATGGGGAAAATGTTAGAAACACAAAGATATATTAGGAATTATTAAAATCCTAGGAAATCATAGTGAAATACATATTGTAAGTTCATAATGTCTATTGCAATGGTGGTGAGTCAGGGACAGACCATGGGGAGTAAGTGAAGTATGAGGCAAATTTGGATATTGCACGGTCAGCTAATTTTTTTAACTTAAATTCTATTGTCTTGTTAGTCATTATATAACCAAGTTATTTCAAATTGATTGTGTTTTATTAGAAAAAAAAGAACAAATGACAAAAGATATATATGAAAATCTATCTAAATCATGGATAGAGGGGTTAACAACATATATCACAATCCAAATAAGGGTTAAGGAACAAGTAAGAGAGCAATCAAATGCACTCTTATGAATCCTAAATGGTTGCTAAACATGTTTGATTAATGCAAGTTGATGAGTGAAGCTTCTTATGAGGAAAGACATATTACAAGTTAGTTCAAAGCTAAAAATTAGGCTAATAAGAGAGCACCACGAGTATGAGGAGAAATGACAATCCTAAAGCTAATCATTCAAAATACAAAATTTAGTGAATATTCATAATATGTGCTTGTACCATATAATTTCTTTAAGCGAACTAACATGTTTAAGGTTATAATAAAAACTATAATAAAAATCAAAATGGTACAACCATTATGATTAGGATATATATAGAAATTACACAATTATAATATCCATTTAAAAAATGTTTGACATTACATTAGGAGTTACATGTGGCCCTACGAGAAATATCTAGCCAATATAACCACAAATGTACTATGGATTGTAGAATCAAGGAAGGAGCTAGTTGTGGAGGTAAATGGAGAAAATAAGATGGTGAAAGGTTAACATGGCATCACCTTTGAATTATGATTCTTAACTTGAATTTTGCCTCTTGCTTGGTCAAGTCCTCGGGATCCAACCTCTATATTAAATGGTGGTACGAAATGTAATGGTTTATATGGAGATGGATCAGTGAAAAAACCCACCCACATGTAGATTATCTAACTACAAGTGAGAGAAATCACTGAGTGATATGTCACATCCCTAAAATGTCACCTTTGAAATAAGATTTAAATAAGAACTAAGTCCCAAGATCCATAGTATCAAACAATGAAACCCTAACTTTACCTAATTTGATCTCATTGTTATCAATTGGTGAATTTGAATTTATTGGTATTTAGAATCTTGTATAATGTTTGCAATGAACTTATAACGTTAATACATTCTAAAATAACTTATGTACTTGAAAATCCACTTTACATAATATCATAGTTAAATAATACATTAGATCTAGCTCTAAGTATGAAATAATAAATAGTTAGCATTTGAATAATAAATAATATAATCATATGTAATTCTCTCTCTATATATGAGTATTTTCCAAGATAATAAATGTTTTACCAAATTTTTCTAGTAAAACTACATTTGTATATGATTACTAATGCACTAATTAACATAAGACTCTAATGATGAAATAAAAATAATCCCCACAAATATAAGAACTCAATAAAAATTTAGATTTCTCATGTTCAGACTAGTTAACACATCATAATTTTATAAAATTGGTTAATCCTAAGTATGTCAAATAATACTAGCAATAAAAAAATACAATGTTTTATTCATGAACCTATTATACCCCTATATACACTTGATTGACCTAGATATACCTAGGTTAACCAGTTATGCATAAGTTTATTATGTCACATGTAGAACTTCTAGTAATTCATATTGTATTCATTTTTATCTATACTAAAAGAACATAAGGATGACACTCATCATCTACCTTATGCAATACATATTCCAAGGAGTAAACAATAATAGATAAGTTACTTGATCTCAACCTCTCTCTCTCTCTAATCCACCAATGCTTCTATTTTCACTACCATCACAATGGCAAGTTTGTTTCCAATCTATTGACCCCTCATTAGACCAATATCTCATGTCATAAAGGATAATTCCCAAATCTCATCTATTTCCCTCCTTTGGATTACACAAATTACTATTCATGAAAAAAATACCCAATCGCACCTACAACGATCAGTCTCTGGAGTATCCTCAAACCCATAAACCTTCCCCTAGTGCTAAATGTTGATAAATCTTTCCAAGCTATCACTATGAAGTCACTCCTCTTCCCCAATGGTGTAGATCTCAACTCAGAATTCTTGTTCATTTTCATGAAATTGAAGAAATGGTAAACTTATTAGAACAATGTTTTTCTCTATGCCTAATAATGTTCCTTTGATCTTACTTTTGTTCCCTAATCTCAAGTTTTAAAACAAAAATTGTGAGGTTGGTTGGGCCACTCTATCTAATAAAACTCCATGCTTCTTTCATTTCTTTTAGGAACTTTTGTAGGGGATACCCCATTTAGTTCCAATTATTTTTTATCAAACTTGTTATCGATCCTATGATCCCATGTTCTCCTTAGCTTCTTGATGTGTTTTAATGGTAATTCATTATATTTTCACATTCACACTTTTAGTACTAGATATTTTGTTCTCTTACAAGTTGATTTCATATTTTGATAGATTATTTTTATCTTGATTTGTTTCTTGACCTTATTGAGTACTTATATCATGGATGGAGGTGGTTTTTTGGTGTAATGTTTTAGTATGGTGATAGCCTTAGCCAAAACAACACAATTTTGTGACAAATCCTCAAGGAAGAACCTCGTCATAAACAATGCATTCAAAAAAGGGGTTTTGAGGTATAGTTTGTCATAAAGTTAATCCAACAATGTGCATCTTGTTAGTTGGCATGTGTCTCTTATTGCAGTGTATATATTATCCTAACATAGTCACTCAACACATATGTCTCTATGTCGTCCCCACTAGAAGATGGGAATTCCTGTTGGTATGTATGTCCTGAGAGCCAATCATGGGATGATTGGTGGGATACATTAAGATTGATTTGATAAACATCAAAGGCAAGCTTCCAATTCTTTCTGGTTCAGTCATATGGGATAGTGATAGAACAGATTGAATGTCTAGAGAATGACAGTACTCATTGACGTATGCTGTCAGGTTCAAGACCTGAACGTTGAGATCATACGGATGCTAAGAGTTTGTACATTCTTGTTATGTCCCTAGTCGGATGTCATTGTGGAAGGTAGATAGACAGCAATGACACACAAGACTAGATTGTGGTGTTGGTTGATGACAAAATCTAATTAGTCATGATATAGAGATATCAAACCAAACACTTAGGTACTTGTTAGAGAACAAGTGTACCAGACAGACCCACCGTGAGTTCGACACATGGAACCATGACATGGTAGTCACAGTCAGTACTCACAGTGATGGTGGTGAGTGTGATTCTTTGACCTAAAATCACTACACTCAACACATGTCGTTGGGCACACTTTGACATCATCAAACACAATCCTGAAACATGGGTTGTTATAAAGGTGATGATTGGGTGGCTTTGACACATGGGGCTTTTGAGGGGTGAGTGATAGATATGGGATTTGTCCCTCCTGAGGGAGTTTGATATCCATGGCCACTTGATGAGTAGGATTGAGAAAGGTGTGTACGCATGTGTGAATCAGTATGTGATATTGATGGCATGCATATCTCTTCCAATCTACTTTGAGATCAAGAAAGTGAATGAACATTGACAGGATGACTTTTCCATGCCTCAAGTTCATTCGGGATATTAGTGACAAAGGAATTATACATTCACTATGACACCATTCACAGATTGTAGGATTGAAAGTTGTTCTCCAACTTTCTATTTCACTTGGGTAGCACTGATGTGTGACTAGGCACCGCTCTTTGCTTGTGAAGTCATAAGTGTTATGGACTTTTACTGCCAATGTGAAATGGACCTGCAGGGTCACACACATAGGATTTAACCTAGAAGAGGAGTTTTGTCCACAAACAATGTTTAGATTGATTACTAAAGGAGTTTAGTAGTTCAATTAAACACTCAATTAATTGATAGCTCAATGTCATAATGTTCAAGGTGTTGGACACATTGATTGGAGTATCGGATTGATTGAAACTACAATTGACTGATTCTACACAATCTGCACTCCCAACCGATCAGCTCATGTGATCAACTCATCGGCTCAGCTTGGTGAACCGATCGGCTCAGGTTGTGAGTTGATCGGCTCATGGACAGGATGAAACGATTGCTTCAAGTGTTGAAACGATCGGTTCAACTGACGCAACCGAGCAAGTTGGGAAAGTAGGATTGGTGAGAAATTTCATTTCGTTTCACTTGCCCAATTTGATTGGGACAAGGATTGGTATTTGGTACCAATTAGAAACAAAAAAAGAAAAGTCAATCAGGAACTGATCAGGACCACGAACCGACCGGTTCAGAAATGAACCGGTCGTTTCATGGGTACCAACCGATCGGTTGAGGTGTCAACCGACTGGCTCAGGTCCCCAACTGACCGTTTTAGAAATGAAACGATCGATTCAGGTTGCACAGTTGGTTGTTTTGTGGAAAATCTCGAACCCTTCTATTCCTGCTTTAGTCCCACATTGCCCGAGATAGAGAACCATGTCCCATGACCCTCCTATATATAGGGGTATTGGGGGATTCTCAATGAACATCTCAGTGCAACTAGTTGCTCTGTAAAGTTGTCGTTCTCTCTGGTTTTGGTAATCAAGAGAGCCCGAGCAAGTGCTACCCGATAAGGGAGGCACAGCAAGGGAAAGACAACTACAGAAAGCGACTGGTGGTAGGAGAGTGTGTCAGTGACTAGTACGCTAATAGGAGGGTGTGACTCCTTCCAATTCCTTATGAGACAAGGAGATTGTAGTTATAGGTGGTCCGTGTGGACTACTTCAGAGGCGGGAGATTTCTGCCGCTCGGAGGATAGCTGTCAATCCCGACAGTCCCGGTGAGACCAGCAGTCGTCAGTCCCGGTGTGACCAGGAGCAGCACAGACACCATCCAAGATCGGAGGTGAAGGCCGCGCAAGCTGCAAGGTATTGTCGCCGAGCAAGCCTTGGGACAAGGTATGATTCCACAAACCATCCTTTCCTATTGTATAGACGTTGACGTGTTTCCTTTTTCTGGGTTTGGGGAGAAATTTTTTGTTTCCGCTGCCTTCTCTGCCTCCCCTAAAACCCAACAGTGGTATCAGATCTAGGTCAACTGCTCTATACTTTAGGATTATCGATATGATCGATTTTGGTTTGTCACCTTTATTTATTGCATACGATGTGAATAAAATTGGCTTTATGCATGTCCAATACTAAATCCACAAATCCCAATCTACATATATGATATGTAATATTAATGCACTCGATATGTGTCACCCTTAAACAAGTTTTGTGGTGGATGTATAGTGTGGTTATGGCCAATAAACCCTATCTGTGTATGGTTGTATGTGATTTCGTGCATCTCGGTCTGCGCACCGATCTTCCTTCTCCTATTCATGATGTAACTCGAAATAATTCGAGATTTCTTTCCTACATTTTCTCCCCTCGAATGTAAATTGAGGTTTCTCTTTTTATAATGTAAAATAGGATAGAATTTTATTTCCTATTATGTCAAAGAACGGAGGACATCCTGACGACAGCTGAGACGATCGGTTCAAGGTGTGAACCGATCGGTTGATGTTCGAGACGATCGGTTCAAAGAGTGAGCCGATCGGTTGATGACCAATTTGAGGAGCGAGACGAGCAGGTGGTGGCCATGATGAGATGCACGATGACCATGTGAACTGATCGGTTGGAGGAGCCAGCCGATTGGCTGGTGGCACCCATCCAATCGGCCTGATGGCGAGCCGATCAGTCATGTGATGAGTTGATCAAACCCAGAAAGGTAAAGCACAAAGTTCATCTTATAAAGGTTGCATGTGATGTAGACCTAGATGACCGTGATTCCTCTTGGCTCGAGGAATCACATTAGGATGGCCATAATCATCGCTTTTATCGTTTCGCATGTTTTCTGTGGGATATAGCATGTATATGATACGTACTATGTATTGTGGTGATTGGATATGTATATTTATATAAAAACCAAATCCCTCATTAAAATATTAAGTCTTATATGCCTTCCATTAGAGGCACACATGAAAAACTCGATCGACCAAGCGTAGGTTACGCCAAAGTGTGGTGCGTCGTATATCTTGTGGAAGTGTGAAGGGTAGACATGTAGGTTCTGCCAAAGCAGGGTGCATGTTTACCGTGTCGGCTTTTGGGTTAGACTTAATTGGTGATTCTTAGAGTGTCTAAGCCCAGAGGCAAGCAATGTTCATGGAAAGGTGTTTCACATGTTCATTCATCAAGAGTTGCATATGATGCAATTGGCATGATGGCCTACCTAAATAGTCAAGATTGTGGGCGATCAGCCAAAGCTAACTCATGACTTGATAAAATATGGATCTTGCCCACTAGAAGGTTGTACGCTGCAATCTTCTGAATTGATGGTGAGGGCTATCAATTTGAAATAAAATCGTGGGAGCGATAATTAATTAAAGGCCTAATTTTTATCGTCAACTTTTCAAATCAATGAAATAAGTCAAAAGAGTTTTGGACTAAAATTGCATAAATTTCCTTTTGTTAAAATAAATGGTTAATCAACAATAATCATTGTATTTGCGACCGGTCTTTGAGACCAACAAATTAAATGGGAATAATTCCACAACTAGTTAGGATGATGAGAAGTGTTCTCAATCAAAAGAGAAAGCTCTAAGTCCTAGTTATACCAAGACCAGATGAACTCAATCCCACCACATAAATGGTTGAAAGTATGTTTATGGAAGCATACCGAGGATGACATTGATGAGGAGTGTTTGATGTTGTGTTCTCTGAACTATGAGTTGCAGAGACAACATGAGACATATGATGTCTCAAGGACACTGTCCTAGTATGTCATGACAGAAGGAGATCTAGTAAGGTATTCACACACTCAATATGACTGGGTATATGGAAAAACCTGACTAAGATGGATTCCCTCTGAGCCAAGAGTAAGTTATTGGTATGATACTGCAAATGTTGTGAGAATCATACAGTTCATGATGAACTATGACATGGACAACTTTGACAAGCGTTGACAAAGTTGTTGGAAATGTTGAGGATAGTAGAGGCAAATATGAAGAAAGACTAACCCTAATATTTGATGAGACCAATGAAAGGTAAGTCTTAAGGGCAAGGGTAAAGAAAAGAAGTGTTCTGATGCTAGCCAGCAGCCCAAGCCATCTTCAACCTCAAGGCACATGGGGAAAGGGTGTATGAGGGAATTTCCCTCTATATCTAGAAGAACAGAAGAAGATGAAGGAGCGGATGAAGATCTCCACCTAAGGTATCATGAAATGAACCGCTTCTTTATCTGAGGTATATGATACCAAGATATAGATATGACATATATGATAAGCAATATCCACAGAGAAGTGATGGCTTTTGTGAAAGGACCAAGAAAGGAGTACCTATCACTGGAGCAAGTGTTGCTGCCATAGATAGGAGTACTTTTCAGTTTATTTCAGCCTAAAGGGCACGAAATAGAGTTGAGAACTGCTATTTCATATTTGCCAATAGATAGAAACACTTTATTTTTGCATATTGTATGACAATGATGGCAATCAATAAAGAGATGTTTCAATTTCTAAAGATATGATCTTTGTGGAAATACCTTGTTTATCTTGTGGTATTTGATATGTATAAGATAAAATGATACCTAAAAGTTATAGATAACTCAAACAATCAAATTAGCATCAATCATGAGAAATTCATTTCTAGTTTCCATGTGATGGATAAATCTAGACTCTTTTGGTTAGAGAACTAGTAAGTGACATGAATATCTAGGACATGATTAATCAATCTTCTCTAAAGGTAGTGGGAGAATGATTATCCTATTAGGTATGATACATGTGATGTATTTACATACCTATTGGAACAAATGCTAATACTTCAAATGGTGTTTAGAGAAATACCAATATGAATATCTTGAAGTGTTCAAGATTATCATAGATGAAGTGCAAATTTGGTAAAGTGTTAATTCTTGATGAGATCAATGAATGAAATACTTGGACCAAATGTTTGAGATCCTTATGAGTGATTATGATAGTGTATCATAGTGAACTCATGATTAAGGAATGCTGATGTCTAAATCAAGAAGGAATCATACTCTAAGGAGTTAGAGAATAATTATCAAATAACTGAATTCTTCTTAATAAAAGAATACCCCACAATAATAAAGGACATTAAGAATCACAAGGAGTTGTAAGTTCTTATATCCTTGACGGATACACCTCGTTTATCTATGTGATGAGTTGTTCATGTGATGAGTCAACTATCTAGATGAATATGAGGAACCAAATTTTGAGTTATGGTTTATGACCATTACATCCTAAATGACATCCATGTGAACCATAAGGTATGACCTTGATGGTAGCACCCATTGGATGAAATCCATAAGTGCAAATGAATCTTAAGTGTTAAGACACATGGATAACATTTTGAGAAGGATGATGCTTGTTGATTGCAACTTAATGACTAATACATTTGGCATATGGATACTAAAACCGCATTCCTATGAGGAATAAAACAAGGATGTGTATGTGACACAACCTATAAGGTTTATGAATCCACTAATGCAAATGAAGTCTATAAGTTACAATGGACTAATCAATGTGATTGATTGAGTACAAGCAACTTAGAATTGGATCTTTACTTTGATGATATAGTCAAAGGGTTTGACTGATATGTCAAAGATAAAGAAGGGATCTGTGATTTAGTGGGAGCGTGTTCACATTCCACATGTTGATGTGAAATGGAAATGTTCTAAAATGGAAATCCAAAAGTGAAAATTATCTTAAAGGAAGATAGAGATGTTTCCTATGTGATAGGAATAGATATCTATAGAGATAGTTATCAAAAACCTCTTGACCTAGAAAAGAGAAAGCATACATTGGCAATCTGTACTGAAGAGTTCAGTATGCACATATTTAGTGGGAGAAAACTTGTCCATGTTACATGGAGTTAGTATCCCAGGGCCAACTGTCCAATTCTTATGAAGAATGGGAACACTAAGAATAGATATGGATCTATTATGTATGTAATCATCCCATTATCTTGCATGTATCGACATGGCAAAAACAAAATGCATTCATCATCTTGTATGTGAGACATGGCAATATGATGTGCTCATCCTGATAACTCGTATGTGGGACATGATGAGTGGGTCTGTCTACTTCCAGTAAGGGTTACTGGAATACCATGAGAACTTGATAAGTACTTGAGAAGTACTAGTTCTATGGAGATAAGGAAGAGTTCAATGTAAAGAGTTACATTGATGCAAACTTCTGAAAGGACAGAAAATTAATCACAAAATATATATAGGATATATAAAAGTGAAAGTTTGTTGATAATTGGAAGTGTTCTAATAAAACCATTTAAAAATGAAATTTCGAGTATCTATGTGTTGGAGAACAGCAGTGGATACTATATGGATCTGGAAGTTCATGAGATGAACTTATAGATATTCCGCTCATTGATGACAAGTATGGAATCCTTGATCATGCAATGTGGCTAAAGGTTAGCAAAGGAATACTAGATCGCATATTACGGCAACTCCATCTCATACGTGTGATGTGCAGCGAAGAGATGTGAGACATGCAATTTATACTGACTTTGGCAAGGTGTTGCCATAACTCACTATGTTCGCACTAGAGCATAGTAACATGTGGGACATGTTTGAAGATCACTATGAATATGATTCAAGGGTGATTGGCTCACAGTGCAAGTGGGAGTCTGTTGGTATGTATGCCCTGAGAGCCAATCATGGGATGATTGGTGGGATACATTAAGATTGATTTGATAAACATCAAAGGCAAGCTTCCAATTCTTTTTGGTTCAGTCATATGAGATAGTGATAGAATAGATTGAATGTCTAGAGAATGACAGTACTCAATGACGTATGCTATCAGGTTCAGGACCTGAACGATGAGATCATACAGATGCTAAGAGTTTGTACATTCTTGTTATGTCCCTAGTCGGATGTCATTATGGAAGGTAGATAGACAAAAATGACACACAAGACTAGATTGTGGTGTTGGTTGATGACATATTCTCATTAGTCATGATATAGAGATATCAAACCAAACACATAGGTACTTGTTAGATAACAAGTGTACCGGACAGACCCACCGTGAGTTTGACACATGGAACCATGACATGGTAGTCACGGTCAGTACTCACAGTGATGGTGGTGAGTGTGATTCGTTGACCTAAAATCACTACACTCAACACATGTCGTTGGGCACACTTTGACATCATCAAACACAGTCCTGAAACATGGGTTGTTATAAAGGTGATGATTGGGTGGCTTTGACACATGGGGTTTTTGAGGGGTGAGTGATAGATATGGGATTTGTCCCTCCTGAGGGAGTTTGATATCCATGGCCACTTGATGAGTAGGATTGAGAAAGGCGTGCACGCATGTGTGAATCAGTATGTGATATTGATGTCATGCATATCTCTTCCAATCTACTCTGAGATCAAGAAAGTGAATGAACATTGACAGGATGACTATTCCATGCATCGAGTTCATTCGGGATATCAATGACAAAGGAATTATACATTCATTGTAACACCATTCACAGATTGTAGGATTGAAAGTTGTTCTCCAACTTTCTATTTCACTTGGGTAGCATTGATGTGTGACTAGGCACCACTCTTTGCTTGTGAAGTCATAAGTGTTATGGACTTTCACTGCCAATGTGAAATGGACCTGCAGGGTCACACACATAGGATTTAACCTGGAAGAGGAGTTTTGTCCACAAAAAATGTTTAGATTGATTACTAAAGGAGTTTAGTAGTTCAATTAAACACTCATCTAATTAATAGATCAATGTCATAATGTTCAAGGTGTTGGACACATTGATTGGAGTATCAGATTGATTGAAACTGCAATTGACTGATTCTGCACAATCTGCACTCCCAACCGATCGACTCATGTGATGAACTGATCGGCTCAGCTTGGTGAACCGATCGGCTTAGGTTGTGAGTCGATCGGCTCATGGACAGGATGAAACGATTGCTTCAAGTGTTGAAATGATCGGTTCAACTAATGCAACCGAGCAAGTTGGGAAAGTAGGATTGGTGAGAAATTTCTTTTTGTTTCACTTGCCCAATTTGATTGGGACAAGGATTGGTATTTCGTACCAATTAGAAATAAAAGAAGAAAAGTCAATCGGGAACTGATCAGGACCATGAACCGATCGGTTCAGAAATGAACCAATCGTTTCATGGGTCCCAACCGATCGGTTGAGGTTTCAACCGACCAGCTCAGGTCCCCAACCAACCGTTTCAGAAATGGAACGATCGGTTCAGGTTGCGCAGTTGGTTGTTTTTGTGGAAAATCTCGAACCCTTCTACTCCTGCTTTAGTCCCACATTGCCCGGGATAGAGAACCCTATCCCATGAACCTCCTATATATAGGGGTATTGGGGGCTTCTCAATGAACAGCTCAGTGCAACTAGTTGCTCTGTAAAGTTGTCATTCTCTCTGGTTTTGGTAACTGAGAGAGCCCGAGCAAGTGCTACCCAATAAGGGAGGCACAACAAGGGAAAGACAACTGTAGAAAGTGACTTGTGGCAGGAGAGTGTGTCAGTGACTAGTACGCTGACAGGAGGGTGCGACTCCTTCCAATTCCTTGTGAGACAAGGAGATTGGAGTTCCAGGTGGTCTGTGTGGACTACTTTAGAGGAGGGAGATTTTTGCTGCTCAGAGGACAACTGTCAATCCCGACAGTCCCGGTGAGACCATGAGTCGTCAATCCCGGTGCGACCAGGAGCTGCACAGACACCGTCTAAGACCGGAGGTGAAGACCCCGCAAGCCGTGAGGTATTATCACCGAGAAAGCCTCAGGACAAGGTATGATTCCACAAACCATCCTTTCCTATTGTATAGACATTGACGTGTTTCCTTGTTCTGGGTTTGGGGAGAAAATTTGTGTTTCTGCTTCCTTCTCTACCTCCCCTAAAACCCAACAATTCCATGATATGTTTCTTGAACCCTTGAGAAGGGAGTATCTTCTCAACAATTTTCTGGTGTTATTCTCTCTTCTCCTCTATCCCCCTATTGGTAATGATTGCTAGGGA
Organism: Alisma plantago-aquatica; assembly: GCA_963693085.1. NCBI lineage: Eukaryota > Viridiplantae > Streptophyta > Magnoliopsida > Alismatales > Alismataceae > Alisma > Alisma plantago-aquatica. Next base: position 1,572,855,712 of record OY856409.1, read on the forward strand.
TTTACAAGTGGAAAATATGTGTCAATGAAGCTTGGATGTTATATACTCTTACATATAGGAGGAGTAATATATGATTTTAACCAAAACTCGAGAAACAAAGAAATCATGAACTATTTTTCCATTGGATTGTGTGGATGCTCTAGTTACTAGAGTAGTTGGTCTAGTTAACTAGATAGATAGTACAATATAGTGGATCATTAAGTAGTCCATAAACGTATATCATTATTTTCTAGTTTACTAACTAGAAGATAGTCTAGTTACTCTAAATGACCAAATAATCATATTCTAACCATCTTCTATCTAGTAAATTGGTTATACCCTCTATCTAACCATCTGACTTCTTAGAACCTAATGTAGTTATCATTTCTTTTATAAACATTTTAGTAACTAATGAAATTTTATAACTTTATCAATTTGAACATTTCCAATCACATTCATGATTATAGTCACTTTCCCTAATCATCGTTTGAGTGTGAACCTATAAGTTCCACATTACATTGATGGCAACGTCCACAACCTTTTCTAACGTTAAAAGCAATTAGTGGTATCTAGAAACCCATCATTTCCACCCAATTAATTTGATAAGTTATCTAGAAACTTAAACCCATCTATGACCAGTGTTACCATGATTGTATAATCAAATTTGATCAAACTAATATATTGAACCTAAGGTAGGTAGTTGTCATAGTCTAATATCCAATGTTTTTCCTTGAGTTCGATGTAGACAATTGAATTACTCATGAGCTCAATATATAATATTGCCTAAACTGAGTGTATCCATTCATTTCATTACTCTCATTCATCAAGTGAAAGGATTTAATTATAATGTGAGGGACAACTTCTATCTACATCAGTCAAATAATCTATATGTTACATAGTACACCCAATCTCTGGTTTTGTGGTAACTCTTATAGAAGGTCATGTTGAGTAGTATTAAAGTACAATAAACAACATGTGATCATTATGGTGACTTTCAATTGTCATGGAGGAGTGGTTCAAGTGGTTTGACATGGTGTTCCCTAACAAAGGGATCCAGATTCAAAACTCAATGGCCACCTTTAAAATGGTATCCTTCATGTAGGTCAGACAAACATGCACTTGAACTGGCACATGGGTGCCTATGACGCCCGGTGCTGAGGGTTTTATGCTATTTGGGTTCACAAAATTGGTCTGTCTACTAGGGAGGTTCCTTTGATAATCAAAAAAATATGGTGAGTTCATTTATGAGGATCACATACACTACTATCATAAGAGATGATTTTATCTAGCATTTTGTGGCTTCCATGTATATATCTCAAAGTGGTTCTAACAAAGACACTTGTTATCTAAAAGTACTTATGTGTCTGACTTGATATCCAATTTAGTGAATATGAGATGTAGTCATTATTAAAAAACACATCTTGATGTATTATTTTTTCCTTATTTCTATAATAATATCTAACTAGGGGATAAGGAATAATGAATAATCTTAGTATATACATGATTTCATGCTCAACTCCTCAACCTGAAATTGTATGTCATTGAGTCATGCATTTTTCATTATTTATAATGTGTGTTCTTTATCTCAAACTAATGCAAACTTAATAAATAGAGTTCTTTAATTCATAATTAAATCAAATACAAAGTATTCCCTTACAACCATGATATGACTAGTTCACAAGCCATACACCCCAACATTTGGTTCACCCTAGATCCTTTCACGTGGTTCTTTAGGACGGCAGGAGAATGTTAGTGACAATGGAGATCCTTTCCTCCGCCTAGTTACCTTTATTATCCATTTGTTTTGTAGATATAAATTACTAGTTTATCTCTTTACGCATCTCATCAAAGAAGACCATTTATGTGTGATTTTATAATTCCTTGCACATTTACGTAATCATTGTGTCATGTGAGATGAAGGAAATATTGTACTTTAGGTTTTCATTTTTTTATCAACCATGCTTTGATTTTGATCAAGCCTAAGGCCATGTTTTAGGCTCCCAGAGTGTCACCTCAGTGAGTTTGCAAGAGCCTTTCATTGTTCTATCATATACATGTGGGATTATGTGTTTTAAGATTCATCATATCGTAGGTAATTCATTAGTTATAATTATAATTATAGAAAATTATGAGGAAAACTGTTTTGCAAATATTTTTAAGCCAAGAACCCTATTGGTATAAAATGAGACACTAATTCCCAAATAAATTTTTATGACACCATCATAAATTGAACCCCAACATTAGTATATCATAATTAATGCATGTTATGTTTTATACATAAAATTAGGGTTTAATTTGGATTCATGACATCAATAATGTTTGTTCTTAGACTCAAGTGAGTGTGTATGCACATTACGTAATAATTAGCATATAAGGCATTTCATTCAATCATGTATTAATGATTTTCCATTTAAAATAACATAATGTTATTGTATATTGTTAATTAATGAAAACCATGATAATGCCAAGAACATGACTTCATTTACTATCTCATTAACTATTCTCTCTAGTCAAATAATATGCATAGCAACTACATAAATGAATTTATGTATCACCAATATCACTTTCAAGTTTGAGAAATTAAGTTAATTTGATAAATTATCTCTTATGTTTATGTGATCCATCCGTCAAGGACTTGTGAGAATTGTGGATGCAATGAAGAGTACTGTAGCTGAAACTAGGAGCTTTGTGGAGTCATTCATGTGAAAATAAAAAGGACTTATGAGCATTGTGGTTGCAATCCCAATAGAAACTACCAATTCAATTAAAATCCTTGTTATTATGCCAACCATGAACAATTAAGTATGTTGTCATGTTATTATATGTTCTTGAAAATTTCTATGTTATTTCTTCAACTATAACTACTCACTAGAACTTGCACAATTTTGTTTGATATGCACGGTAGTGGACTATATGTCCATGGGTGGTGATTAAAAGGAGGTTTATAGTATGAGGATAAGCACACAGACTGCAGTAAGAATTAAATGTGCCCACCCATTACCCACGTAGTTTTTTCACATCTTAGATTTATTGTCCATTATGTTTAAGTCTAAAACATCATGCTCAAGTATGTAGAAGGTTGTCACATTGAAGTTGGACTTTTCGTAAAGGGACTATTTTCTATGTGCTTGTATTTGTTTAATTTTAATTAGTTTGGCTTCCATGGTATTCATTGAATGTGACACCTACCATAGTATGAGTTCGGGATTCAAGACTTTGCTCATGTGCATTGTGATTGACAATCGTTTGATAGGTGTTTATGGGTGGAAATAATATACAATTTGGAGGAGAAGATTAGTCAGTTAAGATAAAGGGTGAAAGTTGAAAGAAATTGTGGTGAAGGGGATGGAGAAAAGAAAAATGAATGAACTAATACATAGGAAATGAGTAACTAAAAGTTTCATTTTAGCACAAGAACTTGGGTCACATGGGTAACTAAAAATGGATATGGATGATATAAGAAGTGGTGAGGAATGATGTGGGATGAAATGCATTTATTTGGATGAATGGACGGGGCAAGGGAACTTGGGTCTACTTGAATTTTGAACTTAAGTGTCTACTACATGTGATTTCTTACTTCAAGAAAATATATTTGTACTTGGAATAATATGGTAAGAATCCTAGGGAACATCTATTTGTCATTAGACATTAACCTTATACATCACTTTTGTAGAGGAATTCAATGAAAAAGTATTATATCATACCATTGACCATTTCTGACCACTTTCTATACCTCCCCATTTTTGATGTGGTGTGGGTATTGTAGTAAAACATATACCTCAATGCCACCACGGATGTAATGACTAGTTTGTGATTCTTCTTGGTTCATGTTTTGATCCTTGTTATGTGTAGAGAGTCCCAAATTTTCCTTGAAAGTCAATCTCTATGATTGTGCTTTTTGGCATTTTTAGTGGGACCACACAAAGTTGCTAGTGTAAGTGAGTGAAGTGTTTATCTAAGTGTTTGGTGTGTCCCTTGTGGTGCACCTACACTTGGTGTTCCAAGAGATGGTCTGCTAGCATATTTTGTTCATAAAGTGCACGTTCAACCTCCACTTGACATGTCATAAATTACAATTTCTAGAAAATTAATTTTAGGTCATAATGGGATACTACATGGTACTTATAAATAAATAGAAAAATAGTCTATGAAGAATTGATTGATGAAATGCATACAAACGACTAGGAAACTCTACAAAATGACTAACCATGACTTCAAAAATTTAAGACGATCTCACAAATGGTGCTAAAAAGAAATTAGAAACCCTCCACACACATACAACATGGTTGTCCTTATGATGGATAAAATGATAGAAAAAAGAAATTACTTATAGTTAGTGATTTTGTATGCATGAACAAAAAATGCCTCAATCTATTAGTCAAAAATCACCAAATACCATACATGGGATGACACTTGTCATTAACATACTACATAACTTAGATGCCCCATCAAAACCACTAGTCCTACACTCAAGTTCTTACATCACAACAAGGTTTAACTTCAATCACAAATTCCCTCATCAGTGTAATTAGAGTGATCTTCTAACCTCATCTCACTATGTGGAAAGCATATGAATAACTATAAGGATATACATTAGAGTTTGGAACTCTTCGTATCGTGCATGTATTCTTCTAGAATTCCTTGAGGTGTCATATATGGTTTATTACATGGTGAACTCCATATAGATAGGAGTTATTCACCCAAAAGATAACTCTATAAAAATTGGAGTTCATCACCATAAGATCCTTAAATGTGACACTTATGAATTGATTTGTGAATAGGTGCTATGAACTTAAGAGGTAGATCTACTAGCAAGCCAAACAAATCATTGCAAAAGGACTTATGATAGATTGATAACCATTGATTCATACTCCATTTTTCCCACTATCTAGGTTAAAATATATTTTAAAATCTTGAGTTTTGTGGTGGTATTTTTAGGATACGGCACTAGGTTTTTGGTTGATTCCATCTCGGTAAGCCTTCAAGTAAGAGGCTTATGACTAATGCTAGGTACTTTTATCCTAAATAACTTAAGATTTGTTTTGGTTTCTAGGTTAAAGAAAGTTTTGCATGAGGTTTGGGTCTAGGTGGGTTGGTTGTTTGAGGCCAAAGATGTTTGGAAATGAGGTAAGAAATAATAAATGGGAGTGACACATCCAAACCACATGTGGCACACATCCCACAATAGACCCAATTTTTTCTCTTAGTGCATGAGATCTTGAAGAATGGTGTGGGAGAAAATAAATATAGAAAATTCCCTAAACTTGCAACAAAAAAAAGGAGAAACACATGATACTATAAGAACTAAAATATATCCCATAACATCAGAATGTTGGATAGACTTCAAAGATCGTTTTCCAAGAACATCGGGTGGACCATACAGTTCATCTCTAGGGATCAAAATCGAGATGTTGATGAGTTAGCTAAATATCATCAAAAACACACTTCTGGATGCTTTGATCATCCAAGACCGCCAGAATGTATACATTCCATTTTAGAGAAGGAGAGTTGTAATGGTAGTAGTACTACCAAATTTAATCTTGCAGACAGTCATACGTCCTGTGATGGTTTTCTGTACTGGCTTGTGAGAGGAGGGCAAGATGAATAAATAGCCTCCTATCTTCCACATATATATATATATGTATATATATATCCCATAACCATAAATGGGAATCAAAACACATAAAACTAGAAAAATGGTAAGAACTAATCATTGAGTTCGTCCTAATTTATGAGTAATATGTGTAGGAGTAGAAGAGGACACCAATTTAAGGTGGGTGAGGGTGACTCTCTCATTTTAATTCCTCATATAAATAACCCTTTAATTTGTTTTTATTATCATCTCACAAATGTGGTGGAATAAAGTTTGTCAACTACTCAAAGAATAAAGTGAGGGGAGAGGTATGTGCTCATTTGGGCACAGCAAGTACAAAGTTGGTTGATTCATGGCATGGATGGTTATGCTAGGTGGTAGGTGGATACATATAGTCACTCCCATAAGTTGTGCATATGATGACCTACAAATAATAATTATGATAATAAATGTAATCATTATGAACACCCTATGTAAAAGTTCTAGAAACATCATTCAATAGGTAGTATTACACATGTTTCATAAACATAATTGGTGGATACATAGGTGCATAGAGAAAGGATGCCATAACATGCTAGACTTACATAAAGTAGAAATACAAATGAAGAAAAGGAACACAAAATAAAGAAAAAATAAATATAAGATGAAAAGTCAAGAAAGTCTATGTCATCCAATAATAAAGAAAGAAAGAACTAGATAATAATGAAAACATAGAAAAAATAAATGTACATAGAAGTAATAAAAAGAATGAGCTATGAAAAGAAATAAACAACTCCAAGTCTACTGAAGGGGGCCTTCAGATACCCTCGGTCTAGGAAAAGATTAAAAAATAGAGACAAACTAACAAACAACCACCAAAAAGGAAAGAAGACCACAAATAGTGAGTCTAACATGAAAGGTATGCAAGTTATAAGAAATCAAAACTATATAAAAAATATAGAAAACTATGTACTCTGAATCTTATATTTGAGAAAATAAGAACTTATATATTATATAAACTATAGTTAACTACGAGATATACAAGAAACTAACTAGAACTAATGAAAAAAAATATTTAACAAGTAGTAATCTATCCCATAGAAACCTAGTTGTGATTCCTTCCCTAAATATTATGCCAAAATGTTTGATGGGTACTATGTTATGCCTTCCAATATGGATAAGGTATAACTTGCTAATATTATATTAGGCTCTTAGAAAACCTACGCATGCACTACTGAAATAGATACCACAAGTACACAACAGATGTTACAATAATGGTGAGTCAGTCGTTGTGATTCTAAGATTTTGACATTTAAAATCTTATGGGAACTTCAAATTTTATCATATTTATAAGATAACCAAGTGGGTATGGAAATAGTTATATTTTTAGATACTACAAATGAGTGAAAAGAAGCACATAAGAAAATATGTTGTAAATCTTGATAGTGGGGTTCAACCAAACAAGGAACCAGGCAAACTAGGTTTGGAAACAACCAAGAGAATGATGTTGGTCACCCATGTCATCCTATATGGTCAATCAATATATCTAACTACATAAAATTTGAGGTATGAATCTTACCACAAGGCACGATACACTACTAATGAGTTCTAGGTTACAAATGAAGTCTATTACTAAAGCAGTACAATTAGGATCCAAATGCACCATTCTAAATGCATAACAACTGACATCATACATTTTCTTATGGAATTGTGAGAAGATTTTTAACCATGGAAGTTAAGTAAATATAAAACAACACATTTAGTGATGCATGAAAAAAATAACATGAATGAAAATGTTTCTTCCATTACTAGTGGTGACAAGGTTTATACATATAACAATTATATCATGTAAGTAGTCGTATATGATATTTAAATTTGAGTTTACATAACACCCTAAAAGACATATATACACTAGGAATATCATCAATAAACAAGGGACATAATAAATAATAAATCCATAGATGGGTGTGATGTAGAGAAGGTGGTGAAGTGGAGAACATTGCAGCTCCTCTAAGGTGTGATCCTTACCTTGGAAAAGGATCGATTTATTGATGATATTCTAGGTTATCACATCCTCTAAATAAAATTGTAAAACAAAATAGTGGAAATGGTGGTGGTTGAGTGAAAAAAAATAACAATATATCTTGGCATTACAAGTTATTGATACCACTTGAAGAACATGGATGGTGAATGTGGAAGGAAATTATAGTTTCAACAATGGATAAAGGAGAAATGAATATAACAATAAATAGGAAAGTAGTCTCTACTAGTAAGTTTCTCACCTAAACCATATGCAAAAATTCCTTCAAACTATTGATATTTCTTGAAGAATGGGATATGGATGATGTAATGTGTGTTCTATGATATTGGATGGATGGAAGAGGGTGAAATAATGGAAATCATAGATCCTATGGTTTTGAATTAAAAATGTCACAATTAATGAGTTATCTCCTAATAGTTTGAAATCAGCCTTGAGATGATAGGGGAATCTTGGAGGTTGTTTACGAAACATAAATAATTCTTTTTTTTTCATTTGAGTCAATTTTAGCCACCACTTCTCTTGAAAAATGAAGGAGAAGTGTTTTTCCTCTTGGTGTCTGCTAGCAATACCCCCCACATTTTTATAAAGCATGACCTTTTTGTCAATAATTTTTTTGTCACTAAAAATTTGTCTTAGTTACATGCATGAGGATATTTTGGTCAAAGGAACACACTCTAAGGCCTCCAAGTCCACTACAAGGATGTGTGATTTCTCACCTCATGCATCAACAATTGAAATGCAAAAGGGGGTCCAAATTTTCCTTTACAGTTGATCCATGGCAATGTTTCACTTGTTTTCACTTTTTATGTGGCCAAACTAAGTGGCTAGTCTATAAAAGCCAAGTGTCCAAGTGAGTGTGCGGCATGGATGAGCCACCCATGGCGGGGCCAGTTAATGGGGGTCTAGTGGTATCGTTTTACATAACTCACAGATTCAAACTCTAATTGTTGTGTCACTAATTGAAATATTTAACAATTCATTAACAACAACCACGAGATGACCTACTACCTAGAACTAAAACAAACAAGCTGTTATGTAGAATATATCAAGGAAAAAATATATATAAGAAGGAAATTATAAAAAATGACCAACACATGGCTCAAAAGCTGTTGAAATGACCCAATAAATGGCAATCAGAAATGAGGTGTCAACTAATTTTAAAAAAAAGAAACACACATGTTCATTTAAAAATTCCAATTCCCCAAAATTTAAGCATGCACATAAAATGGGACAAAAGAGTCATGTTGATGACAAATTAATGCTCAATTACAAACAACAAAACTAGTCCACCATACTTCAAGATAAAAAGAATAACATAAACATGTATTACCTATAATGTCTACGTAGAGAATTGCATGACTTTTACTACGAATGGTTTTGAATAATGATGAGAAATTACATAGAAGTTAGCTAGAATACATGATTCAAATAAGTGTCACAAATTACAAAAACTAAGTTAAAATATCATAGTTTAATAACAAGAAATATTTTTTGTGTTTTTATTTTTTTTATCAGTAAGCGTACTACCTTCTATTCTTTCATAAAAAAGAATGTACAAGTGTGAGGGAGCGTAGCTCCAAGAAAATATCAACCTATCTATGCAAGGTGATATAGTCACTATCTATAAGCCTCCACACATTCAAAAAAGAGGGCTTAACATTGTCAAAAATCACTCTGTTCCTACTGTACCACACATGATATATGATGAGCAGGATCAACAATTTGCTCTTTCTATCTACTATCTTTAAAACAGTTTCTAAGGACTGGGGAATAACAAGCATTCGAGTCTTGGCCATTTCCCACAAGGACCTTGTAAATTTGCACTCCCACAGCAGGTGGTGTGCTGATTCATGTTGTTTGGTGCAAAGGTAGCACCTAGATGCTAGAGAGTACCCTCTATTCTGCAAGGAGTCATCTGTAACTAGGCGGTACTGAATTATCTTCCAGTAGCTTACTTTTATGCGGTTGGGAGCAACAGGTTTCCACAACCAGCATGCCCAATCCTTCTTGCTATATTGTTTTTTGCAGATCTACCATGCACCTTTTAGAGTAAAGGATTCCAGTCCCTTGAAGTAGAAAGTGTCCCTTTCATTCACCTATAGGACAGAGCACACATTCGATAGCTCCTGTCGACCCCGTAGTTCCGGTATAGACCAGCGTCCATTAGAGATAAGAGATGACACTTTAGCATTAGTTCCGAAACCATTTCTCAGTTTTAAGGATCTAGCATCAATGAGTGAGTCTTTCTAGAGGTTTTCGTGGATCCATGGGTCCTTCCAGAGTGAAATGGTAGACCCATCACCCACAGAGAATCTTGCTAGGTGTGCAAACTCATCTCTGTATTTCAGTAGTGATCTCCACATCCAGCTGTTCGTGGGTTTAGGAGAGTAGGACCACAACTCTTCCTTTAAGTATTTGCTATGTACCCATCTGATCCATAGCATGTTCTTTTTATTGGCTATATCCCATAGATTCCTGAGGATACCAGCTTCGCTCCAATCCTCAACCTTTCTAATTGAGAGGCCACGCTCCTGCTTGGGTTTACAGATATCATCCCACGCCACAGTTTGGAAACGCCCGTTGTCATCCTTATCTCCCCAAAGGAAGTTTCGGCACAACCTCTCAATCTCCTCCATCGTCGCCTTGGGAAGAGGGAAGACACCCGTCCAAAATAGGTGGTATGAGACAATGTTATTTTGAAAATGTGTTTATCTCATAGTACAAATGAATAAAGTTTATTGGTTTATGGACATAAATTATTTAAATGAAATTGTAGTGCATAAAAAAGCTACATATTACAAGGACTTTAAATAATATTTCATCATTAGATGTATACAAGATTAAAGTATGCAAAGGGGACCCATAATTCATAATTCAAAAAATATTGTGAGGAAAAGGTTTAGATATTGAAATTTCCAATTATATGTACATAAGATTTGCAAAAAGCTCACACAACTATAACCTATAGTAACACACAATATTAGTTCATTGTTATGCATATAAACCATACAAGATTTAAAGTGAGATGCTTAAAATATCTATGCAACCTCCACTATATTGGTAGCAACTAGTAAATAAAATTATGTATGACAATGGTAAGAATATAAAACTAAAATATAAACCTCACTAAAAATAGTATCATTATTAAATATGTATTTATGGAATGGTAACATCTCCAAACTTGAGGTTGACTTCGATCCTTTTCATATATTTCATGAAGGCTGAATCATTGCATGGTCATCCACACAAATGAATCCAAACATGACATTTATATCCATTTCAAGTCCATTTTGAAGGCTAGGACATTTCATAATTATCCATTATAATGTATTCAAATTCGACATGTAGTGAAATGTGTTTCATGTCTTTTTGTAAACTATGATTTTTAATCATTTATATTGACAAATCTAAAATTGACATGTTATACAATCCTTTTATGTTATAAAAAAAATAGTTTTTTTTCATAATATTCCCTTAAATATACTGGTTATTGCCTCTTACATATATATGTGATTTCAACTTTTGACACTTAGTACATTTATGAGGTTATTTTTATCTTAGAGTAACAACCTGAATCTTATTCATGATCAACATCACACTAAAGAACTCAACAAACAATCACTAGAAACATGGGTGTACCATACCAATATGTGAGTCTATTTCAACCCAATGCAGCAATGTAAAAGCTCTATAGAGAGGTTGAATAAGAAAAAATGAACTTATTCAATATAAAAGACAATGATGGTTAATTTTAACTTTCTAAAAAAATATTTATGATGGAAAGTAAATCAATTAATCAGCATAAAGAAGAAATCACAAAAGACAGATGATGTATAGTGGTTTCAACTTGAAATATTATATCTCTGCAACCTTTTGAGGTAGCCTTCTTGCAAGACGTACCTCTAAAGAACCTTGTAACAACCTTCTCATAAGAACTAGTTCTAAAGAAAGTAACCAAACAAGGAACAAGAAGGAAGAAAGAAATTACAACTCAATCTCACAACACATACAAAATGTGTCACTTCTTAACAAATTATGATCAAAGCGACATGGGATTAAACAAAGATACATTTGGTGGAGTGGAACACGATATCTAGATTCAAACTTAGGTTAACTTGAAAGTAGCTAGATGTAGCAAAGTAGATCTCTAATCTTGAGACAGATAGCATGTAAAGCAATGATTATGTATACTATAGGTGTCCATATGACTCTCCTATATGTAGGAAGCACGTAGGAATAAATATGTTGGAAGTTTTCAAAATGGATTTCTCGGAAAACTAGTGGTTATTGGATAGCTAGTGAGATTAAAACAACTAACGATCATAACAAGGATTTCTATAGGATCGCAATCTACTCAAACTACAATTTGACTGAGATACATTCAAATCGAACTAAAATTTGACTAAAACATTAGTGCAAACTCCTTTGGTCTAATAGATATGCATTGATTGAACTAATTTTGAATGAAATGATTTCAAATTCATTACACAGTCTGCAAAATATTTTTTTCTCAAAAGTCATGAATTTTTTAACACGTCTCCAATCCATTTGGGAAAATTATCTTCCTATCATAATTGGTGTATACAAGTATGCAACTAGGTTTAAAAAAAATTTGGGTTGTAAATCACTTGTTATTACATCATTCTATCAATTTGTATAATTGCATTTGTACAAATAGTATATCTAGATACAATTTGATTTAAATCATCCAAATGCATATACACATTTGTTCATTCTTTCTCATGGATCTTCTCTATGATCTTTGATCACTTAGAACACTTAATTAAAAATTAGTTACACAAATTAGGAACATTGACATCAACAAAATTAGAGTGTTGCATATCCAAAGGCTAACCATATCTCCCTTATTTATGACGACAAATATTTCAAAAGATAAACTGAAGATAGCCAAATAAGAAGCATACCTTTAATTTTCTATATAAATTAAATTTATCTCATGGATTTGTGTCCCCTTTTTAGATGTCAAAAAGGTGGGAATACTTACCAAACTCGCCATCATGGAGTTACTCCTACATCAAACATATAATTATACGGAGAGGGGACCTTAAACCTAAGACATGCAAATATATGAATCGAAAATGACAATTTAGAATTGAAGGGTGTGACATATAGAATTCACAATAAGATCACAAACATTTTAATGATGTATCAATATCCTTGTAAGGAATGTCAAGTCCTTCATGAGAGGGAGATCCCATTAAGCACATAAAGATATGAGCAAAGATACATAAATCCAATGATAAAGCATTCAATGTCTACCATTTTCATATAGAGCGATGAAAATAAAACATAAGAAATCTTCAAAATATATCTCAATATCAATAAAAATAATGTTAGTCCTCTATGACAGAGATATATCACATACATAAATAGAAAATAAATAATACTTCTTTAGACCAATATTTATAGATTTTAAGCTTACAGTTGGCATAGATAAGGCATTTTAAGAGAATCTGACTAAGATAGCAAGATATTAAATGGTTGAGCTCCCTATTAATCACATACTCAAGAAAACTTGAGCTCAATCCAACAAACTAAGTACTAAGATAAAGATATTCATCAAAGAACTATAAATACACTTGCAACATGCACTATAAATGTTTTAGAACCAAAATATCAAATAAACATGTATCAAAATAAATCTAAAAACTATATGAAATATATGAATAAAAACATGATACGTAGTATTTCAGTCAAGATTTATTACAACCAAACCACTTCTTGGTCAATCTATGTTCTGATTGAGAGGTGATCTACTAAAAATTTTATCTAATATAAATATAGACTTCTATAACAAGATAATGTACAAACTCTAATTGAAAAACTAGCAAGTAACAGTATAAGTAATCCAATTTAAATCTAAGAATTCTTACAAGATAAAAAAGATATGCAATGAAGCTCATGATCACATGGAACCTCATGTAGAAAGAGGTTCTTGGAACCCATACAATTTTGTTTTTGCATTTCCTCTCATATGGGTGGGAAAAAACATTTTGATCGAATTTCCCACAAGCAAAACAAGTAACATGGTGAATTTAGAAAGAAGAATCAATTCTTGATTAAACAAGTTCAATTCACTTAGTATAGTCAATAACAATCCAAAACAAAGATTATATAAAAAAATCATATAGATACATGTGTATCACTAATGGACTTTTGGTAACATCAATAGTCAATTTGGTTAACAAAAGTCATCAACCATAGTTGTACTTTGTTAGGTATCATAATCATCAATTGTATCTCCATCCATACCATATAGGTTATATGAATCCATAATTGAATGAAATTTACTTCAATAAAGTATCGGTCACCTAATGAACTTCAAGTGTTATATTGATTATCAAAATCCAAAATTCAAGGTCATCACATTCACCCCACCTTATATGGAATTTTGTCCTCGAAATTCAAAGTATACATACTCATGGTGTATTAGGGAGATTATACTACCTAGGCGACCATTTCCAAGTGCCAAGGCTATCATAGTTTTTTAATGCTCCTTAAGTTATCATCTCAGGACTTAGAACATGTAGGGGCACCCACCCCACCTTATGTAGGTCAAAGTGTCATCTATCATCTCAATCATAACATGGAATTCTTCTAATTTAATATTTCCATACCATATCTCCCTAAGAAATAGGGTTTTATTCATACATATGAAGTTGAGAAGGCATTACTCAAGATTTCATCTTTCACCCCGTTAAACCATGCAAGGTTCTTTCACGTTTTTCACTTTATTTGTTACTAAAATTATCACATTTGACATCGTTAGTGTGTCTTACGATTAACATATACTAGGATTGCAACATTAGAGGTAAGTAATACATTCATCTTTGTATATTAGGGTTTCACCCTATTCTGTGAGAGGTATCATTCAATTAGAAACTTAGATGCTTAAGATTAGAGGTTAAGGACTATAATTTTTCTCACGTGACATACACTCATAATTTCAAACTTATATCTTTCATGTATGATATAAAGGGAAGGATAATATACTAAGGCAAACTCATGATTTCAAACTTGAACATTAAATGTATGATATAGAAAGGGAATATAGAATAGGTCAAGCTTATATGAGTGACTCTTTATACATTATCAACCAAATAGCTCAAGTGAGGTTTCTAACATTGTATATAGATAAAGAGAAGGAGAAGTATTAACATGCATTGTTGAGTATGTTATGCACATGGCATTTTACTCTTTAAGCCATATTTTCATATGGCACCTCACTTGTAGCTAACGATGAGCTTTACAAACCAATGTCACACAAGCTAGGACCTAACTCAATCAAAAGGATTGATTTTCTCATTATGAGTCACCTATACATCTTTTATTCTACCCAACTCTCACATATAGGATTGAATTATGTAAAAGGACTCAACTCATCTACTCAGGAGTAACCCAACTTAGGACACATCATTTCACATATGTCTCATATTTCTCATATATTGTAGGGTAGGTCCTATGACCCTCTCCTTGTGGGTCTCACTCTCTCTGGAGTTCAGCATGTATCTAGTCCTAACACTGGAGGCCCTCCTTTGTAAAAGAGCTTGAGGCTCATGCATATTCAACCTTATCTTGACTTAGCTCATCTTGACTACGAAAAGGGAATGTACTTCCATCATCAAGACCTAGTGTAGAATCTTCAATATTGAATTTAGCTCATATACAACTTAAACTTTTATAAGGAAACTTATACCAACTAAGATAAAACTTAAATACATGATTATTTGATATATAAATCACTCATCTACTCTAACTGTCACATATCCAATAAGGCTCTAGACATCTACTCTAGAACAACTCTTTCTTCTAGACTGATGTTACTCCCTTTCACTTAAGTTTCATGAACACTAACTATTCTCCAGTGTGAGGGACACATTTTTCTATTTACATATATATAAGAAAATATTATATGTTTTTTCCTGAGAAGATGGACGTCAGAGAAAACTGTCAAGGCTCGAGCCGATTCAAAAACAAAACCAAATCAGTAAAACAAGTATCCCACACACAGTAGATAGTCCAGTGTCATGACACCAAGTGAAATGGTGAGAACAAGGTGTAGACTAGTGTTTCTACCTAATACATATGAGATCTATATGGAAAGGGTTTCACACACTTGTCTAAACCTAGTTCTCAAGCCTCTAGGTTCTAACCTAGAGGCTAAGTCAAACCTTATTCCTATAGAACAACTTACTAAGTTTCTAGGATTTAAGGTGAAAAGTTCAATTAATTTGTATTTCATGATGAGAAATTGTCAGGTGTGGCTATTATTCATGCTCTGATACCAACTGTAACACCCCCAAATTCTTCCATCTCAAGACTTACAACGCCAGAGAGGAGAAATATAAAAATATTAGCTAATTGTTTTAGAGAGCAATGTGGAAGCATTATACGCATACATGAACATCCAACCATAACATTCAACATACATTCTCCACATTCAACATGTATAGAGTTACAACATGAGTTATTACAATATGAATTACAATTACACATTGAAAGGGATTTTTATACATAATCTGAACATGTTTGCTATCAGGATCCTAGACGATAGGTACAATTTATACAACCTTCCCACTTTCAGTCCTTTTATCCCATGCTAGCTCTGAACCTAAAACATACATGAAAGAACAAATCAACACAGTGTGTTGTGTAAATGGGTAGAAAGATACATATATTTATGGTTTTCATAACTTAAAAAGAATTGTAAAAAGAAAGAAGGAACATCATAGAAAACAATTTTTTAATAAGCAAAGTACGCCAATTTTAGTCATCTTTGTATATGAGTTACTGAGGTGGACTAGTACCAAAACATATATATTGGGCCCATCCCCGTATACCGAGTACTCT
Source organism: Alisma plantago-aquatica (assembly GCA_963693085.1). Taxonomy (NCBI): domain Eukaryota; kingdom Viridiplantae; phylum Streptophyta; class Magnoliopsida; order Alismatales; family Alismataceae; genus Alisma; species Alisma plantago-aquatica. The sequence goes on from OY856409.1 coordinate 1,572,872,175, forward strand.
ATGGAAACTTACCATACACCATGTGCTCTAGGGAGGTGTACTAGTCAACATTCATCCATTCCCTCATAAGGGGGGTAATGAACACCTTAAAGAACTACAAAATATATATTCATAATTTTATGTTTCAAGTGAAAAATCACAAAGTACTTATATAAATACTACATCTAATATTTGCAAATAAGAGAGAGAGCATACATATATATATCATGATTTCAACCCAGAAAATCATAGACATATACTTAAACAAAACCCACATACCTGAGTTGAGAGATTCCTTATACATCTATGATCATCTAGATAATCTGGTCATCACCTAATCAATAGAATTAATGATCATTAATAGTAGTTTCACCATAATTAATGGTATTTAGATATAGACTAGGTTTTAGCCAAATTTAGGTTAAAACTATCCTAAATTTGCTATTTAATATTTTTATACTGATTAGAGGGTCATAATGAAGGTCTGGTTACCAAGAGGAAAATTTATCTCAGATGTTCTTGGTCCTCAGGCGGTCATAAAGCTTGGTTTTCCTGAGCAAACCCTGGTTAAGTGCATTATTAAGGACAATGGGTGGATTTTCAGTAATGCTAGACTTCAAAAAGAGTTGTGTTCTCTTCTGAAAGGTTTGGCCCCTCCAACATCAAGAAGAGATTGTTTGTTGTTTAATGGTGAATCTGATATTAACTTGAAATCTATCTAGGAGGCCATAAGAAGCAAAGGTTCTGTAAGTATTTTTTTTCTCTTGGATCCGGTCCATTACATGTCCTAAAAGGTACCAATTCAATGCCTGGAAAGTGGGTTATAATAAATTACCTACGTCTTCTTATTTGAGAAGAATGGGTATCTGCTTACCCTCTATCTATTTCTTGTGTATGGAGGATGAAGAAACTACTCATCATTGCATGTTTGGTTGCCCCTATGCTAAGTCGATTTGGAAGGAAGTTGTTGGTGGTTACATTCCTAGTATACCTACTGATACTATCAGTCTTTCTAGGTTTGTTAACAAGAAATCACATCTTACTAGTTTGTGTATCATGTTTTGGATTTGGCATGAAATAAATAACATAGTTCATGATGAGAAATCCACTGATTGGGTCTGCTTATGGAAGATTATAAAAAAAGACGTTGATGATTTATCCTAGGTCTGCTTCTGTTCTGTTTTTTGATTGTTGGATGCATTGCTTTTTTGATCTTCTACCAGGGTTTGGATGAGTTGTTTTGTGCTTTCATCTTGGGTGGTGATGAGCCTCTTGGCTGCTACTTGGCTTTGTTGGGGAGGTAGAGGTTTTTTCCTATTGCACTGTTGTTTCAGTTTTCTAGTGATGAGTTGTTGGTTCCTTGATCTTATGTGATGCTCTACTTCTTTGGATCTCTGTCTTCGTTTTTGGATGAGCTGTTTTGTGCTGTCATCTTGTGTGGGGATGAGCTTCAAAGATGCTTCCTGGCTTCATTGGGGAGTTCTCCAATGATGAGCAAGGTATATGATGACTGTCTGCTATGGATTCTGTTTGGATCTTGTGATCCTGTGCTGTGCAACTACAGGGGAGTGGGAGTTTTAAGTGCATTTGTATTCTTCTTTTGCGCTCTTTGTATATACTTTTGCAGGTTTCCTTTTTTTCCTTAATCCTTCTTTGGGACCAAGAAGCATTGTATATACCACCTCAATAGAAATACAAAAAGAGCAAGTGGCGCGTCATTCACCAAAAAAAATGAAGGTCTGGTTAAATTTTTATAATTTTATGATGTTTGCAATATTTGTTTGGAATTAATATGATATTTAAAGCACCTAATTAGTCATAAATAAAGAAAGACCTCATATTTGGGAACAATACTTAGATCAGAGCCATAATCAAATTTTAGATCAGTTACCATCTCTATTTTTCTCAGATTTAGTATACATCATTTTCTCATTATTCAAGTTAACTAACCCTAAAATGAAGCATTATAGTCTATACTATAAACAATCATTTATATTCCTCAAGAGCTTGATCTGTTTATATTCTTCAAGATCCTGATCTAAGTGTCCAGTAATGAAGTGGACACTTTTATGAGTCTAGGGGTATTTCTGGAAATTTATTAGCCAATGGAGCTATTTTAATCATATTTCTAAATTTTGGTATAAATATGAGAAATCAAAAGGAATTACCTTGTGTCATGGGGCCCACGTTTGTATGTGGGGCTCCAGGAAATGCCCATGCTCGCCATTAGTGTGGGGCCATGTCCCAGCAGCTTGGGCTAGCCCATGTTGGTCGGTTCATGGGTAGATATCGAAATGAATCGATTAGTTTGATTAGGTTGGAAGTATGAACCGCCAGCCTCCCGTGATTCTCACATCCTCAACCTCGACTCCATGTGTGAGTCCTCAGCAGTGGCGCCGCTACGGCCATGAGCTCTGACCGTGTTTGCAGGGAGGAGCCTCATGATTGGCTATGCCTTCCTCATACAAGTAGTACCCCAACTTCATCATAGATCTAATATAGTCATCAGCATCTCAGATCGGTGGGAAGATCTACTGGTTGGGTCTCCTACTGAAAGAGGTACCCTCTCCAAACACCTCTGCAAGGGAGGTCTTCACTCAACAGCAGTTAACCCTTCCTTCTTCCTTAGGCAAAATTACCATTGTTCCTAGATGCAATGGCTCTCTTCTACGTCTCTGGCTTCTAAGAGGCCTCCAAGGTGACAAAGATCCCCTCATCACATGGATCTTCAACTGCCTCATCGTCATGGAAGAGGCAGAGTAGGGGAAGGTGCTCTTTGGCATCTTTTCTTCAGTCGATGGTGGAAAAGGCTCCACCTAAGAAATGGGAAAGTTGAGGATGCCACGATTTCTAGGTATTGGAGTCTGACCACCTTCCTAAACCTAGACCGAGGTCTTCCATGAAAAGGGTGTCCGTCAGCCTATCGGTAGCTACCCCTGACCTCCTTCTACACAAAGTAGAATCTTGGCTAACTGTTATACTCCACCAGGACCTGGTGAGGAAAGATACAACTCTAATGATGGTTTTATGTGCAAATCCTACTCCTTGAGCCCTTCTCCAGTCCCTCCCTAAGCCCTATAACTAGAGGTGGAGAGGAGAAATGAAGTGAGAGCTTGTTCTCCCTCCTTGCTTCACGTTTTGACACAGATATGGGGTCTATAAGATCTCAGAGGTTATGCGGTCTAACTCCTATGTTCACAATCTGAGTTGGTGGGTAGCACATAGCTATATGTTGGACTAAGTCTCACCTTTTATTCCTCATATTTTAGAGCTATAAGGCAATGTCTCCATAGTCAAATTAAAATCCAAGGGTGCTCCAGCAGCGTGACATATAAGCAAGGAAAAATACAACTACACCCAAAGTCCAAAAGGCTACGTGACAGCTCAATGTCACAACCTTTGATATTTCTTAAATAACTAGATGACTAAGGTTTGGGATGGCATTTAAATCAAATATCAATAACTTCAAACTCTTATTTCTTCAAGTAGAAACCTCTTATTTAGATGAAATTTGAACCATAGGTTCCTCATTACACAATGACTCTTATAATCAAGTTTCAACCTAATATTTTGACATTTTCTCATGTAATATAATTCCTCAAACAAACTCATAAATGATTGTGTAGACCTAGTCAATTAACTGTCAATTCTTGATTAAACAAGTTCAATTCACATAGTATAGTCAATATCCATCCAAAACAAAGATTATATAAAAAAACCAATTACATGCATGTGTATCACTAATGGACCTTTGACAAAGTTAATTTGGTTAACAAAAGTCATCGACCATAGTTGTACTTAGTTAGGTATCATAATCATCAATTGTATCTCCATCCATACAATATAGGTGATATAAACCCATAATTGAACAAAATTTAATTCAATAAAGGATCGGTCACCTAATTAACTTCAAGTGTTATATTGATTATCAAAATCCTAAAATTCAGGGTCATCACAAAGGCAGTGCTAACATAAGAAGAAAACTCGCCTAAATATTGTCGACGGATGCCTCCACAACACTGCTTCATGTTGTGTTTCAGGGTAGGAGCATCTCGTATGCTTGGCAAGGCAGTGGAAACGTCAGAGCAACAAACAAAATATAAGAAAGACTCTCACCGACACACACCACACAATACCTATTATTGTTTACCATCACTAATTAAAAAAAGGATGGAATAAAAGGCTCGATGTGCGGAAACTGCTTAGGAAGATATCACACTTTAGTATTTTTCTTAATTCTTTCTTATAGTTTGAGATGTGAAATAAGGCATCAATGATTTGGGATTCAGAAATTTGTAACATATCGCATACACCTCTTGGGCCAATGAATTATGTGGTAGTTTGGGTAGTGTGGGATGACAAAATTACAAATTTTGTAGGAAATAGATAGATGAAATATTAGTCAAACAATTCCAAAAAATTGGGGGGCGGGGGGATGACCCACGTCACCCCCTTTCTCTGCATCTACTCAAACATGTACCAATAACTACTTCGGTTGTCCCAGAGAGACATTAAATAGATTATCAAATCACCAAAATCGCTATGTATATACTAAATTTTGGTATACTCATTACTTATCTGACCATATCTCTGCATATAACGCTAATAAGGAGCTATACGTTGAAGTGTAGGTATTCATTTTTATTTTCTACAAATAAAATGATTGATAGATCAATGTACTCTAATTGCCTACCATCTTTTTGACAATATCTTTCTAGTCTAAATGAAACAAAATAGCTCATGGATAGTTGGATTTGATTTAGTTTGAACCAAAAATGTTTGAATGTATATTAATAGTTTTTAAAAATTTTGAGTATGATAAGCTCGATTTTTAGTTTTGAGAGTAAGAGGAACCAAGTCAAATTATGTCCAAACCCATCCAAAACAAAAATCACTATCTAATTGGTCAAAAAACCATTTTCTTTGTCATGAACATAAATAATGTTCCTCCTCTCTCCGCTCCACTAAAATGCTTTTTCACATACAAAAATTAGGTCGGGTTTATCACTAATATTACTAGAACCAACAAACCCTAGATGAAGATAAATTGTTGTGAATAAACATTTAAATGAAGCAAATATAACTCAAATAATTAAAATTAGGGTTTATTTTGATGTGATTAGTGACCTAGGCATATAAAGGTAATTTAATCGCCTAAAATGTGAAAAACAGTTCATGATAATTATTAGTGATAGTTTACCTCAAGAAATATAGTTTGGGCAACGTTGTTGACCTAAATGTTCATTGAATTTCATTAACTAACAGTTTTGTTTTAATAAGATAAACCAAGGAATATGTTTCAAGGTTTTATTCAATACGCATGTGTCAAGTGTGCTTAACTTTGGAAGTACTTTTCTTGAGAAAATAAACTTAAAAAGAAAAAAAAAATCAATCTACATTATAGCTAGATAAGAATTGTTATCTTTATATGGATTAGTTACCTTTTTTTGTAATCAATACTTGGCATTGTATTATCTAGTCTAAACTTTTATTTGGCATGAACTTAATAAGGATAAACTCTCAAAATGCTTAGATTTTTTATCCCCCATGGTTCATGTCCCAATACATTGTGGTACGCCCCACATAAGGAAACAATTATAATAAATTTCATTCTTCAGTTCCTTGCTATACATGATCCTATTATTACAAAACCTATTTTATAGAAATGAAGATATCATATAGCACTCAATGAGACAAGACTCTATCCCTACTTCTATCTCTTTGGTAAAGACCCAATTTTACCTAAATTTTTGCATCAACTCTCTTATCACCTAACGTATTGTGAGTAAAACTGAACCGTTATCTTTTTCTTCCAAAAAAAATGTAACCATCTACAAATGACGAATCAATATAACAACCAACAGAACTAAATCTATGACCTAATCCATGTTCTAGGCTTAGGGTAAAGTTCTATGACTTAACTTTAACAACTTCAACCATTAGTAATGATCCTCTTTCACCCTCTTTTGTCTTCTGCTCTAATTTCTTGATTATTTAGGGAATACCAATGGAGAACATCATTATTGGGAGTGACTTAAATGGCCATGTGGGGAGTAGAAATGTTGGATATGAGAGAGTTCATGGAAGTTTTAAATATGGAAACAAAAATAGAAAAGGAGAGAGGATATTAGATTTTACATTTGCTTATGATATGATTTTGGAAAATACACATTACAAAAAAAGAGATCCCTATATGATTCATTTTAAGAGTCGGTGCAATTGTAGCCAATTTGGGTTTTCCCTTATTAGGAAGATGGATCAAAAAATATACAAAGATTATCAAGTGAACCCTGGAGAAGAACTCACGACTCAACATAAACTGATGGTTTTGGATGTTAACATGAAGATCAAAAAAAGTAAGCATAACTTAATCCATGATAGAAGGATCAAGTGGTGGAATCTTAAAGGAGAAAAAAGCTCAGAATTTTATGATAAACTTATCAAGGAGAGAACTTAGAACTTGAAGTCTGATGTTAACTCTATGTGTTAAAACATGAGCTCCTACATAACAAAAATTTCCAAAGAGGTTTTCGAGAGTCCAAAGCATGTGGTTCTATACAGAAAGAGACTTGGTGGTTCCATGATGAAGTAACAAGACGATTCAACTCAAATGGAAAATATCTAGAAGCTACCCAAATCTAGAGATGATGTAACTTTTTAGAGATACAAATAAGCAAACAAAGATTCTAAGAAGGAGGTTCAAAGGACAAGGTTCATATACGTTGATGAGATATATAAGAAGTTGGACACTAGAGAAGAGGGAAAAGATATATATAAAATGGCTCATATAAGAGAAAGGAAAGGAAGAAACTTGAGTCAAGTAAAGTGCAGTAAGAAAGAAGATGACAGAGTTTTGGTGAAGGATGATGATACAAAACACATATGGAGAAACTACTTTTATAGGTTTTCAATGGAGATATTGTGAATAATATATATAAAAAACTTGGGTGACCTAAATGCAAGATATATCACTTGTTGAGGTCAAGATTTATTTGAAAATTTAAAAATGTATGAGGTCCAAACCATATTCCCATTGATGTATGTTAGAGTATGGGGGATGAAGGATCTATGTGGTTAACAAAGTTCTTTAGAAAAAGTTTGTGAAGACCAAGAAGATGCTAGATGACTGGAGAAATAGTACCACAATCATAATATACAAGAACAAAGAAGATGTTAAGAGTTGCACAAACTACAAAGGTATCAAGTTGATGAGTCACACAATGAATCTTTTGGAGAGTATTATTGAGAAATGGATAAGATTGATAACATAGATATTAGACAACCAACTTTGTTTTATACTGCAAAGATCAACAATAGATGTTATTTTTATGACAAGGAGGCTTATGGAGAAGTATAGAAAAATAGAGAGGCCTTCATATGCTTATTATTGATTTGGAAAAGGCATATGATCGAGTACCCAAGGAAGTGTTATGGATGGTTTTGCATAAAAATGTGTTAAGAGGTGTGAATGCCTCTTCTTCTTCCTCAGCCTCGTCGTCTTGTCCGTCGTCGCCGCCGTCATTGCCGCCTTCTTCATCATCAGAGTCGATGGCTATGATCGGCCATCTGAAATGTTGTGCGCCCTCGATGTTGAAGACGGGATCCGGCAGTGTGCACTCCTGGTACGCTTGATTTACGTGGCAATGCACAAAAGCCACGCCAACTCGGAGAAGAACGAGATTGGCTCGGTGTAGATGTAATCCAATACATTGATCAATTTAAAGACATGTATGATGGCTAAACTAAAAGTGTTTGTGATAACCTGGAATTTTAGGGAAAATTTTAAATTGAGGAGTTGAGTATTCAATTATGGACTCTTTTACATCGATAAGGATTGATCAAAGATGCGACATATGATTGTGATATCTAATTGAGTTCAACTAGGATGATGGCTTTCGTAAGTTAATTTAAGTATTTATGAGATTAAACATATTGTAGTGATATACATAAATCTGAATGGTTGAAGAGTGATTCTGAAATTCCATCATGATTGTACTAAGTGAGTTGAAGTTTTTTGGCTATAGTTATAGGTCAAATGATAATTATCTTTGATCATGTTAATCCTAGATATGATGTTATTTGGAATAAAGATTTAGTAGGTCAAGATGAGTATATGTTTGGAATTTCAATTCTAATTGAGATTCTGATTTTTTGATATGGAAGATTTATGATACTAGCTTATTTGATTACATAGGAATGAGAAATATACTCGACAATTTTATTAACTGGTCACGGGGCACTTGTTCCCATCGTCTCCCAGTTCCGAAATCGGAGGAGCAGGTGGCCGCAATCTAGACTCTAAGGAAGCAGTTGAGACGATGAATCTGGGAGACTAGATAAGTACGCTCACTCACTCCGCCGCACTCTCTAGATCTAAACAACCCCTCGCAAACCTCTTAGGGTAGGGAGAAGAGAGATACCAACATATTATTTCAGTCATTTTTTCACTACCATACGCATCAAGTTGCATGAAGAAGAAGGGTGGGAGCAGAGAGGATAATAGAGTAAGAGTAAGATCTGGAAACAAAGGTCCTGGTCAGAGGAGCTTCACCCCAGCTACTCCTTTGTCTTTCGGACTAGTAGAAGATGGATGAAGGCAGGAATCTCAGGGAGGTCAGTCACTTATACTCTTCACATATAAATACACCCATAGTTTTCACGAGTCTACATAACTCCCTGAGATCTCGAGAGATCAAGGCAAGCTTGAAACTTGGTCGCACTACTCCTTCCCCAGCCTACCACCTGAGCTTTTGTACCACGTTTGGCTTGCCTCAACCACGACTGTCAACCCCATCGTGTTGGAGTAGTAGGGTCTTCCCAGTCGTGACTGCGAGAAGATGAGATCCACCTGCCATCCTGCAGCATCTTGGACCCCTCAAAGCCTCGCAAGGAGGTTTGGATCCCACACTGCTCCTCATCAGAGCTCATAGCTAGGTCGGATCCATAGCCAGAGGCCTACGCGTGGAGTTGGCAATGACAAGATGAAGGGATGGCGGTTGAGCAGTCCTTGACACACAGGTCCCGCCAGCACCCTCTAGGCTAATTCTCACAACAGCGCCGCAGTAGATGAATCACACAGGAGTCGAGAACGAAGGCGAAGATAGGGCCACTGGGTCTAGCGGTGACCTGACCAGCTACCGCACTCTTGTTACCCACCTCGAAGGCGACGAAGCTCCTATATGAGGTTCAGGTCATCATTCACCAAACTCGATCCTCACGGCGGCGCCCTGTGTCTCGCACACAGAGAAGAAAATGAGACGGTGGTAGACCTGAAGAGCGGGGGATCGGAGATGCCATGTGGAGAATAAGAATCTCATGCATCGTGCATTACTGTCTTTCTGATCTGTAGAGATCGGAGCCAGCAGACTCACACTCAAATTAGGAGAAGCCCAGATCGGGCAGATCGTGAAGAGAGAAGGGAGGCGCCCAGACCCGTCAGCTGAGCTGGGTCAGCAGGCCCTGAGCCGCACCCCACCATGATGGTGATGTGGCAGACATCCAGTGAATCCTGATGATTAGATCAACAGCTCACAAAATCACAAAAAGGTAAACACCTTCTAAATATCCCTAAATGTGCCTTTCTCTTGTATTATACATAGAAATTAGCTCCCTTGCCCAATAAATCCCCTAAAAATACCCCTAGACTCAGAAAAATGTCCTCTATATTACTAGTCCCTTAGATCAGACATTTGATGAACAAATAATAATGATATTTAATGTAGATGATAATGCTTCTTTTGAGATCATATTGTTGGTATAATTAGCATATCATGGAAATTAAATCTGAGAAAAATATTACTGAACCTTGGTATGATGTAGAAACCAAATATGAAATCATATTTGACTATTATGTCAAAATAATAGGTCATTTCTCATCAAAACCCAATTCCATGTTTGTAACCTCCTTTTAACTCTAGAAAATAGATCGAGCATCAGAAAATTATGAAATCTGAACCAAACCTCTAAAATGACATCCTGATCAGTAGAAAAATATCAAACACAAGTTTAGATCAGTTTGAACCTAGATTTGCCCAAAACCCTATTTTAGACCTAATTATCATTAATAATGGTGAACATTGTATTAATGATGATTGATTGTTTTAATCAGGTGATGACCAAAGTTTTAGATGATCCAGAATATAAATAGGAATCTCTGTATTCAGGTATGTGGGTTTTATTAAGTATAACACTAGTTTTCAAGAATGCATAATGATATGATGTACTTTGGATGCTTGTGTTTGCATATAAATTATTAGATGTGTATTAGTAGTATATGCTCCGCAAAACATTAAAGTACACAAAAAAAAGAATATAGATGGTTTGTAGCTACTGAGTGGATATATGCTCTCTCTCTTCCTCTAAATATAGGGTCGGCACTCAGTCCCCATAGCCCAAGGGGTGGGGAAAAATGAAGTGCGACATCTCTCTCTCTCCCCTCTAAATATAAGGTCGACACTCGGCCCCCATAGCCCAAGGGGTGGGGAAAAATGAAGTGTGACACCACTTAGTAGTACAAACGCATCAAAAGGCTTCTAAAAATATGTGTTTACTTGATTATCGCTTTAAATAATGTTTTCTTTTACTCTTTCTTTCTCAAGATTATTTCAATTATGCAAGCATATTAGTATGTATCTTTCTACTCACATGCACAACGCCTTGTGTGTTGATTTATTGATTCACGTATGTTTTAGGTTTAGAGATAGCATGGGATAAAATATGTGAAGTGAGCATTGTTCAGGTTGTACCTATTGTGTAGATCCTAGTTTAGCATACATGTTCTTAGACTGTAGAATTTCCATTCAATATGTAATTGTAAATCATGTTGTAATAACTCACTTGTTAATATATACATGTTGAATATTGAGAAATGTTGTGGTGTATGTTATAGTTGTATGTTCATGTATGTGTATTATGCTTCCGCATCGCTCTCTGAAACAATTGCTTAACATTTTTGGATTCTTCCTCTCGGGTCTTCTAAGTCTCGAGACGGCAGAAATATGAGGACGTTACAGTGTTAGAACTCCTGAAGGAGATATAACAACTTTTTCTACTATTGTGGGGTACATCAAGGATTGGCACTCGGTCCATATTTATTTGTTCTTGTAACATATGATATGACAAACCATGTTTAAGATTATATTCCTTGTGTGCATGTTAGTTGTTGTATGATTGATGAGAGAAAAATATATTGAATTGTAAAGTTGAACTTTGAAGAAATGATTCGAATCTATTGAATTTATTACCAGTGAAGCAAAATTGAATATATAAATTTCAATTTTAGACAATCTAGAATTGTTAATTGTGGAGTCAAGTTGGATCGAATGGATGTACCACTATGTGATACATTTAGGTACTTGGGTTCTACTAGTGAATGGGAGGGTGATATTCAAGATTATTTTTATAATTGGATCACAAAAGGATGGATGAAATGGAGGAGATATACTAGAGTAGTATATGACCAGAAGATCCTTCTCAGATTAGAAAGCAAGTTTCTTTGAACAACCATATGGTTACCCATGCTATATGGGAGTGAATGTTTGACCGTGAAGAAAAAAGGTCTCAATAAGATGAATGTGGACAAAATGTGTATTTTGAGATGGATGTGTGGGAATACAAGAGAATAGCATTTGAAGAATGACTATATTAGGAAGAAAATTGGGGGTGGTGATTATTGAGGATAAATTGCATGAGGGCCATCTAAGATGGTGTTGACATGTGCAAAATAGACCAACAAATGCACCTATTCGAAGTAAGGTTATTGATTCAAGAACAAATAAATGAAGTAGAGGCAGACCTAAATTAACTTATTTCCTTTGACTCTCCAGGCTTAGACCTAAGGACATCTAATTCCATGTCAGTTACTTTCTTCTCACCTTCTCCTTCGAGTCACTCCCTGCCTCAAGCAAGAAACTCGGGAAAGAAAAAGGTCAAGTGTTATTCATATTTACTTTCTTAGTAGTTTTCCACTTTCTCAACTCAGAGAAAGCCTGGCAATGTAGAAGATTCTCGACATCAAATATACATGTTCATATACAAAAAATTGGCAACCGTTGGCAAATCTCATCATATCCCACATCATGAGATGATATCCAGCTAAAATCAACCCTCCCTCTTTTGTTTGCATCTCTTTACTCCCGATCAGATAGGTTCTTCTTGGGAAATCTATATATTGATTTGAGTATGACCTATAACAAAGATGATCAGAATAGAAGGACTAATGTAGCTAACCCCAACATGGTTGTGTAACGCCCCTCCAAGCACATACATGACAGTAGAAGGAGACCTCGTGTTGTCCATAACACGGGACACTCAGCTTGGAGGAATGTCACAAAACATGATACACATTGCAACAAAATAAATGAAACACCATACATTTAACTCAAAATATAGATTCATACACTATTCATGAAAGGGAAAGACATAACTATCTCATCCGATATCAAAACCTATTACATGTAGGTTAAGAAAAACTAAAGCATAAACTGTCTCATCTTGATCTCAAGTCTAACACATGTAAGCTAAGAAAATCTAAAACATGGAAAGATAAACTAGACTAAATAGTCTACTAAATGGTAGATGGCACCCCCACCAAGCTAAAGTCTTCCTCGAACAGCTACCCTTGAAGCGCACATCAAAACCCTCTTGCTCCTTGATCTAGGGACATCTCGTCCCACGGCCATGCGACATCAACATCAGTAAGCGGCATTATGCATGTTATAAAGACTAAAAATAAACATATACTTAAACTAAAATAAACTTGACATAATTTGACATTATGAATTCTCATTACGCATTAACCTTCATTACATCAATGAATTAAAAACATTATTATATGTGTCCTCTCCTCACTGCCCACATGGGGCACATCATGCTCAAAAAGCCCATCATTGCTAGGAAGCCCATAACAACCATAAAGGCCCATCATTTCGAGAAACATATAATAAGTTACTTAATTCTCTTAACTTAACCTTAACATCATTGTTCTTATCTTGCCATCAATGTAAATTCTCCTCATCCAATAATTGCACCAAAGTGCTCATCAGGCCAGTTAAGGCTCACCTTAGTTGCACCAAAGTGCTCATCAATGTCATAAAGACAAAATAACATAAAGAGGAACAATTTACAACTTAAGTGAATTATCTAAATCATCATGGGATTTCTCTCTATTAATCTTGACATTAACATTACATGATTTCCATGATTCTTTATTCAATTTCTTAATCATTGCATAAGCATAGCGTTAAGTTAATTAACATCAGTGATAAGCATATGACTTTATGGATATAACAACAAACATATAATCAAAGTCATAATCATTATCTTGATCTCATTCATTATCTTGGAATTTAAAGCATAATCTTAAATCATACATAGCAAGCAATTCATCCAAAGTATATATGCATAATGACATGACCCACTTACCTTATTGGAGAAAAACCTAATTTTAGTCTCCTTGATCCTGAGTCGAGTCCTACGTTCCTGAAATTAATCATGGTTTGCATCATTATTAATTTAATTACACCCTAAACCCTAATTGTATCAAACCTAACACTTCCTGAAAACCAAACCAAAACATGTCTCAAAACACTGACCATTGGATAGAACTCAAAAAACTGAGCAAAATTCATATATAACATGTCCCCATACGATCTACCAATTAAAAGTTATGATTTTTCATAGATCGGCCAATCAGAATACTCGAAATTTCCACATGTGTAATTGTAAACCAAAATCGCTGACACTTGGTTGATGAGCTGGACCAATCGGAAACCATCTTTTGTCCATGTGGGTCTGGGACCCGTGCCTGGCTGGGCCAACCACAGCCAGCCACGCAAATAAGGGTCCCCTATTATTTGTTTTCAACCCAGCAAAGAACACCATGAAAGAACAGAGGAAATGAGAGTTTGGAATTGGCATATTCATGGTTACATTCGAGCAATTAAACCTACCAAAGCATTCTTAGGGCTGTGGCAATCTCAGCGAACCTGAGATTGACTAGATTTGAGATTGGGATCTCAAAGGGGGCTCTACCGCCATGGCTGCTAGGCGGACAGAGGAAGAAGGAACTGAGAAGGGGAAACCGAATCAGACCCCAAAAGCATAGAAAAAGTATGGCGATTCAACTTTCTAGTACTGAACGCAACTGATGATGGTTAAAACAAGGTGAACGGCGGTGAGAGTTGACATGTCCATGGGCATCACCCATGGGATCCGAATTTATAGCGAAAAAGGGGGAACAGTGATACCTTGAAATCTTCGCGAGTTTCGAGTACTAGGATCTTCTCAGGGTTGTAGATAACCCTTCCGGGCGTTGACTTGGGGTGGAGAAGGTTGGGAACCGCGGCCGCAGCCAATCTTGGAAGAGGAGTTGTCAAAGGTGTAGGGTAGCATGGGGGGGCTCTAGGGGGCAAACAGATTTGTGGGTAGTGTTCCTTAGGGTTCGGTTATCGATTTGGATGGTTCTTTTATAGCTTTGGGTGGCCCGAGCGGTGAGAGGAGGGCCATGACCGAGAGAACAGGGGAGGGAGCAGAGTCCCTCTTCGACTGGGATGCCCAGGGCATGAGAGTCCCTCAAAACTGGGCTCTCAAGGGTCACAGAAGGCTCACGAATGTAGAGGCGAAGAGACCAGGTGGATCGGGGATTTGTGGTGTCAGCTAGGGGATCGGAGGATAAGCGCCATCAAGAGTCCCAATGGGACTGGACACCGGGCAGGAGGGACGAACTCCGCATCCCAATTACCTGGGAACCTGACCCGGGTAGCGCGTGATAGGCGTGACATTCGAATCATGCAGAACCATATGAAATCGATGACATTAAATCAAAATTATTCGAATTTAGGGTTTAAACTATAGTGAATTTTCCCAAAAATGATTGAGGGGTCAAACGAAGTCCGATTAGGATCAAATTTTGACAATATCTTAGTTAAAGGGTCTAGAATCTTTCTATATAATTATATTTAGGTTTTATATACATTTTCTTTATCAAATGCACAAATGTCATTATCTCATTATATATGAATTAAAATAAATTATCTTTTCAATGTCAGGTAATATTTTGAATCAAAGTTCGAGTTATGATGAAACCTTTCATCATATTTGAGTAGTTTGCATCAATTCTTAGGACTTTGAAAATAGAAGTGGGAAATTTGCACTGAGGACCTTAAACGTATTTTATTTGCAAATAGGGATGTTACAGGTTGGCATTGAGACCTAGATGATGATGATGATGATGAACCCAATTTTATCAACTGCCATTCTCCCTCCTGTGACTATCCATGATAACCCATGACCTAATCTTAGGAACTTAAAAAATAAATTACATATTTTGGTAACTATATATATTTACAAATTAGAACATTATAATGGATAATATCTTTAAAATGTGAGAATCTTCTAAATATAAGATAGATAAATTTGAGAACTCTAATGTTAGACTTAAAGTTAACTATAATAGCTAGAAGTGAATCTAACATTGATTATTCAACACATCCTTCTTAATTATATTAACCATTATAATAATCATGCTGACATTTAAAATAGTATATTATAAAGTATCTCAAATTATAAAAAAAAATCAAACGTGAGTTAGGTTTTGTGGATAACCAACATCCGAAGATAATTATGAGGTCAAGTAAGATTTACTTATAATATAGTTAATCATGAAGTAAGATGATATAATTTTTTAGGACAAGGAAGTCCTCTCATGCAGGGCCATATTACACCCACCCTAGTAGAGTAAATGATGTGGAAAAACACATGGTGTCAGTCATCCACACCATACACTTGGTATCATGCATTAAGTCATATACATGTAAGGAATTTAAGGAAAATCAAGTACATGAGAAGGCACAATAATTGAACATGGTAACCATAAAATTGAGTAATGAGACCATAATGTGAAATTAGATATAAATGTTAGGGTTCAAATAATACTTATGAAATACTTTTGATATTTTTAGGAAACTAGATGAACATATGGATCCATAGACCAAATTATGATATTTTCTCATTGATGTGACTAAACCATGTTTGTTGAATAATTTATAATGTAACAATTAAAGCACTACAACTTTTTTCCATACAATTAGAACTATTTATGATGATGAACATATTGATGTATATATTATTTTATAGTAAGAATAATGTATTGCACAATAGGAAGATATTTGAAATTCTTAATTATTTCAATATTTTTTTAATTTTAAATGATCATCATAAAAAATTATTGGTACATATCCCAAATAATTAAAAATAATAAAGTACTATATTGTAGAATTGTACTTCCTAGTGATACGTTTCAAGAGGCAACTTTTGGTGCAAGACAAGAATTTTAGATTCCTATGATAAAAGAACTTGGTGTGAAATAGACAACTATCTAAAAGGAACCTAAGTATAAAAATTGCAAAAGGTATGATTTAAGAGAATGAAGGACATATGTACATTATAGTAATAGGGTTTTAATATTTTTAATGCTATTGATTCAAGAAATGATTTTCTTTCAAATTCCTAATCATTTTTGGAAAATTCATGTAATCATATTACACCATATATAAATGTTCATCAATTTAACTTACTTGTTGTATGTCTATGTATTTTACATCTCTATGTGGGAATGTAAAAAGGTGAGTAGGTGTAGGATAAGTACACATATACTAGACTATACTCTGATTACCTTTTTTGTTCTATTATTCATGGTTATGTTGGAATGCACATAGATGAAGAAAAGTAGGATGAATGCATAGAGGCTAGAGTGTGGAGCTTGAGAATATTGGACTATTGAGTGTCATCTATATATCATACATATTTTAGAGAACATGCAAATTCATGTACTAAGGTCTCCTTCTCCCTCGAACAAGATGTGGTACTATTTTTTTTTGTGCAAATAGGGTGGGGTGCCTCTTTACTAAATCAAAGTAAGGGTAGTTACAGAGTATAACCACCAAAGAAAAGAAAGGAAAAATGTAATTGTAAGGCACAATCACCATAAAGAAAACAAAAAACTATACAGAATATGTAAGACACTCCTATCTATACATTTGCTTATATAATAGTCTACTTTCCCTGTTGCAAGCAGTCCAAAAGAGATCTATCTCCATGCAAACATCTTCAAAGAGTCTTCTATTCCTCTCCCTCCACAACATATAAATGATGCAGATAGTGAGGAGCTTTGGTTCATCTCTCAAAACTAGCAGATCATCCTGGTTCCTTATGCCAACATTCATCTTCTTAGAGAATAACACCCACATGTAGCTAGCATATTCACAATCAAAGAAGATATGAAAGATGTTCTCTTCACTCTTTTCACAGAGGTAGCATCTAGAAGAAAATTGGAAACCAATCCACTTCAAGAAATCCGCAGTGAGAAGTTTCCCTAGGAACACCTTCCAAAGAAGAACAGACCATCTCCTCGGAATACTGTCCGACCAGATCCAAGACCCCCATGGCACAACCTCCCATTTGGTTCTCGAGATGGACCAGCCATCTTTCATGGAGAAGGAAGAACCTCCTCTAAAGAGGACTATATCTTCAGTACTCTGAGAAATAGGTTGTTTGTTTAGCACTTCCAATAGACCTCCAGCTCCTCTGAAATGTAGAATGATCCAATTTCCATTATCAATACAAGAAGCCACTTTACATAGTCTTCCTTTGCCCAGATGGAAAATAAATTGGGGATACACCAAGTCAATAAATCTTTCACCGTCATTAACCCAAGGGTCCAACCAGAAAAGAAAAGAGTTTCCATTTTTAAGACTGAGGAAAATATGATTCAGAAGAGAAGTTCTTTTCTCAAGTAGTTTCCTCCAAACCCAGGACGAGCTGGCTTTGGCCTCAGCAGACCATAAAGATTCATCTTTAATATACTTTTCATGGACACATTTAATCCACAAGTTGTCTTTCTTAGCAGTAAGGGACCAAAGATTTTTAAGTGAACCCCCAATTGACCAGTTCACAATAGATCTAACTCCAAGGCCCCCTTCTTTTTTCAGCTTGCATATCAACTTCTAGGAGACAGTGTGGATATGTCTTTTTTCCTCATGGTCATTACACATAAAGTCTCTCATAGCCTTCTCAATCAAACTAATCACAGACTTAGGTAAAGGAAAGGATGATGTCCAAAAAATGCTATAAGAAGACAAAGAAGACAACACAAGTTTGATTCTCCCTGCTTGAGAAAGAAGGCGACCCTTCCAAGAGTCCAACCTACACTTAATTTTATCAGTGATAGGGTTGCAGAGGGATTTAGTAAGCCTACCAGTGAAAAGCAGCATCCCAAGGTACCTCATAGGAAGAGAGAAGATCTTAATGTCAAGGATATTGGCAATATTCTCTTCATCAGCCCGACTACTCAAGAAGATCTGACTTTTGTCATTATTAAGTTTCAAACCAGAGACTTTGTGAAAGGTTTCCAAAATGGACTTTAAGCAAGACGCATCATTATCATCAGCTCTAGAGAACAACAAAATATCATCAGCAAAGGTGATGTGGGAAATGAACATTGTATCCGAGATACCAATAGGTTTAAAATTCCCTCTTCTAACTTCAGCATTAATAATGGAAGAGAGTCCCTGCATAGCAATAAAAAAGAGAAAAGGGGCAAGGGGGTCCCCTTGTCTGACCCCATTAGATGCATAGAATTGGTCAGTAGGAGATCCGTTCACAAGGACCTTATAGGAAGTAGATTGGAAGCTTTCATGCACCCAGTTGAGCCAACAGTCTGGAAAACCCATCTTTCCCATCAAAAAGAGAATGTAGTCACCTCTAACTGTGTCATAGACTTTGTCTAGGTCAACCTTGATGCACATGAGCTTTTGCAAACCCCCAAACATACTTAAGACATCATTTCCAACAAAATAGCATCACCAATTCTTCTTCCATGGACAAAAGCAAACTAATTGGAATCAATGATAGTGGGAAGAATAAATTTGGCTCTGTTGACCATAATTTTCATGATGATCTTTTAAATAATGTTACATAAGGATAGTGCCCTGAAGTCCTTAAGATAAGTAGATACAAGCTTCTTAGGGATAAGAGCGATTAGGGAACTATTGCATTCTTTAAGCATTTTCCCAAAACTGAAGAAACTTTGAACTTCCCTAAGAATGTCATCACCAATGATATCCCAAACTGATTTGAAGAACACAATGTTAAAGCCATCTGGCCCAGGTGCCTTCTCGTCCTTCGTATTTTTCATAACATCAATGGTCTCCTCTCTAGAAACAACTCTTTGCAGCTCATCAAAGTGATCTTTAGAGATTTTAGGAATGTTCCAGTCATCATCCCAATGAACCATATCATTAGAAGTTCCATTAAACAAGTTTTCATAGAAACCTCTAATGGTATCCCTAATTTGATCAAAATCATAAATTCTCCCTCCAAGCTGATGATCCAGAACGTTAATGTTGTTCTTGAGTCTTCTAGATTTCATAGAAGCATAGGAAAAAGCCAAGTTTCTATCTCCCAACTTAAGCCACTGAACTCTACTTTTTTGTTTTAGGAAGCTTTCTTCATCCCTTAGACCTTGACAGGCCTCTTGTCTAAGAATGGAAAGGTGGGCATGTTTGTCTTCATTATTAGGATCTGGGTCAACATATTCTTGCATGATTTTAGCCTGAGCCTCAATCTCTTTAGCTTTAGAAAGGTAGTTACCCACACAATCCATGTTCCACCTCCTCAGGGCACTAACGACTGCATGGAGCTTTTGATAGACTCTAAACATGGGTGTTCCAGAGCATACAGTATCATTCCAAGTAGATTTCATGATGCCTCTATAGGAACTGTTGTTGATCCAGGAATGTATAAAGTGAAAAGGAGTCACCCCCCTCTTCCTTCTGTCAAATCTCAAAGCAATAGGTCTATGATCACTAACAATAGAAGAAATGACTTCACCCCACCAAAAAGGGAACCCCATTAGAAAATTAACATCACATAAAATACGATCAATTCTAGAGAGAGTATTCTTGCCTTTTTACTGTGACTGTCCTATGTGAAATATTGACCCTTGGTGGGAACTTCAATTAACTCAGTATCACTAATGGTGAGATTGAAATCGTTCATACATCTACTAGAAGGAGGGTGCTTACCCATCCTTTCATCATCCATTCTAACAACATTAAAATCACCTAAATCACACCACTTTTGAGGATTCATTTTAGAGATGATGCTTATAGAATTCCAAAGAAGAGATCTATCCCCATCATCATTTGCACTGTATACAGCTGACATTTTAAAAGAAATAGGTCCTTTCTAAATAGCAGATTGTAAAATCTGTTCATTAGCCAAAATTTTGTCCATCATGATATCAGTATCCATCCAAAGGATGATGATTATTGTATATGAATAAAAGTCAGAGTTGTCAAAAAAAGAAGCACCCTGCCACATAGAGTTAACAAAGCCTTATACGTCCTTCTTCTTGATTCTAGACTCCAGAATAATGTAGATATCAGCCTACTACTCCTAATCTCTTTCTGAATGTGATGTATTTTATTCACACCTCCCCTCATATTCCAAGAAATAATAGTAAACATATTATCCATTTGGGGGAAGTTTATTCATGTCATCCTTCTCCTCAAAATTCGATAGTAAAGAATATTTGTTCAGTAATAAGGGAATACCTCTATTCACAACTGTCTTGGGAACCATACGTGGGGGGATTTGGATTTCCTACCTTTTGTCTCCCATACCCCTTCAGGAGATGTACTAGGTGTAATTGTATCAGTAGACACCTCATTCCCTACCGAAATGCCAATGCCGGTTTTCTGTATGTTACCTTGAGACAGAGGATAAGACGTACTAGATGTAGTTGAATCAGAGATCGCCTCTTTCACCTTTAAACCACTAGTGGCCACATCTTGTTGTTTATCATGAGGCATAGCAGCAACATCATGCTCAGCAATAGAAATCTCGCCATCTTGAATGGCTTCAACAACATCTTCAAATATCTCACCCTCTTCAATTTTGTTGTTATCTAAAGTAGCTTTAAGGACCCAAACTTTCCTCATTATAGAACCATTTTGTTGTTTGTTGGAAACTATAGCCTTCATCTCCAAAGTAGAACTACACAAGTTGGACTCATGACCAAAAAGGCCACAGACCAAACACATGTTGGGCTCCCACTCATACTCGAATGTAATTGTATCAGACTGACCATCATCGCTCACAATTTGCAACTCTTTCAGAAATGAGAAGTCAAGAGGGATAAGAACTTGCAATCGTGCATATTCCATTCATAGGAATTCATTGGTGAATCTATCTGACTGTAGAGGTACTCCAAGGAATGAGCCTATCTTGTTGAACATCTCTACGTCCCATAGCTCTAATGGTAGATTGATGACTTTGAGCCAAATTGGAATTTCAGTTAGTTTTAGTTTTTCTAAGGGCTCACCTCTCTCCCATCTATTAATGATCAGTGGCTTTCCGACATTGAGCCAGGGTCCTCCATCAATCGTTGTAGAGAGATCTTCTTCATTTGATAACAACACTATGAAGTAGCCCCTGCCGCACAATCTAACTTCAATAGATCCTTTGGCTTGCCAGATATGTGCAAAATGATGAGCTAGTATATGCCAATTTGGTTTCAAACCCACAACATACCCCGATGCAGACCTACTCCATCTAGCCAAGTTCCTTTCCGCAATGGATTTCGAGTACACTAGCTTCTCGTCCTCCATTTCAAAGTTCATCTTCTTCAAGCAAACAAGTTTGCTATTCCTCTTCTCTTTGAACAGATCAGACCATGATTTGATTTCTTTTGCCACAGAGATGTTGCTAGTTCCTTTGGCCCTAACGGCGCCCTGATCTGGGGGATTGGTCGAAGTCTACAGTGCATCCACTGATAACCTCCTATTTTATTAGTTTATCTTAGTCTTTTTCTTTAGTTTTCTATACTCTTTTTACGTTTATACGGTACATAAACCTAATTTTACCCCTTTTTGTAAATACATCATCAAACTAACTTTTTCCTTTTACACTTGCAGAAAAAGCACAAAAAAATCATAAAAGAATAAACCAACCTCAAGGCTGAGTGAAGTCAAACGGTCCCGAGACCGCATGAAGCCAAACGGTCCCAAGACCGCATGGAGTTCAAACGGTCCCGAGACCGCATGAAGCCAAACGGTCCCAAGACCGCATGGAGTTCAAACGGTCCCGAGACCGCATGAAGCCAAACGGTCCCAAGACCGCATGGAGTTCAAACGGTCCCGAGACCGCATGAAGCCAAACGGTCCCAAGACCGCATGGAGTTCAAACGGTCTCGAGACCGCATGAAGCCAAACGGTCCCAAGACCGCATGGAGTTCAAACGGTCCCAAGACCGCATGGAGTTCAAACGGTCCCAAGACCGCATGGAGTTCAAACGGTCCCAAGACCGTTTGACGCCAAACGATCTCAAGACCGTTTGACGCCAAACGGTCTCAAGACCGTTTGACGCCAAACGGTCTCAAGACCGTTTGACACCAAACGGCGTCAAGACCGTTTGAACCCAAACGGTCTCCAGACCGTTTGACCTCACTCAAGGCCTATAAATAAGACCTCAAGGGCCATCCCTGAGGAGAGTCCAGACGTCCAGAGGCTGCCTCTCTAGTACCAGAACAACTCCATCCACCGCCCGAGGCTGCCGGTCTGAGACTCACGTTCCATTACAAAGCTACCTTCTCTCTCATCAACAAAGAAGGTGAGAGGAGAAGATCCGTCGTCAAGCAAGCCGCGAAGGGTGGAGATTGTTGCTCTCTCCACCAAGGGTTCAACCTTCTCTCCTCAGTGGAGATGATGTTCTTTCTATCTCTTCTTGCCTCCTCCTTTGTTGCTCCCTCTATGAGGAGTGAGTAGTTCCATCCACTGGGGCGCGGGGACTAGCCCCGCTGCCCATGTCTTGTACTTTGTACTAAAAAGATGTTATCCTTTCGTTTTAATACTAAATCGTTTCATACATGCTTGAATGATGGCCACGTTCTTGTATGCATCTATTGTCTTTTGTTGTGGTTTGTCTACGACCGCTCTCGAGACTCGAATACCGATTTAGTGTTGGTTTCTGGTGTGTGTATCCACCACGCATCCGTTTCGGTGTCTAGGAGTGTATCTCAAAGAGTGGAGTAAACTCACTATCATCCGTTGCACTTCCATCTGTATGGAAGTAACCTTGGTAAGTCGAGGAACACGCTTTGCGAGGGGAATGATGTAAAGCATGTGACCATTTGATCGGAAATGGCTGGCGTTGCAACAGTCCCGCACTTCTCGTAGCTAGGTTATCCGAATAGGAGACTAGGCCTACAAAGATACTATTCGATTTGATAATTATCGCTCACTTGTTAGTTTTAGATGCACGTTTCATGAGGTTGAGTAAGATTCTCTCTTTGGAAGACTACATATCTTCATTGACACGTAGAAATGTACCGAATGAGAGCTACTTAACCCTTGAAGGATGTGATGCATTGCTCTTGTCTTATATGGGCATCGGTCTTGTGGAACATCGAAGGATGCAATGCATCGCTCTTGTCTTACGAGGCATCGGTCTTGTGGAACATCCTTGGATGCAATGCATCGCTCTTGTCTTATAAGGCATCGGTCTTGTGGAACATCCATGCATCTAGCTTATAAGTCTTGCTTGCTTAGTACATATACAATGCATGTGTAGCGGTGGTAAATACCTGCTTAACCCCAGTGATTCATCATCATTTGTTAAATCTTAGTTTTACTTGCTTTATTTACTTTTCATGCTTTAGTCTAAAAACCAATCAAAATCCAACCTTTTGATATAAGTGCCAATTAGTAAAATAACTAAGTGAAGTGTTGTACGTTTTCCATCTTGTTGCTTGCAACAAGACCGTTGTCTTTTGGGTTCGATCCTAAATCTGTACTATGATAAGGCTTCCATACTCTTATGGGGTTGGAGTTGTTATCTAAGCACTAGTTCTAGGTAAACCTAGGGAAGACATCAATCCTCTCTAAGGTTTTTGGTGATAGAATTCTGGGACTCCCATTGGAAGACTGAAAATCTTTTGGTGTAAGTCCTAGCTCCATCAAAAAATGGCGTCGTTGCCGGGGACAACGGAACGTTAGTATTTCACTTAGTTTATTTTTCTAGTTGGTTAGGATTTTTACACTTTCTTTTTGAATCATAACTCATCATCATCTTGAAGCTTTCATATTGTCTCTATTATCTAAAGGTGTTCTCTTTTCTTTACTCAGGTAGAACCCGTATATGCAATCACCGCATAATCGAGGATTCTCCCCTGATCCGGAGATCGACTCCGAGGTAGAGAGAAGTTTCCACCACAGAATCCGTCTCAATCGCCAACGCGCTAGTCAAATGGCTGACGAACAGCATCAAGCCGCTTTGGTGATGGAGAGAGTCAATGCTGCTATCGCCGCACAACGGGCACAACTCATTGCAGACACCCGTGCCCAAATACAAGCGGAGATACGAGCAGAAGAGCAAGCCCGCATAAGAGCAGAGACCGAGTCTGCTCAGCTCGAATTACGAAACAAGCAACTGAGGGACTATGCTGTCCCGAAGAATTACGAAGACAACCACCCGGTCCGGCCTCCGATCATCAACATCCCAAACTTTGAGATTCGGACCCAGTGGATCCAGATTATGCAAGGAATTTCCTTCTCAGGAGGTTCAGGAGACGATTGCATGGACCATTTGAAACGGTTTAAGGCATTATGCCGCCTGGTCCCGCAAGCTGGTATTGCTTTCGATGCAATAATGCTCCACCTATTTCATTTCACCTTATCTGGAAGGGCCTTGAGTTGGTACAACTCATTGGATAGAGAACCCATCATAACCACTTGGGCCCCTCTAGAGGAAAAATTCTTGGAGAAGTTCTTTCCACCCTCGCTGACCTATGAAATCAGAGGGCAGATCAACCATTTCTCCCAGCTACCTGGAGAAACCCTCGCTGAGGCATGGGAAAGATTCAAGGAACTTCTACGCAAATGCCCTCATCATGGAATTTCACATAATCAATTGATTGAAACTTTTTATCGGGGGGTAAGCGATGACATGAAACAGTTCCTAGATTCCACATCTGGAGGAAATTTCATGAGGAAAAATTATGAAGATGCCTAGAAAATCGTTACTTTAGGAGCTGAAAACCAGTCCAACTGGGGGCGGTCAGCCGGAAAAGGCGTCGTTAAAGTCTTTAAAGCTGAGGAATCTATGGAACTAAAGTCAATAGCCGAAGCTTTGAAGACAATCGCTCATAAACAGCAAACCCTTGAAACAACTCTAGGGGAAATTGATAAGAAGAAAACCCCGCTGGTTCATCAAGTCAAAGCCGTCACAGGATCCTGTGAAGCTTGTCATGCTTCGGATCATCCGACTCTTTCCTGCGGAATACTCTATAATGTGATGATGGATCTGCATCCACCACCACAATCCTATGAGGCCATCACTAATCAGGCTGAAGATCAGATTCCAGAGCAAGTCAACTCCATCCATACTATTCCCGGACAAGTTTATTATAATCCCAGTCAACCAAGGAACCATCCTGGGTTCCAGTATGGGAATCCCTCTGGAACTGCGAATCCGCAACATCAGACACAAGGGGGACTTGACAGTAGGCTGCCTCCTGGATTTCCAAACAATTTTAACCAAAATCAAGGGAACCCAAGGAACAATTTCCCTAGGGCTAACTACCCTAGAAATCAATCAGCCTACTATCAGTACACTCATCCCCTGCTTCACCCGCAATTGCATATTCAACAGTCTCAACAACAAAACCCTCAGAAAAACGTCACTGCACAACCGGAAGATGAGCTATCTTTGATAAAACAAATGCTTCAGTCTCAGCAAACCATGCTGGCCAACCAACAAGCTCAACAGAAGGCAGTTGAAGCACAGCTTGCCCAGATTGCTGCACAATTGAAACCCCCAACAGGCACTTTCGCTGGGCAGCCTGAATCGAACCCTAAACATGGGCCAAATAGACATGAGCAATCAAGTACTATGACAGCAGCATAATAATGTTTTAACTTCGTCGAGCCAGCGACATAAAACCAAGGCGCTTCTTGGGAGGCAACCTAAGACCTCAGTATCACCTTCTCTAATTTCTAGTCTTTTATTTTTCTTTTGAATTTGTTTTGCTTTCTTTAAGTTCTTTCATCATTAATCTAAAAATACAAAAAAATATACATAATCAAAACTACAAAAACAATACATAAAACAAACAACATAAAAATTCATAAACCAAAATACAAAAAAAAATAATATACATACTCAAAAACAAACATAAAAATATACAAACCCTTTGTGCCCCTCCAAACGGTCTTCAAACCATTTGGAGCCAAACGGTCTCCAAACCGTTTGGAGCCAAATGGTCTTGAAACCGTTTGGACTCCAAACGGTCTTCAAACCGTTTGGAGCCAAACGGTCTCCAAACCGTTTGGAGCCAAACGGTCTCCAAACCGTTTGGACTCCAAACGGTCTTCAAACCGTTTGGAGCCAAACGGTCCTCAAACCGTTTGGGACCAAACGGCCCTCAAACCATTTGGGACCAAACGGTCTTGAAACCGTTTGAGACCAAACGGTTCTGAAACCGTTTGGGACCAAAACGGTCTTGAAACCGTTTGGGACCAAACGGTCTTGAGATCGCTTGGGATCAAGCGGTCTTCAAACCGTTTGGAATACAAAAGGTCACCAACCAATCACTATAAATATCAACCCTACCCCTCCGTCTTTCTCTCTTCGAATCTTCGAATTCTCCAGAGTTTCGTGCGAAGAACTTCCCTTCTTGCTCCTGTTGCATCCGCGCAAAGTCACCCTTCCGTCCACCTTCCGCAAGGTAGTCCGGCAACTCCACGCTGCTCATTCCATCGCCAGTCGCTGCTTACGCTGCCATCGCCATCGTTATCGAATGGTTTCATCAACCGACCCGTCGCCTTCGTCGCCGCGCCGTTCTGTCGCCACCATCATGGCGCCAGTGCCGTTCCCTTTACCATTGCACGACATCTCTTGCTCCGCCATCGCCGTCGCTGTCAAAAGATTTCACCGACTCTCCCACCGTTTTCATCGCCGTCGCCGTTCTTCTCATCATTTTCGAAGGCGCCGGCGCGTTCTTCACCTTCGCGCTGTTCCACCTTCTCCCGCGCCGGCGACCTGCGACTCTTCGCTTTCCAAACGGTCTCGAAACCGTTTGGGACCAAACGGTCTTGAAACCGTTTGGGACCAAACGGTCCTCAAACCGTTTGGGACCAAACGGTCCTCAAACCGTTTGGGACCAAACGGTCTTGAAACCGTTTGGTTTTCGTTTCCCTTTTGCTTTCACAAAATATAAAAGATATAACTACAAATCAAATTTACATTGTTTCAAATCTTCTCTAATTATGAAACTCTTATTCTTTTTCAGAAATGGCGTCACCAGCAAACAAAACTTCCGGCTCAGGAACTGCCCCTGCTCTGACAAGGGAGCAGATGATGGAAGAGCGAGACAGGCTCATACAGATCAGGGACACTTACAACACCACCAGCGTCGTCCCTCCCAAGACCAAGATCATCGACGTCCTGTGTGAGATAACCCGCCTCACCAAATGCTTGGGTGAGGCCCCTGAAGAGGACATCGAGCACATCTCTTCTGACGATGATGAAGGATCGGACTACATACCGAATCCCGATGAAGACTCCTCTGCCCAAGAGACAGAGGGAAAACGCAAAACTGCAAAGGCTGCATCTGGGCAGCCCCCCAAGAGGGCAAGAAAACAAGTCCACCCTCTATCTGCCATGGACCAACCCTTCGCCAAACCATCCACCTTTGCTGCTACCACTACCACCCCTGCAGCTACCATCCCTACCACCTTCATTCCCATCACCGCCCCAATACCACCACCAGAGCACCTATCCATCCAAACCTCCATCACCACCGATAAAACCCTTAAACCAACCAAGTATGTTTGCTCCAGCATACTAGCTAAAATGGGAATTCACGAGCGCATCTTCAAAGCGCTACAAAAAGCCAACCTTACCAAGTTGTGCTTAATACCTGAAATATCCTACATTGAGCCCACAGTGGAATTCTTCTCCTACCTGACAAAGGAGCCCGTCGACATTGCAGATAGGTCACGGGATGGGGGTGATAGAAGGATTGTCACCCAAATCTTCGGTAGCAACGTCGTCTTAACAGAGAATATGCTAAATTCAATATTCATTGACGACCTGGAGCAGCTAAAAAAGGCCAAATCAGTGGGAACTGATCATCCAGAATTCAACCGCCACACATTCTGGAAAAGCTTAACTGGGATTCCCACATACGACGCCAAAACATGCAAAGCGTCCAACATACACTCCGGATTTGTGCGCACTCTGCACAAAATCCTAGCTGGTGCACTTTTTCCAAGAACGGAAGGAGGAAACGTTACAATATCAGACCTCTTTGTCCTCTGGTCTATCCTCAACGGAAGGCCAGTCAACGTCGGACGGTTGATGGTTCAGAAATTATCCGCCGCCTTCATAGGGAAAGAGATCTGTTTGGGGGGCCATGTCACATCCATAATTAAATTTTTTAAGATGGACAGGCTATTACCCCAATGCACGCAAATAAAGGGCGACATCCTTACAAACGAACAATCTTTGAAAAATTCATTTATAATCAAAGAAAAGGATGGAAAGTTACACTATGTATTCTGCCCGATGGTTAAGTCATCAAGAACCCTCCTTCCGTTACCGGAGCTAGCACACTATGATATGACACAGCTCCTCTTTTCTGACGAGGAGCTTACTCATCTACTAGCTTCGGTCACACCCGCTGTAAAGAAACAAACTGCGGGCCCAACTGAAACGAGCATCACAGCCCCGACAGCTCGACCTACAAAAATCCCTGTCAAACGACCTTCTAGGAGGTTGCGGCAGGCCCAACAGCTGTCGGGGACACCAACGTCCCGCCCAAACCCAGAGGACGAGCGGTTCAACGATGAAATCTTAACAACTTCCTCATTTGACTCTTTCATCTAGAGTCTAAATGAGCAGCTCTCCGCTGCCCCCACCACTACTTTCCTCCACACATCCATGCCACCATTCACATCCACCTTTTCACCCACCCTAACATCGGGCTTCCCTTTCTCCACCTCCATGCCCGACTTCACCACCTTTCCATTCACATCCACAGTTCCCACCCCTTCATCATCAGTGCCACCTTTTTCGCCACAAATACCACCACTCTTCACATCCGCCACCACCCCGACACCGCTGGTGACTTCATCAACAGTCACTACGCAGTTCGGGCCATCATCAGTGTCTCTTCCGCAAGACACTGCCACCATCCCACATAGGCCCCAGCCACATCACCCTTCCGCCTCTGGGGCCCCCCTTACTAACATCGGTGAGGAATTCGGCCGTCAATTTGACGCTGTCCGAAACCTCCTCACCGATCCTTCTAACCTATTACATTCTATTTTTTCTTGTGTACAGGATTTATCTAAACAGGTAATCAGGATCGACAACCAACATCGAGCTCTTCCTGTCGTCCTACAAGGCATCCAGCAACGACAGGATGGAGTGGCTAGGCAAGTTGAGCTTATCAACAGCCACACTAACAACCTGCCAGACCTGATCCTTGGGGCAACACGCCAGCAAGAAGCTACGATAAGAAAAGTCGATGAGATCTCTAACCAGACTCACCCTCTGCAAGAGAATCTCCGCAAGCTTGAGCAGAATCAAGAAGAGCTAAGCACGCGCCTGGCCACCATCGACGACACAATTACGCAGCTCCATCATCATCAAGAGGAAGCTAATATCAATGAAACACAACAACTACGTGCCCAAGTCACAGATCTGACAGCACGCCTCCTCTCCGCCGAGGGCAGATACACAGATCTCAAAGAAGCCCACGACGCACTGCTCGAGAAACACGAGCATCTGCAAGTGGCTTTCGATGAGCTACAAGCCACTCACCGGCGGTGCAAAAAGTCGACTAACAAGAAGACAACCGACGAAGCTGTGGCCGACAACGACGATGATGATGAAAAAGAAGACGAATCCGATTCATCTGCTGACTCCAATAAAGACACATCTTCAGGAGACAAGCACGATGACGGTGAAGACCCCGGGAACACAGCAGGACCCTCCCATAAAGGGTCTGATAAAGGTCACCAGGAAAGTGACTACCACCCCAAGTCCCCACAGCATGACAACATAAACATCTCTTACGGGGACCAATTCTTTGATTACTCCGCTATGGGGTCAATGGGGGAAGCTGCCAAGGATGCGGCCTTCGCTGAGCTCCAACAATGCATACTAGGAGCCAGCGCTACCTTGCCAAAAACTTCTCCCCCCTCCTCAACACCTTCTCCCCCTTACCTAGACGAGGCAGACCGAGTGAGTCTAGATATTGACGCAGATCTTGACTCCGCCTCCGATCTAGACGACAACCTCAAAGGCCATGAAGAGGCCCCCGAACAGCACGCCTCCCCTCCACCACAAGACCTTCCCCCGCCACCTCCTCTCCCACAAAAAATGCACGATCTTGATACGACAGCCATCTCTACTTTAGATGCTCAGGACATCTTCATCCTGAACACTATAGTAGACGATGCAAAAGCGGGGAACGACATAGTTTACAATAATACAAAAACCAGGCGTACGTTGACACGTGAAAATTTTTGTTGCATTCTCCGACCCCGGTCTACAATGCCAATGCCAATCTTCCGTGTCCTCCTCGCCAACTGTATAGAAATCTATATAAGTAAACAGCGGATACAACCAGCCTTCAACGCTTCACCCGCATTGTCTTTTGGCCTTTTACACAAAAGCTTGCACGCGCGGTCGATTGAGCGGCTGCGTGCCGGTTTAGCGCGTCGGGCACGCTATATCACAATGCCATTCCAAGTCTCGGACCACTGGCTTTTTATGATAGTGGATACCGAAGCAAGGGATGCTAAAGTTTACAACTTCAATAACGCCGAGCTACCAGCCGGCATAATCAACTTCGTCGGAGACGCAGAAGGTGAAGCCCGGTGTATACCCTTCCGGCTGCTCAAAGTAATGTGGGCTGTACGCCCTTCTCTTCGTCAAGACTGGAGCCAACCCTGGTTCAGAATCATTAACCCTCCAGTTCAAGCCACCACGGGATCTGGGGACAGCGCTTTCTACACCATCCGACATATCCAAGCGCTGAACCAAGAAATTCCTTTCACCGATTTGGCAGCTGAAGACTTCCATTCGTTACGAGGACGCTACGCCATGGAGCTCATCTGTGACAGAAGATATTTCAACGATCCGACTATGTCACCAGATGATGTTCCAAGGTATCTCTATTCAACTGTACAACGTCGACAACGGCGACCCTTCCGCCAAATTCTGAAAGAGTCTGAACAACACAAGTCGCCAGAAGAAGATACCAGCAAGAACGATCCTGCTTACACCACTAAACCAACTTTTCTTGATTTTGATCGCGATTCTTGCAAAGGTCTCACCGACCTTTAAATGTGCATCATCATGGCGAATCTCTCCGCAGAAAAAGATGGCATAGTATTCATGTCTCAAGACATTATCGTGATGGCCGATTCACTGCGAGAGACTTTGCAAGATAAGGGGCAACTTTCTGTCAGTCTCATGACAGCTTACCAGTCTCAGATTGGCCAACATAATCCAGATACATACATGGCGTCCCCATACATGAAGGATGATCTACTCAAACTCAAAAACTTCAGCACAACGGAAGCGTTGATCGCATATCTCCAACATACAACGTCGAAGTTCATCATGTTACCAATCCTGCATCAAGAGCACTGGATTCTTCTGGCAACTAACCTCCAAGACGGAACAACTACAATATACAACAGTTCCGACAGCCAGTTCAACGCCCGACAATGACACTACGTCGTAACGCCTAAGACGCCAACAGAAGAAACGGCAAAAGAGTGCGCTGCGAAATTAATAGAGCTTCTGAGTCAGCACACTAAGGCATACAGCAAAGAACACTTCAATCGCCCCGCCTTCTGCCACAAATGCCCCCAGCAAATACGACAATCCAACGACTGCGGCTTCCACGTCCTCTACTGGATGTACACCATAATCGTTCTCCAAAGACCAGTGGAGGAAATGACTGACGTGGACTACCACGCCTTACGTGGGCAGTTCGCATCTACACTACTCCGTTCTCCAGGGGCAAACGAAAATCTACCTTAACCTGCAGCCCTTGTTCTAATGATTTCTCAACCTATCACTTTGCCACTCTGGGGACAGAGTGTGTGATAAGTTAGGGGGGGATACATTAGACAAGGGCTAGGTATCAACTTCTATACTTCCTTTTTCCATACATTTCTTCATTCTTAAAAATTTTTTTTTTTACAATTCTTTAAGTCTTAATTCTTTTCACAATTCTTTTTCAAAAATAGTCACCTCAACTAACCCTAGAATCATGTTAGTCTCTGCAAGTAAATAGCACTCAGACATCAAATGGCGATTTATCAATTTCCACCTACTATGGATCCCGTATTGTTGCTTCAATTCTTTATCTGACTCTCCACAGGCCAAAATCAGGGCAGAAATAAGCCGAGATCTCGAGGATGAGAGGGAAATTAGGCAACTTCCGAATCAAAAAGTTCTGCAAGTGGACCACAAACCAAATAAGTGCATGCTGAAAAACTTTAAGAACAGCTTTCCTCTCTTCAAAATAAAAGAGGCTTGGCCGCCCAAAATAAATCCTCATTCCAAAACCCAAGCCTGTGAGTTTTTGAATAAAAGCCAGAGAGACGAATAAAATCATGAGAGTTGTGCCACGCATAAGGACCTATATGAAGAACTGATAAAGGGCTCACCCGGCTGGCACATTCCGCTGCCCTCACAAAGGAAGATGTGCCGCGTCCGGTAGTGAAACCCTAAAAGTTCCAAGTATATGAAAAGGCTCATAAAGGACTTGCCCGGCCGGTACATTCAGCTGCCCTCATAAAGGCAGATGTTTCGTGCCCGGTAGTGAGATCCTAAACAGCATAGACAGCCCCTCCCCCACTCGAAGGGGAGCTACACTTCAAAGCCTTTAGCCAACCCTCATACCCTCTCTAGATTCCAGTAGGTTTCCAGAGAGGTATAAAGTTGATTAGAGTCAACGGCATGCACAAAATAAATGTGGTCCCAAGGCAAATTTTGAGATACGGAAAAACCCTGAGATCCAAGCAACTCTTGAAATCCAAAAGAATCAAGGCATGCAATAAGCCTCGATATGACCTCTGGGGAACTCAGGTCAAGAATTGAAGCAAGAGTATGGAGACCCTAATTAAGATCGCCTCGCCATTTCATGTCTCAGCTCTATCTAACTTGAGGACAAGCTAGACTCTAAGTTAGGGGGGTGATAACCTCCAATTTTAGTAGTTTATCTTAGTCTTTTTCTTTAGTTTTCTATACTCTTTTTACGTTTATACGGTACATAAACCTAATTTTACCCCTTTTTGTAAATACATCATCAAACTAACTTTTTCCTTTTACACTTGCAGAAAAAGCACAAAAAAATCATAAAAGAATAAACCAACCTCAAGGCTGAGTGAAGTCAAACGGTCCCGAGACCGCATGAAGCCAAACGGTCCCAAGACCGCATGGAGTTCAAACGGTCCCGAGACCGCATGAAGCCAAACGGTCCCAAGACCGCATGGAGTTCAAACGGTCCTGAGAACGCATGAAGCCAAACGGTCCCAAGACCGCATGGAGTTCAAACGGTCCCGAGACCGCATGAAGCCAAACGGTCCCAAGACCGCATGGAGTTCAAATGGTCCCGAGACCGCATGAAGCCAAACGGTCCCAAGACCGCATGGAGTTCAAACGGTCCCAAGACCGCATGGAGTTCAAACGGTCCCAAGACCGTTTGACGCCAAACGGTCTCAAGACCGTTTGACGCCAAACGGTCTCAAGACCGTTTGACGCCAAACGGTCTCAAGACCGTTTGACGCCAAACGGTCTCAAGACCGTTTGACGCCAAACGGCCTCAAGACCGTTTGAACCCAAACGGTCTCCAGACCGTTTGACCTCACTCAAGGCCTATAAATAAGACTTCAAGGGCCATCCCTGAGGAGAGTCCAGACGTCCAGAGGCTGCCTCTCTAGTACCAGAACAACTCCATCCACCGCCCGAGGCTGCCAGTCTGAGACTCACGTTCCATTACAAAGCTACCTTCTCTCTCATCAACAAAGAAGGTGAGAGGAGAAGATCCGTCGTCAAGCAAGCCGTGAAGGGTGGAGATCGTTGCTCTCTCCACCAAGGGTTCAACCTTCTCTCCTCAGTGGAGATGATGTTCTTTCTATCTCTTCTTGCCTCCTCCTTTGTTGCTCCCTCTATGAGGAGCGAGTAGTTCCATCCACTGGGGCGCGGGGACTAGCCCCGCTGCCCATGTCTTGTACTTTGTACTAAAAAGATGTTATCCTTTCATTTTAATACTAAATCGTTTCATACATGCTTGAATGATGGCCACGTTCTTGTATGCATCTATTGTCTTTTGTTGTGGTTTGTCTACGACCGCTCTCGAGACTCGAATACCGATTTAGTGTTGGTTTCTGGTGTGTGTATCCACCACGCATCCGTTTCGGTGTCTAGGAGTGTATCTCAAAGAGTGGAGTAAACTCACTATCATCCGTTGCACTTCCATCTGTATGGAAGTAACCTTGGTAAGTCGAGGAACACGCTTTGCGAGGGGAATGATGTAAAGCATGTGACCATTTGATCGGAAATGGCTGGCGTTGCAACAGTCCCGCACTTCTCGTAGCTAGGTTATCCGAATAGGAGACTAGGCCTACAAAGATACTATTCGATTTGATAATTATCGCTCGCTTGTTAGTTTTAGATGCACGTTTCATGAGGTTGAGTAAGATTCTCTCTTTGGAAGACTACATATCTTCATTGACACGTAGAAATGTACCGAATGAGAGCTACTTAACCCTTGAAGGATGCGATGCATTGCTCTTGTCTTATATGGGCATCGGTCTTGTGGAACATCGAAGGATGCAATGCATCGCTCTTGTCTTACGAGGCATCGGTCTTGTGGAACATCCTTGGATGCAATGCATCGCTCTTGTCTTATAAGGCATCGGTCTTGTGGAACATCCATGCATCTGGCTTATAAGTCTTGCTTGCTTAGTACATATACAATGCATGTGTAGCTGTGGTAAATACCTGCTTAACCCCAGTGATTCATCATCATTTGTTAAATCTTAGTTTTACTTGCTTTATTTACTTTTCATGCTTTAGTCTAAAAACCAATCAAAATCCAACCTTTTGATATAAGTGCCAATTAGTAAAATAACTAAGTGAAGTGTTGTACGTTTTCCATCTTGTTGCTTGCAACAAGACCGTTGTCTTTTGGGTTCGATCCTAAATCTGTACTATGATAAGGCTTCCATACTCTTATGGGGTTGGAGTTGTTATCTAAGCACCAGTTCTAGGTAAACCTAGGGAAGACATCAATCCTCTCTAGGGTTTTTGGTGATAGAATTCTGGGACTCCCATTGGAAGACTGAAAATCTTTTGGTGTAAGTCCTAGCTCCATCATACACCATCACCTCTCTGTTTTCCTCCCTGTTCGCCTCTGTAGCTATGGCGAACGACTCATAAAAACAAGATTAACTAATGCGGAAGCATATGATTAACAACGGAATTACTGAAAATCACTAAAAATTAAAACTTTTTGCAAGGAGATCCATTCTCAAGAAAACTCTTTCAATAAGAACCATCATATCACATTCACATCCTGGTTCACATAGTACATTCTATGTACCATTTCTTCACGAGAAATATATATACATCATTTGCTTTATCAAATGCTCAAGTAACAAAATCCTCGAGGCATCATGCCAAAATCTCAGATCGATTATAAAAACACCATTACTGATTCCTAGGACCTAAGAGTATAGAGACGACACATAGGACTCTATTTACATATATAGAAGCCTTGACCAGTATCTCCACCTTAGGATCTACTCTTGTCCTTGTTGTTGTTGTTGCTCTTCCCTTTTTATGGGGTTTCTGTCTCTACCTCATCCGCGTCCACCTAAAAATGTTGGATTCCACAGTGGTGAGACAATTATAATATTGCCCCAATGAGAGATATAACTCTCTTCCGAAAACATTGTTATTATAGTTTAATAGAAATAAACTGAACAGTGGAATCATATATTCAACAGCAGATAGTTCAATATCTATGTAGATTAGAGAAACATTTCTATTCAAGCATTTAAGCTAAAACTTGATAAAGCAGCATGTCTCTTATTTAATAAGGAGTTGAAGAACATATATAACATTTATGTATCTAGAACATGCTAAGTAGAATAACATCAATCAATGATTCTCGTATTTCAATCTTATGCAAATACGCTACAAGGCTGATTACGTTTTACAAACATTCTTAAGCTTATGCCCTGAGGAGATGAGATATACCTCTCATACTCCAACCGACCAAGATTACGTAAAGCATCAGTACCACACAAGATCAATGGGAGAGACGGATTCCATGACCTCATCTGTCTCGGTCAGTATGAGACTACTGTGGCAGAGACATCATGTGTCAGACTGCAATTAGCTTGACAGGGTATATTGGCATCTTTGCTATAGAGTTATAGCCCATAGCATATACTCTCTTCAGGGTTATGGCCCGTAGTTAATGTCTGGTATATATATATTGAGGAGTTATGGCCCGCAGCCATACTCTTATTGGGGTATGGTCCGAAACCAATCTCGTACATAGGACATAGCCCCTAGCCATTCCTATAGGGCATAAGGATATATTTGCCCAATTACCCCCACATATTCAAAAATATGTGTTCCGAGTAAAACTCATTTCACGATTCAGCTAATTCTTACACTGATGGATCTTTGGTCGGGGCAACTACATTCTATGGTTTCACTTGATTAATTAAGTACATTATCATATTCTTTTAGCATCAGCCAAGTTTTCAAACATAACTTATTAGAACAATTGCTACAAAGAAACATGTACTATTTTCATCAATTACTTCTCAGTCTTTATAAGACATTGGGATCTCAGTCCCTCATTTCAATATTGGGAATTATCATCCCTTCACAATCTTAATACCATAATTATATGGATTTGGGTATTTAAACCCTTAGCTCATCACTGAGCATTGTTACCACTTTTTCAGGTAAATATCACCTTCAAGTCATTTGACCAAGGTAAACATGATACTTTGCTACACAAGCATCTCTTATGGCACTTGAGGCTCATTAACTCTCTTGTTACCATTTACTAAGCAACAAGGTATATTATTGCAAACAAGGCCCAATGAATAATTTCAATGAATAAAGCATCATAGCTCATACATGGCTATGTTCATCATCTCAGGATACATGCATGGTTAGCATACATGATAACAGCTATATCAATTATATTTTAGTTCCATGCTATTCAAGGTTAACACCACTATTCCCTTACAAGGGTTAGGGTTTCCCATTTCATGTCAATTAGGGTTACTCATTCCCTTTGCATAATTAGGACCAATGATTTATCATTTCATTGTCCAAGGTTAGAGTTTCATGTTGTATAATATAACCCAGAATTAGGGTTTCACATACATTCACCCTATTTTAGAATTAGGGTTTACCATTCACATCACATCAGGATTATCATATACTAGCACCCAATTTAGGGTTAGGTTTTACTATTCCTCCCAGTTAGGGTTTCATATTCCATTACCCATAATTAGGGTTTACTATTCATCCTAATTAGGGTTTATCATCAGGATACCCTGAATTAGGGTTACTCATGTCATTACCCTACATTCATATCACATCATCCTCCTAGTTTAGGGTTTCACTCAACTTGCCCTAAATTAGGGTTTGAATTCATTAATCAACTCAATTATGGTTTTATGATCTCTTTATCAATGATCATACCCTAATTGTATATCTCATCATTTTGATTATTTTAGACTTAATTGCTACATGATTATCATTCATGTATGAATCTTTCTCTCTCATCCTACTCAGGATGTCCACTACTCAATTCTTGATTAGATTGAGCCTACTCTTTATTCAAATACATGCATTTATGGTTAGCATGATGTATTGAATTATTACATCATTATGCATCAATAATTAATCCCACTAAGGGTATCAATCATCTAAGTACATCAATTCTCCAAAAGATTTGATCAATTGAACCTTCAATTATATTAGGGATCCAAAAGAATTGACCAATTACACTTTCAAATACATTAGGTGATCAATTGGATTAACCAATTAAATCTTCAAATGCATTAGGTATCCAAATAGATTAACCATATTGAACCTTCAATTGTATGAGATGTCTAAATGGATTAACCATGTTTATCTTCAAAATATTTAATTACTCAGACCCTAAACATTCTTAGTTCTCATAATTCAATTGGTAGAAAACCATTTACGTAAATTGCCCTTGAAACCAATTGGACAAGAAAGATGTTGAAACCGAATGAACTTTGGGTCTCCAAATGGTTTGAGACCGTTTGGACCCAAATGGTCTTGAGACTGTTTGGGCTCAAACGGTCTTAAGACCGTTTGGTCCAAACCATCTCAAAACCGAATGGACCAAAAAGTCCTTTCAACACGTACACCAAACCACCTCAAAACCGAATGGACCAAAAAGTCCATTCAACACGTACACGATTGACCGACCTAAATCGCGCGTCCAGAAATGGAGGCGGATTTGAGGTAGTCGAGCTTTTACATTTATAACCCGAAACCTTCTAGGCCCCCGCAACTTTTCTTACGGGGTCAAAGTAGATACACAGGGTCGAACACAGGGACAAGGGTGGTAGTGTTGAGAATTCAGAATTGACACACTACACTCTGGCAAGGATAAGAGATGATAAAATTCCCAAAAGGGAACAGCAGAACAAGATCGATAAAACAAAAGAAAACCCTATCTCCAAATGGAGCTATGAGAAAGATTAAGGTTCTAGGAATTTATCAGTTTTTAGGGGGTTTCAAGCAACAGAAACAGAGAGATAATACTAAAGCTAAAGCAAGGTACCAAGAAGAAAACTTTGGTAAAACAAGCGGCAACAGAAACATCATGTACCCCTCCTCTCAGAGCGGGTACCTATAACCAAGCATCAACACCCCTCTCGAGGTTGTTGGACTTAAATTAGAGCGGAAAGGTTACTAAAGCAACTCTGATTCCGGGCACTCTCGTACTCCAGAATCGGACTAAACACTAGAGCCACAACACCTCTCTCAAGGCTGTTGCGATGGGAAAACACGATTCGGTAGCTAATCGAAACGCGATCCGAACATACAAGCTAAAGTTCAGATGTTAAAACATAGCAATCATCCAATAAAAGTACCAAACATAGAGCAGCAGATAATTAAACTCTTCGATTTCTATAGACAAATAAAGGTCTGATTACATTGCATAAGTAAAAGAAGTAAATGACTGAAATAATAAAGATAAATGTCGCCTTTCTTGATGTAGAAGGATGACAGACTACAGCGGACCATCCAGCTCGATACCGGGCAGGACCCTAGCCTGATACAATCGTGTCGGGCGGCACACCCTCTCAGGCGACACACCGTGATGGGAAGATTGCATCATGCCAGGACCCTTGCCCGATACGGTCATGTCAGGCGGCACCCTCTTAGGTGACACGCCATGACGCGTGATGCATATCGGGGTTCGATATCGTGTTGGGCTAGAGAGATGCTCCTAGTATCGGTCACTTATGTCGTGGATCCTTGTCGGCCGATATCGGCCTGCAGTGTCGCCCGGGGCGACCCTAAGTGAACCATTCCCTCCCTCTTGGGATGGGAAATGCTCACCTAGAATCTCCCGGCACGAACATAGAGGCACGATACACTAGCTCTTTGCAGCTTTCCTGAGGTGACTTGCGCAGGGTTCCCACCCCCTTTTTGGCTTCCTATAGCTGCTATTTATAGGCAGCAGTTGGGGGAAGTTATGGTGCTCAGGGCACCACGTGTCCTCCTTATCATCACGGAAATTGTGGACGACTGATATCAGTATCGCCCAGCACAAGGATTTCAGTTGTTGGTCATCGTGGCGAGTGGCGCCTGCCGGTGGGTGGCCGGTATCGCGTGACACGTTTGAGTTGTCGTGGCGAGCTCGGCTCCCTGTCGGGAAAAGAGGCGTGTCGTCCGACGGTTCCTTCTTACGTGGCATCCTCACGTCGTGCGTCGATGTGTTGTGCTACCCTGTCGGGCAGTGAGCGTATCGGCCATCTAGAAGGCCGATGCAGGTGGAACTTGTTTGTGGGCCGGAATGGCCTTATTGAGGATAAATGAGTCCAAAATGGAGGAAAACTCTGCAAAAGATGAAAATAATTAATTAAGAGCGTCATTTGGCCAATTATTGCAAAAGTACATATAAAAGGAGAGGAAAACAATTAAAAGGGCAGTTTTGATAACAAAATAAGGGTCAAAAACATCACAAAAATTGGTGTTATCAACTCCCCCAAACTTAGCATTTTGATTGTCCTCAATCAATATTTAAATTTTTATTTTGTGATCCTCCTTCTTGCGCGGCGTAGCTTTCAGGACAAGAGGTAAGACAAGTATCGCAACGTCTTTAGAGATAATACTGCCCCACTACGAACAAAATACCTTGCATTCCTGCCTTATTATTTCAATAAAAAATTTCTCTACAGCTTCAGCGAGACTTTGGTGTATGATTCTGAAGTTATCTTTCACACCAAATAGCTTTAGGGGTAGAAAGTTGTGTGTTGGGTAAGGCTAAGGCTTTTTGGGTTTTTCTTCTTGTTTCC
This sequence comes from Alisma plantago-aquatica, assembly GCA_963693085.1. Classification (NCBI taxonomy): domain Eukaryota; kingdom Viridiplantae; phylum Streptophyta; class Magnoliopsida; order Alismatales; family Alismataceae; genus Alisma; species Alisma plantago-aquatica. The sequence goes on from OY856409.1 coordinate 1,572,912,836, forward strand.
CATCAGTCCATCCAGGTAAGGGTCCGTTAGCGGGCGAGTGGTCCCTGCAGTCCAAGACAGTTGGCTTTAGAGTAGTGATTTCACATCCTACGTACCACTGCCCCGGATCTACCATGCCTAAACATGGGTACTTTTGGAAAAAAAAAGTGTGTATATATATTTTTTCCTTTTCTTTTATTGGGCACAACTCTCATGCTTTAATTCACTCTCATAAGGTTGCTTTCTCTTTTTTGGGATTTTTGTTGGGTAAGGGAAAACAAGAGGGATCTTTGTTGTTTGGGCAGCTTTTTCCTTCTCCATACTCGTCTCTTAGCTGTTGCGAGATTATTCATTTTTTTTCGAAATTTTTGGCGTGGAAATTCATAGTCTTTTATCATTTGAGGCTGCATTATCATATAGACATAACAAAACTTGCATCTCATTGGGCACATAGAAAACAAGCTGGCAAGAAGTAGTATCAGGTTTTTACTAATATAGTGATTTGTACATAGATATGAAGATAAGATAGACAAAAAATTTCAAAATTTTTATATGAGCATGGCATTGCATACGAGCATGGGTACAAACACATGATATAGGAGAAGAATGAAATGACACAAAGGGTGGAGGTGAAGAAGAAAATTTTTATACCTCCCTCACTGGTACATGGGTACCCCCCCCCCCAAACTTACTCCACTCTCTGTCCCAGAGTAGTGAAGAGGACAGGGTGAGGTCATGTTGGCCCAGTGAAGGTTAGCTGGTGGTTGCGCTTGTGCCTTGGAGAAGCTGCAATACATTCTCCTTATTTGTAGTCTCCATTTTCTTTCCCAGCTAGATGCAGCCGGAACAAGTGCAAAGCTCTCAAGAAGGAAGCGCAAGGCCCGTGCAGATTATGCCAATGATAACCGGCCTATCGTAGACAGAGATCTCTTGAAAACACTTGTGGAAACTATATAAGAAGAAATAAAAATTTAAATATTATTAGCCCGGCACGAAAAGCAAAAGGAGATACATGCTTGATACGCCGCGTGAAAAACTAAAAACAAGGCGAAGAAAAAGCGATTGGTGGGTAAAACATCATTGGCATAGGAGTAAATCCCCGGCCTCAGATAGTATTACTCCTCAATGCTTCATAAATTGGTGGCGGTGGCCCATAAAACAGAAGAGTCAGTACGCTCGGCACGTGCTCTGACTCGGGCCTTATTACAGTCCATAATGTTTGTTTTACAAGGAAGAAAAATGCATCCTACTTTAGGGAAGAAATAAAACTCGGGCTACCTCCTGAGGAGCACTGAAGTTTGCGTCGCCATCTCGACCGGTGTAGGGTCTTCATCTTCAGCCTTCGACAGTACCCATATCCTGCAAGTTGATCTCTGCCCTCCTGACGAAAACTTCATCTTCATAGTATCTCTTTACTCTGTGTCCATTTACTTGAAAGACTTTGGTCGGATCGTCTTTGTCGTAAAGCTCCATCATTCCTGATGGGTATATCTTCGATACCGTGAATGGTCCCGACCATCTCATTTGTAGCTTCCCAGGAAAAAGATGAATGGAGGACTTGAATAATAAAACTTTATCCCCTTCGCTTACATCTTTTCTCCTTAGGTGGGCGTCATGCCACACCTTTATCCTTTGTTTGTAGATTTTTGCATTCTCATAAGCGTTCATCCTCGACTCTTCAAGCTCTTGAAGCTGCAAAAATCTCTTTTCCCCTGCTTTCTCAAGGTCCATCTTTAAGAATTTGATTGCCCAAAGGGCCTTGTGTTCCAGTTCCAGAGATAGATGGCAGGATTTTCCGTAGATCAGCTTGTAGGGGGTGGTCCCAATGGGCATTTTGTAGGCAGTCTTGTAGGCCCAAAGTGCGTCGTCAAGCTTCATAGACCAGTCCTTCCTCATTCGGCTGATAGTTTTTTCCAGTATCTGCTTAATTTGTCTGTTTGAAACCTCTACCTGCCCCGAAGTATGTGGGTGGTAGGTTGTAACGATCTTGTGCTTAACTCCGTACTTTTGCAGGAGTGCTTCGAACTGTCTCTCTCTGAAATGCGACCCTCCGTCGCTTATTACAGTGTGTGGTACACCAAACTGAGGAAAAATCGTCTTCTCGAATAGCTTGATTACTGACTTGGTGTCACATGTTTGGGTTGCTACGGCTTCTAACCACTTCGATACATATTCCACTGCCACTAGTATGTATTGATACCCCCTGGATGGAGGAAACGGCCGCATGTAATCAATCCCCCACACGTCGAAGATTTCTACTTCAATCCAACTTGCCATCGGCATTTCATTCCTCCGCCCTATATTTCCTGTTGATTGGCATTCTTTACAGACTTTTACAAACTGGGCAGCATCCTTGAATAAGGAGGGCCAGTAGAATCCTGATTGTAGCACTTTTGTAGTAGTTCTTTCGCTACCCAGGTGTCCACCGTAGGGGGAGGCGTGGCACTTTCTCAGAATGTTCGCAGTTTCTTCCTCTGGGATGAACCTCCTGTATAGATTGTCAGTGCATCTTATAAAAAGGAGAGGATCATCCCAATAGTAATTTTTAACATCCGCGAACAGCTTCTTTTTCTGATTATAGGTGATGTCAGGAGGCAGTTCTCCACAAACAAGATAGTTGCAGATATCTGCAAACCTAGGTAAGTCTTCTTCTTTTGCTTCAGCCAACATAAGAGCCTCATCGAAATAGTTGTCCTTGATCGGCGGTCCTCCCTGTTCTTCAGCTACGATCCTCGATAAGTGGTCGGCGACCACATTTTCTGCACCCTTCTTGACAATAATCTCATGGTCGAACTCTTGCAGCAATATGGCCCACCTCAACAGTCTAGGCTTTGTGTCTTTCTGAGCTTCGTTCAACGTGCGACTAGCGCAGCAGATCAGTGGTGCTTTTTATCTTTCTTCTGCCACAGGACTGCTCCTACCGCATAGTCGCTAGCGTCGCACATCAGCTCGAACAGTAAATCCCAATCTGGCGCTTGGAGGATGGGTGGTGATACTAAAGCGTTCTTCAAAGCCTAAAAAGCATTGAGACAGTCATCAGAGAAAACAAATTCAGCATCCTTTACCAGAAGATTGGACAATGATTTTGAAATCTTTGAGAAGTCCTTTATAAATCTTCGGTAGTAGCCGGTGTGCCCGAGGAATCTCCTCACTCCTATCACGGACTTCGGTGGAGGAAGCTTAGATATTGCTTCAACTTTGCTTGTGTCCACCTCGATGCCACGCCTTGAGATCTTATGCCCCAGAACGATTCCCTCTCGTACCATAAAATGGCACTTTTCCCAGTTTAAAACCAGGTTGTTCTCCTCGCATCTTTGCAGAACCAAGGACAGATTCTTCAGGCAGGTATCGAAGTCATTTCCATAGACTGAAAAATCGTCCATAAAAACTTCTACGATATCTTCTAGAAAATCTGAAAACATTGATAGCATGCATCTTTGGAATGTGGCGGGAGAATTGCAGAGTCTGAAGGGCATCCTTCTGAAAGCATAAGTGTCGTAGAGTCAGGTGAATGTTGTCTTCTCCTGGTCGTCGGGCAGGATGGGTACCTGATAAAATCCTGAAAAGCCATCAAGGAAATAGAAAAGGTCATGGTGCGCTAATCTTTCAAGAACCTGGTCAATAAAAGGTAGCGGAAAATGATCTTTTTTGTAGCCTGGTTTAGCTTTCTGTAATCGATGCACATTCTCCATCCGGTGACAGTCCTAACCGCCACCTTGTCGCCCTTTTCTCCTTTTACCACTGTCATCCCGCCCTTTTTGGGTACTACGTGGATCAGACTTACCCAATTACTATCGCTGATTGGGTAAATGATTCCCGCATCCCTTAGCTTGATTACCTCTTTCTTGATGACTTCCTTGAGCATCTGATTCAGCTTCCTCTGGGGTTGAGCTACATGTTTGGCAGATTCTTCCAGATTGATGTGGTGCATGCATAAGGCGGGGCTAAGGCCTTTGATGTCTTCCACCGAATATCCTATAGCCTACCGGTGGAGTCTCAACTCCTCAAGAAGTTTGTCCAGATGGTTTCTTGAAAGGTTGGCATTGACGATGACAGGGTTTCTTTCTTCTTCATCTAAGAACTCATATTTCAGACCTTTAGGCAACGGTTTCAACTCATACCTTGCTCTGGATGCCTTCACTTGAGGCTCTCCCTCGAGGGAGGCAAACTTCACATACTCCACCACCTCATCCTCTTCGTGCAGATCATCATCAGACCGGTCAAAAAGGTCGAGATACTTCGCAACTTCTGGGTTTTCGAAGTCGGAATCCTGACAGCTTAAAGCCCTCACAAGGGGGTCCACTATCTGGATGTCCTCTTCTATCTCCTCACAGATTTTATCATAGATGTCCGCAAAGCATGCGGATTCTGACAGGGAAGGACCTTTCATTACCTCCTTCAGCTTTAAGTCCAGATGATCGTTTCCGACCTCAGTGTGATAATCCCCTCCGAGACATCGATCAACGCCCTTCCTGTTTCCAGAAAAGGACGTCCAAAGATGATCGAGCAGTGGGGGTCTTCCACTGTGTCAATGACAACTATGTCACAAGGAATGAAGAAATTACCAACCCTGATCGACACATCTTCAACAACGCCGACAGGTCTTTTGAAGATATGGTCCGCCACTTCAATCCTCATATTGGTTTGAACCATGTCGGTTAAACCCAACCTTTGAGCGAAGCTCAGGGGCATGAGGCTTATGCTTGCCCCTAAGTCGGCAAGACCTTTTCTCTCGATGTTGTCCCCGATGGAAAACGTGATCGTAAAAGCTCCAGGGTCTCTTGATTTGTTTGGCAGCTCAGGCTTCACGACGGCTGAGGAAGCAGATGCTAGGTGCGCGGTCTCAACCCTTCCTCCTCTTCTTTCCTTCGTGATAAGATCCTTGAGGAACTTGGCATAGGTCGGCATCTCTTCCAAGGCTTCAAGAAAGGGAACTTCAAGATGCATCTTACTGATCGATTCCATGAACCTTTCGTGACGCTTTTTCATATTTGCCTTTATCAGTTTATACGGGAACGATATCCTGCGAGCATAAGGATTCCTCCCACCAGGTAGCTCATCGGAAGACTTTTGTGCAGGCTCTCGAGCTTCTGCTTGCCTACCTTCATCCTCTACTGGAGTTGCACCCTCAGGCCTTGGCTCAGGCTCTGGTCTGGCTCCATCAGTGCACTCCACCGTCTTCCCAGATCTTAGTACTGCCATTCTGGCAGTTTCAGGGTAGGAGAGTGTCGTTCCTGCAGGGTCCTTCATAAGAGCGGCCATCTGGGCCAACCGTCGATCGACCTCGCACTGGCACATCTGCAAACTTGCCATCTAGTGTTGCATGGAATTCAGAGCTCCAGGGTTGGGAAGCACACCCTGCACCAACTGGTTGATGATAGTGTCTTGTCTTTTTATGAAAGTGAAAAGTTGACCAACCAAGTTAGGTTGGTGCGAACTCTCATCTTGGCCTTGACGTTTACCCTCTGAAAGAGATTGCTCATAGCGAGACATGGTGTCAGAGCTCAGTGGAACAGGTCACCGTTCTTCAGAGTTCCTGAAATGGCACGAAAAATCAAGTTTAGGAAATCGAATTATTTATTTTAGGCAAAGAATAATTAATAATAACCAAAGGAAAGAAAAGAGTGTTGTCAAGCTCATTTCTAAGTTTGAGGCACGAGAGTGTAGTTAGTGGATTCGGTTTTGTCAACAGTACCATTTTGCGTTATCCCCGACAACGGCGCCAAAAAGTTGACCGGCCTAAATCACGCGTCCAGAAATGGAGGCGGATTTGAGGTAGTCGAGCTTTTACATTTATAACCCGAAACCTTCTAGGCCCCCGCAACTTTACTTACGGGGTCAAAGTAGATAGACGTGGTCAAACACACGGACAAGGGTGGTAGTGTTGAGAACTCGAAATCGACACGCTACACTCCGGCAAGGATGAGAGATGATAAAATTCCCAAAAGGGAATAGCAGAACAAGATCGATAAAACAAAAGAAAACCCTATCTCCAAATGGCGCTACGAGAAAGATTAAGGTTTTAGGAATTTATCAGTTTTTAGGGGGTTTCAAGCAACATAAACAGAGAGATAATACTAAAGCTAAAGCAAGGTACCAAGGAGAAAACTTTGGTAAAACAAGTGGCAGCAGAAACATCTTGTACCCCTCCTCTCAGAGAGGGTACCTCTAACCAAGCATCAACACCCCTCTCGAGGTTGTTGAACTTAAATTAGAGCGGAAAGGTTACTAAAGCAACTCTGATTCTGGGCACTCTCGTACTCTAGAATCGGACCAAACACTAGAGCCACAACACCTCTCTCAAGGTTGTTGCGACGGGAAAACACGATTCGATAGCTAATCGAAACGCGATCCAAACATACAAGCTAGAGTTCAGATGTTAAAACATAGCAATCATCCAATAAAAGTACCAAACATAGAGCAGCAGATAATTAAACTCTTCTATTTCTATAGACAAATAAAGATCTGATTACATTGCATAAGTAAAAGAAGTAAATGACTGAAATAATAAAGATAAATGTCGCCTTTCTTGATGTAGAAGGACGAAAGACTACAGCGGACCATCCAGCCTGATACCGGGCAGGACCCTGGCCCGATACAATCGTGTCGGGCGGCACACCCTCTCAGGCGACACGCCGTGATGGGAAGATTGCATCGTGTGAGGACCCTTGCCCGATACGATCATGTCGGGCGGCACCCTCTCAGGTGACACGTCGTGACGCACGATGCGTATCGAGGTTCGGTATCATGCCGGGCTAGAGCGATGCTCCTAGTATCGGTCACTTATGTCGTGGATCCTTATCGGCCGATATCGGCCTGCAGTGTCGCCCGGGGCGACCCTAAGTGAACCATTCCCTCCCTCTTGGGATGGTAAATGCACACCTAGAATCTCCCGGCACAAACACAGAGGCACGATACACTAGCTCTTCACAGCTTTCCTGAGGTGACTTACGTAGGGTTCCCACCCCCTTTTCGGCTTCCTGTAGCTGCTATTTATAGGCAGCAGTTGGGGGAAGTTATGGTGCTCAGGGCACCACGTGTCCTCATTATCATCGCGGAAATTGTGGATGACCGATATCAGTATCGCCCGGCACAAGGATGTCGGTTGTTGGTCATCGTGGCAAGTGGCGCCTGCCGGTGGGTGGCCGGTATCGCGCGACACGTTTGAGTTGTCGTGGCGAGCTCGGCTCCCTATCGGGAAAAGAGGTGTGTCGTCCGACGGTTCCTTCTTGCGCGACATCCTCATGTCACGCGTTGATGTGTTGCGCTACCCTGTCGGGCAGTGAGCGTATCGGCCATCTGGAAGGCAGATGCAGGTGGAACTTGTTTGTGGGCCAGAATGGCCTTATTGAGGATAAATGATCCAAAATGGAGGAAAACTCTGCAAAAGATGGAAATATTGAATTAAGAGCGTCGTTTGGCCAATTATTGCAAAAGTACATATAAAAGGAGAGGAAAACAGTTAAAAGGGCAGTTTTGATAACAAAATAAGGGTCAAAAACATCACAAAAATTGGTGTTATCAACTCCCCCAAACTTAGCGTTTTGATTGTCCTCAATCAATATTTAAATTTTTATTTTGTGATGCTCCTTCTTGCGCGGCGTAGCTTTCTAGACAAGAGGTAAGACAAGTATCGCGACGTCTTTAGAGATAATACTGCCCCACTACAAACAAAATACCTTGCATTCCTGCCTTAATATTTCAATAAAAAATTTCTCTACAGCTTCAGCGAGATTTTGGTGTATGATTCTGAAGTTAGCTTTCACACCAAATAGCTTTAGGGGTAGAAAGTTGTGTGTTGGGTAAGGCTAAGGCTTTTTGGGTTTTTCTTCTTGTTTCCCATCAGTCCATCCAGGTAAGGGTCTATTAGCGGGCGAGTGGTCCCTGCAGTCTAAGCCAGTTGGCTTTAGAGCAGTGATTTCACATCCTACGTACCACTGCCCCGGATCTACCATGCCTAAAGATGGGTACTTTTGGAAAACAAGTGTGTATATATTTTTTTTCTTTTCTTTTATTACGCACAACTCTCATGCTTTTATTCACTCTCATAAGGTTGCTTTCTCTTTTTTGGGATTTTTGTTGGGTAAGGGAAAACAAGAGGGATCTTTGCTGTTTGGGTAGCTTTTTCCTTCTCCATACTCGTCTCTTAGCTATTGCGAGATTATTCATTTTTTTCGAAATTTTTGGCGTGGAAATTCATAGTCTTTTATCGTTTGAGGCTGCATTATCATAAAGACATAACAAAACTTGCATCTCGTTGGGCACATAGAAAACAAGTTGGCAAGAAGTAGTATCAGGTTTTTACTAATATAGCGATTTTGTACATAGATATGAAGATAAGATAGACAAAAATTTTCAAAATTTTTATATGAGCATGGAATTGCATACGAGCATGAGTAAAAACACATGATATAGGAGAAGAATGAAATGACACAAAGGGTGGAGGTGAAGAAGAAAATTTTTATACCTCCCTCACTGGTAAATGGGTACCCCCCCAAACTTACTCCACTCTCTGTCCCAGAGTAGTGAAGAGGACAGGGTGAGGTCATGTTGGCCCAGTGAATGTTAGCTAGTGGTTGTGCTTGTGCCTTGGAGAAGTTGTAATACATTCTCCTTATTTGCAGTCTCCATTTTCTTTCCCAGCTGGATGCAGCTGGAACAAGTGCAAAGCTCTCAAGAAGGAAGCGCAAGGCCCGTGCAGATTATGACAATGATAACCGGCCTATCGTAGACAGAGAGCTCTTGAAAATACTTGTGGAAACTATATAAGAAGAAATAAAAAATTAAATATTATTAGCCCAGCACGAAAAGCAAAAGGAGATACATGTCTGATACACCACGTGAAAAACTAAAAACAAGGCGAAGAAAAAGTGATTGGTGGGTAAAACATCATTAGCATAGGGGTAAATCCCCGACCTCAGATAGTATTACTCCTCAATGCTTCATAAATTGGTGGTGGTGGCCCATAAAACAGAAGAGTCGGTACGTTCGGCACGTGCTCTGACTCGGGCCCTTATTACTATCCATAATGTTTGTTTTACAAGGAAGAAAAATGCATCCTACTCTAGGGAAGAAATAAAACTCGGGCTGCCTCCCGAGGAGCGCTGAAGTTTGTGTCGCCAGCTCAACCGGTGTAGGGTCTTCATCTTCAGCCTTCGACAGTACCCATATCCTGCAAGTTGATCTCTGCCCTCCTGACGAAAACTTCATCTTCATAGTACCACTTTACTCTGTGTCCATTTAATTGAAAGACTTTGGTCGGATCGTCTTTGTCGTAAAACTCCATCATTCCTGATGGGTATATCTTCGATATCGTGAACGGTCCCGACCATCTCGTTTGTAGCTTCCCAGGAAAAAGATGAATGGAGGACTTGAATAATAAAACTTTATCCCCTTCACTTACATCTTCTTAGGTGGGTGTCATGCCACACCTTCGTCCTTTGTTTGTAGATTTTTGCATTCTCATAAGCGTTCATCCTCAACTCTTCAAGCTCTTGAAGCTGCAAAAATCTCTTTTCCCCTACTTTCTCAAGGTCCATCTTTAAGAATTTGATTGCCCAAAGGGCCTTGTGTTCCAGTTCCAGAGGTAGATGGCAAGATTTTCCGTAGATCAGCTTGTAGGGGGTGGTCCCAATGGGCATTTTGTAGGCAGTCATGTAGGCCCAAAGTGCTTCGTCAAGCTTCATAGACCAGTCCTTCCTCGTTCGATTGATAGATTTTTTCAGGATCTGCTTAATTTGTCTATTTGAAACCTCTATCTGCCCTGAAGTCTATGGGTGGTAGGGTGTAACGATCTTGTGCTTAACTCTGTACTTTCACAGGAGTGCTTCGAACTGTCTCTCTCTGAAATGCGACCCTCCATCGCTTATTAGAGTGTGTGGTACACCGAACTGAGGAAAAATTGTCTTCTCGAATAGCTTGATTACTGACTTGGCGTCACATGTTTGGGTTGCTACGGCTTCTACCCACTTCGATACATATTCCACTGCCACTAGTATGTATTGATACCCCCTGGTTGGAGGAAACGGCCACATGTAATCAATCCCCCACACGTCGAAGATTTCTACTTCAATCCAACTTGCAATCCGCATTTCATTCCTATGCCCTATATTGCCTATTGATTGGCATTCTTTACAGACTTTTACAAACTGGGCAGCGTCCTTGAATAAGGAGGGCCAGTAGAATCCTGATTGTAGCACTTTTGTAGTAGTTCTTTCGCTACCCAGGTGTCCACCGTAGGGGGAGGCGTGGCACTTTCTCAGAATGTTCGCGGTTTCTTCCTCTGGGATGCACCTCCTGTATAGATTGTCAGCGCATCTTCTAAAAAGGAGAGGATCATCCCAATAGTAATTTTTAACATCCACGAACAGCTTCTTTTTCTGATTATAGGTGATGTCAGGAGGCAGTTCTCCACAAGTAAGATAGTTGCAGATATCTACAAACCAAGGTAAGTCTTCTTCTTTCGCTTCAGCCAACATAAGAGCCTCATCGACATAGTTGTCCTTGATCGGAGGTCCTCCCTGTTCTTCAGCTACGATCCTCGATAAGTGGTTGGCGACCACATTTTATACACCCTTCTTGTCGATAATCTCATGGTCGAACTCTTACAGCAATAAGGCCCACCTCAACAGTCTGGGCTTTGTGTCTTTCTGACCTTCGTCCAACGTGCGACTAGCGTAGCAGATCACGTGGTGCTTTTTATTTTTCTTCTACCACGGGACTGCTCTTACCGCATAGTCTCTAGCGTCGCACATCAGCTCGAATGGTAAATCCCAATCTGGCGCTTGGAGGATGGGTGGTGATACTAAAACGTTCTTTAAAGCCTGAAAAGCATTGAGACAGTCATCAGAGAAAACAAATTCAGCATCCTTTACCAGAAGATTGGACAATGGTTTTGAAATCTTTGAGAAGTCCTTTATAAATCTTCGGTAGTAGCTGGCGTGCCCGAGGAAGCTCCTCAACCCTGTCATGGACTTCAGTGGAGGAAGCTTAGATATTGCTTCAACTTTGCTTGTGTCCACCTCGATGCCACGCCTTGAGATCTTATGCCCCAGAACGATACCCTCTCGTACCATAAAATGGCACTTTTCCCAGTTTAAAACCAGGTTGTTCTCCTCGCATATTTGCAGAACCAAGGACAGATTCTTCAGGCAGGTATCGAAGTCCTTTCCATAGAGTGAAAAATCATCCATAAAAACTTCTATGATATCTTCTAGAAAATCTGAAAACATTGATATCATGCATCTTTGGAATGTGGCGGGAGCATTGCAGAGTCCGAAGGGCATCCTTCTGAAAGCATAAGTGTCATAGAGGTAGGTGAATGTTGTCTTCTCCTAGTCGTCGGGCAGGATGGGTACCTGATAAAATCCTAAAAAGCCATTAAGGAAACAGAAAAGGTCATGGTGCGCTAATCTTTCAAGAACCTGGTCAATAAAAGGTAGCGGAAAATGATCTTTTTTTGTAGCCTGGTTTAGCTTTCTGTAATCGATGCACATTCTCCATCCGGTGACAGTCCTAACTGCCACCTCGTCGCCCTTTTCTCCTTTTACCACTGTCATCCCGCCCTTTTTAGGTACTACGTGGATCAGACTTACCCAGTTACTATCGCTGATTGGGTAAATGATCCCTACATCCCTTAGCTTGATTACCTCTTTCTTGACGACTTCCTTGAGCATCTGATTCAGCTTCCTCTGGGGTTGAGCCAAAGGTTTGGCAGATTCTTCCAGATTGATGCGGTGCATGCATAAGGTGGGGCTAAGGCCTTTGATGTTTTCCACCAAATATCCTATAGCCTACCGGTGGAGTCTCAACTCCTCAAGAAGTCTGTCCAGCTAGTTTCTTGAAAGGTTGGCATTGACGATGACAGGGTTTCTTTCTTCTTCATCTAAGAACTCATATTTAAGACCTTTAGGCAACAGTTTCAACTCAGGCCTTGCTCTGGATGCCTTCCCTTGAGGCTCTCCCTCGAGGGAGGCATACTTCACATACTCCACCACCTCATCCTCTTCGTGCAGATCTTCGTCAGACCGGTCAAAAAGGTTGAGATACTTCGCAACTTCTGGATTTTCGAAGTCAGAATCCTGACAGCTTAAAGCCCTCGCAAGGGGGTCCACTATCCGGATGTCCTCTTCTATCTCCTCACAGATTTTATCTTAGCTGTTCGCAAAGCATGCAGATTCTGACAGGGAAGGACCTTTCATTGCCTCCTTCAGCTTGAAGTCCAGATGATCGTTTCCGACCCTCAGTGTGATAACCCCCTCCGAGACATCAATCAACACCCTTCCTGTTCCCAGGAAAGGATGTCCAAAGATGATCGGGCAGTGGGGGTCTTCCACTATGTCAATGACGACTATGTCGCAAGGAATGAAGAAATTACCAACCCTGATCGACACATCTTCAACAACGCCGACAGGTATTTTGAAGGTATGGTCCGCCAGTTCAATCCTCATATTGGTTCGAACCATGTCGGTTAAACCCAACCTTTGAGCGAAGCTCAGGGGCATGAGGTTGATGCTTGTCCCTAAGTCGGCAATACCTTTTCTCTCGACATTGTCCCCGATGGCAAACGGGATCATAAAAGCTCCAGGGTCTCTTCTTTTGTTTGGCAGGTCAGGCTTCACGACGGCTGAGGAAGCAGATGCTAGGTGCGCGGTCTCAACCCTTCCTCCTCTTCTTTCCTTCATGATAAGATCCTTGAGGAACTTGGCATAGGTCGGAATCTCTTCCAAGGCTTCAAGAAAGGGAACTTCAAGATGCAGCTTCCTGATCGATTCCATGAACCTTTCATGATGCTTTTTCAGATTTGCCTTTATCAGTTTATACGGGAACGGTAGCCTGGGAGCATAAGGATTCCTCCCACCAGGTAGCTCATCGGAATACTTCTGTGCAGGCTCTCGAGCTTCTGCTTGCCTACCTTCATCCTTTACTGGAGTTGCACCCTCAGGCCTTGGCTCAGGCTCTGGTCTGGCTCCATCAGTGCGCTCCACTGTCTTCCCAGATCTTAGTACTGCCATTCTGGCAGTTTCAGGGTAGGAGAGTGTCGTTCCTGCAGGGTCCTTCATCAGAGTGGCCATCTGGGCCAACCGTCGATCGACCTTGCGCTGGCGCATCTGCAAACTTGTCATCTGGTGTTGCATGGAATTCAGAGCTCCAGGGCTGGGAAGCACACCCTACGCCAGCTGGTTGATGATAGTGTCTTGTCTTTTTATGAAAGTGAAAAGTTGACCAACCAAGTTAGGTTGATGCGAACTCTCATCTTGGCCTTGACGTTTACCCTCTGAAAAAGATTGCTCATAGCGAGACATGGTGTCAAAGCTCGGTGGAACAGGTCACCGTTCTTCAGAGTTCCTGAAATGGCACGAAAAATCAAGTTTAGGAAATCGAATTATTTATTTTAGCCAAAGAATAATTAATAATAACCAAAGGAAAGAAAAGAGTGTTGTCAAGCTCATTTCTAAGCTTGAGGCATGGGAGTGTAGTTAGTGGATTCGAGTTTGTCAATAGTACCGTTTTGCGTTGTCCCCGGCAATGGCGCCAAAAAGTTGACCGGCCTAAATCACGCGTCCAGAAATGGAGGCGGATTTGAGGTAGTCGACCTTTTACATTTATAACCTGAAACCTTCTAGGCCCCCTAAACTTTGCTTACGGGGTCGAAGTAGATAGATGTGGTCAAACATAGGGACAAGGGTGGTAGTGTTGAGAACTCGAAATCGACATGCTACACTCCGACAAGGATAAGAGATGATAAAATTCCCAAAAGGGAACAGCAGAACAAGATTGATAAAACAAAAGAAAACCCTATCTCCAAATGGAGCTATGAGAAAGATTAAGGTTTTAGGAATTTATCAGTTTTTAGGGGGTTTCAAGCAACAGAAACAGAGAGATAATACTAAAGCTAAAGCAAGGTACCAAGGAGAAAACTTTGGTAAAACAAGCGGCAGCAGAAACATCTTGTACCCCTCCTCTCAGAGCGGGTACCTCTAACCAAGCATCAACACCCCTCTCGAGGTTTCTGGACTTAAATTAGAGAGGAAAGTTTACTAAAGCAACTCTGATTCCAGGCACTCTCGTACTCCAGATTCGGACCAAACACTAGAGCCACAACACCTCTCTCAAGGCTGTTGCGACGGGAAAACATGATTCGGTAGCTAATCGAAACACGATCCAAACATACAAGCTAGAGTTTAGATGTTAAAACATAGCAATCATCCCACAAAAGTACCAAACATAGAGTAGCAGATAATTAAACTCTTCTATTTCTATAGACAAATAAAGGTTTGATTACATTGCATAAGTAAAAGAAGTAAATGACTGAAATAATAAAGATAAATGTCGCCTTTCTTGATTTAGAAGGACGACGGACTACAGCGGACCATCCAGCCTGATACCGGGCAGGACCCTGGCCCGATACAATCGTGTCAAGCGGCACACCTTCTCAGGTGACACACCGTGATGAGTAGATTGCATCTTGCGAGGACCCTTGCCCGATACGATCATGTTGGGTGGCACCCTCTCAAGCGACATGCCGTGACGCACTATGCGTATCGGGGATCGATATCGTGCCAGGCTAGAGCGATGCTCCTAGTTTCGGTCACTTATGTCATGGATCCTTGTCGGCCGATATCGGCCAGTAGTGTCACCCAGGTCGACCCTAAGTGAACCATTCCCTCCCTCTCGGGATGGGAAAAGCTCACCTAGAATCTCCCGGCACGAACACAGAGGCACGATACACTAGCTCTTCGCAGCTTTCCTGAGGTGACTTGCACAGGGTTCCCACCCCCTTTTCGGCTTCCTATAGTTGCTATTTATAGGAAGCGGTTGGGGGAAGTTATGGTTCTCAGGGCACCATGTGTCCTCCTTATCATCACAAAAATTCTGGACGGCCGATATCAGTATCGCCCGACACAAGGATGTCGGTTGTTGGTCATCGTGGCGAGTGGCACCTGCCGGTGGGTGGCCGGTATCGCACGACACGTTTGAGTTGTCGTGGCGAGCTCGGCTCCCTGTCGGGAAAAGAGGCGTGTCGTCCGACGGTTCCTTCTTGCACGGCATCCTCACGTCGTGCGTCGATGTGTTGCGCTACCATATCGGGCAGTGAGCGTATCGGCCATCTGGAAGGCCGATGCAGGTGGAACTTGTTTGTGGGCCGGAATGGCCTTATTGAGGATAAATGAGTCCAAAATGGAGGAAAACTCTACAAAAGATGGAAATATTGAATTAACAGCGTCGTTTGTCCAATTATTGCAAAAGTACATATAAAAGGAGAGGAAAATAGTTAAAAGGCAGTTTTGATAACAAAATAAGGGTCAAAATAGCACAAAAATTGGTGTTATCAATGATTCATGATTTCAATAGATGAACTGATTAACAATTTAATCCTTGATTTCTTCATCGAGTAAACTATTGAATCATCCTTCAATTGAACCATCAATTAGGGTTTTGAATCCAATTGATCTAGGATTCCCACTCAAGAAACCTTCAGTTATGGTTTTGAAATCGAGGAACCATCAATGATCAACATTGTGGAGCTGACTCAATTGAAATTAATGGATCATCACCAAATTTTTGATATGAACTAACCCCAAACGATCTTGAGGTCGTTTGGATGACCTCCAAATGGTCTTAAGACTGTTAGCCCCATCCTATCCTTAGATTTTGTGAAATTCCATTAGGGTTTAGATCATTGGATTGATCATCAAATCAACACTTAATTACATTTCAATTTGGTATCTCTAGACCTTAAATTACTCAACCCTACTTAACCCTAGACCTCAAAACGGTCTTGGGTGACCTCCAAACGGCCTTGAGACCGTTTGGTCTCAAACACCCAAAAATATAAATTAACCAAATTGAATTTCAGCATTTAACCCGATTTGGGTTTGCTAATTGATTAACCTTCAATTGATGAACCATTTGGAATTAATCAATCAAATTTGATAGGTCATCAACCATAAATATTAGCATCAATTTTTCCAAATGGTCAACCCTGGTCAACTCTCCCAAATGGTTTGAAACCGTTTAGCTTCAAACGGTTTGATGAAACTGTTTGCTGTCAAACAGTTTTGTTGAAACCAAATGAGCAACTTGTTGAAACCGAATAAAATACAATTTCTTTGGGAAACGTGTCCAAGATGATGTAATCATCATCTACCTTCGTCCCTGTAGATCTTAGTACTCTTGATTTCATGGAATTACCAATTTCAACCAACAATTAATCAAGAAGATGAAGGAATCAACGAAATTGCAAGATTGATAGTTGAATAACAATGTAAAGGGGTCAAGTTATATAACCCGCCTCCAATTGAGCTTCAAAGCTTCCAGATCACATAAACAATGGTGGATGCAACTCCTTTCACTATTCCAAGGCTCATCCTCAAGCTTTGAGTGAAAAGGAATGGTTAGAATTGAAGATGGGATCGAGATAAGAAGAAATCATGCATTGTTTTGTGATTTCCACCATGAATTCAAGGTGAAAGGAAGTCAAGAAGTTTACCAACATGTTGGAGGTCATCCTCCTGATCCTCCAAAGCTTCCTTGGTCATTTTGCAAGCAAATAGAATAAGTGGTTCGAAATTACCCTTTCATTCTATGGATAAAGAAGCATATATGTGAATTTTATTGAAAATTCATTTAGGAGAGAGAAAGTAGAAATTATCTCCCCCAAATCCTTGCCACCTGCCCCCTTCAATTCCTTATATACTAGTCATAACCCCGTTCTATGCATGGGTGTCTTGGTAGACTACAAGGAATGAATTATAGGTTAAACTTTTAGAAGATTAGGAATGTACAATATATATTATAAGTAACTTCTCACAAAAAGTTCTACTTGTTTAACTTCTCATAGAAAGTTCTACTTGTTTGTTTACAACCAAAAATAAAAATACAGAAGTACACAAGTTTTTTCAATTCTAGATTCTCAATTTATATACAACTGATAACACATGTTATGAACCGTATTGGTCCTTCTTAATGGTCGTAGCAACAATTATCTCATTGATGGCATCCTTTTTCAAATCCTACAACTTCTTTTGTAATCGGAAATATAAGATCTGCTATTTGTGGTTGCAACCTCTTTTGTTCTATTAAATGTAGGATCAGATTTTTATTGTTTTAGTATTGAATAGTAGACATTCTTATCAAAGGGACTTTCTAAAAAAGAATAATGAGAAAGCTTATAGCTTAAGCATAAGGCAATTGGTAAGCTACAAAATGATCTTTTTTCAAAAAATGACTATTACCAACGTCAAAGAAGAAATTTTTTTCATTAAGGTGATGAGTTATTGACTAAAACATACACTACAATGAGATCGTCACAAGAAAAGTTCATTACTAAAGCGTGGAGATAAGCTCACTGGTGTTTCACAACTATTTTAGATTCCAAATATTTTAGAGCTACAATTATGCATTCAACATAGTACCGTGACAAGAGCAATGTGGTACTTAATTATATCTGCAATACAATTGTATGATATTTACCTTTTACATTATTTAGCCTTATTATCTACAATACGCATGCACAGAAATCATAAACATAAACATGGATAAAAAGTTGATACCAACTTATTAAACATGTGCGATGAATGGACTTAATATTATACTCCATAGAAATGCCATAGAGCTCAAACCAGAGAAATAGTTGTTTCACGTAGCAGCTTGTGTTCATAATGAAAATAACAAATATAAGCTATACATGCTTCTCTTAACTTATAAACTAAATTAGTCGTCTCTCTAATTTACAAAGAAATCCCCAAGGATATGTTGAGCTACTTTTATCCGGATCTGAGTTATAACACCATTGAAAACGTGTATAATTGGTTGTAAATCAACTTTTCCATATAAGCCACTTTACACAACACCAAGAAAAGAACCCAAGGTCAAAGAACACCAGGTGGAACATCTCACTGAGAACATTTCAGTTACAACAAAAAATTCCAACATAACAAAGCATCAAAAGTCTCCACATCTACTAGCATGAGGGTATCGAGCTCCTCATCTCCATAAATTGCCAACTTGAAACGCTTTGAATTTTACATGCTTCACCTTCATGTCCTTGATGGCATTCTCAGCCAACTCCAGAATCACAACGGTCAGGTACTCTAAAGATAGTAATAGTGAACACAACAACTTTAGCTCCAACTATCCTGTCTGCACACACTATCAAAGACCCATCGGAAACTACATAATCAATAAGTGCATAAAACCGAACATGCGATTTAGAATATTTACCTCAAATCACTTCGTTGAAGGGCATACATAAGCACTTCTACTAAAAATAGATTTATGTTCTGCCTATTAAATTGCAACATGTATCTAGAATATGAATGGAAAAAGAAGGAAGCAACTTGGCAGAGAACTCAATTGGCAATAACTATAAGTCATGTGGAGACCTCCAAGCCAAACAAAATATCCATTTTGAATCCAAATGATATTGCTAATAAGAAAGATCTCGTCATAATACAAAATAGCAGAGTAGGATAATATATATACAAAATGCCCCTGATGACCCTAAAATATCAATCAAAATTTTATAAGACTTACCACCCATGCAGAAAAAGACGAGGAAGTATAGATCCGAAAACTGTCCTCGCAGGTTGATATAAATGGCATACCTTTAGGAATTTGATTACATAACTTGATGAGACCTCCATTCTTTTCTTTCTATTGATTAGTCAAGGCTAGTAGTAAACTAATTAAGAATTGCCTTAAAGCGGAGAGGTAAAGGAGTACATAGGGTAGTTCAAGGAGAAAAGCAAATGACATCAAAGACACTGCATCGTGTCTTAGAAGCAAGAATCAATCTAATTAACTCAAAATTGATGCCACCATATGGGCTAAACTAAAGCTCCACCAGAGACTATCTGGCGCTAGAAGGGTTAGTGGGTTTGTTTGTCCATTTAGTTAGCAAATTGAAAGTGAATTACACAAGCAATGATAAAACACAAAAATGATATAAAAAAACCAAATTAGATCAGACGTGCTGACCTGATAGCCATGGAGAAATAATTACAGATTGTGTGATGATTGGGAGACTTCCAACCTTAGCATCGGAGTAAGTTCGTTGCCCAAATTTTCTTAAGGCTGGCCCTAGCTCATGGAGAAATAGTCGTAGAAGTTTTTAAAATGGAAATGAAGTTGCATTTTATCAGACAAAAAATTGTGAATATATGGTTAACTACACCACATAAAATCAAGTCAATGAAGAGAGATAACACCACTACCCCAAGTGTTAAGTGGAGGCATTGGAGACGCCGCCATGGTGTAGAGGATATTATCCACATTAAACTCTTGCAAACAATGTATAAAATAGGAGAAATACTTCAACTTTCTTTGACTTTTCTTACATATTAGCTTTATTTATATTACCATGAAGTTATGGCTGCAAATGCTTCTTCGGAGAACTGACAGGGACATGGAGAGTATAATTTCCTACAACATATCTACAAATGTCATACAAATTATCAATATAGGACATCGGTAGATTATAAATGAGGCAATGACAATTATGCATATAGAGCAGAATAATCACCTAATCACTGGAAATAATGGTCACGGAAAGAAAGGCTACATTGGTAATTTAAGAAATGGAGAGATTTAATTATGTGGAAACACAATCACTGCATACCTCATTGGCATTCTTAGGATAATGTTGGTAGAGTATCAAGCGATATAATCTCTAATCATCTTGCGTCATAACTACTCAAGTAAGACCTTATATTAATCTTATAATGGGAATGTGTTCTTATTGACACTAAAAAATATGTATATTGGCATCAAACTCTTTTGTTTTCCTCTTTTAGAAACATGCTTTACCTGACTAAACATAAATATGAAAATAAAAAGTGATGGAAAAAATTTAATGTAAGGGAGAAAAAAATTAGATGCATACTTGTTCTCAGCTTTAGTTCTTCACTTTGTTCTTATTTTAAAATTAAAGATATCTTCCTTTATTTCATGGAGATCAAATGCAGCATATGACAAAAAGGATAGTCAAAACATAATGCATACTTGTCCACTTAGCCTCCTGAAGCTTTTTCTTCATTTATAGGCTCAACAACTTCTATTAGTGAACCAAAAATAATGTATAGTCCATTCTCAGATGGAAAATGACTCAGTCATTTGTTATCGTAGTTTAACAATGTTAAAACATTACATTCATGCACAATGATACCATATTAACATTAAAAACTACTTTTCTTTATCTTGGGTTTTGATTTTTTTCCTATAAAGTTTCAATGAGATGCCACGTGACAAGCTATTAACTTTACTTGATATCAGAGAAAAATCAAAGCAAGCAGTAGATTACTAATTTACTAATCTTGTAATAGGAAGTAAGGAACACATTGATAACAATGAAGTACTGAAAATGTAGGCGCAACCTCCCAACAATTGATGATAATAGGGAACTGAAAATGGGGAGGCGAGCCCCTTCCCAAAGATTGATGCCTTTAAAATGAACCACATGACCCAGTAAACATTTTCCCCTGTGAGATCAGCGACAACATTTTGACTATCAATAGGACATATCTGGTTTACCTCTTTCTTTGAGAATTTATCTTTGATGTGTTATCTAGAATGATGAATGTAGAATGAGCAATCTAAGTAGACTAATTGTTGAAACATAAGACTCTAGTCACACTTAAATTGACCAGCATGAAATATTTAAAAAAGATAATCATGAAAGAGCAAAACATAACAATCAATTACACACTATGATGCCAATTTTGAGGAACCACCTTACGGAACTGGCACGAGTTCCT
Source organism: Alisma plantago-aquatica (assembly GCA_963693085.1). Taxonomy (NCBI): domain Eukaryota; kingdom Viridiplantae; phylum Streptophyta; class Magnoliopsida; order Alismatales; family Alismataceae; genus Alisma; species Alisma plantago-aquatica. The sequence goes on from OY856409.1 coordinate 1,572,933,571, forward strand.
GAGCCTGATTGGCATTTGCAGTTTTCTTTTCATTCTGTCTCGACCTGCAACCTCCTCTGGGACTCTCAGCCAACACTACAAGTGTCCTCTCTTTCTTCCTTGTAGTTCCCCTTTTCGATAGGTTATGACGAAGCGTGTAAAACATCATCTACTTTTTTCTCCAACTGAAACCAAGACCATTAAAATTAGCTTTTTAGCTTTCACCCAATTGCTTTTAGCCAGTGACAGAAGATGGGGCTTAGGGAGAGAAATATGTACTTGGTCGACCATGGAGAAAAGTGACAGTATTGTGGAAACTGCAATAGGCTCTTGAATACCCTGACAAAATGAAAAAGGCAAGAAGCTATGAGTTGATAGGCATCTCGGATAACTGGTTTTGTAGTGAGAATAAACTTTGCTCCTATGGTGTCATCAATCATATCCTTCACATACGAAACCCGAGTAAATCAGTTCCCAAATTGGGGATGCTAGGGAGACCTCTGTACGGAAGGCCAGATAAGACAGAGAGAGACGCTTAGAAATCGGTGAAGCGAGAAACACACAGGCATCTTGGATAACTGGTTCTGTAGTGAGAATGAACTTTGCTCCTACGGTGTCATCAATTGAATCCTTCACATATGAAACCCAAGTAAATCAGTTCCCAAATTGGGGATGCTAGGGAGACCTCTATACGGAAGGCCAGATAAGACAGAGAGAGAGAGAGATGCTTAGAAATCGGTGAAGCGAGAAACACTACCCAGGCCGATGGGGGCATTCACAAGAACACATGAGAGGACCAAACAAACCACCACATACACATAAAATTAATTTATCTCGGGTTATAATGCTCACCTGTATATGGACCTCGAGATTGAAAGGGGTGCTAAAAAGGCACTGGTCAACGGCTTGTGATCTTGCTTGGCATCTCGCAGCCGGTCTACCTGAGAGAGAAATATGCATTCTTGACATCGCTATCATCCTTCTCAGGGACATCATTTGCGGGCATGATGACAGGTTCCTACTTCAGATCAGGCAGCTCCTCCTCTAGAAAGGTGCGCAGCTCCTCCTAGCGCTGGTTGGAGAAAGTTCATGCGGCTGGAGTTAAAGCTTGTAATGGCTGGCGTGGGGTGTCGTGTGAGCAGAACGATGTCCGGGTCAAAGGGGGGAGATAAGGAAGGAGGCGAATGTGAAGTCAGCGGTGCAGAGATAAGGAACAGACTGCCCTCTCGTAGGGATAAGAAATATGTGACAATTGTAGTAGACCCCTTTACTGTCTTTTTCATAACAAAGGACCAGTCCGGGAAGGACTCTCGCTTTTCGACTTTCACATTTTGATTGCTTTGTGGTACAGGAGTATGAATTTTTGAGGAAAGATATGTACATATATATAATATTATTGTAAGCTGTTGCAATATCATGTGTTGCTCATGGTAATTTACTAAGGTCCGTCATCATGTATCTTGACAAACTCACTTCAAAAGAGGTAATGCTTTATGCCCAAAAGTACATAATAATTGGTAGTAAGTCTAATGACATCTTTGCAGTGCTAATGCATTGAAAACTACCATGTATACATATTATCAGCTTAGAATTGTCAACCGGTATCCCTATGTTTTACATACTTTATTTTATTATACTTGGTTTGACGATACTATTGCTTTAATGTAGATATAGGTATTGTTTTCTAATTGAAATATTTTATTTCTGCTTCAATTAGCCACAGATTCGTTCATTAAGAGCTTATTTATACTCTAATTCTATATGAATACAATGCAGATTCAGAAACTGAAAAGCAAAAATACTAATTTTAACTGATATGAATTACTCTATCTACTGTCATTACAACAAATTTTTGCAGCTATTGTATACAATAATTACCTCTGTAGTTTTCAGTTTTCTCTTTACGTTATTCATACTTTTGAGTATGCTAACTGCTCACTTTCATAGGAAAGTGACATACTATCATTTTTTAGTTGTGTTATATATTGTTTATCATGAACCGATATTTATATTCAACCTTTACTGCTTCCTTTTTATTAATCATAGTATTTCAGTAACTATTAGGAACTGAAGAATGATTTTCAAATTTTTAGGAAGGCAAATAGCTACCACGGTGACCTACATCAGATGCCATAGTTAAATGAAAAACATGGGGCCAATCACAACGATAAGTTCACATTGGTTCATCATTGCTTTTCAAGTACCATTATAAACATACATTACATACAAAGTACTGTAAAGAAACGTCTTACATATTTCATCTATATACAAACTACTGTTGTTTTTATTAACAACATTCAAAATGCTAAAAAAATTACGGTGATCTGTACATATATGATAATAACACCTGCATAAAACCTTATTAGTTATCTATCTCCTTTCCCAGTCTTAAAAATCACAACAGATATACTTAGATGCAACAAAACAACAGTGAAGAGAAGCAATTGTTCTGGCAAGGCTGATTCCAGAGAATCAAAGGCAGAACTTTGGAATGAATCTGGGAAGGAAACATGAGCTGCTGATGTACCTGAGGTTTGAGATGCTCATGACATTGGTAATGAGCACAAAGTCGAACTGGAGAATGCTGATAAGTTTAAAGAAAAAGAAAGAAAGAGAAAGGAGGAGAAATACAGAGATAGCAGTTCCAATAAGGAGCCTGTAAAATAGGAAAGAGATACCGAGAGGTGGGATAGGGAAAGAAATTGCACGAGTGGAGAAAGATGTCATGGATAGTTCAATTAAGCCTTGTGAGCAAGAACTGGGGAGCGGGAAGTTAATAGTTCTAGCATTCAACAATGTATGATGGCATGACGGGAGGAGTTCTTCTCAAGGTCTGCAAAACCGATCTCAATCAACCATTCCTGAAGCAGAAAAAATCAGCACCTAAATTTGGTGGAGCAATGAAGAGCATGCATGAGAGCAGAAAATTGTTAACAGACGAGACCAAATCAGAGACATATTCGCAAAATGAAGAGAGATTAGGAAAACCTGATGGGGCAGACGCAGGTGAGATAAAAGTGAAGCCAGTAAAGATTAAGACTGAGTAAACTCCCTTTAACGGACCACACTGATTGCAACAACCGCACTGACAGCAAGCACCCAACACGTCGCTGAGAGCTCTAGATGCAAGTAAATCCCAAAGAGAAGATGAAGACTGAGTAAACCCCCTTTAACGAACTGCACTGACTGCACTAAAAGCAAGCCGGCAACGCGTCGCTGAGATCGCCGGATGCAACCACCGTGACACTCTCGTTTGTATCGGAGAGCACCGACAAAGCGTAATCCGAAGAAACCTGACACAACTTTCCTTTAACCCCTATTGTAAATTGCAACGACACCCCCACACTAACTTCCTATGTGGACCGCTTGTGTGGTTGTACAGCGAAGGACCGTCTTGTAAATAGAAAAAATGACTGCAAATATTGCATGGAGCCCCCTCCACGTACTTTCCTATATAGTATATATGAGGATACCTTCCTTGCCTCTTATTCCTCTCAATTATCCACATATTAAAGAAAAGTAAATTAAGCACCTTAACCCTTATAATATTAATATCCTAAAGTTAGTGGATATTACTTTTCTTTATTTTATGTGAGTGAGTTATCCACTTGCTTTGAGATATTTCATGGCCTAGAAAAGGCACAAGGGTGTTCACACTTGAGAAAATTCAGTCATCTCGTTTTTTTTTGAAGGCCCTTCAATTATTTTATTTTTTTTACATTATATTGAAATAAAGTTCCAATTATGCTTAAATCTTGATTATTTTAATATCAAGATTCTCTCTATTCCAAAGTAATTCAAATGAGGCACCCCTCCCATTATATTTTCTCTACATGATGCCAAGAAACATGAGGGACCCTCTATAAGTGGTATTTTTCATATTGAACCCTAGGTTTTGGGTAAATTGTGCATTACACCAAAACTAGGTTTTAATGCACAATGATTGCTCAGCAAGCTCTATCTTGGTGCTCAAGCTTGTGGAAACCATACCACTACATCATTCTCATTCTTATGATACTTCAACATCTGAGGAACATTTTATCATATACAATTTTCAAGTTAACCCCTCAACTTGGATAAATTGCACTTTAGTCCACAATAAACAAAATATTGTTTCAACATCATTCAAAAAGGACTAAAATAGAAATATAAGTTCTTATTGAGCCTTAATTACTTTTCAAAAGATAATATCAAGCATATAATTACCTTTCTTAAACAAAACACCTAGGGTTAAAGCATAACCCAAGTCATGGATGTTACAATTATCCACCCCTTACAAGGATTTCGTCCCCGAAATCATCAATGAAAGCATTAAGAGAAAAGAGTAGGGTATTTCCTCCTCATCTCTTCCTCTAGTTCCCATGAAGCTTCTTCAATGCCACGGTGGTTCTAGAGGACTTTCACAAGACATATATCTTTCTTTTTCAGCTTTTTGATTCTCCTATTGAGAATCAACATAGGTCCTTCAACATATGATATATCATCATTTAGTTCTACCTCCACAGGTTGCAGAACTAACTCTGTGTCAGGATGACACTTTCTCAACATAGAGATATGGAACACTGGGTGTAATCTATGCAACTCAAGTGGTAACTCCATCTTATAGGCTACCTTTCCCATCCTCTCAATGATTGGATAAGGGCCCATAAATCTAGGAGCTAACTTGCCCTTCTTCCCAAATCTAAGGATACCTTTCCAAGGTGAGACCTTAAGGTATAATCTATCTCCAACTTGGAATTATAAAGGCCTACGACGCTTATCAGCGTAAGATTTCTATCTATCTTGAGCATCTTTCAACTGTTGTTGTATTACTTTAATCTTCTCAGTTGTCTGCTGCACAAGTTCAGGACCCAAAAGTTGATTTTCTCCTATTTCATACTAACATAAAGGAGTGCCATCTCAATACTGTGTTGATAGCTATTATTATAAGCAAATTCTATCAAGCTCAGATGTAGATCCCAACTTCCTAAAAACTGAAGGACACATGCCCTAAGCAAGTCCTCCAAGGTTTGTATGGTTCTTTCCGATTTTCCATCTGTTTGTGGGTGAAAGTTTGTACTAAACCTTAATTGCGTACCCAAAGCTTTATGGAGTCGCTCCCAAAAATGACTCGTGAACTGGGGACCTCTATCAGATACAATAATGGATGGAACCCTATGCAAACGCACTATCTCATCTATGTATATCTCTACAAGCTTCTCAGCAGTGTAGGTTGTTTTGATAGGAATAAAATGTGTTGTCTTAGTCAACCTATCAACTATCACCCAAATGGAATCATGACTTTTGGTTGTTCTAGGCAAACCAACCACAAAGTCCATAGTCACATGATCCCATTTCCACTGTGGTATAGGCAGAGGTTGCATTGTTCTTGTAGGCTTTTGATGTTCAACTTTAACTTGCTGACACATTGGACACCGCATAACAAAATCAGCAACATACTTCTTCAAACCAGGCCACCAATACATATCTTTCAAGTTATGATACATCTTGGTGCTTCCTGGATGCATAACATACATTGAAGAATGAGCTTCTTCCAGGGCTAACTTTCTTTAAGTTATCGACATCAGGTACTATCATCCTACCATGATAATAGGTTACCTGATCATCTGAATCATGGAAACCATCTCGTTTCTCGCTACCATACTCTGACCTGATCTGTTGGATCACAATAGCAGCCTATTGTGCTTCTTTAATCTGCTATCTCAGAGTAGGTTTCACTTGCATCTCCGCTAACAACCCGGATAACAACGATACGTTAAGTTGTACATTATCTTGCCTTAAAGAGATAAGCATATCTCTCTTAGAGAACACTAAGGAGTTTAAATGTGCTTTATCTAAGGCTGGTGTTGCTTATTTTCTACTTAAAGCATCAGAAACCACATTGGCTTTCCCTGGATGATAATCAATTGTACAATCATAGTCTTTGATTAACTCCATCCAGCGGCATTGCCTCATGTTCAGTTCATGCTGAGAAAAGATATATTTTAAATTCTTATGGTCTGTCAAAATCTGGAATGTTTCTCCATAGAGATAATGTATCCAGATCTTCAAGGCATGGACCACATCAGCTAGCTCTAGATTGTGTGTCAGATAATTCTCCTCGTGTTTCTTAAGCTGGCGAGAAGCAAAAGAAATCACTTGTTCATCCTGCATCAACACACATCCTAGACCGTTCTTAGATGCATCACAGAAAACTACATACCCCTTCCCTGCTCAGGTAACACCAACATAGGTGCACTTGTTAATCTTTCCTTCAGCAACTGGAAAGATTTTTGACACTTGTCATTCCAGACAAAAATAATATCTTTCCTGGTAAACTTGGTTAGGGGTAAAGCTATAGAACTGAGGTTCTTAATGAACCTCCTGTAATAGCCTGCTAGTCCAAGAAAACTATGAATCTCCGTCAGTGTCTTTGGTTGTTCCCATTGAAAGATAGATTCCACCTTCTTAGGATCAACATGAATACTTGAGGCAGATATTACGTGTCTAAGAAAAGAAACTTCTGGTAACTAGAACTCACACTTGCTAAACTTAGCATACAACTTATGCTCTCTTAGCAAAGTTAGAGCCTGACAGAGGTGTTGCTCATGCTGTTGAGCATCTCTACTATAGATCAAGATGTCATCTATAAAGATGACAACACACTGATCAAGAAAAGGTCGAAAGATTCTATTCATGAGTTCCATGAATACATTTGGTGCATTAGTTAGTCCAAACGACATAACTATGAACTCATAGTGACCATACCTTGTTCTAAAGGCAGACTTAGGTATGTCACTCTCCTTAATATGCAATTGATGGTATCCCGACCTCAAATCTATCTTAGAAAAGACAATTGCACCACGCAATTGATCAAATAAGTCATCAATCCTTGGCAAAGGATACTTGTTCTTTATGGTTACTTTATTCAACAGCTTATAGTCAGTGCATAATCGCATGGACCCATCCTTCTTCTTAACAAAGAGGACCGGAGCACCCCATGGTGAAGTACTCGGCCGGATAAAACCCTTCTCAAGCAACTCCTACATTTGTTTCTTGAGTTCTACCATTTCAGCAGGTGCCATTCTATATGGCGTTTGGACTATTGGTTGCGTGCCCGGTATTAGATTAATCTCAAAATCAATCTCTTAGAGCAGAGGTACACCTGGAAGTTCCTCAGGAAACACATCTTCAAATTCCCTAACAACTGGAACTTCAGAAAGTTTATAACTCTCCATTGTGGTGTCTACCACATGAGCTAAGAATGCAAAACATCCTTGTCTCAACAACTACTCAGCTACCATAGCTGACACAAGACAGGTTGGAAGAATCTTTCTATCTCCCTGAAAGATCCATGTGTCACTATCATTTGTGAACACAGCTTGCTTGGACTCACAATCCAAGACAACCTTGTACTTTTCTAGGGTGTCCATTCCAAGAATTATATCAAAACCCTGCATCTCAAGTGGTATAAGATCCACTTGAATGCAATGATCAGAAAAGGAAAGAATGCAGGAAGAACACACCTCCCATAACACTACAAATCCCAAAAAAGGGGTTTCTAGTATTAAACTATTTACTCTATGACTGACAATCATGTTGCAGTCATGAATCACTTCTTGAGTGATAAAGGAATGTGTATCACCCGGATCAATTAAAATAGATACAAAGCAGGATGAAGACATATCAGAATAAAATAGTTTCATCTGACCTGTCACAACTCATGGATTAACCACTGTCTCGGGCTGATTCATTGCATAGAATCTCGTCGTTGCCTACGGTTGATTCGGTGCCCGATTACTGGGTGCAGAAGATCCTGCCTGGGACACTTGTCTACATCCTCGGGTACCACTAGAGAATAGCTTTCTCTGAGAGCCTTGTTGACTCTGTCTCGGGGGTTGATTCACCACTGCATTCCCCGTTGGGCAATCCCTTGCCATATGTCCTACTAGTCCACATCGATGACAAGTTCTATTCTCTTGATGTGGTCTAGAGGGTCCAGTTAGTGATGTTGATGTTGTGCTAGGGGCTCTACTTGGAGGAACACTACGCCCTCTACCCCTACTTGACGTCCATTGTGTCTGGGTATTGAGCCTCTGTGGTGTTGTTGGTGCGGAAAACCTTGGTTTCTTGAAACTCTCAGACCTTTGTCCATGAAACTGAGGATACACTTTCTTATTACTGGTATGTCGCTTCTCGATCATAGACCTCTCTATTCATATTATGGACTCTACGAAGGTGGCAAACCTCTCTCGGTTCTCTAAAGAAGACACCAGAGTGGTCAATTCAGTGTTCAGCCCCTTCTCGAAATGCTGAATTCTCTCCTCATCAGTAGATGCCATATGCGGAAAAAACCACAAAAATTCCATGAACTTAGCCTCATACTCGCTAATGTTCATTTGTCCTTGCCTAATCCGTTCAAACTGAGTAATGTTCTCATCCAAAAAAGTCTTGGGAAAGTATCTACTGACGAATTCTTATCAGAACTCTTCCCATCCAATCTCAGCACTTGGCCTCTTGCCCTCCTCAATGATCCACCAGTGACCAGCACTACCTTTCAATAGGTATACAACATGTCTCACCTTCTTATCCTCAGGGATATTAAGGATCCTAAATGCTTTCTCCAGCTCAGTCAGCCATAAGTCTGCATCAGCTGGATCAGCTATACCAGCATAATCTATGGCTCCCACCCTGTGAAGTCATTCAAAAGTCTTGCCGGCTCCGTGTCCTTCATGGTGGGTAGGTTCCCTAGGTGCAGGTAGTGGCATCCTATCTGTCATATGAGTCATGGATGCCATAAACTTTCCAAACATGGCTTGGAAGGCTGGGTTCCCCATATCAGCTTGATTGAACTAGGGTTGTTTAGGTACAGGCTCCTCCCTATCTTGGTCTCTTGCACCTCCTCCTGGTGCAGCAACGCTGCTCTCAGCAACATGTTCATCGTGTGATCCAAACATCTTTAGTTCTTCTTGTCCTCCTATATGAGCAGAAGACACTATCAGATAATTGGAAGACACCTAGAATAGACTCAACAACATTAATCATATGTCTATGTAGACTCAGCGAACCTAGAGCTCTGATACCACTTAATTGTGGTGAACGACTCATAAAAACAAGATTAACTAATGTGGAAGCGTATGATTAACAACGAAATTACTGAAAATCACTAAAAATTAAAACTTTTTGCAAGGAGATCCATTCTCAGGAAAACTCTTTCAACAAGAACCAACATATCACATTCACATCCTGGTTTACATAGTACATTCTCTGTACCATTTCTTCATGAGGAATATATATACATCATTTGCTTTATCAAAAGCTCAAGTAACAAAATCCTCGAGGCATCATGCCAAAATCTCAGATCGATTATAAAAACACTATTACTGATTCCTAGGACCTGAGAGTACAGAGACGACACATAGGACTCTATTTACATATATACAAGCCTTGACCAGTATCTCCACCTTAGGATCTACTGTTGTCCTTGTTGCTACTGTTGCTCTTCCCTTTTTATGGGGTTTCTGTATCTACCTCGTCCGCGTCCACCTAAAAATGTTGGATTCCACGGTGGTGAGACAATTATAAAATTGCCCCAGCTAAAGATATAACTCTCCGCCGAAAACATTGTTATTATAGTTTAATAGAAATAAACTGAACAGTGGAATCATATATTCAACAGCAGATAGTTCAATATCTATGCAAATTAGAGCAACATTTCTATTCAAACATTTAAGCTAAAACTTGATAAAGCAGCATGTCTCTTATTTAATAAGGAGTTGAAGAACATATATAACATTTATGTATCTAGAACATGCTAAGTAGAATAACATCAACCAATGATTCTCATATTTCAATCTTATGCAAATATGCTACATGGTTGATTATGTTTTACAAACATTCTTAAGATTATGCCCTGAGGAGATGAGATATACCGCTCATACTTCAACCGACCACGATTACGTAAAGCATCGGTACCACACAAGATCAATGGGAGAGTCAGATTCCATGACATCATCTGTCTCAGTCAGTACGAGACTACTATGGCAGAGACATCATGTGTCAGACTGCAATTAGCTTGCCAGGGTATATTGGCATCTTCGCTATAGAGTTATATCCCGTAACATATACTCTCTTCAGGGTTATGTCCCGTAGCCAATGCCTGGTATATATATATTGAGGAGTCATGGCCCGCAGCCATACTCTTATTGGGGTATGGTCCAAAACCAATCCCATACATAGGACATAGCCCGTAGCCATTCCTATGGGGCATAAGGATATATTTGCCCAATTACCCCCACATATTCAAAAATATGCATTCTGAGTAAAACTCGTTTCACCATCCAGCTAATTCTGACGCTGATGGATCTATGGTCAGGGCAACTACATTCTATGGTTTCACTTGATTAATTAAGTACATTATCATATTATTTTAGCATCAGCCAAGTTTTCAAACATAACTTATTAGAACAATTGCTACAAAGAAACATCTACTATTTTCATCAAGTACTTCTCAGTCTTTATAAGACATTGGGATCTCAGTCCCTCATTTCAATATTGGGAATTATCATCCCTTCACAATCTCAATACCATAATTATATGGATCTGGGTATTCAAACCCTTAGCTCATCACTGAGCATTGTTACCACTTTTTCAGGTAAATATCACCTTCAAGTCATTTGACCAAGGTAAACATGATACTTTGCTACACAAGCATCTCTTATGGCACTTGAGGCTCATTAACTCTCTTGTTACCATTTACTAAGAAACAAGGTATATTATTGCACACAAGGCCCAATGAATAATTTCAATGAATAAAGCATCATAGCTCATACCTGGCTATGTTCATCATCTCAGGATACCTGCATGGTTAGCATACGTGATAACAACTATATCAATTATATTTCAGTTCCATGCTATTCAAGGTTAACACCACTATTCCCTTACCAGGGTTAGGGTTTCCCATTTCATGTCAATCAGGGTTACTCATTCCCTTTGCACAATTAGGACCAATGATTTACCATTTCATTGTCCAAGGTTAGCGTTTCATGCTATATAATATAATCCAGAATTTGGGTTTCACATACCTTCACCCTATTTTAGAATTAGGGTTTACCATTCACATCACATCAGGATTATCATATACTAGCACCCAATTTAGGGTTAGGTTTTACTATTCCTCCCAGTTAGGGTTTCATATTCCATTACCCATAATTAGGGTTTACTATTCATCCTAATTTGGATTTATCATCTAGATACCCTGAATTAGGGTTACTCATGTCATTACCCTACATTCATATCACATCATCCTCCTAGTTTAGGGTTTCACTCAACTTGCCCTAAATTATGGTTTGAATTCATTAATCAACTCAATTAGGGTTTTATGATATCTTTATCAAGGATCATACCCTAATTGTATATCTCATCATTTTGATTATTTTAGACTTAATTTCTACATGATTATCATTCATGTATGAATCTTTCTCTCTCATCCTACTCAGGATGTCCACTACTCAATTCTTGATTAGATTGAGCCTACTCTTTATTCAAATACATGCATTTATGGTTAGTATGATGTATTGAATTATTACATCATTATGCATCAATAATTAATCCCACTAAGGTTATCAATCATCTAAGTACATCAATTCTCTAAAAGATTTGATCAATTGAACCTTCAATTATATTAGGGATCCAAAAGAATTGACCGATTACACTTTCAATTACATTATGTGATCAATTGGATTAACCAATTAAATCTTCAAATGCATTAGGTATCCAAATAGATTAACCATATTGAACCTTCAATTATATGAGATTTCCGAATGGATTAACCATGTTGATCTTCAAAAGATTTAATTACTTAGACCCTAAACGTTCTTAGTTCTCATAATTCAATTGGTAGAAAATCATTTAGGTAAATTGCCCTTGAAACTGATTGGACAAGAAAGGTGTTGAAACCGAATGAACTTTGGGTCTCCAAACGGTTTGAGACCGTTTGGACCCAAAAGAGACCGTTTGGGCTCAAACGGTCTTAAGACTGTTTGGTCCAAACCATCTCAAAACCGAATGGACCAAAAAGTCCTTTCAACACTTACATGATTCACGATTTCAATAGATGAACTGATTAACAATTGAATCCTTGATTTCTTCATCAAGTAAACTATTGAATCATCCTTCAATTGAACCATCAATTAGGGTTTTGAACCCAATTGATCTAGGATTCCCATTCAAGAAACCTTCAATTATGGTTTTGAAATCGAGGAACCATCAATGATCAACATTGTGGAGCTGACTCAATTGAAATTAATGGATCATCACCAATTTTTTTATATGACCTGACCCCAAATGGTCTTGAGGTTGTTTGGATGACCTCCAAACGGTCTTGAGACTGTTTGCCCCATCCTATCCTTGGATTTTGTGAAATTCCATTAGGGTTTAGATCATTGGATTGATCATCTAATCAGCACTTAATTACATTTCAATTTGGTATCACTAGACCTTCAATTACTCAACCATACTTAACCCTAGACCTCCAAACGGTCTTGGGTGAACTCCAAACGGTCTTGAGACCATTTGGGCTCAAACACCCAAAAATCTAAATTAACCAAATTGAATTTCAGCACTTAACCCGATTAGGGTTTGCTAATTGATTAACCTTCAACTGATGAACCCTTTGAATTAATCAATCAAATTTGATAGGTCATCAAACATCAATATTAGCATCAATTTTTCCAAATTTTCAACCCTGGTCAACTCTCCCAAACGGTTTGAAACCGTTTAGCTTCAAACGGTTTGATGAAACCATTTGCTTTCAAACGGTTTTGTTGAAACCAAATGAGCAACTTGTTGAAACCGAATGAAATACAATTTCTTTGGGAAACGTGTCCAAGATGATGTCATCATCATATACCTTCGTCCCTGTAGATCTTAGTACTTCTTATTTCATGGAATTACCAATTTCAACCAACAATTAATCAAGAAGATAAAGGAATCAATGAAATTGCAAGATTGATAGTTGAATAACAATGTAAAGGGGTTCAAGTTATATAACCCGCCTCCAATTGAGATTCAAAGATTCAAGCTCACATAAAAAATGGTGTATGCAACTCCTTTCACTATTCCAAGGCTCGTCCTCAAGCTTTGAGTGAAAAGGAATGGTTAGAATTGAAGATGGGATCGAGATAAGAAGAAATCATGCATTGTTTTGTGATCATTTCCACCATGAATTCTAGGTGAAAGGAAGTCAAGAAGCTTACCAACAGGTTGGGGTCGTCCTCCTTATCCTCCAAAGCTTCCTTGGTCGTTTTGCAAGCAAAGAGAAGAAGTGGTTCGAAATTACCCTTTCATTCTATGGATAAAGAAGCATATATGTGAATTTTATTGAAAATTCATTTAGGAGAGAGAAAGTAGAAATTATCTCCCCCAAATCCTTGCCACTTGACCCCTTCCATTCCTTAGATACGAGGCTACCTTACTTGCCTCTTATTCCTCTCAATTATCCACAAATTAAAGAAAAGCAAATTAAGCACCTTAACCCTTATAATATTAATATCCTAAAGTTAGTGGATATTACTTTTCTTTATTTTATGTGAGTGAGTTATCCACTTGCTTTGAGATATTTCGTGGCCTAGAAAAGGCACAAGGGTTTTCACACTTTAGAAAATTCGTTCATCTCGTTTTTTTTTAAGGCCCTTCAATTATTTTATTTATTTTTACATTATATTGAAATAAAGTTCCAATTATGCTTAAATCTTGATTATTTTAATATCAAGATTCTCTCTCCTCCAAAGTAATTCAAATGAGGCACCCCTCCAATTTTCTTTTCTCTACATGATGCCAAGAAACATGAGGGACCCTCTAGAAGTGGTATTTTGCATATTGAACCCTAGGTTTTGGGTAAATTGCACATTACACCAAAACTAGGTTTTAATGCACAATGATTGCTCAGCAAGCTCTATCTTGGTGCTCAAGCTTGTGGAAACCATACCACTACATCATTATCATTCTTATGATGCTTTAACATCTGAGGAAAATTTTATCATGTACAATTTGCAAGTTAACCCCTCAACTTGGGTAAATTGCACTTTAGTCCACAAGAAACAAAATATTGTTTCAACATCATTAAAAAAGGACTAAAATTGAAATATAAGTTCCTCTTAAGCCTTAATTACTTTTCAAAAGATAATATCAAGCATATAATTACCTTTCTTAAACAAAACACCTAGGGTTAAAGCATAACCCAGGTCAGGGATGTTACAACAGTCGTCATCTAAGTATCATTTTCATGTGGTACTATTCCTTTTAATATGGAAAATGTAAGTCATATTTTATGTTTGAGATTGATTGTGTTTTAATTATTTTTTTTATGATTCAAATCTTATTAAATGAATTTTATAAGAGTGGTGTAATGAATTTTGGTAGTCCATACTCCAATCTTGTTGTTATGGATTCTTAAGACTTGTTTGAATGGTATCAAACTAGTAATATGGACGGACTTTAAGAAAGATTTTCATTTTCTTATGGTGAATTTTCCTTTTTAAATGCTGCCTAAGACCAGTACCTTGATAAAATAGAACTTCATATGTACTATGATGTTGAGACACCCTATAAACCCAAGAGTCAAGAGATAGCTACAAAGGATTTTGCAGGTCTAATTTGATGGCTACCATGGGAAGTGTGTGAGACATCAAAAAGTATAGGTTCTAGAAGGGGCCTTTATTTAGCATAGAGAGTAAAAACTGTCATTATAAGGAGTCAACACCATATTTTAATGGAAAATATATAATTGTGAATAAACTACTGCAAGTCAACCTAAAAAGTGAGATCTATGACATAATTTTTAGTCTATGGCACCATCCTTACATGTTTGGAAGGTATTAGGTATCCAAAATTTAGTTTATTGGATAATATATCCTATCCTATGGAAAGCTACACATTCAAAAAGTATATATGTCTACATGCATATTAAAAGACATGATATACACATTAATATGTACCATATCCACACTATCCATGTTAATAATATGTGCTAAATATGTGAACAACTATTATGGATGCTTGCCATTACACCAAAGTTGTGATTTTGGGAAGATATGATGATATTCGTGTTTCCATGTGAAACCCAATTTGCCTGGATGTCATTGTAACAATGGGAGGTTTCCAGTTAATTCTCACTAAATTAAAGAAGAATATCCCAGATTCCTCATTCATCTCTTCGGATTTCAATTAGGATGCTAACGATATGGATTGTCTAGCTAGGATAAGGGGAACTAATCTTCATGGGATCCTTTCTAAATGTGTGGATAAAAGTCATATTTTATTGCATGTAGGGTCTTATCTATATGTTGTAGGTCAAGTGTTTAGGTAATATCAGGATTTTTGCACTAGAATTTGAAGAATAAATAATTCTTTACTAAAATACTCATAAAACCCTAAAAGGACATCTATGTATTGAAGATGTGATAGATTTTGAGGTAAAAACCCAATCAAGGATATATGTGAAGTTGTTTGTAGGTTGTATGTATGGGTGTATATCTTTTATGTGCCAAATAATTTTTTTACCATTAGTAGGCATGCTCATCAATGGATTTTTTGAAACCATATACTTTTGGGATGGCTCAATCAATATTCTTGGGGGTCGTTGCAATTATATTTTAGATAGACCAATGCAGGACTATACCTATGATACAAACATGATTCTTACTTTTTCGGGGTGTAATTTATTCTTATACATGGAATTTGAAAATTCAAGCGGTGGCTAGGTATGTGATTGGGCCAGTCTAGTCTAGTCTAACTTGTTCTTCAACCCCAAAATTTGACTTATATCTAGCCCATGTAACTTACAATGGGGGCTGAATCAAAAACTTCGACATGTTTTGTACGGGCCTGGATCAGGGACAAAGTAGACCTAGGCTCTAAAAATACGGTTCACATGATTTGTTACACATACATGTATACCTACTTATAGTAATACTTATAATTCATTATATTTACTAGACTTCAACTTCCCAAAATTTATTTTACAAAAGTGATCTTTTTGTCTTTAATTACAATCATGTATTTCTAAGTAATTTCAATAAACTTTTATTTTTAT
Source organism: Alisma plantago-aquatica (assembly GCA_963693085.1). Taxonomy (NCBI): domain Eukaryota; kingdom Viridiplantae; phylum Streptophyta; class Magnoliopsida; order Alismatales; family Alismataceae; genus Alisma; species Alisma plantago-aquatica. Next base: position 1,572,949,622 of record OY856409.1, read on the forward strand.
ATATTATACATGTTGGAAGGAGACCCAAATTTTATCATGGACCAAATACGAGACATAATAAGTTTCTAGACCTAACCAATAATCCAATTAATGATCTAGGTTAGGGTTTGTCCTGAAACCTTAGTATAACACATCCCAATGCTCAATCACTACTGGAGGGGGGAATGGGTCAGCCTTGTATCTATTCTTTGTCAGGTCTACTACACGAAAACAACATTTACAATGAAATCTTTAGTGGTATTTGGGTAGGGTTTGATGAGTGTGATTAACATCTTGATGTTATTGACCTACACTAATTTCCCTTAAACTCAAACTTCCTCCTTAATATTATATATTAATCATGTCCCTAATTTTGTAAAACCATTTAATCCAAATTCAATGTTAAAAAAGCCCCTTTAAAGGTGAGATGAAAAAGCATAAGTAACTTAGTCATTTTTTGACCAAGATGAATGGTATGTTGGCGTTTTGAATATTGTGAACTCTAATGTTGGTGATAAAATCATCTTTCATTTGTGTTAATAATACACGAATCAAGTGTTTTAGGTGATCAACGAACTTAGATAAATTCTACTTTAAGGAATGTGCAGAGTTATAGATGTGTGTTCGAATGCCTCTAAATCAAGATTTACCTAGACATATTTTTGTACATATGAAATTGTACAACTTTATAGAAATGATGTAAGAACAAGTGATGAATGACCCAAAACCTTCACAAATCTATTTTTATACTTGTATACACCCATTAGAATAGATAGATATTTTTCCAAAATGATTTGAGACATTATACAAATTTAAGGACTTTCTACATCAATTTTTTATCTAAGTGTAATTTGATCAAAATGCATGTATGTCAAACTTTAGTTGAACCAAGTCCTAAACATTAGACTAAAGGAGGTCCCGACATTGTTTTGTGTTCAACCAGTATGCATCTCGATGTAGTTATAATTTGACCAAACTATAATTCTACATAAATTTTACTTATTGTTTACTTACCCATTTTAGTCTCACAAGATATCCTACAATGAATAGTTTCCCATTTAACCCATCATAATCACTAGAGAATATCTAATCTACTATTATGTGTTTCTTATGTATAGGAGTACCTTATGGACAACTAGAGGACACCTAACCATTTCCTGTACAAACTATCTCTCTCAAGCCTAGAACTCCACTTTGCTAAATCTAGATACTTCCAAATTAGCCTAATCTTAAGAGTAGCTATGTTATCCAGGTACACCAAATATAGATTTGCATAAACTGATGTAGAGTTGATCATCACTTATTTGATAGTGATACATTTGTAAATCACATGAGATTGAGTTATAATTTTCTTCTTCCTTCTTGTTACATATTTGATTCTTTGCTTTGAAGCTAGTTCTTGTGAGAAGGTTATAATGAGAGTCTTTAGAGATACTTCTTGTGATAATGCTATGTATGAAGGTGGTGGTGGTAGATTGAGATCTTCTTTAAAGAGGGTGGTCTTATGGCTAACCACAAAGAAGGAAACATTATGCTTTCTCTTAAAAAGGAGGTTGTTGATCAAAAAAAGGCCTCGGTACTTGTATTTTTTATAGATACAGAAAAAGCAATAACATTGAGGTTTAGTATATTGGTTAGAAACAACTATCTAGTCGGGCAATGCCATTTTTGTCTGTAACCTCATCTTTCTTTTGTGGTTGGTTCTTCGAGTTGATTATCTACTTTTCTTTTTATTGCAAATATTCTTTGAATAAATTTTCTATCAACAATACTTATGAATTAATTTGTATAAACAATTTTTTTCCCTATTCCTCTACTCTAGAGATTTTAATTGGTATTACAATATTTTTTCAAGTATCTTTAATAAGTATTAAAGATGGGGGGAACCTATCTAGCCATATCAACATTGAATGAGCACATGTCTACATACCTACTCTCTTTTACAGTTATACGACATGTATTAAAACTGGTGTATGCAATTTTCTTCTTCTTCAGGGTATACGATTTTACCTCTAGAAAATAGTTTTACAACCATACATGCCTTCAATGATGAAACTTGAGCAATAGGATGTGGTTATAATAAGTGCTACATCAAATGATAAACATGCAAGTATATTGTATTCTTTCCCATATCCCAATCATGAATTCAAAATAGTTTCCTCTTGTGAAACTAGTTATAGTATTCAAATGATTCTTTAAAGTACTCATGTATAGAATACAAAAGTTAATATTATCTCTTATAACTAGAATGAAAACATGAAACTAGTTCTAAAATGTACTTTATATTTACATATGTTATAAGCATCTTGAAATATATTTTAAAGAAATTATAAGACAAAGAGCTTTTACTAAAATGTTACATTCTCTAACCTCTAAGTATGAAAAGAAACTTACTAAAATTGAGGAATCTTTAGTTCCTTGTACTTTTCAGCTTGAAGAACTTATAGGTAAATAAAAACGTATGAAGTCAATATCCAAGAATGTGAGATGGGAGATGAGGAAGAAAATTATGCTAAAAAAAAGAACACAATCTTTAAAGAAATGTTTTTGAAACAATCATCTCTTCATCAAGTGGCTCATCTATTAGTGAGTAAGAGAAGAAATCTAAAGTTAAGAAATCAATAGAAAGTTTAATTCTTTTTCTAGTAGATGTCATACTCGGGGAGAATAGGGACATTGGAAGGATGCATGCCCAAAACTAAACATTAAAAGTAAGAAGAATAAATACATGGGAAAGTAGAAGACATGTGGTGAGGGGAAATGATGATGAGGAAACTTTCTATGACTAGTGTTTGAGGTTTACGCAATCATTTATGAGTTCATTTGAGGAATTACATTGCATGAGAAAATGATAGAATTTTGGGTTGAAACTTGATTATAAGAGTCCTTGTGTAATGAGGAACCTATGGTTCAAATTTCATCTAAATAAAAGTTTCTACTAAAAGAAATAAGAGTTTGAAGTTATTGATAGTTGGTTTAAATTCCCTCCCAAACCTTAGTCATCTAGTTATTTAAAAAAATATCAAAGGTTGTGACATTGAGGTGTCATGTAGCCTTTTGGACTTTGGGCACAGCTACATTTTCCCTTGCTTATATGTCATGTTGTTGGAGCACCCTTGGATTTGAATCTGACAATGGAGACATTGTCTTCTAGCTTTGAAATATGAGGAACAAAAGGTGAGACTCTATCCAATATCTAGCTATGTGTTACCCGGAAACTAGGAATGCCAAAGATCTAAGGAGTTAGACCGCATAACCTCAAAGATCTGAAAGACATCAAATCTGTGTCAAATCATGGAGCAAGGGGGAGAACAAGCTCTCACTTCATTTCTCCTCTCCACTACTAGTTACAGGGCATAGGGAGGGACTGGAGAAGGGCTCAAGGAGCAGGCTTTGCACAGAAAACCATCATTAGAGTTGTATCATTCCTAACTAGGTCCTAGTGGATCTCCAACAGTCTGCCAGGATTCAACTTTGTGTAGAAGGAGGTCAGGGGCAGCTACTGGCAGGCTGACGGACCCCCTTTTCATGGAAGACCTTGGTCGAGGTTTCAGAAGGTGGTCGGACTCCAATACCTAGAAATCCTAGCACCTTTGACTTTCCCATTTCTTAGGCAAAGCCTTTTCCACCATCGACTGAAGGCAAGATGCCAAAGAGCACCTTCCCCTGCTCGTTCTCTTCCATGGTGGTGAGGCAACCAGAGATCCATGTGATGAGGGGATCTTGGTCAACTTGGAGGCCTCTTAGCAACCGGAGATGTAGAGGAGAGCCACCACATCGAGGAACATCGGTACTTTTACCTAAAGAAGCATGAAGGGTCAATCGTTGTTGAGTTAAGACCTCCCTTGTATAGTGTTATGACCCACATTGAGGTTAACCAGTAAATATCTCAATTAATCAGTAAGCATCTTGATTAGTGCTAAGCACTCTGTTAAACATCATGGATAACCAAGATAAGCTATGTCGTGAATTAATAGTTGAGATGTAATCATCCGAGGTATCTAATGACAATTTCAGTGTTAATTGTTGAGTTAAGTTAAATGCCAAGATGCAATTGGTGTTTTGACCAGTTGTGATAAGATACTAATTGAGATTTCTTGCTTTGAGGGTATAGAGGATTTCATGTTAGACTTTTTGCAAAAAGAATCACCTCAATCGGATAACCGAGGTGAAAGTTATAGCTTTTTCTAGAGCTAGAGTTTAGTTTTGTAATTTTTCCAATTTCTTTTCTAGCCCTTTATTTACTCTTTCCTCTCCTCGCTTATCTATTATCATCTTCTTCCCGATTAAAGTGAGTAACCGCCTATTGAGCGGCGCCCAATAGAGGCAAAACGGTCGCGCCTTGGCTGGTCCTGGGCGGACGATTTTTCAGCCTTAGCCCCGACTTGGCTACGCCTACCTTTCCTCTACCTCCTTCTTCTTTCTCTCTTCCTTCTCCACTCTTTCTTCCTCTATTGCTTCGTCCTAGCAGGTGTCGACCTGCAGCTGCAGATGCCGGTGGCCAGGCACCGTGGCTCAGCTAGGAGCCACCTTGGGCGTAGCTTGTATCTCTAAACGGCTGCTTTGACCCAGATGTTGAGATCCAAGCTTGAAAACGCAACTTTCTGCCACCATTTCCCTACCTGCGTTTCAATTTAGAAGGGGCCAACAAGGGCAATAGGGTGGTTTCCGCCGAGATCGTGTGCCCACATGTCGCCGAGATGTAGGTGCAGCAGGGTACCTTTAGAAGGGGTGGCGCCCCAGTTAACTCAATCAGCAGCAGCTGCCGCCAGGAAGGAGGCCGAGTATATGGTGGAAATGGACCTGTTTGGTACGGCTTCACACATGAGGATTTTGTCTATGTTGGGTTACTCCCTGGCTAAAGAGGAGGAGAAGCTGCTGGTGTACAAGTACATGCCCAACGGGGACCTCGCGAGCTCGCTGTACAGGAAGAAGGTCGGGGATGAAGAAGACGAAGCAAGAGTCAAACATGTGCTTAATGTGCTATGTGAACTTCATCAGAGGAAGGTATGGTTGGATGAGAAGAACCGTAAACAGGATATTATCAAAGGTTGAAGACAACCAAATTCTGCCCGGAATTAGACCCCGAACGCATCCAACGAATCCGGACAGACCAAATCACGGTGAGTAGAATTTCATTTGTTTATCATTAATAAACTCAGGCGTTTGAATATTTTCTGTTTTGTGCGCGAATTACGCTGATAACAGACGTTATCAGGCGTAGGGTGGCGTTTGGCGTCGCCCGACTTTTTATTTCATAAATTGCTTCTAGACGCTGTTATATGATTAAATTTAGCAATTGATCAGTGTGGATTGAATCGATAGATTTATATGGTTCATTGGAACCTAAATTGCTCATTTGAATGTTGAAATTAGAAATTCATGTCTGAAAATGGTATGATTTGGGTATGAACCCAGACAATGAAGATTTCTGATAAATTATCAGATGTACGATTTCAAAGTTGATATGAATAAATAAAATATGCATGAAAACCTTAATTGCATATATCTTTTGACGTTAATATGTGTAAATTGATATTTACATGAAATGGCACATTTCTCTGAATTATTACCAGAAATTCTCAAGTATTGTTATTAAATTGTGTTGTGATATGTAATTAACTCTTAATTGAGCTAAGTGATGCACAAACCATGATTTGGGTTAATGAGCACGTTTTTCGAGAATTTTAGAGAATTGATAATTGTTGAGTATGATTCTCATATGTGAAGTAAATTTCTTTAATTTGTGCAATAAGATGTTCAATTGCGTAAATTCGCTATGTATGTGCCAAATTGAAATAAGTTGGGTTATTTATGCATTTCTAATTTGTCTGAATGCATGGTATGAGAATTTCTCAGAAATTACAATGATTTGAAATATATTGCTCTGTCAGTTTAGAATGACAGTGTATTGTGATCTGATATGAAATCAGTAAATGTGATATTCCTGTTTAAGTGTTTATATGTTAATCAGTTAATAGACTTAGGTGCTCCAACACCGTAGAACCCCAATGCGCGGTCTGTACCTTTGGGGTGAAACGACTGATCTAGCCCTGAGTCTAGATGGTCGGCGACCAGTGTTCAACAATAATCCGTGCGTGTGTCACGGTGGCACTGGAGTAATATAGGGGTTATTCAACAATAATCCGTGCGTGTGTCACGGTGGTAACCCAGACCCTCCGACTGTGCACTACAGGTTGCGGGAGGAGTCTAGAGCACTCAGAGTTAGTGCAGTGAGGCCCTTGAGTGCCTAAGAACTGTAGTGAGGCCCTTGAGAGCCTGAGAGTGCTGTGAGGCCCTTGAGAGCCTGAGAGTCCTGTGCAGACCAGGACGGAAAGTCAGACTTAGCATTTCCCGGGTGTGTCGCTAAGTCTTGTACGGTGAGATCGTAGTTCGCTACAGATCTTCATATGCAGAGTGCGCTGCATATGTTTGGGGCATAATGGTATAAAAATGTAATCATATAGGATCACAGTAAATTTAATATGTTAAGAGTTTAGTACTTCTGTGCTAGTTCTCAATAACTGCTTTATTATTCAAGATATGCAGTTTCTGATATTTTATGCTTTATAGTTATGCGATATTTGTTGTTGTATAGAAATGTGATTATTATCTGTAAAATCCGCTATGTCATTAGAACTGCTCTGTATAGTATTGTTCTTATGCTTTATTTCAATTTAATAAACTTCACGAGTTGTTTAATGATAGTTAAATGAAAAACTATTCACTGAGTGAGTAGGCTCACTCCTCTACTCAAACATTTTTAGGTCAGCGACAGTTCCAGGAATCGGAAGGATCTTTTCATCCCAACGTTTAATCAACAGAAGGTTTGTAGCTAGTCTAGTTAGAGGTCTCTTAGTCCTTTCCCCTCGATCTTTGGGACATGGTGTGGGTGAGAGAGAGTATGTATGGCGAATGTGTATAAAGATGTAAATTAACTGATATGTTTACTTTCTGTTAAACAATATTACATGTTGTAAACTCTGGTTATGTTCTCTAGCCAGTTTAATTGAAATGCTTCCGCAATAGTTATTTATGTTTTAGTTTATAACAATAATCCGGATATCATTACGAGGTTTTAAAAAAAAGTTTTCAGTGATTTGTTTATGTGATAATCCCTCCGTCGCGCCCTAATCTCGTGATTAGTGGTTAGTGTGAGATCGGGGTGTGACATCTTGGTATCAGAGCATAGGTTGAGCACATGGTTATTCTAAGTCCAGGTCAGGGGACGATAAGAGACCAATAGGATTAGGACTTAAGTGTCTTCCTTCTAACTGCAATTTTCTAACAGGAAGTGTTCTGTTATACTATTACAGATGGCAGGAAGATGATGTGGTCACGAGGACCAAGTTGAAAGCTTAGGCTGAATCATCAGAATCGAAAGATAGAATTATAAGTGAGATAAATAAGAAATGATGTGTCTTTAGCTCTGGGAGGTCTGAGTGTTTAGATACCCTGGCCAGGTGTCTGAATACTTAGATTGACCAGTATCAAGCTACTCTGTCTAATCTTCTCTGGATGCCCTGGCCAGGTATGCAGAGGAAGGATAGGCCAGAGAAAAACCCTAGAAATCTTAGGGTTATGAGATAAGAAATTAATATAGGAATAAGAGGTTTAACATAGGATGTGATACAATTTTTGCTTTATATTGCTTATTTGATTGAAAATCACTAGAAATGCACTTATATGCATGAAATTAGATTTTCAGTTTGTAAAGTAAACATGATTCTTTTATGTTGTTGTATGTCATGAAATGATTTATTTATTGTTTAAATTCTTTGTATCAAGTAGACCAAAAGTTATGTTTTAATGAGTTTGCCCTAAGTGGATATTCTTTTCACATGTTTGAGATTAATAGGAGTTGGTTAAATCCTGAGTAGCTCTTGGCTTCAGGACTACAGGTTCGGCCTGGTCTGGCTGGCAGGATGCGTTACTGGGATCTAACGACTCTTATTTAAAAAAATATATATATAATAAAAATAGACTCTGGATGATTTAGATTTGAGTCATAGTAAGAATGTACATACGATAAGACGTTGAGATGTAAGAGAAAGATTAGAATAGCTAAGAAGTAGCTGGAACTGATATCAGAAGCCTAATGTTGGAGTCTCATTTGAGCAATCCTTAATTGGAAATAAAAGGAAACGATATTAGGTTCATATTAAATTCAATGATTAGTATTATATGAACTCTGAATATGAGAATATGGAAAAGAAATGAGAAAAGTATGTAATGGCTAGGACGTAAGAATCGACCATGGAATGGATCAGGTAATAGAGTAAAATACGTTTATGTATTTCAAAGCAAAGGGAAAATAGAAGAAAGGAGTTGAATATACAATAAGTGCATAGAAATAAAGAGTCTTATGAAAATCATAAGATCAGGACAAGAAACTTAGTTGGATAAAAAGAAATGTTAGAAAGGATGACCTTGATTAAGGAATGAGGATTACATGACATAATTGAGAGTATGGCATGTATATCTTTATTATAAAGTTTAGTGCATTCATACATACTATCTTTGGATTCTAAGTCTCTAAAGACTGGCAAATTAGTTTTTAAAATAAAGAACAAACACATAACTTAGAAAATGAATGCATGATATAAGAATTTCTCAGTATTTACAATTATTTTAAGTACACTGTTCTGACAGTTCTAGAATGATATCGTATTGTGATTTGAACTGCAATCAAATGAATGAGGTAACTGAAACCCTAAGGATAGGGTGTTGCCATGTAATAAGTGAATGAGGTAATCGAAACCCTAAGGATAGGGTGTTCAATGAATCAAGTATTTTGATATCAAAATTCTCAATATAAGATGTGTGATGCTTAACAGTTCAATTGCACGATTTTAGTGTATAAAGTGCCAAATTGACATGCATTCTGTTTATTTGAGAATTCCAGTCTGCCTGCATGCATATTGATATTGATTTCTCAGTAAATTACAAGTGGACACGTAATTAGATTATTTAAAAATTTGAAATCTGCATGCATGCTTATTATGTTGAATCTCTTGATATTTGCAATACCTGAATATATGGCTTGTCCAGTTTGAAATGATACTCATGTTACGTTATAAGTTTCCATTAAATTGAAGAGATATCATGGAAATACCAAAGTCCAGAACAAATGAGAGAAAGGAAATTCCAGTGATAAGATAAGGAAGAATTTAGTAAAACTTATGAGATCTAAAGTTTGAATTTCAAACTAAGGGAACATAGTCACATCACAATAACGCTATGTTATTGATAAAGAAGAAACCCTAGAATGTTTAGAGTTGTAGTAGTTCAAGGGATATCAATAGTGATTTGACCTTGAATACTAGCATCACTATAAAATTTAATCATGAGATTTGTTCTATGAAAGGTAAGCTAGCATTAATAAAATCTAGGATTTAAAGGTAGATAAACAATATGAAAATAACTTGGAGAAAAGAGTAAGATATAAATTTGAAATGTAACAATAAGTAAGTAGCATAGAATGAGGAGTACTACACGATACATGATCTGAAGTTAGTTGTTGTAGTTCATGCTCTTTTGATACAGCGTCACTATCTTTATGATGTGACGATAGATTGCCACCTTGGGAAGGTGAATGTGGTAGTTGATGCCCTAAGCAGGAAGTCTAGTTTTGTAGCTGATGCATTCTCTATGGCATGTTTCAAGAGAGACCTGCTAATAGAGATGCAGAAGTTGAACTTAGACTTAGGGGTGACAGAGCAGAGTGGTTTGATTGCACTGATGCAAGTCAAGCCTACTTCTTATGATCAGATCAAGGAACTACAATAGGGTGATAGTGAGTTAAACCAGACCATGCATGACATGACAGGGGGAAGAGACCAGAGTTCAAGTTTTCAGATGATGATGTGTTGTTTTAGCATGACAGATTGCATGTACCTCGAGATAATGATTTGAAAGGAAAGATTCTTGAGGAGGCACATGTATCGATGTATGCCATGTATCCAGGTAACACTAAGATGTACATGAATCTCAAGGAGTCGTATTGGTGGCCTGGTATAACAAAGAATGTAGCTGAGTACATGACTAGGTGCAGAGTGTGTCAGCAGGTTAAGGCTGAGCACCAGGAACCTGTAGGTACCTTGCAATCTTTTCCTATACCAGAGTGGAAGTGGGAACATATCACAATGGATTTTGTGATAGGGTTACCCAGGACACCTAGAGGTTGTGACTTTATATGGGTGATTGTGGATAGATTGACTAAGTCTGCTCACTTTCTTCATATTAAGTCAACCTTTGATGTCCCGAAGTTGTCTAAGATATACGTGGATGAAATAGACAGGTTGCATGGTATTCCAGTTCCAATTATATCTGATAGAGATCCTAAGTTCACATCCAGATTTTGGAATCAGTTGCATCGTGCTTTGGGCACAAAGTTGAGATGTGGTACAACCTTTCACCCGCTGACGGATGGTCAATTTGAGAGGGCCATTCAGACTCTTGAGGACATGCTGAGAGCATGTGTCTTGCATTTCTGGGGAAGTTGGGAAGAACACTTGAGCCTTATAGAATTTGCATATAATAATAGTCACCATTTCAGTCTTGGTATGGCTCAGTATGAAGATCTGAGTGGCAGAAAGTGTAAATCACCCATATGTTGGTATGAGGTAGGTGAAAAGCAGATTCTTGGACCCGAGATAGTAGATTTGACCACTGAAAAGATTTTTGTGATTAAAGAACAGTTGAAAGCTTCACATCACAGGCAAAAAAAAAAAGCTATGCTGAGAAAAAGGCGTTGACCTCTTGAGTTTGAGGTTGGTGATGAAATATACTTGAAATGTTTCACCATGGAAAGGAGTGCTGAGATTTGGTAAGAGAGGCAAACTGACTCCTAGGTTTATGGGCCCGTATCCTATCATTGAGAGGATTGGACCTGTAGCCTATAGGTTAGAATTGCCATCTGAGTTGTCAAATCTACATGATGTGTTTCATGTATCCATGTTGAAGAAATGCTATCCTGGTACAGAAAAGATAGTTGACCCAGAACCTGCACAGTTCAGATCAGATGTGTCCTATGTTGAGGGACCAGTTCAGATAGTTGATCGGAGAATCAAGGAACTCAACAATCGTGAGATACCATTAATAAAGGTTTTGTGGTGAGACCATAACCTAGAGGAAACCACGTGGGAGTTTGAATCAGTAATGCGTGATAAGTTTCCTTTTCTCTTTTAGGAATTTCGGGATGAAATTCTTATAAGGGAGGGAGATTGTTATGACCCACATTGAGGTTAACCAGTAAATATCTCAATTAATCAGTAAGCATCTTGATTAGTGCTAAGCACTCTGTTAAACATCATGGATAACCAAGATAAGCTATGTCGTGAATTAATAGTTGAGATGTAATCATCCGAGGTATCTAATGACAATTTCAGTGTTAATTGTTGAGTTAAGTTAAATGCCAAGATGCAATTGGTGTTTTGACCAGTTGTGATAAGATACTAATTGAGATTTCTTGCTTTGAGGGTATAGAGGATTTCATGTTAGACTTTTTGCAAAAAGAATCACCTCAATCGGATAACCGAGGTGAAAGTTATAGCTTTTTCTAGAGCTAGAGTTTAGTTTTGTAATTTTTCCAATTTCTTTTCTAGCCCTTTATTTACTCTTTCCTCTCCTCGCTTATCTATTATCATCTTCTTCCCGATTAAAGTGAGTAACCGCCTATTGAGCGGCGCCCAATAGAGGCAAAACGGTCGCGCCTTGGCTGGTCCTGGGTGGACGATTTCTCAGCCTTAGCCCCGACTTGGCTACACCTACCTTTCCTCTACCTCCTCCTTCTTCTTTCTCTCTTCCTTCTCCACTCTTTCTTCCTCTATTGCTTCGTCCTAGCAGGTGTTGACCTGCAGCTGCAGATGCCGGCGGCCAGGCGCCGTGGCTCAGCTAGGAGCCACCTTGGGCGTAGCTTGTATCTCTAAACGGCCGCTTTGACCCAGATGTTGAGATCCAAGCTTGAAAACGCAACTTTCTGCCACCATTTCCCTACCTGCGTTTCAATTTAGAAGGGGCCAACAAGGGCAATAGGGTGGTTTCCGCCGAGATCGTGTGCCCACACGTCGCCGAGATGTAGGTGCAGCAGGGTACCTTTAGAAGGGGTGGCGCCCCAGTTAACTCAATCAGCAGCAGCTGCCGCCAGGAAGGAGGCCGAGTATATGGTGGAGATGGACTTGTTCGGTACGGCTTCACACACGAGGATTTTGTCTATGTTGGGTTACTCCCTGGCTAAAGAGGAGGAGAAGCTGCTGGTGTACAAGTACATGCCCAACGGGGACCTCGCGAGCTCGCTGTACAGGAAGAAGGTCGGGGATGAAGAAGACGAAGCAAGAGTCAAACATGTGCTTAATGTGCTATGTGAACTTCATCAGAGGAAGGTATGGTTGGATGAGAAGAACCGTAAACATGATATTATCAAAGGTTGAAGACAACCAAATTCTGCCCGGAATTAGACCCCGAACGCATCCCCAGACGAATCCGGACAGACCAAATCACGGTGAGTAGAATTTCATTTATTTATCATTAATAAACTCAGGCGTTTGAATATTTTCTGTTTTGTGCGCGAATTACGCTGATAACAGACGTTATCAGGCGTAGGGTGGCATTTGGCGTCGCCCGACTTTTTATTTCATAAATTGCTTCTAGACGCTGTTATATGATTAAATTTAGCAATTGATCAGTGTGGATTGAATCGATAGATTTATATGGTTCATTGGAACCTAAATTGCTCATTTGAATGTTGAAATTAGAAATTCATGTCTGAAAATGGTATGATTTGGGTATGAACCCAGACAATGAAGATTTCTGATAAATTATCAGATGTACGATTTCAAAGTTGATATGAATAAATAAAATATGCATGAAAACCTTAATTGCATATATCTTTTGACGTTAATATGTGTAAATTGATATTTACATGAAATGGCACATTTCTCTGAATTATTACCAGAAATTCTCAAGTATTGTTATTAAATTATGTTGTGATATGTAATTAACTCTTAATTGAGCTAAGTGATGCACAAACCATGATTTGGGTTAATGAGCACGTTTTTCGAGAATTTTAGAGAATTGATAATTGTTGAGTATGATTCTCATATGTGAAGTAAATTTCTTTAATTTGTGCAATAAGATGTTCAATTGCGTAAATTCGCTATGTATGTGCCAAATTGAAATAAGTTGGGTTATTTATGCATTTCTAATTTGTCTGAATGCATGGTATGAGAATTTCTCAGAAATTACAATGATTTGAAATATATTGCTCTGTCAGTTTAGAATGACAGTGTATTGTGATCTGATATGAAATCAGTAAATGTGATATTCCTGTTTAAGTGTTTATATGTTAATCAGTTAATAGACTTAGGTGCTCCAACACCGTAGAACCCCAATGCGCGGTCTGTACCTTTGGGGTGAAACGACCGATCTAGCCCTGAGTCTAGATGGTCGGCGACCAGTGTTCAACAATAATCTGTGCGTGTGTCACGGTGGCAATGGAGTAATATAGGGGTTATTCAACAATAATCTGTGCGTGTGTCACGGTGGTAACCCAGACCCTCCGACTGTGCACTACAGGTTGCGGGAGGAGTCTAGAGCACTCAGAGTTAGTGTAGTGAGGCCCTTGAGTGCCTAAGAACTGCAGTGAGGCCCTTGAGAGCCTGAGAGTGCTGTGAGGCCCTTGAGAGCCTGAGAGTCCTGTGCAGACCAGGACGGAAAGTCAGACTTAGCATTTCCCGGGTGTGTCGCTAAGTCTTGTACGGTGAGATCGTAGTTCGCTACAGATCTTCATATGCAGAGTGTGCTGCATATGTTTGGGGCATAATGGTATAAAAATGTAATCATATAGGATCACAGTAAATTTAATATGTTAAGAGTTTAGTACTTCTGTGCTAGTTCTCAATAACTGCTTTATTATTCAAGATATGCAGTTTCTGATATTTTATGCTTTATAGTTATGCGATATTTGTTGTTGTATAGAAATGTGATTATTATCTGTAAAATCTGCTATGTCATTAGAACTGCTCTGTATAGTATTGTTCTTATGCTTTATTTCAATTTAATAAACTTCACGAGTTGTTTAATGATAGTTAAATGAAAAACTATTCACTGAGCGAGTAGGCTCACTCCTCTACTCAAACATTTTAAGGTCAGCGACAGTTCCAGGAATCGGAAGGATCTTTTCATCCCAACGTTTAATCAACAAAAGTTTTGTAGCTAGTCTAGTTAGAGGTCTCTTAGTCCTTTCCCCTCGATCTTTGGGACATGGTGTGGGTGAGAGAGAGTATGTATGGCGAATGTGTATAAAGATGTAAATTAACTGATATGTTTACTTTCTGTTAAACAATATTACATGTTGTAAACTCTGGTTATGTTCTCTAGCCAGTTTAATTGAAATGCTTCCGCAATAGTTATTTATGTTTTAGTTTATAACAATAATCCGGATATCATTACGAGGTTTAAAAAAAAAAAGTTTTCAGTGATTTGTTTATGTGATAATCCCTCCGTCGCGCCCTAATCTCGTGATTAGTGGTTAGTGTGAGATCGGGGTGTGACATATAGGTTCCGGGAGCGGGTACCTCTTCCAGTAGGAGACTCGGCTAGTAGATATTCCCATCAAGATGAGATGCTGACCACTATCTTAGATCTATGACGAAGCTGGGGTAATACTTCTCTGAGGAAGGCACCGCCAATCATGAGGCTCCTCACCACAAACACGGTCAGAGCTCATGGCCATAGTGGCGCCGCTGATGAGGACTCATGCGTGGAGTTAAGGTTGAGGATGTGAGAGTCACGGGAGGCTAGCGGTTCAGACTTCCAACCTAACTGAAATAACTGGTTCATTTGGATATCTACCCACGAACTGGCCGGCATGGGCTAGACCAGGCTGCTGGGACATGGCCCCACACTAATGGCGAGCATGGGCCAATCCTGGAACCCCACCGACACAAGGTAAATCCTTTTGATTTCTCATATTTAGACCAAAATTTAGGAATATGATTAAAAATAACTTTGTTGGCAAATAAATTCCCTAAAAATACCCATAAACTCAAAAAAGTGTGCACTTCATATTTGGATGGTTAGATTAGGCTTTTCAAGAATATAAATGATTGTTTCTAGTATAGACAATAATGCTCAATTTTAGGGTTAGTCAACTTGAATAATGAGCAAATGATGTATATTGAATCTGACAAAAATAGAGATGGTCACTTATATGATTTGAAATTTGATTATGGGTCTAATCTAAGTATTGCACCCAAATATGAGTTCTTTCTTTATTTATGACTAATTAGATGCTTTAAACCTCATATTAATTCCAGAAAATATTGCAAACATCATAAAATTATGAAAATTGAACCAGACCCTGATTATGACCCTTTGGTCGGTATAAAAATATTTAATAGCTAGTTTAGGATGGTTTTAGCCTAGATTTGGCTAACCCTAGTCTGGACCTAAATGTAATTAATTAAGGTGAACCTTCTATGAATGATCATTAATCACTATTAATTAGATGATGACCAGGTTTATCTATATGATCATAGATGTACAAGAAATTTCTGAACTCAGGTATGTGGATTTTATTTAAGTATATGACTATGATTTTCTTAGTTGAAATCATGATATATATGTATGCTCTTTCTCTTATTTGCAAATATTGGGTGTAGTATTTATATAAATATTTGGTGATTTGCCACTTAAAACATAAATTACTAATAGATGTTTTATAGTTATTTAAGGTGATCATTATCCCCTTCATAAGGGAATGGATGAATTGTGACTAGTACACCTTCCTAGAGCACACGGTGTATGAGGAGTTTCCCTAGAGTACTAGGTACATCGGTTGGGCCCAATATATATGTTTTGGTACTAGTCCACCTTAGTAATACAACTCATCTAGATAAATGACTAAAATTGGTGTACTTCACTTATTAAAAAAAATTATTTTCTATGATGTTCCTTCTTTATTTTTGCAATTCTTTTCAAGTTATGAAAATCATAAATATATGTATGTTTATACCCATGTACACAACACATTGTGTTGATTCGTTGTTTTAGGTTCAGAGCTATAATGGGATAAAATGACTGAAAGTGAGCAGGTTGTACATGTTACAGCTATTTTCTGGGATCATGATAGCATACATGTTCAGATTATGTGTAAAAATCCCTTTCAATGTGTAATTGTAATTCATGTTGTAATAACTCATGTTGTAATTCTATACATGTTGAATGTTGAGAATGTATGGTGTATGTTATGGTTAAATGTTCATGTATGCGTATAATGCTTCCACATCTCTCTCTAAAATAATTAGCTAACGTTTTCATATTTGTTTTCTCGGACCTTCTAAGTCTCGAGACGGCAGGATCCAGGGATGTTACAGCCTTGACATCTCTTCTGTTGGATGGACAAAGGGCTTCTCATTACCAATATAATCTAAATCTATGGGGAGCCATTTTTCTTTCGGAAGGGAATTTGCACATTAAGTGATAGAAATTTCATTGCAAGATTCACATGGTTTTAGAAGATTTAAATGGAGAGCATCAGCTAATGAGTGATCATCAAGCCTTAATACTTTCTTACTATATTAGTCAAGCCTTACTAAAGTATTAAGGGGCATCTGACACCAAACAATTTAGATTTTTACACTAGAGAGATTATCATTTTAACTTTGTTTATTGTTTAATTAGCCGTAATTAAAGTGGTAGTGGTTTTCTTCTACCAGACGACGATCAAGATGATAGTTCAATGTCCCCACTAGTCTATTGTCAAATTAAATATGTCAATGAATTTGTTCAACGTAACATGTCATTTTGTAACAAAATAATCATGCACACACTAAATCGTAAGAGTCTTCCTTCTTGTTTATAATCATACAAAATTATACATTAACAAGTTCTTCACTTGGTTAATGGTACATCCTACCGATATTTCTTCTCATCACTAAAAGGTTAGACATTGTTTCTAATATTTAATTAACTACTTTTCTAGAATTTTCCAACATCATTTATACAAAACATACTCATAATTTTATCTATCTTTGATAATTATTTATGCATTTAAATGTCCTTTTTTAATCACGATCACGTCCAATAAGATTCATATAATAACTCGTTCTTATAAACGTAAAGTTTGAATTCTACCATGGAAACTATTTTTTATGTCTATTAATCTCCCCCTCCCCCGCGTCTCCTACTGCTGGCTCCGTCCTTGAACTTATTGACATATCCTTGACCGTGACTATTTGTCGTGGGGTAGGTAGATTCTGATTGTGTTTGGTATACAACTGGTATACAACTGTTATGAGTTTAATTGTTGTGGTTAAGTTAACCAATGATGTGTAAATCTTGTATTAGATGATTGTTGTTTGGAATAACGAAAAATAAATTTGATGGTAAGATGCTCGTTTTCTGATACTTATGTAAATAATCTTAGTCTGTTTGAACAAAGTTTATTATGTCATATATGCAAATACAGTGGCGGCGGGAAGGGGGGGCAAGCCGGGGCAAGTGCCCCCCCTCAAATTTCTAAAAACCAATTAGTTACAATACATTGCAATTAATTAGTGTAGCAGGTCCCATATACAGTCGCCGCTCCGTTCCTATCCTATGTCCCCCCTCAAGTTTCTACCCCATCTGATCAAATTTACCACTTCCTATGTTGCACCTTCTCCGTTCCATCATCCCCTTTCTAAAAATCAATTAATTATAATACATACTAATTAATTAGTCTGACATGAGACTCCTCGCAAACCCAAACTCGCAGTCTGTAACCGGTAACCGCACAGCAGCAAAAAAATATTCCATGCCTGACTCTTCGTTTTCTCCCCGACGAAAAAATCTGCAGAATCCGCTGCCAATATAAATGCAATCTCTCGTTGTGGTTGAGAGACACCACAGAGTGCTCACAGGGGCAATTCATTTGAGATTCTGAGAATATAAGTTTCATATTTAAATTGCTCGTGTTGCTGCCTTTGCTTCTACCTTTCCTTGGTCTTCCGTTACAAATATTATTCATCATCTTTCCAATTTTGACAGAGAAATAGTTCCTCCGCTGGCTTTGTTCATCACTGTGGCACTGGCATTCACTCATTTCGTGATTACAGTTCTAATTTTCTTTGATTGAGATATCAGTTCCTTTCTCGTCATTGTGGTCGTAGCACAATCCGTCACAATAGCTGTGTTTGTTGTTGCTATCGTGCTCGTCTCTTCACGGACAAACTTCAGCCCGGTAATTTTTTACTATCTCTAGAAAACTCTCTCTCTCTCTCTCTCTCTATATATATATATATATATATATATATATATTTTTTTTTTCAATACATGTATACATCATTCCTTAAAAGATATTATTAATGCCATGAACTTAGTTGATATTTCTAAGCAACGATTGCAGAAAATGTGTGATAATGGATGGGATTCACTTTTTGCACATGTCTCATTGTTCTGCAATAGAAACCAAATAGATATTCCAAACATGAAGGGTTTGTGGGTTGTTAAAGGTAGACCACATCGTAAAACATATGGTTTGACATGTTTACACTATTTTCAAGTTGATTTATTATATTCTGTGATAGATATGCAACTTCAAGAATTAAATAATAGATTCACTGAAGTAAACACAAATTTGTTGCTTTGTGTGGCATGTCTGAATCCAAGAGACAACTTCAAAGCATTTAGTAAAGAAAAGTTGATGGAAATGGCCCGATTTTATCCTAAAGATTTTTCTTCTATACAAATGGCTTATCTTGAAAATCAACTTGAGACATTTATTATGGGTATGCAAACTGATGTTCGATTTTCTGAAATCAAAGAGACCGGTGAACTTGCAGAAAAGATAGTTTTATATGGAAAACATCTAATTTATACAGATGCGTATAAGCTGATAAAATTGGCATTGATATTACCAGTTGCAACAGCGATAGTTGAAAGATCATTCTCTATCATGAATATAATAAAAAGTCTGAGGAGGAACCAGGTGCATGACAAGTGGTTGAATGATTCTATGGTTGTTTACATTGAGAAGGAAATATTTGACACTATCCCCAATGAAGTTATAGTGAATCATTTCCTCACAATGAAGAGGAAATTTTAGAATGTATAACTTTTTTTGGTTTCAAATACTATATTGACATTGTAGTTTGAATTTTATAAATAGAATTCTCATGAATTGTATAGTTGTTGGTTTTCATCAATATTATCTTTTACTGGATTTTTGTGCCCCCCCCCCCTTCTAGACTTGGCTGGCTCCGCCACTGCACAAATAACGGTGCATGTGCTAAGAAGTTGGTGAAAAAGACTACGTGGTAAGAGATACCAGCACCAAATAAAACTAATTTTTGCTGAAGATTTCAAACCACGCGTTATCTGGAGTTTTTTTATTAACTAATTCATGTGGTATCTTATTTGTATTCTAACGGCGCAACAAATAAAAATTAATCTACCGTTACAAAATTACTTATCATGCCAATGCTTGGCCGGCAAAACAAACGAGGCCTTAATCCTGCAAACTTTCAAGCGATATTGTCCCATATAATATACTTGCATGTCTGATACTGGTAAGCCCATCGGGCCCAATATATCAAGAAAGAACCGTTGCTAACCAGTTCTCGTAAAGTTTCAGTCTCAATGGCTTGGGCCTAGTCGATTGAGCCCAGTGCATCTACAAAAAATGCACCGGGGGACTACTCACAGCAGGCCTACCAGTGGGACTGCCATTTCGAAAATCTCAAAAAGTGGAGAATTGTGAAGTGAAAGTTTGATAGACATCCACCTCAAGAAACATTAAAGTGGGTTAGACTACCTCAAACATTGCTGCAAAAAGTTTGATAAGTACAAAACAGTTTTGTGAAGCAAATCATTATCATATTGTACATTTAACATTTGTTGTTGATGACATCATTTGTCTTCTTCAACACCCACAATATGTAAAGAATAAGAATCATATGATGTCATCTTTTGCATCCAACAATTGTATAGTTAAATCTATAGACTTCATCATTCACAAGCATTGACATTACAGCACGCTGTCCGTGTTTATATGAAGACAATTTTTTAACTCAATGGGACGATTCGGTCTAAAAACAATCCATTGTTATTTTATTTTAAAAATTGTTTTCTTTTTCAAGAAAAAATGAATAGTCACGAAAATTTGGAGATTATGAAAGAACGGGGAACTGTGAAACCCAAACTACGTCAAAAGCACAAATTCTATTAAATCGGTTGTTGATTGCCTCATCCAAATTCTCCAAGAAACAAATGGAGCTGATCCCATTTCTATACGTTTGGAAGCATTCTGAACTAGGTCTGAATCATTTATTATCAAACCTAATTCAAATTCAACTGTCAATGAGTGGTTTAGTTGCCTTAAGAGAGGAAATATTTTGTCAAAAAGATGACAGACATTGTGAAGAATATAAGGTATAGTTCATTATTGGTAAAAATAAGTATATATACCACATTATATAGCCCGTGTATTGGTATTATATGCAGAGATGTTGTTAGATCAGTAATAATTATACAATAATTTAGCATAAACACACAGTTTCAATAATATGATAAGCTGTTTAATGTCGCTCGGGAACAACCTAGTAGTTATTCGTATATCCTTGAGCATCAACCGAATTAGTTATCCGCATATTGTTGAGCGGGGACTATTTGCCGTGGGATAGGGCCGATAGGTAGACTCATATAATATACTCGAACGTGCTGGTACCACCAAGCCCTCGGGAGCCCGATTTATCTGCAAATAATACTCGTCAACTAGTCCTCGTCAGTTTCAGTTGATGGCTGAGGCCTAATTGATTGGGTCCAGCGCACCCACGAACATTACATCGGTCAAGTAATCATGGAAGTCCAGCCAATGGCCCGATCATTTCGAAAATCCCGAAGAGCAGAAAATCGTGAAACCCAAACGACCTCGAAACAACAATTACATAGTAAATCGGTTAAAAAATCACAAAAGTGGAACCAATGACCCAAGCGTTTTGAAATTTCGGAAGAGCAACTACCTCTCAAACCAAAATAAAACCCAAAAGGACAAATTATGTTGAAGTGACTTTTGCCTGTGTCATCGATATTTATCAAAACTATAATTTGAAAAGAATCATGAGATTAAAGGAGAAATATTTCTCCACTCCACTTCCACATCTCGTGGAGGAAGTTGGACACCCAAAACGGACGGTAAATAGAAAAATACTTGTCATTGTAGTTTGAATCCGAATCTCTTCATTGAATATTATAATGCACCAATTATGTTATCCCTCGTCGACAAACTTGAGAACAATCATGATTTGCTTTGATGTCTCTTTACAAATCATCACCAAATCAAGATACTTGATTGCTTCAGGACCATGCAAGATAGTAAAGACCCTCTCAGGTGTTCCTCCAAAACTTGTGAGGGGAATGTTATATTGTGATAGACTGAACTTTTGGAATCCCTAAATAATTAATGATATAAGTGAATTCATGCATGTTGAGTTGCTTTGAGAGTTTCAAAATTTTGGCAAAGTTTGAGTGTTGATATCATGATTAAGATCCCTAAGTTCATGTCTTTTTAGAGTATTTAATCGGATGACCAAATAGCTAAGTTTTATCACCAAATTTGAATAGAATGTAGTTGGTGTGGTCATAAAGCTATGATTAAAATTTGGTGACAATTGGAGTATCCTAGAAGAAGTTATTAAGGTTTGAAATGTGTGAAATGATGTACATTTTTTAGAATTTATAGACCTAAGTTAGGTTTAATCTAATGTCACGCGGCCTGAGTAAGTGATGAGCCACGGATTGGCTGTGTGGTCTCTTTTCAACCCTTGGATATGAAGATCATATGGTAGGTAACTCTTCTCCTAGCTCCGGGTTATAACTCAGAACATGGGGGACGAGACCACGACTTCGGGGTGCGGGTGATCGTGGGACAAGACTAGAAGATGGACAAATAGTTGAATTAGGATCGTCTTGACGAGTTCTTAGACCCCTCTTTTGTAGTTACTGAGTAAGTAACGAGGGAGGACGAGCCCTCTCTTATGTTGTCTTCTCCACCGCAAATAGCAGGTGGCATGGAGGGGAAATAGAGGGAGACAGCGCAGAGGAAGGAGGAAGATAAGAGGATCGAAAGTGAGTTCTAAGTCAAGTGAGTTCAACATTGAGCTAATAGTAGGCTTCTGTGGACGGCTTGCTGCTTGACGATCCCCAACTCACTGGAGGTGGAGGCAGCTTTAGAAAGCAGTTGCAGAGTGATCCACACCAAAAATAGAGGTTGTTGATGAGTCCTTGAGGACCTTGTGATGCTTGTGAGAAGATTAAGTGGAGATTCCTTGGACGAGGTTAGTTTCTCCCTTCTTCCACCAGTACAACGGTGGTTATGTCCGATGAGCTCATGGAGATCATGCTCCATAGATGCATCCTAGGACAATGGCAGTTGTGGAGCTTCAAAAAATGTCGCAGAAGATGAGGATGGACTTTAGGGTCGACGAGGAGCCTTGGAATCACTAGGATTGCTCGCCGGAGAGGAGTGTCGCGGCGGCTGGTATAAGGGAGCTCCATCGAAACCTCCACTCCGATAGCCATCAGATCTCTTTGAGGAGTTGGGATGGTGCGGGAAGGTTCCTCAAACCTTTTGGTGTTGGTTTTAGTTCACAAGGAACCCTTAGAGGCAGTTGATCGCTCGTCGAAGGAGACCATGTTCGGTGGCACCTCATGAAATAGACTCCCACAGACTCCCAGATCATGTCGAACGCGAGGACCGCAAGGGAGAGATCACGAGAAGAATAAAGAGCCATGAATCAGGTCCAAAGCTAGATCGGCTGGCTAACACCCGGACCAGGAGGGTCCCATCCCTAGCAGCCGAGCCAGTAAGGGAACCGCACATGGGCTGACATGGTGACCCGTTATTGGGTCGAAGAGGTAATATTATTCAGTAAATGTGCATATCTTATATAATTCATAATAACTAGATTGCTTATCTGAAAATTACAAATAATATAATGAAATTCTAAAAAAATGAGTAGAACACAGTAGAAAGATAATATCAGGCTTTTGATGCACTAATAATAGTGATATCGTGTAAGATATGAAATGATTATATCATGTGTAATATAGATATCAAATAATGACCTAAAATTATGAAAATGCATTAGTATCTCTAAATTATGATATATAATCCATATGATGTCAAATATGGTGATGTTTCAACCCGAAATCATGTCATTTGTTTAATGTGGCTAATTAGGCTAATAAACCTAATTAATGTGAAACAATTACAAATATGCTCAAGAAATCCTGAAAGTTATAGAGTATCTTATATTAGTAATTGGAAGCTAATATGTAATTTTGAGATCATAACTATGCACATAAATCATGTTACATGTTAATCACACTAAGATGTTGAAAAAACCCTAATTGGAGTAATGCATGTAACCTAGGGTTAATTTGTGCACATGCAAACAAATAATCAGATAATATATCTCAATCTAGAATCTAAGACTAGTAACCTGATTACAAGAAGATAAGACAAGTAACAATGCACATATCTTAATAAGCTAAGCTAAACCCTAATGGACATAACCAGGGTTAATGATGATGAGAATCTGATGACAGTATATGATCTTGTCTTAATCAGGTTTAACAAGGATATAGTTGATATCAGAAATGTGTGGATTAGGTTTGTCTTTCTTCAAGGTACGCCATTACCTCTTACTTGGCATATTATACATGATGCTTGTATTATGTGTAGTACAATACTTATCATATGGTATTGATTGAAATGATTGTTCTTGAATGATATGTTGCTTGATGTTTTTCATACATATATGACTATGAACACATGAAACCTAAGATATCTGATCCATCATATGATAGACCTAAACTCTTTGGTAGTACAATGCATTGAAGTCATCTAACTCTTTGGTAGGATATCACATTGTATACATGATCTAACTCTTTGGAAGGAGATCATAAGGCCCAAAAGCATCTATCCCTTTGGTGGTAGATGTACGAGATATATGATGGAAATATGCGTAAAATATGTGTTCTCTTTTGTTAATGAATATCTTTGTGCAAGTATATGCTTTTTCTTATAAATTTTTATTACTGCAAAGTTCTAGTTTTATCTTATTGCCAAGTCTTAGTAATGAGAGGTATATAAAAGACATGTAGGCGTACTCAGTACAATATTCTTGAATATTGTACTGACGTGTATCCCATGTAATCTATTGTTTAGGTGTTGTGGACATATACTCTTGAAGAACTTGGATAGTTGAGAGTTGTGTGGCGAGCTGATGTACAAGTGGACATGATGTCTTAAGATCATGTTGTTTAGTGGTAGTACATGTATAAGTAGAAGTTTGTTGTTCAATGTGTAATATCAAATGTTGTAACAATTCATTATGTAATTATATATTGAATGGTGAGCATGTACTGTATGGTTTAATTATTGTTTATGTGCATGTGCTACTGTTGTTTCCTTATGACTCCCTTGATTTTCTTCTTCTTAGCCTAGTGTGGGGTGTTTAAATTGGGATTCTCACCGAGGTGAGGTTTTAATTTGGACGTCGCACATCAGATTAAGTTTTAAAAAATCTAGGGACGTCATAGGTGGTATCAGAGCATGAACAATACCAAAGCCTGACATTTTCTCATTATGCAACTCAAACTAAAGAAAACCTTGAACTTGAACATCTTAAGGGTTAGATTAGTTGTCTTTTAGAGACTGGATATGACCTAGCCTCTAGGTTAGCAACTAGATATCAGAGAACTAGGTCTAGACTGGTGCTTGTTGTATAGCAGGTCCTTAGGTGTCATTCTTTCCTTATAGTGTAGTGGTATGGGACATTGCATTATTTGGAAATGATATACATCACGGGAAGAGAAATCTTTGACATATGATGCATCTCTGTTTTGGGTAGCTACACTAGTCTACACCATGTTCTCATCCTTTTCACTAGGTGATATGGCACTGAACTCTCTACTATGTGTGGACACTCATTTTTTGGATTTGGTTTTTGATTCTAATCGGATCAAACCTGGATAGCTTTTTCTGATGGTTATTTTATCAGAGAGAAATTATATAATATATATATATATATATATTACAAAAATGTGTCCCCACACATGTACGAGTAGGAGGTGATCATGCAACCTAAGTGAAAGTGAATGACATTAGTCTAGAAGAGAGAGTAAATCTGGATTAGGTGTCTGGATCCTTGTTAGAATATATGATAGTTGGAATAGATGAAATAAGATTTGATGATGATTTAAGTATTATATATATGATATAAGATAGTCTATGATGATATATGTTTGTCTTTGAGGACTTAAGTTTAGTTTTGAGGATGCAAGATGAGTTTTGATGGTGCAAGTAACTAGACTTTTATATCATAAGATATGCTAAGTTAAGACAAGATTGTGAGTCAGCATGAACCTCAAACTCTTTCACAAAGGAGGACCTCTAGTGTTAGGACTAGTTTTAGGGTTAACTCCAGAGAGTGTGGGACCCATTGAGAGAAGGTCAGAGAACCTAAACTCCAAAATATGAGAATTATGAGAAATATGTGTTATAATATGTCCTAAACTAAACTACTCTTGAGTGATTGAGTTGAGTCACTTTATGCATGATTCCTATATTCTTATTGAGCCCTACATGTCCTTGGGAGGACCAAACCCTAGAGATAGAGAGAGTTTGGTTATATATGTGCATGTGAATATGAATATGAGTACCTTCCATCTGGGTGAGGGAGAGAGTGTCCCAAGACCCTAGAGGAGGTAACTGTGTTGGTTTTTATGAAGCCTCATGCTCAGGTTGGTGGTTCCCATGTAGGACTCTAGTGGTGTACATGAAAGAGAGAGATGAGATATAGTGTTTTATGGATAGAGTTTGTAAAGCTATCACTAGTACTATGAAGGGTATCTATGAAGGGTATGTCATATCATGTTTTTGTCTGTGTTTATGGTGCTAGAGTTTGTAAAGCTATCACTAGTACCAATGAGGTAATCTAGACTAAGAGAGGAAGGATAAAGTATATGCATATGAGATACTCATAGAGTTGAGTTAGCTCAGATAGACTGAGCATTGAAATACTCTCATGATATGGGTCAGGAGAACCTCGGTTGGACTAGATGAAATTTCAATATATGTTTGAGCAACCACTCATATAAGTTTGTTTAGCACAACCAATATATAGTATATGTAAGTGTGTGATCTAATCTCAAGATGTGATATATAGACATGATATGATGGAAACCTAGAGATGGTTTAATAGATATTAATGCACAAATGGTTAACCATATACATGAATAATGATGATAATGTGATATCTTGGTTATTCTTGTGATGAAATCATTAGTAAATGTTGCAATTTGTTATGAGCAATTAAATAAGATCATATGAATGAAACATGTTACATGAATCTAGTGATGAATTCACTAATAAACTTGTAACTTAATATTAAAGTGAAATGAAATGATTTTAATGATATATGCCAAACAATGATAATGTTGGTGCTTAATAAATATGTTGAGTGTAGTCTAAATTGTTTTTTGCATAACATAATGATGATGGAACCTTGTTATAATTTGTATGGATAAAACTGAGATAATCATAAATAACTCTTCCCAAAATGAGGACATAGTGTTAAAACCTGATGTTTGGATAAAATGAGGATGCAAATCCTAAAATATGAAAAACGACATGTATAATCTACTGTTTGAATCATATGCTTGGGTGAAATCGGAAAAATTCCTAGTTGTGAATATGACACAACCTAAGCATTTACATCATGTTATATGTTGAAGGGGTGATTCACCTTAGATGTTTTAAAAACCTCCTAATGTTGGTTTGGATATGATTATGGGGCATGGTTTTGGATATGTTGAACAAAGAGTGGTGTCCTACATATGGATGAAGACCTTTTGGTTTGTCCTTGAAGTGAGAGGATGGCTTAATTTTGAGGATGAAATTTCTTTTAAGGTGGGTAGGATGTGATAGACTGAACTTTTGGAATCCCTAAATAGTTAGTGACATAAGTGAATTCATGCATGTTGAGTTGCTTTGAGAGTTCCAAGTTTTTGGCAAAGTTTGAGTGTTGATTGGTGTTGGTATCATGATAAGTTCATGCCTTTTTGGAGTATTCAATTGGACAACCAAATAGCTGAGTTTTATCACCAAATTTGAATATAATGTAGTTGGTGTGGTTATAAATCTATGATTAAAATTTGGTGACAATTGGAGTATCCTAGAAGAAGTTATTTAAGCTTGAAATATGTGAAATGATGTGCATTTTTAAGAATTTATAGACCTAAGTTAGGTTTAATTTGATGTCACGTGGCATGAGTAAGTGATGAGCCATGGATTGGGTATGTGGTCTCTTTTCAACCCTTAGATCTAAATATTAGATGACAAGTAACTCTTCTCCTACCTCTGAGTTATAACTCAGAACATGGGGGAGACGAGACCACAACTTCGGGGTGCGGGTGATCATGAGACAAGAGTAGAAGATGGATGAATGGTTGAATTAGGCTCATCCTGACGAGTTCTTAGACCCATCTTTTGTAGTTACTGAGTAAGTGATGAGGGAGAATGAGCTCTCCCTTCTATAGTCTTCTCCACCACAAATTACAGGTGGCATGGAGGGGAAATAGAGGGAGATAGCGTAGAGGAAGGAGGAAGATAAGAGGATCCGAAGTGAGTTCTAAGTCAAGTGAGTTCAACACCGATCTAATAGTAGGCTTCTGTGGATGGCTTGTTGCTTAACAAACCCCATCTCACTGGAGGTGGAGGTGGCTTTGGACAATAGTTGCACCCCAGCTCACTGGATGTGGATGTAGCTTTGGACAATAGCTACAGAGTGATCCACACTGCAAATAGAGGTTGTGGATGAGTTCTTGAGGACCTTGTGATGCTTGTGAGAAGATTAAGTGGAGATTCCTTGGATGAGGGCAGTTCCCCCTTCTTCCATCAGCACAACGGTAGGTATGGCCAATAAGCTTATGGAGATCGAGCTCCACATATGCATCCTAGGACAATGGTAGCCATGGAGCTTCAGGATGCGCCAAAGAAGATGAGGATGGACTTCGGGGTCGACGAGGAGCCTCAGAATCACTTTGATTGCTCAAAAGAGAGGAGTGCTATGGCATCTGGTATAAGTGAGCTACATCGAATCCTCAGCTTTGGTGGCTACCAGATCTTTTTGAGGATCTGGGATGGTTTAGGGAGGTTCCTCAAACCTTTTGGTGTTGGTTTCAGTTCATAAGGAAGCCCTGGAGGTAGTTGATCACTCGCCTGAGGAGACCATGTGTGGTGGCGCCTCGTGAAACAGAGTTCCGTGGACTCCCAGATCATGTCGAATGTGAGGACCGCAAGGGAGAGATTGTGAGAAGACAAAAGTGTCATGAACTGGGTCCAAAGCTAGACTGAACGGCTAACACCCAGACCAGGCGGGTCCGAGCCCTAGCAGCCAAGCCAGTAAGGGAGTCGCACATGGGGCTGATGTAGCGACACGTAATTGGGTCCAAGAGGTAATATTCTTCAGTAAATGTACAGATCTTATATAATTCATAATAATTAGCTTGTTTATCTGAAAATTACAAATAATATGCCAAAATTCTCAAAAAAATGAGTTTACCACAGTAGAGCAATAGTATCAGGATTTTGATGAACTAATAACAGTGATATCATGTAAGTTGTGAAATGATTATATCATGTGTAATATATGTATCAAATAATGACCTAAAATTATGAAAATGCATATGTATCTCTATGTGATGTTATATAACCCATATGATGTCAAATATGGTGATGTTTCAACCCAAAATCATGTAATTTGTTTAATGTGGCTAATTAGGGCTAATAACCCAAATTAATGTGAAATAATTACAAATATTCTCAAGAAATCCCAAAAGTTACAGAGTAAGCTTATATTAGTAATTGGAAGATAATATGTAATTTTGAGATCATAACTATGCATATAAATCATGTTACATGTTAAATGATCCTAAGATGTTGAGAAAATCCTAATTGGAGTAATGTATGTACCCTAGAGTTAATTTGTGCACATGCAGCCAAATAATCAGATAATATATCTCAATCTAGAATCTAAGACCAATAACCTGATTACAAGAAGATAAGACAAGTAACAATGCACATATCTTAATAATCTAAGCTAAACCCTAATGGACATAACCAGGGCTAATGATGATGAGAATCTGATGATAGTATATGATTTTGTCTTAATCAGGTTTAACAAGGATATTTTTTTAAAATAGCTCAATATCATTAAAAGCAAGCCATACGAAATCTACAAGATAGACATCTCTCATCAAGTAACCAAGCAGCAACTCCTTTAGCGGAAAGACATAGCACAAGGCTCAGATTGGGATGTGATAGGTACATTTCAGCACAGTCCACCTCTTGTAGTGGCTTTCCAAAAAAGCTATCCATGATGGAATTCATCAATCTACACGAGCCTCTTATTACATCGGGAGAGGAGTTTGCAAAGCCACTAGTAGAGATTACCATCATGAAGACAACGAAGGATCACTTAAAAAAGAGCTCGACCACAAAGTAACAACACAGACACAACACCCCACAAAACTGGACTAGAAACACAACAACCAGTGACGAGCACTAAGGTTGCACCAACCAGGAGACCCAGAAAGGAGGCCAAACCCCAACGATGCAAATACAGAGGAAGGATGGTTCATGCAGATACAAAGGTGGGGAGTAGAGAGTGTTGGGAACTCCACCACCACTCCTGACCACCACTGTGAATAGGGGGCAGAAGACCCGCACGAAGCCCAAACCCAGCTTACTCCTCCTCTGCCTAAAGCACCAAGGGGTGCCCGAGCTCACCGTATGCCCAAGAAGGAACCCGAGGCACGACACGACCAACAAACAACCACTACAGATAAATCAAGCTCTCTCCCTAGAGGACCAAAACCAAACCTAACAACTAGGAAACACTGATTGTCGGTGACTAAAAAGGCAAAAGAAACCTTCCACTAACTAACATCCTAAATAGAACTAACCTAAACTGATGAACGACACAAGAAAAATAAAAACAATGACCCGCCGCCCAGCCCCACACCGGCCAAGGACCGTCGTCTCCTCCTTCTCGTCCCCAACCAACGCCGCCCCCCAACACCACCACGGTCGAAGAGTGCTCTTGATCAGGATCCCAGGCGACCATAAAGTACAAAAATCCCACCGCCCAAATATGAACCACGCTAAAAGAGGGAAGGAGGAAGGAGAGATGAAGAAGCTTAGTCAGGCGCCGCAACTAGCTAGCACGAGTCGAGGTTGACGCCCAGGGGGAGTGGGTGGTGCTCTCCGACGGCCAGACCCCTCCCCTGAGTCTGACATTGTTGTCGCCTTTGTAAACCTAGCTCGCCCGTTGGGTCACCTTGGGAAACCTAGATCGTGTTCGTATCAGGTTTAACAAGGATATAGTTGATATTAGGAATGTGTGGATTAGGTTTGTCTTTCTTCAAGGTACGCCATTACCTTTTACTTGGATTATTATATTGTATGCTTTTATTATGTGTAGTAGAATACTTGGCATATGGTATTGATTGCAATGATTATTCTGGAATGATATGTTGCTTGATTCTTTTCATACTTATATGGTTATGAACACATGAAACATAAGATATTAGATCCATCATATGATAGCAAAAATACTCTTAGTAGTACAGTGCATTGAAGTGATCTAACTCTTTGGTAGGAGATCACATTGTATACATGATCTTACTCTTTGGAAGGAGATCATAAGGCCTAAAAGCATCTATCCTTTTGGCGGTATTTAAACGAGATATATGATGGAAATATGCCTAAAATATGTGTTCTCTTTTGTTAATGAATATCTTTGAGCAAGTATATGCTTTTTCTTATATTTGTTCATTAGTACCAAGTTCTAGTTTTATCTTATTGCCAAGTCTTAGTAATGAGAGGTATATAAAAGACACGTAGGCATACCCCATACAATATTCTTGAATATTGTGCTGACGTGTACCACATGTAATTTGTTGTTTAGGTGTTGTGGACATATGCTCTTGAAGAACCTAGATAGTTGAGAGTTGTGTGGCAAGCTGATGTATAGGTGGACCTATTGTCTTATGATCATGTTGTTTAGTGGTAGTACATGTATATCTAGAAGTTTGTTTTTCATTGTGTAATATCAAATGTTGTAACCATTCATTATGTAATTATATGATGAATGGTGAACATGTGTTGTATGGTTTTAGTATTGTTCATGTGCATGTGCTACTGTCGTTTCCGTCTGACTCCCTTGATTTTCTTCTTCTTAGCCTAGTACGGGGTGTTTAAATTGGGATTCATGCTATGGTGAGGTTTCAATTTGGGCGTCGCACATCAGAATTAGTTTTAGAAAATCCAGGTATGTCACATATATAGTATTGACAAACTTCATCAAGATATTTTATGTCTCTTTTATCTTGATCACATAAAAAACTTGGAAACCCTAGTTTTATGACAAGACAATTTTCTCATTGTAGCATTTTCAGATTCCATCTTTTCTGGAAATCTGAACAATCGAGAGGATGAACCCTGAAAATTTACTTAGGGTGTGATGCGTAAGCAATATGTGCATACATGAACAAGAAATCATAACATATACCATAAATAATTTCAACCTTCAACATGTAAATTTACAAAATGATTATATATTATAATTACATATTGAACCAAGAATTTTACACGGTCTAAACATGTATACTAATAATGATCTTACACAATAGGTACAAGTTGTAGATTGTTCACTTCTCGTCTTTTCTCTCATGCTAGCTATGAACCTAAAGCATACGTGAAACGACGGATCAACACACAAAGTGTTTTCAGAAAGATACATATATTTTTATTTTTCATAATTTGAAATGATTTTTAGAAATGAAAAAATATAAATATAAAAAATATTTTTAAGAAGTAAAATATTCTTTTTTTATTTTTTTTAGATGAGTTATTTTGCAAAGGTGCATCAGCATTATAAAATTGCATGTTGGGCTCTCCTCGCCCCTAGGACTATGGGGATCCCCTTATCCTTCGGCTTTAAAGGTGTACTGACCATAAGTGCACCTTAGCAACTACAAAACATCTACTCATTCTTTATATTTTCATGTGAAAAAACATCCAATACTAGTAATGATAAATCCAATATTTTCAAATAGAAGAGCAAACATAGGTATCATGATTCAACCAAGAAAACCATAGTCATATCTTTAAATAAAACTCATGTACACGACTTCATAAATTCCTAAAAAATCCAT
The DNA here is from genome assembly GCA_963693085.1 of Alisma plantago-aquatica. Classification (NCBI taxonomy): domain Eukaryota; kingdom Viridiplantae; phylum Streptophyta; class Magnoliopsida; order Alismatales; family Alismataceae; genus Alisma; species Alisma plantago-aquatica. The sequence goes on from OY856409.1 coordinate 1,572,981,866, forward strand.
GAATGTATATATCTTTGGTCACAACTTGATTAATACAAACTATTCATCATTGATATAGTGCCCATCATTATTCATAGTAGTTAGGTCCAAGATTAGGTTTAACCAATCTTAGATTCAAACTAATCTTAATTTTTTCTCTAACATTTTTATACTAATCTATATGTCATAATTAAGGTCTAGTCAGATTTTTCACATTTTTATGAACTTTGTTCTATTTTCTATAGTCAATATATAAATCATTTAATTAATTCTTAATATAAAAAGACTATTAACAAATAAGATAATGAGGTAGAATAACTTGTATTTTGTATTCACATGGCACACCTACATATATGGACTTTGATGGTGACCAATAATCCAATTAAATAATATGGGACTAGTACCATATATACAAAGGAATATACTAAAAGAACAATGAATAATAAATACTTATTATTCTAACACTCTCCCTTAAAATAGTTTATAGATATCATTGGCACCAAGCTTGTTACATAAGAATTTGACTCGACAACCATTGAGGGATTTAGTAAACATATTCATCACTTAATCTTCTGATCTGACTGAAACAAGCATTATTTGCAGATCTTGTATATTTTCTCAAATGAAATGACAATCAACCTCGATGTGTTTAGTTCCTTCATGAAAACTAGGTTGGAAGCAATGTAGATAGAAGTTTGGTTATCACAGTAGAGATCCTTAGCCTCAAACTCTATGCATCCAAGTGCTTCTAGGATGTTCTTGGTCAACAAGAGATTGTTGGTTGCATGAGTCATGGATCAATATTCTTATTCAACATTGGACCGTGCTAGAACATTTTGCTTTTTACTTTTCCAAGATACTAGATTGACTCACAAATACACAATATCCTGAAACAGACCTACGATCATTAACACATCCACTCAATCAACATCTGAGAATCCATGTACAGATGTCCATGAATTGAGTGCAACATTTCTTTACCTGGACTCTTCTTCAGATATCGAAGAATCTGAATGATAACCTTTATATGACTAGAATGTGGTTTATGGATAAATTGATTGACCATAATAGTAGAAAAGCATATATATGTTGGGAAATATGGATCAGAGTATAGCAGCAGAAACAAAATTTTTATCTATATGTATTCCCATAACAGCAAGATCGTGTCAACTATTATGTAATAAGAAGGACAATTTAGTGAGTTTATACCTGGTCCTGGAGCAAGTATGGTGACAAAAACTCATTGCGATGCAACTATCTTTTTAGTTTCTCTTGTACGGTGGTTGTGTAACTCCTAGTCTTCACCATGGACTGTGAATAGGATAGCTTCTATGGTGACTCCTACGGTTTCTCCATGGACCCCAGACTGACTTTTCTCTCCTTAGTAGCAGCCAAAAGACTCCTACCTCTAGAGTAGTCCACAGGGACCAACTAGAACTCCTACCGTTCAACTAGAACTGACAGGAAGGAGTTGTCCCTTCCATTGGCACACTAGTCACCAACTTGCTCTCCCACAATAGTGATCCACAGTTGTTCTCTCCCGTAGTTATCCCTCCCTAGTCGGGTAGGACTTTCTTGGGCTCTCTTGGTTACCACAACCATAGAGGACAACAATTGTCAGAGCAACTGATTCTCAATTGTTTGAGTTATTATTGTGCTCTAAGACACCATTAGTACCCCTATATTTATAGGTGGGGTTAGGGCCAGGATTCCCAGTCAGTTTGGGATCTGTGTGGGAGTGGAAGGGACCAGAAGATCTTGAATTTTCACAACTTGCAAACCATATGACGGTCATCTGATGATCCAGATGGTTGTCTGACACTGTGAGACAGTCGTCTTGTACTACGAGATGGTCATTTTATAGTTTCCCAATAACATACAAAATGGGCAATTCATTTTTCATTAATGCTAAACACTAATTCCTTGCACCATAAGAATTATGCAATCAAAATGAATTGGGAAAGTATCTAGAACCTTCCTCCGTCCAAAATGAGTGATCATGCACATGTGATACAGTCATCTCGCTCACCCATACAGTCATTTGGTGAGTCGAGCCAAACCGATCAGTTCATCGGAATGAACCAATCAGTTCACACCTCAGTTTGGATAGAATTTAGCCAATTCAATTTCCAATTAGCCCAATGATCCAAACGGTAGTCTCAACATTTGAGTCGATCATATGGTGCACCAAATGGTTGTCTCACCCTATGAGACGGCCGGATGGGGTGCATGCAGCTGATTTGTTGTGTGAAATGAGTACTTGAACACTTTAATAGTCAGTAGAATCAATAATCAAGATTAAACTCCTCTTCTAGATGAGTTACTATGTGTGTGACCCTATAGGTCCCATATCACATTGGGAGTGAATTTCCATAACTAACTTATGACATCACAAGAAGAGAGCAGTGCCTAGTCACAGATCAATGCTACCCAAGTGATTGGAAATTTAGAGAACAACTTCAACCTACAATATGTGTAAGGTGTTGTAGTTATTGTATAATCATTTGTCTCTAATATCTGGGATGAACTCGAGGAATGAAATTGTCATCCTATCAACATTTAATCCATGTTCCTTTAACCAAGAGAAGACTATCTAAGATAATTTGACCTCAATATTATATATTGATTCACATGTGTATGCACATGTGTTTCTCAATCTCACTTATCAACTAGACAGGACATCATACTCTAGTAGGAGGGACAAATCCCATCTCTATCACTTACAATCTATCCCCATGTGTCAAAGTCACCCAATCATCACCTTTATGACAACCCATGTTTCAGGACTGTGTTTGATAATGTAAAAGTGTACCCAACGACATGTGATTAGTGTAGTAATTTCAGGTCTAAGAATCACAATCACCACCTTCACTATGAGAGATGACTATGACTACCAATGTTGCTTTCCATATGTCACTCTCAAGGTGGGTCTATCTGATACAATGTTCCCTAACATGCATATGTGTGCTTTGTTTGATATTGCCCTATCATGACTAATGAGATTCAGTCATCAACCAATCAACACTCTAGTCTTATGTGTTACTGGTGTCTATCTACCTTGCATAGTAACAACCGACTAGGGACATAATAAGAATGTACATACTCATAGCATTCGTATGATCTCATTCTCCAAGTAACGTAGTTGAAGACATTCACCATTGAGTATTGTCATTCTTTAGACATTCATAATGTTTCCTCATTATCTCATAACTGAGTGAAACAAAATGAATTGAAAGCTTGCCTTTAGGAGTATTAATCAAATCCTTTATGGTATATACCATGTCAATCATCACATGATTGTCTCTATGGGCATACCTTGACAAAAATATTTGGATGAGTTATGAGATAATTAAGTTTTCCAACCAGTCATATATACCTTCAGTGATCTTCAAGTGGCTTCCCCTACTCCTTATATAACTTGACTCTAGGATCCATTGGATGCTTTGTTGGTTTTTCTCCAAACAAGATTGTTTCTTCAAGAAACTAAAGAGTATATATTCTAATACCATCTAGGGATTTAGCCACTTCAATATCCAGAAAGTATTTTAGGGGGCCTAAGTATTTAGTGTGAAATCTACTTGAAGAACCTTTTTTATCAGTATAACACCTTGTTGATTATCTCCAGCAACAACAATATCATTAACATACACAATAAGGAGGACAACACTTGAGGATCCTCGTTGATAGAATATTAAATGATCAAGATCAAACTATAGGAGACCAAATTCTAGGAGTGTGTGACTAAACTTACTGAACCAAGCATGTGAAGATTGTTTAAGCCCATAGAGTGACTTCTGAAGCTTACAAAGAAGATGAGACTCCCCTTGAGAAACAAACCTAGGAGGTTGCTCCATATAAATTTCCTCAGACAAATCACCATGGAGGAAAGTGTTCTTAATATCAAGTTGATGCAGAGGCCAAGAAAAGTAAGTAGTTAGGGAAATGAATAGTCAAACATATGACATTTTATCTAATGTAGAAAATGTATTGACATTGTCTTCTTCATATACTTGAGTATATCCCTTGGCTACTAGTTAAGACTTGAGACAATCACTAGCACTAGTAGGCTTGACTTTCATAGAGTAAACCCATATGCAGACAACAATAGCCTTGTCTTTTAGAGTAGGGATAGGAATCCATGTGTGATTTATTTGGAGAGCATTCATCTCATCTTCCATAGAAAGACACCAACTTGTATGACCCATAGCTACATATATAGAACTAGAGATAGTAACATCATATATGGATGAGATAAAGATTTAGTATGAGGAAGATAAATAGTCATATGAAACAAAGTTGGAAATAGGATGAAGAGTACATGATTGTCCTTATTTTAGAAGTTCAATAGGCAGATCAAGAGAACTATTGATGCTAATAGGATCTCCAGACTGAGTGGTAATTGAAGGAGGCTTTCTATTTATGTTGTCTACTGCATGTTCCAGACTATTTTCCTCCTTGTGTGATTGGCGTGGATATTATTGCACCTGGTCATTCACTAGGGGTGAAATCCTTAGAGTTTACCTAGACTAAATACAATAGTCACCACCCGCAAGCATATGGATCTTATTATAGTATAGTTAGGATTCAACCTGATGAACAATGTTTTACAGAAGTAATCTAACAAAGTTAACCATGCAAGAACTAGTATTTAATACAAGATTGATGATTATTGATTATACTAAGTTTTGAATAGTAAAATGTATGAATTCAATATTTGGTAAGTCAATGGATGGGAATACTAGGGTGGAATGGGTTTTTCCATTGCTTCTTATCATTCACTCGCTCACTACTTCATATTAGACATGAACATATATAAATCGAGGCTGAAAAACATCCCTTTAGTGTTAGGATAAAAGTCTGAAAAAATATCGCTCCAAGTTCCTCATTGTGTGACCTAGATATCATATATCTATCACCTTGGAAAACCTATAATAAAATCTCATCAATGGTTTAACTAGAATCAAATCGATGTCTTGGATCTTGGGTTGGAAGTTCTCTATGTCCAAGATCAAGACAAACATGAAAACCTACTAATTAGACAAGCATACAAGCATAAAATGATTGATTCTAAACATGAAATAATTCATATAAAAATATATGCATGTACAAGAGCAAAATAAAGTAGTGGGGCTACTCCCCACACCCTAGAGAGAGGATTGCTCACTCATTGAAGTAGTAACAAAAGTAGCACAAGAAGAAAGAAAGGAAACCATGATAGTAGAAGAAGGTGAAAGTTTATCTGTGGTGTGTAGAAGTTTGTCTTTGAGAACCGGAGTGATGATAGTTGATGTAGAAGCAAATATACACCTAGAGATTTGCTAAAGGAGACTTGAAGCACAATTTTCCTTCTTCAAGGTTGGGTCCAATCATGGCCAAGAGATAGCAATGGTTGACAAAGGTATAGGTCATCAGCCGTTGGAAACAAGTGTAGAGGAGCATGCCTCTATTGAGGTATGTACCTTGGAACCTGGGTAAAAGTGAAGGTGGAAGCCCTTCAGTTGGTGTTCAAATCAATAGATGGAGGTTGAAGGTTGTTGAAGTCAAAGGTCTAGAATGTATGTGGCAGTCTTGCAGTGTCAATTGTGGATGCCCTTTCTATAGGTCTTGGTCTTCTATTTATAGGAGTAGGATAGGGTCTAGAACCCTCCCAACCGCCATGAAGTGAAGCACTGGCTTCCATGAGGTGGAAAGTCGATGGTGATGGGGGAAGATGGTGGGTTGAATATTTACATGTCTTCCATTGGTAGGCAAGGAGTCTTGTGGCACTCTGTGGAGCCATCAGTTGTTGGGTGTTGAACTACCATCCAAAGATGATGGTAGAACTACCATGGGAAGGTATGCACTAGACAGCCATCGGTAGGCAAAAACATTGGATGACCACTGGCAAGCACATAGCAACCTTCAGAAGGCAAGCGAGGTGACCATTAAAAGAGACATCCAGAACCTCCTTCCGTAGGTGGAGCAAGGAAACCATTGACTGATGGGCCATCAGGAGGTTAGAGATGATTGTCAACCAAAGGGCAGATATAATGATGGAAATGATGGTCGAGCAAAGGTGATGAGATCTAATGGTTTAGAAGATGCTACCCACCCGGGGGGTCTATTGTCCTAAAGTTGATGGTGTGTGGTGATGGAGCATCTCTGATCCATCCACCGATGGCCTGGAAAATCTATAAAAACCAATGGTTTGACATATGTAGTGCAAATCAATGGAACTTCATCAACCGATAGAGGATTGGGTCATCGAAAATATGGTCTATTCCATCAAAAATGTTGGGCATACTAATTGGTTAGCAGGACCATTTCCTCCTACACTCCTCTCATGCAATGAAGTTAAAACCTGCCATGAAAACTAGGAATTCAATTCAAAACCTTATAAATTATCATAAAAAGAACAAAGGCTAAATGAAATCTAGTTCTAAGGAAAAATGATGAAAATAAGTGCTAAGCTATGCTTAAAATGTATCTAAATATAGAATGAATATGCATTCACCAAACAACCCTAAACTTATATGTCTCTCATCTCCAAGTAGCACAAAATCTAAAATAGTCACCAAAGGAATACTTTTGACCCATGTGATTACCTCACCTTCATATCTTGCTCATTACCTACCGCCTGATATTTCCAAGAAGCTTAACTTCTTGAGACCATAGAACACATCTATTGATGTCTTCATTTCCAACTTTTCTTCCCCAAAACACTTCCTCACCACTATTCCCAAAAGGAGGCACATCTAAGAGTTTTCATGAGCATTCAAAAAATCTTGTAGAAAAACAAGTATGCAAATGATTCGATACTAGTGTGCATGAAAAGGATATAAAAATGAGGCATTCATTTGTCTTTAAGTAGAAAATGGAGAGACGGGGGTTGTAGAAGGAAGATGCAAATCTCTCCTCTATTCGACTAAAGATTGCTTTTATTTGTGCAAATACAAATATTTAAAAAAAATCTTATTTGTTTTGTGTGTATTGTCATCTTTTTTTGTGGTATTCCCCTATTACATAGAGAGAGGTATGGAAGAATTCCTTAGGGTAGGGAGGGGGTGTGCCACCCCAAACTTGGAATTTGGCACTTTTTATGGCTTTTTATTTTCTTTTTGATGGTGGAAGGTAAGAAAATGGAAGAAGAAGTGTACAAGAGGGATTAGATCATCATGCAACTTGATTTATGATTCAATGCATCGAGTTTCTCTCCTAGTCCCATTATGCTCGAATAGTGACATGATAAGGGAAAATAGATGATTCCATGAATTTGTTTTACTAGTTAGTTAGAATAATATGTGTTTGATCACTCTAAATTCCTCAAACAATTTCCATATTTTCCAAGTAAATATGATGTTTGGGTTCCTAGTCCAGATATAATGATCCCCAACAATTAGTCATTTTAATAAATTGGTCATTATTAGGTTTTTATTTAAGTAAGGGGAGTTATTGATGATGAAGTGCATGGATGCAAATAGGGAAATGTGTATCTAAGCCGGCTAGGTAATAGCTTTATTTACTCTAAAGAAAAAAACATTTAAGCTAAATGCAATGCATGAATGAAAATGATAAGATCATAAGCCCCAAATGAATAGGTGTAGGCAGAGAATAGAATTCATACTATCCACCCTTCACCCCAAACTTATACATTTTCTCGTCCTCGAGTAAAACTAAATTCAAGATGAAGGGGAAGAACTTTGATGGTTAGTCCATGGTCCATGGTTGCTCTCCGTTCAATAAAAGATATTCACCTACATATTAAAAATTTTAAAACTAATTATCTTGTCATTATATGTACTAACTAACTAAATTCAATATGAATGAAATGTAAAAAAATAAAAATGAAAGTAACAATCGAGTTGCCTCCTGAGAAGTGCCTTTGTTTAATGTTGATGACTTGGCACCTGAAAAATCAGTCATGATATGTTAGAGGGAGAAGTGGGAGGGGTTGGTTGTCCTGCATAGTAGAAATTGTGAAGTAATGTTTGATTCGTTGGCTATTGACTGTGAATTCCCTAGTCTCTTTACTCTAGATTATGACAACTCCATGAGAGAAGATATGCCTTATAATGAAACCATCAAGTCTTAATATTTCTTGGAAAGAGGTAGAGATGAGAGTTATGTGGTAATGCATGATATTTGACTTGTAGATATTTCCTCTTCAAGTGGCCATCATGCCAAATCTTTTTACATTGCTTGTAGATATGTGCATTTTATACACATCAGTTGTAACTCTTAGAGCTCTTGTAGTTGAAGTAGATGATTCTCTTTTGTTGCATGGCTGTTGAAATTGAGTTGCTTGATGGTCCATTGAGCTTTGTGTTCGATATCTACTAGTAGATGAAAAGACTTCTCATAGATGAGGATGAAAGGTGTAGTTCCTAGGGGAGTCTTGAATGCATTCACGTATGCCCAGAGTGTTTCGTTTAGTTTGTTAGCCCAATCTTGCCTTGTCCTACTAACCATATTCTCTAGAATAGCTTTAATTTGATGGTTGGACACCTCCACTTGACCACTCCTTTGAGGGTGGTATGGAGTACCCACACATTGTGAGATGCCATACTTGCATAGGAGGGCTTCAAAGCAACGATCTAGGAAATGAGATCCCCCATCAGAAAAGATCATGCTAGGGACTCCATAATGTTGGAAAATGATGTCCTTGAAAGCTAGCATAGAGTCTCTAGACTTTGTGGGGATGGCTTCAACCCATTTGGTTACGTAATAAATAGATACTAGTATGTAGGAGAAGCCATAAGAGGAGGGAATGTACCCATGTAGTTCACACTCCATATGATGAAAATCTCTACTTCCTACCAAATATTGAGGGGCATATCATCCCTCTTTGAAATATTATCAAAATGTTTGCATTGGTCACACGACATAACAAATAGATGAGCATCCTTGAAGATAGTATGCCATAAGAACCCACATTGATGGATCTTGAGAGCAGACTTTTCGGAGCTCATGTGGCCCCTAGTTGGTCCTGAATGACATTGTTCTAGAGTGAGAGGAGCTTCCTCTTCAGAGATACACCAACGGTAGAGGCCATTTGAGCACAATCATAAAAGATAAGACTCATCTAAATAGTAATGGTGAATTTTTGACATGAACTTCTTCTTATCATTCACTATGCAATCTAGATGAAAGACTCCCACAGCTAGGTAGTTGACAAAATATGCATACCATGGAGTAAATGCATTAACTTTTAACAAGTTGTCGTCCCACAAGGATTCGTTGATTGGGATTGTGTCACTGTCTTATATGTGTAATCCACTAAGATGATCAGAAACAACATTTTGTGTCCCCTTCTTGTCTTTGATTTCCAGATCAAACTTTTGAAGTAGTAAGACCCATCTAATCAGCCTTGGTTTCATGTCCTTCTTTGGCACCAGATATTTGATAGCAGCAAGATCAGTGCAGACAACCACTTTCTAGCCTATTAGATAGGAGTGAAACTTGTCAAAGGTGTAGACGATGGCAAGAATCTCTTTTTTAGTTGTTGCATAGTTCTTCTGCACATCACCCAATGTCTTACTGACATAATTGATGGTGTGATGTTTCTTGCTGACACGCTGCCCCAAAATTGCCCCTACGACATAGTCACTGACATCATACGTGATCTTAAAAGGAATAGATCATATGGGGCTCAAAGGATGGGAGTAGAGATGAGGGATTCCTTCACAATGTTGAAGCTCTTCATACATTGAGGATTAAAAATAAAGTTGACATCCCTCTGGAGAAGGTTTGTAGAGGATTGGTGATTTTGTTGAAGTTGTGAATAAACCTCATGTAGAATTTGGCATGTCCCAAGAATGCTCGGACTTCTTTAACAATGGTTGGAGGGGACATTTTGGTGATCATTTTGATCTTTGCCTTATTGACCTCAATGCCTCTAGAGTTGACACGATGCCCTAGAACAATGCCTTCCTTTACCATGAAGTGTAACTTTTACAAAATAGAGCACCAAATATGCTTCCTTACAGTGTGCTAAAACAAGGGAAAAATTGTGTAGGAATAATTCAAAAGAATCTCCATAGAATGAGAAGTCATCCATGAAGACTTCTAATATTATCCCAGTGAGGCCAGAGAAGATGGAAGACATGCAATGTTAGAAAGTAGCATGTGTGTTGCATAATGAGAAAGGCATCCGACAAAAAGCATAAGTACCAAAGGGACATGTAAAGGTAATCTTCTTTTAATCACTTAGATGAATGGGAATCTGGTAGAAACCTAAGTACCCAGCTAGGTAGAAAAAGAAGTACCGATGTGCAAGTCTCTTAAAGACTTGATCAATATAGGGAAGGGGAGAAGTGGTCCTTCCATGTTGCATTGTTGATCTTGACGTAGTCAATGCTTTGATGTGGTTTCTAGACAGTCTTCAAAAGTACGCTCCTCCTCTCATAGGTGCACCATTTTGTCAATGAATTCAATCAAATAGCATTGTTCCTAGAAGGATGGCCCCTTGAGACTTTCAAAGACCTTGAAATCAATAGTGTCTATCCCAAGTCTCAACATCAAGATTACAGCCTCAACATCAATTAAGGCTCTAGCAGTTTTTAGGAGAGGGAACCCAAAGATGAGAGGATACTGAAGATTCACCTATATGTCCATGATGAAATAATTGAAAGTACATTATGATTTGGGACACACTATCACATGGATGCCTTCTACAAAACCCATAGGGGTGGTCATAGAAGAGTCATGTAGTGGAATCATGACACTAGTAGGGAGGATGTCAGCGATGAAGCCTAGTCTTTTGAAAAATCTTTAGGTCATGATAGAAATGTTTTCCCAAAGATAGGCTAGAACCTTTCGGCATGTAGTGTCCCCACAAAACATGAGGTGCCAAAAGATCCAGGATCTTTGAGTTTCTTGGGCTTCTTGATTTGGAAAATGTATGATTTTGTTTGTGCTAGCTTCACATTCTTGACATCCTCTATTAAGTACTTGCAAGTGTGGAGAGTCTTTAAGAACTTAGTATGTGAAGGGATTTGAGAAAAAGAATAACAAAGGGGATATCAACGTGTAAATTCTTGATCGCTTTCCTAAACTTGATGAATCTTGAGTCCAGTTGTGTCTGAGCTAAACGATATTGTTAAGGGACTCATGGTTTGTAAATAAGCACCAATGGGATAGAGGGGGACATTGGTGTAGCTTTTGGTGCCTTCTCGAGATTGGGCATGTCAGCTTTCACTAGAGGTTCAACCACTAGTTATATTGGCATGTCTACTAGTGTATCCAATGGAGTGATTTCCTTGTCATCATCGTCTTCAAGAATCAAATTGTTGTTGATGATGATTGGGGTTGGGGGCTCTGGTACCTCACATCCAGAATGTGTGCTTATGGCATTTAGTCGATGCTCATGGTGCCTTGGGTTTCCTTCGAGTTGAACCACAAATGAGCTTGTTGGAGGATGAACTACAACAACAGTTTGTGCAAGTTGGGCCTCGATGGATTTCTTGTATGCGTGTTGGCTCTCCAGTATCTTCTTAAAGTATCTAGGAGACTTTGATGATTTAAAGTAGGTATGTTTGTTGGCTTCCCTACCCTAATAGAAGTTGGCCTAGTTGATTGTAGGGTTGTTGTCCTAGGTTAAAATTATTGGCATTTTCTAGAATTGTAGTTGTTCTGAGGATAGTTCTATTGTTGTTGGAAACCATGAGGACCTAAACATGACTCTATTTGGGTTGTTTCTGGTGCTGGCGAGCATTGCTGCTTCATTTTGGTTTCCATATTGAAATCTAGGATAGTTTTGTGTCCTGTTGGGGTTGTAATACCCCTTTCCTGGAATGGAGTTCATAGCATTGACTTCTTCAATGACCAGAGCATTGTCACATTGAGACTGGTGCAAGTTCATTATTGCTTGGTAAAGGTGGTTGCACTCTATAATTGGCTTCCCCTCTAAATAATAAACCTCACATACCTCTTGGGTTTCCCTAGTTGGAAAAGAGGACGGACCTCTCTACCCATTTGTTAGGAGGGTGGACTCAAGATTGTCTTTCTTGATGGCTAAGGCCTCCAAGGATTCAGCAATGGCCTTACGCTCAAATTTTCCCTCTGCCATAGCTACCTTGAGAACTCCTCTCATGCATGAGGAACCCCGATTATCCTGGTTCTCAACTCCTTTGTAGATGACCTTCCATGCATCATTAAAGCTTTCCCATATGAAATATCCATTTGAGGCAACATCTAGAAATTGCTTGATGTCATCATGAACTCCTCTATAGAAGGTTTCTATAAGTTTCACAAAGGAGATGACATGGTGAGGGCATTTACATAGTAGCTCCTTAAATTGTTTCTAGGTTTCATATAGAGTTTCTCCTGGGAGTTATTCAAATTGAGTTATTTTCCCTCTCATTTGGTAGGTGAGTGAGGGCAGGAAGAAATTCTCGAGGAACTTCTTCTGAAGTTTCTTCCATGTTCTGAGTGTTGTTACTATCAAGATAATTGTATCACACCATAGCCTTCTCGATGAGTGAGTAGTAGAATAGTCGTAGCTTCATTGATTCATCAGAGACACCAACTTGCTTGATTAGTCCACACAAATTTGTGAACGTTTGTAGATCATGTGCATTTTCTCTGGGTCTCCCTAAAAAACTATTGTTTTGATTATTATCGCCCATCGTGTCTTAATTTTAAAGTTTGGTGCCACAATGTATGGTTGGACAATGGGTTGCATACATCAGTAGCCTTTGGTATAGAGAACTCTTGTAGTTCTCTTTATCATTTGGCTTCTTTTACTGCTCATAATTCTGCCTGCAAAGTGGCTCTGGCTTCTGCCAAAAGTTTGTCATGTTGGGCTACTAGTGCTACTTCAGCCCTATGGCCATCTTAGCTTTGCATTCACATAGGAGCCTATGGTAGGTTCTCTTGATCTTAGAGTCAAGATCTTCTATGGATTCAACACTAGAAGAGCATCGCTTGCACGACATATGTCACCTGAGAAGCACAAGGAACTGAGTTAGATTGGTAGATGAATAATTGAATTCAAGATGATTTTTACTAATATCAAATGATGGAGAAAAGTACTAACTAATACAAGTTGATTAAACTGATTATAAAATTCCACTGTCTCCATTAGCAGCGCTAAACTTTGACATGGATATTATCACATTGGAAAATTCAGTAGGGATGAAATCCCTAGAGTTTACCTAGACTAAGTATAATAATAACCACCCATAGATTATGGATCTTATTGTAGTATAGTTAAGATCAAACCCAAAGTTTAACATTTCTAAGAAGTAATATGACCAAGTTAACTATGCAAGAACTACAATTAACACAATATTGATGATTGTTGATTACACTAAGTTTCAAATAGTAAAAGGGCTAGATAAAATATTTTGTAAATCAATGGATGGAAACACTAGGATGGAATGGGTTTTGCCACCGCTACCTATCATTCACTCTCTCATGACATTGTATTAGGCATGAACATATATAAGTTGAGGCTGCAAAAATCCCCTTTTTGGCATTTGGATGAAAGCTCAAATAGATATCACTCTAATTTCACCATCACATTTCTTAGAGATCATACTTATATCACCTTCGAAAACACCTATCCAAAATTCTCATCAAGGGTTTAACTAGAATCAAATCGATATCCTATATATTGGGTTCAAAGTTCTCTACATATAAGATCATGACAAATATGTAAACATGTTGATCAGACAAACATGCAAGCATAAAACATTTGATTATAAACATGCAATAATTCATACAAAATAGATGAAGATATAAGAGCAAAATTGGGTACCGAGGCTAGTCCCCACACCCTAGCAAGAGGACTACTCACTCATGGCAGGAGTAAAAGAAGCACCAAAAGAAGAAAGAAAGGAAGCCATGATCATAGAAGAAGATGAAAGTTGATCTGTGGTGTGTAGGTGTTTGTCTTGGAGAACTAGAATGATAATAGTTGATGTACCTATGAATCTACCCTTAGACGTTCATCATCAACAGACTTGAAGCACCATTATTCCTTCTTCAAGGTTGGATTCATTCATGTCCAGGAGAGAGCAGTGGTTGACAAAGGTGAAGGTCATCAACAGATGGAAACAAGTGTAGAAGAATAGGCCTCTATCAAGGTCTATACCTAGGAACTTTGGTGATGGTGAAGGTGGAAGCCCTTCGGTCGGCATTTGCAAATGATGGATGAAGGTTGAAGTCTATGGAGGTTGAAGGATTGGAATAGACGTGGCAGCCTTTTGGCGTCAATCATTGATGCCCTTTCTGCAGGTCTTCATCTTCTATTTATAGGAACATGATAGGGTTGAGAACCCTCCCAACCTTCATGGAGTGAAGCATTAGATGCCATGGAGGTGCAAAGTCAATGGCGGCCCGCACCAAACAATGGGATGTAGATCTATAAGTCTTCAATTGGTAAGCAAGGAGTCTCATGTCTCTCATTGGAGCCATTAGTTGTTGGTTGTTGAACTGCCATAGGAAGATGATTGAAGAACTACCATCGGAAGGCATGCACTGGGCATCCATTGGTAGGAAAAAACATTTGATGACCACCGGTAGGTGCGTGCATGGAGCAACCTTTGGAAGGTAAGTAGGGACACCATCAAAAGAGACGTCCATAAGCTCCTTAGGTAGGTGGATTAGGGAAACAATCGACTAATGGGTCATCAAAATGTCAGAATCAACTGTCAACCAAGGGGTGGATAGAATGATGGAAACTAATGGTCGGTCAGAGGTGACGAGATCTGATGGTTTGCATATGATACCCACCCATAGGGGATATGGACGTAAAGTCGATGGTCTATGTCAATGGAGTATCTTTTGAAGGATACATCAACTGATGGCCTGACATGTCTATGAAAACTAATGGTTTGACAGATGGACTATTAACTAATGGACCTTCTTCAACTGATGGAGGAATGGGTCATCAAAAATATGATCTATTTCATCAAATATTTATGGGCCCACAATTCAGCTAGCGGGACCACCTCCTCCTACACTCCTTTCATGCAATGAAGTTCAAACTTGACATGAATTCTAGAAATTTGATTCAAAACCTTATAAATTTTCATACAATAAATTTTCATGCAAGCTAGTTATAAGCTAAAATGACGAAAATGAATGCAAAACTATGCTTAAAATGTAGCTCAATCTAGGATGAATATGCATTCATCAGTGATTCTCCTTGGATGGGGATTCATATGACAAGATGTCAAGAAACTTGGGAAGCATGAGAGCTTCTTTAAGTTTCTCTACAAATTGAGAATCTCCAAAGAAAGGAGTTTCTTCAAAAAAAGTTATCATTAGTAGACACTATAAATTCACATTCAATAGGGTCATTACATTTGCACCCCTTTAGAGTCTTGGAATAACCAATGAACAAACATTGGACACCTTTTAGCTAAGTGAATCCTAATCAAGTCCGACATTATGAACAAAACAAATACATCCAAAAGTTTTGGGAGAAAAACTATAAATGGGATGGTTTGGGAAAATGAGTTAGAAAGGTATGTAATTTTCTAAGGTAGAATATGGCATGCAATTAATGGAATATATCGCAGTAATAGCATCATCATCCCAGAAATCTTGTGTAACTTTCACATGTAATAGAAGAGTGTGGGTTGCTTCAATAATATGGTGGTTTTTTCATTTGTCCACCCAATTTTGTTGAGATGTGTGTAGCAAGAGTATTGGTCAAGAATTCTTTTTTAATATAGGAATTTGTTAAGAGCTGACTAACATACTCTTTGGCATTATCGGTTAAAAGAATGCAAATTCACTGGGAAAATTGAGTTTCAATTTCATAGTAAGAACTTTGGAGTATAGATAAATTTTTGAACGTTCATTCATTAAATGTAACCATGTGACTCTAGGAAAGTCATCAATAAAGGAAACAAGATGCTTATGACCAAGTTTTGAAGGAACCTGACACGGTCCCCAAATGTCAGAATGAATAATCTCAAACCATGACTTAGATCTCACATGGGATTTAGCCCTAAAGTTGGATCCATGATGATTTCCTAACTAACATGTTTCAGATTCTAATCTACCAAGACTAGATAGTTGAGGATGAAGAATCTTGAGTTTCTCCGTAGACACGTGTCCAAGTCGACTATGAATATGAAGAGGAGTATCTACTACACACACTTTGTAATTTAGACTGAGATAGTGGAGACATTCAAGTTCATACCAGTCACCAATCATCTATTACGTCCATAGGTCATGTATATCATAATCATCAAGGTAATTGTAATGAGGCTTGCAGAGAATGAGTTAACTTGCTTATGCAAATTAAATTAAAGGGAAATTTAGGAAAAAATAAGGTTGATGGTATTGTTATGGTAGGTAAGGATTTGATGGTTCCTCTACCTTGCACTAGAATTTTAGAACCATTGGTAATGGTGACTGAAGGTAGTAATAATTTGTTGGTGGGTATGTTATAAATAAGGTTTCTTGTACCTATAATGTACTTGTTGCACCTGAGTCAACAACCCAAGATGACAAACATGTATAAGAATATTGATATATGCACATGGTATGACCAACAGGATCACTGGGATGTTGGAAAAAGGAATCCATAGTTGCAACAGGTGATGAAGCTTTTTGGGATGCCTTCTACTGGAAAAACTGATTGTATTTATCATCAGTCTCCTGAATGTGGCAGGTGGTTTCTTCAGGAGTGTCTTTAGTGGATGCAATATTTGCATATGGGGTTCTTGAAGGGTATTCAAGGATCTCATAGCATGTTTCTTTTTAGTACCCCATCTTTCCACAATGGGTGCATTCTTGACAACTTTGTCCTCCAGGAGATCGGTCTCCCCATCCTCCTTGTCCTCTTCACAAGTAGTGAAATAAATATTTGTATGAATACTTGTGGAAGAAATCATGGCATATTTATTAGAGAAGGTGTGTGGGATATGATCTATAAAGGCACGAGAGACTCGCTGATATGCTTCGGGCAATTTAGGTAGTTTGGATGTAGCAAGGATTTGACTATGCACTCCTTCATATTCACGTCAAAGACCAACTATGAATTTGATTACTATCATTTAATCTCTTTGTTTTTGGAGTTCTTTGAGATCCACAGCCAATTGAAGTAAAAAATCAACATCATTAGTGATTTGAGATACTTCCCCAAAGTATTAAGTAAGAGACTTATCATCTTGTTGAAGATTATACATATCTACAATCATCTCATGCATACATGAGATATGTGATTCATACATGAGATTGAGATGATCCTAGACATACTTGCATTTCTCATAGTGGTTGGCGAGACCAGAAACACATGCATCCATATAATTCCACAAAATATACAAAAGATTTGTATTGGTTTTCTCCCATTATTCTAAAGTGTCATACTTGGAGGACCTTCCATAAAGTACTTATACTTCCCTTGGCCTTTGAACCAAATCTTGATTGAGTGACTCCATTGAGTGAAGTTCTTTCCATTAAGTTTTTGAGTGGTGATAACCTGATCACAAACGAGAAGAGATCCATAGAGACCTTCACATCTTCTTTACACATGATGACAATAGATTATTTACATGACATTAGGAATAACATGGCATGTAGTGTTGAAGAACAAACTGTTGAAAACATAGTGTATCTGGATGTGACATGGAGTCCATGCATAAACTCACCTTCTGCCAACACGACATGTAGTTTGCATTCTGGATGGAACCATGTGCTTCCTGATGAAGGCACACGGCGTGCATGATATGGAACATGTTGTGGAAAAATTTTAGAGACATAACCCTAGATTCAAGAACGACCCCCTCTTCGAGAAATAAGCCTCCTTGATATAGATCTAGAGGAGGAAGGAGGAGAGATTATCCAGATAAGGAATATATTGATCTGGGTGATGAGATCACTTCCACAACAAAGGAGATGACATTCTAGATCTGATTTGAATGATGGAGATGACTTCCACCACAATGCAAATGAAGACCCAAAAATAGGTGATGGAGATGAATTCCACCATGATTGAGATAAGGATCAGGAGATCCTGGTGATGGATATGATTTTTACTAATATAAGAAAGATGATGACAATAGAGATGGCTTCCACCTTAAGAAGAACTAGAGATGATAATGATGGAGATAGCTATGACGTCCCTAGATTTTCTAAAACTTAATCTGATGTGTGACGTCCAAATTGTAACCATCACCTCAGTGAGAATCCCAATTTAAACACCCCACACTAGGCTAAGAAGAAGATAATTGAGGGAGTCAGAAGGAAAAAATCAGTAGCATATGCACATGAATAGTAATAAAACCATACAACACATGTTCACCATTCAACATAAAATGACAACATGAATTGTTACAACATTTTATATTACATATTAAATAGAAAATTTCTACATAAACATGTACTACCACTAAACAACATGATCTTAAGACAATAGGTCCACCTGTACATCAGCTCGCCACACAACTCTCAACTATATTGGTTCTTCAAAAGCATGTGTCCACAACCTAAACAAAAGATTACATGTGGTACACATCAGCACAATATTCAAGAATATTGTACTGAGTACGCCTACGTGTCTTTTATATACCTCTCATCATATCTTGGCAATAAGATAAAACTAATACTTGGTAGCAATAAACAAATATATGAAAAGCATATACTTGCACAAAAGATGTTCATTAACAAAAGAGAAAACATATATTTTAAGCACATTTCCATCATAAATCTAGTACATCTGCCACCAAGGGCTTTGATGTCTTTAGGCCTTAAGATCTACTACCAAAGAGTTTGAGATCTTTATGCATGTAATCTACTACCAAAGAGTTTGAGATCACTAATGGATTAAGGCCTTTATGATCTACTACCAAAGAGTTTGAGATCACTTTCCAAGCACTATACTACCAAAGAGTTTAGTGCTATCATATGATGTATCAGATATATTATGTTTCATGTGTTCATAGCCATAAATATAAAAAATCAAGCAACATATCATGCAAGAACAATCATTTCATCCAACATCATATGCCAAGTATTTTACTACACATATAACACAAGGATATTGTATAATAAGCAACGTAAGAGGTAATGGCATACCTTAGATCAAGGTATCCTAATCATCACATATTCATGATGTCATCTAAATCTTGATCAACCCCTGATTAAGATAAGATCACATATTGTCATCAAGTTCACATCATCTTACATCTCATCTTAACCCTAATGTGTTCATTAGGGTTTTCTTAATTCATTAGGATGTGTGCATCATTACTTGCATTCTTGTCTTAGAATTATCTTACTGATGTTATTTTCCAGATTATGGTTCATTATCTCAATATTAGGTTCCATATCCTTTTTGTGCACATATTAACCCTAGTTTATATGCATTATTCAAATTAGGGTTACAACCCATGTATTAAGGGTCATCTTCATATAACATGGATTCTACGCATCTAACTGATATAAAGTTCCATGTTAGCTTCCACGTACTGATATTAGGGTGTTCTATAGATTTGATCATTTATTGAGCATGTATGTATTTATTGCATTTTATTTAGGGGTTATTAGCCCTAGATAGACATTCTCAGAAAATTACATGATTATGTGTCATAACATGATCATATATGATGTCACATGGATTCTAAAACACATTTAAGAGTTATTGATGCATTCTCATAATTTTTGGTCATTATTTGATATTTATTACTCATGAAACAAGTGTAACATGTCTCACATGATATCACTATTAATAAAGCGTCAAAAGACTAAAAAGATGGTTATGTGTTGTTCTACTAATTTTTCTGAACATTTTGATATATTATTTGTATTTTTTTTATAATCATACTAATTACTATGACTTTTGCAACATGTGGTAAATTACTGAAGATTCACCTTTTTCGTCCAATGGGACTTTGACATGTGGCTCCTAAAGGAGAGCTCGATTCCTGATCCGGCGTGGATGAACTGTCTGGTTCAGTCTGGATTAAGGCTGGTTCGTGGCCTGACCCGGTCTGATGTCCTTTCTTTCTTCTCGAGCAATGCAGACTCTATCTGCCTGCTCTGTTTTCTGGAAGCGCTGCCACACGGCCGACCTCCGGCAAGGAGAAAGGGGATCTCTAGGCCTCCATTTCTAGATCTGTCTAGGTTTGCGACCTCCTCACATATGCTCCCGGCTTGTACAGACCTCTCAAGGGTCTGTGAAGCTTGATCTAACCAAGATCCGTGAGTCCTCACCTCCGTCTCTAGGGAGACTCCGACAAGAAATCAGAAACACCTGCCTCCTCCTCATACTCTCTTGAGGCTTCATCGGTCTTTTGCAGATCTTCCCCTACCCCTGTAGTCTCAGACCATCTCAATTGTCACCTCCCTTTGCTCTAGAGGAGAAGCCTACCGTTGCTTGCTTTCGGTGTGGAGTAAAAGAGGCGTCTTGCCTCTGCTCCATGATTCTCCCTTCTAGGGCATCTAAGATCTTTGACAGGCAAAAGGAAACTTGTGTAAAATGTTGCTCATGGCGGGAAACTCCCTAAGCCTCTTCTAACATCCGCCTCCTCCTGTGGCTAACCAGACTTCGTCAGTCTATGGAGGTCAAAGCTGGGGGCGAGCTAGGTGGATCTCTGGTTTCGTCTAACTACAAGGAGTGATTTCCCTCACTGTGGTCCTCCTAAAAGAGTCCTCAGCTCTGTCCTGCACTTCCGGTCACCACCTACATTTTGCAGTGGAGAAGCTATGAGGAAGGGAAGCCCGTTCTCTCTACTGGAGTGGAAACACAATTTGTTCAAGGGATCAAAGGATTGATCTTCTCTAGCCGAGTATGACTACCCACTTAGATTTGCACACAGCCCCTTCCTTCACGACGTGGGGTCATGGGTTGGTCCATGTTCCAACAGTTCCACTACCTTGCTCTAACTACAAGGCAGGGGATGACTACGAGTGGTCAGATTTTCTACATCCAAGGGCTAAAAAGGTAGATACGTGGCACCCTCCAGAACAAAGGGCCCTGGGCGCGTGACCTTGCATTCAACCAGGCCTAAGATGGAAACTTAGGTCCATAAATCATTAAAAAGCCCATTAATCCACCAAAATCATACAATAATTGTCGCCAAACTTTAACCATAGACTTAATACTTCTCAAGATACATTATACTCAAATTTAGTTACAAAACTTGGCTATTAGACTTGTCAACTAAATTCCTCAAAAGACATTAAATATAGGGATCTTAATCATAATATAAACATCAATCACCATCCAAACCTTACCAAAGCACTTGTAACTCTTAAGATAACTCAACATATGAGTTCCAAAAGAGAAGTCTATCACATCCTACACACCTTAAAAGAAATTTCAACCTCGAAATTAAGCCAAAAATTCATTCTTTCACATCTTATACATCTTAAAAGAAAATTCATCCTCAAAATTAAGCCATTATCTTACTCCAAGAACAAACAAAAGGTCTTCATCTACATTAAGGAACCACTCTTGGTGCAACATATCCAAAAACAAAACTCCATAATCATATCCAACCACTATTAGGAGGTTTTAAAACATCTAGGGTGAATCATCCCTTCGTAAAAGATGAAACAAGGGTTCAGAAACTCTGATTATGTCATTGCATATCTCATATGTTAGGGTTGCATCCTTATCTTTACCCATGCATTAGGGTTCTCACATCATATTACCATGTTCTAAAGGTGTTAACTAAAGTTAACCCACTTTATCCATCTAGATCATATCAAGGATACCATAAACGTTATATTGTGCTAACTGTAAAATTATATTTTTCATCATTATTAAGCACAAAGATTAAGACCTCATGTAACATGGTTTCATTCATATGATCTTATTTCATTACTCATAATAAATTATAACATTTACTAGTGATTACATCACAAGATTAGCCATCAATTTTCACATAATCATCATTATTCGTGTATATGGTTAACCATTTATGCATTGATATCTATTAAACCTTTTTAGGTTTCCATCGTATCATATCCATGTATCACATCTCAAGATCAGATCACATTCTTTTATATATATATATATATATCATGGTTGTGCTAAACAAACTTATGTCAGTGGCTAATCAAACATATATCAAAACTTTATCTAGTCCAACTGAGGTTCTCCTAGCCCATATCATGAGGGTAGTTACATGCCCAGTGTCTCTGAGCCAATTCAACTCTATGAGTATCTCGTATGCATATACTTTATCTTTTCTCTCTTAGTCTAGGGTTCTCGGATTACCTCATTGGCACTTGTGATTGCTTTACGAGGTCTAGCCACATAAGCACAGATACAAAACATGATATGATATCACCATAAAAGATTCTCTGTCCGTGAGATATTCTTACTCAAAACTCTCTATCTTATAAACACCGCTAGATTCCTATAAGGTACCACCAACCCGAGCATGAGGCTTCACAAAAAATAACATAGTTTTACCTCCTCCAGGGTCTTGGGACTCTCTCTCTCCCTCACCCAGATGGTAGGTTCTCATATTTCCTGATTCACATATGCATATATAACCAGCCTCTCTCTGATTCTAGGGTTTGATCCTCCTAAGGACATCTCGGGTTCAAGATATCTATAGGAATCATGTATTAAGTACTCAACTCATTCACTCATGAGTATTCTAGTTTAGGATATATCATATCACATATCTCATAGTTCTCATATCTTGGAGTTTAGGTTCTCTAACCTTCTCCCAATGGGTCTCACTCTCCCTAGAGTTAACCCAAAAACTAGTCCTAACACTTGAGGTCCTCCTTTATAAAAGAGCTTGAGGCTCATGTTGATCCACATCTTATCTTAGCTAATCTTATCTTATCTCATAAAATCCTATGTACTTGCATCATCAAAACTTATCTCAAATCCTCAAAACTGAACTTAAGTCCGTGTAGATAAACATATATCATCATAACCATCTTATGTCATATGTATACGACTTACATCATATCATCAAAACTTATTTCATCTATTCCATATCATATATTCCAACAAGGCTCTAGACATCTAATCTAGAACTACTCTCTCTTCTAGACTGATGTCATTCACTTTCACTTAGGTTGCATGACCACCTCCTACTCGTACATGTGTGGGGACACATTTTTGTAATACATATACATAATAAAATATTATATAGTTTTTCTCCGATAAAACATGAGTCAAAGAAAACTATCAAGGTTCGATCCAATTGGAATCAAAAACCAAATCCATAAAATGAGTTTCCCACACATAGTAGAGAGTATAGTGCCATGAAAGCTAGTGAAAAGGGTGAGAACATGGTGTAGACTAGTGTATCTACCCTAGACAATGAGCACTATATGTCTAGTATTTCTCTTTACTTGATGCACATCATTTCTAAATAATGCAACATCTCATACCACTGCACTATAAGGAAAGAACGACATCTAAGGACCTTCTATACAACAAGCATCAGTCTAGACCTAGTTCTCTGACATCTAGGTGCTAACCTAGAGGCTAGGTCAGATCTAGTCTCTAAAAGATGACTAATCTAACCCTACATATTATTAAGTTCAAGGTTCTTTATTTTTCAGTTTCCTAATGAGCAAATGTAAGGTTTTGATATTGTTCATGCTCTGATACCACCCGTGACGTCCCTAGATTTTCTAAAAATTAATCTGATGTGTGACGTCCAAATTGAAACCCTCACCTCAGTGAAAATCCCAATTTAAACACCTTACACTAGGCTAAGAAGAAGAAAACCGAGGGAGTCAGAAGGAAATAATCAGTAGCACATGCACATGAACAATAATAAAACCATACAACACATGTTCACCATTCAACATATAATTACAACATGAATTGTTACAACATTTGATATTACATATTGAACAAAAAACTTCTACATAAACATGTACAACCACAAGACAACACGATCTTAAGATAACATGTCCACCTGTACATCAGCTCACCACACAACTCTCAACTATACTAGTTCTTCAAAAGCATGTGTCCACAACCTAAACAAAAGATTACATGGGGTGCATGGAGAACTTAATTGCCCATTCCTAATTGCTCAATTGCTCTAGTTGCCAAGTTGAGTATGTGGCACAATATTCAAGAATATTTACTGAGTCCGCATACGTGTCTTTTATATACCTCTCATCATATTTTGGCAATAAGATAAAACTAATACTTGGCAGCAATAAACAAATATAAGAAAAGCATAGACTTAAACAAAAGATGTTCATTAACAAAAGAGAAAACATATATTTTAAGCACATTTCCATCATATATCTCGTACATCTACCACCAAGGGCTTTGATGTCTTTAGGCCTTAAGATCTACTACTAAAGAGTTTGAGATCATTATGCATATAATCTACTACCAAAGAATTTGAGATCACTAATGCATTAAGGCCTTTGTGATCTACTACCAAAGAGTTTGAGATCATTATACATGTGTTCTACTACCAAAGAGTTTGAGATCACTTTCCAAGCAATGTACTATCAAAGAGTTTAGTGCTATCATATGATGTATCAGATATCTTATGTTTCATGTGTTCATAGCCCTAAATATGGAAAATCAAGCAACATATCATGCAAGAACAATCATTTCATCCAATATCATATGCCAAGTATTTTACTACACATATAACACAAGGATATTGTATAATAAGCCAAGTAAGAGGTAATGGAATACCTTAGATCAAGGTATCCTAATCATCACATATTCTTGATGTCATCTAAATCTTGGTCAACCTCTGATTAAGACAAAATCACATACTATCATCAGGTTCACATCATCTTACACCTCATCTTAACCCTAATCATGTTCATTAGGGTTTTCTTAGTTCATTAGGTTGCGTGCATCATTACTTGCATTCTTATCTTGGAATTATCTTATTGATGTCATTTTCTAGATTATGGTTCATTATCTGAATATTAGGTTCCATATCCTTTTTTTACACATATTAACCCTAGTTTATATACATTATTCAAATCAGGGTTACAACCCATGTATTAAGGGTCATCTTCATATAACATGGCTTCTATGCATCTAACTGATATAAAGTTTCACATTAGCTTTCACGTACTGATATTAGGGTGTTCTTTAGATTTCATCATTTATTGAGCATGTACGTATTTATTGCATTTTATTTAGGGATTATTAGCCCTAGATAGACATTCTCAGCAAATTACATTATTATGTGTCATAACATGATCATATATGATGTCACATAGATTCTAACATATATTGAAGAGTTATTGATGCATTCTCATAATTTTTGGTCATTATTTGATATTTATTACTCATGAAACAAGTGTAACATGTCTCACATTATATCACTATTATTAAAGCATCAAAAGACTGAAAAGATGGTTTTGTGTTGTTCTACTAATTTTTCTGAACATTTTGATATATTATTTGTATTTTATTAATAATCGTACTAATTACTATGACTTTTGCAAGATCTGGTAAATTACTGAAGATTTACCTTTTCCGTCCAATGGGACGTTGACACGTTTCTCCTAAAGGAGCGCTCGACTCCTGGTCTGACGTGGATGAACCGTCTGGTTCAGTCTGGATTAAGGCTAGTTCATGGCCTGACCCATCCTGCGTCCTTTCTTTCTTCTCGCGCAATGCGGACTCTGTCCGCCTACTCTGTTTTCCGGAAGCGCCGCCGCACGGCCAACCTCCGGCAAGGAGAAAGCGGATCTCTAGGCCTCTGTTTCTAGATCTGGCTTGCTATGTAGGTTTGCGGCCTCCTCACGTATGTTCCCAGCTTGTACAGACCTCTCGGGGGTCTGTGAAGCTTGATCTAGCCAAGATCCGTGAGTCCTCGCCGCCGTCGCTAGGGAGACTCCGGCGAGCAATCGAAAACACCTGCCTCCTCCTCATACTCTCTTGAGGCTTCATCGGTCTTCTGCAGATCTTCCCCTACCCCTTTAGTCTCAGACCATCTCAATTGTCGCCTCCCTTTGCTCTGGAGGAGGAGCCTGCCGTCGCTTGCTTTCGGTGTGTAGTAAAAGAGGCGTCTTGCCTCTACTCCATGATTCTCCCTTCCAGGGCCTCCAAGATCTTCGTCAGGCAAAAGGAAACTTGTGTACAACCATTGCTCACGGCGGGAAAGCTCCTTAAGCCTCTTCTGACATCCGCCTCCTCCTGTGGCTAACCTGGCTTCATCAATCCATGTAGGTCAAAGTAGGGGGTGAGCTACGTAGATCTCTGGTTTCTTCTAACTACAGGGAGTGACTTCCCTCACCGTGGTCCTCGTAAAAGAGTCCTCAGCTCTGTCATGCACTTCCGGTCACCGCCTGCATTTTGCAGTGGAGAAGCCGCGAGGAAGGGAAGCTCGTTCTCTCTATTGGAGTGGAAACATAGTTTGTTCAAGGGGTCAAAGGATTGATCTTCTCTAGCCGAGTACGACTGCCCACTTAGACTCGCACGCAGCCCCTTCCTTCACGACGTGGGGTCGTGGGTTGGTCCATGTTCCAACAGTTCCACTACCTTGCTCTAACCGCAAGGTAGGGGATGACTAAGAGTGGTCGAATTATCTACATCCAAGGGCTGAAAAGGTCGATCCGTGGCACCCTCCAGAACAAAGGGCCCTGGGCGCGTGACCTTGCATTCAACCAGGCCTAAGATGGAAACTTAGGTCCATAAATCATCAAAAAGCCCATTAATTCACCAAAATCAAACCTAAATAACTCTTTCTAGGATACTCCAATTGCCGCCAAACTTTAACCATAGACTTAATACTTCTCAAGATACATTCTACTCAAATTTAGTGACAAAACTCAGCTATTAGACTTATCAACTAAATTCCTCAAAAGACATTAAATATAGGGATCTTAATCATGTTATAAATATCAATCACCATCCAAACCTTACCAAAGTACTTGTAACTCTTAAGATAACTCAACATATGAGTTCCAAAAGAGAATTCTATCACATCCTACACACCTTATAAGAAATTTTGTCCTCAAAATTAAGCCAAAAGTTCATTCTTTCATAATGGCTTCCACTGTGAAAACAAAGAGATGTTATAGGTATGATTTCTTGATCGTGGCAGCCACTACACAACTCTCTCTTGGGGGATTTAGGGAAACACCTGCTCTAATAACATGTCATCACAAAAGGTAATGAGGCATAACAACATGTATTATGTATTCCAGTGCACACCTATATATATGGAGTATGGTAGTGGGCAATAACCCAATTACATGGTATGGGACTAATCCCATATATACAAAGGAATATAATAAACTAATAATTAATACTAAATACTTATTATTCTAACAAAGACATAATAAATGTTCACAATTATAGTTACATAATCCACATATAGTTTCCACATGATGTTAAGGCTTAGAATTAAGTCCCTCTGATTAAATATTTAGTATATGCTAATTATTCCACTTAATGTACCATAAAATAAGCATAATCATCTAATCTATAAACTTAACCATAAGTAAGGTTCAAAATTCTAATATATGTGTGTTATATGAACATAGACATTTTATGAGTCTATAGGTATTTTGTGGACATTTATCGAGCGAAGGAGCTATCTATAACGAATTATTTAAGACTATGTATATTTCTGGGTATTATATCATGTTTACCTTTCGAGATTTATGGAGTCCTTGGATCTCTACTTTTGGAACCTATAGGTAACTACCATGTAGCCTTCAGGGGATGCTACTCCTTCAACCATTGACTGTGTTACACCCAGATAATCAGGAGCTAGATTAATCGGTCCACTTTCTCCATCGTGCCCTCTCCCTCACTCTCATCACGTGATTGCTCTTTTTCAACAGCACAAAGCTGCCATCATAGAGAGAGAATCTGGCTAGAAATCGCATTACCACTGAGTCTCATGGTGGAGAATCTAGGGATCCATGAGGTTCAACACTCATTTAGGGTATGTTGCGGCCACCTTGCTTGACTTGTCTCCCTACAAATGTCATGCACTGAGGTGATGCCAACAAGAAATTGAGGTGAGATTAGAGGTTTCATTTTAGACTCTATTCTAATCATGTAAGGTATAGTGAATCATTAGAAGTCCTTCAAGAACTCTTTAGAGGTGTTTAATGTTGTCAGGATGCATTGACAGTGACCTCCAACTTCATCTTCCTCCTCTTTCCAAGGTGGGATCATAGGCTAAGTGAACCATGAGGCTACATCCTTTTGGTACTACCCACATATTTCTACATGCAAGGTTGTGTTTTTCCCATGCCCAATACATATCTTCGGCCCCTCTACTTCTACCTAGGTTTTTTTGCTACCAACAATGGAGAGGGAGTATAGAATAATGGGTATCTCTCCCATCACTCTGAGTTGTCTACTTCCATATGAGAGCTATTATGTAGCTCTAGGGATAGAGGATGGAAAATGTTACTCAGTCTCCTCTAACTCCCCCTGATCAGAATATGGTAGGTACGAGCATGACTTTTCTTTAAACCCTAGGGAACCAGAGGTAGAATATGATACAAGCATCATCAGACGTAGATCTCACATCTATCAAGACCCCACACATGCACTCATTTAATATATGGATCATTTTATGGAAAATTCCATGCACACACCACCAAGCCAGGCACTCCAAAGGCCCAAAGTCATGTTGGCCGCACGACATATTGATATCAAGGCATTGTTCAAACCCACAACTATATTCTCCAACTTAAATCTACTCAGTTATTATTCAAATATACAACATCAATAACTTTCTAGAGGGATACTTCCCAACCCTAAAATCTTTACCATGCCTTAAGAATGACCTATATTTTTTCCTTTCAAAGATTTATTCCAATGACTCCAAAGATAATTAGTGAAAACATTTCCCAAAAGGGCATGTTTTAAGAACTTATATACATTAAAACTAATTATCAAATATCTTCAAGTCACCTATAATCTCATATTAGTTTCCAGTATCCATTCTAATCATCACTACACAATATAGGGACATGATTACATATTAAGGAGTTTGAATTGACCATCATTATATTAACATACATTCGACATCATACTTTCATGATTCAATTAAGTGAACTTCACACTATGAACCATCTTTCCACTATGACAAACATACTCATTAGTTGAATTTTAGAAATGCCACTGAAAAAACATAAATGCCACTAAACATATTTTGTGGAATTTGTTGACACTTCAAAAAATACCTCTAATACCAATGCCACTAGAGAGATAGTGGCATAATTTGTAAATTCCATTGAAAATTTGGCTTTAATGACTTTCAGGAAATGCCACTAAACATCATTTGTCTTTTACAAATACACCAATATCCATCAATTGGATTTATAGAAATGCCAATATTGTGTATTACGATGTTGCATGAAACTGTTCTTATTGAGTGTAATGGTGTATAAAAAATCCACTAATTACGTTATGGTTGTGTATGATTACATTTCATTGACTTTTAGTCATTCAATTTTCAGCTCATTGCCAAAAAAATTAAATGAAATACCATTGCCTTGGACTCATATTTTCAAAAGTATGGATCTTTTGTATTTACAATCAAATGCAAATTACATGGGGAGGACATTTTACCTTGCCTCTTTAAGTAAATACAATGCATGTGTAAAATATTTTTGTATTTAATATAATATCATAATTTGATGACATTCTTGTTTCTTACTAGCCATGCATAATATTTTTTAGCTTCATGAAATTTTGATAGCTCATGTACCAACTACAATAGTAATCATGTTCTTCTAATATGGTCACAACTTAGAGTGATTGCCATGAACAAGCTAAAAGCAAACTGATCAGGTCCTCAAATTTTTATTACTCTCACATTAGTTGCTTGACAAGATGTCTAGTTTGAGCCTCATAATCTTCAATTTTCAAACCGTTTTCCTTTTGCCTTTTGTGTCAAATTTTTTACCTCAGCAATTCTGGGTAGGCCCTTCTTGTCAGAATCCTATAATTCAGCCAAGCAGATTATGTCACTTACCTTGATAACTCAAATTTGGAAAACCCAAAACCCCTTTTCGAAACATCTCTAAATATATAAAATGAATTAGATACATGTGACTAAGATGCAATTTAGATTTCAAGGATGCAAAACCACATCCATGCCAGTTTCCACAATTGATAACAAAATTGAGTACACACCACTTACTAGAGCAAGATCTTGGGCCAATTCTTCCCCCAACTCCATCTTTAAGATTTTCCTGTTTCACAAATGACACAACATAAGTTTAATAGAACAAAAGATGCCAACAAGTTTACCTAGAAGAATTGGTTGTTGGATCAAGGGCTCCAGAGGGGGGGTGAATAGAGCTTCACAAATCTCACAAGACAAATTAGACCACCAAATTATATCAAGTGCAAAATCTTAAACATTCATTCAGTTTGAGATCCTAACTAGAAAGCACATCAAGGATAAGAGACAAGGAAGAGAAAGCACTTGGACAAGGTGGTTTAGAGTGGTTCCATGTCCTAACTAGGAGCAATGTCAGTCCACTACCTAGAGGTGGTTAATCTCTAGGATTTGCAATCTTAGTACTCTTATATTCCATCATAAGATTACAAGAAAAAACCACAACATCCAAGGGCTTAATACCTCAAGCAAGGATCTTCAGCCTATAGAAGGAGCTTACCCACTTGAACCATGGAGTCTTTATCCATCAACATGGACTTACCCACTCCTTCTTCAAGGGATTACTTATCCTTCTTGAGTACTTGCCTTGCCTATCTCCTTCACTTGGAGATCTCGAACACCTTGCCTTCTTCAACCTTAAAGAACAACAACTCCTTCTCCGTCACTCAGAGAAGATCTTCAACCTTTTCTTTAATAGGAAAGGGGGTAGGAAGATGGTGGAGGAGAGATTTACATCATTACATGGAGCAACTCTCTTACAAAGGAACCCATCTCACTCATACTCACGAATTTGACTTGAAGGTAGAGAGAGAAAGGGGCTCAAAGGGTTAGAACACTCTCAACTAGGCTAGGACCAAGCATGTAGTGAATGAGAAACCTTAGAATGAACTCCAAGAGGTCATATTTATAGTTGAGGGTGCCCCTTTAAGTTGTGGGACACTTAGATACAAAATATTGCCATTTTTTCTCAAAGAAATGACTCTATTTTCGCTCAAAACACAGACCAACGGTCACAATCACTTTTTTTGCACATTCCGTACATTTCTATCGGTCGAGTTTCAATAAAGGTAACTCGACCGATAGAGTAAAAGACAAATTTGATATTCAAACTATCGATCGATTTTATCCTGGGAAAACTCGACCGATCATTGAAGATCAATTTGGTCAGGTACTCGATCGGTCGAGTTCTGTGAAAACACAACTCGACCGATACTATCTTCCGAAAACTGATCCAGAAGGATCGGTCGAGTTTACAACTCAACCGATTGGCTATCTGTGATCACTTTTCTAAAGTGCATCTAAAGTGATTAAAACTTGGTGTTTAGTGTCCCAATCAATTTTCTCATATTAGTTACAAGTCAATTCATCATGACAAGTGATTACAAAAATGTTCTAAGGTCATTTACATAAATTTCCAAAAATGCACACTTGTAGCTCTTTTGACTTGAACTAGAGCAAAATTAGAGCTTTTGATTTTTGATCCTTTTCATGTACCTAACACTTGAAATAAATCTTGAATACACATATTAGATACATATGAATGGAATGGTTAAGTCATTATCAAAATATGGACAATGTATAACCTCTAGGTCAACATTGGTTCCATACTCTCATCTTTCCTAGGCTTAGAGGATGCTCCCCATGAGTTACATGCAATCTTGGTAACACACCACTTCTCTTACACCTTGATCCTTCATGTTTAAGTCCAAGAGATTCATCTAACCTCTGGGCGATCTCTGACTGACTAACAACAAAAACTTTTAGACTCACCAAAATACCATTACAAAGATAACTCCATTGTTTATAAAAAATGATAAATAGTTCTATAAAAGACTATCATTAATATTATTATATATTAGTTAGGTTGTTGCTCAATCATACGGAGATCCTTCTTCTAAGAGAACACATATTCTAACATAGAAGTTCCAACACCATTTGTGTGAGAGAGATAAGTCAATATGGACTCATAAAATTCACAAAATTTCATCTCTCAAAGCCTTGTACTCAGACCTCTTCTTTGACAACTCAGATGACCACAAGCTGCCATCACCTAGAAAATACCCTAGAAGAAGATAGGAACAAAAACAAAATGACTATCATAGAACATCAGTAACTAAAATCATTTTAAATTGCTTATGCATTTTATCAATTCATACTCAAGAACATTCTTTTGGATATGATATCACTATGGGAAATGGAGTTTCATCTAAAAGCATTTTTCAATCACTAGAATTGGTTTTGCAGAAAAATACAAAATTGAAGAGAACAAACTAGAATTATATGGTTTCAATAATTTAGTGAGCATCACCAACAACATATTAGTTTGGACATAGAACAAGTATCAATGAATTCATTTAGCTTAGAAAAGACTATGGATGAGTGCAGACCTTTCAAATTGTCGAGTGAATCCCTACAACATCGAGAACCCATTGAGAAGTTAACCTCCTCAGATCGATGATTTAATCAACTTCTTGGACAATTGTCCTTTCAAATTTAAGAGCAAACTAGGTCAAGAAATGTGGAGTAAATTCTGAAATAGCAGGCTTTCCAAAAGGAGAACATGTCCATTTGAAATGGGCAGAACAAGCTATGAGCGATCTGTTTGAGCTGAGGGGCCAATGTTGACATTGAAATCATAAACTAAAATAGAAGAATGATACTCATTGCAAAATCATAGAACTTAAATTGCATGAATAAGTCAGTAAATATACAGATAAACATGGAGACAATTGGAAAATCAAAGAAAATCATGCGTAATAACCACATCATACTATGGATCCATTAGGATATTACATAGAATTCACTAGTCAGATGGTTGAAAAGGGTTACCATTATTCAATTTTGCTGCTTATTATCCATGGATGGAATGACTGCCAATGTCTTAGCACTGCAAAATGACAACAAATTTGCATTTTTAGAACTAAATCAACCAAGTGAATAAGATATGGATCATGTACTTGATACACATATACTATACTATACACAGTTTAAATACACATCTCCCAGCTCAGTCACTAAGTGAATAAGATATGGAGCATGTTCTTAATAAAATCATAAAAAGACATTATGTATTCTAGAATAATATGTGTTTTGCATATTTTTCAGATAATGTATGCTCTTGGAAGTTGGAACAATATAGCCTACAAAGATAAAGTAGCAGAGCAGTGATACACTTACTCTGAAACACACCCAGAAACATACCATAAAAAGAATGAGATATATGATGAAATTGGGTTTTCTCATTATGTCAATGACACCTAATTATTAAAGGCATTCAGACACAATTCAATCCAATCATGGATGACAATCAAATCAAGTATCCAAGAGGGAACCTAATAACAAACTTCAGATTGCACAAACATAAAAATATGTTAACCTTTCGATAAACATATGATTCACTTTGCATGTATTCCTAAGGAGATAGGGGAACACCTATAGTAGCATGCATAGGTCATGGAAGATAATTCTAGTTATTAGAAAATTGATTGAAAAACATAAACAACTTCAAAGAATGTAAGTAGTTCCTTTTACTACCTTTAGGACCAAAATTAGAATTTCCTAGCATCTTATAACTTAAGGTGAGGATGTGAAAAAGGGTACATTTAGGTTGCTACAAATGAAACAAAGAGAACCAAAATCATGCCAGATATGGAAATAGGGAAAAAAGGAACACATTTGAAGTCTCAATATAGGATGTTTGTAATGTTAAAAATACTATACAAATTCCCATTCCTATATTTTTCTGTTCAATAATTATCAACCCAAAAATGAATATCATACAACACCATTTCTAGGGTGTTGTTATAGGTGGTGATCCATTCCCTTATTATGGGAAATTGTAACTTATTAGAATAAGAACCTAAAAGAATAAATACTTGAAGAAATAATATATAACTAGAATGTTAAAATAAGAAACATACTTTTCCACTTGTCTTTGTATAAAAATGATGAAATAGAAAAATTAAAACCATGCATTGAACATAATGCACAGGGAACAAATCAACTCTCAAAATTTGTGGAAAATCAATTATGTAACCAAAACACAAGTAAAATAAATTTGATACCATAATAGAAATATAGTAACCCTCATACTACTTGTATTCACTACTAAAAGATATATCTCATCTTATATAAACTAAATATATGTGCAAATATTATATTCAGATGATCTTACTTTAAGAAACCATTGCACCATTTGTATTCACTACTTATCTCAAGATGAGGTGTATATTGTGTCATTAGGGAAATGATAACAAGGAGAATAAGAGAGTTAGTTTGATGAAAAATTGAAAATGTTCACACTATTGATAATATGGGTAATGATAGCAAGAAAATGTTGTAAGACTTGGTACAAGATGGTTTGTGGAGGCCAAAGACATTCCAGATTAAGAGAAATGATATTTACCCAAATGCATTATGTTGGTTGTCCTATTGTAAATTTTTCATAATCCTATTACCATCTAAGACACAGTAAAAATAAAAAATTGGATAAGAGGTCTTCTATAAGGAGTGAAAATAGGAAGGGAGGTTGTCTAACTAGATCAGATTCTCAACTTATATACCAAACTTATTAAGTATTCGTAAGAGATGAGAAAAATAGAGAGAGATTAAGCATTAATCATGGGTTCTTAGGTTATTCTCTAGATGTTAAATATCCAAAAAATATCTCTAACAAGGTAATCACTTAGTTACAAAAAAAACCCACCAAACAATCTGAACATTAAGAATAAAAAACTTGTAAAAGAAAAAGTGTAAGCACCTTCTTTGTCTCTTGCTTATGAATGTGACTAAACCTAGAACCCTGAGACTATGCAACATCCTTGTAATATACAAGTTTCTCAATTGCAGTTCCTCTTTCTAAGGACTCCTTGTGTTTCTCCTTGATAGGATCACCTATCTGAAGTTTCCCAAATTCAAGAACAAGGAGACTACAAAACAACAATAGAAGGAGGAAAATCGAAGAAAAATATAAAGAGGAACAAAACTTTTTGAGTTTGTAGAGTTTAATTGTATATATACCTTTTGTCTCATCCTCACATTCATCAAAAAGACAGTCTTAAGTCTCCTAAAGATTTTGAAAAAATGCTTCTCTTTCTGAATCAGAAACAAACTCACTATAGTTCTCAAGCAATTGCAATCCAAATAATAGGACAATACGACTCTCATTTAATTATTCATTATAGAAA
Source organism: Alisma plantago-aquatica (assembly GCA_963693085.1). Classification (NCBI taxonomy): domain Eukaryota; kingdom Viridiplantae; phylum Streptophyta; class Magnoliopsida; order Alismatales; family Alismataceae; genus Alisma; species Alisma plantago-aquatica. The sequence continues at coordinate 1,573,017,036 of OY856409.1, forward strand.
ACTCTAAACTAGAACAATTGAAACAAGAGACAATACCTTTTTCTCATTGCATATACAATGGATTCACATAGGATTCAACTGCATTTTCCCTATTGTTTTGTATCTTTCATCACTTTATCTTAGAGGGCCGTTAACCCTCCTTTCCAATGGTTGATTGCGATTCATTTTGCAACCATCCACTAAAATGCCTAATTGTGCATGCCACAAGAAAGATCTTTCCTTTATATATTATTTGAACAAGCAAACTATAACGTCTATTCCACTTCAGTCTGCTTTATATGTAGCACAGAGTTGTATTCTCATTCACTTTAGAGTCTTCATACAAGATACGACTCGAATAACAAGTAGTACCAAAAAAGAAACCCAAGAATTGCTAAAAAAAATTCCATATTCATTCACCTCAAATTAAATCTCACAAACAAGAAGCTCAAGCATTTCTCAAAATAAAAAAGCATTAATAATGCATGTATTCTCCATAATACTTTTGTTCATGTCCCCACAACACAAACAAGAAAATTAAAAGAAGGTCAACATAAAATATGATTGTCATTTGCCAATGTAGTATTTGAAAATGGACATTAAACAACATTATTTGGATCTCCATGTACGATTAAAAATAGAATTGAAAAAAACAACTATGTCATGTATTTAGTTAGTATCCAAGAATGCAAATATCTTCATATTTCATGTCCTACAACAAATGGAAATGAGTTCAGCACTACTTTCTATTTCAAGTATGTATAACTATAAGGAAATTGGTATGTCACCGTGGAAATGTGTGTTTTTGGCCATTTTATGACTTTGCCAACAACATCATCAATAGATCGATATTGCTTATAAAGTTTCACTATAGATTCATTATCCACCAAAGCAACATCTACCAAAACACAAAAAAATGATGAGCCTAATATTACACTTCCTACACTTTTCATGGGGTCAGCCTTAGTAACTTGACCAAATGTAAGTCTAGCATCTAGATCTGTGTAACTCAAGAGATACACATCCTATAAACATATTACAATTTACATAACAATTTTGTATAATCATAAATTGAAATGCAACTCACACAAATACAAACATACTTGTCCCTTCTCCGATGATGAATGCCTTATATGAAGTGGAGTTTTCCTTCATAAGTTTGTTTGCACAATTAATTTATTTTTGACATGAGAGCCAAAAAGTCAACATATAAAATAATTGACATAAGATTGTTGTGTAATATGTATTCATACTTGGCCATTTCCAACATATTGTGTTTGAATCACCCTGCTGGTAGGTGGGGTAGGGGTGTGCACATGATAGGTTCATGGTGGGTATGATAGAACATAAATCCTAATGCAGGTGGTTTTGAACATGTTGGTTGTATGCTTGTTGGTGCATCATGTAGTCCATAAGGGTTTCATTAGATACACAGAACAAAGCACGGCTAGGTCTAAGAGGAGGCTGAGGAGGTGGAGCTCGGGCTGAGGAGGCAGGGACTACAGAGGCTGAGGTAGAGGGAAAAGCACCAGGGGTGGAAGAGGCAAACACAAGCACAGACTTTTGAATCGTGGTTTCCCTAATACATACACCTTTTCTGGCTACTTTGTAATGAAAGTAATCAAAGTGTGATTTCTCAGTAGCGAACTGAAACAAACCACAAATCAGGGTAGGGTATGGGATGGGTGCCTTTGGTGTTCTTACCAGTGTCAAAGCATGTCATATGGTGTAGAATGTATATGGCCCACTTGATACCGATGTTCTCTAGGATGCAATACATAATGACATCAATGTTCTCTATAATATCTATTTGATTTTTCTTCAGATGGATGTTGCAGTTGATCACTAAAGCCAGAATGCGCTTCCTAAGGTCAAGGGAGGAGGAAGGAAGGGCACACTTCTTATTATAAGGAACATCATGTTTCTTCAAGTAATGATGAATATCAGGGAGAGTCAATTTTTTTTTCTTGTAGAAACCTTCTGGATCCAAAAGATTGAAGTACTCACCATAATCCTTGCACCAGGTATCATTTTCCTCATCTCCAAAAAAGAAGACATTTAAAATATCCTTGGAGATTTGGAAATGCTTACCTGCAACCATCGAGGTTAGGATTACTTGAGCATTCGGCGGGGGTACGAGGGAGTCGTAGTTCTAATGCAAATTAGCATAAAACTCGTGAACTACTTTAGAGCTAGACATGGAATTATGAAAGCAATCACGTTCGACGCCCAAGGTGGAAAGGTGATGAACAGCAAGCAACCTAGAAACTTGATCTATAACTGCTTGACGCCTAGGGCTAGGCTCAAACATGGCACGAAAAGGGAAAGGACCCCTAGGATTGTACTAATTAACAACCTCAATTGAGATAAAAGAGGTATCGTCTAAGGGAATCAAGCGATTAGATGAAGAGGACGAAGGTGCATTGCTTGGGGCAGGTCATTTTCTTCTTTGGGAAGCCATGGAGGCAAAAAAGAGAAAGAGAAATGAACAAACACGCAAAGCAAACCTCAAAAGCCCTCCAAACACCACCAAGGAGCAACCGGGGAGGTCTAGGTTGAGCTATCTAGGTCGAGAAAGGGCTAGGATAGGGAGTTTTAGGGTTGGGTGAGAGCTTAGGGATAGAAGAAGAGGAATCAGTCGTCTATTCTCTAGTTGAGAGGGAGAATAGTCAGCTGAACCTAACTTAAATTTGCTTCAGCTTGCGGATTGGTCAAGTTCTAAAAGTGGGAAACTCGACTGATTGGTCCTCTAGAGAATAGCTCTCGGCCACTAATCGGTCGAGTTTGTCCTGGGAGAAACTCGACCGATGGTCAACTTGACCTAAAACTATCAATCTTAATTTCTAGCCATATACATGCCAATTAAATTTATTTTTCGAGTCTATTATGTATATTGAACATACTTAGGCACATATCACTCGTCATTGGGTACTATTTAGCGATAAAACCAAGAAATTAAAGAAAAGCCCAAAACAAGTGAAACTAAGCATGTCAACAGGCAAAATAAGCACATTTTAAGCAAATATAGGCAAGCAAGATGTGGAAAGCATGAGCAAGACATATAGGATGAAAAAAAACTAGCTAGACAATATGTTAATATCATCCAAAGCAACAATGAACAGTTTAGATCTAATAAAGTTAAATTTCTCTCTAGCTAGAGGTTTAGTGAAAATGTCTGCCAACTGATTTTTCGTGTCCACATGTGTGATATAGATATCCTTCTTGGCAATGTAATCACGAAGAAAATGATGACGAACCTCTATATGTTTAGCTCTACTATGCAATATAGGATTATAAGAGAGATTGATTGCACTAGTATTATCATAATAGATAGGAGAAGCATCAAAATGTATGTTAAAGTATTGGAGCATTTGCTTCATCCATAGGACCTGGGGACAACAACTCCCGGCTACAATGTATTCAGCCTCGGTAGTTGATAATGCCATGGTGCCCTATTTCTTGGAAAACCAAGACACCAAGCATGGTCCTAGAAGGAAGCAAGTGCCACTTGTGCACTTTCTATCAACCAAACAACTTGCATAATCCGCATCACTATATGATACAAGAGATACAAGAGTAAAGTCCCTTGACTTAGGATACCATACTCCAAAGTTTTGAGTTTTGGCTAAGTACCTCCAAATCCTCTTAACAACAATAAGATGTGATTTTTTAGGGCTTGATTGAAAGCAAGCACACAAGCCAACACTAAACATAATATCAGGTCTAGAGGCAGTTAAATAAAGTAAACTTCCAATCATGCCTCTATAGAGCTTCTCATCTACTTTCTCATCGTCTTCATCTCTATCAAGTTTGGTGGTGTTGGACATGGGTGTATCCATCGCTTCATGTTCTCCATCCCAAAGTGTTTGAGTAGTTCACTAGTGTACTTGCCTTGGTTAATAAAGTTTCCATCTTTTGTTTGCTTGATTTGAAAGCCAAGGAAGAAAGTCAACTCACCCATCATGCTCATCTCGAACTCACTCTGCATACGAGAACTAAACTCCTTGCAAAGATCAAGATCAGTTCCGCCAAAAATGATTTCATCAACATAAATTTGAATTATAAGAAAATTGCTAGAAGTGTGTTTTAGAAATAAAGTAGAATCGACTTTGCCCATGACATAGCCATTGTCTAACAAAAAGTTATTTAATTTCTCATACCAAGCTTGAGGTGCTTGTTTGATTGCATAGAGAGCTTTTTGCAATAAATAAACATGATTGGGTAACTTGTCATTTTCAAAGCCCGGAGGTTGAGCAACAAATACTTCCTCCTCGATTGTACCATTCAAAAATGCACTTTTAACATCCATTTGATATAGCAAGAAATTTTTATAACTAGCAAAGGCAAGTAGCATTCTAATAGATTCAAGTATAGCAATAGGAGCATAAGTTTCATCAAAGTCAATACCTTCCTGTTGATTGTAACCTTGAGACACTAACCTTGCTTTGTTTCTTACCACTTTGCCTTGTTCATCAAGCTTGTTGCGGTAGACCCACTTGGTGCCAATGATTTTTCTATCACTTGGTCTTGGCACTAGAGTCCACACACAATTCTTCTCGAATTGCTCTAGTTCCTCTTGCATGGCTAGGATCCACTCGTCATCACCAAGAGCTTCTTTGATGTTCTTTGGCTCGAGTTGTGAGATGAAGGCACTGTCTGCTTGTTCTTTATTGTAGGCAGCTCGTGTCTTCACTCTCTCAAATGGGTTGCCAATGATTAGCTCTTTGGGATGATTCTTTGCAAAGTGAGGAGTGAGATCTTTCTTCTCTTCATCTTCTGCTTCCATCATCTGCTTACCTTTGTTGTCAATGTTGAGGTCTTTCAAGATAGGAATTAAGTCATCTACAACATCATTATCAACAACATTCTTGCCAACAACATGGTTAGTTTCAATTAACTTAAGATTAATAGATTCTTCAATTTTAGACAATTCAATGTTGAAGACTCTATAAGCCCTGCTTGTAGTTATATAGCATAGGAAGAAAGCCTTGTAAGATTTCAGATCAAACTTGTCGAGAGAATCCTTTGTGTTCAAAATAAAACAAGGAAATTTGAAAACATGAAAGAAATTGATGGATGGCTTTCTACCACGCCATAGCTCATAGGGGTTTTCTTCAAAGAGGGATGTGTAAAAACTCAGTTCTGCACAAAGCAAGCGGTGCTAATGGATTCAACCCAAAACTTCTTAGGAATGTCATATTCAAGAAGCATTTTTCTTGCCATCTCTTGAAGCGACATGTTCTTTCTCTCTACTACCCCATTTTGTTGAGGTGTAAGAGGAGAAGAGAAATTGTGCGAGTAACCAGATTTCTCACAAAAATGCTCAAAAAGATCATTTTCAAACTCTCCCCCATGATCACTACAGATAGAAACAATCCGGCAAGAAGCTTTGTTTTCAACTCATTTACAAAAGCTCGAGAAAACTTCAAGCGTATCACTTTTCGAAATGAGAAAGAAGGTCTAAGTATAATGAGAGAAATCATCGACAATCACAAGACAATACTTAGAACCACAAAGCATTTGCATTCTCATTGGTCTGAATAGATCAATACGAAGAAGCTCAAGAGATCTTTTGGTACTAAGGACTCCTTTGGATTTGAAGGATGACTTGGTTTTCTTGCCTTTGTACAAGGTTGGAATTCCTCATCCTTTTCAAAATCCAATTTGGGAAGTCCTTGAACCAATTCCTTTTTGCTCAATTTCTTCATTTGATGCATATTCACATGACCTAACAAGCCATGCCAAATAGAAATATCATTTTTTCTACAACCAAGCATCTATCAAGTACGGGATTTAGAGCATCAAGAATAATGACATAAAGATTACCATTTCTATTTCCCTTATATATGACATTGTAAGTGAGGGAATCTTGAAGCAAACATTCTAAAGATGTAAACAACACAAGATATCCATTATCATAAAGGTGGCTTACACTTTTCAAGTTGTGATGTAGGCCATCAACAAGCAAAAAATTCTTGATACATATCTCATTACCTACATTACCCTCACTTATAACCTTACCTTTCTTATTGTCCCCAAAGGTTACCGATCCTCCTTTCTTTTTCATGAATTTGTTGAAATGGCTGATTTCACCTGTCATATGTTTTGAGCAGCCACTATCAACAATCCACCTCTTTTTGACATGCATGAAAGAAGGATGTCAGTACCCAACTCAAACTTTGGGATCCAGAGTTAGCTTGGGGACCCATTTCATCTTTGGGTTGGTCCCCTTTGGCTTGTAATGACAATAAGTAGAGTAATGATCATCACATTTACAATGATCACATACCATAGGGTTTTTAGAGCCGGAAGTCTCTCCATGAAAGATAGGAGGTTCCACACTCTTCTTCTTACCCTTATTCTTACTCTTTCTCTTACCCTTAGTAGTAGTCCCATCATATCCTAAACTACTAGTACCAATTTGTTTGGTAGAGTGTTCTAAGATAGCATTAAGGGATTTCTTTCCCGTAAGAAACTTTTGCAAAGAAGATCTTAACTTAGCATTATCATCACTAAGGTTAATAATAATAGTAGATAGACTAGCAAGATCCTCTCTAGCATGCAATAGGTCGGCCTCTAAACAAAGGGCTTTAGTATGAAAAGAATCACGTTCTAAAGCAGTGCTAGCTACCTCATTACTTTGCAAAATAGGTCTAGATGATAGATCATTAACTTGAGCAAGCAACTTAGCATTTTCAGATCTAAGCAATAGAATTTGCTTTTGATAGACATGAATTTCTTGCTTCCTAGCATCATCAATGAGATTTAGTTCTACATTTTCAATTTTAAGAACATCTATCTCATCTTGGCATCTTTGGTTATCTTCCTTAAGATCTGTAATAGTCTTAAGATAGAAACCATTCTCAACCTCTACTCCATTGTGTTGAAGCTCAAGGTCAAGAAATTTCCCTTGCAAAGAATCTATGCTATCAAGGAGAAGTTTTTCATTTTTATTAAGACTCTCAATCTCAGAATAAAGATTATCTACAATCTTGCCTAATCTTTTTCTTTTAGATTTGCATTTAGTAAAAGATGACCAACAATCATTAAGCATATCAATGAGAGTTTCCTTAGATAACTCATGCAAATTGACTTCACTTACCTCACTTACCTTATTTACCTCACCTACATCTTCACTTGTAGAGGCCATGAGAGCAAGGTGGCATTCTCCATCTTTGGAGCTTGAGGAATACTCCTCCCATGCTGCATGAGCTGCATTTTTGCTTCTTCTTTCTTTCTTTCTTTCTTCTCTTTTCTCCTGTACTTGCCTTCTCTCTTATACTCCTTGTCCTTCTTGTGGATGCCTTTGTGATGGCTCTTCTTGGCCTTGGGGCAGTCACTCTTGTAATGGCCTTTTTTGCCACATTCATAGCATCTAGGAGTTGATGAATAAGGCTTCCCCTTGAAGTGTTTCCCCTTAGAGTAGTTCCCTTCATGCTCATTGGGGCCTTCATCTTCACTTGACGAAGGAGTAGGGGACTTGAGGTCAAGTTGTTGCTACCGAACCATCTCTTCAATTTGAGCTTTGAAGGTTGTGTCCTTGATCTTCTTGGACTCCTTCTCTTCTCTCTTTTCTTCTTCTTCTTCTTGCTTGTCAAGCCTTGGTTCATGGGCTTGAAGATTACCAACCAGCTCCTCAGTTGATAGTCCACTTAGCTTGTACACCTCTTCAATGGATGTAACTTTGGGCTCCCATCTCTTAGGAAGAGATCTCAAGATCTTGAAGTTGATAGTGCCTTTGTCCATCACACTACCAAGGGCTTCCAATTTATTGATGATCACATTGAGCCTCGTGTACATATCTGCCACTCTTTCATTCTTACCCATCTTAAAGTTCTCAATCAAACTACCAAGCATGTAGATCTCGGCTTCCTTCACTTTCTCCATTCCTTCATAGGAGACACATATCTTGTTCCAAATTTCATGTGTGGTGTCCCAAGAGGAGATTCGGTTTAACTCGGATGGGGTTAGGGTAGTGTAGATGATGCTCACTACTTTGGCATTGAGTTGAGCTTGCTTCATTTGGGCTTCCGTCCATGTGGAGATTTCTCCTTTTGGATATTCATACTTGAGGTGCACCACCTTACACATCTCATAGATCACACCTTGGAGGTAGAACTGCAGTCTTCTCTTCTAATAGAGGAAGTTGGTGTCGTCGAAGACTGGAGGTCGCATGGAGAAGCTCCCCTCCAAGTTGAGAGATCCAAGAGTCAAATCGTCCATCTTCTCCTACTTGTGGAAGTAGCTTGGAGAAGACCTTCTTTGATACCAATTGTTGGATCAAGGGCTCTAGAGGGGAGGGGAATAAAGCTTCACAAATCTCACAAGACAAATTAGACCACCGAATTATATCAAGTGCATAATCTTAAACATTCATTCAATTTGAGATCCTAACTAGCAAGCACAACAAGGATAAGAGACAAGGAAGAGCAAGCACTTGGACAAGGTGGTTTAGAGTAGTTCCACGTCCTAACTAGGAGCAGTGTTAGTCCACTACCTAGAGGTGGTTAATCTCTAGCATTTGCAATCTTGGTACTCTTATATTCCATCATAAGATTATAAGACAAAACCACAACATTCAAGGGCTTAGTACCTCACACAAGGATCTTCAACCTATAGAAGGAGCTTACCCACTTGAACCATGGAGTCTTCAGCCTTCAACATGGACTTACCCACTCCTTCTTCAAGTCTTCAACCTTTAAGGGATTACCTATCCTTTGTGAGTGCTTGCCTTGCCTATCTCCTTCACTTGGAGATCTGGAACACCTTGCCTTCTTCAACCTTGAAGAACAAAAACTCCTTCTCCTTCACTCAAAGAAGATCTTCAACCTTTTCTTCAATAGGAAACGGGGTAGGAAGATGGTGGATGATAGCTTTACATCATTACATGGAGCAACTCTCTTATAAATGAACCTATCTCACTCATACTCACGAATTTGACTTGAAGGTAGAGAGAGAAAGGGGCTCAAAGGGTTAGAACACTCTCAACTAGGCTAGGACCAATCATGTAGTGAATGAGAAACCTTGAAATGAACTCCAATAGGTCCTATTTATAGTTTAGGGTGCCCCTTTAAGTTGTGGGACACTTAGATACAAAATATAACCATTTTTTCTCAAAGCAATGACTCTGTTTTTGCTCAAAACACACACCAACGGTCACAATCACTTTTTTCTGCACATTCCGTACAGTGCTATCGGTCGAGTTTCAATAAAGGTAACTCGACCAATAGAGTAAAAGACAAATCCGATATTCAAACTATCGGTCGATTTTATCCTAGGAAAACTCGACCGATCATTGAAGATCAATTGGGTCAGGTACTCGATCGGTCAAGTTCTGTGAAAACACAACTCGACCGATGCTATCTTCAGAAAATTGATCCAAAAGGATCGGTCGAGTTTACAACTCGACCGATTGGCTGTCTGTGATCACTTTTCTAAAGTGCATCTAAAGTGATCAAAACTTGGTGTTTAGTGTCCCCATCAATTTTCTCATCTTAGTTACAAGTCAATTCATCATTATAAGTGATTACAAAAATGTTCTAAGGTCGTTTACATAGATTTCCAAAAATGCACACTTGTAGCTCTTTTGACTTGAACTAGAGAAAAATTAGGGCTTTTGATTTTTGATCCTTTTCATGTACCTAACACCTAAAATCAATCTTAAATACACATATTAGATACATATGAATGGAATGGTTAAGTCATTATCAAAATATGGACAATGTATAACCTCTAGATCGACATTAGTTCCATACTCTTATCTTTCCTAGGCTTAGAGGATGCTCCCCATGAGTTACATGCAATCTTGGTAACACACCACTTCCCTCACACCTTGATACTTCATGTTTAAGTCCAAGAGATTCATCCAACCTCTGGGCGATCTCTGACTGACTAACAACAAATATTTTTAGACTCACCAAAATACCATTACAAAGATAACTCCATTATTTATAGAAAATGATAAATAATTCTATAGAAGACTATCATTATTATTATTATATATTAGTTAGGTCGTTGCTCAATCCTATGGAGATCCTTCTTCGAAGAGAACACATATTCCAACATAGAAGTTCCAACACTATTTGTGTGAGAGAGAAAAGTCAATGTGGACTCATAAAATTCACAGAATTTCATCTCTCAAAGCCTTGTACTCAGACCTCTTCTTTGACAACTCAGATGACCACAAGCTTCTATCACCTAGAAAATACCCTAGAAGAAGCTAGGAATGAAAACAAAATGACTATCATAGAACATCAGTAAGTAAAATCATTTTAAATTGCTTATGCATTTTATCAATTCATACTCAAGAACGTTTTTTTGGATATGATATCACCTATGAGAAATGGAGTTTCATCTAAAATCATTTTTCAATCACTAGAATTGGTTTTGCAGAAAAAACAAAACTAAAGGGAACAAACTAGAATTATATGGTTTCAATAATTTAGTGAGCATCACCAACAAGATATTGGTTTGGACATAGAAGAAGTATCAATGAATTCATTTAACTTAGAAAAGACTATGGACGAGTGTAGACCTTCCAAATTGTCGAGTGAATCCCTACACCATTGAGAACCCATTGAGAAGTTAACCTCCTCAGATCGACGATTTAATCACCTTCTTGAACAATTGTCCTTTCAAATTTAAGAGAAAACTAGGTCAAGGAATGTGAAGTAACTTTTGAAACAACAAGCTTTCCAAAAGGAGAATATGTTCATTTGAAATGGGCATAACAATATATGAGCGATCTGTTTGAGCTGAGGGGCCAATGTTGACATTGAAATCATAAACTAAAATAGAAGAATGATACTCATTGCAAAATGATAGAACTTAAATTGCATGAATAAGTTAGTATATATACAGATTAAAATGGAGACAATTGGAAAATCAAATAAAATCATGCATAATAACCACATCATACTATTGAGCCATCAAGCTATTACATGGAATTCATTAGTCAGATGGTTGAAAAGGGTTACCATTATTCAATTTTACTCCTTATTATCCTTGGATGGAATGACTGCCAATGTCTTAGCACTGCAAAATGACTACAAATCTGCATTTTTTAGAACTAAATCAACCAAGTGAATAATATATGGATCATGTACTTGATACACATCCACTATACTATACACAATTTAAATACACATCTCCCAGTTCAATCACTAAGTGAATAAGATATGAAGCATGTTCTTAATAAAATCATAAAAAGACATTATGTATTTTACAATAATATGTGTTTTGCATATTTTTCAGATAATGTATGCTGTTGGAAGTTGGAACATTATAGCCTACAAAGATAAAGTAGCAAAGCAGTGATACACTTACTCTGAAACACACCCTGAAACACACCATAAAAAGAATGAGATATATGATGAAATGGGTTTTTCTCATTATGTCAATGGCCCCTAATTATTAAACATTCAGACACAATTCAATCCAATCATGGATGACAATCAAATCAAGTATCCAAGAGGGAACCTAATAACAAACTTCATATTGCACAAACATAAAAATATGTTAACCTTTCGATAAACATATGATCCAGTTTGCATGTGTTCCTAAGGAGATACAGTAACACCTACAGTTGCATGCATAGGTCATGGAAGATAATTCTAGTTATTAGAAAATTGATTGAAAAACATAAACAAATTCAAAGAATGTATGTAGTTCCTTTTACTACCTTCAGGACCAAAATTAGAATTTCCTAGCATCTCATAACTTAAGGTGAGGATGTGAAAAAGGGTACATTTAGTTTGCTGCCAATGAAACAAAGGGAACCAAAATCATGCCAGATATGAAAATAGGGAAAAAATGAACACATTTAAAGTCTCAATATAGGATATTTGTAATGTTAAAAATACTATACAAATGCCCTATCCTATATTTTTCTGCTCAACAATTATCAACCCAAAAATGAATATCATACAACACCACTTCTAGGGTGTTGCTATAGGTGGTGATCCATTCCCTTATTATGGGAAATTGTAACTTATTAGAATAAGAAACTAAAAGAATAAATCCTTTAAGAAATAATAGATAACTAGAATGTTAAAATAAGAAACACACTTTTCCACTTGTCTTTGTATAAAAATGATGAAATAGAAAAATTAAAACCATGCATTGAACATAATGCACAGAGAACAAATCATCTCTCAAAATTTGTGGAAAATCAATTATGTAACCAAATCACAACTAACATAAATTTGATACCATATTAAAAATATAGTAACCCTCATACTACTTGTATTCACTACTAAAAGATATATCTCATCTTATATAAACTAAATATATGTGCAAATATTATATTCAGATGATCTTACTTCAAGAAACCATTGCACCATTTGTATTCACTACTTATCTCAAGATGAGGTGTATATTGTGTCGTTAGGGAAATGATAACAAGGAGAATAAGAGAGTTAGTTCGATGAAAAATTGAAAATGTTCACACTATTGATAATATGGGTAATGATAGAAATAAAATGTTGTAAGACTTGGTAGAAGATGTTTTGTGGAGGCCAAAGACATTCCAGATTAAGAGAAATGAGATTTACCCAAATGCATTATGTTGGTTGTCCTATTGTAAATTTTTCATAATCCTATTACCATCTAAGACACAGTAAAAATAAAAAATTGGATAAGAGGTCTTCTATAAGGAGTGAAAATAGGAAGGGAGGTTGTCTAACTAGATCAGATTCTCAACTTATATACCAAACTTATTATGTATTTGTAAGAGGTGAGAAAAAAAGAGAGTGATTAAGCATTAATCATGGGTTCTTAGGTTATTCTCTAGATGTGAAATATCCAAAAAACAGCCCTAACAAGGTAATCACTTAGTTACAAAAAAGAACCACCAAACAATCTGAACATTAAGAATAACAAACTTGTAAAACAAAAAGTGTAAGCACCTTATTTGTCTCTTGCTTATGGATGTGACTAAACTTAGAACCCTGAGACTATGCAACATCCTTTTAATATACAAGTTTCTCAATTGCAATTCCTCTTTATAAGGACTCCTTGTGTGTCTCCTTGATAGGATCACCTATTTGAAGTTTCCCAAATTCAAGAACAAGGAGACTACAAAACAAAAATAGGAGGAAAACCGAAGAAAAATATAAAGAGGAACAAACCTTTTTGAGTTTGTAGAGTTTAATTGTATAGACACCCTTTGTCTCATCCTCACGTTCATCAAAAAGCCAATCTTAAGTCTCGTAAAGCTTTTGAGAAAATGCTTCTCTTTATAAATCAGAAACAAACTCATTGTGGTTCTCAAGCAATTGCAATCCAAATAATAGAAAAATCCAACTCACATTTAATTTTTCATTATAGAAAACTCTAAACTAGAACAATTGAAACAAGAGACAATATCTTTTTATCATTTCATATACAATGTATTCACATAGGATTCAACTGCATTTTCCCTATTATTTTGTATCTTCCATCACTTTGTCTTGGAGGGCCATTAACCCTCCTTTCCAATGGTTGATTGCAACTCATTTTGCAACCATCCACTAAAATACCTAATTGTGCATGCCACAAGAAATATCTTTCCTCTATATATTATTTGAACAAGCAAACTATAATGTCTATTCCACTTCAGCCTACTTTATATGTAGCACAGAGTCGTATTCTCATCCACTTTAGAGTCTTCATACAAGACATGACTCAAATAACAAGTAGTACAAAAAAAGAAACCCAAGACTTGCTCAATTTTTTTTCCATATTTCATTCACCTCAAATTAAATCTCACAAACAAGAAGCTCAAGCATTTCTCAAAATAACAAAGAATGAATAATGCATGTATTCTCTATAATACTTTGTTCATGTCCCCACAACACAAACAAGAAAATTAAAAGAAGGTCAACATAAAATATGATTGTCATTTTCCAATGTAGTCTTTGAAAATGGACATTAAACAACATTATTTGGATCTCCATGTATGATTAAAAATAGAATTGAAGAAAAACAACTAGGTCATGTCTTTAGTTAGTATCCAAGAATGCAAATATCTTCATATTTCATGTCCTACAACAAATGGAAATGAGTTCAATACTACTTTCTATTTCAAGTATGTATAACTATAAGGGAATTGCTATGTCACTGTGGAAATGTGTGTTTTTGGCCATTCTATGACTTTGGCAACAACATCATCAATAGATTGATATTGCTTATAAAGTTTCACTATAGATTCATTTTCCACTTAAGCAACCTCAACCAAAACACCAAAAAAATGATGAGCCTAATATTGCACTTCCTACACTTTTCATGGGGTCAGCCTTAGTAACTTGACCAAATGTAAGTCTAGCATCTAGATATGTGTAACTCAACAGATACACATCCTATAAGCATATTACAATTTACATAAAGATTTTATATAAACATAAATTGAAATGCAACTCACACACATACAAACATACTTGTCCCTTCTTCGATGATGAATGCCTTATATGAAGTGGAGTTTTCCTTCATAAGTTTGTTTGCACAATTAATTTATTTTTGACATGAGAGCCAAAAAGTCAACATATAAAATAATTGACATAAGATTGTTGTGTAATATGTATTCATACTTTGCCATTTCCAACATATTGTGTTTGACTCACCGTGCTCTAGTTAAGACAAGTAACTCCTCTAACTTATGATTGAGTTCATCCTTTTGTTGTTGATGTTTCACATTAAATTCCAATTGTTTCCCTTCAAGTTATCTTGAAAATGCTTCCTATGCACTTCTTTAGCTTGTCTAGATTTATGATTTTTTCCGAAATATCATACGGTGATGGTCCAAGCCCATAAACATGAACATATCTTGGTCTCTCTTCTCCCATAACATGCCTATAAATTTCATCTAAAGTAACATCAGGTTTTTTTTTGTAGCTCTTCTCTTACCTCAGAAATTTTTTCCTAGATACAAGAAATCATAGAGGATGAATTTCATACCGATCATATACTTCTACATTTTACAATTAGTATATGTAACATAATACTAGAGGAAAGGATGTGTTGTCTCAAAATTTGGGTAGATTCAATATCAACTATGCTCCGATCTTTCATAAGATGAGCTCTCTCAAAAAACACTATGGGATCCACTTCTCCACCTATTTCCTTCTACATCTTTATCAAATGAAGAAGGTATCATAAACACCATATAAAAGGATGCCATCAAATTATCCACAAGGATAAAAAAAATTACTTATCTTATATCATAGTTTAGGCAAGCAAATGACTTGGGTCTCGTTGTGTGGCTAATTTTTAAAAAATTTCTACTTGTCTTGTTAGTTATGGACTTTCAATATGAAAATTATTCTATTGTGAGGAAAATTAATTATCAATGAATAGAAAAAGAAATATTACCTTTCCTTTGTTACTCTAATAATCCATAAGAAATTTCCAATGAGACTTTCCCACTCTGAGAACAATTTGTTCAAGTTGTTGTTCATATGGACTATCTTCTTGGAAGTAGAATCTCCATAGCTCCCACTTGTAGTCCCTCCATTTCTTCCCTAGCCTCTTCATCATCCACTCCTTTAGATCTAAATTCATTGTGAATTTACTCTATCCACATAAAGGATATTAATTAAAAGCTTCATTTAATAATACAAAAATAGAATTTTATTTTGTACCTTCACAAAAATTCTATATAGAAATTTTCTTTCTTATAGAAAATTGCCTCCAGTTCTCTTAGTTTAGCAAAAAAGTTTGGGATCCCTTGCAATAGTAATCAGGAAACTTGATAATTGACATTTGTTTTCACCTATTGGTTGCCCAGATCAATTTTTCTTAATGGGAATTGGATCATCAGGCTTTCTTTTCCATACCTTCAAACATTGTGTTTATCCACGTGCTTGATTTTTTTGACCTAGGCATTCAATCAAAAAGTTAAAATATATAGGGAAGATGATATTTCATTAGTGAAACACTGTAAATGCAATGATATGAATAAAATAATTACCTAGACCATCAGAAGTTCTTGTTGTAACATTCATCAACTCAACATGGTGATCAGAGATGTCATTTTACTCCATGTTATCAGGAAATGCATTGATTTGTTGGTTATTGGCAGCTCTATTCTATACAATTCTTGACTAAATAGACATAGAAGCATTGACGTTAGGCACACATGTTTCCCATGAATATTTTGATCTTGTAACCGTATTTCCACTTTCTTTGCTGCCCTAATTTCATAACCTCATCCCAATCTCCTTTTCATTTGTGCATGTTTGAGAGGATTTAGAACTACCAACCATATTAAAGTGTTGTGGACATGTAGATGATTGGGTATTCTTTATAGATATAGCAACCATTTTCTTGGGTTTCTGTGATCTATCATTTTGCATTTTAGGAGGAAAGGAAGCTAAAAGTTTCTTGGAGCAGTTTGAGGATGAAAGGTTCAAATATTCCCAACAACCATGTGAAGTAAGGATGGGGAAATGTGTCACTATACAAGAATCATTGTTGTTATTATCAATCCTTGTGGGAGCCTTATCATGGCAGCTATCAGTGTATTATTCTCTCATCCTGAGTATATCAAATTACATATATTAGTGGAGAGTAAAAAAAAGGTGAACAACATATGAACATTTATGTAATGAATATTTAAAAAGTAAGCTCATGTCATATTCATTGATTCTTTTATATAGGAATTAAATACAAGCACGAGTTCAAAAGATAGAAACATTATATCATTATAAATAATATGAAATAATGCAATAAAGACAAGGATAAATTTTATTAAGAAGAATGTCAGACATGTAAAATACATACACCTAGAGCACAAATCCTCAAAAGAAAATTATAGAGACACATTGATTCAAAAATGGCTTACAAAAGTGAAAAAATGACGACAAAGTAAAAAAAAACCAGTTGTTATTTTCTAATCTCCTCAGTCAAAACTAACGTCATCACTACTTTGTGAAATAATTTTGTGATCCTACGTAATTTAGAATTTCTTAGTTTCCATTGTTGAACTATCAACAATAATTCCTTCCATATCCATTCAAATTATGTCGCAACCAGTACCATCATCCTTCGATGTCATTCTTAGCCCATTTCTAGTTTCCCTTGCAAATTAGCTTCAATGTTCTCAATACATGATTGTTCTTCCATGTTGAACACATCTTCTACATAAAATACTTGCCCAACTTGATATGCTACTACAAATGGTTCTCATGTAGTTTGAAGTCATCTCAAGTTAACAAGGGTCAAACCATGTTCATAATGCTTGATTCCCCTCTTTGAGTAGATGTCAAACCAGTCACACTTAAGTAATGTCACCTTAAAGTGTTCATAATAATTGAGGACAATAACATCCTTCAAAACACCTTAATAAGTAACACCACTAGTAATTATGTTACATTTAGTCATTTTAGAATAACAATTAGTCTTATCTACCAAAAAGACTCCACTATTTTTTGTTGTTCGGTTTGCATCTTTTGCATTGTTATGAAATTTGTGACCATTGACAACATAGCCTTTGTACTTAATGGCCAACTGATGTGGACCTCAAGAAAGAAAGTTGATTTTATCATTCACCATCATTGTTCTTAGGACCGCTTCAATCTAATAAAATAAAAGCTTGTTAGATTTTATTCATGAAGAATTACAAATTAAATTAGCCCAACTAAACTTCCATTTTCTTAAAACCATCCATCAAATGAGTTAATATGTAAATTTTGAACCTCATTTAAGGACTTCTGATAATGTGTTTGCTTAAGGATATCATAATGCTTCCTGAATACAAAACATATACAATATGTTAGTGGAATATGTTATTGCATTTTAATAATAGAAGATAAGTGTTACTAACTTACTTAATGTAAGGTTCAACTGTTTCACAATTAAATAGTACATTCTTGTGAGCTTGTTGCAATTTAGATCCATCCAAGACACATGGAACCCTTTTACCAACACCGTGACCTACTATCAAGAAAATAGATAGATCATCAATGTCCTGTTTTGGCTCATTTCCACATATGCTTCATCAGTATTGTTTTGATTTGGTCAATCTAATTTTGTTTCAAATCCATCTAAGTATCTTGAACTAAAATTTAGGCACTCTTTCACTCTATATCCTTCTTCTATTGGTCCTTTCTGGAAACATATCTTTTTAGATTCATCTGATATGTAATTGTAGAAACTATTATGACAAATTACCTTTCAATTGGTGTAATCATAAGGATGCATGAAAAATTACCTTTCAATTGGATACGTCCAACGGTACTGAATAGGGACGGCTATCTTATCTTATTAACCGAGATGGATTGATAGATGCACCTTAATGTCAACAAAATATGGAGTAAATCTCTTCTCCATCTCACAAAGTGCCACAACTATTGCATATTCCAATGCAACAAAATCATTTGGAGCTATGAACTTAGTGCAAAACCTTTAAAAATAGCAACAAAGATTAATAATACATGACATAGCGTTCTTATTGGGAAAAGCCACAATGATAGCTAAAAGAAGAAGTTGTTGCATTAGGACATGATCATCATGACTTTTCATTAGCAACATATTTGAACCTTCAGTCATGTACATCTATACATTAGACGCATACCCATCTGGAACTTTGAAAGATTTTAGGAGGTTGAAAAATAATATTTTCTCATCTTTTCTCATTGCATAGAAAACTCATGGTATGACGGTATATTTACCAACTGCTTTTGGATGAAGTGGGAATCTAATTCCCATATCCTCCAAATCCTTCCTTGCATTCAAGTTGTCCTTACTTTTGTCCTACAAACCTAGCAATGATCCAACAATACTCTACCATATATTCTTCTGAATTTGCATGAAATCAAGATTGTGCCTTACAATGTTAGATTTCCAATATGGCATCTTAAAAAATATGGTTTTCCTATCCCAATTGTGTGTTGAATATTTACCTCTCGCCTTTTTTTGCCAATTATGGTTCTTTTGTCCTCCAATTGTGATAATATTTGAGCTCCGGAAAGTGATTTAGGTGGATTCCTAAATTCTTGCTTGTGGCCAAATGCTTTGCTTCTTTATAAAATATGTGTCTATTCGGCAAAAACCTATGATGTCTTCTATAGTAAGCTTTATGATTTTGTGGAAACCACTGTGAGCCAGTATCGTTATTACAATAAGTGCAATGCTTTGTAGACTTTAGTACTCCAACCAAATAGATATGCATATCCTGTAAATCACTAAAAATCCATAGTAAAGAAGCACACATTAGAAAGAATTCCTTGGTTCTAGCATCATATGTATGTACACCAATATCCCATAGTTCTTCCAACTCATCATCAATGGATGCAAATACACATCTATATTTTTTGGTGAAGTTGGCACAGGAATGACTAGGGACAACAGAAAATATGGTTGCTTCATCCACAACCAAGGAGATAATCACAACATGCTATGTACTGTAAGAAGTGATCATTGTCCCAAAAGGATTAAATCCATTAGTTGCAAGTCCCAATTGAATATTTCTGGTGTATGAAGAAAATTCTAAATGCATCACATCAAATGTTTTCCAATAAAGCTAGTCTGTTGGGTGTCTTAACTTGTCATCATTTTCGTATCTTCATGCCACCTCATTAATGAAGAGGTTTTTGATAACATGAACAACCGCATTAGGCGTGGTATAAATTGGAAAGTGACTGAGCACCTTGACAGATATTATCTTGGTTTTCTTCAGATGCTCCTCATCATCATCATGTCATGTAATTGGTTTCTATCTTGACACTCCACATGTATCATAAATGTCTTTATAACTAAAATCTTTCTGAAAAAGCATGCAACCATTTGGACCAATATGAATCTTCAAATAATCTAAACCCAACCCCTTAATTGTCTTTTTTAGATCATAAAAAGAATTGGGTAATTGTTCTCCTTTTGGTAACATCTTCTTAAAGAACATATGAAACATAGATGATGCTTTCTTACTTAATCCATTAACACAAACTAGGTGACAGAATTCTAGGATACAAGCAAGTTTGATAAATTTCTTACACTTTGGATATAATTCTATCTCAAAAACCATTAAAAAGATATAAAATTTATCAACATTGAAATATTGATCACTTGACGACTCTACTCCTTCCATATTTCCACTTCACTAAAACTCAGAAAAGCATCATTCATCATATCTTGTAAATTTTTAGCATTTAGGCAATCACCATAATCAGAAGGAGCATCCATTTGAACATCGACATATTCACCATGAAAATCCCAAGAACTATAGCTTAATCAGAATTCATGCCACAATAGATGGCTCAATGCAGTCCTTTGGGTGACCTGGTATACATTAGAACACTTTCTACAAGGGCAAACAATCTTGTCTCCAATCGCTGAATTTTCAAAAGAAAAATACAAAATTGTGAAACTCCACGTAAGTATATACTACTCATGTGGTCATTCTCTTCTATCCATGACCTCTCCATTCTATTAAAAAATTGTAAAACATATATGATATATAAATTAGTATGTCATATCAAAAATATGACTATAAAATATGAGAAATTACTAGTGTAATCATGCAAATGAAGTTCAGGTGAGCCATGGTACTTGTTCCACAATCAAGGTGCAAAGGAGGACATGAAACTGGATTCATTTAACACAAAGATATCTTCATCTTCTAGCCACAAGGTTAAGATGACACTAATGCTACTAGAGGTTAAACACCCTTCCAAGATGCATCATTGGGATTCGACAATATTATGGTATTCTATAGGAATATATACAGGGGATATGCAGTTGGATATGCTTCATAAAATCTATAGTGGGATGGATCAACTGTTCCATCATTAATTTCCCTAACATATGGACACACTATTATGGTTTGTAAGATTGTTCTATAAAGGAGGGTAGGGGTAGGAACTCTTGATGAAGGAGAAGGTCAGTTGTGTGCCAATATAGCTTATATATTTAAACTATGTCATGTTTATTAAAATGGATAGTTTCCTTGGCCATGCTACGAGTTAATCACTAGGACGTCTTAATGGTTAGATGCTTGAATGAGTGTGATGATGAAAGAATTCTTTATCTCCTTTTTTAAGATCATGATGAGAAGTGAAACATGTCATTCTTGTGCAGTGACAATTGAACTCAATTAGAAACTCAATCAACATTCTCATTGTAGCATTTAAGTTGATGAGATCTTTTGTGGGATGGCTACTGATGTATGTGGCTTACTTTGATTTGAACCCAACTAGTGCTTGACAAAATGAGGATATATATAATACAATATCTAATGAGGTATAAGTTGCAACTATTAAAGGTAAAGAACCTAGTATTTAGCATCCCCTAGGGAAATTCATGCCAATCATACTCTCAATGAAGGGTCTTTCAAACTTGTTACTAAAAGGAAAAGAGGCAAAAATTTCAAAGGGGCCTCTTGTGGGTGTATAGGAATAAGTCTCCCTCAAATTATAGATTATGTAAAATGAATTCCATAAGAAAATAACAAAGCAACATAGTAAATGGGCATAGTTCACCCTAACCTTTTGCAGTCTCCAAGGGCTAAACAAAGTCGATCATTGGCACAAAATCCAGGAGGAGATTAGACAAGTCAACGAAAATGTGGTTGCACTTATGGAGATTAAGACTATAAATAGGTAAAATCATGTACATAGTTGGTATGCCAATACATGTTTTCAGATCACCATCCATCTAGAAGTGTTTTTATCTTTTGGGAGAAAATATATTTTAGTTAGATAAAATGGAAAGTGGTTAATCAGCAATCACCATACAAGTCTCCGGAAGACTATGCCTCCATCATTAAGATAAGAATGCACACTTCATTTGTTCCTCTGTATGCATTGTTAAGGGTTTCATTCTTTTCTAGTTAGCCAAAGCAGATTGAGGCGCACCCCCATAAAAACCTTGAACAATATGCTCCTATGTACCCAAGTAGTTGCGTTACTTCCCAAGTGACACCTATGTAGGTACATATCCATATAATTTTTACCTACAAGAGACTAAGAGTATTACAATTTGTACATATACACGGTACATACATAAGCTCTCAAGAAAACATTACTCTGTTCTATATAACTAAAAGTTTGGTTTAAAATAAGCTAATACCCAAAAAACCCAATATTTTTAAGCATGTATTTGTTGTTTGTTATAAATGTATGAGATGTACAAGTAATATTCCATACATGTACAATTTATCTTGAATATCTTATACGATAGAGCCCTGAACTAAAACACTAGTAGTTTGTCATTAAAATCAAAGTGAACTTTTGTTAGTTTCATTCTACTTATACGAAAATCTTTGTATTTGATTATAAAAACATAATAATAATTGCTTAGATCAAACCAAAATGAATAAGGTGACAGATTTTGTGGCCTAATCGGGTTCAGTCTGGAATTTTTCATACCACTAGGACTAGTGGATAAATTAGTGATTTTCTAGAAACTATTATGTATTTATAAAATATGGAAGTCATAATTACTTACAAAATAGCTTTTATTAGCATCATGAGGAAGTAAATATTGAACATGATACTTAAAAGTTATACAACTAATTTTCTTTCAAACCAATATCAATCGTAAACTATTCAAATAAAATAGTGTAATAATAGAGAACTTTGGATCTTTAAATCTAAAAGGACAATCCAAGATGAGCACCTACCTTTACATCTTTATTAAAAGTGCATTAGCGTGGTGCACCTTATGGGTCAAAAGATAAAACATATGTATGTCATATTAAAAAATGACTATAAAATATGAGAAAATACTAGTGTATTGTTGTAGGCTTCCCCCTAAGGACAATAACCCTCTAGGAGTAGCATAGGAAACCATAGAATCATGCAAATGAAGTTCAAGTAAGTCATGGTCCTTGTTCCACAGTCAAGGTACAAAGTAGGATATGAAACTAGATTCTATTGACACAAAGATAGTTGCATCTCCTAGACACAAAGTTAAGATGGAGCTAATGCAACTAAGGGTTAAACACCCTTCCAGGATGCATCGTCGGGATTAGACCATATTTGGCCATCCTAGAGGAATATATCTATGGGATATATAGTTAGATATGTTTCATAGAAGCTATGGTGGGAGGGATAAATTGTTCCATTATGCATTTCCCTAACCTACAGATACACTACCATGGTTTGTAATATTTTTCTATAGAGGAGGTTATTGTAGGAGCTCTTGATGAAGGAGAAGGTCAGTTGTGTGCCAATATATATTATATAATTAAACTATGTCATGTTTGTTAAGATGGGTAGTTGTCTCAGCTATGCTATGAGTGAATCACTAACACATTTTAATTGTTGGATGCTTGCATAAGTGTAGTGAAAGAAGCATCTTTTATCTTCCCTTTTCTGATCATGATGAGAAAAGACACATGTCATTCTCATGTAGTGAAAGTTGAACTCTAATGGAAACCCAATCAAAATTCTCATTGTAGCATTTAGGTTGAAGAGATGTTTCATGGGATGGCTAATGATGTATGTGGCTTGCCCTAATCTAAACCTAGTTGGTTCTTGAAAAAACGAGGATATAAATAATATAACAGCTAATGAGGTATAAATTGCAACTATTAAAGTTTATGAACCTAGTAGTTAGTAAACGGTTTTCCCTTAGGTTTGGGTCCTTAAAACATACATATATAAGATTCTTAAGCTTTTCGCTATTTCTTTTATATATAGAGGTTAAAAACTAGATTATTAATCTAGTAAAATTGAGGCTATGCAAAAGCAGACATCAAAATCAGGGAACATCACCAAGGGAAACATAATACTTTTGAGTTTCCTCTATGTAGACTAAGTTAGAAATTCAATTTTGGTCTACTTGAGTCTTAGATTTATTGTTTCTAACTAAACCTTTTGCTCTCATTTAAAGTTTGTCAATGGTGTATGGTATGCTCTTCTATTCATGAACCATAAGTCAAGTTAGATTTGGAGATAGAATAGAACTTCCATTGGTTGCTTACAAAAATAAAGGCAAAGATGGTTATCAAATACATCCAACATTGTATTCATGAGAATCTTGAGAAAAAATAGATAACAGCTAAACTAAGGATAGTTGCAAATATAGAGTTAATGGTAGTTTGAGATGAAGAGGTTGGACATGACT
The DNA here is from genome assembly GCA_963693085.1 of Alisma plantago-aquatica. Taxonomy (NCBI): domain Eukaryota; kingdom Viridiplantae; phylum Streptophyta; class Magnoliopsida; order Alismatales; family Alismataceae; genus Alisma; species Alisma plantago-aquatica. Next base: position 1,573,041,054 of record OY856409.1, read on the forward strand.
AGTAAGAATTCATGACGCCAAATGATGCATATGTTCAATCAATACTCCAATATCCATAGACTGAGGCACTTAATTTTGAGATAAAGACTTTCAAGAAGATTATGCAGAACAAAAAGTTTTCAAGGAGTACAAGAGACAAAACATATGCTCACTTGCTAAAATTTAGTGATCTAAGTGATACTAGAAAGCAAGCGAGTGTCCCATATGAATGAACTTACACTAATCATCTTCATATTCCTCTTAAATGACAAGGTCTCCATTAAAGCCTAATGAATCATATAGATGGTATTTGATAATGGAATATTTCCTTGGAAATTATACCCACCCCTAGTCACCTATAAAGTCTAAGAGTAATTAAATACGTTGAAAGATAATCTAGGTAAATCACTCTATCATGCATATGATTGTGATAAAAAAACTTCTTTCTAATGCCCACATAAGATATTTGTACATATATTCTCATTAAGAAATTGTATTGTGAGAGGAAAACAACATCAAAGGATTCATTCATGTCACATATGCATGTTTCTTACATGTGACATCCCTATGATGATGCATGGAAATTTTTGGAGAAAGGTGAAGAGAATCACACTAACTGGGGTGGTGAGAGGTCCGACAGAGTCTTGAAAATGCCCATGGTATAGGAGCTCACAAATTCCAAACTCAAGTATGTTGCATATTATCTTAAGAAAATGAATCCTATGTTTGAAACTATGGATCACTCCCCCATTCATCTTCAAAGTGAAATACTCTATCTTAGTAGGTTAAATTAGTGATAGATTTATGCCAACTCTTTGGCATAGGTGGGAACGTGTCAATATGTTGTATCTATTTGAGTTTTTCTCAAACTACAATAGTACAAAATATGAACTAAGTAAATGGTCTAAGCTCAGTAACAGAGAGTACTATTTGTGGAATTATGGGTGCTTATGGAAAAGATATTAAGAGAATTTTTGTGATAAGGAGATGCAATCAATGGTAAATTTGGAATTCCCTCTTATGCAGGAGTATTAATAGGAACAATTAGTGCTGGTATGAGAGAGATGTGGGACTCAGAGTCATTAGATAGTGCTTGTTTCCTATGTGGTCTGAAGACAATGTCAAAATCCCACACAAGATTGATATATACACCATCTCTGGTCTCTACCTAGTGTCCACCATACTTAAGGAGTCACATAGAGAACACATTATATGGGTGAAACTAAACATTTATATATAATTGACCTAAGAGAGTACATGCTTATTCCAAAAGTGATCTAAAAGCTTAATAATGGATTAGCCAATGATGAGATAAATGTAATGAGAAGTAGATGTACACAAGCATGCTACAAAATACAAATGCATCAATTCATTAATATAGTTGTGTACTAGCTCTTATGGACTTGTCCTAATTAAAAGTTGTATATATAAGCATAGGTTGGTGTTAATTTCCAATTTTCTCAAAAATAGTGCAAAATATCAAGGAACCCAAGAAATACATATAGTAACATCCCAAGTAGTTCAGAGGATGTATATTCATTCATTTAAGGAGAGAGGTTAATTACAATAATGATTTAATAACAAACAAAATAGGTATGTAATTATTTATATACAACATTTGTATATTTCCTCACAATTAAATTACACATCACCTGTAGCATTCCATGGTACATGTTATTTTGAGTATCCATTAGATTCAAGATTTGTTGTTTCTTACTTTTCTAGCTATATGGTGGATTATAGAATGTGCATGATGTTGGGGAAAGGTAAATGTGTTTGAATTGGCTCCATTATTCATAATGGAAAATGTTTCATTCCTGAGAAAAGAAGGCTACTTCCTCTAAAATCTTTCCTTGAAGATAATGTTGTCATTTTTTATGTACCAGACTATATTACCTTTAATGGCAAGAAGAAAGTGAAGATCAGATATGTTTGGGAGTGTGTGAGGAAAAAACGGCATGTGTTGACTTGGATGAAGTGTCTTTGGAAATAGAAGATTCATGAGAACTTTAAAATTTTGTTGTGGAAGATTGTCTTGGATAGTCTGCATGTGATGAACAACCTCAGAAGAAGAGGGGTTTATTGCACATCTATCTACATGTTTTGTAGGAAATCTTATGAGATGAGTGATCACATCTTTCTTAATTTCTCAATTGCTATAGTCTTTTGGAAGAAGGTTGTTGAGGCTGGATGTTTTGAAAAGATACCTAATTCGTGGAATAGCATTATTTATGCTTCTATTAGGAATAATTCTATTGCTTCGTCTTGTATCATATACTTTATATGATAGCTCAGAAATAGGGTTATTTTTTAAGACTGGGACCATGATCTTGGCAAAACCTGGTTGAACATCTTTTATGATATCAGACTGTTATCAAGCTATATCCCATTCTTTGAATCTTTTAAAGGATCGTGAAGAGTTTTTCTTGCTTCTTTGTCTTTCCTAGTGCTGGTCACTGTGTTATCATGTGATGTGGTCAATGGAGTTGGCCCTGTTGTTTGAGGTTGAGGCTTTCTTAGGTTTATAACCTCATTTTGGTTTCTTTTGTTGCTGAGATATTTTTCCTTTTTTTTCCTTTTCTATTTGTTGTTTATTTCTCCCTATATAGCCCTATATCCTTTGCTATACTTTGAACTTTGGACTTTTCTGTGGTGTGGTTTTGGACCCACCAACAATTTTAAGAAAAGGATTAACACTCTTGCTTAATAAAAAAAACTTTTGTAGCTATAAATATCAACTCAGAATCATCTAAAGGCTAGTGATTGGGTGAGATCTAAACTATTTAGTTTGGCCCTTTTTTATTAAAAAGGGCATCATTGGGCAAACTTAATGTTTATCTAGAGATAAACTTAAAAGTTTCCACCACATAGTAAGAGCTCATAGTCTACATTACAAAGCCAATAACAATCATTTATTATTGCCAGACGACCTCTACATTATTTTCCAAGATTGTTACATTCACAAAGTCATCATGTGGTTGTTCCCTTCCTAGTTGTTTTTCGTCCCACAAAGTACAAGTTTCAATATCTCTGGCTCACTTTCCTTATATTTTCAACTAAAGTATCAATTACCTGACTGCAGAACAAGGACAGTTCCCATAAGAGCTCTTATTTCTACATCAAACACATCTGAAGATTGACATACTTAGCATGGTTGTTGACACCTGGGCCACCACTTGATTACATTAACCATTTCAATCAAAGGATGAATGAGACAAATACGATAGTAAGTTTGTTAGACTCTAGTAGAATCTCTAATGGGTATCGTGTTTGAATTTAAGGGTGGTGTTGTAGAGATGGACAGGGCAAAGTGATTGTGTTTCTCTTGGGTGGTCTAGATAGTGTAGTCGACATCCTTCCTCTACACAATCGATGCCCCTTAAGGTGGGGATTAGGGAAATGTACCTTGCCTCTGTTTTTCAATGTCATTTCACTCCTCTCCACATCACCTTCCCCCGTACAGTCACTGTCTATAGTCTGCATAGCCTTCGGGCTCCCTCTATACACACTCCTCTCCTCGACAAGGGTGATGATCCGTAGAAAAAAGGAAATATCATCTCATCTACCTCTCTATTCCTATCATGTGACAAAAGAATTAGGGAAGTGATTTTGGAGAATTAGAATTGTTGTAGGAGTACTGTGAACTAAAAATGAAGATAATCAATTTTGCTAATTAATTGGTAATTAACTAGTCCCTGTGTGCCCACTTCAAAATTGACAATTTTAGATTGTCACTAATCACACGTAATAAATGCCTTTAAATTCTGGTCATGTTCTAAAACTCCATAGTAGGGGGTTTAGAGGAATTTTAAATAAAATTGCCTACAAATTGGATAGATAGTGGACTTTTTTATAAAAGGTCACTAGAATAAATGCCGCTAATGGGAATTTTTATTATATTGTTCACAATTATGCCTCAAAATTACATACATGGGTTACATTATATATCATCCTATAGGGTTTATAAAATCTTAAATCATCATCCACATCCAGATCCACATGGGTTGTAAAACCCTATAAATTGAGAATATTACATTCACCCACCTTATATGGAATTCTGTCCTAGAATTTCAATTAATCCATACTCAAGTGGATATCAAGGAGTCCAATTTCATATAGGTCACTACTTTTAGGTGCCAATGATATCACAGTCTTTCATGTACTCTAAGCAGTCTTCTTAGGATTTGAAAGAGTCTAGGGTGTACCCACCCTACCTTATAGAATTTGATGTATCATTTATTAGCTAAATCATTGCATTACACTTCTTTCATTTTCCTATTTACATTTTTTATTCATCTATGAATTAGAGATTGTTCATTCATAAGAAGTTGGTAACATATAACTCCGCATTTTGTCTTTCAACCCATTAAACCACACAACATGAAATCAATATTTTATGCTAAATTAGTAACTTTATTGTCACACTTAACATTATTTCTATGGTTCTTGATCAACATCATGCATAGATTTCATCATTATAGAATGGATTAATAAACATGTTTGAATAATAGATTTTCACCCTATTGTGTGAGTTATCTCAATTAGAAGCATAGATTCACAAGGATTGAGGTTAAGAACTATATATTCTTTTCAAGTAATTTGCGATCCAATGATATCTTTGTTTCAATATCATGATATCAAATTTGTGACTTTCATGTATGATAGAACAGATAATATAGAATAAGTCAAGCTTATCTGAGTGACTCTTCATACATAATCATATGTATAGCTCAGGTGGCGTTTCTAGAAACATACTTTAAGAAAGAGGAGTGGAAGGAACAACATTGATGAGTTACTTACGCACGATGCATTTCAATCTTTGCTCCAAATTTCCATATATCACCTCACTTACAACTGATGATGAGTTCCACAAGCTTAAGTCACTCATGCTAGGGCCTAACTATGTAAAAGGATTGACTTTCTCATCATAAGCCTTCTACCCATAACTTTTTTTCTTACCCAACTCTCAGATCTAGGATTGGAGGCATGAATAAGGACCCAAATCATCTACTCAGGTGTAATCTAACTTATAATACCTCACTTGACATATGTCTCATATTTCTCATATTTTGAGGTTTGGTCCTTTAAACCATCTCCCTTTGGACCTCACTCTCGTTGGAGTTTGCCCCATATCTCATCCTAGATCTAGACGTAATCCTTTGAAAATGAGGTTGAGGTGCATACATATTCAACCTTATCTTAGCATTGTTTATCTTAAGTAAGAAATATTATATGCTTTCATCATCAAGCCCTAGCTTATATTCTCAACATTGAATAAAACCTTAAAAATAAGGTTAGATCAACACAATGAAACTAATATCCTTACATATCAAACTTAGAAAAGATTAAATCTTACATCAAATATCATTATGATTTCAACTCTATCTTTCACATATCCTAGTCAGGCTCTAGACATCTGATCTAGAACTATGCTCTCTTCTAGACTGATGTTATTCCCTTTCACTTAGGTTGCATGACTACCTCTTACTCTCTTTCATGTAGGGACAAATTTGCATATTTACTTAAAATATTATATAATTTTCTATAATAAAACAACTATCTAAGGAAAACTAAATATGATCCTTGAACCAACCGAAAACAAAACCAAATGTCCTACACATGGTAGAGAGTCTAGTACCATGTCATCTAGTAAAATGGTGAGAACAAGGTTTAGACTAGTGTAGCTTCCCAATACATATGAGCTCTATATGGAAATGGTTTAACACAATTGTCTAAACCTAAATCTTGAAAACATAAGTTCTAACCTATAGGCTAAGTCAAGCCTACTTCATATTCAACAACCTACTAAGTTTCTAGGGTTCCTAGTGAAAGGTGGAATTTAGTTTATGTTTCATGGGGAGAAATTGTTAGGTGTTGATTGTTCATTCTCTGATACTAACTGTAAGGCCCCCAGGTTCTATTTTCCTCAACAACCTAAGGGTTGAACAGGATGAATTCTAAAAACGTTACTTAGAGTGTGATGTTGAAGTATAATGTGCATACATAAACAAACAACCATAACATACACCATAAAAAATCTCAACATTCTACATGTAAATTTACAACATGAATGATTACATCTTTGAACTGAGAACTTTAAATGGTTTGAACAAGTATACTAATAAGGATCTTACCAATAGATACAAGTTTTACATTGCTCACTTCTTGTATTTTCTCCCATTCTAGCACTAAACCTAAAACATACGTGAGAGATACAAGGTATCTTGTACATGGGAAGAAAGATACACATATTATTTTCATAAATTGGAAATAAAACAAAATTATAGAAAATGGTTCTTTCATTAGTGAATATGTTGATTTTATTCATTTTTTTAGATGAGTTGCATAACTAAGGTGTGTCGACACCATAAACATACAAATTGGGCCTTCCCCACCCCTAGGGCTACGGGGATCTCCCTGCCCCTTGGGTTTTTGGGGTGTGCTAACCATAAATAGATATAGAAGGTTGTGCACCTTATAAATTACAAAGCTTGTACTCATTCTTTATGCTTTTGAGTGAAAAAATATGGATTACTTATAGTAATGCCACATCCAATAGTTGTAGATAGAGGATAATACATAGGTATTATGATTCAATCAATAAAACCACAATCATCTAATTAAATGAAACCCTTGTACCTCAATTTTGAGATCCTGAACATATCGATGATCATATATATCTCTGGTTATAACCTGATTAATAACAATTGACCATCATAAATGCAATGTTCATCATTATTAATGGAATCTACGTACAAAATTTGTGTTTAGCCAAGCCTAGGTATAAACTGATCTTAATCCTATCTCTAATATTTTATATCGGTCTATGTCATAATTAGGGCGCAATCCATCTTTAAAATTTTATGTAGTTTATTTTATTTTATATAATATGATGATTAAAGTATGTAATTAATTATTAATGCATAAAGACCTAATAAATATTCATAATACTAATAAGAGAGTCTACATATAGTTTCCACATGAAGTTATGGTCCAAATTTTATTTTGTTAAATTTAAAAGTTATCATATAATAATTATTCCACTTAATGAACCATAAAAGAAGCATAATCATCTAATCAATAAAATTGACCATAATTAAGGTTCAAAAGTATGATCTATGAGTTCTATATGAAAATAGACATCATTATGAGTATAGCGATATTTTGGGAATTTATTTGAGAACGAAGTTATATATAACAAATTGTCTAAGATTAAGTCTATTTTAGGGAATTATAGCATGCTTGCCTTTTTGAGATGTTTAGAGCCACCAGATCTCCTCTCTCAAACTGCTAGATGGTCTCCACGTTGCCAACAAGGGACTCTACTCCTTCAATTGTTAATTGAGTTGAACATGTCTAGTTGAGCGCTAGAATGGTCAGTAAGCTTTCTTCTTCCCCCCTCTCCATCACTTACTCTATGCAACTACTATATTCTTATCATGTGAAGCCACATCTTAGAGAGGGACTCTTCTGAGAAATCACATCACCACTAAGTCTTTTAGTCAACAATCTAGGAAAGCATCAGGTTTGGTGCTCATTTAGGGTATGTTATGAACAGCTTGCATGGCCTAGATCCCCAAAGAATTCATTCACTAAGGTGGTGGTCGCAATCTATAGAGTGAAGATTGGGGTTTCTTTGTCAAACTTTGATCTAATCATCTAAGGTATCATGCACCACCAAAGGACCTTCACAAACTCATTGGAGGTGTATGAATTGTGTCAAGATGCATTGATGGTGACCTCAAACTTTATCTTCATTTTCTTGTCATTGTGGGCCATAGGCTAAGGGAATAATGAATTTATGCCTTTTTGGTACTACCCAAATATTTATACATGTAAGGTGATTTTTTCCCATGCCTAGTACTCCTCTTTGTCCTCTCTACATATACCTATGTGAGGTTGTTACCAAAGATGTATAGGGAGTAAAGAATAATAGGTCACTCTCCCTTCAATCTGTTTAGTGTGCTCTAAGAGTCGTTACATAGCTTTGAGGGAATAGGATCAAAACAATTACTCACTCTCCTCTAAATCCCCGTGACTAGCATGTTCGTAGGTATGTCATGAATTAGCCCTTATCCCTAAGAACTGGAGGTAGAAGATGATACAAGCACCATCAGATGTTGATTTCACAGTTGTTGTCAATGTGTTGGTAGGTATGGGAATTATGTCATCTTTGACCCCTATGAAATTAGAGGTATAAGATGAAACAATCATCATCAGATGATGATCTCATAGTTGTGAAGACCCCATGCAGCCACTCATCCAACTAATGGATTGGTGGTTGGAAAAGGCAACGCACACACCACCAAGCCAGGTGCTCCAAACACCCAAAGTCATGCTTGTCATGGAACACATTAATGTCACATATTGGTTTCAAACCCACAACTATATTCTTCAACTTATATAATCAATTATTCATCAAACTTAAGACATCAATAGATTTATACATGATACTCTTATATATTATACTATGAGTTCAAAATGAACTAAGTTAACTTCCTTCAAAGATTTATTCTAATGACTCCAAAGATAACTAGTGAATAAATTTCCCAAAAGGACATGTTTTAAACACTTAACACATTGAATTCAATCACTAAATCTCTTCAAATCAATCCCCAAATATCATATTCATTTTATAAATACATTATAATCATCAATATAGGATATGGGGACATTATTACATACTAAGGAGTCTAAATTGACCATTGATTATATTAACATACATCAACATAATAACTTCATGATTCAATTAAATGAACTTTATACTATGAACCATAGTCCATCGTTATGCCACCAAATTATATAATTGGGTTACATTATGTATCATCCTATAGGGTTTGTGAAATATTAAATCATCATCCACATCTAGATCCATAAGAGTTGTAAAACCTTGCCGATCGAGGATATTACACTCACGCTACATCATAATTGAATAAGTATAAGAGCTAATCACAAGTAGAAACCAAGAGATAAATGTGATATTGTCATTTTTCTTTGTCTCATGCATTGTGGTATTTTGGTCTTTGGACTTATTATTTTGACAAAAATATCCCCATGTCTAGCATGAAGATAATTTGGTCAAAGTAATATAACTAATTTTGTTAGGTTAATGTGTGATCTTTCTTGGGTTCCATGTCAATGATTGGCATGACCAGGGAGGGTTGGATCTTCCTTGAAAGTCTATCTATGGAACTTCTTACGTGTTTTTAGTTTTTGATGGATGCATTAAGTGGTTAGCATGAGTCAACCAAGATCCTAGGTGAATTTCTGGCACAAACTGTGCAGCACATTTTGCACCCAAGCCTAGGTATTACACCGTATATTTTATTCATAACTCACATTCAACTGTAGTTGATGTGCTGTAAATTGTAATATTTAAAGAATTCATTATTACCAATCATGAAATTCCCTACAATAGTTGAAACTAAAAGAATAACAATTTGTGTAACATATATATTAAAAAAATTGGAAAGGGAAACTATAAAAAGGCTAAATTGTGGCTCAAAAATGCTAAAATGACCTAATAAATAGAGATCATGTATAATTTGTCATAAATTTTAAATTATTTTAAAAAACACATGACTTCACAGAGAAGTGTAAGCCCTTAAAGATTAAATCTCTATAAGTCACATTTGAAATAGGACAAATCATAAATTCAATGGAAAATTATTGCTCCACTATTGATCAAAATATTGATCCACCATACTCTAAACTAAAGGAATAACATAAACATGTATTAACTATAACATCAAAATAGAAAAGTGTAGTATTGTTGTAGATTATGCATGAATAAAAAATAGAGTAAATTAGGATAACAAAACGACACTTAAATGTCAAGAGTAATAAAAACTATGTTGAAACATCATAATTTCACAGTAAGAATTGTTGTATATGTTTTCATGGGACAAAGTAGATCTAAAAACTATAAAATTGGAAGAAAGGTTGAATCGTATATATTTATTTACAAGGGAAGAATAAATTTTTAAATAATATTATGTATCACACCCTGGAACTCTGTTTAATATTTTCAAATAAAATACAAAAATGCCTGAATAGAAGCACGGGCAATAAACTAGGCTGCCAATCCTTTCTAAATGGCAAATCCTTTCTTAACAGAAGCATAGTTTACTAGAAAAGAAATCACTCTTTTTATGAACTGATGAAAGGGTAGAACAAATCAAAGTTGCAGTATGTAAGAACAATAAATGAAATTTCATCATCTTTATATGTAAGACAAAATAATCTGCCAAAGTGATCAATGATTCATCATTCAACAAATAATTTCAGAAAAAAAAAATTACATATGTAAACTTTTGGTTGTAGCTATACATTGCAAAATATCACTTAGATTTAAACTATATCCACATACCTACATTAGTCCATTGATATTCATATAGACTATAATATTCTAAGAAATATACTTCTTAAAATGTTCATGAAACTTTCATTACATTAATTATAAGAAAAATGTAGCATGATAGAAAGAATGTATAAGTAACAATGTGAATCCCACAAAAAATATATACTATTAAACAAACATATACTCTATGGTGACGTCTTCAAACATGGAATTTCATGCAGTATTGGTTATATCCTTTACAAAGACTGGTTCATTGAATGTTCATCCACATAGATGCATTTGACATTTATTTTAGTCCTTCTCAACTCCTTTTTATAGGATAGTCTATTTCTTGGTCAACCCCAATAATTTTTTCAGTCATGATATTTATTGTATTATGTTAAATTTTTTCCAGTACATCAAGGATTTTTGTATCATACTTATTCACATCTGTAAATTTTAAGGTTACAATAAAAAATCAAAAAATATTTTATAGAAGTTTTATTTTTCCTTGTTCTTCATTAATAACACTTATTGATTTAGATATCTATGCATCATTTTCTTGAGAATTTCTTACATTTCCTTGTGTTTATGCGATAGTCCTTGCTATGAGGAAAAAACCAAATATTCATCAAGATCAATATCACACTCAAGAAATCAAACAACAACTAGAAGAGGCATGGGTGTACTAGACCAACATGGATGTCTATTTCAATCCAAGCTAGTGATGTTCATCTCAGTCAACATCTATCAAAGTGATATATGCTTTTATATATCAAATCTCTCCTTGGGAGGGCCTTTTTGACATGCAGTTTGGATCGCTTTATTTTACAATTTCAAGGACATGATATATCGATAAACATGGAGGAAAAAGTTGGAGTTATAAGGAAAATTGGTTATGTCAACACATTAATACATTATACACATTCATTGAACCCTACCCCAAAAACCACTAAAGATTCCACTCTAAAAACTTTTGCATTTTGATTGACCAGACGAACACCTAGTATGTGCATGGACAATTCTCCCTCTAGTAATGGTGAGCATTGAGTGGGGAGGGGGTCAAAGTAGCCTTTTTTATGCACAAATTGTTAGGTAGGTCATAGTCTAGTACGAGGAGATAATTATGTTAAAAAATATGGCTTTTACCCATTCCATGATAGCAAAAAAAATTCGGACTCAGGCCAACCAAATAACATAAAAAAGTACATATTTGCAAATACGTGATGTTTAAGATGGCCTACAAAATATCCCTTTTAAAATATAACTTTGGAAATGTGTGGTCAATAATACCAAATTAGAATACAAATATTTATATAAATAGGGGTTTTGAATACATGTATGTTAATTTAAACACGTGAATCTAGGTTTTAGGGTCTAGGTTTTTATTATCCCATGCTCAATTAATATAAAAATATGTGTCAAAAAAATTGAACTAAACACCCTCATCATGTTAGTCATTCAAGATAGATTTATGCCAAGTTTTTTTGGCTCAACAAACTGGACAAATTGGTTTGGCTTAATCTTATCTACATCTTTATACTCATGTTTGCTTTTAAATTCCCAGTCTAATACAAATTATCTCCCAAAACATGCAAAAATTCACTATGCATCACATATATGCGCTTTCATTGTTCTATCTAGACTTTAATCACAGAAACCCCAAGAATATTGATCAAGTCATCTTAAAATCATATACTATCACAACAATGTCAAACTAAGGTCTAATGAGAATCCCATTTTTTTGTCAAAAAAGAGTAATGTAAAAATAGAAGATATACACCCATACATACAAACTAGAAGCAACTTCACAAATAGCCTTGATCGGGTCTTCTTGATGATGTTCATGTTGGTTGTATTTCATGAGACATCATGTGATGATACTAATAAGTATACTTATACATTATCTTTTTTTTTATGACGAGGGAACCACTCCCGTACGAGCGCCACTTTGTGACTACTTATATATATTATCTAACTAATGAAAATCTATTTTAATTATTATTTCTCTTTTAGTATTGAGATAATGAATGCAATAATGTCCTAAGAATGGCTTGACTCTATCACAAACTGGAAAATTCATGAACCATAGAAGATACTAGAGTGAGAATGTGGTAGCACAAGCATAAATGAACAATAAATTATATCAATACACCAGAAAATTATCAACATAAACATGTACATTATTACAACATGAGTGATTAAAAAATATGTTTACATATTAAAAGAAAATTTTATACAATATTGAACATGTATGCTAACTACGATCTTGCACAATAGGTACATTGTACAACTTCTCACTTCCTATCTTTTCTCCCATGCTAAATATAAACCTAAATCATGCGTGAAACAAAAAATCAACACACAAGGTGTTGTGTACATGGGTACAAAGATACATACTAATATGTTTACATAATAGAAATAATTTGAGAAAGAAAAGAAAGAGTAAAAGAAAACATTGTTTCATGTAAAAATCAGGTAAAAACATATTGTTATATGTCTTTTTAATGTGATGGTACTACGTAGTGGTGTCATACTTCAATTTTCCTGACCCCTTGGACTATGGGATCCCCGCCCCTTGGCCTATGGGGATGTTCTGACCTTATATTTAGAAAGAGAGAGAGAGAGAGGAGAGAGAATGTAAACACTTAGTAGCTACAATCCATCCATATTCATTGTCGTTCTTAGTGACGTGACAAAGATCGATATTATAAGTATCATATGTCCAAACAATATTCTCAAATAAGAACAAGCAATACATCATAGCTAATTCACATAAGAAAACTAGTCATATACTTAGATAAGGACCACATACTTGAATTCAGATATTTCTATTTATATTTTGGACCATCTACATCTCTTATCATCACCTAATTAATAAAAAATAATCATATTTAATGCATGGGACTTATCTAGAAAGAAAGACTCTCTCTGGGTTAAATGGATTAGTGAAAAGTACTTAAAGAAAGAGACCTTTTGGAGTTGTGCTATTTCTTCTAATCATTCTTGGATGTTCAATTCTCTCTTGAGGAGTAGGGAGGTTCTCATCTAGTTTATTGATGTTAGGATTGGTGAAGGCCATTCTATAAAGCTTTGGAAGGATCCATGGTGTGGTGGAAAAATGTTGAATGATGTTATTGATAGAAAGCTGATTGTTAGAGCTGGCCTTCCTGAATATTCACCTTTGAGCATTATCATTAAGGATAAGCAGTGGAGTATCAAAGATTCCAGGTGTTCTCATATTATCTTGAAGGCTGTCAGTAGTTTCAATATTGACAAAGTTCATTCCGAGGATAGTTGGTTGTTCAATAAGTGCACATATGAAAAGTTCAAAAATATTTGGGATTGTGTTAGAAGTAAAGGAACTGCTGATCCAAAATTTGGCTGGATATGGAGTTGCAAGTGTCAATTCAATTGCAAATTCCATACTTGGAAAGCTATTCTTAATAAACTGCCTACTTCAGATTACCTGAGAAGGGTTGGGATTCCTCTTGCTTCCATATGTTTTCTTTGTAAAATGGATTATGAAAATTCATAACATGTGAGTTTTGACTGTCAGTTCATCATCTCTTTATGGAGTAATGTTGTGAAGGAGGGGTTCATTTGTGCCACTCCGAGAAGTTGGGAGGATCTGATTAGAATGGATGATCTAAAAGCAAAATCTATTAGTCAATTAATCCTTTATCACGCTTGGAGAGCGAGAAATGCTAGAGTCCATTCTAGTTTTAGCAGAAGTTGAGATAAAATTTGGAAAGCTATTCAGGCGGATTTTGTTATTGTTTCTGGTTGATTATGAAGTGGAGGTGTTGGTGTAAGATGCTTATCTACTGCTCTGAAGTTTTTTTCTTGATTATATGCCCTTTCTTCTTGGCTTTTCTGCTATTTTTTAATGCTCTGGATCAGTTGCTTGCGTGCTTGGTTCTGTAGGCTTCCCTTCTGAAGTTTTGGTGCCTACAGCTGCTTGTTTCTGAAAGTTTTATCCACGGTTTGTTATGGTTGAGCTGATGCTGGTTTCTAGGCTCTTTTTTAGGCTGCATAGGTAAGCTGGAGATCTGGTTTTCTGGATGAATATGCGTCAGTTCAGTTTCTTTTGCCCTTGTGATGTGGGTTGGTATGTTTGGATGCCTAGATGGTTATCTGCAGTGTTCCTTGGGCTTGCTCCCCTCTCATAGTTGGCTATTAATGCTATGATGGCTGAGGTTGGTGAGTTGCTTGGATTCGCTTAATGATGGTTGTTTTCTTCTGCCCTGTGATGAGTTTGTTGCTCCCATCTCACAACATGTCTTGGTTGTGATGGTTGAGTTTTTCCGGTTGGATGATGCTGGTTTGATGATCTTTGTTCTCCTGAGCCTGGTCCTTTTTCGTTGAAGAGTTGTTTGCTGAGGTTTCTTTGTCTTCTGCTCCCCTCTCATGGTTGGCTTGAACAGTCATGATGGTTGAGTTCTATGCAGAGTCTCAATCCTGTTTTGATCTATGATGCCATCTTTCTCATGTACCTACTGCTATGAAGGTTTGATTCTGAAGGTCATCTTGAAGCTTATAGGATGGGGTTTCTGGTCCGTGCTTACTTGAAAAACTCATTGTAAAGTTATAGTTTGCCCTTTTTTTTCTATCTTCAGTTTTTTTGAAGATGGATAGTTCTGTACATAAACAAAGAAAAATACAAAAAAGTAACACGCATTTTTGACCGACCAAAAAAAAACATGGTGCATCATATTCTTGCTATTTTAGGTCCAAATTAGGGTTTAACCGAATCTAGGTTCAACTAACCTAGAACATGTGTTTGGTATTTTTATTCTTATCAGGAGGTCATGATGGGGGTTTGATCCAATTTTCATAATGTTTTTATGGTCATTAGTTTTATAGAATTTAGTATGAGGTCAAAACATGTGATTAGGCATTAGTGAGAAAATGTATGATATAGATCAAAATACTCAAATTATAGTAGACATCTGACCTCTAAATGATATTAGGGTTGATCATTATTTTTATGATTTTTACATTAGATCATTCCAACATACTAACCCTAAAATGGAGCAATATCACCTATATTGGAAACTATTAATAAGTGTTCATCAAAAGACTGATCCAGGAGTCATATATAAAATAGGACATTTGTCGGAGTTTGTGGGTATTTTTCAGGCATGTATAGGCCAAGGGAGCTATTTATGGTGATTTATACAAGATATCAATGTTTTATGTAAAATGGGGGTTACTTACCTTGATGGAAATAACATCGACCATCGAATCTGGAGGCTTGGTCACTCACAAATAGCCAAAAAGCTTTTTGAGGTCAGGTGCAGTTCTCTATTTGGTCAATGTTAAGTCACGATTCATTCACATTTGTGCACCAATCCATAGTCCTTTCTCTCCTTCTCCTTGTTCTCAAATTCAGACGCTCTAGTGTGTCCACTTACGAAGATTTGTCATGGGTGCCACCACATTTTGGGACTCCAACGAGGAGGAAATGGTGGATTTGTAAACCTCTATGTCATCCCTTCTTATTGTCAATCAAAGAGTTCCATCACTGCCGTGGTGATGAAGGGATCTCGGGAAGCCAGATCCTTAGACAAGATGAGTCCCAAAACCCTCTATTAGATCTACTTTGAAGGTGGTTGTCGGAGCATAGTCATAGAAAAGGAAGAACTTATAAGGGGAAAATAGGTATCCCCTCATCATTCTACACATTTGAAGGTGGATGGAGTATCAATAGACCTCCTTGATCTCTTTTCTTCACTTGATTTGAGGTCTTGAGGTTTCTAGAGACCTCCACGACCTTAGCGCTACTAACGACGATGGAAGAGCTTGTCAACATGGATCACTATTGGAGGAAGGAGGAAGGCGGATCAGGTATCCCACATTCTCTGTGGTAAGATAAAGTGTTAGGGATGAGTAATGGGACTCCATGACCTCAGAACTTCTATTGGTGTCCAACATTGAATCCTAATTTACCCTATAGGACTCCACCTCCTTGGCATGAAGGTGGGTGAAGATCGACCTACAAGTCTTCCCACTGCATGAAGTAAAGAACAAGTTACATCTTTCCCCATATATCTGAGTGGGTTAGGGAAGATATCTAACAGTGATTCTACCCTCATATGTGATCCCCCACCATCACTTAGACTTCTCCAAATATGGATGGAGATCCCTTAAATAGAGAGGGTTCAGTCACACTCAACTCTTCAAGAAAATGTCTCCCTAAAGGGTTGGTATCTAGCTCTGATACTTGCTTATTTGAGGCATCAAATGGAGCGTGTGGGAAGGGGGGTCGATTGACAAGGTTCCTAGCTCGCATATTTGTTACCCCTTCCTTCAGTGAAGTTTGGAGGTAGGGGATGATTTGTTTGCCCCTGGATCTCAGATCAATGATTGGGAGAGTGAGCTACACAATTCACTTGATATATAGGTCATGTGACATTCAAATGTCATGACTTCTAAAGTCTTAAATAACCAAAAGGCCATGGTTTGGTAGGATATTAATATCAACATTGATAGTTTCATATTCTTGTATCTTCTAGTAGGATCCTCCTATCCTGGTGAAATTTTAGACACAGGCGCATGATATTCTCTTCAGTTTGAGATATAAATTCCATCATTTGGTCATGGAAATACATTCATCAAACAACCTTATAATATATGTATCAACCTTGAATTAATTCAAGAAATCATCAAATTTTGATCCAACAAAGACCAAAAAATGCTTATTTTTTATACTAACATACCTAGAGTATCTCCAATTGACCATTTGAGCTTGTTGAGACTTTTAAATGGTCCTCTTGGCCTCTTAAGTGCTCAAATGATTAAACAAATCTATACATCACAATTGAACTGGAGTAGGTCTGATAATCATTAGCTGCATCTTTAGTTACACTTTTTGGGTGAATAAAGTCTACAATCAATTAAGCAATTCCTTTTCAAATATTTGCATGATATTCATGGTCCTCAACACTATATTGGATATCAAAACCCTAAAATTGGGATCATCACATTCACCGCTCCTTACAAGGAATTTTGTCCTTGATATGTAGTCAATATCATATTAATTGGGATCTCAAGGAGTTCAATCTCACATAGGTCGCCACTTCTAGTTGCCAAAGCTACCATAGTTTATACAAACCCAACTTTTCATCTTATGATTTAGGTAATCTAGGGTGTACCCATACCACCTTATATGGGTTGAAGCAACACCGACTGTCTTACTCATAACATGGCATATTTTTTTATATAATTTTGGAGTTGAGAGGGTATTACTCAAGGCTTCATCTTTCACCCTACTCATCTATGTAAGTTGATGTCAAGATTTCATGTCATGAATTAATAGAATTATCACACTTAGGATCATTAGTATGGGTTATGATCAACATCATACTAGGATTTCATTACTAGAGAAAGGATTGTTTCACATGCATGAATATTAGTGTTTCACCCTAATGTGTGACTTATCCTCTAACATGAAGCTTAGATTTAGAAGTTTGAAGTTAATAGCTATATTTTTTATCATGTAATCTAAAATTTTAAGGATAAATTTAAGTAAAGGTTATGATTTCAACTTATATCTTTCATTATGGTATGAATGGAAAGAGAATATACTACATAACACTTATGATTTCAAACTTATACCTACCATGTATGTTGTAGAAGGAAAGATAATATACTAAGTCAAGATTATCTGAGTGACTTTTCATACATAATCATCAATATAATTCAAGTGAGTTTTATAGAGTCATATATCAAGAAATATATAAGAGAGGAACAACATTTATGGGCATCTTATGCACAAGACATTTTAGTCTCGTAACCAGAATTTCGTATATCACCTCACTTGTAGCTAATGATGAGATTCACAAACATACATCACTCAAGATAGGACCTAACTTAATCAAAGGGATTGACTTTCTCATTATTAGTCATCTAGCCATCATTTTTTCTCTCACCCAACCCTCATATCTAGTATTTAGATCATAGGCATGAATCATGCATAGGGACTCAACTTGTATACTTAGGAGTATTCTATCTTAGGACATATCATTTCACACATATTCATATTGTCTCACTCACTATAGATTTCACCACATATCTTGTCCTAACACTAGATATCCTCCTTTGTAGAAGAGCTTAGGCTCATGCATATTCAACCTTGTCTTAACTTAGATTACCTTATGTATAAAGTCTAATATAAAAGACTTAGCTCATATTTTCAAAATTGGAATCAGACCTCATATACAACTTAGATCTATGTAAAACACTTATTTCATTAGAGATAAAACTTAGATAAGGTTGTGCTTTCTTATATCATCTATCAACCTATCATCTACTCTAACTAATCAAATATTTTATTAGGCTCTATACATCTAATCTAGACTGATCTCTCTTCTAGATGGATGTCACTCCCTTTCACTTAGATTGCATGAACACCTACTTCTCTCCAATGTGAGGGAAAAATTTTCATATTTACATATATATAATAAAATATTATATAGTTTTTCTATAAGAAAGAAGATGTTATAGAAAATCATTGAGGCTCGAGCTGATTGGAGAACAAACCCAAATCAGCAACACTGAGTGTCCCACACATAGTAGATAGTCTAGTGTCATGTCACCTAGTGAAATGGTGAGAACACAACATAGAATAGTGTAGCTACACAGTACATATGATATCTACATGTAAAGGGTTTCACACACTTGTCTAAACCTAGTTCTCGAACATCTAGGTTCTAGCCTAGAGGCTAAGTCAAACCTAGTTCCTATCGAACAAATTGCTAAGTTTCTAGGGTTTTAAGTGAAAGGTGAAATAAAGTTTTATGTTTCATGGTGAGAAATTGTTATGTGTAGCTATTGATCATGCTCTGATACCAACTGTCATGAACTAGAAAATTTGTGAACCATAGAAGATATCAGAGTGTGAATGTGGAAGCACAAGCATAAATTAACAAAAAAATAGATGCATATACCATAATATTCTCAACATAAACATGTGCATTATTACAACATGAGTGATTGAAAATTATGTTTACATATTAAAAATAATATTTTAAACAAGTCTAAACATGTATGCTAACTAGGTTCTTGCACAATAGGTACAACATGTACAACTGCACACTTCCTATCTTTTCTCCAATGCTAGCTCAAAACCTAATACATATGTGAAACAAAAAATTAACACACGAGGTGTTGTGTACATGTGTAGAAAGATACATACTAATATGCTTTCATAATAGAAATAATTTGAGAATGAAAAGAAAGAGTAACAAAAACATTATTTAATGTGAAAATTAGATGTCATTTGAAGTGATTGTAATAATAAATGGTGTCGCACTTCATTATTCCCCGCACCTTGGGCAATGAGGATGTGCCTACCTTATATTTAGAGAGAGGGGAGAGAATGTAAACATTTTGTAGCTACAATCCATCCATGTTCTTTGTTTTACTTAGTGATGTGGCAAAGAGCAATAATATAAGTATAGTGCATCCAATAAATATTCTCAAATAAGAACAAGAAATACATCATAGATATTTCACACAAGAAAACTAGTCACATACTTAGATAAGGCCCTCATACCTAAATTCAAATATTTCTATTTATATTCTATACCATCTACATCTCTAGTCATCACCTAATTAATAACAAATAATCATCATTAATGCATGGTGAATTATATTCTTTCTATTTTAAGTCTAAATTAGGGTTTAACCAAATCTAGGTTCAACTACCTAGAACATGTGCCTGGTATTTTCATACTGATCAGGAGGTCATACTGGTGGTTTGATCCAATTTTCATAAATTTATGATGGTCATTATATTTTATATAATTAATATGAGGTTGAAACAAATGATTAGGCATTAATGAGAAAAGGCATGATATAGATCAAAATACTCAAAATAGAGTAGACATTTGACCTCTAAATGATATTAGAGTTGATCATTATTTTTATCATTTTCAAATTATATTATTTACTAATTATTCCAATATACAGACCCTAAAATGGAGCAAAATCATCTATATTAGAAACTGTTAATAAGTGTTCATCAAAAGACTTATATAGGAGTCATATATCAAAGAGGACATTTTTGTTGGGAAATATGGCATCGGATAGGCAGTGGAAACAAAAAACAATATGCACATTCCCCAGTAATAGACAATTGCATCAACAACTATGTAATGGGAAGGATAGTTTATGAGGTCATATCTAGTCCTGGAGCAAGTCCAGTGACTATTCCTCATTCCAGTATACGGCTTTCTCCAACTAGCACTTGAACATGTATGTAGCAGCTCATGGTTAATCACCATGAACAATAGCTTGATGCTATCCTCCTAGTGGGAAAAGCTCCACACCTCTAGAGTAGTCCACACAGACCACCAGGAACTCAGGTTGTTCTATTAGAACAACTAGGAAGGAGTTGTCCCTCTCCGTTGGTGTACTAACACCAACTTGCTCTCCCATGATTGTTCTCCCTTGCTATGCCTCCCTTTATCAGGTAGGACTTGCTTGGGTTCTCTCGGTTACCACAACCAGAGAACAAAAATAATTGTCAAAGGTGATTGAGTTGTGTTTTGAGAAGCCCCAATACCCTTCTATTTATAGAAGGGTTAGGATCAGGGTTCCCAGTCTGAGTGGGAGCTGAAGGGACCAAAATTTCATGATATTTTGCAACCTACGAGTGGAAAAATGATCAATTCATAGCTGTATTGATCGTATGGCATGTGAGTCGATCGGTTCATCCCTTAAACCAGTCGTTTCATCATGTTTTCCAATTAGAATTGTATTGGAAATTAATATCTAATTTATAACACAACATGACGTCAGCACAAATCCTTGAAGCAATTAGATTTATCCACCAACCACTCGATTCACAACCTAAGTCAGTCGGTTCATGGACCTGAGCCGATTGATTCACTTCTTGAACCGGTCAGTTCGCTATCCAGAATTTCCAAATTTGGTTCAATTGACCTGACACACTGAAATGGTCAGTTCAACACTTGAACCGATCGGTTCACTCTTCATTCATTCAATGTTCAACCAATGTTGTTTAAATTGAATATATAACTCTTTAGTAATCAAGTTTAACATATTCATCAATGGACTCCTATTCCAAGTTTGTCCTATGTGTGTGACCCTATAGGTTCCAAGTTATGTTGGAAATGTATGTCCATAACCCATTTTTTATTTCATAAACAAATATGGACGTCTAGTCACACATCATATCTACCCATGTAATTAGAAAAATGGATAAAAACTTCAACCTACAATCAATGATTGGTGTTATAGTGATTGTATATCTCTTTTGTCACTGATATCCGGATTGAACTTAAGGCATGGAATCGTCATCCTTTCAATGTTCAATCCATGTTCCTTGAAATAGAGCAGATTGTTTGAGATATATGACCTCAATATCATATATTGGTTCACATGTGTATGCACATGCTTTTCTCAGTCTCACTTATCAAGTGGCCAGGATATCAAACTCTTGTAGGAGGTCCAAATCCCATTTACATCACTCACAATCATCCCCATGTGTCATAGTGTATCTGATCATCACCTTTATGGAAACCCTTATTCAAGGTCACAATGGATGATGTCAAAGTACATTGAACGACATGTGATGAGTGTAGTGATCTCATATCTAAGAATCACAGTCATTGCCTTCACTGTGAGGGATGACTATGACCACCAATTATGGTTTACATGTGTCACTCTCAATGTGGGTTTATCTAAGACACTATTCTCCAACAAGTATCTATGTGCTTGGTTCGATATCACATATCATGACTGATGAGATTTTGTCATCTACCAACACACACTCTAAGTCTTCTCTGTTGTTGTTTTCTGTTAGCCTTCCATAATAAAATCCTACTAGGGACAAAACAAGAATGTACATACTCTTGACATGAATATGATATCATTGTTCAGGTTATCAACCCAAAGAAATATGTCATTGAGTAATGTTATTCTATAGATATTCATTATGTTTCCTCATTATCTCATAATTGAGTGAAAATAGAACACGTCATAAGATTGCCTTTATAATTAATCAAATCCTTTATAAGACATGCCATCGCAATCACTGTGTGATTCACTCTGTTACCATACATGCCAACAACTTTTCTAAGTATGTGGGTATTTTTTGAGATTTTATAGGATAGGGGAGCTATTTATGGAGATTTATATAATACATCAATGTCTTATGTAAAATGGGGGACATTTACCTGGATGTAAATAACATCGTACGTAGGATATAAAGGCCATGTCACTCACATACGATCACGTAGCTCTATGCAGTCAGGTGTGGTTCTCTATTTGGCTAGTGTTGAGTCATAGTTCATTTGCGTTCATATACCAATATGTAGTCCCTTCTCTCCTTCTCCCTATTCTCAAACATAGACGCTTTAGTGTGTCTTCTTACAAAGACTTGCCATGGACGTTGTCGCATCCTGGGACTCGGGTGAGGAAATAGTGGAGCAGTAAACCTCTTTGCTAGCCCTTCTTGTTGTTAATCAGGAATTCTATCACTACCACGGCGATGAAGGGATCTCGGGAAGCCAGCACCTGGGGCAAGATGAGTCCCACAACCCTCTATTAGAGCTTCTCTGAAGGGGGTCACCAAGGCGCAGTCATATAAATAGGGGAACTTGGAAGGGAAAAAGAGGCATCCCCTCGTTGTTGTGCGAATCTGAAGGAGGAAGGAGTATCAATAGACCTCCTTGATCTCTTTCCTTCACTTGATTTGAGGTCTTGAGGCCTGTAGCGACCTACATGAGCTTAGCGCTGCAAACAAAAATTGTGGAGCTTGTCAGCATGGAGCACTATTAGAGGAAGGAGGAAGGAAGATCATGCTCCTGCATTTTCTATCATAAGCTAACGTGTCAGGGATGAGCAATGGGACTCCATGACCTAAGAACTTCTATTGGTGTCAAGCGTTGAAGCCTGATTTACTCTATAGGACTCCATCTCCATGGCATGAAGGGAATGAAGCTTGACCTATAGGTCCTTCCACTACAGACAGTAAAGAACAAGTTGCATCTTTTCCCCGGGATCTGAGTGAGGTAGGGAATCTATCTAACAACGATTCTTCCCTCATCTCTGGTCTCCCCGCCCTCATCAGGACTTCTCCAAATATGGATGGAGAGCCCTTGAATAGATAGGGTCTGGTCACGCTCATCTCTTCATGGAAATGTCTTCCTAAAGGATCAGTAGCTAGCTCTGATACTTAAGGATCTGAGTCATCAAATGGAGCATGTGGGAAGGGGGGTCGATTGATGAGGTTCCTAGCTCACATAGTTGTTACCCCTTCCTCCCGTGAAGTTCGGACATAGGAGATGATGTTTTGGCCCTCAGATCTCATATCTATGGCTAGGAGAGTGAGTTGTTATATTTTACATCATATCTAGGCCATGTGACATTTAAATGTCATGACTTCTAAAGTCTTAAATAACTAGGAGATCATGGTTTGGTAGGATATTTATATCAACATTGATAATTTCAAATTCTTGTATCTTCTAGTAGGAGCCCCCTATCATGATGAAATTTTAGACATAGGCTCATGATATTCTCTTCAATTTAAGAGATAAATTCCATCATTTGGTCATGGAAATGCATTCATCAAACAACCTTAGAATATATGTATCAACCTTGAATTAATTCAAGAAATCATCAAATCTTGATCCAACAAAGGCCAAAGAAATGCTTATTATGATACTAACATATGTAGGGTCTCTCTAATTCACCACATGAGCTTGTTGAGACTATTAAATGCTCCTCTTGGCCTCACAAGTGCCCAAATGATTAAACAAAGCTATTCATGGTAATTGAGCGTGAGTAGGTCTGATAATCATCAACAGTATCTTTGGTTACACTTTTTGGGTGAAAAAAGTTTGTAATTGAATAAGAAATTCCTTATTAAACATCTACATGATATTCATGGCCATCAATACTATACTGGATATCAAAACCCTAAAATTAGGGTCATCACAAACTCACTGACATATGGTTTGGGTTGAGAACCTAAACATCAGATCATATATATACTCAAGAGTATTCATTATGAATTTCAAAAACTCTTCAACATAGAAAAATTATAGAGTAAAACTAAAATTAGTGAATTAATACACAAATTGCAATGAAGTATCAATTTGGTGAAATTTCATATTAGCCCATAAATTTACATATAATTACAAGATCAAGGCAAACAATGTCAAACTGGAGCCAAATTAGAGTTATATCTTAACCAGTTGATTTTAATGAATAAAAAATGTGAGTATGAATACAAATATAAGTTGATATGTTTTTCACTTAATTTGCAATACAATCCTCATAATACATTTCATTTATAATAACTCCACAACATTCAAGGAAATTTAGAACTAGGATAAACAAAATGACATTTGAAACAAATTAAGGATGTCTCTTAATCAATTTCTTTTAAATATTAATCAATCATAAATTTTCAATAATAAATCAACATTATATAAAAATTGAGGTTAATCTAGGTTCATGATCTCATAGTTATAATCCCCACAAAAGTATTTTGCCTCCAAAATCCTAAGGTTAAAGCAAGTAACATAGGAAACACGAAAGCAACATGTAACCCTATATTGAAAGTGCTTAGGCACAAAATACTTTACCTTATCATCATTAATAATTACTCATCATGAATTCCTTTTACATTTTCATGGTAATTCTTTATGGTTGATTTTAAGCTTCAAATTATTGTGCATTATTCATTGACTTATCTAATTTCCTTGGCAACTACTTAGAAGTTAGTTATATTAACATATTCAATTTCTATTTATTATTATATTTTCAAATTCTAGTGTCTATTATCGTATTATCATGTTTTTCATTCACCCATTATTGGTATTATCATCATACTTAACATTCATTTTTAGGTAATAACTCTTATTATCAAATGTTTGATATAGTGTTTCTTGCATTAAGGAAATTAGTTCATGCAGTCTTGAAACTCATAAAATCAATGGACATTTTTTTGTGTGTATGTATTATTTTTGTCAAGATAACAACCCTTAGATTGTTATATAATCACAACAAACTCATAATCACATGGGTACATACCATATCCTATTACTTTCTCCTTAATCATCACCGTCTTGGTTTTTCTGTGGCTGATGTGAGACCCGTGACCTAGATTTTTGGTTGAACAAGATTAATTATCATAATTGGGTACTTCAAACCTTAATATAACCTTTTAGTGTTTTTATATATTATGACAAGCTTAAGTTTAACGTTTGGTCCAATTTGGACATTGTTTGTGCAAGTTGTGCAATTTTGTGCACATTTTGAGCTGTATTGAAATTTACCCAAATCTGAGGTTTTATTTGCAAATTGTGACATTAATTATGTTCCTTAGACGTTTTCTTATCATTATTTATCTTTTTGGGCCTTGGGGAACCTTTCTATATCTTTGGATCATAGATGAGAACTTAGGTGAGAACTAGGGTTTCTCCTTATGCATGGATGATTGAGTTCCTAGGTGTGTAACCATGGGAACAGATGGTTTGGCCTTGTAGGGGTGACAACCCATGGTTCCTTTAGATGTAGGGAGATCTATGGTTCACCCTAGAAGTTGCAAAATTGATGGTTGATGTGGTGGAAGGCCCTCGACTGATGGTGGGGTAGATTGCTCCTTTTTGGCTCTTTTTGGTTAAGTGTGGGACCCGATGGCTCTTGTAAGTGGTGGAGGCCATTTTCTAGCCTAGGTCTGAAGGTTGATGGTCTTTATATCACCAAAAACTGATGTTTAGGTATAAGGACAACTGATAGACCTGCTGTATTACATGCTAAACAAACTTTAACACATGGCAACCTAGTAGGACACCTCAAACTTCTCTTTCTTCTTATCGTTAGCTTTATATACCTTTCCTTTAGCACCCAAATGAAACATTTGTATCCTTATTATATCTTCTTCTTCCCCTTTTTGGTGGTGAAGAGGGTGCCCAAGGTAGAAGAAGATGGTCAAACTTCTTGCAAGTATGGCTAGTGCTTAGATATACCCTCTTTTAGGATTTGTAAACCTTCCTTTGTTGTTTTTGACCTAAAGTAAGTTCCTTCCTTCTATCCTTCATTCCTCATATGTTCT
This sequence comes from Alisma plantago-aquatica, assembly GCA_963693085.1. NCBI lineage: Eukaryota > Viridiplantae > Streptophyta > Magnoliopsida > Alismatales > Alismataceae > Alisma > Alisma plantago-aquatica. Next base: position 1,573,067,465 of record OY856409.1, read on the forward strand.
ATCTCTTCTTCCTTATTCTTGGACAGAACCATGGTTTTCCATGGTAAATCTTGCTCCAGAGCATAAAGAACCTTCCTTTCTTTCTCCCTTGACCTAGGGTTTGCCTTTCTTCTTGGAGAAGATGCTTGCTTGGTCGTATGGAGAGTAAGCTAGGGTTTCCTTCTTCCTTCACTCAAGTTATATTGATTTTGGAAGTTTCATCTCCTTCCTAGAGGAAAGTTATATAACTTGTTCCACGTTTATTGCTTACTACTACCTTGTATGATCATGATCATAATCTTGCTCTAAAACAATTTTCTAAGAATAAAGAAGCTATCTTTGATTAGGGTTTAAGTTTAAGTGTTGTTCCTTGAGTAGTTTACATCCATAAACCAAACTGAAATCATGTGCACGACCTTCCTAAGGTAGAGGAGATTATATATCTTGATTTTATGCCAAAAATGGTGCTTGGTGCTTCACAAATGATGGGTTATATTTTGGGTTTGTGAGTTGTTTCACCCCTTGATGCTTAACTTGATGGTTTCATTCCTTGGTTGTTCTATTTGGATTTATGCTAGCAATCGATGGCAGGACCTTTAATGTTGTTTGGGTGTTTTTCCATTGAAGACAACCGATAGGTCTTCTTCCCTTGACAACAGATGGCTAGGGTTCCATGGTCAGATGATCACCATCTAGGGTTTTCAAGCTATTTTTCCTTCTTTACTTCACAATTTGATCACTTGTACTTGAATGTTTTGCTTGGCCATGGTGTGCCAACCGGTGGCCATGACTTAGCTGCTATTTTGGGTTCTATCATAAGCACACAATAGATGGTCATTATTTCCTATGAAAATCATGGCTTTTGCTTACTTATGAAACAATGGTTTACTTAGGGTTTCTATGGTTGATTTCTATCTTGTATACAACTCATGGTGTGCCTTTGTGTAACAATTGATGGTTCTAGTTTTTAATGTTGTTTTTATGGTGTTATTCATGTCAATCAATGGACTTATTCTAGGTTCTTTTATGGTTCTGTTGAAGCTTATGAAATGATGGTCTAAGTACCCTTGTGTGACCTAAATCGATGGTTTTTCCTTCCAATCATCAATAATAGTTTTGTTATGCTTTTGTCAAATTTTTCTGATTGTTGTTTACAATCAATGGCCATCTTGAAGCATCAACCAATGATTGTTTAGAGCCTCAACATATGGCTTCTTTGACCCATGCACTGATGGTTACAACTGATGGTGACACTGAGTGTCACAACCGATGGTGGTCTTGAACCTTACAGTTGATGGCTTGTTTTAAGTGATCAATCGATGGTGCTTATTGTGTCTTCAACTGATGGTACTTGTCTTAATGACAACTGATGTTTTTTTTTCTTGTGGTCAATCGATGGTGGGATGTGTTCCAACAAATGATGGTGCACTTTCATGTTATTAAATGATGGTTTGTCTACGTATGTATGGTGACTCTTCCTAGATCACAATTCGATGGTTCTCTTAGTGGTTTGTTTAATGAGTTTGCTTATGTTACAACCAATGGTTTTGGGTTGATGCTTGTGCTATATTGGTTTGGTTTAAAAGATGTTGAATCGGATGGAGGTTTGCCCTTAATCATGTAGTCTTATATTTTGGGACTGCTACTTTTCAACGGATCCACAGATTTATCACCCAGTAGGATTCTATTTGACATTATGGATGAAGGAAAGATATGGCTGCTCCCTAGATATGTGGCTGTGGGGAACAACTTTGTAGTATGGAAAAGAATGTTGGAGAATTGGCAAGAGGTGAAAGATGTGTACCAGCTGAGATCTGATGGAATTTGGGACTGCTTGGTTGCCAAACCTTGGGAGCTGAAGATTTGCGGTCCGCCTGTTCTTGGGCCAAAATCATTTGGAACAAAGGTCATCAGCCAAAATGGGGTTGCACCTTATATAGGGATGTTCTCAGGCGCCTCCCTACGTCCGATAGACTAGCAACTTGGGGCCTTAATGTCGATCCAAAATGTATGCTATGTGGTGATGCAGCTGAAACGCATGAACACCTCTTCTTTCACTGTAGTTTCTCTAGGTACATTTGGTGCAGATGGTCCCTCAAAAATGGTTGGGGCGACTACCCTCCCAGCTGCTTGGAGGACGTGCTGAAGTGGATATGACATAAATCTAATAGGAGTGCCACTATGAGAGCTTTTGGAGGCATGGGAGTTGTTGCTATTGTCTATTGTATCTAGTTTGAGAGAATTACCAGAATCCATGGGGGATGGGCTACTGATATGTTTGATGTTTTTGAGGCTTTTGCTAATAGACTAGTTGATTATGTAAGGGATACAATTGAAATTAATAAAGGTTTAGACCCGGTTACCAATACATTGTGGGGGGTTTTTGTATTTAACCCGCCCTCTGTACAGTATAGGCTTCCCTATACGTCTTTTTTGAGATAGTAATATTTTACCTGATCCAAAAAAAACATGTAGTCTTATATTTTCCCTCATATAAAGGAAATGGATAGTCACCCTAAAGAGTGGATGTGTACACCTAATGTAACATATCTTGTTACACTTAACCTTAATGCAACAAGTGATGGTTAAACCTTGTGTTATGCATAGGATCATACTTGAGAATAGTATGGGGTTTGAAGGTAATTCTTTACCCTATGCATCCATGATCTAATAAGGATGATATGTGTTAAGGATTGTGCTTGGGTGTTGATTTGTATCTTGAGTGTAACCTATTTTTCTAAACCTATACCTAATGCAAAAAGATGAGGATGGTTAATCATTTTTTATCTTCCTAGTATGATACAATCAAGAAATACTCTCTTTAATGCTTGTTGAAACCTTAATATGTTAACTAGTGGATATCATAGTTTCATAATTGATGCTTTCTTACAAACATGTGCACTATAAGTATAAAAGTGATCAAGCATATTTAGCCTTCTTGTATGTTGATATAATGAAGTAATGTCCTCAATGCAAAGATAACCCTGCTATGTTATTCTATGAATACTCCTTTTGGCTTTTTAATGCAATATGTTGTTGAGCCTGTATTTCACATGAATGGTGATAGTTTACTTAGCCTTGTTATAAGGCATGGAAAGACAATGATGATCTTGTAGAGAATAATATGATGGTCTTAATGACCTTTGGGCATGGTTGAGACCTGAATGTGGTGTAATCCTCTCCATGATGTGATAAGGGTTGAAAACCTGGGACAACATGATAAGAAATTGAGTATTGTGGAGAGATAATGACTAGTATAGTCTCATGTATGCCAATGAATAGTACCATGTGGCTATTGTGAATAAAAATTATACCCCATGTTTTATATTGTATGAATTTGTTATACTTATATGCTTTCTAGATGAATTAGGGTATGTATGTCTATTTTAATGATGCAACCTTAATTCATCCAATTGGCATAACTAATCAAGTGAAAACCTAATCATGTAGTGCCATGTGCCATAGAACCATCTTCAATGTCAGAACTTTTTGAATGGTAAAATGAGTATTTCTAAGGGAAACTCAGAGCACATACTTTGAGTATGAGGAGTGCTTGTCACCCTGATCTTAAGTGTTTAGGGAGGATGGCTGCGGTCATACCTAGCCCTCTTTTGAGAACAATTGCGGGTGTGTCTCGATAATTATAATGTGATGTGATTGGAGGACAACTACAGTTGTACCTCAGTGATTGGGTTTGAACACCTTGGTTCTAGCGTTGTGAGATGTACCAAGATGGGCTAGTTGTTTATAGGACTATATGTTGTTGTTTTGCAGTTTGACTGAAATGTCATTGCAGTGCAGACTTGTACTGACTGAGTGTGGATAAGAAATTGGAGATCGGCTCTTCCTAGATCTTATATGGAACTGATTTAAACTTTATAGTAGTCATTTGGATTTGGGTTGTATGACTCAAATCCTCAGGGCATTAATAGAAGAGGTAAGACAACCGTGTAGCATATTTGTTTAGAGTTATAAACAATGCTTCACATTGGATGATAACCCTTGATTTCCCTTTTAACATATAGATGATATATAGTGCAATAATAGAAGTAGCCATGCTTATAAAGTGAGACATATTTCTATTGTTGGTTATGTTTATAATCATGGTTGTATCATGTTGTTATCTATGCTTACACTGCAAGCCATGCCTTTGTATTTAGAGATGTTTAATTGGTATCTATGCCTCTATAAGTAGAGATGTTTAAACTACTAATCATGCTTATGTAGATAGTTGTATCTAAACTATTAGTTCTACTTGAGTCATAGATTAGCTTAATCTGTTAGACATGCTAATACTATTAGGTATGTTTATGTTGTTAGACTTGTTCATGATATTAGAGATGTTTATGTTGGTAGACATATTCATGATGTTTAAGATGCTTATGCTACTAGAATATTTATATTTTTAGCAAGGTATATGATGATAGTTAGACTACTGATGATAGTTGTTATCTGCTCCTTTTTGTATCTAGTTGAGCATATCCCTTGCTATGTCAATTTGTTTAACATGCTTAATTGACTTAAATTGTTTAATTACTTAAACTGTTGTAATAAATAAGTGTTGTTGAAGGTTATATCTCTTGTTGGGACATGGGTATCACCTTGTGAGTCACTACATCTTTTTAGGTGATCATCAGTAGCGGTAGAGGACCCATGGAAATGAGAAGGAACTATGGTGATGGACCTTTGAGAATGTTGTTAGACATCTAGTGTGTCCTAGAGTCATCCATGTACTGTCAGGTCTGAGTGAAAAAGTTTGTATATGATGTTTTGATTGAATCGAGTTGTTGGTAGCATGTTGATACTTGTATATGTGGATAATGTTCCTTTGTAAGTTTATGTTGTTGCTAAGGCTACAAAGTAGTTGTAAAAGATATTTGGCACAATATGAAATAAAGAAAGATTTTTGGCCCTTATGTAAATGTTTTTGAGCATTTTGGTAATGTTGAAATCAGTTTAAATTTACCCTCTTTTAATTTCTAAATTTGTGCATAATTAGTGAGTAATTATATTTTGAGTAATCTTGTTTAGTGTAAAGGGTTCTCACAAGTTGGTATCAGAGCTTTAGGTTCTCTGAGTCTATAGGGACACTAGGACTTAGGACTATGATGATGTCTAAGTAAGGAATATGACATGAAAACATGGTGGATACTACCTAATCTTAGTACTTGAATGCCCTGGCCAGGTATTCAACTATTGAAAAAAAAGGTAATTGTTGAACTCTTAGATTGTTATCTTTTCTATTAATCTGATCAAGTACTCATTTTGAAACAATCTCAAGAGAATAATAAATAAAAAATCTTGGTGAAATTATCTCAAATTTTCCCTAAAGAAGATGAGAATTACATCATAACCTATCAAAACTTGCATGACTGGTAACTATAAGAGAAAGATATGACATCATGAAACCTAAATCTGAATACAAGTAAGCTAATGAGGAGTTCTTAAAGCTGAAATTCAAGAAGATAATGAGGTAAAAGAAGGATGAATTTGTGCTAATGAAATGATTCAAGGTGTGAAGTCCACATAATATGAAGAGAACTCTTGAGATAAGTATGATATGAGAAGATGAATAGGAATAATGATAGATGAATAAAGTGGAACCTGAGTTAATCTCAGACCAACCTATGTGTGTAAGAAAGTGTTAAAGTAAAATCTTCATGACATGTGAAATTTAAGGGAGATGGTCCCTGATTAATGAAGAAAATGTGAAATATGATCATCTACTTCTTGATTAGATGTTGAAAAACATGATAACATAAGAGGACATATACAAGAATGATGAATAGTTAACACTAAAAGAATAATGAGATATGATTATCATGATAATTCCTATGTTGATGGGTAGGAACCCAAGATGAAAAAGGTAAAAAGACACATAAATAGGTCTAACTTTCATGAGGAAGATAGAATTGGTTACCCCTTGTTAGTAATCCCTGGACGGTGTTGTTGTGTTCTGATAAGTGTGTTTCCCTTTGTGTCCTTTCTTTTTGGGGTGCGGCCTTCAAGTGGATCTTATGCCACTTGGTATGCATGGAATCATTGTAATCCTGTGAGTGGACACCTCGACATGACACATGGTTTCCTTGGACTATAGTTCCAAGATCTTGATGTTTTATATGAGCATGTCTTTTGAACCTTCCAAGAGTTAGGAAGACTCCTTCTATATGTTCTTAGTCGGTTATAATATCGAGGAAGTGGATGAGACTAGGATGTGAGTCTTTATAGCACAAGTAGGGGATACCAAGGTGACAAATCCTAGTGTCCAGGGTGTACCAGTAGTACATGAGTTTGAAGATGTCTACTAGATGAGTTGTCTAGTGTTCATCTCCCTTTGAGAGAGAGAGAGAGAGTTGATGTTGATCCTGAAAGTGTTGTTTGGGAAGAGAAGATTGATTCCATTGTGTTGTATGTTGGATGCTGATAGCTGGATAAGACCACTACCAAGGATAGATGGTTGTTGATCAGTCAACATGGGCTATAGTGTTTCCTCAATAGACCATAGGTTAGAATATAATCAGATAAGAACCAAAATGGATGACATCAATTGTATAGTCACCATGCATTCAAGGTTATGTCGTTCACACTAACCAATACATCAAAAACATTTATGGACTGGATGAAATGAGTGTTCAGGTCATGTCTTCATGAGTTGTGGCAGGTTTTGTCCATAACATATTTATGCACTTCAAAAATGGTCAACAGTAATAATTGTGTGACAAGTTCAAAGAGTGAATTGGGGTTAGTTAAAGTGTATTCTCGAGGTTATCGTGTGTAGGCTAAGTATGTTGTGTAAATCCAGATAAGGTAAAGAACGTGCAATGTCATCCAAGTAAGGAACATGGTATGGTATGGGTATAGTCAAGTTATAAATGTCAAAAAATAAGTATGGCTTTTGGGTGACTTATAGATACAACAGACAGATTACAGTGAGGGATGTAATGACTCAGCAACAATTGGAAACAATTCAAGATAATAGCTAGAGATCCAAGTTGGAAATACTACCAGATTTATAAGGGTGGCATAACCATTTCTATGTTTTATAGTTGAGGGAGTATCTCCTCAGTGTTGGATGAGTGATACAAACAATGGAGGTGGAGTTGTATGAGGATATTTATTGTGTGGTGGTTTTTGTGCTAAATAAAGATGAGACATGTAGGAGTTGAGGATAATATTATGAGTCCTATGAAAGTTTTGTGACATAACCATGATATGGGAATAGCCTTGTGAAGGTAAGAGTATGAGGTGCATAGGAAGTACCCATCTTTGCTTGCCTTGGCTTTCAGGGGCGAAATTTGTGTTAGGGATTTATGGTTGTGAGATCCCTAACCTAGATTTTTGGTTGAACAAGATTAATTGTCATAATTGGGTGCTTAAAACCTTAATATAACCTTTGTAGGTGGTTTGATATCTTATTACAAGCTTAAGTTTCAAGTTTGGTCCAATTTGGCACAGTTTGTGCAAGTTATGCAATTTTGTGCACATTTTGGACTTTTCTATAATTTACCCAAATTTGAGGTGTTCTTTGCAAATTTTCAAATGCATTATGTTACTTAGATGTTTTATTATCATTCTTGATCTTGTTGGGCCATGGGGCACCTTGTTGTACCTTTGGATGAGAGTTGAGAACTTAGGTGAGAACTAGGGTTTCTCCCTATGCATATTGATTGAGTTCCTAGGTGTGTAACCATAGGAACTAATAATATTTCTTTGTAGGGGTGACAACTAATGGTTACCCTAGATGTAGGGAGGTTGACAGTTCACCCTAGAAGTGGAACAACTAATGGTTTAGGTGGTGGAAGGCCCTCAACCAATGGTCGGGAAGATTGCTCCTTTTTTGCTCTTTTGGGTCAAGTGTGGGACTTGATGGCTCTTGGAAATGGTATAGGCCAATAGATAACCTATGTCTAAAGGTTGATGGTCCTTCTAGTACCAACAAACAATGTTTAGGAAGAAGGAAAATCGATAGACATGTTGTATTACAGGAAAAATGAACTTTGACACATGGAAACCTGGTAGGACACCTTAAGCTTCTCTTTCTTCTTATCATTAGCTTTATATACCTTTCCTTCAACAACCAAACGAACCCTTTGGATCCTTATCACTCCATGATGTCTATATATTTATCCCTCTTGGTGTTTACTAGCAAAGAAAGTGCCCAAGGTAGAAGAATATGGTCAAACTTCTTGCAAGTATGGCTAGAGCTTGGGTCTACCCTCTTTTAGGGTTTGTAAAGCTTCCTTTGATATTTCCAACCTAAAGCAAGTAAGTTCATTCTTTCTCTCCTTCATTCCCCTTTCTATTCTATCTATTCTTCCTTCTTCCTAGACAACACCATGGTTTTCCATGATCAATCTTTCTCTAGAGCTTAAAGAACCTTCCTTTCTTGCTCCCTTAACCTAGGGTATGCCTTCCTTCTTGGAGAAGATGCTTGCTTGGCCGTATATGAAGAGATAAGCTAGGGTTTCCTTCTTCCTTTGCTCAGGTTATATTTTTGTTGGAAGCTACATCTCCCTCCTATAGGAAAGTTATATAACTTGCTCCATGTTTATTGCTTACTACTACCTTGTATGATCATGATCTTACTCTAAAACTATTTTCTAAGCATAAAGAAGTTATCTTTGATTAGAGTTTAAGTTTAAGTGATGTTCCTTGAGTAGTTTACAGCCATAAAACTACTTGAAATTTTGCGAACGACCATCCTAGGGTAGAGGAGATTATATACCTTTCTTATATACCAAAAATGGTGTTTTGTGCATCACAAATGATGGGTTATATTTAGGGTTCGTGAGTTGTTTCACCCCTTGATGTTTAACACAATGGTTTCGTTCCTTGGTTGTTGTGTTTCCCTTTGCACTAGCAACTGATGGAAGGCTCTTTGATGTTTTTTGGGTGTTTTTCCCTTGAAGACAACTGATTGGTGTGCTTCCCTTGAGAATTGATGGCTAGGGCTCCATGGTTGGATGATCACCATCTAGGGTTTTCAAGATATTTTTCCTTCTTTACATCACAACCTGATGACTTGTACTATTAATGCTTTGCTTGGCCATGGTGCATGAAGAACTGATGGCCATGCCTTAGCTTCTATTTTGGGTTCTATCATAAGAACACGACATATTCTCATGATTTCCTATGCAAACGATGGATTTTTCTTGCTTATCAAACAATGGTTTACTTTGGGTTTCTATGGTTGATTTCTATCTTGTGTAACACTCATGGTGTGCCTTAGTGTAACAACTGATGGTTGTACTTTTTAGTACTTTTTTTTTCTGTTATTCGTGTCAATCTATGGCCTTATTCTAGGTTCTATTATGGTTCCCTTGATGCGTATGAAACGATGGTCTAAGTACCCTTGTGTGACCTAAACCGATGGTTTTTCCTTCCATTCATCAATCAATAATTTTGTTTTATGTTTTCCTAGTTTTCCCACTTGTTGTTGACAATCAATAGCCATCTTGAGCCATCAACCAATGATTGTTTGGAGCCTCAGCGTATGGCTTCTTTGACTGATGAATCGATGGTCACAACTGATGGTGGTTCTGAACCTTACAACTGATGGCTTGTTTTAAGTGATCAGTCGATGGTGCTTATTATGCCTTAAATCGATAGTGCTTGTCTTAGTGACAATCAATGGTTTTCTTCATGTGGTCAATTGATGGTGGGATGTGTTCCAACAAACCAAGGGTGCACTTTCATGTTATTAAATGATGGTTTGTATAAGTATGGATGATGACACTTCCTAGATCACAACTAGATTGTTCTCTTAGTGGTTTATTTAAGGTGTTTTCTTATGTTGCAACCAATGGTTTTAGTTTGATGCTTGTGGTATGTTGGTTTGGTTTAAATGATGTTGAATCTGATGGAGGTTTTCCCTTAATTAGGTACTCCTACCTTTGCCCTCGTATGGAGGAAATAGATAGTCACCCTAAAGAGTGGATGTGGAAACCTAATGTAGAATATCTTATTACACTTAACCTTAATGCAATAAGTGATGGTAAAACCTTGTGTTATGCATAGAATCATACTTGAGAATAGTATGGGATTTGAAGGTAATGCTTTACCCTATGCATCCATGATCTAATAGGGATTCTATATGTTAGGGTTTGTGCATAGGTGTTGATTTGTATCTTGAGTGTAACCTATTTTGTTAAATCTATCCCTAATGAAAATAGATGAGGATGGTTAATTATTTCTTAGCTTCTTAGTATGAGATGATGAAGGAATGATCTCTTAAATGCTTATTGAAACCTTAGTATGTTAACCGGTGGATATCATGGTTTCATAATCGATGCTTTCTTATAAACATGTGAACTATAAAAATAAAAGTAATCAAGCATATTTAGCCTTCTTGTATGTTGATATAATGAAGGAATGATCTCAATGCAAAGATACCCATTCTATGTCATTCTATGAATATTCTTTTAACATTTTAATGCAAAGTTGTGTTGATCATGGATACACATGAATGGTGATAGTTTATTTAGCCTTTCTATAATCCATGGAAAGACAATAATGATCTTGTAGAGAATATTGTGATGGTATTAATGACCTTTGAGCATGGTGTTCACTTGTGATTTATACATTGTCCATATTTTGATAATGACTTAATCATTCCATTCATATATATATCTAATATGTTTGTTTGAGATTGATTTCAGGCTTTAGGTACATGAAAAGGATCAAATACACAAGCCCTAGCTTGTCCAAGTTCAAGTCAAAACCAATGAAAATGTGTAATTTGGGAAATCACTCCAAAACACCTTAGAATTATTTTTTAATCATTTGTATTGATGATATGACTTGTAAGTAAGATGATAAAAAATTAGGGACACTTAATTCTAATGTTTGATCACTCAAAAATCATTTTGAAAAATTTGTCACAGAAACTTTTTCAGTTGAGTTTGGATCTCAATCAACCAGTGATGGATTTTTGGAAATGGATCAATTGGTCTAGTTGTACACTCATAGAACTCGACTGACTGACTCACTGACCAGAACTTTTTTTGACTAATCGATCAAGTTTCTGAGGACAAACTCAACTGAGAGTTTGAAAATTGGCTTTGTTAGTTAATGGATCGGTCGAGTTACCTTTATTGAAACTCGATCGAATGTACTATGCGTAAAACATAGAAAAAGTGATTCCTACCATTGGAGAGTTGTTAGAAACAATAATATATCCATTGCAAGTAGTAAAATGGCTAATTTTTCATTCTTAAGTGATCCCACACTCAAAGGAACACCCCCAGCTATAAATAGGACCACTAGGAGTTAATTTCAAGGTTTCTCATTCATGATATCCTTGGTCCTTTCTATAGTTGAGTGTGTTACAACTCTTTGAGCCCCTTTCTATCTCTCATTTACAAATCACTTCATGATTATGAGTGAGTTAGGTATGTTGTAAGAGAGCTACCTCATTGTTATCTTGTAAAGCTCTCCATCTTTCCATGTTTCCAATCCCCTTTCTCAAAGAGCAAAGGATGAAGTGATCTTCTCTAAGTGAAGGAGGAGTTGTTTTTTTTTCAAGGTTGAAGAGGGTGTGCAGATCTTCTCCAAGTGAAGGAAAAGGACAAGGCATAAGATTCAAGAAGAGTGGGTGATTCCTGCAAGGCCAAAGACTTGATGCAAGTGTGGGTAAGTCCTTGGTGAAGGTTGAAGACATCTTGATCAAGTGGGTAAGTCTTTGTGTAGGTGAAAGACTCTTGTATTGAATAGGTAAGTCCTTGGATGTATGGTGGTCTTCTTGTATCTCTTATAATAGAATATAAGTATACATTGGTTGCAAATACCTAGAGGTTGACCTCTCTAGATAGTGTATTGATTGTCTCCTAGTTTGGAGATTGGAACCACTCTAACCAACTTGTCCAAGTGCTTGTTTCAATCTCTCTCATCCTTGCTATACTTGTTTAGATAGAAATTTAAATGGAGTTTTAGATTTTAGTTTCAATTGATATAATTTGAAGGTCTAACTATTCTTGTGAGAATTTTGAAGCTCTATTCACCCCCCTAGAACCCTAGATCCAACAAGTGGTATCAGAGCCAGGTTATTCTCCAACGAATCTCCTATGAGATGAGAAGATTAATGAGAACCTACTTGGTATCCTCAACCTAGAGGGGGTCTTCTCCATGCACCCCCAGTCTTTGACGGCACCAATTTCCTCTATTAGAAGCAACAGATAAAGTTCTACATTCAAGGGATGAACTTTGATATGTGGAAAGTGATGATTGCACCCTACACGGAGCCAACTGGAGTTGTATCAACTTGGTGTGAAGTTGTTCTAAAGAATTTCTAGCTCAATGCCAAAGCAATTAGCATCCTCTACACAGCCCTCACTCCATCTGAGTTCAACTGCATCTCCTCATGGGATACAACCTATGAAATATGGGACAAGTTGTGCATCACTTATGAAGGCACAAAGAAAGTGAAGGAGGCAAATATCTACATGTTGAACAACCTCCTAGACAACTTCAAGATGGGGAAGAAAGGAGTTTCCGAGATGTACTCTAGGCTTGACATCATCATCAATGGCCTAGCTTCTTTGAGACATACTTTGGATAGAGGAGCTATCAACTCAAAGATCTTGAGGTCTCTTTTAAAGAGATGGGAGTCAAAGGTGACCTCCATTGCAGAAGCTAGAATTCTTGGTAATCTTCCAACCGAGGAGCTTATTGGCAATCTATAAGCTCATGAGCCAAGACTTGACAAGAAAGAAGAGGAAGCAAAGTAAGAAGAAAAGTAATCAAGGAAGATCAAAGATAGTGCCTTCAAAGCTCAAGTGGAGGCTCTTATCCTTTAACAACAACTTGCTTTTTAGACCTATCCCTCCTCCTCAAGTGAAGATGATGGCCCCAGTGAGCATGAAGCCAACTTCTCCAAGGGAAAACACTTCAAAAGAAAGCAATCTTCTTCCTCTACTCCAAGGTGCTACTAGTGTGGTAAAAAAGGACACTACAAGAGTGAATGTCCTAAGGCTACAAAGTCACACCACAAGAATAGCTCCAAGAAGGAGGAAGATTACAAGAAAGATAGAAAAAACAAGAGGAAGGACAAGAAGGAGAGGAGACACAAAGATATAGCTAATGTAGTTTGGGAAGGATCATCCTCTAGTGGATCAAGATCTGATGAAATGGTGAGTTCCACCTTGCACTCATGGCCTCTACAAGTGAACATATCGGTGAGGTAAGTGAATTAAAGGAGGTAAGCTTGCATGATTTAGCTAAAGAAACTCTTGTTGACACGCTTGTTACTACCCATTCTTCTTATTCTGAATGTAAATCTAAAAATAAGAGGTTGGGTAAAATCATTGATGACTTGTATGCAAAACTTGACATTCTTGAGAAAAATGAGAAAATTCATCTTGAGAGCGTTGATTCCTTACAAGGCCAATTCCTTAATCTTGAGATATTTACTTGTATCAAAGGTAAGGACTTGTATCAAGAATTTTCTCTTTGTGGATGGCCTACATCACAATTTAATAAGTGTTAGTCGATTATGTGATAATGGTTACCTTGTGCTATTTACTTCTTTTGAATGCTTGCTTCGTAGATTCCCTCACCTATCATGTCATAAATAAGGGAACTAGAAATGGTAATATTTATGTAATTGTACTTGACTCTATTAAGACTATTATTGGTAGATGCCTAGTAGTCAATTCGAATGATACCTTTTGGCAATGTCGACTAGGTCATGTAAATATGCATCAATTGAAGAAGATGAGAAAAAAGGACTTGGTCAAGGGACTTCCAAAATTGGATTTTGAAAAGGATGAGGAATTCCAACCTTGTACCCAAGGAAAGCAAACCAAGTCCTCATTCAAATCCAAAGGAGTTCTTAGTACCAAGAGATCTCTTGAACTTCTCCATATTGATCTATTTGGACATGTGAGAACTCAATCGCTTCGTGGTTCAAAGTATTATCTTATTATTGTTGATGATTTCTCTTAATAAAGTTGGACCTTATTTATCATTTCTAAAAGTGATACGCTTGATGTTTTCTCTAGTTTTTGCAAATGAGTTGAAAAGGAAGCTTCTTCCCGCATTATTTCCAACCGTAGTGATCATGGGGGAGAATTTGAAAATTATCTTTTTGAACATTTTTGTGAAGAGTCTGGATATGCACATAACTTCTCTTCACCTCGAACGCCTCAACAAAATGGGGTTGTATAGAGGGAGAATAGGTCACTATAGGAAATGGCTAGGACCATACTTTTAGAGTATGACACTCCAAAGAAATTTTGGGCCGAAGTCGTTAGTACCTCATGTTTTGTGTAAAATTGAGTTTTCACGCATCCTTATTTAGAGAAAACCCCCAATGAGATATGGTGTGGTAGGAAGCCTTCTATTGAGTATTTTCACATTTTCAGGTTTCCTTGTTTTGTTATTAACACAAAATATTATCCTGATAAGTTTGATCCAAAATCATACAATGCTTTCTTTCTTGGCTATAACACACTAGCAATGTTTATAGAGTGTATAATGTTGATCTATATAAAGCTAAAGAATCTATTAATGTTAAATTTATTGAGACTGACCCCTCTATTCCCAAAGATATTGTTCCAAATGATGATGTTGCAAGTGAAGTAATTCCTATCTTAAGAAAACTCAACATCACTCAAAAGGGAAAAGAGGTGGCTACTCAAGAAGAGGAGATATATGAAGAAAAGAAGGATCCCACTCCCTACTTTGCAAAGAATCATCCTAAAGAGATAATCATAGGTGACCCCTTTGAAAGAGTGAAGACATGAACTGCCTACAATAAGGAACAAGTAAACAGTGCCTTCATCTCACAACTCGAGTCAAAGAATGTCAAAGAAGCTCTTAGAAATGATGAGTGGATCCTATCCATGCAAGAAGAATTGGAGCAATTTGAGAAGAAAAAAGTGTGGACTCTAGTGCGAAGACCATGTGATAGAAATATCATTGGCACCAACTGGGTCTACCGCAACAAGCTAGCTGAAAGCGGAAAAGTGGTAAGAAAAAAAAAGTCAAGGTTAGTGGCTCAAGGCTACAATAAGCAAGAAGGTGTAAATTTTGATGAAACATATGCACCTATAGCTAGACTTGAGTCCATTCGTATGTTGCTTGATTTTGCTAGTTAAAATAACTTTCTTCTATATCAAATGGATGCTAAAAGTGCATTTTTGAATGGTACAATTGAGGATGAAGTGTATATTGCACAACCTCTGGGCTTTGAACATGATAGTTTACCTAACAATGTTTATCTATTGCAGAAATCTCTCTATGGCCTCAAACAATCACCTTGAGCTTGGTATGAGAAATTAAAGAACTTTTTGTTAGATCATGGGGTTCATCATGGGTAAAGTATATTCTACCTTGTTTCTCAAATACACTTCTAACAATTTTCTTATCATTCAAATATATGTTGATGGTATCATTTTTGGCAGAACAAATCTTGATCTTTTCCAGGAGTTTAGTGATCTTATGTAGAGTAAGTTTGAGATTTGCATGATGGGAGGGCTTTAATTCTTCCTCGGATCAAATCAAGCAAACAAAAGATGGGAACTTCATTTACCAAGGCAAGTACACAAGTGAGCTACTCAAGCGCTTTGGGTCGGAGAACACCAAGCTGATGAACACCCCTGTATCAAACACTGCCAAATTTGATAAAGATGAAGAAGGTGAGAAAGTGGATGAGAAGCTCTATAGAGGTATGATTGGAAGTTTAATTTATTTAACTACCTCTAGACCTGATATACTGTTTAGTGTTTGCTTATGTGCTCGCTTTCAATCAAATCCCAAGAAATCGCATCATATTGTTGTTAAAAGGATTTTAAGGTACTTAGACAAAACCCAAAATTTTGGACTATGGTATCCCAAGTCAGGGGACTTTACTCTTACTACTTATCATGATGTTGATTACGTAGGATGTTTGATTGATAGAAAGTGCACGTGGCACTTTCTTCCTCCTAGGACCATTCTTGGTGTCTTGGTTTTCCAAGAAATAGAGCACAATGGCTTTATTAACTACAGAGGCTAAATACATTACAGTCAGGAGTTGTTGTGCCCAGGTTCTACGGATGAAGCAAATGGTCCAAGACTTTAACAATTATTTTGATGCTTCTCCTATATAGTGTGATAATACTAGTGCAATCAATTTATCTTACAATCCTATATTGCATAGTAGAGCCAAGCATATAGAAGTCCATAATCATTTTCTTCGTGATCACATTGCGAAGAAGGATATTTATATCATGCACATGGACACAGAAAATCAATTGGCGGACATTTTTACTAAACCTCTAGCTAGAGAGCAATTTAATTTTATTAGATCTAAAATGCTCATAACTACTTTGGATAAATTTGATATGCCTTCTAACTAGTTGCTATCTATCCTATATGCTTTGCTCATGTCATGCTCACCCTTTCTTGCTAAAGTGCTAAGTTTTCATGTTCTTTTGCCATGTTTTTCACTTGTTTTGGATATTTTTTGCAAACACTTGTTTTATCTCTAAATAGTACCCAATGATGAGTGATATGTGCCTAAGTATGTTTAAAATACAAAATGGACTAGAAAAGAAAATAATTAGCATTCAAATGGCTAGAAATTAAGATTTCTAAGTTTGGGACAGACCTTCTATCGGTCGAGTTGCAAACTTGACCAATTAGTGGTTGAGGGCTTTTGTAAAAAGCCATTCAGTCGAGTTTCCCTTTCTTAGAACTCGACCAATAGTTGGGTTGGAGCAACATTTAAGTAGGGTTCGACCGACTTTTCTCCCTCTCAACTAGAGAAAAATTGATCGATTCCTCCTCGAGCTCCCTCAAGCTCTCAACCCTAGCCCCAACCTTCCCTTTCCTATCCCTTGCCAGCCCTTGCTTGACCTTCTCATCCTCTTTGCCTCTCAGCCCTAGGTGTTTGGTCATCTTTTGGTGGTGTTTCCTTCATTTTTGACCTCTCAATCCCCTTCCTTCCACCTCCATGGCTTCCAATAGGAGAAAGAGAGCCACCCCCTCTAGAGAACCATCCTCTTCATGCAACTCTCACCTCATTTTGTTCAATGATACCTTCTTTGTCTCCAATGAAGCTCTAAATAGGTACAAGGAGCTCCTTCCTAGGAACCCCTTCCCCTTCTGTGCCTTGTTTGAGCCTTTTCCGTGAAGACAAGCGGTCATAGATCTGGTAGCCAAGTTGTTGTATGACCACCACCTATCCTCCCTGAGTGTCAAACACCAGTGCTATAACAACTCCATCACAATAACTAAGGCGGTTCATGAGTTCTATACAATTTTTTTATGGAATTATGACACTCTTGCACCCCCACCAAATACTCAAGTCATTCTTACTTTCATGATTTTTGGTAAGAAGTTATAAATCTCAGAAGATACCTTGAATATGTTTCTCTCTGGTACGGAGGTCACTGACACATGGAGAAAGGATTACCCTGAGTATCTTGACCTCCTAGACCATGAGGCCTTCTACAAGCAATATGATATCACTCTCCCTGACATACATAAATTCTTAAAGAAGCCTCAATTTACCTATAGGAAGAAATCAACCCTTCCCTCCTATGATTTGGACCTGGAAAACCACATTCTTGCTCTAGTAGTCAACTGCAATATTCACCCCAAGAAAAACCAAACTGAAATTGCAAAAAATATCACACTGGTTATGTTTTGCATCTTGAAGAACATTGAATTCAAGTGGTCTAGATGCATTCTTCACCGCATGACCTACTTTGACTCTGCGAAGAACACCTGAGGTACCCACCCACCCAACCCAGCCCTGATATGTGGCATCTCTCAATCTGCCACTGGGAAGTCTCTTTTTCATGATCTTCATTACAAACCTGCTAAAAAAGGAGTATGTATTAGTGAGACCACAATCCAAAAAAGTATCCCTACCCCTTCTTCTACCACACCTAGAGCCTCTACCTCCACCCAAGAACCTCCACCTCCTCAATTATCCCGACCTACCCACACCTCATTTGATTTATCCAATGAAGCCCTCATGGGTTACATGATGCATCAGTAGGCATACAACCTACAGGTTTAGGAGCATCTGCATCAAGATCTCCGTTCTATCATGTCTACCATGAACCTTATATGTGCCCATCCTTATCATGCCTACCAACCCTACCCAAGTGGTGATTATGCATCCTATGCATATAATCACTTCTACCCTGCCCCTCCACCTGTGACTTCTACTGCTACACCCTCTGCTGCTAGTGGATCTACCCCTGGAGTTCTATCTCTCCCTACTTGTCCTATAGCTACCTTGCTTGTAGGACTTGGAACCTCTTCTCCCACTTTCCCTCAAGCCTAAGAGTTGCATGACCTTGGTATGTCTTGAGATGAGAAGAATGCCTTGTGGCCGGATCATGGTTTTGGTCCTTCTGTCGATGAGGAGATGTCAGACCAGGCTGATGAGGAAGCTACTGCTACTAATGAGGAGGCATGTGAGGATGATGGTGAGGATGGTTCAAATGGTTCTGATGATGTCTTTGTTGGTGCATTTGGTAATGAAGGTGAACTCCTACCTCTACTGCACCTTCAGATGGAGATGATGACTATGAGCCAGAAGCTTTTAATGATGATCCATTGGACTTATATATCCTATATGTTTAGATTTTTTAGTTTTTAGTCTTTAGATGACGATCATATATATCTTTCTAGACCATTTTGTACTAAAACATATGGGCACATTATCTGAGATGTACTATTATTATCATCATGTTGTTTTGATCATTTTACCTTGTAGTTATTTTGAGAACATGCTCATGTGCTGTAATCATAATATTTTGTATCATAACTCTATGTATGTTCTATCATGTGAGTTATTGATATGTTACCCATATTTTGATTATACACAGGTTTCTTGTTTCTCTCTCGTCTCTGTTTGATGTGTGTTATGTGGTTGCATGTTTTATCTTGTGGTTGGATGTTTTGGTTGTGCTTGGAGAAGCCCTGTTTTTATTCTCTTCTAACCCCCTTACTCTTTGATAATGCCAAAAGGAAGAGAGAATTTCAATGTTTTGAAGCTCAACCATATTTATTTTATTGTTTACGTGATCCTTTTCTTGTCTAAGAATTTGTTTCATCATGTGACTTGCTAAAGGACCATGTAGTATACATGTTACATAGCTTTGTGTAGAAAGACTAACTATGCACGTAAGAGTGATCATTGATTGAGGGGGAGAAATTCACATTGTTCATATTATGAATCCCCTTGCAATTCATAAGGCTAAGGTATAACTTTACATATATTATTCAATATGTTGAGGAATGGTTTGTCACTGTCAAAAAGGGGGAGAATGTGCACTTGAGAGTTATAAATTGTCCATATTTTGATAATGACTTAACCATTCCATTCATATTTATCTAATATGTTTGTTTGAATTTGATTTCAGACTTTAGGTACATGAAAAGGATCAAATTACACAAGCCCTAGCTTGTCCAAGTTAAAGTCAAAAGCAATGCAAATGTGCAATTTGGGAAATCACTACAAACCACCTTAAAATTATTTTGTAATCATTTGTATTGATGATATGAGTTGTAACTAAGATGAGAAAAAATCAGGGACACTTAATTCCAACATTTGATCACTCAAAATTATTTTGAAAAATTTGTCACAACAACTTTATCAGTCAAGTTTGAATCTCGACCAACTAGTGATGGATTTTTGGAAATGGATCAATCATTCGAGTTGTACACTCACAGAAATCAACCGACCAACTCACTAACCAAAACTAATTTTGACTAATCGGCCGTGTTTCCCAGGATAAACTCGACCAAAAGTTTAAAAGTTGGTTTAGTCAGTTAGTGGAATGGTCAAGTTACCTTTATTGAAACTCGACCAAATGTACTATACGTAAAATATAGAAAAAGTGATTCTAACCATTGGAGAGTTGTTAGAAACAAAAATATATTTGTTGCAAGTTGTAAAATGTCTTTTTTCATTCTTAAGTGATCTCACACTCAAAGGAACACCCCCAGCTATAAATAGGACCTCTTGGAGTTCATTACAAGGTTGTGCATTCATGCTATCCTTGGTCTTTGCTATAGTTTAATGTGTTGCAACTCTTTGAGCCTCTTTCTCTCTAATTTACAAAACATTTCGTGATTATGAGTGAGTTAGGCATATTGTAAGAGAGCTACCTCATTGTTATATTGTATAGCTCTCCATCTTTCCATCTTCCTAGTTCCCTTTCTCTAAGAGAAAAGGATAAAGTGATCTTCTCCAAGTGAAGGAGGAGTTGTTCTTCTTCTTCAAGTTTGAAGAAGGCTTGAAGATCTTCTCCAAATGAAGGAGAGGGACAAGGTGGAAGATTCAAGAAGAGTCAATAATTCCTACGAGGTCGAAGACTTGATGCAAGTGTGGGTAAGTCCTTGGTGAAGGCTGAAGACATCTTGATCAAGTGGGTAAGTCCTTGTGTAGGTGAAAGACTCTTGTCTTGAATAGGTAAGTCCTTGGATATATGGTGGTCTTCTTATATCACTTATAATGGAATATATGTATACATGGTTTGTAAAGTTCTAGAGGTTGACCTCTCTAGGTAGTGGATTGACTGTCTCCTAGTTTGGAGATTGGAACCACTCTAATCACCTTGTCCAAGTGCTTGTTTTAATCTCCCCCATCCTTGCTATACTTGCTTAGATAGAACTTCAAATTGAGCTTTAACTTTTGGTTTCAATTGATATAATTTAAATATCTAATTATACTTGTTATAATTTTAAAGCTTTGTTCACCCCACCCTCTCTAGAGCCCTAGATCCAACACATGGTTGAGCCCTGAATGAGGTGTAATCCTCTCCATGATGTGACAAGGGTTGAAACCCTAGGAAAATTTTATAAGAAATTTTTTATTATGGAGAGAACATGGCAAGTATAGTCTCATGTATGCCAATTAATAGTACCATGTGGTGATTGTGATTAGGAATTATACCCCTTACGTTTTATATCTTTTGAAGTTGTTATACTTATATGCTGCTAGAAATGAATTAGGGTTTGTACGTCCATTTGTATGATGCAACCTTAATTCATCCAATTGGCATAACTAATCAAGTGAAACCCTATTCATGTAGTGCCATGTGCCATAGAACCATCTTCAGTTTCAGAATCTGTTGGATGGTCAAACTAGTATCCTAAGGGAAACTCAGAGTGCATACTATTGAGTATGTGGGTTGCTTGTCACCGTGACCCCAAGTGTTTAGGGAGGATGGATGCAGTCATACCTATCCATCTTTTGAGAATCATTGTGGGTGTGTCTCACTAATTATAATGTGATGTGATTGGATGACAACTGTGGTTGTACTCAGTGATTGGGTTTGAATACCCTGGTTCTAATGTCATGACATGTACCAAGGTGGGCTAGTTGTTGGTGCATTTCTACCAATGGCATTATACACTACACAATTGAGATTTGAATAGATGCAACTCCACGAAAAGACACACACAGTGAATTCACCATCAAAATTTATAACAACCTACATAAACAACCTACTTCTACTAAAATGATAACCCACAAGTGTACGGGGTCATGTCATAGTATAGGAGGATGGAAAGTATAGGGTCAATCCAAAGGGAGAAAGGGGGCACTAGAGCTAGGTTAGTTTTTAGGCTAGGTTCCTACTACGGAGTCTAGAGTTAAGGGTTTGAAGGTTGTTTTAATTGATTACACTAAGTTGAGCAAGACAGCAAGTAAAGGAAAGAAAGTAAGAACAAACCTAAATTAACCCTAGATAGTTAATTCTAATGAGCAGGAAAAAACACGGTAAGGCAAGAAAAGAGCAATCTACACTAAGACAAGTGAGAAGAGAATTAAACTACACTACACTAGAAAATAGGGCAAAAGAGCAATTAAAGACAAAAACTAGCATGAACAAAGCAAGAATAAGGCTAGAAGCTAACTAAGCAAGTAAAGTGCTAACTGAGCTAACACTATCTAAGCAAGAAGACAATTGGGGTTTAAAGCAATTAAGGGAAATGTGGGTTGTTTAGGGGATGCACTTATCAATTAATTTGGGGGATGACATGTGAACATAATGATTTCATTTATATTATCAAACTAAACAACAAAATAGAGTCTAATGAATTATCCTAAACTACTAACTAGCCATGGATATGCTAGTTTGTATATAGGGGAATAGTCCCTAATACTCCTTACTACCCTTGTGAGGCTCAATTGGGTTAGGGTTTGGTGTAACTCAATTAGAGTCTAGACAAGTCTAGGTTTCTAGGTTAGATGAACTTAGGGTGATTAGGGGTTGAGGTTAGTAATGGGAGTGGAAGTGAGGCATTAGGCCTCCCATCACCCACATTCTAGCCTTAAGAAAGCTCCATGGTAAGCACACCAAATTCATCTAAACTAGCTACTTAGATCTCTCAACTAGGGTTAGGAGAATTGATTAGAATGTAGAAAGATGGGTGGCTAGCTAGGGATCCAAGAATTGGACCTAGGAGCAAGTCCTAAAATTCACACATATAAGCAATTTCCCTAAATTCCTAGGTGATTTCAAGAACAAACCAATAAGAAATTCATGCAAAGCGAGATAGAAATAGACCATAATCATTAGAAAATGAAATTGTAATCTTTACATATCATTTTTCCCCAACATAGTATCAAAGTAACATTTTTCACCCCAAACATCCCACCCAAGGGGCCTAGCTAATCATAACAATGCAAAATACAAAAAGAAAGGAGAAAGAGGTAGAAGAAGTCATGGAGTTCAGTAGAGATGAAGAATTCCTCCACTTTAGCTATTGTAGGATGTCCTCCCCTATCCTCCAAGGTGCAATGGCATGGGATGATGATGGAATAGGGGCAAAACACTAGAAACTAGGGTTTTGGTGGTGGAAATAGTGAAACAGAGTGGAATAAAGGTGGGAATGGAGTGGAATGGGTGGAATGCAAAAATAGGGATCTAAGAGGTGGTAGAAGGTATCTAACCTCATGCTGGATCTGCCACCTAGGTATATATAGGTGTGGGGGAAGCAATAGGTCAAGTGGGAGTAAAGTGGGAAATGTAGTGGAAAAGTAGCTAGGTTTTTTTTAGTAGCACGGGTGTGGTGGGGAGGGTGAGAATAGTCATGGTGGATGGGAATGACCGAGGTGAGAAATGGGGAAAGATCATAGTAAATTGTTTGGTTTTGAATTGGAAGTGGCACGTCCGTGGTGGTGCAAGGGTAGCACAGGCGTGGTGGTCACCACGATCGTGGTGGCCTAGATTTCTTTGCCCATTCTTGGCTTCATGGACATTCTGCTCTGAAGGTCACACGGCCATGCAATGTGGCACAACCATTTTGTAGTCGATCCACCATGGACATTCTGAGTGGCACGGCTGTGGTGATTTCTACTTTGCATGGAGATGACTTTGTTGATTTGCAAGTATGCTAGCATGGCCGTTCTGTTGTACCACATTCGTGGACTTGTTTCTTTGGATTTTCTTGGAAATATTTGATTCAATGGAGCTTTAGCCACTAGGGGTAGGTTGAAGGAGAATAGGACTTCACATTAGGCCTTTTCAAGGATAGAGAAACCCTAGGATCACTCCTTCTCTCTCTTTCTTACATCAAGCATGGTCCAAATACCTAAAAAATATGCAAATAATGTCCATAAGTGCATTTTATACAAAATATGCATATTGTGAGAAATAACATGTAATATAACTGATATAGATGTGATTGAAATGCAATATGACACAAGATGAAGCCCTAAAATAGGGATGAATCACTACCCCAAACTTAAAACATGCTTGTCCTCAAATATGCTCCTACTCATTCTCTCCGCAAATTTTGCACAATCAAGAAATGAAAAATGCAATGCAAAAGATGATTATTGCTAAATGGGATTGATGTTGACTAAGTGCATGCATTCCACCTCTCTCCTTTCCTACTTTCACAAACCAATCATGAAAAGATAACAAAGCATATGAACTTCAAATATAGTGCATAGAACACACATGCTATCTATATTTCTTTTATGTAGTTTCAGGTAGACCATTTCATGATGGCATTAATCAAAGATGACTAGGAGTGTTGTTTCACCTTCATGCATTCAATCTTATGCTTCAAACCATGCCAAGTGACCCATGTGGCTATGGAAAAAGTGTGAAGTGAGCTAGGTTTCATGTTTCCTATCTCAATGGGAATGAAAATGGAAGAAAGGATTGTTGTAAGATTTTGGAGTGCTTTTACACACTCATCTTTTCTTTATTCAGATGCTAAACAGGAGCATCTTTTATTATCTTTTTGCATTTTCTTTTTCTTTTTCTTTTCCCTTGGTGTAGATATGGCATATGTTGATGAGAGTGAAATGGGAAGATATAGATGTGGCCACCCCAAACTTTTGTAGGTGGCCACGGCTGATATGTGTACTTTGGCATCCTTTCAAGAGGCGGAGGTGTGAGAAGATGGTGAATGAAAAGTCAGGTCAAAGAGGGGTCACAAGCATGGTTCTCAACATAAGATCTCCAGCATGAAAATAAATCCAACACTTCATCCAACAATTCCACACCACATGAATGAACAACATGAAATTGATACTTCTAGGATGTGATTTCTTAGGCACTAAGCACTCATAGCTTGCTCAAGTCACAATTCAACAAAAACATTCACAAACACAAGAGAGGTGATGTGCATGTAAAAAGTCAATAATTGATACCATTTAGCAATATACAACGATAATTCACTTGCATTTGTCAAAGGTCATCATTTTTAATCCAAAGAGTAGATATTGGGTCAAAACACACTTTTAGCAAGAAATCTCAAATTTGGAAAAAATTGGCCAAAACAGTGCCAAGTTGCCTTCAATCACATCTAAGCCTACATTATTGAACAAAAAGCAAGTAAACAAGTAAACCCTAGCTAAAACATGCAATAATTACCAAAAATCTACATGATATGCAATGCATGGCATTAAGAGAAAAATTTTAAAAATTACACAAAAATTGCAAGAAAGTAACTATATGAAATGCAAGTATGCAAAGTAGGTAAATTATAAACAAAGACAAACAAAAACAAACAAAACAAAAGTAAATGGCAAGTGAAACAAAAAGTAAGAGTGAAAATGAGATAAGGGCATACCGGCCTACCACCCAGACTTTCAAATCATGTAGTCCTCAACATGACACTAAAGTCTAGGAATGATAGGGTAGAAGATCACTGTAGTGGTGGTGCTCCTCCCTGTGGTGGAGGATGTTGGTAATAGGAACCCTAGTAGTCTGACTGTGGAAGCGGGTAGTTGTCTTGAAATGCTGACAATGAACTCCACCAATCTTTCCCCCACTAGGGGTTCCTTTAGGACTAGGCATGTTGGAATTGATACAAGTGGTTGCCTGATAATGCATATGTTGATGGTCTAACCACATAGCATCCTGGGTGTACTGGAAACCCTCTTGTCCCTTCAAAATGCCCTCCCGGGTGATCAGTATGCGGTCTTGTGTGCTCTGAATGCCTTCTAGCTATGCATGTATGGTAGACATGTCATATGTGTTCACTGTGGTTGTTGTGGCTTCTAAGCTGTCTCCGCCTCACGTCGCCTCACCATGTGCATATCTCGATCCTCAACATTCCTCCTCCTCTTGGTAGATGCATGTGATTCTCCTAACCCCTTTGGGACGATCTCTAGCTGCTGAAATGTGTCCCTAGGGTTCTCCTCCTCTCGTCTTCTTACTTTTTCCAAGAAATCTGGAGTGGGACCCCACTCCATCAATAGTGGTGCATCATGGTATGGGAGCTCTAGTGATACACCTGGGTAAGGTGGGTTGACCTGATATATGATTTTCTAATCAATAACTAAAATCATAAAAGAGTGTACAAAATAGTGTAGGTCCACCAACTTCCCCCTTCAGCCCTAATATATCCAGAAACATCATGACCAAGGGCAACAACTATGGATGTTGCAATCCCTCCTAGAATGAATGAATTCTTACTCTTGAATGGGACTGTCCTCAAGTGGTCAATCATCAAAGCTCCTAAGTATACATGTTTTCCCATTATCAACCAGCCCAAAACACACTAGTCTTTCTTTGTGAAGCTCCATTGATTCTCATATATGCCAAAAATGGTATTTTCTAGAACTTTCTGAACATAGCGTAGGAAGGGGTTATGGAGCAAACTAGTCTTCAACTTCCCCACTACAAAGTCAATGTGGGTGGCAAATGTCTTCCACATGGTAGTCAAACTAGCACTGGTGCTCTTATCTGTCTTGCTAGTCTGAAAGTAAGCTGGCATTTCTTCATTTGGAGAAAAGAAGTTGTTCAACATGGTTGAAGAGATGACCCAACATTGGTCTCCAAGCCTGACTTTAATGGCGTCTTCACCATCATGGGAGACCTTCTCTGATGTGGTAAAGAACTACTACATGAGCTCAATATAGGTCTCATGT
Source organism: Alisma plantago-aquatica (assembly GCA_963693085.1). NCBI lineage: Eukaryota > Viridiplantae > Streptophyta > Magnoliopsida > Alismatales > Alismataceae > Alisma > Alisma plantago-aquatica. The sequence goes on from OY856409.1 coordinate 1,573,093,782, forward strand.
TCTGTCGTCAGAATGTCATACAAACCAATTTCCTTCATCATGCCCTCATAGTACTCGAGGAAACCTAGGGTGTTGAGCATTTCTTGTCATGTGTAGTAGGTGGTTATCACTCTACATGTCAGGCACTACAGGTGCTTGGGCTTCTTTGTCTGCCCTCTAGAAGTCTTGGGATCTATATATGGTTTTTGTTGTGGTGCCTCGAGATGTTGTGCATCCTACATCACCTCATCATCTCCATCTAACTATAACTATCATCGTTCTCTCGAGTGTAGTTCTGCAGATGCTGAAGGACGAGCTGAAGTCGACACTCGAGCTGTTGAAACTGAAGGTCAGGTTGCGGAAATTGATGGGTGGGCTTCTGAAACTGATGGCATTGCCACTAACCCACCTCTGCTAGGTTGCCTAGAGGACTTATCCATCATGGGATCCACCGTCGCCGCCGTATGGGGTGATTCTTCTTGTGAACCGGAGGCTGCCGATGGTGGTGGAAGGGCTAGAGGTGTCGACGGAGCTGAAGACGATGCATTATTGGGTCGGCGTCCGTAGGAAATGACCTCCTTGGTCTTATACATATCCTTCTTAGTTATTTTCTTCATTTTGGAATGATAATGGTGGAGAAAATTAGATTTTAGGTTATCTCTGAAGAATTGGGTTGTTGGGCCGGATTGGAGAGAAATGGGGAAATTTGTGGATGAAAATGGATGGAATCTGGAGATTAAGGTAGTGGAAATGATGGGGGATTGATTAAAGATGGATTGGGGGGGATTTGGTGGTGATTTGATGGTGGGAGGAGGCTTGTACGGTGTTGCAAGGCTGCACTCACACGGAGGTTAGCCATTCTGTTCGGAAGAAATTAATAGAAGTGTTTTAGAAATGTTGCAAAATGGCTAACTGAAGTGTTGTAATGGAATGCAACATGACCGTGTTGCGTAGCACAACCGTGTGGGGAGGCTCATAACACGGTCATGCTACCTTGCACAACCATTCTGCCTTTGTTCTTTACTTGGTCGTTCTACTTCACACGGTCATTCTGAGTGAGTGGCTACACGGTTAGTGTTGTGTTGCACGGCTGTGGTAGGTCAGTTCTTCAGTTCTCGAATTCTTGATTTTTCTTGATTCCCCTGTTGATTGTGAATGTTCCACCATGGCCATTCCATTTCACCACAATCATGGTGAGTATTGTGGTGTTCATTTCAACTTGAACCCATCAAAACATCAAATCTTTGATCCAAAATAGTTTTTCATGGATTAATTTTCAAAATTTCATCTAATTTCCTCATTTCAACCTATTTTTACATGCACATCTTAAAACTAAACAAAAATATTAATAACAAGTGTGTGTGTTTTCTTGGAAAAGTGTAAAAACAAAACAAAAGTCTGAAAAATGTAAGGTTGGGTGAAAAATTCCCAAACCTAGGTGGGTTGCCTCCCACAAGCATGCCTTCAGTTGGGCTTCTTGGAGATTCTTTAATCATTCATACATTTGGCATCCTCATGTGCCCAAATTTGCAATAAATTCATATCTCATTTGCACTCAACCAATGTTCCTCATCCCTTTGATCACAAAAATCATCATCAATTCTTCCATCTTAACCTTCTTCTCTCAAATGACCATTCGGACTCCTGAAGTGACCATGTCCAATATCCTCATCTCAGGCTCATCGGGTCGGAGTCTTGTATATGTTGATCTTGATCTTCATGTCCATGAATGAAACTATCATCATTCCACTGTGAACATGTATCTCGATGTCATTTATAGATAAGAACAATCTTTCCAAGATAATAGGAATCTTCCTATCCTCTGGCTCTATATCAAGAACAATAAAATCTGTCGGGAACACTGCGCCCTTTTGTTTGTCTATCATCACCAAAACATCATCCACCCTTCCTCTAGGAACTTTTATGGAACGGTCTTCCAAATAGAGAGTGCAATGTGCCAGCTTCAACTTGCCCAATCCTAGCTCCACATAGACATTGTATGGCATCAAATTCACACTAGACCCCAAATCAAGTAATGATTTGTCTATGTGATGTCCCCCTATGTAACTAGGTATGAGTGAGGATCCTGGATCTTTTATCTTCATAGGGAGTGAGTGTTGGATGATAGAGATCACTTGTTCAGTCCACTTCACTCTCTTTGGTATTCTCCCCGTTGACCTTCTCTTCACAATGCATAAGTTCTTAAGAAACTTGGCATATAATGGGATTTTCTTGATAGCATCATACAATGGAATATTGACCTTCACTTGGCAAAACACCTCAAGAATGTCAAAATTGTGCTTTTGTCTCCTCCTTACTTCCGGTGGCTCATCTAATGATTCAATGAATGGTGGCTCACTTGCTTTAGCCTTGCTTGCATCAACATGAGATGGAATGCTAGGGATGGTGGGACTTAGAAATGGAGTGTGAGGTGGATCACATGATATCCCAAACTCAACAGGAGGTATCACAAAATCATCCTCGGCAATCTCAATCACAGTATCACCACTTGGATTCCTTGGCTTTACTTTGTCAACCTTTGTTTGACTATCAGGCTGCTCAAGAGATTTTGCACTCCTTAGAACTGTTACATCACTTCCTTTCTCATGGTGGAGAGGGGGGTCTGGTTGTGGCTATGGAGGAGGTGGAAGTGACACTTTGTGTTGAAATTGAGGTGGAGGGGAGAATTTAGGTTGGAAGGTGACTTGTTGGGAAATTGGTGGTGATCGAGGGTGTAACATAATGAATCTTAGATGTAATCTCCATGTAAACCTTTTTCCCAAGTTTCCCTTTCATTTTTGTCCTTTATGTCCTTCATGTTTATTTAGTGGAATGATAGTGGTTTAGTGAACATTTATTCACTAATTGTACCAATATAAGGGTTTATGCACAAATACCTCAGTGAAAGCTTAATTACCATAATTTAGTGCTATAAACCTTAATATAACTTTTTGATGTGATTTTAAAACATAAATTGAGCCTAAGTTTCAAATTTGGTTCAATTTGGATGTTGTTTGTGCAAGTTATGCAATTTTAGGTACATTTTGAACTTGTATGCAATTTACCCAATTGGGAGGTTTTCTTTGCAAATTATAACCTGAATTTTAATCCTTATATATTCCCTTACCATTATCAAGATTTTGAACCATGGGGCACCTAGTTGCACCTTGGTTTGAAGGTGTTTCTCTCCAAGGGCATTATAGGGATTACCCTCTTTATATAAATGACCTTATCTTTAAAAGATATCAACCAATGGGGTTATTTCTTAGATTAGAGGATGGTGGGGATGGCCTATAAGCCTCCATGGGCCTTTAGGACTGACCTTGGATATACAAGAAGTCTCTATGAGCTGTCCTCTTGTTACGATCCCACCTTCCGGTAACCCCCAATTAAGGGAGACCGAGAGGTCGAAGCCGCACCCATAATTTCTGGATCAAAGGTTCAACATATAACCATGAACAATTATTAAATTTTAACATACTATACTGAAACATGGTAATAAAAATTTTGCATACCTTAAAAAGTTTGGAATATACTAAACTTCTAACCACAGCTGAACTATTCTAACTAATTCCTCCTTGTTCTTTAATTCTTGAATTCACAATGTGTCGCTTTACTGTTTGTACTTTTGAGATTTGTACCTAAATCGCCAACAAACAAAATGACGGTCAGACGAAGCTGGTATGTGGAGGAAACAGATAATGTTCAACTATGTTAACAACCTAATCATTCAATTAATCATTTAAACAACCAAGATTACATTTTAAGCCATACTACTCAATCCATACCTATCCACAACTCTATGTTGTCCCTGTAAGGACTTATATAATACCTCTGTAAAGGTAGAGTCGCATGGCACCACCCAAAGGTAGCCCAATATCTAACTCATTATGACTTGATAGACCTACCCTCTAGGTAGCCATATACTAAGTCATTCCACAACCTGATGGACCTACCCTCTAGGTAGCCATATACTAGGTCAGTCATTATGATATAGAGGGGACCAGGATCTGAGCTAGTAGGCACATATATTATGTGATAGTCATATTCACATTATAGTTTGCATGAACTAAATTCATTCAACAGTTTATTTCAAGTCATCAGTGAAAATCTCGGAAAACCTCAGAAATCTATCTCGAGATATTCATAAGCGTAACCACATACCTTTGGTTGCAGATTTCAAGATAGAATCAAATATGCAGAGAAACCCAATCAAGAAAGCAATGAGGAAGAGAAATCCTGAAATAAAAGTACAATTTTCCTTTTATTAATATTTATCCAATTTCATCACATTACTCAGGATTTCAATTCCAATTTTAGGGTTCCTTTGGAAATTAGGGTTTTTACATCTTCTTTCCTTATTATCATCCTTAATTTATCAACTACATAAAACCCCCTAATTTCTCATTGTATCTCTCTTAAATGTTTTAGGATCTTTATTAAGCATCTGATTATCTTATTCCAAATAAATATGCTTTTTATCCCCTTTTATCCCAAATTAGGGTTTCCGTGCAAATTAGCCTTCTTTTAGGTATTACAATTCTAATTTAGGCATCCTTCCATTCAAAACGGATAATTAAACTACTTTTATCATTAACATGGTTAAACTTATCAATTTGACCTATTGATTTACCAAATTATACTCTTAACATTCAATTAGGGTTTCTCATCTACTTTTAATACACTTTATTAGCAAATTAGGATACTTTTGCAAAACAGAGCAGAACTAGGTTCTCAAATCATTTTTATCTGATTCCTCATATTTTCCTACACAAATTTCATATACAAAGTTTTATCATACGAGATTCCTAGTTATTACTACGAATTTTGCAAAGAAAACCCTTTTTCTGATTTATTTGATTAGAGAGGGATTTACCGGAAAATCCACAGCCGCTCGATCTGTGGACCGGTGGTCCGCTTATTGGATCCAATGATCCTGGTTGCACGTGCCCAACCACAGCTACTCCTGCCCTGGAGCGTTGGATTCTACTAAGACCACCGTGGTCCCTGATCGGATGGCTACGGGTTGTCGTCTGCCTCCGTCCCAGCAAGCCTGCGAGGGTCAACCTTAGGGTTGACTCTGAGTTCTCGACCACCAGAGCTTGCGCCACGAAGCCAGGGAGTGTCGTCTCCCTTCATCGAACTCGACTGGAGATTCAATTAAGATCCCAGCATGCGCCGCAACCCCTCCCCACTCGTCGGACTTCCAGCGAGGTTCACTGCTAGAATCGAGGGTATAGGTCAGGGTAGACGAACTAATTGGAGGCACGAATTCGTTCCTCTCGTCCTCTTGCAACGTCTGGTGTAGAGATCAGGGATTCTAACCCTCTCGTTTAACCCCCCATACATATAGGGTCGAGCAAGCCTCTATTGGATTGGTAACTTTCCCAATCGGAGACGAAACCACGACGAACCAGGGATGAATCCCTTAGGTTTTCCTTCCCGAAACTAAAGGAAACTTCAGTTAATTTGCAAACTTGATGGATTATGAGGAATCCCACAGAGAATATTTCTCCTGTCACTGGCAGAAACCCAGTCCGCGTTGGACTTAGATGATGAGTGGCGCCTGTTGGATTAAGATCCAACGGCCCACCATCTTCGCGTTCAACAGATTAAAGGAAACTATTTTCCTTATTCCAAAATAACTTCACATTTAAGGATAACTTTAAAAAGCAATAACTCCCAAACCTTAATTCCTTTTTAATCCAAATTTTAAGGAATTCCCGTTCATACTTTTATGTCTCATCATGTAAAAATTGAAGCCATTATCTCAAGAAAACAATTCTTTTTCTTTAGTTGCAAGAAAACACCTATTTATTCATATTTCCCTTATATTCTTTATTTCCCTTGCTATTATATAATTATCTTGAGTTCCTTGAACCCCAACGAGTCCATTAACTCAAAATTTCTATTTTGGGAAATCATTCCTTAGCCTTTTGTTCTTATTTCATTTATTTCTTTATGTATTCTTTTAATCCTTTTCTTTTTCTCCTTCAATTGGGCTCAATGGCCAAAAAGGCCCAATTAGAAACATACAAGCTATCAAACACAAAATCCATTCAAATCAACTTATCACATCAATCATGGATTTCATTTATCTTTAAAAAGGAGATCTCATTACATATTTTGGAAAACTGGGGTTATAACATCCTCCCCTCCTTATAGGAATTTTGCCCTCAAAATTCAACAATCAAACAAACAAATCAGGATATGTTTTTTCCATGTCCGTCTTCAACTCCCATGTGGCCTCATCCTCTCCATGGTGTTTCCAAAGAACCTTTACCATCTCTATATTCTTATTTCTGAGCTCTTTTACCTTAGTATCTATAATACGTAAAGGTAACTCAGGATAAGACATCTTTCCTTGAATCTCAATAGGTTCAACGCTCAACACATGGCTTGGATCTTGCACATATCGCTTTAGATTGGACACGTGGAACACATCATGCATCATACTATATTGAGGGGGCAATGCCAAATGATAAGCTGCTTCACCAATCCGCTCTAAAACTTCAAACGGACCCACGTATCGGGGACTCAACTTTCCTCTGTTCTTAGCTATAGCTTGGAGTGGTCGGATTTTCAAGAAAACATGTTCTCCCATCGTGAAATGCACATCAGTCCTCTTTGCATCAGCATATGACTTTTGTCGATCTTGGGCTCTCTTTAGCCTTTGCCTGATCAAACAGACTTTATCAGCATACACTTGGAGTTCATCTGACCTCAACAAGGTCCTTTCACCAACATCATCCCAGTGAAATGGTGACCGACACGGTCTCCCATATAGAGATTCATATGGAGGCATCCCGATACTGGCTTGGTAACTGTTGTTGTAAGCAAACTCTGCTAAAGGTAAGTACTGCTCCCATGATCCACCCCAATCGAGTACACAAGCTCTCAATAGATCCTCTAAAGTATGGATTGTCCTTTCTGACTGTCCATCTGTCTGGGGGTGATAAGCGGTACTAAACTTTAATCTTATACCAAGTTCCTCTTGAACTTGCTTCCACAGTTTGGAAGTAAACTTTGGATCTCTATCGGAGATGATGGAACTGGGTACGCCATGTAAACGCACTATCTTTTGGATGTACAACTCAACTAAGTCTGACACCTTGGCAGTGGTTTTTAGTGCAAGGAAGTGTGCTGACTTGGTAAAGCGGTCCACCACAACCCATATCGCATCATGAACTCTCTTGGTCCGGGGTAAACCCACCACAAAATACAAGGTGATCTGATCCCATTTCCATTCCGAAATCTCTATAGACTGTAAAAGTCCACTGAGTCATTGATGTTCAGCCTTCACCATTTGGCACGTAAGACAACTGGACACATAAGCTGCAATGTCTCTCTTCATTTCTGGACACCAGAAAAACCTATGCATGTCCTTAAACATCTTGGTAGTCCCTGGGTGTACTGTGTACTTAGAACCATGAGCCTCTCGTAAGATGTGTTCTTTCAGTGGTGAGTCTTCAGGAACCCATATACGATTCTCGAATCTGATCCCTCTATCTACTCCCAAAGAAAGACGGGTCTGAGGTTTCTTCATCAATCCTCTTATCTTGTCAAGTTCCCCACTGGCCAACTGTGCTGCCACAATATCACTCAACAATTCAGACTGTATCTGGATATTGGCCAATCGAACTAGATCATCTAACGGTTGAGGAGACCATTTCACTAGCTCTTCTAAGCTCTTCCACTGGTTGGACAGAACAACTGCACACCTGAACTGTTTCCGACTTAAAGCATCTGCTACGACATTCGCCTTCCCTGGATGATAGGCAATGGTGAAGTTGTAATCCTTCATGTACTCCATCCATCTTCGTTGTCGTAGGTTTAAGTCTTTCTATGTCAGAAGGTACTTTAGGCTCTTATGGCCAGTGAAGATCTCAAAAGTAGCACTATACAAGTAATGCCACCAAATCTTTAATGCATGAATGATAGAAGCCAACTCTAAGTCATGCGTCGAGTAATTCACCGCATTGGGCTTGAGTTGTCGGGAAGCATATGCAACCACATGCTGATTCTACTCCAACACACAACCAAGACCCATCTTGGATGCATCGGTGAAGATCATGAAACCCTCATTGCCTAATGGTAGAGTCAAAACTAGTGCAGTGGTCAACTTTTCTTTCAGTTCCTGGAAACGAGCCTCACAAACATCGGACCACACAAACTTCACATCCTTCCAAGTCAACATGGTCAAAGGCAAGGCAGTCTTTGAGAAATCCACAATGAAATGCCGATAGTATCCTGCTAACCCCAAGAAGCTTCAGATCTCAGAGGGGTTCTTCGGTGTAGGCCAGTCTCGAACTGCCGACACCTTAGCTGGATCCACGACGATTGTTCCTCCTAAGATGATATGTCCAAGGAACATGACACGGTCTATCCAAAACTCACATTTTGAGATATTCCCATAGAACTTCTGCTTTCTCATGATATCAAGGACTTTACTTAGGTGGTCTCGGTGTTGCTCTAAGTCATTGGAATAAACTAGTATGTCATCTATGAACACTATGACAAATGAGTCAAGGAAGGGTTGGAACACACTATTCATAAGGTTCCTGAACACACTGGGTGCATTGGACAACCCAAAAGGCATAACCACAAACTCATAATGTCCATATCGTGTTTGAAAAGTTGTTTTTGGAATGTCCTCACTCTTGACTCTCAACTAGTGGTAACCCGATCTTAAGTCAATTTTGGAAAAGACTCGAGCAGACTTCAACTGGTCGAACATGTCATCTTTTCGGGGTAAAGGGTATTTGTTCTTAATGGTAGCTTGGTTGATCATCTGATAGTCTATACACATACGGAGCAAGCCATCCTTTTTCTTTACAAAAAGAACTGGAGCTCCCCATGGGGATGTGCTAGGGCGGATAAAACCCTTGTCTAGCAATTCCTGCAATTGTTTCTTCAACTCGAGCAACTCTGCAGGGGCCATTCTATAAGGTGCACGTGAAATAGGGTTTGTTCTTGGAGCTAGCTCTATGGAAAAATCCACCTCTCTCTCAGGAGGAATCCCAGGTAGATCATCCGGAAACACATCTGCAAAGCTCTTTACTACCTCTATTTCCTCTAAGGGTTGCATCTTGGGTTCAGGCTCGGTAACAACTTCTAGGAAAGCTTGACATCCTTTACTCATCATCTTTTCTGCCTTCAAGGATGACACATACAGACTGGTGGTGGCATCTTTCCTTCCCCTAATGACAAAAGGTGGGTGACCTGGTTCCTTAATGATCACTTTCTTTTCCCTACAGTCGATATGGGCCCTATAAGTATAAAGCCAATCCATTCCAATGATCACATCAAAATCATTCATGTCAAGAATGATAAAGTATGTAGGAAACTCATGATCTCGATATCTTATAGGTATCACCGAAGTTTTCAAAAGAGAAGTAAAGATTCGACCACTCGGGGTTGTAACATCTATGACATATCCTAAATCCTTGATATCCAAGCGAAGCATTGTTGCAATATTTCTCAAAATGAAAGTATTAGTAGATCCAGAGTCAAATAAAGCTTTTACATTATGTCCCATAACTGCCATCATGTCTACATCATTTTTCATCATACATTAGACCATTACATGCTTAACTTTTTAATACATAAAGAAAACTCTAAGGGTTATTACCCTCAATCAACCGATTAGCATTAGCTTGAGCTTCTTCATTGTCAATAGCGAACACTCGAGCTTGTCTTCTTTCTCCTGCAAGTGGGGCCACAGCTACAGGTGGGGTTGCTACTGGTGGGGCTGCTACGGGACCCGGTCCTCTTGGCTTAGGTAGAGGACAAGCAGCTTGGATATGCCCCTCTTGATTACAACGGTAAAAGACTCTCTTCTTATGGTGGCACTCACCGAAATGCCATTTCCCACATGAACGACATAGAGGTCGGTTGTTCTCTTGATGGGGTTTCCCTTTTCCTCCATGTCTTCCCTTGGCTTGATGACATCCTGGACCCTTCTTGTGATGGTTCTTCTGGCCACGGGTTCCCTCAGTGAAACCCAAATACCCCTTGGGTGGAAGCTGAGCAGGCATCACAGTCCTTTCCATGTCTAAGGCAGTGTTGAAAGCTTCTACGAAGGTTTTAGGTTTGCTTGCCATCACATGAGGCTTGATGGTAGGGTGAAGACGCTCTATGAAGTGATCCACCCTTCTTTCCTCATCCATCTTGTACCTAAAACGTTCCAGGATCCAAAACTTTTACCCAAAGTTCGCCACAGAGGAATTCCCTTGAGTCATGTTAGTGAATTCTCTTTCCTTTTCCTTCTTAGCTGCAACAGGGACGAATCTGGAAGTGAAGATGGTCTTGAAATCAGCCCATGCCATTGGTTCCTCAGTCAGATCTCTGCCTGTGATGTGAGTCTCCCACCATATCTTAGCTGCTCCTTCCAGGAGGTGAGCAGCAAAGAGGACCTTCTTGCTTGGCTGTACCTCAAGCATGCAGAATCCATTCTCAATTGCAAGCACCCAGGCTTCCTCCTTGTCAACTACCTCAGTCTTATCTTCTCCCCATAACTTTTCTATGTTTAGCTTGACAAAGTCTAGGATGGTGGCTCCTACACGGGGACGAATAGGGTATGGCTCACCATTTTCAGCTCTAGCTAAGTCTCGAAGGGCCAAAGCATTAATAGCCTCTGTCAACTTCCTCTGTTGCTCCATCCACAAGGTATCAGGGGTGTGAACCATCATGGTCGGTTCTGGATCACCAACTTGGTCCTCTTCCATCTTGGCTTCTTCCTCGTACACATGTTGTTCCCCGTATCCTTGGTCTTCTTCTTGGTCCAGGTTACTAAAAGGTACCGGGTTAGGGTTAGGGACCTCATGAGTGACTTCTTTGGGCCTCTTCCTCTTCTTAGAGGATCCACCATCATGGTTCCTCTTTCTCTTTTCATAAGACTCATTTCTTTTACGGGGAGGCCAACCACTCCTAGCTGGATTCCCAGAGCCCTCAGGAATAGCCACAGTCATTGTTCGAGCCATCTACATAAGCATAACAAACAAACGTTTAGTTTATCATTTAAACTATTTATACTTATGTTCAATGATATCTCATTACATATCTTTTATTAATTTTATGGAGGATTCTTAAACCCTTATCTTACTTGCCCATACCACATGAGTGTGGAGGAGAGAGAGAATCCTACTCTTAGAGCCTTAATAGAATATGTGATGAGAAGGGACGAATAAGATGAGAGAGTCCTAAAGGTATCTTATTTTGAATCATACCCTAAGACTTTGGCCAGGCAGTCACACGGATCCGAGAGTCCTCGTATTCTGACTAGCGGTGCGGAGGAAAATATTGTCAGCCCCCGGTCGTGATCCTTTTCTAGACACCTCCGTCTTTCGGATAATCCTCTAATAACTCCCTTGGGTTCTATGGAGTTTGTAAAATTTAATAATTATTAATGGTTAAATGAGGAACCTAAGCTCTGATACCAAATGTTATGACCCCACCTTCTGGTAACCCCCAATTAAGGGAGATCGAGAGGTCTAAGCGGCACCCATAATTTCCAGATCAAAGGTTCAACATATAACCATGAACAATTATTAAATTTTAACAGACTATACTGAAACATGGTAATAAAAATTTTGCATACCTTGAAAAGTTTGGAATATACTAAACTTCTAACCACAACTGAACTATTCTAACTAATTCCTCCTTGTTCTTTAATTCTTGAATTCACAATGTGTCGATTTATTGTTTATACTTTTGAGATTTGTACCTAAATTGCCGACAAACAAAACGACGGTCAGCCGAAGCTGGTATGTGGAGGAAACAGATAATGTTCAACTATGTTAACAACCTAATCATTCAATTAATCATTTAAACAACCAAGATTACGTTTTAATCCATACTACTCAATCCATACCTATACAAAACTCTATGTTGTCCCTGTAAGGACTTATATAATACCTCTATAAAGGTAGAGTCGCATGGCACCACCCAGAGGTAGCCCAATATCTGACTTGATGGACCTACCCTCTAGGTAACCATATACTAAGTCATTCCACGACCTGATGGACCTACCCTCTAGGTAGCCATATAATAGGTCAGTCATTATGACATAGAGGGGACCAAGATCTGAGCTAGTAGGCACATATATTATGTGATAGTCATATTCACATTATAGTTTGGATGAACTAAATTCATTCAACAGTTTATTTCAAGTCGTCAGTGAAAATCTCGAAAAACCTCGGAAATCTATCTCGAGATATTCATAAGCGTAACCACATACCTTTGGTTGCATATTTTAAGACAGAATCAAATATGCAGAGAAACCCAATCAAGCAAGCAATGAGGAAGAGAAATCCTGAAATAAAAGTACAATTTTCCTTTTATTAATATTTATCCAATTTCATCACATTACTCAGGATTTCAATTCCAATTTTAGGGTTCCTTTGGAAATTAGGGTTTTTACATCTTCTTTCCTTATTTTCATCCTTAATTTATCAACTACATAAAAAACCATAATTTCTCATTGTATCTCTCTTAAAAAGTTTTAGGATCTTTATTAAGCATCTTATTATCTTATTCCAAATAAATATGCTTTTTATCCCCTTTATCCCAAATTAGGGTTTCCATGCAAATTAGCCTTCTTTTAGGTATTACAATTCTAATTTAGGCATCCTTGCATTCAAAACGGATAATTAAACCACTTTTATCATTAACAAGGTTAAACTTATCAATTTGACCTATTGGTTTACCAAATTATACTCTTAACATTCAATTAGGGTTTCTCATCTACTTTTAATACACTTTATTAGCAAATTAGGGTACTTTTGCAAAACAGAGCAGAACTAGGTTCTCAAATCATTTTTATCTGATTCCTGATATTTTCCTACACAACTTTCATATACAAAGTTTTATCATACGAGATTCCTAGTTATTACTATGAATTTTGCAAAGAAAACCCTTTTTATGATTTATTTGATTAGAGAGGGATTTATCGGAAAATCCTCATCCGCTCGATCTGTGGACCGGTGGTCCGCTTCTTGGATCCAATGATCCCAGTTGCATGCGCCCAACCACAGCTGCTCCTGCCCTAGAGCGTTGGATTCTGCTGAGACCACCGTGGTCCCTGATCGGATGGCTACGGGTCGTCGTCTTCCTCTGTCCCAGCAAGCCTGTGAGGGTCAACCTTAGGGTTGACTCTAAGTTCTCGACCACCAGAGCTCACGCCACGAAGCCAGGGAGCATCGTCTCCCTTCATAAAACTCAACTGGAGACTCAATTGAGAGCCCAACATGCGCCACAACCCCTCCCCACTCGTCGGACTTCCAGCGAGGTTCACTGCTAGAATCGAGGGTACAGGTCAGGGTAGACGAACCAATTGGAGGCACGAATTCGTTCCTCTCATCCTCTCGTAGCGTCTGGTGTAGAGATCGGGGATGCTAACCCTCTCATTTAACCCCCCATATATATAGGGTCGAGCAAGCCTCTGTTGGATTGGGAACTTTCCCAATCGGAGACGAAACCACGACAAACCAAGGATGAATCCCTTTGGTTTTCCTTCCCGAAACTAAAGGAAACTTCAGTTAATTTGCAAACTTGATGGATTACGAGGAATCCCACAGAGAAGATTTCTCCTGTCACTAGCAGAAACCCAGTCCGCGTTGGACTTAGACGATGAGTGGCGCCTGTTGGATTAAGATCCAACGGCCCACCATCTTCGCGTTCAACAGATTAAAGGAAACTATTTTCCTTATTCCAAAATAACTTCACATTTAAGGATAACTTTAAAAAGTAATAACTCCCAAACCTTAATTCCTTTTTAATCCAAATTTTAAGGAATTCTCGTTCATACTTTTATCTCTCATCATGTAAAAATTGAAGCTATTATCTCAAGAAAACAATTCTTTTTCTTTCGTTGCAAGAAAACACCTATTTATTCATATTTCCTGTATATTCTTTATTTCCCTTGCTATTATATAATTATCTTGAGTTCCTTGAACCCCAAGGAGTCCATTAACTCAAAATTTCTATTTTGGGAAATCATTCCTTAGCCTTTTGTTCTTATTTCATTTATTTCTTTATGTATTCTTTTAATCCTTTTCTTTTTCTCCTTCAATTGGGCTCAATGGCCAAAAAGGCCCAATTAGAAACATACAAGATATCAAACACAAAATCCATTCAAATCAACTTATCACATCAATCACAGATTTCATTTATCTTTAAAAAGGAGATCTCATTACATATTTTGGAAAACTGGGGTTATAACACCTCTTGCATGGCCATGAGCCTTAGCCTAAGAACACATGGAAAGTCCCATAGACACTTCATGCGTGCCCCCTTCTTTATAAAGCCATGCCTACCCCTTCCAACCTCCCAATCCAAGAAGAAATCCTCTCTTTCTCTTTCCCCCATCTTAAAGAATCATCACTTCTAAGTTTGGCCATGAAGTTTCTGTCCCAATGTAAAAGAGGTTGTCTACCTTGGTGAAGAAGGCTCATGGGGTTCCAAATTTCTCTATTTAGGATTTCTTAAGCTCGTCCTTGGTGATTTTGACCAAAACTAGTAAGTATCCTCCTTTCCTTCCCTATTTTCATGTTTTTAATATTCCTCCCACCTTCTTCCAGGTCGGAACCATGACCTTCCATGGTAAAACTCTACCTAGAACCCTAAAACATCTCATCTCCATGCTCGTTTGCTAGGGTTTGCACCTCTAAAGTGGAGAAGGTGATCTTTGCTCAAGAAAGGAGCTTGTCTTGGAGCAACCAGACCTTCTAATCTCAAGATCCTTTTTGTTTGGACCTTCTTACCTTCCTATAGGCAAGTTTTATTAACCCCATTCTCATATATTGCTTACTACATGCTTAAAACTCATGCTTCTATGTTTAAAATTGATTATTTCCATCTCCTTTTACCATGTTCTTCTAGGGTTTTGGTTTCTTGTTGTTATACCTTCTCTATAAGCTCTAGTTTGGTTACCTATGCAACTTAAAACCTGATTTTGTATCAAATGGTGTTTTCTCCCTCTCCCTCTCTCCTCAATTATTTCGATCGGTTTGATGATGTGGAAATTTTCTATTGGTCAAAATTGAAAATTTTATATCTTCTAAACTGCTTATCCAAATTTGACAACTAAATATGTTTTGGAATTGGAAAATTAATATCTATCTAATAAAAATATTCTTAAGGTCTGATTTCATGGTTTGACTAAGGGTGAATTTTGTAAAATGAATTTAATGTATAAAATCCATAAAAATTACATCTTAATCATCATAACTCCAAAATTAAGATAAAAATATGTTTTCTTGATCACAAGAACTTAATAAGTTTATTGGTGATGTTTTAAGAGTATAAATCCAAGTTTTTCTAAAAAGGTCTAAAATTAGGGTTTCTATATATTAATGTGCACTATGTACTCTAATACATGTTAATACATTGAAAATAGGCAAAGTGGAACTTGGACTCAATTAAAGTGGTGAAAGTTAGTAATTGATATCAGTAAGAGAGGTATGTGCATTTACACTTTAAGTTGGGAATAATTGTGTCTTAACCTACTTTTCTATAATGAGGCTTTATTAAACCATATTTCATATACTCTTGAATCTTGTTTTATACTAGCCTCATAAATTAGTTTTGGAACAATATTCTTGGGTCTTGGTACCCCACTATCATGCTTATTGATTCATATCATTATACTTGCCATGACTACTTTTCTAGCATGTGGATTTATGTTCTATTTAATTTAAAGTAGCGGTACTTATGTACAACCACCCACAGAGGTCATGTATTTAATCGCCCTAGGGAATGTTTTTATTATCCCCTATATAATTGTGTAGGTGATTGGGAATGTCTTATTCTGCCCTCACCTATAGGTTAGAGGTCTGGTAGGTGCCTCAACCCCACTTAGTTAGGTAGACATAATTATCTTACATGCAGATCCTTTTTGATATAATTGTTTTTTTTGTCGGTCAAAACTCCTATTGCTTTTTTTTCATTTTTGCTTTTTGTGTTTGTACAATGCTTGTTGACTCCTTAACAAGAATCAACTCAAAAAGAGAAAATCTATCTATCTTTACATCAGAAGAAACCGGTCTATGAGCCCACAACTGAAAAAAACCAAAGAAGGGAGCCTCAAACATACAAGAGGTCTGAAGCTTCATGAAACCAAAATAGGGAACCTCGGTCATCACTGCTAGATTGGGAGGGAAGCCGCAGCTGTCATCAAAGCTCCATCATGAAGCAACCACTTCCAAATAGAGCTCTGCCACTCTTGAAGGATAAGCTCAACACCCATAGGCAAACCAATCAAGAAGATAAACTTCAGAACCCACTAGGCCAGCAGCACCATCCACGAAGAAGGAAACAGAAAAGGACCAACCTCATCATAGATAAGCCATAGCACCAGCAGAAACCAAACTTAACCAACATAACCTTCTCAGCATAAAGAGGAATGTAGTTGTAGAGCACCAGCTCGAACATCACTACTAGAGTGAGAGGGGAGCAGCAAGAGCGAACAAAAAGCACTACTGCCTTCAACAGAAACATCTAACAAACCCCATCACCAGACCTCACCCCAAAAAAACACAGTAGAAAGAAGAATAAGCTCAACATCATACACAGATGAAAGGGGTTCGATCCAACCTCCAACACACAAAAGCCATATCCAACATAAGCATGAAAACATAAAACCAAACTTGAAAGAGCTCTACCACTCCCGAAGGATAAGCTCAACCACTTAAGGCAAACCAACCAGGAGATGAGCAACCGAACCTACAAGAGGTCTGAAGCTTCAAGAAACCAAAAAGGGAGCTTCGACCATCACTACTAGATAGGGATGGAAGCCACAACTGCTACCAACAGAAACCCAGCTCGAGCATAAGGCAGCGGCAGTCAGAGAAAGAAAAGTCCAGCAGGCAGGATCCCACCGCCATAGCAAAGAACAACTAGTGAGAGGGGAGAATCATCACCCAATCACATGGGGACTCAACCATCACTAGAAGCCAACCAAGAGAAGACCATAAAATAGAAGAAACCAGCAGAAAAAAAGGAAAAAGGGTTGATAACTCCAAGACCACCACACGAATAAGGACATAGCAAAGCCAAAACTCAACCATCACTCCAGGAGTGAGAGGGGAGCATCCAAACAACATAAAGGCAGCAGCTCATCAACCAGCCAAGCTCGACCATCACTGACCATCAATGAGAGGGAAGCAACCAGAACCCACAAACACAACACTTTAAAACCAAACTCGACCATCACTCCAAGAGTGAGAGGGGAGCATCTAAACAACAAGAAGGCAACAACTCATCATCCATAACCAAATAACATGAGCCCAAAACGAGCAACAACAGTTGCATCCACCAAACAACACCACAGCAGCCAGCACATGAGGGACAAGACAGTAGCAGCTAGTAAAGGACAAATCACAGCAAGCAGATCAACATTTCATGAGAAGAGGCCCAGAACAAACACAGCAACAACTTCACCTCCAAAACATAGCCAAAAAGGGTAAAATAGCTCCAGAAGAAAGAGCACAGAACACTGGTATTGGAACAAATTAACAGTTCACAAGTAGAAGCACCCTCCAAACAAGCAACTCAGTACCCAGACCGTCTAGAAATGTTGGGTGCATTCATACAAGCAGTAACCGAAGCTCAAAACCAAAACTCATAAACCAAAGCTCAAAAACCGAAGCAAAACACAAGAACACCACTCTTCAAACAAGCATCTCATATCACAACTGTGAGAGGGGTTTAAACCATCACCAAGAGACTGCCTCATCCAACAAACACTAGCAGAGAAAAAAATTCAACCATCACTAAAATAACCAGTGAGAGGGGAGCACAAGGAGACCCAACATCAGCCACCACTTCAGCCATCAACCTGCTCTTATCCAGTGGGCACATCACCAGCAGCTCGAGAACAAACCAAAGGACATGGCCAAGGGTGAGTTCTGCAACTCCATAAAGGATAAACTCTCCCCCCTCAGAGACTAACCAAAAGCAACTACTCAGTGAAACCAAAGAACTCACTGAAAATACTTTTCCACAAATTGATGGGGGACATGTAAACATTGTCATTCACCCTTCTATTCCTTTCGAGCCAGGCATGATAAATGATGAGGATAGAAATGGTAGATTCTCTATTACTCTTGAACTTGGTCATATCCATCCAATTCCTCAGAATGTTAGAGATAATATCATGGTCCATAGTAATCTTCCACAAGAACATCATATAAGAACAACCATAACAAATATGAGTAGTGTCTTCATAAGCATTGGTGCATAAAAAGCAAATAATGGCAAGTTTCTATTGAATATAGCCTCGTACTCTTGTTATCTTCATCTTATGATGAAATCTTAGCCTATAGTTTCATGTTATTTCCTCATCTTTTGTTCTTGTTCATTATTTGGCACATACCTTGTTTTCTTTCCCTTTTTGCTGGGTGCCTTCCCAACCACCCAGTGTGGAGCAAGGTGATGAATAAGACAGGGAAGATCTTAGCTTTTGTCTTGGACTTGGTTGATGGAGATGTTGCTTGGAGACAAGATTGTAGTAGTCTAGACTTCCCTCTATCTAGATCCTAATTGTGTGTCTTGATGTAAACCCTAATGGGAGAATTTGATGTATTTTTGTAAACCTTTTATAAAAATTGAATATAGTCAGTTATTTTTTTATTCCGCTGCTTTCTAATGGTCATTTGTATACCAATGTTTAATAAATTTGGAAATTTTGTGTCCGTTCCATCATACCTCTGAGATTTTTTGGAATGGATGTCAATTCTTGAATTTTTTTTTAGTAAAGGGGTGATTTCACTCTTTTACAGTCGGTATCCTAAGATCTCTTCCCCTGGATCAATACGAGTAAACTGCAGTGACATACTAGTCAAACTGCCAATAGTGACATATAGTCAACTAATAATAACTAGTTCGTACTTGGTACAAGTTACGACACTAGACAACAGGGTATACAAAACCCTCTAATATGAGGTACAAACATAATTGTCCTCAATCGCATCAAATCTCAGAGGCATGACCATAGCCATCCTCCATAACCTGCAATTGTGGATGACAAGGATATATCCTAAACTTGCCACTCTCACACACTCAATACTATGCACTCTGAGTTTCCCTTAGGAATACTCATTTCACCATCCAATAAGTTCTGACACTAAAGATGGCTCTATGGCACATGGCTCTACATGATTAAGGTTACACTTGATTAATTACTGCCAATTGAATGCATTAAGGATTTATCATACAAGTGGACATTCAAAACCTAATTCTTTTCTAACAAAAGTATATGTATAAAAACTTCAAAGGATATAAAATATTTGAGATATAAATCTTAATCACATTACCACATTCTATCATTCATTGCAAATTAATGGACCACACTTATCATCATACTATTACAAGATACCAATATCTTATCACAAGTTCCAGGGTTTTAATCCTTATTGGAACATGGAGAGGATTTCACCTCAATCATGGATTCAAACATGCCCAAAGGTCATTAAGACCATCACATTATTCATAGTAAGGTTATCATCATCATTCCATGCCTTAAACAAGGCTCAAAATATCATTAGCACATATGTGTCCGTAGATATTAACATGGCAAGGCACTATGATATTCAAATAGTTCTACATTGTGGTTTCAACACAAGAAGAGTATAATTCATTATCACATTAATCATGCAAGAGGTCTAATTATAACCAATTAACATCATATAATTACATCAAGGTGAGATATAAAAATCTAAATCACATGGGAGTTACGCATCCACTTATTATAGTGATTTATCAAATATAACTATATAATGGCAAAGGTAAGACTACCAATTAATGGTATTGAACCATCAGAATATCATCACTGGGACCCACAAATAATACCATGTGATTTATTCTAATCCATTGGATATTAAAGCATCCAATATTATTCATTATATCAGGTTCATCGTTCGAGGTTATCGATTGACGTATAGGGCTAACCTTTAGATCAATTGAACTAAGGAACCATTGGTTCAAGGTTTAGTCAAATCTACAATTACATTCCTAATTCATCATATATGCTGACGACATGATCCACCATTAATTGTGATCATTACATCACCATTGGTTGCTAGATTAGTAATACATTCAGTTAACACCATCAAATATTAAGCCAATATAATCATCGATTGATAACATCATTAGAATATTTAGTGGATGACAATTAAACGTCTGATTGAGTCAAAACCTGACCTAAGGGGTGACCATAGGTTGTCACCATAAATTTGGCACCATTTATCACGAACATCAGTAGCCAAAATAGCAACACCATTGGCTATTGAATGATATGACCATCAGTGGTGCGATAGGGAATGCAATAACTTGAAAACCCTAACAAGAACAATCAACTATTTTGTGCTTAGAACCATAGGTTGATGCTATCAACCTGCCCCAGATCATGTTACACATTAGAAAGGTCATACACATATTTACAAGTTCATATATAACTAGAACAAAATAGGGAACACCACAAAAATCGTAATTCTAAACAAGCATGGTTTCTCTATGCTTAAATAACACATTAAGGCATAAACATGAACTAACAAGCTTCTAGTAAGCAATATAAGTGAAGAATGTTATATAACTCACCTCTATAGAGTAGTTAAGATCCCAAAAAGAAATAATATAGAGCAAATAGGGCAAGAAAACCTTGGATTTAGATCTGAACTTGGCCAAATAGGTACTTCTCTCCACAAAGAAGCAAAATCCTAGAAAAAGAAACAAGATGGATAGATTTTGAGTTGTAGAGCCACTTTCACCATGGAACAGTAGGGTTTTGACATGGAGGAAGGTATAAGGAAGGAGAAGAGCAAGAAAAACGAAGGAAGAAAGAAAACAACTTACCTTGGTCGAATTCCCTAGAAGATGACCTTGGAAACCCTAGGTAGGGCTAGATGGAGCCCTAGGAGACCTTCTCCAAAAAGGGGTTGTCTTCTACCTTAGAGCAGTTGGTTCCACTGAAAAATAGAGTGGATTCATTTCTCCTGGTTATAGGAAAGATAAAGCAAGCATAGTTTCGTATTTGGGCAAGGAAGAGTTAAATATAGCCCATGGATAAGGATAGAAGCAAGCATGAGGTGTAAAAGTAGCTTCCCCATGTGTTTATGGCCTTAAACTATTAAGAATATACAAGCACACACACAAGAAGCTCCCCCACCGTCCCTATTAACCTGCTTAGCTTTCCTTTTTCAAAATTCCCAACCAATCACATAATTCATTAGTTGATAGCTACTAAAAGTAGCTCATCCGTGAAGGGGTAAACCCTAAAATACCCTTGATGAAAACACCTTCAAACCATGGCTCAACTAGGAGCCTCATGGCTCGAAAATCTCAGGAATGATAATATAACATCTAATAATGGCTCAAAAATCTCAAGAATGATAATATAACATCTAAGGAACATAATATATGTGACAAATTGCAAAGAAAATCCCTCAATTGGGTAAATTGCAGTAAAGTTCAAAATGTATAGAAAATTGCATAACTTGCTCAAACAGTGTCCAAATTGGACTAAATTTAAAACTTAAGCTTGTATTATGATTTCAAAGTATATAACAAGGTTTGATTAGGTTCTAATCATTCAATTATGGTAATTAATCTTATTCAACTCAATAAGCAAGTTAAGGGGCCTTACAACTATAAACTCCTAACAAGGATTTTGCCCCAAAATCCTACGTAAAAAGAGATGGGTATTTTCTACGCATCTCATTATATAGTTCCCATGTGGCTTCCTCTATGCCAAAATGATTCCAAAAAAATTTCACTAGTATTATATCTTTTCTCTTCAACTTTTTCACCCTTCTATCCAGGATCAACACAGGACCCTCAACATAGGAGATTCCTCATCTAACTCAACCTCTACTGGTTGGATTGTTTGGTCAGTATCTAGATGGCATTTCCTCATCATAGAGATGTGAAAGACATTATGTAACCTATGTAGCTCTAGTGGTAGCTACAACGTATATGCTACCTTTCCAACACGAGCTAGGATAGGGTATGGTCCCATAAATCTAGGAGCCAACTTACCCTTCTTTCCAAACCTCAGCACACCTGTCCAAGGAGAAACCTTAAGATATATTCTATCTCCCACTTAGAACTCAAGTGGTCTACGTAGATTATATGCATAAGATTTCTTCCGGTCCTGGTCTGCTTTCAACTATTGTTGTATCACTTTAATCTTTTCTGTAGTCTGATGTACTAGCTCAGGACCCAAAAGTTGATATTCACATGTCTCATACTAGTAAAGAGGAGACTGACATCACCTCCCATACAGAGCCTCATAAGGAGACATATCTATGATTCTTTGATAGCTATTATTGTACGCAAACTTTATTAGAGTCAGATGTACATCCCAACTACCAAGAAATTGCAGCACACATGCCCTTAAGAGATCCTCTAAAGTCTGAATAGTCTTTTCAGACTGGCCATCAATCTGCGGATGAAAAGTTGTGTTGAATCTCAGATGTGTTCCCTTGTAGAATGCAGACGCTCCCAAAAATGACTCATAAATTGTGGACCTCTATCAGAAACTATAGTCATTGGAATGCCATGCAGACGGACTATCTCATCAACATATATTTGTGCCAATTTCTCTGTTGTAAACGTCATCTTAACTGGAAGAAAATGAGATGACAGTCAATCTGTCTACTATCACCTATATGGAATCATGACCCTTCGCTATCCTAGGAAGACCAACCACAAAGTCTATAATAATATGATCCAATTTCCACTATGGTATTGACAAGGGTTGTAATGTCCCTGTAGGCTTCTGGTGCTCATCATTCACCTACTGACAAACTGGACATTTGGCAATGAACTCTGCCACATCACACTTTAGACCTGGCCACCAATACATGTCTTTCAAGTTTTGGTACATCTTGGTACTTCTAGGATGCATTGCATACATGGAGGAGTGAGCACCTCAAGTACCATCTTCCTCAACCCATCAACATCAAGAATTATTATCCTATTATGGTAACAAATTGTACCATCATCTGCCTCATGAAAACCATCATACTTTTCACTATCAATCCCTAGTCAAATATTATGTATCACATTATCATTCTGTTGTGCATCATGAATCTGCTGTCTCAAGGTAGATTTCACTTGTAACTGTGCCAAAAATCCTGCCAACAAGCAAACTTCTAGATGTACATTCATTTGGCGAAGAGACACTAGCATATCTCTCTTATGGCACATCAAGGAATTTAATTGTGCATTATCTACTGTTGATTATGAAGATGACTTTCTACTCAATGCATCAGCAACCACATTAGCATTCCCTGGATGGTAGTCTATTGTGTAATCATAATCCTTAATCAGCTCCATCCATCTCCTCTGCCTCATATTTAGCTCCTATTTTGAGAAGATATACTGTAGATTCTTGTGGTCAGTGAAGATCTGACACTTTTCTCCATAAAGATAGTGTCTCCAAATCTTTAAGGCATGGACCACCGTTGCAAGCTCCAGATCATGTGTTGGGTAACTCTCCTCATGTTTCTTAAGTTGTCGTGAAGCAAAAGAAATTACATTTTTATCCTACATCAACACTCATCCCAACCCATTCTTTGAAGCATCACAAAAGACAATATAGCCTTTTTCTTGCTCTGGCAGTACTAACACTGGTGCACTAGTCAACTTTTCTTTCAAAAGTTGGAAAGAACATTAACACTTGTCATTCCAAGCAAAAGGAACATCCTTCCTGGTTAACCTAGTTAGGGGTAACACTATAGAACTGAAGTCTTTGATGAACCTCCTATAGTAACCTTCCAGACCTAGGAAAATATGAATCTCTATCGGTATCTTCGATTGTTCCCATTCTAGTACAAATTCCACTTTCTTGGGATCAACACAAATGCCTTTTGCAGATATAACATGGCCCAGAAAAGACACTTTAGATAACCATAATTCACACTTGCTGAACTTAGTATATAGTTGGTTCTGCCTCAACAAATCCAATGCCTGGCAAAGGTGTTGCTCATTTTGTTGACTATCCTTGGAGTATATCAGGATATCATCTATGAACATGACCACACACTGATCAAGATAAGGTCTAAAAGCCCTCTTCATTAGATCCATAAAAGTTTTAGGTGCATTGGTTAGCCCAAATGGCATAACCACAAACTCATAATGACCATACCTAGTCTTAAAAGTTTACTTGGGTATGTCATCAGCCTTAATTCTCAACTGATGATAACCTGACCTCAGGTCTATCTTTGAAAACACAGTGGCACTCTCAACTGATCAAAAATATCACCAATCCTCGGCAAAGGATACTTATTCTTTATTGTCACCTTATTCAATTGTCTGTAGTCTATACACAACCTCATTGAATCATCCTTCTTTTTAACAAACAACACGGGAGCACCCCAAGGGGAAGTACTCGACCGGATAAAACCCTTCTCTAACAATTCTTGTAACTTTTTCCTTAACTCTTGTGTAACACCCCTGACCTGGGTTATGACCTAACCCTGGAAGTTTTGCCTAAATATGTAATTAATATACTTGTGAACACTCCCTGGCATGTAATTAAGTTCCTCAGGAACATTTACTTTAAATTTTGCTCCTTTTTGTATAAAGTTGTAGCATTGTGTTGTATGCAGGGACCTATGTGCAAATTACCCAGTTTAAGGGTTGAACTTGCAAAATTCACAAGATAAGATGTTCCTTTGATGTTGAGACATCATGAAGATGTCTATGATGAAGTTTGAGGGATTTCCCAAGCTTGAGCACCAAGGTGCAGCTGTGGAAGCAATCCCCATGCTCAGAAACCCTAATTTGGGGTAAAGTGCAATTTACCCAAATTGAGGGGTCCAACTTGTAATTTTCACCATCTAGAACATCTTTTATGACTCTTGTCATCATTTAGAGTAGAAATGATGAAAGGGATACATCATTTAATAATCAGATGAGAAAAATGACCTTTGTGATAGAAATCACCTGAAATGGGTATAAAACCCTTTCATGTATGTACCCTAGTTGAAGGTTGGATTCCTTTACCCTTAGATCTTGAGATTTCATGAGATTTGCATAAGGATAGATGAGTTTGGACGTGCCTTTGAGCAAGGAGGGACCTAGATGTGATTGCCATTCTTGTGAGGTCCTTAGAGTGTAAAAGAGGCTAAAGTATATAAGCCCTTTTCCCTTGCAATTAAGTGAACGGATTTTCTTTCCTTCACTTCTCTTCCTTTCTTTCTCAAACGGCCAAGCAAAGCTCTGGAGCTCAGGGGGGGGGGACGACCAACCTGTTCAAGGTAAGAGAACCCCACCTTCTAGCTCGAATTCATGGAGGAATTCACTTTCTAAGGTTGGTTTTATGGTTAGCTTACTTAGTCTTCTTGTTCTAGCCGACCAAAGCAACGTTTCCTTGGAGAATTCACCTCTGACCAAGTTGTGGAAGCTCAAGGACGCCATTAAAGCTTGGATCTTGAAGGCTTGGAGCTCTAAGATCAACCTTTAGGCGGGTTTTATAACTCTAAACTCATGCTTTATATGTATGCTTAATTCTTGCAATTTACTTGGTAAAATCTTCTTCTACCTCCCTTCTTCCTTGCACGTTTGCAAGCAAAACAGTGGGGAAACCGACCTTGCTAGAGGTTGAAGATGAGGGGCGTGATTCCCTATGTTACTTTTTCAAACGACCTTGGACCCTTTTGGTCCAAACGGTTGCAAACCGTTTGGGTTCAAACGGTTTCAAACTGTTTGCTCTCAAACGGTCTTGCAAGACCGTTTGGATTGAAACGGTCTCAAGACCATTTGAAAGAGTTGACCAAGGGACGAACATTTGAGGGTCTGTTCCTAACATATTGAATTTCATCTCTGCAAAGAATCAAAGTCTAATTCTTAACCGATTGAGAGTTGAAGGCACTTCAACATGAAACCCTAATCGGGTGAAAAAGTGCTGATTTGACATATAGATCTTGTTGAGTTTTGGGTTGAAGGACCCAAACGGTCTCAAGACCGTTTGGGGATTCCTCCAAACGGTCCTAAGACCGTTTGGGCACAACCCAAGACCGTTTGAAGGTCTAGGGTTAAGTTAATCTAATGGTTTGAGGGTCCAATTGTAGGAAATTGATGAATTGATGAAAATTGCTGATTTTGACCTAATTGGACTTCAACCTTAGTCAAAACGACTTGGATTTTGGTCAAACTTTGGGAAAACAGTCTCAAGACCGTTTGGATGATGTCCAAACAACCTCAAGACCGTTTGGGCCAAGTTTGAGCCCAATTGGAGGTCAATTGATAGGTTCAACCTTGAATTGATTCACATTGTTGAACATTGATGACCAATCGATTTGAAACAATAATTGAGGAGGATTGAACCCTAATTGACTTGCAATTGAGGGTCAATTTGATGTCTAAGTGGTTAAGGCTAACCCTAATTGACTCAATTTATAAGTGGTTAGCATAGCTTTGACCGATTGAGGGCTTCAACACACATATCCATGAACATTGGTGACCTTTGAACCCCTTTGGAGGTCCAAACGGTTTGAGCCCATTTGGACCAAACGGTCTCAAGACCGTTTGGGCTCAAACGACCTCAGGATCGTTTGGTCCAATCGATCTCAAGCAAGTTTGATCAAATGGTCTCAAACCGATTGAAGCTCCAAACGGTTTGGAAGTCAACCCTTCCAAACGATCTTCACCTCCAAACGGTCTCAAGACCGTTTGGATCCAAACGGTCTCAAGACCGTTTGGGGCCAAACGGTCTCAAGACCGTTTGGGTGGTTGAAACCGTTTGAAGGTTGAAACCGTTTGGAGATTGGTGATGGTTTGTACTTAACCATTTGATGATGTAAGTAGTTCAATGATGATCCAATCTAAACCCTAATGGTAAATAGGTCATTAAGGGACTATGTGATTAGTGAGTTAACCCATGATGGTAATCATGTGGCAAATTACCAAAATACCCTTGAGGGGTTTAAAGGGATAAAACCTTGTTCTAATCAAACCCTAATCACATGATTTTTTCTTTGGATCATGTTAGTCAATGGAGACTTATCTCAACCTGATCTAGAGTGGTGTTGTCACCATCTACTAGTGAGAGGAGAGAGAAAGTATTTCTAGAGAGAGAAAGTATCCTAGAGAGAGAAAGTACCCTTTTTAGGAGGAAACTCTAGTGAGATACTTCAATTACACATGAATGTGCATGATTAGGGAATGACCCACCTATGTGAGGTCATGGAAACCCTAAATATGATATCTAATGGATCTTAATCTTAATTAAGAGTCTTAATGATGATGTTTCTCTTACATGATGATGTAATGAGTACCATTCACCATGGTGTGAATAGTAAACCTTAATTTTAGGGTGATGACTTGAAAGATGAATAGTAAACCCTAAATTGTTGAATTGTTTACTATTATCTGTTGAACTAACCATGCAGGTTATTATGAGATGATGGTCATACCAAGGTATGAAATACCATGTTATATTCATTGAAAGCATGTCTTAAGATTTATGAATAGTGAATCATCTTGATGCACTGCTAAGTGACATCTTTTGTGATTATGGGCTGTAAGAGCCATAAACACTATCAAGGTCATGCTTGACAGATGACTTGTGATGAGATAATTGAGAACTGGTAATTGAAATGAGTTAGGCCTGCTACATTTTAGTATTCTCATATATAGCTGTGATGCTAATGTTTTTGTATGATGATATGAATACTGAATGTACCTAACTAATCAAGTGAAATGTAGAGCCCTGATCATAGATCCATCATTGTCAGAGTCTAAATGATGGTGAAACAGGTTTTCCTCAGGGAACTCCTGGATCACATACTTTTGAGTATGTGGGGTACATGGATGTGTAGAACCTTACATCCTAGTGTAGGTATTTGATGTAGATTCTTGTAGTCCGTCATACCTTCACTATAAAAGAAAAGGTGAGAGGATGATGTAGATTCTAGTAGTCCATCAGACCCCACCATAAAGTCCTAAAGGTGAGATGTATATCTACACTCCCTTAAAGACACAAATACCGTATCGGTGAAAGATAAACAAGAAATCTTTCGATAGCGAAGAGAGTACAGAATGCCACTGTAACTCTAAAAATAGCGAAGGACCAGAGTACCCTGGTGAGCTATTACAAAGACATCCCGCCAGATGTCAAACAATCAATCCTCTAACTGACTGAGGAAGATGAGGTCATAAGAATCCGGCTCTTTTAATGACCTATGTATGATACTGATGTGACTTCTTAGTGATCAGTTGGAGTATGAGTGGTATGCCTCATCTCCACAGGGCATAACAATAATGTTTGAAAAACATAATCAACAGCGTAGTATATCTGTTAGAGTTATCTACGAATTATTTGATTGATGTTACCTTGAATAGCATAGATGTTCTCATATTTTAATATTGATTGAACTCTTGCTTATCAATCAGAACTGCCAGTGAATATCTTGAAGGCTCTTATTGCTTTAGTTATTCCTTGCTTTGCTTATAAAGCCTAGTGGAGAGTTATAACTCTCGCTGGGGCAATTATGTATAATTGTCTCACCCCGTAGACTTCTACTTTTTAGGTGGTCGTCGAAGACGGAGGAACAAGAACTCAGGTGACCAATCCCAGCAACAGCAGCATCAGGAGCAGTAAATATCTCAGGTGGAGATCTAGCCTGCTTCATGGTGTAGTTAGAGTAAAGTCCTATGTGTCCTCTGTACTCTCAGGTCCTGGAGTGTTTTGGAGTATGAACTCTTGAGAATTTTTGTATCATGTTGTATAAAATTACTCAAGAAGTAATTGTTAGTGATGTAAACAGTTAAATCCTTTTTCTATGAAAAAGGTTTGTGGTTTCAGGCTCTTGTCTCAAAAAGTTTTAATTTCCCGTGATTTTTGTCTTCCGTTGTTTACCGATTGCTTCCGCACATGTTTAACTCGGGATTAATTCGTGGTTTAGAGATCGGAGCCCACAATTAAGTGGTATCAGAGCCAGGTTCGCCGAGTCTACAGAGGCATAGGACTTAGGAAGTCGAGTCTATCTTTAGTATTCCTTCCTTATCTAAAAGAATCTTCTACTCCTCAGGAGAAGAAGATACTTAAGATGTCAGAGCCACATGATGAGTATGTGGAAGAAAGTAGTGCCAGTGCACCTCAAGGCGGTGCAGGAGTACCAGAGGTGGAACAGCCTGTACCAGAACAACCTAGAGAGCCACCCCAGTTTGGCCCAGCTGACATAGGTAACCCAGCAGTCCAGACAATGTTTGGGCAGTTCATGACTGCCATGACACATATAACCGACAGGTTGCCTATGCCTGCACCTAGGGCACCTGTCCAGCCTGAGGGGCAAGGTATCGGGAAGACATTCGAGCGACTACGTCATGTCGGAGCTACCGAGTACCATGGGACTACTGACCCCGCAGATGCTGATCTGTGGTTGACAGAGCTGGAGAAGGCTTTTAGGATCCTCAACATCCCTGAAGCTGAGAAGGTTAGACATGCTGTCTATCTTCTCAAAGGAAGTGCTGGTCACTGGTGGACCATGGAAGAGCAGAAGAGACCTGGAATAGAGATCTCGTGGGAAGATTTTCGGCGGGAGTTTGTCCAAAGATATTTCCCAAAGACCTTCCTAGACGAGAAGATCTCTCAATTTGAGAGACTGAGACAGGGTATGATGAACATTAGTGAGTACGAAGCTAAGTTCATGGAGCTGTTGCGGTTTTGTCCGCACATGGATGCCACAAAAGAAGAAAGAATCGGAAGGTTTGAGAAGGGGTTGAATGCTGACATGTCTACCCCAGTGTCTGCCTTAGAGAACCGAGAGAGATTCTCTACCTTCGTTGAGTCAGTCTGAAGGATAGAGAGATCTGTGGTTGAGAAGAGGAAAACACAGAAAAGGTATCCACAGTTCCAGGGTTCTTCATCTATGGACTTTAAGAAGTCTAGATCCTCTGCACCTAACCCTCCACCATCTAGATCTAGTCCTCAGACTCAGTGGTCTCCTAGTAGAGGTAGAGGAAGAGGACAACCACCTCGGGAGACATAGAGTTCTGCATCAATGTCTGCTACCGGACCACAAAGACCACAAGAAAGAAGATGCTACAACTGCGGTAAGGTGGGACATTTGATGAAGGACTGCCGATCTAGGCCTGTCAGTGTGACACAACCTCCGAGACAAGGACAACAGGGATCACAGGGAGGACAATCTCAAGGAACAGGTCGAGGACGCGGGCAAGCGTCTCAAGCTGGATCATCAGCACCACCTCAACAACAGGCTACGGCGAGGTTCTATGCTATGAACCCACCAGAGGCAGTGGTCAATCCACAAGTAGTGACAGGTCAGATGGAACTTTTATATTCTGATATGTCTAAATCTTGTGTAGTATCTGTTTTGATTGACCCGGGTGCTACGCACTCTTTCATCACTCGAAGAGTGATTCGTAACTGCAATATGATAACTAGTGATAGGGCAGATAAGTTGTTGTTGGAGACTCCGTTGAGTGGGTCTGCTGTTCTGCAAGAAGTATGCTCTCCTTGTGTACTTTTCTTTTCTAAGCGTCGCATTCAAGTGGATCTCATACCGCTTGATATGCAAGGATTTGATATAATCCTAGGGATGGATACCTTGGAAAGGTATCGAGTTGTCTTGGATTGTGAGTCCAAGCTGGCTGTGTTTGCTGATGAAAGCAACACATGGATCTTTCAAGGTGAAAGAAAGATTCTGCCCACCTGTCTTGTATCAGCTATGGTTGCTGATAAGTTGATGAGGCAAGGATGCTATGCATTCTTGGCCCATGTGGTAGATGTTACCAAGGAGAGTTCCAACCCTGCTGAAATTCCGATAGTCATGGAATTCGAGGATGTGTTTCCCGAAGAACTTCCTGGTATACCACCACCCCGGGAAATTGATTTTGAGATCAATTTGGTCCCAGATACAAAACCCATAGCCCAGACTCCGTATAGGATGGCGCCTGTTGAGATGGCAGAACTCAAGAAACAGCTTCAAGAGTTACTTGAGAAGGGTTTCATCCGACCGAGTACCTCACCTTGGGGTGCTCTGGTTTTGTTTGTTAAAAAGAAAGATGGATCAATGCGGTTGTGCATTGATTATAGACAACTCAATAAAGTAACAATAAAGAATAAATATCCTTTGCCGAGGATTGATGATCTTTTCGACTAGTTGCGTGGTGCAACAGTCTTTTCCAAGATAGACTTAAGGTCTGGATATCATCAAATCCGCATTAAGGACAGTGACATATCCAAGTCTGCCTTTAGGACAAGATATGGTCACTATGAGTTCACAGTTATGTCGTTTGGACTAACCAATGCACCGGCTGCATTCATGGAACTCATGAATAGAGTCTTTCGACCTTTTCTTGATCAGTGTGTTGTCGTCTTCATAGATGACATACTTATTTATAGTAAGGATGCTCAGCAGCATGAGCAGCACCTTCGCCAGACTTTGACCTTGCTAAGGGAACATAAGCTATACGCTAAGTTTAGCAAGTGTGAGTTTTGGTTATCTGAAGTATCCTTCCTTGGACATGTGGTATCTGCCTCGGGAATTCGTGTTGACCCTGCAAAGATAGAGTCTGTTCTGCAGTGGGAACAACCGAAGACACCGACGGAGATTAGAAGTTTCTTGGGGTTAGCTGGTTATTATCGAAGGTTTATTAAAAATTTCAGTTCCATAGCCTTACCTTTGACCAAGTTAACCCGAAAGGATGTTCCTTTTGCTTGGAGTGATAAGTGTCAACAGTCTTTTCAGCTGTTGAAGGAGAGGTTAACAAGTGCACCTGTGCTTGTGTTACCTGAGCAAGGAAAGGAATATATAATCTTTTGTGATGCCTCTAAGAATGGAATTGGATGTGTGTTGATGCAGGATAAACAAGTGATTTCTTTTGCTTCCCGACAGCTTAAGAAACACAAGGAGAATTATCCGACACACGATCTAGAGTTAGCTGCTGTGGTCCATGCTTTGAAAATCTGGAGACATTATCTCTACGGAGAAATTTTTCAGATTTTCACAGACCACAAGAACCTTAAGTACATCTTCACTCAGCATGAGCTTAATATGAGGCAACGTCGCTGGATGGAGTTAATCAAGGACTACGATTGTACAATTGATTACCGTTCGGGCAAAGCCAATGTGGTTGCAGATGCCCTGAGTAGGAAATCAGCAACATCAACCATGGATAGAGCACAACTAAGTTCCTTAGTATGCTCTAAAAGAGATATGCTTATCTCTTTAAGGCAAGACAATGTGCAGTTGAAGGCATCATTGTTAGCTGGTCTATTAGCTGAGATGCAGATTAAACCTACCTTAAGAGAGCAGATAAAGGAGGCACAACAAGTAGATGTTTTTGTACAGCAGATTAGATCTGAGTTTGGTGATGAGAAACGAGAAGGTTTTCATGAGTCAGATGACCAGGTGGCATGCTATCATGGAAGGATGATAGTGCCAGATGTGGACAACCTGAGGAAGTTAGTCCTGGAAGAAGCTCATTCTTCGATGTATGCTATGCATCCAGGGAGCACCAAGATGTATCGAAACTTGAAGGATATGTATTGGTGGCCTGGGATGAAGAAGGATGTAGCTGAGTTTGTTCTGAGGTGTCCTGTGTGTCAGCAGGTCAAGGCTGAACACCAGAGACCTGCAGGAACAATGCAACCCTTACCCATACCACAGTGGAAGTGGGACCATGTGACCATGGACTTTGTTGTTGGCCTACCTAGGACAAACAAAGGACATGATTCCATTTGGGTAATTGTTGATAGGTTGACAAAGACAGCGCATTTCTTACCTGTCAAAACAACCTATTCTGCTGAAAGGTTATCCCAGATATATGTTCAAGAGATAGTGCGGTTGCACGGAGTTCCTGTCACTATAGTTTCTGACAGAGGTCCCCAGTTTACAAGTCGCTTTTGGGAATAGTTACACAGAGCCCTAGGCACCAAGCTAAGGTTTAGTACAGCCTTTCATCCCCAGACTGATGGACAGTCAGAAAGAACTATACGGACCTTAGAAGATCTGTTGAGAGCATGTGTTCTCCAGTTTACCGGGAGTTGGGACCTACATCTAAGCTTGATAGAGTTTGCCTATAACAATAGCTATCAACATAGCATTGATATGGCACCATATGAAGCCTTATATGGCAGACGTTGTAGATCACCCTTGTGTTGGTATGAAACTGGTGAGCACCAGTTGTTAGGCCCTGATCTTGTGCAGCAAACTACAGAAAAGATTAAAGTTATACAACAACAGCTTAAGACTGCACAAGATAGACAGAAATCATATGCCGATAAACGTCGTAGACCCCTAGAATTCCAGGTTGGAGACAGAGTGTATCTCAAGGTCTCACCTTGGAAAGGAGTCCTTCGTTTTGGGAAGAAAGGAAAGTTATCTACTAGATTTATGGGACCTTATCCAATTGTTGAAAAAGTTGGGAAGGTGGCCTATAGACTAGAGTTACCTCTGGAGTTGCAGAAGCTGCACCCTATGTTTCACATTTCCATGCTGAGGAAATGTCATCCAGATACCGAGTCAGTTCTACAACCTATGGAAGTAGAATTGAATGAAGATATAACGTATGAGGAGGGACCAGTGTCAATCCTCGATAATAGAACTAAAAAGTTAAAGAAGAAGGATATAAGCCTTGTAAAAGTCCTCTGGAACCATCGTGGTGTTGAAGAAGCCACTTGGGAACTAGAAGGTGAAATGAGAAGAAAATATCCTGCTCTTTTCTTATAATATGCTTTATCGATTTCGAGGACGAAATCCTTTTGAAGGGGTAAAGAATTTGTAACACCCCTGACCTGGGTTATGACCTAACCCTGGAAGTTTTGCCTAAATATGTAATTAATATACTTGTGAACACTCCCTGGCATGTAATTAAGTTCCTCAGGAACATTTACTTTCAATTTTGCTCCTTTTTGTATAAAGTTGTAGCATTGTGTTGTATGCAGGGACCTATGTGCAAATTACCCAGTTTAAGGGTTGAACTTGCAAAATTCACAAGATAAGATGTTCCTTTGATGTTGAGACATCATGAAGATGTCTATGATGAAGTTTGAGGGATTTCCCAAGCTTGAGCACCAAGGTGCAGCTGTGGAAGCAATCCCCATGCTCAGAAACCCTAATTTGGGGTAAAGTGCAATTTACCCAAATTGAGGGGTCCAACTTGTAATTTTCACCATATAGAACATCTTTTATGACTCTTGTCATCATTTAGAGTAGAAATGATGAAAGGGATACATCATTTAATAATCAGATGAGAAAAATGACCTTTGTGATAGAAATCACCTGAAATGGGTATAAAACCCTTTCATGTATGTACCCTAGTTGAAGGTTGGATTCCTTTACCCTTAGATCTTAAGATTTCATGAGATTTGCATAAGGATAGATGAGTTTGGACGTGCCTTTGAGCAAGGAGGGACCTAGATGTGATTGCCATTCTTGTGAGGTCCTTAGAGTGTAAAAGAGGCTAAAGTATATAAGCCATTTTCCCTTGCAATTAAGTGAACGGATTTTCTTTCCTTCACTTCTCTTCCTTTCTTTCTCAAACGGCCAAGCAAAGCTCTGGAGCTCGGGGGGGGGGGGGGGACGACCAACTTGTTCAAGGTAAGAGAACCCCACCTTCTAGCTCGAATTCATGGAGGAATTCACTTTCTAAGGTTGGTTTTATGGTTAGCTTACTTAGTCTTCTTGTTCTAGCCGACCAAAGCAACGTTTCCTTGGAGCATTCACCTCTGACCAAGTTGTGGAAGCTCAAGGACGCCATTAAAGCTTGGATCTTGAAGGCTTGGAGCTCTAAGATCAACCTTTAGGCGGGTTTTATAACTCTAAACTCATGCTTTATATGTATGCTTAATTCTTGCAATTTACTTGGTAAAATCTTCTTCTACCTCCCTTCTTCCTTGCACGTTTGCAAGCAAAACAGTGGGGAAACCGACCTTGCTAGAGGTTGAAGATGAGGGGCGTGATTCCCTATGTTACTTTTTCAAACGACCTTGGACCCTTTTGGTCCAAACGGTTGCAAACCGTTTGGGTTCAAACGGTTTCAAACCGTTTGCTCTCAAACGGTCTTGCAAGACCGTTTGGATTGAAACGGTCTCAAGACCATTTGAAAGAGTTGACCAAGGGACGACCGTTTGAGGGTCTGTTCCTAACATATTGAATTTCATCTCTGCAAAGAATCAAAGTCTAATTCTTAACCGATTGAGAGTTGAAGGCACTTCAACATGAAACCCTAATCGGGTGAAAAAGTGCTGATTTGACATATAGATCTTGTTGAGTTTTGGGTTGAAGGACCCAAACGGTCTCAAGACCGTTTGGGGATTCCTCCAAACGGTCCTAAGACCGTTTGGGCACAACCCAAGACCGTTTGAAGGTCTAGGGTTAAGTTAATCTAATGGTTTGAGGGTCCAATTGTAGGAAATTGATGAATTGATGAAAATTGCTGATTTTGACCTAATTGGACTTCAACCTTAGTCAAAACGACTTGGATTTTGGTCAAACTTTGGGCAAACGGTCTCAAAACCGTTTGGATGATGTCCAAACGACCTCAAGACCGTTTGGGCCAAGTTTGAGCCTAATTGGAGGTCAATTGATAGGTTCAACCTTGAATTGATTCACATTGTTGAACATTGATGACCAATCGATTTGAAACCATAATTGAGGAGGATTGAACCCTAATTGACTTGCAATTGAGGGTCAATTTGATGTCTAAGTGGTTAAGGATAACCCTAATTGACTCAATTTATAAGTGGTTAGCATAGATTTGACCGATTGAGGGCTTCAACACACATATCCATGAACATTGGTGACCTTTGAACCCCTTTGGAGGTCCAAACGGTTTGAGCCCATTTGGACCAAACGGTCTCAAGACCGTTTGGGCTCAAACGACCTCAGGATCGTTTGGTCCAATCGATCTCAAGCAAGTTTGATCAAACGGTCTCAAACCGATTGAAGCTCCAAACGATTTGGAAGTCAACCCTTCCAAATGGTCTTCACCTCCAAACGGTCTCAAGACCGTTTGGGTGGTTGAAACCGTTTGAAGGTTGAAACCGTTTGGAGATTGGTGATGGTTTGTACTTAACCATTTGATGATGTAAGTAGTTCAATGATGATCCAATCTAAACCCTAATGGTAACCTAGGTCATTAAGGGACTATGTGATTAGTGAGTTAACCCATGATGGTAATCATGTGGCAAATTACCAAAATACCCTTGAGGGGTCTAAAGGGATAAAACCTTGTTCTAATCAAACCCTAATCACATGATTTTTTCTTTGGATCATGTTAGTCAATGGAGACTTATCTCAACCTGATCTAGAGTGGTGTTGTCACCATCTACTAGTGAGAGGAGAGAGAAAGTATTTCTAGAGAGAGAAAGTATCCTAGAGAGAGAAAGTACCCTTTTTAGGAGGAAACTCTAGTGAGATACTTCAATTACACATGAATGTGCATGATTAGGGAATGACCCACCTATGTGAGGTCATGGAAACCCTAAATATGATATCTAATGGATCTTAATCTTAATTAAGAGTCTTAATGATGATGTTTCTCTTACATGATGATGTAATGAGTACCATTCACCATGGTGTGAATAGTAAACCTTAATTTTAGGGTGATGACTTGAAAGATGAATAGTAAACCCTAAATTGTTGAATTGTTTACTATTATCTGTTGAACTAACCATGCAGGTTATTATGAGATGATGGTCATACCAAGGTATGAAATACCATGTTATATTCATTGAAAGCATGTCTTAAGCTTTATGAATAGTGAATCATCTTGATGCACTGCTAAGTGACATCTTTTGTGATTATGGGCTGTAAGAGCCATAAACACTATCAAGGTCATGCTTGACAAATGACTTGTGATGAGATAATTGAGAACTGGTAATTGAAATGAGTTAGGCCTGCTACATTTTAGTATTCTCATATATAGCTGTGATGCTAATGTTTTTGTATGATGATATGAATACTGAATGTACCTAACTAATCAAGTGAAATGTAGAGCCCTGATCATAGATCCATCATTGTCAGAGTCTAAATGATGGTGAAACAGGTTTTCCTCAGGGAACTCCTGGATCACATACTTTTGAGTATGTGGGGTACATGGATGTGTAGAACCTTACATCCTAGTGTAGGTATTTGATGTAGATTCTTGTAGTCCGTCATACCTTCACTATAAAAGAAAAGGTGAGAGGATGATGTAGATTCTAGTAGTCCATCAGACCCCACCATAAAGTCCTAAAGGTGAGATGTATATCTACACTCCCTTAAAGACACAAATACCATATCAGTGAAAGATAAACAAGAAATCTTCCGATAGAGAAGAGAGTACAGAATGCCACTGTAACTCTAAAAATAGCGAAGGACCAGAGTACCCTGGTGAGCTATTACAAAGACATCCCGCCAGATGTCAAACAATCAATCCTCTAACTGACTGAGGAAGATGAGGTCATAAGAATCCAGCTCTTTTAACGACCTATGTATGATACTGATGTGACTTCTTAGTGATCAGTTGGAGTATGAGTGGTATGCCTCATCTCCACAGGGCATAACAATAATGTTTGAAAAACATAATCAACAGCGTAGTATATCTGTTAGAGTTATCTACGAGTTATTTGATTGATGTTACCTTGAATAGCATAGATGTTCTCATGTTTTAATATTGATTGAACTCTTGCTTATCAATCAGAACTGCCAGTGAATATCTTGAAGGCTCTTATTGCTTTAGTTATTCCTTGCTTTGCTTATAAAGCCTAGTGGAGAGTTATAACTCTCGCTGGGGCAATTATGTATAATTGTCTCACCCCGTAGACTTCTACTTTTTAGGTGGTCGTCGAAGACGGAGGAACAAGAACTCAGGTGACCAATCCCAGCAACAGCAGCATCAGGAGCAGTAAATATCTCAGGTGGAGATCTAGCCTGCTTCATGGTGTAGTTAGAGTAAAGTCCTATGTGTCCTCTGTACTCTCAGGTCCTGGAGTGTTTTGGAGTATGAACTCTTGAGAATTTTTGTATCATGTTGTATAAAATTACTCAAGAAGTAATTGTCAGTGATGTAAACAGTTAAATCCTTTTTCTATGAAAAAGGTTTGTGGTTTCAGGCTCTTGTCTCGAAAAGTTTTAATTTCCCGTGATTTTTGTCTTCCGCTGTTTACCGATTGCTTCCGCACATGTTTAACTCGGGATTAATTCGTGGTTTAGAGATCGGAGCCCACATCTTGCATCTCTGTTGGTGCCAATTTGTATGCTGACTGTGCTATGGGTTGTGTTCTAGGAATAAGATTAATCTCAAACTCAATCTCTCTAGGAGGGGGAATGCTAGGAAATTCCTCAGGAAAGACATCCTCAGATTCTCACACCACGGGTACCTCCTGGATACTAGGACCTCCTGCCTTGGTATCCACAACATGAGCTAAGAAAGTCTCACATCCTTGCATCATCAACCGCTCAGCTGTCATAGCTGACATCAAACATGTAGGAAGAATCTTCCTATCACCCTAGAAAATCCACTGTATATCTCCATCATGGAACGTCGCCACCTTAGTACTACAATCCATGACTACCTTGTATTTTTCCAAGGTATCCATTCCAAGGATTACATCAAAACCATGCATGTCAAGTGGCAAAAGATCCACTTGAATGTTGTGTCTAGAAAAAGAAAGAACACAAAAAGGGCACACTTCTCGCAACTCGGCGGAATCAACCAGAGGAGTCTCTAGCTGCAGGCTATCAGATCTAAGACTAACAGGTAGATAACAAATATCTATCACCTCTCTGGTGATAAAAGAGTGTGTCACACCCAGGTCTACTAACACATATACAAAACAAGAAGCAGACATATCAGAATGAAATAATTCTATCTGACATGTCATGACTCGTGGATTGACCACTACTTCTGGCTGGGTCATGGCATAGAACCTTGTTGTCACCTACTGTCATCCACGTCCTCTACTTTCTTGTCTAGAGGATCCTGCCAGGGATGCCTGACCACATCCTCTTCCACTGCCAGTACTAAACTGCCGTTGTTGTGGACCTTGTTGACTTTGCCTTGTCTGCCAAGTCACCTCCTTATCTTTCATAGGGAAATAAGGTCTAGTATGCCCCACTTGCCCACACTTGTAACATGTTCAGGTGTCCTGATATGGCCTAAACGACCTTGTCACTAAAATCGATGAGGTACTAAGGGCTCCCATTGGTGGAAAACTGTGACCTCTACCCCGACTTGGGGTCCACTGTGATGGTGCATGTGATCTTGGTTCACTGAAGGTTGACCTTGGTTGCGATGGCGGTGGGGAAAACCTTGGCTTCTTAAAGCCTCCAGATGATTACCCTTGAAACTGCATAGGTCGCTTCTTAGCATTAGCTTCACGCTTCTCCTAACAGATTCCACAAAGGTGGAAAACCTTTCCCTATTCTCCAAGGCTGATGCTATAGTAGTCAACTCCGTACTCAGACCCTTCTCAAATCTCCAGATCCTTTCCTTGTCCGTTGCTTCCATGTGTGGGAAGAACCTCAGAAGTTCCATAAAATTTAATTTATACTCATTGATAGTCATAGTTCCCTGACAAATCTTCTCAAACTGAGAGATTTTCTCATCTAGGTAGGTCTTTGGAAAATATCAGCTAACAAATTCCCTTCAAAACTCCTCCCATCCTGTCACAACTCCTGGCCTTTTCTCCTCTTCTATGGCCCACCAGTGTCTAGTACTACCCTTCAACAAGTATACTGCATGCTTAACTTTGTCTTCTTCAATGATGTTTAGGATTTTGAATGCCTTTTCTAGCTCAGTCAACCACATTTCAGCGTCTGTTGGATCAGAAGTACCTGCATATTCAATCTCCCCAACACGTCTAAGACATTCAAATGTCTTCCTAACACCTTGGGACTCCACATTAGAGGTGGTTTCCCTAGATTGAGGTGTTGGCGCTCTGTCAGCAATATGTGTAATTATGGCCATCATCTGTATAAACATAGACTGAAACTCAGGATTGGCCATCATTATCGGGTCTAGATGAGGCATTGTGGGCTGCTCTAGCCCTTCTTCTGGCACTTTCTCATCATGTTCCTACCTCCCTGCACCTCCTTCTGGCACAACATAGCTACTCTCAACATGTTCTTCATGTCCTTCAGACATATCTGCATAAGCATAAACTATGATAAGATATGTTGGATACATAAGAACAGAGTCAAACCTAATTCCTATGTCCATGTAGACTCAATAAACCTAAAGCTCTGGTACCAACTTAATTGTGACACCTCATCATGCTAAACGAGATTACTCAAAACACAAAACACGATCAACTACTAATTAATCACATAGTCAAAAATGTGGAATAATTAAAACTGATTCCAATAATGTAAATACATTCTAGTACATTTACGAAAGGTCCATCATTCCATTCTCATATGATGTAACAAGTATTTACTTATGGGTCCAAAGACCTCAGTCAAATCATGCATACAAAAGATATTTCACATGTACATGCCATATATTTCCAAACATTGGCATACTACCAAAATCCCGTGTCGATACAAGTATATCATCTAGAAAACACATCACATACCCGGACCTGAGAGTACAGGGACAACACTAGGACTCTACTACTATCATCTACAACTAACCAACCTTCTGAATCTATTTATCACGAGGTTGGTTCTCTTCCACAACACGACCTCGACCTCGTTTCCTGCGACCACCTAAAAAAAATTGCGGTGACCCACGGGTGAGACCCAGTCCCAGTGAGAGATATAAGTCTCTCTAACATATATTTATCATAATATATTAATTAATAGTAAATTCATTGAGCAGTTAGGGTATTGAATAAGAAATATGAACAGATTGAACAGTTTAAGCATACTAAGCAGTTAAGAAAATAAGTTGTAACATCAAGTAGAATTACACAATTTTCATAATTCTGCATCATGTAAGAACTATGTAGTATAAAGATAAGACAAGGGTTAATCAACCAATGTGGTTAATCAACCAATGTGATTTGTATTAAACCCTGACAATTATACTACACAACTAGTATTATATCTTTTATTATTATGCCCTGGGGAGTTCGAGTCATACCACTCAAAGTCCAACTGACCACTACGAAGTGCAATTCAGTTCCGTATAAGATCTAGGAGTGTTGGTATCCTAAGATCTCTTCCCCTCAGTCAGTACAAGTAAACTGTAGTAGCATACCAGTCAAACTACCAACAGTAACATATAGTCAACTAATAACAACTAGTCTGTACTTGGTACAAGTTACGACACTAGACAACAGGGTATATAAAACCCTCTAATCCGAGGTACAACCACACCTGTCTTCAATCACATCAAATGTTAGAGGCATGACCATAGCCATCCTCCATAACCTGCAATTGTGGATGACAAGGATATATACTCAACTTGCCACCCCCACATACTCAATAGTATGTGCTTTGAGTTTCCCTTGGGAATACTCGTTTCACCATATAGTAAGTTTTGACACTGAAGATGGCTCTACGGTACATGGCTCTACATGATTAAGGTTACACTTGATTAATTACTTCCAATTGAATGCATTAATGATTTATCATTCAAGTGGATATTCAAAACCTAATTCTTTTCTAACAAGAGTATATGTATAACAACTTCAAATGATATAAAACATTTGAGATATAAATCTTAATCACATTACCACATTCTATCATTCATTGCAAATTAATGGACCACACTTATCATCTTACTATTACAAGATACCAATATCTTATCACAAGTTCTAGGGTTTTAACCCTTATTGGAAGATGAAGAGGATTTCACCTCAATCATGGCTTCAAACATGCCCAAAGGTCATTAAGACCATCACATTATTCATAGTAAGGTTATCATCATCATTCCATGCCTTAAACAAGGCTCAAAATATCATTAGCACATATGTGTCCATAGATATTAACATGGCAAGGCACTATGATATTCAAATAGTTCTACATTGTGGTTTCAACACAAGAAGAATGTAATTCATTATAACATTAATCATTCAAGAGGTCTGATTATAACCAATCAATATCATATAATTACATCAAGGTTAGGTATAACAAGCTAAATCATATGGTAGTTACACATCCACTTATTATAGTGATTTATCAAATATAACTATATAATGACAAAGGTAAGACTACCAATTAATGGTATTGAACCATCACAATATCATCACTAGGACCCACAAATAATACCATGTGATTTATTCTAATCCATTGGATGTTAAAGCATCCAATATTATTCATTGGATCAGGTTCATTATTCAAGGTTATCAATTAAAGTATAGGTCTACCCATTAGATCAATTGAACCAAGGAACCATTGGTTCAAGGTTTAGTCAAATCTACAATTACATTCCTAATTCATCAAATATGGTGATGACCTGATCCACCATTAATTGTGATCATTAGGTCACCATTGGTTTCTAGATCAGTAATACATTCAATAAACACCATCAAATTAGCTTAATGAGTTGAATAAGCTTAATTACCATAATTTAATTCTTATAACCCAAATTTAACCTTATGATATGCTTTTAAATCATAAGAAAAGCTTAAGATTCAAATTTGGTCCAATTTGGACACTGTTTGAGCAAGTTATGCAATTTTCTGTACATTTTGGACGTTTCTACAATTTAACAAATTGAGGGACTTTCTTTGCAATTTGTCACATACATTATGTTCCTTATATGTTATATTATAATTATTGAGATTTTTGAGCCATGGGGATCCTAGGTGAGCCATGGTTTGAAGGTGTTTTCATCAAGTGTATTTTAGGGTTTACCCCTTCATGGATGAGCTACTTTTAGTAGCCATCAACTAATGAATTATGTGATTGGCTGGGAATTTTGACAAAGGAAAGATAAGAAGCTTAATAGGGGTGGTGGGGGATCTTCTTGTGTGTGTGTTTGTATATTTTTAATATTTTAAGGCCATAAACACATGGAGAAGCTACTTTTACACCTCATGCT
Organism: Alisma plantago-aquatica; assembly: GCA_963693085.1. Taxonomy (NCBI): domain Eukaryota; kingdom Viridiplantae; phylum Streptophyta; class Magnoliopsida; order Alismatales; family Alismataceae; genus Alisma; species Alisma plantago-aquatica. The sequence goes on from OY856409.1 coordinate 1,573,136,703, forward strand.
TGCTTCTATCCTTATCCATGGGCTATATTTACCTCTTCCTTGCCCAAATATGAATCTATGATTGCTTTATCTTTCCTCTAACCTAGAGCAACTAATCCACTCTATTTTTCTGTGGAACCAACCGCTCTAAGGTAGAAGACAACCCCTTTTTGGAGAAGAAGGTCTCCTAGGGCTCCATCTAGCCCTACCTAGGGTTTCCAAGGTCATCTTCTACGGAATTCGACCAACACAAGTTGTTTTATTCCTTCCTTCTTCGTTTTTCTTTCCCTTCTCCTTCCTTAGACCTTCCTCCAGGTCATAACCCTGCTGTTCCATGGTGAAAGTGGCTCTACAACTCAAACATCGACCCTTCTTGTTTCTTTTTCTAGGATTTTGCTTCTTTGTTGAGAGAAGTACCTATTTGGCCAAGTTCAGATCTGAATCCAAGGTCTTCTTGCCCTATTTTCTCGAGATTATTTCTGTTTGGGATCTGAAGTACTCTATAGAGGTGAGTTATATAACATTCTTCACTTATATTGCTTACTAGAAGCTTGTTAGTTCATGTTTATGCCTTAATGTGTTGATTTAAGCATAGAGAAACCATGCTTGTTTAGAATTACAAATTTTTGTGGTGTTCCCTATTTTGTTCTAGTTCTATATGAACTTGTAAACATGTGTATGACCTTTATAAGGTGTAACATGATCTGTTACAGGTTGATATCATCAACCTATGGTGCTAAGCACAAAATAGTTGATGGTTCAAATTAGGGTTTTCAAGCTATTTCATTCCCTATCACACCACCGATGGTCATATCATTCAGTAGCCAATGGTGTTGCTATTTTGGCAACTGATGTTCATGATCAAGGGTGTCAAATTTATGGTTACAACCTATGGTCACCCCCTTAGTTCATGTTTTGACTCAATTAGATGTTTAATTATCATCCACTAAGTATTCTAATGAGCTATGGGCATTATGAATTCATGGTCATGCCTTTCGGATTGAAAAATGGCCCTCTTCCTTCATGGACTTGATGAACTGAGTTTTCCACCCATACCTTAAAAGCTTTTGGTGGTGTTTATCGACAATGTTTTAGTTTATTCTGAGACATTAGAACAACATCACTAGCATCTATCGATTGTACTCAACACACTGCGAGAAAATCAACTCTATGAAAAATTCTCAAAGTGTGAGTTTTGGATAAAGGAAGTGATGTTTATAGGTCATGTGATTTTTGCCAGACATATAGTTTTTGATCCTACAAAGGTATAAGTTGTGACCAAGTGGAAAGCTCTAAATAATCCCTCAGAGATCTATAGTTTCCTCAGCTTAGCAGGTTACTATCGAAGGTTTATCAAGAGCTTCTCTGAGTTGGCCTTGCCTTTAACCAAGCTAACGTGAAAGGAGGTCAAGTTCTCCTAGACACCAAAATGTGAGAAAAGTTTCCAAAATCTGAAGGAGTGTTTGACTTCTACTCCCATTCTTGCCTTTCCTGTTGAAGGCATACCCTATGTCATCTACACTGATGCTTCTAAACAAGGCTTAGGGTGTGTTTTGATGCAAGACGGAAAGGTGATCGCCTATGCTTCTCACCAATTGAAACCAAATGAAGTTAATTGGCCTATACATGATTTAGCGATTGTTGTCATCATTCATGCTCTGAAAATCTGGCGACACTATCTCTATGGTGTGAAGTTTGAAGTTTTCTCTGACCATAAAAGCTTGAGGTACCTATTGACACAGAAGGATCTAAATCTACGATAGTGAAGGTGGATGGAATATCTCAAAGATTATGACTTCAACATCACCTATCATCCCAGTAAAGCAAACATCATAGCTGATGCTTTAAGTCGCATGAAGGATGATGTTTGTGCTTCTCTGAGATGTTTAGTGTGGGAAAATCTTAAATATGTGATTAGTTGGCGACCTCAACCTGTCGATTCAGTGGACGAAGACAAGTTGTGTGTCCATATGGCTAGTTTAACTATTACACTGACTTGGATCTTAGAAGTCATTGATGCATAGTTGGAAAGTTCTGAGATGGAAGAGATGAAGTCCTTGACCAAGAAACCACAATTGGACTTCTCTATCGGAGTGGATGGTGTTGTCCGCTTCAGACAAAGGTTGTAGATTCCTGATGTGGGTGATCTAAGACAGAAGGTGTTGAGTGAATCGCATGGGTCCAAGTACACTATTCATCCTAGTACAGTATAACTGTACAAGGACTTACAATAAAGCATCTGGTGGAAGAACATGAAGAATGATATAGCTCTGTTCGTCACGAAGTGCTTGACATGTCAGCAAGTCAAGATCGAACATCAATGAACTGGTGGTTTTCTTCACCCTCTTGAAATTCTGGAATGGAAGTGGGAGAAGATCACAATAGACTTCATTACTGGTTTCTCCAAGTCCAAGAAAGGTTATGATGTTGTTTGGGTGGTTATTGATCATCTTACAAAATCTGCCCATTTCTTGCCTTTCAAAACCAATTACAAAGTTGTAGATATTGCTCAGTTGTACGTTGAGTGGATTGTACTCCTGCATGGAGTACCTGAGGTGATAGTTTCTGATCGTAACCCAAGGTTTACTTCTCATTTATGGGGTCAGATTCAGGAGGAGATGGGTAATGACTTGCATTTCAGTACTGCTTACCACCCACAGACTGATTGTCAATCTGAGAGAGCAGTTCAGATTCTAGAGGACTTGCTTCATGCTTGTGTGATGGATTGGGGTGGTGTATGGGATCGGTATCTTCCATTAGCTGAGTTTGCTTACAATAATAGCTACCAAACTAGTATTGGTATGCCACCTTTTGAAACTCTCTATGGTAGACCATGTCGTTCACCTTTGCATTGGGAGGATGTCGGTGAACGTTCTCTAGTGAAGACCGATGACATGCAAATGATGAAAGAAAAGGTACAGTTGATAAAGAAATGCATGAAAGCTTCTTAAGACCGACAGAAGATGTATGTTGACAAGAAAAGGTTCGATGTTAACTTTCTAGTGGGTGACTATGCATTTCTGAAGATCAAGCCTATCTATTCTATTGCTAGATCTAAAGTTAAAGGCAAGTTGAGTCCCCGCTATGTTGGACCATTTGAAATATTAGATAAGGTTGGAGACTATGCATACCGCTTAGCTTTACCTCCTTCCTATGATAAGATTCATAATGTGTTCCATGTCTCTGTGCTGAAGAAGTATGTAAAGGACTCTTCTCATGTGCTTACTGTTGAGCCTTTGGAGATACATGAGAATATAACCTATGAAGAGCTACCTATGAAGATCCTTGACTCTCAAGTAAAGCAGTTGAAGAACAAATAGATTGAGCTGGTAAAAGTTTTGTGGAAATAGCATGGTCTGGAAGAAACCACTTGGGAGTTGAGAGATGAAATGTTACATACTCACCCTTCTCTGTTTGCTTGAGATTTTGAGGATGAAATCCTTTTAAAGGGGTGGAGTGTTGTATCATAATGAATCTTAGATATAATATCCATGTAAAATTTTTTCCCAAGTTTCCCTTTCATTTTTTTCCTTTATGTCGTTCATGTTTAATTAGTGGAAATATAGTGGTTTAGTGAACATCTATTCACTAATTGTACCAATATAAGGGTTTATGCACAAATACCTCAATGAAATCTTAATTACCATAATTAAGTTCTCTAAACCTTAATATAACTTTTAGATATTATTTGAAAACATAAAATGAGACTAAGTTTCAAATTTGGTTCAATTTGGATGTTGTTTGTGCAAGTTATGTAATTTGAGGTACATTCTAGACTTTTATGCTATTTACCCAATTGGGAGGTTTTTTTGCAAATTATCACCTGAATTTTAATCCTTATATATTCCCTTACCATTCTCTAGATTTTGAACCATGGGGAACCTGGTTTCACCTTTGTTTGAAGGTGTTTCTCTCCAAGGGCATTATAGGGATTGCCTCTTTATAAATGAGCTTATCTTTAAAAGCTATCAACCAATGGGGTTATTTCTTTGATTGGAGGATGGCGAGGATGTCTTAGAAGCCTACATGGGCTTTTAGGACCGACCTTGGATATACAATAAGTCTCTATGATCTATCCTCTTGCATGGCCATGAAGCCTTAGCCTAAGGACACATGGAAAGTCCCATATACACCTCATGCTTGCCCCCTTCTTTATAAAGCAATGCCTACCCCTTACCACCTCCCAATCCAAGAAGTAATCATTTCATTCTCTTTCCCCCAGCTTATATCATCATCATTTCTAAGTTTGTCCATGAAGTTGTTGTCCCAAGGTAAAATAAGGTGCCTACCTTGGTGAAGAAGGCTCGTAGGGTTCCAAATTCCTCTATTTAGGATTTCTTAAGCTCCTTCTTGGTGATTTTGACAAAAACTAGTAAGTATCCTCCTTTCCTTCCCTATTTTCATGCTGTTAGTATTCCTCCCACCTTCTTCCAGGTTAGAACCATGACCTTCCATGGTAAAACTCCACCTAGAACCCTAAAACACCGCATCTCCATTCTCTTTTGCTAGGGTTTGCGCCTCTAAAGTGGAGAAGGTGATCTTTGCTCAAGAAAGGAGCTTGGCTTGGAGCAACCAGACCTTCTAATCTCAAGATCCTTTCTGTTCGTACCTTCTTACCTTCCTAGAGGCAAGTTTTGTTAACCCACTTCATATATTTCTTACGACATGCATAAAACTCATGCTTTTATGTTTAAAATCGATGATTTCCATCTCCTTTTACCATGTTCTTCTAGGGTTTTGGTTCCTTGCTATTTTACCTTCTCTAGAATCTCCAGTTTGGTTACCTATGCAACTTCAAACTTGTTCTTGGGTCAAATGGTGTTTTCTCCCTCTCCCTCTCTCTTCACTTATCTCGATCGGTTTGATGATGTGGCAATTTCCTATTGGTCAGTATTGAAAATTTCATATCTTCTAATCCACTTATCCAAATTTGACAAATAAATATGTTTTGGAATTGGAAAATTAATATCTATCTAATAAAAATATTTTCAAGGTCTGTTTTCATGGTTTGACGAAGGGTGGTTTTTGTAAAATGAACTTGATGCATAAAATCCATAAAAATTACATCTTAATCATATAACTCCAAAATTAATATAAAAATATGTTTTCTTCATTAGGAGAACCTAACAAGTTCATTGGTTATATTTTCAAAATATAAATCTGAGTTTTGCTAAAAAGTTCTAAAATTAGGGTTTCTATACATTAATGTGCACTATGTAATCTAATACATGTTAATACATTATAGGCAAAGTGGAACTTGGACTCAATTAAAGTGGTGGAAGTAAGTAATTGATATCAGTAAGAGAGATGTGTGCATTCCTTACACCCTATTTTGGGATAATTGCAGTCAAATCCTATATTTCCCTATTGAGGCTTAAATGAACTCGAAATCTTCTATTCTTGAATCCTAATGTTGTTCATGCCTCAAATCAAATTATAATATCTTCTTATTTGGGTCTTATACCCCATTGCCATTCTTATTGAATATTATGACTACTCTTTCCATGACTACTTTTCTAGCATGTATATTTATATTCTATTTAATTTAAAGTAGCGGCACTTATGTACAACCACCCACAGAGGGCATGTATTTAATCGCCCTGGGGAATGTTTTTATTCTCCCCTATATAATTGTGTAGGTGACTGAGAATGTCTTATTCTCCCCTCACCTATAGGTTAGAGGTCTGGTAGGTGCCTCAACCCTACTTACCTACTTAGTTAGGTAGACATAATTATCTTGCATGCAAATCCTTTTTAATATAATTTTTAATGGCAAGTTTCTTTTGAATATAGCCTCATACTCTTGTTATCTTCATATTATGATGAACCCTAGATTTTTCTTATTTTATTTACTTATCTTGCTATCCTAGACTAGATTTGTGACACATACCTTATTTTCTTTCCCCTTTTGTTGGTTGCTTTCCCAACCACCCATTTGTTGGTGCTGAGCAAGGAGAAGGACAAATTTGAAGGAAGTCATCTCAGGATTAGATCTCAAGTTATCTGAAAGGATGTCTAGGTTTCTATAGCTAGATCCTTTTATCTTATCTTTTTCTTTTGGGAACAATCATGTAATGAACAAAAAAAGCCATGTAATAGGCTTAGTAATTTTATTTCCGCTGCTATTGACATTTTATAATGTATCTGGTGCAAGCTTATTTACTTGGAATAGTATACATGCATCCCTCAATATCTTTTGTCTTTTTAAAAAGATGGATGTTTTGTACTTCCTTTAAATTTTAGTAAGGATGTTATCTCACCTATTTACATATTTGGAGTAGGAGTATAAGGCTTAAGATATCCTTGGAAGTGATATATAGGTTGCACTTGCATGGGGGGTGGACTATAGAAAACTTGTGAAGAAGGCATTGGTCCACTTGCTTCATTGAAACTCAAGATGGGTTTGAAGACAATTTTTCTTCTTGGAGAGAAATTATGGAAGATAGTTGCTCTATCCTCTCCTCAAGCCTTGTCACATTCATTTGTATGTCATCAAAGATCTTCAACCTAGAGAGAACCTCTTCCTCAAACCTTGAGTTGTATCTTGGACTTTGTGGTTCTTGGTATCTATAGGAGTGAGGCGTCTTCTTTTTTTCACCATAGAACTCAATAGAATTGACTGAGTGGCAATGAACATTTGTCACTTGGTTATTCATGAATCTCACCATGTCACCAAGAATCTTCATCACTTGCGGGCTTTATTCATTATGATTCAGAGATGCCATATCAAAGGCATAGCCACCGTCATTTATCATGCTTGAAGCTCAGATTCTTGAACCTTCTGCCAACTGCTCATACAAGGGCCATATCTCCTTGGGTGGCCTAGCCATGAAAACTCCTCTACAAGAGAAATCTACTGAGGTTTGTCTCTTTGGAGATAGAACGGAATAAAAGGACTGAACTAGCTGCCACAAAGGGATCTCATGGTGTGGGCACTCTCTCAACATCTTCTTAAATCTCTCCCAAGCATTGTGAAATGATTCATTGCCTAATTGACTGAAACTTGTTATGGTACACCACATTTGTGTTAACCTTGCTATAGAGTAGAATGCCTTAAGAATGCATTCTTCATCACTTCCCAACCCATGATGTCTCTCCTTGAGTCATACCAATATTTGGCTTTGTCTTTGAGGAAGAATGAGAATAAGGTCAACCAGATTGTGTCATCACTAGTCGTCGACATCCTGAAGGTGGAGCATACTTTAAGAAAGGAGTCCAAGTACTTGTAGGGGTTATCATTCTCTGAGCTGTAGAAGATGGGAAGGAGCTCAAGAAGACCTGGAGGGATGGGGAATTGCTCCCTTGACATTTGATCAACTATGCTAGTAATTGGTGATTTGTAGTTGCTAGGCATGAAGTAATCTGGAAGTGGCTTGTGAGGTACATTTCAGTTTTCCATCTTGTCTTCCCTATGTGTCTTGTCACATGTACAAGGAACAACCAAACAAAAGAGAACAAGTTACTGAACCAATATGTGCAAAGAATACATAGAATAAAGAATAAATAATAGCAATGATGGGGGAAGTAGGAAAAGTCAAAGCAAACTAACTAGCTAGGTCGAGCTCCTTTCTCCCCGACAACGGTGCCAGAAAGCTTGGTGTGTTTCTATTAATGGTGTTACACAATACTCAATTGAGATTTGAATAGATACAACTCCACGAACAGACACACACGGTGGATTCACTTTCAAAATTTATAAGGACCTACACAAACAACCTACTTCTACTAAAATGCTAACCCGCAAGCACAGGGTTGTGTTGTAGTATAGGAGGATGGCAAGTATAAGGTTGATCCACTAGGAGAAAAGGGGGCACTAGAGCTAGGTTAGTTTTTGGCTAGACTCCTACGGAGTCTAGGGTTAAGGGTTTGAAGGTTGTTTTGATTGATTACACTAAGTTGAGCAAGAAAGCAAGTAAAGTAAAGCAAGCAAGAACAAAACCTAAATTAACCCTAGATAGTTAATTCTAATGAGCAGGAAAAGACAAGGTAATGCAATAAAAGAGCAAACTACACTAAGGCAAGTGAGAAGAGAATTAAACTACACTAGACTAGAAAATAGGGAAAAAGAGCAATTAAAGACCTAAACTAGCATGAACAAAGCAAGAACAAGGCCAAAATCTAACTAAGAAAGTAAAGAGCTAACTGAGCTAACACTATCTAAGAAAGAATACAATTAGGGTTTTAAAGCAATTAAGGGAAATGTGGGCTGCTCAAGGGATGCAATTATAAATTAAGTTGAGGGATGACATATGAACATAATGATTTCATTTAGATTATCAAACCTAACAACAAACTAGAGTCTGATGAATTATCCTAAACTACTAACTAGCCATGGATATGCTAGGTTGTGTATAGGGGAACTAGTCCCTAACACTCCCTACTACCCTTATGAGGATCAATTGGGTTACGGTTTAGCTGTAACTCAATTAGAGTCTAAATAAGTTTAGGTTTCTAGGTTAGATGATCTTAGGGTGATTAGGGGGTTGAGGTTAGTAATGGGAGTGGAAGTGAGGCTTTAGGCCTCCCATCACCCACATTCTATCCTTGAGAAAGCTCCATGGTAAGAACACCAAATTCATATAAAATAGATACTTAGATCTCTCAACTAGGGTTAGGAGAATTGATTAGAATGTAGGAAGATGGGTGGCTAGCTAGGGATCTAAGAATTGGACCTAGGAACAAGTCCCAAAATTCACACATATAAGCAATTTCCCTAAATTCCTATGTGATTTCAAGCACAACCCAACAGGAAATTCATGGAGAGTGAGATAGAAACAGAACCTAATCATTATCAAATGAAATTACAATCTTTACATATCATTTCCCTCCAACATGGTATCAAAGTAACATGTTTCACCCCAAACAGCCCACCCAAGGGGCCTAGCTACTCATAGCAATGCAAAATACAAAAAGAAAGGAGAAAGAGGTAGAAGAAGTCATGGAGCTCAGTGTAGATGAAGAATTCCTCCACTTCAACTGATTCATGATGTCCTCTCCTCTCTCTAAGGTGCAGTGGCATGGGATGATGGTGGAATAGGGACAAAACACTAGGAAACTAGGGTTTTGGGGTGGAAGTGGTGAAATGGAGTGGAATGAAGGTGGGAATGGAGTGGAATGGGTGGAATGCTAAAATGGGGAGCTAATAGGTGGTAGAAGGTAGATAACCTCATGCTAGAGCTTCCACCTAGGTATATATAGGTGTAGGGGAAGTAATAGGTCAAGTGGGGGTAAAGTGGGAAATGTAGTGTAAAAGTAGCTAGGTTTTTGTGAGCAGCTCAGGCGTGGTGAGGAGGGGTGAGAATGATCATGGTGGATGCCAACACCTGAGGTGAGAAATGGGGAAAAATCACAGGAACTTTTTTGGTTTTGAATTGGAAGTGGCACGGTCGTGGTTGTTACCAGGGTCGTGGTGGTGCAAGGGTAGCACGGGTGTGGTGGTCACCACATCCATGGTGGCTTGGATTTCTTTGCTCATTCTTGGCTCCATGGTCATTCTGCTCTAAAGATCACACGGTCGTGCAATGTGGCACAGTCGTTCTGTAGTCAATCCACCATGGCCATTCTTAGTGGCACGGCGGTGGTGATTTCTTCTTTGCACGAAGGTGACTCCATTGATTTGCAACTATGCTAGCATGACCGTTCTATGGTACCACAGCCGTGTTGGCCTCTAGATCAGTTCTTGGACTTGTTTCTTTGGGTTTTCTTAGACATCTTTGCTTCAATGGAGCTTTGGCCACTAGGGGTAGGTTAAGGGAGCATCAGACTTCACTTTAGGCCTCTCTAAGGGTAGAGAAATCCTAGGATCACTCCTTCTCTCTCTCTTCCATCATGCGTGATCCAAATACCTAAAAAACATGCAAATAATGTCCATAAGTACATTTTATACAAATATGTATATTGAGGGAAATAACATGTAATCTAATTGGTATAGATGTGATTTAAATGTAATATGACACAAAATAAAGCCCTAAAATAGGGCTGAATCAGTTGTTACAAGACTATATGTCACTATTTTGTAGTTTGACTAAAATGTCACTGTGGTGCAGACTCATACTGACTAAGAGTGGAGAAGATCTTGGAATATGGCTCTTCCTAGACCTTATATGGAACTGATTTCAACTTCACAATGGTTAGTTGGATTTGGGTGGTACGACTCAAATCCTCAGGGCAATAATAAAAGAGGTAACACAGTTGTGTAGCATATTTATTTAGGGTTATACACAGTGCTTCACATTTGATGATAACCTTTGATTGCCATTTTCAGATATATATGATGTGTAGTGAAATAATAGAAGTAGCCATGCTTACAAAGTGAGACATACTGCCATTGTTGGTTATGTTTATAATAATAGCCATATCATGTTGTTAGCTATGCTTATGTTGCTAACCTTGCCTTTGTATTTAGATATGAATAATTGCTAGCTATGCCTCTATAAATAGATATGTTTAAACTACTAATTATGCTTATTCAAATAGTTGTATTTATATCGATAGTTCTACTTGAGTCGTAGATTGTCTTAATTTGTTAGGCATGCTAATACTATTAGCTATGTTTATGTTATTAGACTTGTTCATGATATTCTAGATGTTCATGTTGCAAGACTTGTTCATGATGTTAAAGATGCTTATGCTACTAGGCTATTTATATTGTTAGCAAGGTATATGATGATAGTCAGGCTACTGATGCTAGTTATTATCTACTCCTTTTTGTATATATTTGAGCATATCCATTGCTATGTCAATCTGTTAGACATGCTTAATCGACTTAAACTATTTAATCACTTAAACTAATGTAATCAATAAGCATTGTTAGAGGTTATATATCTTGTTGGGACATGGGTCTGACCTTGGGGGTCACCACATATTTTTAGGTGATCGTCAGTAGCGGTAGCGGACCCATAGCAATGAGAACAAAGTGTGGTGGTGGACCTTTGAGAAGGTGGTTAGATGTCTAATGTGTCATATAATCGTCCTTGTACTCTCAGGTCTGGGTGGAAAAGTTTGTATGTGATGTTTTGATTGAATAGATCTTTTGGTAGCATGTTGATACTTGTATAAGTGGATAATGTTCCTTTGTAAGTTTATTTTGTAGCTATGGCTACAAAATAGTTGTAAAAGATATTTGGCATTATATGAAATAAAGAAAGATCTTGGGCTCTTATGTAAATGTTTTTGAGCATTTTGGTAATGTTGAAATTTGTTTTAATTTATCCTCTTTTTTGGATTTATGCTTAGTTAGTCAGTAATCTTGTTTTGTATTTTGAGTAATCTCATTTAGTATAATTGATTCTCACAACTGAAGCATGTTTTTAACAAACAAGCCTAGCACCCAAAACATATAATACTTACATATATCATCCTTCGATCACATAAGGGTTTGAGATAATAACATATTTAATCATAAGACCATTATATAGTATTGTTTCATCAAGCTATCAACCTACTGATTTTATGATTTTATAGCAATCTTATGATTGTACATCTTTATGTCATTCAACCTCAATTTTTATCTTGATTATATTCATACATCCTTGATAATAGTCTAACCTAGATCATATTAGGGTTTTGTATCCTCATCTTTCTTTATATTCACTTCAATTCTTCATTATTATCCACATCCTTTCACCCATAAAAGATCTATAAGTAGCTTGTATAATCTCCACATTATATTATGATTATTTATATTAACTCAAACATAACACACATTGGTTGGTCTAAGATTACCTTAGGTTCCACATGTCTCGTCTATTATCCTACTATACAAGAAAGCCCACTGAAGGGGCTAAGTACGATGTCTTTCCATGATATTTTAGAATTACAAATTGATCCCTATGTTTGTAAATCACACATTCTCTTTACTTTTAAAAATTATATACTATATAAGAAGACTCATCTTACTATATGAGAGAGCCCACGGAGGGGGCTAAGTGCAAGTGTAATTTTTAATGATATTTTGGAATTACAAACAGGTCCCTATATGTGTCAGCAACGTTGTTGTTTTACTTTTAAAAATTATATACTATATAAGAAGATTCATCCATACTACATAATAGAGTTTCCATATGGGGATAAGAGAAATTTATTTCATGATATTTTGAAACTATGAATTGGTCCCTATATTTGTAAACCATACTTTTGTGTTTATTTTTAGAATATCATATACAGTATAAGAAGACTTATGTATACTATATCAGAGAATCTGCGGAGGGGTCCTATAAAATTTATTTTCATGATATTTTGGAATTATAAATTAGTTCATATATGTGTAAATCGCATTTTTGTCTTTATTTTTAAAAATAATATACTATATATATGAGAAGAGTCATCGATACTATAAAAGAGAGCCCATAGAGGGGCTAAGTGCAATTTATTTTCATGATATTTTGGAATTACAAATTGATCCCTATATTTATAAATCACACTTTTGCCTTTACAATTAAGATTGTATACTATATAAGAAGACTCACTTGTACTACATAAGAAAGTCAGTGGATGGGGCTAGGTGCAATTTATTTTCATGATATATTGGAATTACAAATTGGTCCTTGTATGTGTAAATAACACTTTCGTATAAATGATGCACTACTTAAGAAGACTCATTATCCTACATAAGAGAGCCCTTGGAGGGGCCTAAGTGCAATTTATTTTCATGATATATTGGAATTACAAATTAGTCCTTATATGTGTAAATCACATTTTTGTCTTTATTTTTAAAATATATATGCTATTTAAGAAGACTCATCTATACTATAAAAGACAGCCCACCAGGGGTGGGGGCTAATTGTAATATATTTTGATGGTATTTTGGAATTACAAATTGATCCATGTGTGTCTAAAATTATACTTTTGTCATTACTTTTAAAAATTATACTCTATATAAGAAGGTTTTTCTATACTACATAAGAGAGTCCATGAAGGGGGATAAGTGCATTTTTTCTATTACTTTTTGGTATTACAAACTGATCTATGAGTATTTACCACACTTTTGTCTTTATTTTTATCTTTAATTTGTTCAAGTGATAAATTGATCTTTTATAATTTTATGCTTAACTGCATTATGTATGAAAAGGTGTTGCGGAAGTTTAGACTTTTTTAGAATTAAAAGTTGATTTTTCTTTATTTTAACAAAGCAAATGTACATGGTATGAGTTTATAGCCTAGTATATAAATAAGAGCAATTTTATCATTACCCTACACAGTTAAGTGTGTGGGTCTAGCACGACAACATCCTTCATAGATGCATTGTCCTCCTTACGCTTGTGGGAAGTGTATGAATAGTTTTTTTTTATGTTAGCATAAGTGATTTGTTTGCTATTTCTTATTGATTGGGCACAAATTCGTTATATTTGTAACTCTCATTATTATGCGAGTACTTAATTTTAAGTGAGGGTCTATTTACCCATTTAATTCTCATGTATCTTGGATAGTTAGACTCATATATATTGAAGACCCAGAGCATGTTTACATACTACATGATCTCTATTTAAATGTATCACATTAAAGGACATAATCATAAAATCACTTATGAAACAATGTATTTCGTGTGATGAATAATACATGCTTTGCGTATGCAATATGATGGGAGCTAGGGTCTAAATATGATATTGTTGACGAACTAATTATAACAATTGACGGGTAACCATCATGTGTTGGTGTTCGCCATAAGGAGTCAAATGCTAGAGAGATTTTATGATGTTCCATTAATGAGTAGGAGCTTCATGCAGATTTTGTCACTCATAGGAAAGGCAACTTCAGTTTTGTTGTAAGTAATAGTTCGTTATTATTTATACATATCATTAAATCACCAATAAAAATGTTCTTTACTTAAGTAGATCACAACTCCAACTTGGGTACTTTAACCCAGCCTTCTATATTGAGATTTTCTGAACTTTGCATCGGGTCTGACACATATTGATTTTTATTCAAATAGGTCATCAAAATCAATTTCACTTAGGTCTAGTTTTGTTGGATGTAAAAGCAATCAATAATAGGAACTGCAGAAATAGGAAATTGCAAGCGGTGAGTTAGAATCCGACTGCTATTTTTTTTATTCCAAGTATATCACATCAACAGACTTAGATTGTATCTGTTTGGTTCGTTGATGTTTGTTTGTAGATAAGAAGGCATAGGTATAATGCAGGTGTTGTTCACTTTGCTGCAACAAGCACCTAGGTCAGGTAAATCAGTTAGTTTCCGAGAGAGTACGGGTCCAAAATGCGTGCAGACCCACATTTCTACAATGTTATTAATCGTGGATTTAGTTTGTTTCGGGGGTATGGGTTGAACCACATTCAACCAAATACATAATGTTAGAATTTATATGTGCTTACAACTGGATGAGTTTCACAATCACAGTCCAACCAAACGCCCCAGTAAAGCCTAATGTACAGTTTTCCATGTGATTTTGCTCCGGCTTAAACTGATTATGTTCTTTGGGGATGATGGTGGTGCGATAGAATCCGAATCTGCTTAGGAGCACTACTAGTGAAGGCCCCACGATGTGATGTGTGATTAGTTGAGATCGCACCCATCAACCGAACTTAAAACGAGGGGAGTACGAAACAGACGAAAAGGAAAGGGGTCGGTGGGTGGGTTGATGCTGCTGACATGAAAGGAGTTTTGAGAATCTGATTCTCCTTATCATAATGTCCTTTTTATCACATCCAACATCTTTAGGCAGCGCAGCGCATGGTTGTGGGAAAAGGTTCTACTTGTTCAATCATTTGAATATTTGCTTTCAAAAGATCAAAAATTTCCAGGTTTCTCCATATTCCCCTCTTAACAAAAAAGGTACAGGCTTAATAAGTAACTGATAACATCAAACTGACTCAGAACGTGAGCGCTCCTCCCAATTTTACATGCCTTCGTGTAATCAACGTCGTCTCAAATAATAAGAAAGGGAAAACACATACGTTGCGCGTTCACGTAAGCAAAGCGACTGTGTTTTTAAAAACCCGGGCCCCAGAACTTTATGGTGTCCTCAGCAGGCCCGAAAGCCACAGCCCACGGGACTGATGGGATTCGTCCTGTCACCATTACCATTACTACCACATATACTAACAAGATGTAACGTGTGTGGCCAGGTCCGCGAGGAACCTCACAGAGGGATCCGACGGCGGAAGACCTTTTGTCATGGCGTCACGCCAGCAGCAGCTGCCTACCCCACACGGAAACAGTCCCCGAATCCCCATCCCATCTGTGCTTTCAAAATCACGACTTATGGACACCGCCGCCCACGCGACCTCGGCTTTGAGCGGACACGTCATTGGGAAACATCCCGACCGTTCAAATGAACGTCAACGGGCAGGATTCGCCACTGGAGAACCCCGGCTGCAGAGACCATTCCGGAAAATGCACGTGGGGCGTGACCGACTGTTTCAGATCTTTTTTTTATTATTGTGTTGGGCAACACATGAACACAATGCTGGTTCTGCCGTTCTCTTATTTATTTATATTTGACAAATATAAGATTATCGGTGTGATGTCGACGTGTCCGGTTGTAGTCACCTGAACTCGTGTATTGTGTTTCTTTATTTTTTTGATAAACCATTGTGATAATATATTCATAGACAGCATACAATAGATCCTAGGTGACATATAAAATATAAATAAAAGGGTGATGACACTAGTGGTGTTTTAACTCATCGATCAAGGCTCGTTTACGAGTGGGCCGCAAAATAGTCGGAGTTTGACATAGTAACATCATCAAGAAAATCGGTAAAGACGTTAAGAGGTGGATTTGCAAGGATAGTGGTGGCGTTGGTGTAGTGAGTCCAAATCAGTCTAGTTAGGTGACATCCGGAGAAAAGGTGTTGGTTGGATTCCTCATCGTTATGGCAGAGAGTACATCTGGATGGACCGTGAAAGCCTATGCTTCTCATGGTGATGTTAATGAGATTTTTGTCGTGACTGATCATCCACATCAAAATATGAACCCTAGGTGGGCATTGTGTCTGCCAGATGATGTTATAATCACTAATACGTTGTGAGACCCCTAACCTTACTTAGACGGTTGAACATGCTTAATTATCATAATTGAATTCTTATAACCCTAATATAACCTTGTGATGTGTTTTGGTAATGTGACAAGCTTAAGTTTCAAATTTGGTCCAATTTTATGCAATTTATGCAATTTGATGCACATTTTGGACTTTTTTACAATTTACCCAATTGAGATGTTTTTTTGCAATTTTTCACTTGCATTATGGTCCTTAGATGTTATCTTATCATTCTTGAGCTTGTTGAGCCATTGGGTGCTCAATTGTACCTTAGTTTGGAGGTGTTTTCTTCAAGGATATTTTAGGGTTTAACCCTTTTATGGATGTTAGGGTTTAACTCTTTTATGGATGAGTTACCTTTAGAAGCTATCAACCAATGGTTTATTTGTTTGGTTTGGAAATTCAAACAGTGGTGCCTAAGCATATCTCCATGAACGGTTGGGCAGCTGCTTGTGTATCCTTAATAGTTTAAGACCATGAACACATGGGGAGCTACTTGTACACCTCATGCTTCTTCTCTACCTTATCCTCTAAGCTTTATATACATATCCTTAAGCACTCAAATGAAACTTTTTCTCTCTTCCACTTCCCTCCTATTAATAGCATTGTCCCTCCTCTGTTTGGTCGTGGATCTACTGTCCAAGGAAGGAGAAGGTGTGGATCTTCTTGGTAGAAGCATCTAGGGTTACAATTTGCTTCCTTTAGGGTTTTTAAATATCCTTCTTGGTGATCTTGACTTAAAGAAGTAAGTATCCCCTTATTTCCTCCATTTTATTCTTTGTTCTTGTTCCTCCTACCTTTCTCCATGTCGGAACATTGTTGTTCCATGGTAGAAGTTGCTCTAGAACTCAAGAATCTACCTTTCTTGCTTCTTCTTCTTCTTCTAGGGTTTTGGTTCTTTGTGGAGACAAGTGCCTACTTGGCCGATTCAGATCTGAAACCTTGGTCCCTTACCTTCTTTGCTCAAGTTTCTCACTTCTAAAAGCCTTTTCTTCTCAGTAGAGGCAAATTTTATAATCTTCTTTACTTATATTGATTACTATAAGCTTGTTAGCTCACGTTCTTACTTAAAAATGGTGATTTAAGCCTTAAGAAGTTATGCTTGTTTGTGATTTTGATTTTATGGTGTTTCCTATTTTGTTTCTAGTTCTAGATGAACATGTAATCATGTGCACATTCTTTCTAAGGAAGGAGATGATTTAATTAAGGTTTGTATCACCACCTATGGTGCTAAGCACCCATCAACCGATGGTCCATATTAGGGTTTCTAGGTTGTTTTCTTCTCTAAACACATGACCCGATGGTATGGTCTTCATGACAACTGAAGGTGGTGACCAAGGCTGATGAACGATGGTGTGAACTGATAGTCACACCTTAGGTCAGTGTTAGGCTCTCATGGATTCTTGATGAGCAATGGTTTGATTCTCTAATGATACTATCAATCAATGATGACATTAGCTTAATATTTGATGGTGTTAAATGAATATAGTGTTGATACTATCGACCGATGATGACCTGAGATGTCACAACCAATGGTATATAAGGTCACCACAACTAATGGTGAGTCAAGGCTTTAAATGTAGCTTCAATTAAGCCATAAACCAATGGTTTCTTGGTTCAGTTGATCTAATGGTTAGACTTATACTCCAATGGATGGTTTTGAAATATGAACATGATCCAATGGTTAAGATCTAACACTTCTTCATCTAATAGTTTTTAAATAATAGACTTGATCCAATGGTTGAGATTGGATTCTTTAACATCCAATGGTTTGGATTGAAACCTATAGTATTACATATGATTTCTAATAATTTGAATTTGATGGTTTCCCTCATGTGATCAATTTAAGGAGCTTGATTGTTGACATGATGACTTGATTAAAATATACAACTGATGATGGGTTTTAATCCCACAACCTATGGTGCCCCCTTTATGTTATTAAATAAGGGATGTTTAGGGTTTAATGGTGACTCTTTCTAGGTCACAACTCAATGACTTCATAGGTGGCTTATACAAGGTGTTTACTTATGTAAATAACCAATGGTCTTACCTTTTCTAAACCCAATGGTTCTAGATTATGTTGTGGTATGGTGATATGGGTTGAATGATGTTGGAACCAATGGAGGGTTGCCATTAATAAGGTAGTCTTACCTTTTCCCTCACATGAATAAGAATGGATAATAACCATATTGTGTTGATATGTAACCCTAATGTGATATAGCTTGTTACACTTAATTCTATTGAACTTAGGTGATGGTGATTAACTATGATCAACCCTCCTTAGTGGAATAATAGAACAATGGAGTCCCTCTTATTTTTGTGTAACTCTAGTATACTATAACCTAATGGTTACACCTTGAGTTATGTGTGGATCCATACTTGAGAATGGTATGGAATGTGATGATGATGATGTGCCTTTATGCATGCAAAATTATATGGGGATGCTATGGTTAAGGTTAGTGAATGAATGTTGAACTATAACTTTAATGTAACCTACCTTGCTAAACCTAACCCTAATGTAAGAAGAGAATGGTGGTTAATCATGTTATCCTTTTTAGAATGATTAATATAATGATGGAATGTCCTTCCTAATGATTGATTGAAACTCTAATGTGTTTAATTGGTGGTCATCATAGTTTCACGATCTATGCTTTCTTATGCTAAACTTGTATACGATAAGTATAATGATGGCCAATTATATAGCTTCCTTATATGTTTTTTATAATCAAGGAATGCTCTTAATTGCTAAGGTAGTCCTACAATGTTATCATGTGAACATCTTTTAGTTCTTTGATGCAAATTATGTTGAGCCTATGTATCACATGTGTGGTGATGTTTGTTGAACCTTGTTATAAGGCAAAGAAAGATAATGAGGAACTTGCAGGAAATGATATGATGGCCTTAATGGCCTTTGGGCATGGTTGAGCCCTTAATGAGGTGTAATCCTCTTATGTTGACAAGGGTTGATACCCTGTGATATTGTGCTAAGGATTTATATCCTGTGATAGTATGTATAGTCTCATGAATGGCAATACAATAGTATCATGTGATGATGATTTGATGATAAGTATAATCTCTTTATTGGCAGGTGGATACTGCCATGTGATGTTGATATGAGAAATTATGTCTCATATGATTTATATCTTTTGAAGTTGTTATATAGTAATTTTTTCTAGATATGAATTAGGGTTTGTATGTCCACTTGTTTGATGCAGCCTTAACTCACCCAATTGGAGATAACTAATCAAGTGAAACTCTAATCATGTAGAGCAATGTGCCGTAGAACCATCTTCAGTGTAAAAACTTACTATATGGTGATGCGAGTACTCCTAAGGAAACTCGGAGCGCATACCGGTTGAGTATGTGGGGGTGGCAAGTTGAGGATATATCCTTGTCATCCACAATTGCAGGTTATGGAGGATGACTGTGGTCATGCCTCAGATATTGTGAAATGTGAAAGGCAACAGTATAACTGTAGGTGCCTCTTATAGAATGGCCATGTGTGAGCTTGTTCTCTAGTATCTTGATCTGTACCAAGGGCGGAATAGTTGTTAGAAGCTTGACTATATGTCATTGTAGTGGTAGCATTGACTGATATGTCACTACCTTTTTACTTGTACTGACTGAGGTGTGAGATCTTAGGATATAGACACTCCTAGGTCTTATACGGAACTGAATATCCATTCGCAGTGCTCAATTGGACTTTGAGTGGTATGACTCAAACTCCCCAGGGCATAATAAAAGATGTAAGACAGACGTGTAGCATATTTGTTTAGGGTTATGCACAATGGTTCACATTGGATGATAACCATTGTTTGCTTTCTTTTCACTGAGATCATGTAAAGTACAACAAGAGATGATAGATATGCTTATGTTGTAGTTATTCTCATGTTCTAAACATGCTTATGTTGTCATATTTACTGACACGGATAGTTAAGATGATGTTGCTAGCTATGTTTAATATTGCTAGCCATGCCTATGTAATTAGAAATGCTTAAACTACTAATCATGCCTATCCAGTTAATTGTGATATGATGTTAGTTCTACTTATGATATAAATTTGTTCCCTTTATTTGACATGCCAATATTAATAGCCATGTTATGTTATTAGACATATTCATGATATTAGGGATGCTTATGCTACTAGATTGCTTGTGATGTTAGCAAGGCATATGATGATAGTCGGATTAATGATGATGATTGTTATTAGATGAGATTTGATAAAATTTGAGTAGATATCTATCCAGAGAAATGGATTTACCTATTACATGTATATAAATTGATAACCATACTTGTCGCTAAGCTTATTTTCTTAATCTATTTAGCATACTTGAACTGTTCAATCTATTCAATTGATTATTAAATACTCCAACTTCTTCGTTATCTACTGTTTAATCTGATGCAATCAATATCTATTGGAGACAGTTATATCTCTTACTGGTATTGGATCTCACCTCATGGTTCACTACATCTTTTTAAGTGATCAGCAATAACGACAGCAGAACCATGGTAGCAAGGGAAACTGAGGTGATGAAGCCTAGAAATGGTAGTGTAGTGTCTAGTGTGTTCTAGAGTCATCCTTGTATTCTCAGGTCCGGGCGAGAAAGTTTGTATATGATGTTTCTATTGAATCAAGATTTTGATAGCATGTCGATGCTTATATATGTGGAATATGTGGATAGTGTTCCTTTGTAAAGTTTATGTTGTAGCTAAGGCTATAGAGCAGTGATAAAGGATATTAGCATTATATGAAATAAAGCAAGTTGTTGGGCCTTTATGTAAAATTTTTTGAGAAATTGGGACATGTTGAAATCGGTTTTAATTTACCGTATTTTATAGGTTTGTGGTTAATTCATGAGTAATCATGTTTTGTGTTTTGAGTAATCTCATTTAGTGTAACGGGTTCTCACATGTGTCCTCTGAAAGAGAAAAACATATATGCATGTTTGGTTGTGTAGTGTTTACCCCATCACCAAGTGACTTGGTTAGATGTGTTGCTTTCTAATTGCACCAAGATGTTCTGATAAATAATTTGCCCAATCTAGTTCAACAAGAACGTTTTGAAGAAGTTGTTTCTATGTGTGACTAACTTATGAGTGCCTGACAATTATTCTATTTGATAATGGAGTTTGGGAGTGTAAATGAAGGTAGTTGGAGAATGGTGAGTCTATGTCCATGGAACTATTGATCACCTTAAAAACATTGTTGGTCCACTAATGTGGTGGGACGTGAATGGTACTGGATATAATGTGGAGAGTTCAGGCTAAACATTTCATCATTAGGGATGTTGTTTGGAAGGCTCTAAAGGACCACGATGGATGATGTTTGAGGTGCTTATCTGTGATCATGTTGATCCATAGTTTATCATCTCTCTTTCAAATGGATGATGTGATCTTGTGAATAAGATAAAGGCTTTGAATTTTGAGGTTGATGATACCCTATTTGCCTTCCTCCTTAGGATTGCAAATAATTTCCCAATTAATCAAATGAAGTTTTTTTCCTATGGTGTTCCCAAAGAAATTTATGACATATTTTTTTCGATTGCATGGATGATCATGGTCGGTAAGGGGAAGCATGCAAGATGGTATATGAAAATGGGCGTGAGAGATGAGCTGAGTAGTGTAAGTCTACCGGTAATGGATAGGAAATTATTGCGACAACCCGATGTCATAATAGTGAGATTATTCAAAACCAAAGCACATGATTAACAAATAGCATCCACATTACCACAAAACATGGTAAATTAAAACCGATATGATATAACTATATCAAGTGAAAACATTTACGTCGAGGTTCATAACATGTCACCACATATATCACACATCATACCATAAAGGTATTACATCTCAATGGCCATCTTGCAACAAACCTATTACAAAAAATATCTTGTTCACATATACAAGCCATACATGTACAATCAAGGCCTACTGCCAAAACCTTATATTGATGTACAACATCTACAAAACACCCCTTCTAGAATCTAAGTGTAACATCCCAGACTTGGGTTTAGGGATAACCCTGTTTGTTTGTCTTAAATAAGTTTCTTAGGACCTCAATATAATCCTCTAAAGTGTTTTTTTATCATGTGACAAACTTATGTTACAAGTTTGGTCATGTTTGAATAATGTTTGAGCAATGTTCTCTTATTTTGGACCAAAATGCAATTTACCCAAGATGAGGGGTTATATTGTAATATGTCACATGTTGAATGTGTCTTAAGTGTTTTAGCATCATAAGATAGAGAATGATTCTAGTTAGTGGCTTGTGTAAAACCTAAATTCCAAGTTTGAGCTTGTTTGAATAATGTTAGTGTCTTGTGTACCAATTTGGGTACAAATTGTAATTTACCCAAAATATAGGGTTGACATGCAAATTATCACATATAGAATGTCCCTACTCCCTCTATGTATCCTTTAGAGGAGAGATAAATAAGGAGACACCATGTTTGGATCATATTTGAGTGATGGTACTCTTGGTGATGAAAAGACCAAGAGATGATGTATAGTTGAAGCCCTTACTTGAGCTGTATCGAGTTGTAGACTTGATATGGGAGTGCCTATCGGCCAAGGATCCATAGAGTAGATCCCATATCGGTTTGTGAACTCTTGGAAAAGTCCATGACGGCCTAAGCACCTCAAGAAGGTGATCCATGACGAGATAGATGCTCCTTGCAAAAAGTTGTGTCGGTTTGCATATTTGTGAGATAAAGATGAGATATCTTATCCAACAAGATAAGGGATGGCCGAAATATCATCTCTAGATTATCCTCAAGACTTATGCATGTCAAGATATACATGTGTGCATGCATGTACACATGTCAACCATGCATGTCCATGTGTCACCTAGTAGTATATGGTGATGACACATCTTATACACTCTCTCTCATGAACTGCAAGTATATATACCTCCTCTTTCACCTACTAATGAAAGTTTACGAACCCCACAACTCTCTTTCTTTGAGATATCATGCATACCCTCTTAGATATCATGCATAGTATCTTAAGGAGCAAGGGGATCTCGAGCGCCAAGATTAAGGTTAGTTCATGGTCATCTTCAATATTGGTTGAAGTATGATTCTCGGGTTATAGTTAAACCTTTCTTTTCTTCCTCACCAAGTTCTTAACTATGGTGATTCCTTGTATATAGAGGAGTTGTGAACGAGCCTTAGACTTTTTATAATCTCATATTCAACCTTAGGAATATGAATCTTTGTATCTTGGAGCTTTGAAGTTGTTCTTGAGGCGGGTTATATAACTTGAACCCAATTTTGGTATTATTCACCTTCAATTTTGTTATACTTGTTGATCTACTGTCAATTATGAACTCTCTTGCATAATTGATGAATCCATGAGTTATATTAATGACATAGGATTGTTGTCCATGAACTATAATAGTAAGAATAAGAATCTAGAGGTTGATGATGATGACATCATCAAGGTCCAACCCCATATTGGGTTGAAGCACATCTAACCCGATATGATGGAGTGAACACATCATTCACACGATATGGTAATGAGTATGTACCTATTGCACGTTATGATGACGAAGTTCACACCTTGTGCGTGATATGAGGTCAAGTATACACCCTATTCATGACATGGTGCCAAACATAAACTCCAACCCGATATAACAAACCCTAGGTGATCAGTAACCCGACATGTTGATATGAACACACCACAAACATGATATAGTGAGAAGTGTATACCTCATGGACGATATGAGTAATACATATACACACCTTGAGCATGATAGGGGGTGAATTATTCACCTTATACATGATAAGGTGTTAGGTTTATACTCTAAACCGATATGGGTTGAAACCCTAGATGGTGATATGAAACCCGACATATCTTGAAACCCCACACCCCTATCATTTGGTATACTAAGTTGATTGTGAATGGTTCCACCAGTTGTCTAGTCTATCACTCAACACATGATAGTATTGATTCCATGAAGGTATGAAAAGGTATGAGCATAAGGGTCTAACCCAATATGCTAATCTGATATAGCAATCCAACATGGTAACATGATATGGTGAGGTGAATGTCCTACTAAAATGATACCATGATGAAGCACATATCCTATGCACGACATGGGGATGAAGTGCACACCTTGTAATATGATATGGTATCAAGTATACCTCTTATACCCAATATGAGGTCAAGCATTCAGCTCATACCCGATATGAAGCTAAGCATCTCTAACTTGAGATGATAAAATCTAAATGATAGCCAACCCAATATGGGTACACATTATGGTAATAGGGGATACACCCTAAACATGATATGATGATGAAGCAACACCACATGCTCGATATAGATGCATAGTATAGTGATGAGGTTATACCTCAAGCCCGATATTAAAGTATGATATGGTGTCAAATACACACCTTTATACCCAATATGATGGAAGCATCTCAATTCAATGTAATTGATGGAGTAACACATGCATTGTGTTATGTAAAGTAATACATTAAGACATAAATAGTTTAATGCAATGTGTTAAGTGTAGGATAATGTACCTTGAGAGAAGGATTGAGCCAAAGTATGATGCAATCAACATCCTAATGAGGATAAGAGATAAACTTTTACATGTGTGATAATCATGTTAATAAGCATGCATTGATGCTCCTAAAATGATTGGAGTATGAATTAGGGTTTGATTATTGATAATATGATCTTGAATCCTTAATTTGTTAATAAGGGGAAAACCCTAACCTTAATGAAGGGTGATGGTATGCACTTAAAACCCTAAATGATTATATTGAGAAATCCTAACCTTAATAATGGGAAGGATGTATTTCTCTTATATCACATAGTGATGATGTGAATATGAAACCCTATTTGGTTAAAATATGCAATCCTAACCCTAATAATGGGAAGGATGTATTTCTCTTGAATTGCATGGTGATGTCATATACTGCTAGAGTTTTTATCATGAAGTACAAACCATTCAGGAATCATGAGATGATGAGCATAGCCAGGTATGAGCTATGATGTTTTATATGATACAAATTTAAATGAGCCTTGTGAGCCATGTTAAATATATGTACAACAAGTATAATGTTTATATAGTTTGATATCTTAAAAAGATAGTTGTTTCCTAGTGAGAGGTGACAAGATATTTAATGGGCCTTGTGAGCTATGTGAAATACTTGTACAATAAGTGTAATGAATACCTTGGTCTAAGGACCTAGAGGCAACAATTTCCTTTTAAATAGGCAGCAATGTTTAGTGATGATCTAAGGGTTTGAATGCCCAGATCTAGTAATCATGATGATGATGATGTTAAGGGATGAGAATTCCCAGAAATGTGATAAGGGACTGAGATCCCGAGTGTTGTACATTCAAAGTGTTCCAAAGATTATAAAAGTACTACACCTTTCTTTATAGCATCTATTATAATTCATGTTTGAAACTTGGTTGATGCTAAAAGATACTTTAATACACCCAATTAATCAAGTGGAATCTCATCATGTAGTTGCCCTGACCATAGATCCATTCAGTGTTAGAAATTGTTGATGGTGAAATGAGTTTAACTTGGAGAGCATATTTTTGAATATGCGGGGGTGAAGGACGAAGTATATCCATACATCCTAATGAAGAATTGATGTAGCACCTTCCTTATTTATCACAGGATGATGTGAATCTCTCGACCAAATGAGGAATTGATGTTCAAATCCTTCTTCATTATTATTATGTGTTGTTGGGATTGATGATAATCTCTTGACTAGGTGAGGAATTTATGTATGATCTTCCTTATCCTTATAATCCGGGAAAGCTTAGTGGTCTTCTCCCGAAGTGAGTGCATGTTGCGACTGTAATTCTATAGCAAAGATACCAGTATACCTTGGTAAGCTAATTGTAGTTGACACAAGATGTCCTATCAGCAGCTGACATAAGTTGTCCTGCTAGTTGTCTCGTACTGACTGAGATGGGTGAGGTCTTAGAAGTTGGCTCTTTCATTGACCTTTTATGGTATCGATTTCAACTTAGCAGTGGTCAGTTGGAGTATGAACGGTATACTTCATCTCTTCATGGCATAAGTGTGATTGTAAATATGTAATCAGTTGTGTAGCGTATTTGCTTAAGGATCGAATACAGAAGACATTGGTTGATGTACACTTCTTTTATACATCTTAATTGGATAGATGTTATACATGCTTCTTTATATTCCTTGTAAAGTGAATATATGATTTATTTCTCTACCATATATAGATGTATTATTTTAAGAGAAGATATTACTCTATTCTGCTTATAACAGTGATTAATCCTGCTTGTTAATATAAAAGAACCTCTGCTTAGTTTTATACTGCTTACCTGTGATTATAATATTGTTGGCATAGAGTTATATCTCTCGCTGGGACAATTGTCTCACCCCATGGGATCCACAATTTTTAGGTAGACGTACACGAGGAGGTAGAGACCATTCTGCAGAGGGAGAACAACAACAACTAGGACAACAGTAACAACTCAGGTTGAGTGTACTGTCTGTCGTGTCTTGTAGATAGAAGTCCTATATGTCATCTCTATACTCTCAGGTCCTTGGAGTCAGTATGTGATGGTTTTATGAATGATATGAGATTTTGGCTTGATTGCCTCGAGGTTTTATGTTGCTTATGTATAGGTTTTGGCAAAGCAATTGTTATGTGTTGTCCTCAAGACGAGATGATACAGTGTATGTATAATGTGAACCATGATATTTATAAAGTTTTGGATCTTTTAGTAAGAGTGTCCTGGTAATGGATCTCCTTGCAAAATGATTTTAATTTTTAGTGATTTTTGTTAATCCGCTGCTTATGTTTATTCTATAATCATTACTGGTAGCAATTTGGCTTGATTCAATGTCAGGTCATCACACTAAGAGTACATGGATGACACATAGGACTCTACTACAAAGCACTAGAAGCATATCCAACCTTCTTCATTCACTGATCTCCTTGTTGCTCTTCCTCAACAACACAGTCTCTACCATGTCATTGATGATCTCCTAAAAATATGTGGAAACCCACAGGGTGAGACCAACTTCTCAATGAGAGATATGATTCTCCACTAACAACTATTGTAAACACAGATTATACTTAAAAAAGAAATAACATTATTAATAGGATGAGCAGATTCAACTAAATGAACAATTAAAATCTTTTTACACAAGTTAAGCAGATTAAGTAGCTAAAACCGATAAGTAGAACATCATATATTTTTAGAAGGAATAAGAAGAACATGCATAACCGTTATCAACTAAACAACGTAACAAATAGGGCAAGGGTAAACATCCAAATTGAGTCATGTTTAACCCTAAGAAGATATACTACATGGCTATATTATGCCTTTTAAGCCTTGTGGAGATGAGGTATACCACTCATACTCCAACTGACCACTGCTAAGTTGAAATTAGCGCCATACAAAATCTACGAGAGTCAGACTCCAATGATCTCCTGCGCCCTCAGTCAGTATGAGTTTACCGCAATGATATATAGAGTCCAACTGCATAACAGCCTAGTCTACCTTAGTATATAGGTCGAGACACTAGTGAACAGGGTATACAAACCCAAACATTAGAGGTACAACCACACATGTCCTCTTTCACATCATATATACTGAGATACAATTGCAACCATTCTCCTACCAAGGCATGACCGCAGCCATCCTCTAAATCATGGAATCAGATGTCAAGGACACTTGGTCATTTGCACCTCGCATAATCAATAGTATGTGCTCTGACTTTCCCTTAGGAATACTCATTTCACCATTCAGTAAGTTCTAACACTAGAATGGATCTATGGCACAGGGCATCTATATGATTAGGGTTTCCCTTATTAAATTATTGCCAATTGGGTGTCTTTTACTGCATCAATCAAGTTACAACATACAAACCCTAAACAAATTCTACAAAGATAAAGGTAGATTGCAACTTCAGAAGATATAACATGTATCAAGCATAAAGTTGATCACATCACCACATGATACTATCTCACTACTATACACAAGGCTATCACCATTATCACATCACTATGGGATAACAGGTCCCTCATCACATCACTGGATTATATCACCTCAAATTAGGCACTAAGCCTATGACAAGGTCATAACACCTAGTCACATAGTTCATGCATAACATCATTATATCGTCATGCCTCATTAATGCTCATTATCACCACATATGTGTTGTATAAGAATTTCCACAATAATCATTAGCTATGATGTTCATTCAACCAGCAAGTTAGGTTTACAACAACTAGGAGAGAGAAAATAATTTATCAACATGCTAATTACTCAAGCTACTAAGCATTATTCACCATGTAACTCAAATTAGGGTTAGGGTTCCTCATAGCTAACCAATTAGGTTTTTCATAACTGCACATAACAACCAACACTAAAGTACAGTACTTCCCACATTCTTGGAATCCATGAGACCAAGCTTCACTATCATAACCAAATGATCATGGAAACTTGCAAGGTGTAGCAACCATGCAAGGGGTAACACCACTAGCACCTACTAGACATAGGTTTCCCTAGCGACCATTAGGGTTAGAGTCAGCCATTTCGACCACTAAGGTAATGGCAACCGCAACATCATCAAAGCATAGCGACCTAACCCATCAAACTATGCATAGTGACCGCAACAAGGACCTTAAAGCATAGCGACTGCAAGAGAGTAATCCATGTGTAGTGACCCCAAGGAACCATCCCACTTCATAATGGCCAAGACAACTAGAGAAATATATTGACCATGCAAGATCAAGGAAAAACACAGTGGTCGTTATAGCAACATGACAACACCAAAGGATTTAGGGTTAGGGTTATAGTGACCAAATAAAAAGCCAAACCTCAATGTCCATCATGGACCTAGTATAACTTGAAAGTAGAAGATCATGGCAACCGAACAGATGTGTAACATCAAGAATCTAAAGTGTCATTAAGGTGAAAAATCCATGAAGATGATAAAACCAAAACCCTAAAACATGATCATCACGAGGTAAACATAAACATCATGATAAGAGAGAGAAAATCAAACATTATATAAATACATGTGAGAATAAAAACCTCCATCTTCAAGAGATAAACAAAATCATGATCATGGTGATAAAACCAAACGTCCAAGATGTGCATGTAAGAACCAACCACTCCACTATCCATTATATTTTGGGTACAAGAATTAGATTTCTAGAAAAGGAGTTAATATATGCAAGGTAACCACATAATCATAAACCCTAGGTCAAGGTATCATAATAAGGAAACTCATAATCACATTTTAGAGATAGATAAAATTGCATGTAAGATTATGTGCAGCAATACTTGAGAAGAGAGTTATATAACCGGCCTTGGAATGTGAAGAACAACTCCAAATCCAAGAAGCTCCAAGAGAGAGAAGAAAAACAAAGCTTGGATCAACTCAACAGCCAAGCAAGATCACGTCAAGAGAAGAAAAACAAACCTAGGTCAAAAGGTGCACAAAGAAGAGAGGGTACAAACCCTAGGCCAAAAAGCAAGGGAAAAGAGGATATCTTCATCTCACTTAGGTACTACCATGGGAGAACCATGGATTCAAACTCTATTGGAGAGAAGTTACTCAAGAGAACTACCATGGAGAACCATGTATTAGACAAGAGAAGAAAAGAGGGGTAGGATTGCAAGAAAATGAAAACGAGAAGGATAAACCACTTACCAAGATCAAGGATCACCAAAGGGTCTATAACATCCTCGATTTTATAGATATTATAAGTCTTTAATGTGGAGTTTTCTAGTGTGTGTGTGACAAGGGACCTAATGAACCTAACCATGGCTAGGTATGTAATTAAGTTCACAAAATTTGTAATACAAGTCATATGGTCAACCAATACAGGCATAATGGTGTAAATGTGTATGATTGTAGTCAGGTGTAGATAAATATAAATGAATTATTCTTGTGAACAATAATGTAATGAATATATATAATATGAAGACTTGAGTTACTGGTTTGAGCTCTAGACCAACTTAGGTCTCCTTATTAAGGAAGTAAAGTAATATTGACCTAATGTATCATAAGGAAGTTTTCATTGACAAATTATATTGGTTCAAGAATTAGTTTCATAACCAATAATATGGTTAAGCTTATGGACTCTTTGGAAGACCAAGGAATGGGCCATTGGCCCTTGAACCAAATTCAAGTGATTTGGATCAATTAAGGTTTACGAATGGGTCATTTATATACAAAATTGGAGATGGAATATCTCACTCTCATAATAAGTTCTCAAATCATTGTTAGTAGATAGATAATTAAAGTATAAGATCATGTTAGAAATTTTACATAATTTTGATTTATCTAGTAGCCTAGGTAATTAAATTAGTAATTTTCCAATTTGTACTTGAAATGTAGGTTTGGAGTCTTTATCTAATTAACTTTTACCTAACCTCTTGTACAAGGAGATATAATGTATATATAATGTTCTTTCTAAAGTTTGAGACTAAACGGTCTCACGATATGGCATATAGGATTATTTATAGGAAGTGAACTTTTATCATAAAGAAAAAAATAACAGAAAGGGGGGTGTCGGGTTCGCTCTCTGTGCACCCCAAACAAGACTCAAACAGAGACTGAAGAGATTCCGTCAAAGAGGGATTCTCCCCCCACGATCCGGAGTCCAATTTCTATATAAACCATGGATCTAGGAGGCCTAGGGTTGTCTGAAAGTACTGCTAGAATTTGACTCAAAATTGAGAGAGAGGGAGAGGAAGAGTAAAGTTGAAGAGGTGAGGTGGCACCAGAACTTGGTTGCGGCGGCTTTTGGAGTGTTGAACCACCAAGGGTGCCTCTTGGCGCTAGCACAACAACCACAAAAATTGGGAGTGAGGCTGCAGTGAGGTGAGGAGCCATCCTCCAAGCGGCCTATGACGTCTAGATAAGAGAGTGGTTGCAAAACCACCACCTAGGTGGTATGCCCTGTTATTTATGCGGGAAACAAGGGAGGCACTCCCCATAGGAACTCAACTTAATCGAGCATAATGACATCTTTATTTGTTCCCTAGTCTTGGATGACCAGACTTCACGCCGAAGAGGCGGCCGACGTTGCGCTCTATCTCCACAGAGAAACAGGGGCCACGATCCCTATGTGGCGCTCGCTCGAGTGAAGAAGAGGGAGGGGTCAGGCGCCTCTTTGCTGGGCCAATGACCACAAGGCCCAATTAGCTTGAAAGGTAAAGGAAAGCAAGGTAAGACATGTGATCAGATTTTAATTTGTTATAACTTTAGGAATTCATAGGGATTGATTTGAGTGTCGAAATAGGGTGTTTAAGGGATCATTGAAAATCTCAAGACATGAAGAACATCTTGAAGGAGGTTCCAAACTCTTAAATGATTTAGATAAGGTAATTTAATTTGAGGAAAAGTTAGATAAGTAGATTATGTGCATATATGTTGATAATTGTTAAATCTATGTGAAAGGTGTGAACCTCATCATTGAACTTCAAGGAAGTGATACACCATAAAATTTTAAAATATTTAGATTGGACTCGAGGAATTAACGGTGAATATTTTTATCCTCTCTGACACAAGTAAGTGGTCCATGCCCATGAGTACTCATGTTTTAAGTTCAGTATGTTTACATGTCTCCTGATAATACTTTCATAATTTCTATAGTTCAATGTTCTAATATTTTAACGCAAACAAGAATATTCTCATATCTCTATCATTATGTAAGTTCAAATACCCAAAATATCAAATAGAGACATGTTGCTGAAAATAGTTGTGACCCATGGACCAAGTCCATGAGAAAATTAAAGAATCATGTTCCTACAAGATTTCTTAGAAATGTTTGAAATTAATGAATAAGATTATAAGATAAGATATGCAAGTAATGTAGACATACTTAGTTGGTGATTTGGGATAGCTTTGTATTGATAATTTAAGTACACATATGTTATCAAGATTTCTCATATTTATAGGCATAATTATGTATTACGGTTTCAAGTAGAAACATGCTGTTAAGATTTCATAAATATGTATAGATATAACAACTAGATTCCTTAGAATGAATAATATCTAGGAGTCAATTAAAATTAAGAATATGAATTTGGAAATATGAAGACATGGTCATTTTGCTAAATACATGTACTTTTGGGGTCTGAATGTATTGTAAATTGAGTTATGATGATAATATGAATTATGATGTATTAAGTTATGATTATGTTTGAAGATAAGATTTTATAAGATTCATATATTAATGTTTAAATTGGAAAAGGTAAGCTCATATGTAAACATTAAGATTTAGGGTAAGATCATAATTAATAAGATCTTATAAAGGTTAAATCATCTTGTCGGAATTCATGTTTTTATATACTTTATATTTAAGCTACTTTCATAAACTTGACTTAAGATGCTTTGTATACTTAGTATTTCTATATTCAATTTAGATTCTTTCTCTTAAGTCTTTGAACTCATTTATCACATATTTATTGTCAAAAAGTAAGTAAGTCATTATATTCAATAAGAGCTTCAGAATAAAGTTTATCTAGATAACAAGAATATCAAATCTAGATTCAGACTTAGACTACTCACTGTGTGAGTAACTAGATATTGAATAAAAATATATGAGAAGGGTTTTAGACCTAAACTCAATTATGTAGTAATTGAGATCCATATTCACATTCAGTAATAGATTCAGTTCAAGCAGAGATTCAGATTCAGAATTCAATACATGTTCAATACTCAGTTTCAGATAAGTTCAGATTTAGAGTTTAGTAAGACTAGACTTAAGATAATTAATTCAAAACCTTCACATAATACATTATATAATAAGTCCTCACTAAAGAGTCCCAGGACGATTCAGAGGGCGCATTGTGCCAGACACTGGGGGTGTCACAGAGGGCATTTATGCCAACAGAGGGTGTGTTGCACCATAGAGGACACTTCAGTGTCAACAGAGGGCACATTGTGCCAATAGAGGGTGTGTTGCCCCATAGAGGACACTTTGGTGTCAACAGAGGTCATGTTGTGCTAACAGAGGGTGTGTTGCACCATAGAGGATGCTTCGGTGTCAATAGAGGAGGACTTATTGTATAATGGTGGCCACAATCAGATAAAAATTGTAAGTACAAGATACATTAGACTAGAGAATGCCCATAATCTCATCCATAAGTGTGATGAGAGGGAATTAGATAAGATAACTATGACCCTTGCACTGTGGTGTAGGTTTTGAGATCCATGTACCAAGGTACATGTCTCTAGAGAAAGATATGGTAGAAAGATAAGAATTTAGATTAAGTAATAAGAGAGAATATGTTATAGATTTTACTTAGAGCTTGAAGTTAACTTTATGTTTATAAAATTCAATTTCAGTTCTACAACAATGTATATTTTAGAA
This sequence comes from Alisma plantago-aquatica, assembly GCA_963693085.1. Classification (NCBI taxonomy): domain Eukaryota; kingdom Viridiplantae; phylum Streptophyta; class Magnoliopsida; order Alismatales; family Alismataceae; genus Alisma; species Alisma plantago-aquatica. The sequence continues at coordinate 1,573,170,021 of OY856409.1, forward strand.
TACTCATGCCACTTACTCTAACGACTATTTTTCCCAATGCATGGCTGGGGACGTGATGTCCGCAGGCTTTTGGAGCGATTGAAACAAAAGGACCAGCAAAGGCCTAAGAGAGTTTCAAGCTTGCCTAGTGGGGTGCCATCTACCGAGACGGTCCAGAGTTTAGACATCTCTTTTTATGCATAGTCTTGTTACCAGAGTATATTAGATAAGTTGTAGTTTTTCTTTTATAAAGGACTATGTATGAATCAGTTTTACTCAATGCAAAGTGTTTCATTTGCTTTTATTGCAATGATTATCATGTTTTTGACACTGCCAGATGAAGAAAAAATATATATATAGCTTCTACTCATGTGTTATGAAAATCGGGGTGTTACAATATGGTATCAGAGCAATTTGGTAAATGGCCACTAGGAAATATATGATTCTCATAGTCACCCTAGGATGACGTTAGGAGATTAGAGTTTAGGGATAGATTCCCATAGAAAGATACAATGACCTAGAATGACTAATAGTTTTCACCTTAGAAGAAATAGAGATGTCCGAGAGAGATGTTTATATTCTAGGTCTGATGTTTTAACCTAGCCCTTACTAATGATGTTGCTTCTCCATTCTCAATGGTTATGACCAGCCAATTGAGAATTGAAGAGGAACGTCATAAGCACTAGACGTTGAAAAACCTCTCATTTCTTACTGGTCTGTGTGGTATGTGACACATGTATTAGTAGGTTAATGAGAGATAGCATGTCAGGATCTCACATCTCTGGGTATGTGCTTGATCACCACATATCTAGAAATGTAGGAGGTACCTAGAAGACCTAAGATTAGACATTCAACTATGCCTAATGTTAGAAATTCATGACAAGGTAGAGCTAGATGCCCTAACTATAGAGCCAAGTTTAGTTTCATAAACCCTAAGTATGAGTTGAGCAATAAACTAAGGTGATAAATAATGCTCACAAAAATATTTTATGAAAATACATACATATCTCTTTTCATGCAAAATTTTGATCATGTGTACCTTAATATGTTAATTATCAGTAAATGAATGGGTAAGAAGAACCCTAAGGTGGGTAGTAGCCTAGAGAAATTTTGAGGGTGAAATTTATTTTAAGGTGGGTAGAATTGTAACATCCTCAATTTTATAGATATTATAAGTCTTTAATGTGGAGTTTTCTAGTGCGTGTGTGACAATGGACCTAATGAACCTAACCATGGCTAGGTATGTAATTAAGTTCACAAAATTTGTAATACAAGTCATATGGTCAACCAATATAGGCATAATGGCGTAAATGTGTATGATTGTAGTCAGGTGTAGATAAATATAAATGAATTATTCTTGTGAACAATAATGTGATGAATATATATAATATGAAGACTTGAGTTACTGGTTTGAGCTCTAGACCAACTTAGGTCTCCTTTTTAAGGAAGTAAAGTAATATTGACCTAATGTATCATAAGGAAGTTTTCATTGACAAATTATATTGGTTCAAGAATTAGTTTCATAACCAAGAATATGGTTAAGCTTATGGACTCTTTGGAAGATCAAGGAATGGGCCATTGTCCCTTGAACCGAATTCAAGCAATTTGGATCAATTAAGGTTTACACATGGTTCATTTATATACAAAATAGGCGATTGAATATCTCACTCTCATAATAAGTTCTCAAAATATTGTTAGTAGATGGATAATTAAAGTGTAAGATCATGGTAGAAATTTCAGATAATTTGGATTTATCTGGTAGCCTAGGTAATTAAATTAGTAATTATCCAATTTGTACTTGAAAGGTAGGTTTGGAGTCTTTATCTAATTAACTTTGACCTAACCTCTTGTCCAAGGAGATATAATGTATATATAATGTTCTTTATAAAGTTTGAGACTAAATGGTCTCATGGTGTGGCATATAGGATTATTTATAGGAAGTGGACTTCTATCATAAAGAAAAAAATAATAGAAAGGGGGGGTGTCAAGTTCGTTCTCTGTGCGCCCCAAACAAGACTCAAACAGAGTCTGAAGAGATTCCGTCAAAGAGGGGTTCTCCCCCCACGATCTGGAGTCCATTTTCTATATAAACCATGGATCTAGGAGGCCTAGGGTTGGCTGAAAGTAAGGCTAGAATTTGAATCAAAATCGAGAGCGAGAGAGAGAGAGGAAGAGCAAAGTTGAAGAGGTGAGGCGGCGCCAGAACTTGGCTGTGGCGGCTTTTGGATTGTTGAACCACCAAGGGTGCCTCTTGGCACTAGCACAACAGCCACGAAAATTGGGAGTGAGGCTGCGGTGAGGCAAGGAGCCATCCTCCAAGCGTCCTACAACGTCTAGATAGGAGAGTGGTCGTAAAACCACCACCTGGGTGGTCTACCTTGTTCTTTATGCGGGAAATAGGGGAGGCAAGACTCCCCACAGGAACCCAGCTTAATCAAGCATAACGACATCTTTCTATGTGCCTCGGTGCCGAGGGGAGGCTCAACGGTGACATGGTCCAACCATGATCGCTAGGTCGATCTTGGATGACCAGACTTCACGCTAGAGAGGCAGCCGACATTGCGCTTTGTCTCCATGGAGAAACAGGGGCCATGATCCCTGTGTGGCGCTCGCTTGAGCAAAGAAGAGGGAGGGGTCTGGCGCCTCCTTGCTGGGCTGCCGACTACAAGGCCCAATTAGCATGAAAGGTAAAGGAAAGTAAGATAAGACATGTGATCAGATTTTAATTTGTTATAACTTTAGGAATTCACATGGATTGATTTGATTGTCGAAATAGGTTGTTTAAGGGTCGTTGAAAAGCTCGAGATATGAAGAACATCTTGAAGGAGGTTTCAAACTCTTAAATTATTTAGATAATGTAATTTAATTTGAGGAAAAGTTAGATAAGTAGATTATGTGCATATATGTTGATAATTGTTAAATCTATGTGAAAGGTGTGACCCTCATCATTGAACTTCAAGGAAGTGTTACACCATAAAATTTTAAAGGATTTAGACCAGACTCGAGGAATTCACGATGAATATTTTTATCCTCTCTGACACAGGTAAGTGGTCCATGCCCATGAGTACTCATGTTTTAAGTTCAGTATGTTTACATGTCTCCTGATAAGAATTTCATAATTTATATAGTTCAATGTTCTAAGATTTTAATGCAAACAAGAATATTCTCATATCTCTATCATTATGTAAGTTCAAATACCCATAATCTCAAATAGAGACATGTTGCTAAAAATAGTTGTGACCCATGGACCAAGTCCATGAGAAAATTAAAGAATCATGTTCCTAAAAGATTTCTTAGAAATGTTTGAAATTAATGAATAATATTGTAAGATAAGATATGAAAGTAATGTAGACATACTTAGTTGGTGATTTGGGATAGCTTTGTATTGAGAATTTAAGTACACATATGTTATCAAGATTTCTCATATTTATAGGCATAACTATGTATTACGATTTCAAGTAGAAACATGCCACTAAGATTTCATACATATGTATAGATATAACAACTAGATTCCTTAGAATGAATAATATCCAGGAGTCAAGTACAATGTAAGAATATGAATTTGGAAATATTAAGACATGGTCCATTTTCCTAAATAAATGTACTTTTGGGATCTGAATGTATTGTAAATTGAGTTATGATGATAATATGAATTATGATGTATTAAGTTATGATTATGTTTGAAGATAAGATTTTATAAGATTCATATCTTAATGTTTAACTCAAAAAAGGTAAGCTCATATGTAAACATTAAGATTCAGGGTAAGATCATAATTAATAAGATCTTATAAAGGTTAAATCATCTTGTCAGAATTCATGTTTTTATATACTTTATATTTAAGCTACTTTCATAAACTTGACTTAAGATGCTTTGTATACTTAGTATTTCTATATTCAATTTAGATTCTTTCTCTTAAGTCTTTGAATTCATTTAACACATATTGATCATCAAAAAGTAAGTAAGTCGTTATATTCAATAAGAGTTTCAGAATAAAGTTTATCTCGATAATAAGAATATCAGATCTAGATTCAAACTTAGACTACTCACTGTGTGAGTAGCTAGATATTGAATAAAAATATATGAGAAGGGTTTTAGACCTAAATACAGTTATGTAGTAATTGAGATCCATATTCACATTCACTAATAGATTCAGTTCAGAATTTAAGAGCAGAGATTCAGATTCAAAATTCAGTACATGTTCAGTACTCAGTTTCAGATAAGTTTAGATTCAGAGTTTAGTAAGACTATACTTAAGACAATTAATTCAAAACCTTCACATAATACATTATATAATAAGTCCTCACTAAAGAGTCCCGGGTTGATTCAGAGGGTGCACTGCGCCAGACACTACGGGTGTCCCATAGGGCATTTATGAAAACATATGGTGTTTTGCACCAAAGCGGACACTTCAGTGTCAACAGAGGGCACATTGTGCCAACAGAGGGTGTGTTGCACCATAGAGGACACTTTGGTGTCAACAGATGGCACATTGTGCCAACAGAGGGTGTGTCGCACCATAGAGGACACTTCGGTGTCAACGGAGGAGGACTTATTGTATAATGGTGGCCACAATCAGATAAAAATTATAAGTAAAAGATACATTAGGCTAGAGCATGCCCATATTCTCATCCATTAGTGTGATTAGAGGGAATTAGAGAAGATAACTATGACCCTTGCACTGTGGTGCAGGTCTTGAGATCCATGTACCAGGGTACATTGATAACACCAAATTTTGTGATCTTTTAGACTATTTTTCTACTATCAAAACTGCCCTTTTTAACTGTTTTCCTCTCTTTTATATGTACTTTTGCAATAATTGGCCAAACGACGCTCTTAATCTAATATTTACAACTTTTGTAGAGTTTTCCTACAATTTTGACCAATTTTGTCATCAATAAGGCCATCCCGGCCCACGAATAAGCTCCACCTACATCGGCCTACCAGACGCCCGATACGATCGCTGCCCGGTAGGGTAGCGCGACACAACGACGCGCGACATGGGGACGCCGCACAAGAAGAAGCTGACGGGCGACACGTCTCTTACCCGACAGGGAGCCGAGCTCGCCATGACAACTCAAGCTTGTCGCGCAACACAGGCCACCCACCGGCAGGCGCCGCCCGTCACGTGACCGACAGCCGACACCCTGTGCCGGCCGATACCAGTATCGGTCATCCACTAACCCGCGAATATGGAGAACATGTGGCGCTTCGAGCACCATAAATTCCCCCAACCGCTGCCTATAAATAGCAGCTACAGGAAGCCGAAAAGACAGGTCAGAATAGGTTGGAATGCTGAGCAAATCTTCGGAGGAGGCTGCGCGAGAAGAAGTATCGCACCTGAGTGTTCGTGCCAGGAAACTCTTGGTGAGCTCTTCCCCGTCCCGAGAGGGAGGGGATGATTCACTTAGGACCGTCCTGGGCGACACTGCAGGCCGATATCGGCCAACGTGGATGAGAGACACAAATGTCTCACACTAGATGTGTCACTACTAGCCTGACATGATACCGAACCCGATACGCTTCACCCGTCATGGCGTGCCGCCCGAGAGGGTGCCGCCTGACTTGAGCGTATCGGCCAGGGTACTTGCATGATGCAATCCACCCGTCACGATGTGTCTCCCGAGAGGGTGTGCCGCCCGACACAGTTGTATCGGTCTAGGCTCCTGATCGGTATCGGGCTGGGCGGTCCACTGTAGTCTGTCGTCCTTCTATATCAAGAAGGCGATATCTATCTTTATTTCAGTCATTTAATTCTTTTACTACTGCATTGTAATCAACTCTTTTATATGTTAATAGAATTAGAAGAGTTTAATTATCTGCTACTTTATGCTTGGTACCCTTGTTGGATGATTGCTATGTTTAATATCTGAACTCTAGCTTGCACGTTAGATCGCGTCTCGATTAGCTACCAAATCGTGTTTTCCCGTCACAACAACCTTGAGAGAGGTGTTGTGGCTCTAGTGTTTGGTCCAATTATGGAGTACGAGAGTGCCCAGAATCGGAGTAGTAGTAGTAACCTTTCCACTCTAATTTAAGTCCAGCAGCCTTGAGAGGGGTGTTGATGCTTGGCTAGAGGTACCCTCTCTGAGAGGAGGGGTACAGGATGTTTCTGCTGCCGCTTGTTTTACCGAAGTTTTTTCCTTGTTACTTTGTTTAGCTTTAGTATTATCTCTCTGTTTCCGTTGCATGAAAATCCCTAAAAACTAATAAATGCCTAAAACCTTAAATCCTTCTTGTAACTCCAGTTGGAGATAGTTTCCTTCGTTTTGTTTGTGACATCTTGTTGTTTCCCCTTGGGGAATTTAATATCTCTTTATACCTGCCGGAGTGTAGCGTGTCAATTCTGAGTTCTCAACACTACCACCCGTGTCCCTGTGTTCGACCCTGTATATCTACTTTGACCCCGTAAACAAAGTTGCGGGGGCCTAGAAGGATTCGGGTTATAAATGTAAAAGCTCGACTACCTCAAATTCGCCTCCAATTTTAGGATGCGCGATTTAGGCCGGTCAACTTTTTGGCACCGTTGCCGGGGACAAGGAAAAACAACACTATTGATGAATCTGAATCCATTAACTACACTCCAGTGACTCAAGCTTAGAAATGAGCTTGACAGCACTCTTTGCTTTTGTTATTTTATTATCATTACTCTTTACACAAAATAAATAATTCTATTTTCTAAACTTGATTTCTCGTGTCATTTCAGGAACTCTGAAGAACAGTGACCTATTCTACGGACCGCTGACACCATGCCACCCCGTGTCGAGCCACCCCAGTTTGAAGAAGAACACCCAGGGTGAGCTCGGCCTCATTCACCTCCACTAGAAGTCAATGATCGCTATGGCGGAGATGATAACCTCGAAGATCCAGAAACGAAGCATTTCGAGGAAGGCCATCACCACGATAGACGTCATCGTCACCGGAGACACAGAAGGAATCACGACAATCAGGAACGACGGCATGACGCCAACGACAGCTACGACTCGAAGGAAGAAGAGAAAACGCTGAGGGAGTTAGCATCCATGAAGGCCAACAACTCCCGATGCCCCGTCATTGTCCCCCGTTTCAACGCGGAAAATTTTGAGCTCAAACCGTCCGTTATATCAATGATCCAGAATAAAAGCTTCAGGGGAAGTTCTAAGAACGACAACTCGTACCACCATCTGGATGCTTTCAAAAATATATGCGATACCATAAAGATGAGGGGAGTTCCCCAAGAGGTCATATACTGCAAGGGCTTTATTTTCTCCCTGGAGGACAAAGCTCTGCCATGGTATCTTGGGTTACCTCACCAATCTCTAAATGTATGGGGAGCACTGGCTGGCGCATTCGTGAACTAATTCTACCCCACAGAAAGGACTGTGAGAAACCGGCAGAAGATAACCTCTTTCCCTAATGAGAGTCTCCATGACGCCTGGGAAAGGTACCAAGAGTATCAGAGGGATAGCCCTCATCATAATTATAAGAAAGGTTTCCTTGTCACCACCTTCTACAATGGTCTGACCCCCGAGGAAAGAGTGTCACTTAATGCGGCAGTAGGAAGTGGCTTCTTAGGGAAAAAGCCAACTAAATCTGAGATGATCATCAAAAACATGGCCGAGTTGAAAGTCGGTGATGATTATGATAGATCTGATAGAGGATAGACTAAAAAGGTCGGTGATGGGCCCTCTCTTGAGTCCAAAGCATTGGAGTCCATTACCTCGTAGATACAAAGAATAGCTACAGATGTTAAGCAACTGAGGGAATCTGGCGGGAAGGGAAAGAGGCCAGTCGAAAAAGTGATGAAATGTGTAACCTGCGGTGAAGGAGGGCATGGGGTAGATAGTTGCATCTACACCCGATCGGATGTGTCCAGTGATTCTGACTCTGAGGCCGAGGGGACTGAAAATGTCGCTTTCGTGAATTTCAAAAGGCCAGACCACCCCGGCTTTAACTACGGCAACAAAGATGCAGCTGAAAACTCTCATCAGCTACATATCTCGTCCAAGCCAACACAAGCTTTTGAGAAGAGAGGGGGGCCTGGTCAATACGCCAAGAACAACCAGTTCCAGTCAGCGAAAGAAAACTTCCAAGTGCAGGGAAAGTATCAAGGGTCGAACCGAGAACAAGACAAAGGCACGGGCCAAGCAGACGGCCAGTTATTTGATTTTGTTAAGAAGCAAAGTGCGCTATCAAATTCCGGTGTTTTGAACCCGTTGCAGGTACAATTGGCGGACATGCAGATGCATCAATGCCAGATTGACCAGCAGCTAGCTCAGTTGGCCAAGATCATGAAGAACCCGTCAGGGAAGATACCATCGAATACCGAGACTGTCAAGAAGGAAGGTCTGTGACCGCAGAGGCGAAGATGAAGATGCAGGAAGAAGAAACTGAGTGCGTCCAGCTGAAGACGGAAAACACAGCGCTTCTTGGGAGGCAACCCGAGCTATATTTTAAATTCCTAGAATAGGATGATTTTACTTTCCTGCAAGAAAAACATTACAAACATTATGGACTGTAATAAGGCCCGAGTCAGTGTGTGTGCCACATGCGCTGACTCTTCTGTTTTATGGGCCACCGCTGTATTTTACGAGCTTTGAGGAGTAATACCTTCTGAGGTCGGGAACCTAACCCTGAACCGATGATGTCTTTCCCGTCAAATGTTTTTCCGCTTAGTTGTAGTTTTCGGCCGCCTGTCTTTAACCGTATCGGGTAGCATCTCAGCTGGCGCATAGGACCGCTTGTATCGGGCTGTAGTCTCTCGGGAGTCACAACGGCTGTGACGGACGGTATTCCTGGGCAGTGTGCATCTGTATCGTGCATGCGAGTAATTGCCCTTAATGGGACTGATGGGACTGTCATCTCGAGAACGGCATGTCTCAACGGCCGACGCGCGCCCCAGAACTGCCCAATTTACCCCCAGCTGAGTTTGCTATATATAGTAAGGTAGGCTCAACGTGTCGGGCTACTACACTTACTCTTTCAGCCACCTATTTTCCATGCAGTAATCTACTTTTGCTCGCGTATCAGCCAGCTTGCCTTCACCCTTGTATCGGGCGATGGCTCCAAAAAGCAAAGGTATAGCCCGACAATCTATTTGCCCAGCACAGGTTTCGTATCGCGCGCTGCTCGCCGGGTTGACGAGCTTAGTCGATCTTTCCTTGTACCGCCCGACACAGTAAGCCATATCTCCCGACACAGTTAAGCACGTCATGTCGGCCGATTGTGTTGCCCGATACGCCATATCGGGCGACACATTTTTTTTTGTGAGACGTCATGTCGGGCAGTTGCTTCTTGCGACCTCATCGCCCGACATACCCGTGTTGGGCAGCGTGTTGTGCCGCGTTGATCGCCCTTATCATCCGATCTCGTATCGCCTCGGGTCTTTCTTTTGATGAACGATACACCGAGCTTTACATCGCGACAAGTTTTATCGAGATTTCAGTTTTTCCCGACCGAACATTTAAGTGATCAATGGACTTGATAACAGGTATGGCTCACACGAAGCAAACCTCCGGCCGGGCTGACAAACAAGGCACAAGAAGCGACATCGTGGTCTCCGTTGAAGCAACAACTGTCAGACAAAAATGTTAGAATCCCAAGGCAGTGGGGCCACCAACCGCCAAAAAGGGAGCAAGGATAAATTTTCTCGATTTGGTAGCCCCAAAAGAGGTTTATTTCCTTATCATAGTCTGTCTTCTGTGGTGGTTTAGGGCCATCTCCAAAAGAGGAAGATAATAAAAATAGAGAGGCCCTCCGGCTGCACCGTCCTGAGAATAAAAATGGACTCAGATGGACTGAAACTGGGATTGACGATCAGTCCTTTTGTTCATGTTCACAACGGAAGTACCAGGAATAAGGGAAGGCCGAATAATTTTGAGAGTTTTGCACTTGTTCCGGCTACATCCAGCTGGGGAAATAAAATAGAGGCAGCAAAGAAGCATATTACAGCTTCTCGAAGGCACAAGCGCAACCACTATCTAACCTTCACTGGACTAGCATGACCTCACCCTGTCTTCTTCACTACTCTGGGATAGAGTGCGGAGTAAGTTTGGGGGGGGTACCCATGTACCAGTGAAGGAGGTATAAAAATCTTTTTCTTCACCTCCACCCTTTGTGTCATTACGTTCTTCTCCTATATCATGTGTATGTACCAATGCTAGTATGAAATTCCATGATCATATAAAAAAATGCCATGATCATATAAAAATATTTTTTTAAATTAAAAATTTTGCTTATCTTTTTCCCATACATATGTACAAAGTCGTTATATTAGTAAAAACCTTATGTGACTTCTTGCCAAGTTTGTTTTCTTTATGCTTAACGAGATGCAAGTTCTGTTATATCTTTCTGACAATACTGCCTCAAACAAACAAAAGATTACGTTCTTCCGTGCCAAAAATTTCGAAAAATGAATAATCTTGCAAACAGCTAAGAGACGAGTATGGAGAAGGAAAAAGCTGTCCAAACAGCAAAAATCCCGCTTGTTTCCCCTTACCCAACAAAAATCCCAAAAATAGAAAGCAGCCTTATGAGGGTGAATAAAAGCATGAGAGTTGTGCCCGATAAAAGAAAAGAAAAAAAAATAGATACACACTTGTCTTCCAAAAGTACCCATCTTTAGGCATGGTAGATCCAGGGCAGTGGTATGTAGGATGTGAAATCACTGCTCTAAAGCCAACTGGCTTGGACTGCAGGGACCACTTGCCCACTAACGGACCCTTACCTGGATGGACTGATGGAGACAAGAAAAACCCCAAAAAGCCTTAGCCTACCCTATACACAACTTTCTGCCCCAAAAATAAAGCTGTTTGGTGTGGAAGCTAACTTCGGAGTCATGCACCAAAGTCTCGCTGAAGTTGTAGAGAAAATTTTTAATGAAATAATAAGGCAGGAAACACAAGGTCTTTTGTTCGTAGTGAGACAACATTATCTCTAAAGGCATTACGATACTTGTTTTACCTCTTGGCCTGAAAGCTACACCGAGCAAGAAGTAGCATCACTAAATAAAGTTTAAATACTGATTGAGGACAATCAAAATGCTAAGTTTGGGGGAGTTGATAACACCAAATTTTGTGATCTTTTAGACTGTTTTTCTGCTATCAAAACTGCCCTTTTTAACTGTTTTCCTCTCTTTTATATGTACTTTCGCAATAATTGGCCAAACGACGCTCTTAATCCAATATTTCCAACTTTTGCAGAGTTTTCCTACAATTTTAACCCATTTTGTCATCAATAAGGCCATCCCGGCCCACAAATAAGCTCCACCTGCATCGGCCTACCATACGCCCGATACGATCGCCGCCCGGTAGGGTAGTGTGACACAACGACGCACGACATGGGGACGCCGTGCAAGAAGAAGCTGACGGGCGACACATCTCTTACCCGACAGGGAGCCGAGCTCACCACGACAACACAAGCTTGTCACGCGACACAGGCCACCCACCGGCTGGCGCCGCCCGTCACGTGACCGACAGTCGACACCCTATCCTGGGCGATACTGGTATCGGTCATCCATTGACCCGCGAATAGGGAGGACACGTGGCACTTCGAGCACCATAAATTCCCCCAACCGCTGCCTATAAATAGCAGCTACAGGAAGCCGAAAAGATAGGTCAAAACATGTTGGAACGCTGAGCAAATCTTTGGAGGAGTCTGCGAGAGCAGAAGTATCGCTCCTGAGTGTTCGTGACAGAGTGATCTCTTCCCCATCCCGAGAGGGAGGGGATGATTTACTTAGAACCGTCCTGGGCGACATTGTAGGCCGATATCGGCCAACGTGGATGAGCGGCACAAATGCCCGACACTAGATGTGTCACTACTAGCCCGACACGATACCAAATCCGATACACTTCACCCGTCATGGCGTGCCACCCGAGAGGGTGCCGCCTGACTTGAGCATATCGTCCAGGGTACTTGCACGATGCAATCTGCCCGTCACGGTGTGTCACCCGAGAGGGTGTGCCGCCTGACATGGTTGTATCGGGCTAGGCTCCTGACCGGTATCGGGCTGGGCGGTCCACTGTAGTCTGTCATCCTTCTATATCAAGAAGGCGATATCTATCTTTATTTCAGTCATTTAATTCCTTTACTACTGCATTGTAATCAACTCTTTTATATGTTAACAGAAATAGAAGAGTTTAATTATCTGTTGCTTTATGCTTGGTACCCTTGTTGGATGATTGCTATGATTAATATCTGAACTCTAGCTTGCACGTTGGATTGCATCTCAATTAACTACCGAATCATGTTTTCCCGTCACAACAGCCTTGAGAGAGGTGTTGTGGCTCTAGTGTTTGGTCCAATTATGGAGTATGAGAGTGCCCGGAATTGGAGTTGTAGTAGTAACCTTTCCACTCTAATTTAAGTCCAACAGCCCCGAGAGGGGTGTTGATGCTTGGTTAGAGGTACCCGCTCTGAGAGGAGGGGTACATGATGTTTCTACTGCCGCTTGTTTTACCGAAGTTTTCTCCTTGGTACCTTGTTTAGCTTTAGTATTATCTCTCTATTTCTGTTGCATGAAAATCCCAAAAAACTGATAAATGCTGAAAACCTTAAATCCTTCTTGTAACTCCAGTTGGAGATAGTTTCCTTCATTTTGTTTGTGACATCTTGTTGTTTCCCCTTGGGGAATTTAATATCTCTGTATACCTGCCGGAGTGTAGCTTGTCGATTCTGAGTTCTCAACACTACCACCCTTGTCCCTGTATTCGACCTCGTATATCTACTTCGACCCCGTAAACAAAGTTGTGGGGGCCTAGAAGGATTCGGGTTATAAATGTAAAAGCTCGACTACCTCAAATTTGCCTCCAAATTTTAGGATGTGCGATTTAGGCCGGTCATACATGTCTCCAGAGTAAGATATGGTAGAAAGATAAGAATTTAGATTAAGTAATAAGAGAGAATATGTTACTGATTTTACTTAGAGCTTGAAGTTAACTTTATGTTTATAAAATTCAATTTCAATTCTACAATAATGTATATTTTAGAATACTCATGCCACTTACTCTAACGACGGTTTTTCCCAATGCATGGATGGGGACGCGATGTTCGTAGGTTTTTGGAGCAATTGAAGAACAAAATGACCAGCAAAGGCCTAAGATATTTTCAAGCTTGCCTAGTGGGGTGTCATCTACTGAGATGGTCTAAAGTTTAGGCATCTCTTTTAATGCATAGTCTTGTTACCAGAGTATATTAGATAAGTTGTAGTTTTTCTTTTATCAAGGTCTATGTATGAATCAGTTTCACTCAATGCAAAGTGTTTCATTTACTTTTATTGCAATGATTATCATGTTTGTGACACTACCAGATGAAGAAAAAAAATATATAGCTTCTGCTCATGTGTTATGAAAATCGGGGTGTTACAGGGTCAACAAAAGAGAGATGATCAAACCCTAGATCACCACATGCAAGGGGGAGATGACCACCTTCTTCAAGATCAATAACCTCCACTTGCACCACCAGGAATAAGGGCCAAACTCCAAGTAAGAATGGAGAAGGAAGAGAGAGATAAAGGGATTACTTGCATTGTGAAGAGAGGGGTATACACACCGAAGGGTAGGAGAGAGGGAGGGAGATGAGGTGTCAAGACACTAGTGACACTTGTCCATCTAAAACTCAGACATGAAAGCACTCAAGACATGAATGCAATAAAGGGTGATCAAACCAAGGTAAGTTAGTGACCATTTGAACCTCAATCCACTTTGGTCGAAGCAAAACATGGTGCCTAATATGGTAGCGATCGCTACACCATGTCAACCAAAACATAGCGACCAATATTAAGAGAAAATGATCACTACAATCAAAGAACCCATCCAAAACTCCTTTTACCACAATAAACAAGGTACAAACAAGGCACATAGGTTGCTACAAACAAAACCAAAGAAAACACTTCGGTTGCAGCACATACAGGATCAACATCAACATCAACTCAAGCATCCATGCAACCCATGCAAACCCTAACTTCAACACTCATGTTGCCACCTTATCAGACAAGGTTCAACAAGGAGCCCCTAAGCATCATTCTCTCTCTCTCATGATGTTAAAGAATAAGAGGCAATTCAAACATGTGACAAATTGAAAGATAAACCCTAAACATGAGTAAATGCAACTTGGATCAAAACAAGCACAAATATAACATAACTAGTTCAAACATCAAGAAAATTGGACCAATCTTAAAACATATCATGTCACATGTTATTAAGGTGCATCACGTGATTAGATTAAGGTTTCAAGCATCTTATTATGCGAAGCAAGTAAGATCAAGAAAAAATCTAGGTGAGGGTTCTTACAATTATTTTGCTAGGAGTTGACACGTTGTTCACATTTGTGGTAACTGTGTTCTAGGCAGAGTAGGGGATGCATGATAGAGAGAGGAAACCCTTCATATATAATGGGAAGGTTTTGTGTTTGCATCCCAACATGGAAATGAATTTATTCATGTCTGATGTGCTGATCATGGATCCTATGATGGTAGATTTATTGAAGTTGATTTTGAGACCAGAGTGTTTGGAGAAGATATCTAGGATCCTAACTATATTAATAACCTGAGAGTCCTTAGGCTTGATAAAAATGATAGTTCATCAACATATTGTACAATATTATGCACACACCCCTGGGTTTGTTGAGAGTAAGATTTGTGGTGGCTATGTGAATGAGAGAGTTGAGAACAGAGGTGATGATAATGAATAAGTAAAGGGATAGAGGGTCACCTTGTGAAAGCCCATTGGCACTCCTAAAGAAGCCAAATGATGAGCCATTGATGAGGGTGGAGAAGGTACATGTACTGATACTTTAGTGAATCCATAAAATCCATTGATCCGGGAAACCTAGGCCATGCATACAGTGTATGAGAAAGTCCCAGTTGACATTGTCAAAAGCTTTTTAAAAAACTAGCTTAAGGGTGAGGGTCGGTTCATTGAGAAATCTACAAATGTGTAGGGTTTCTTGTATAGTGATGTAAGCATCTTGAATGTTTCTATTGGGCAAAAAGGTGCACTATCGTTCATTAATGATCATTTGTATAAGAGGTTTCATATGACGACTGAGGAGTTTATCAACAGTTTCTAGGAGGAGATGATGAGGCTAATGAGTTGAAAATTTCTGATGGAAGTAGGGTTCTCATTTTTACAAATAAGGGCAATGTGTGTATGGTTAATCTTCCTAATAACAAAAGTGATGTGGTTTTGATGTATTTGGATAAGAGGTTTGTGAAACAATATTTGATGATGTTTCATGTTGTGCGGTAGAAGGACATGTCAAAGCCATCCGGACATGGTGAGTTGTCTATACTGAGGCTCTTCATAGCATGAAGATTTTCTGACACATTCAAGGGGTATAAGAGGTTATTTACAAATTTTCCTAGGGAAGATATGGTCCCAATCAAAATTCACAGAGTTACTCAATGTGTGTCATATATTATAAAGAGCTTTGTAGTAGTTAACAATACATTAAGTGATGGCCCATATGGGATGAGAGATGGAATCCAATCCATCAAGACTAGTGGTGGTCTGACGGTTGTTGTGATGACAGTCACCAAACCGACAAACAAATTGTCATTAATTAAGCAGAATTAAACATAAACAATAGATTAACAAAAATCACTAAAAATTAAAACCATTTTTCAAAGAGATCCATTCCAAAAAAAACTCTTACTGAAAGGTCCAAAACCTTATATACATCATTATTCACATTGTACTTATCTGGTACATCTCACCTCGAGAATAACATATAACAGTTGATTTACCAAACTATACATGAGCAACATAAAACCTCGAGGCGCGTAAGCCAAAATCTCTTATTGATCATAAAACCAGTACGAACCAACTCCAAGGACATGAGAGTACAGAGACGACACATAGGACTTATATCTACAAGACATGACAGATAGTACACTCAATTGGAGCTATCACTGCTACCTCAGTTGTTGTTCTTCCTCTGCAAAAAGGTCTTCACCTCCTCGTGCATGTCCACCTAAAAATTTTGGTCCCACGGGGGTGAGACAATTGTAATTGTCCCAGCGAGAGATATAACTCTCTGCTGACCATATTATTATCACAGATCAAGCATTTATAAACTGAGCATGGGTTCTTTTTATATTAACAAGCAGGATAATTCACTATATGAACAGAATGAAGTAATCTCCTTTCTCAAGGAGAACATTGCATCTACCCATGGTAGAGTTATCAATCATCTATCTGCCTTGTAGGGAATGTAAATAAACATAAATAACATCTATCCACTAAGGATGCATAAAAGAAATGTAACATCAGCCAATGATTTTCATATTCAATCCTTAAGCAAACATGCTATACGGATGATTACATTTTACAATCACACTTATGCCCTGAGGAAGTGAGCCGTACCGCTCAAATCCAACCGACCATTGTGAAGTCAAAATCGGTACCATACAAGGTCCATGGAAGAGCCAGACTCCATGACCTCCCACGTCTCGGTCAGTGCGAGACCACAAGCAGGACTGGAGTCTCTTGCTTAAGTGACCTTAGTCACACAGGGTCAGTCTACCCTCTGCCTAGCCCACCTTGGTACAGGTGTCGGCGCTAGTGAATCGAGCCACAGGCCAGTTCACCGTGCTCCCTGAGCTATGATCGCATTCATGCTCTATCACACTGAGCCATGGGCCTATTCACCATGCTCTTATCACACTGAGCCACGGGCCTGAAATCATGCTATGGAGTCTACAACCGAAGTTGTACTCTAACCTTCCTATTTGTGGCTAGGAGCAACCTCGCATATTCAACAATATGCGCTCCGGATTAACCCGTAGGAGAACCCATTTCACCATCACCAACTGCTGACGATGATGGATATATGGCCAGGGCACTACATGATAAAATTCCACTTGATTAATTAAGCGCATTACCATATTCTTTTAGCAGCAGTCAAGTTTTCACAGATGAATTATTATGACAAATTCTACAAAGAAAGGTATAATACATCTATCACGTACTTTTCAAATATTTAAAACACATGATACTTGGGATCTCAGTCCCTTATCACATTACTGGGAATTCTCATCCCTTCACATAATCATTATCATGATTGCTGGATATGGGTATTCAAACCCTTAGATCATCACATAACATTGTTACTTCTATAACAGGTAACCATTACCTCTAGGTCCTCAGACCAAGGTATTCATTTCACTTGTTGTGCAAGTATTCACATGGCTCACAAGGCCATCACACATCTTGTCACCTCTCACTAGGCAACAACTTATTAACATGGCTCACAAGGCCATTGCACATCTTGTCACCTCTCACTTGGCGACAACTTATTAACATGGCTCACAAGGCCATTGCACATCTTGTCACCTCTCACTAGGCAAAAACTTATTAACATGGCTCACAAGGCCATTGCACATTATACTTTTAAACAAGTATTTAACATGCCTTACAAGGCTTATGCAATAAAAGAATTACAACCTTCCCATCATTAGGGTTAGGGTTTCCCTTTCTTATTGATTATGGTTTCTCTTACATATCATCACCCTTCATTAGGGTTAGGGTTTTACATTATTAACCATTTAGGTTTTCAAGATCATATTATCAATGATCAAACCCTAATTCATTGCTCCACACATCTAGGAGCAAACATTGATATCATAAGTATTCAATCATACTTATTCATTCTCATCATTTATCATTAAATGAATCATCAACACAAGGTATGAGTTCCTATCTCATCCTTACCAGGGTATGATTACATCAAACTTTATTAACTTGGCTTAACCCTTTCTCAAAGTATGTTAGCCCACACTTATCAAAGTGCATTAAACTTATTACATCTCAATGTAACAATTGACATAAAACACTTCATGTGTTACTCATCCAAGTATATTGGATTTAAGGTGCATAAAGATGCATCAACCTTGAAGTGTTGGATGTGATATCTATCATGTCTTGATGTATCACTTCCCTCATCACTTTTAACTTTCTTAAGTTCATCAACTTATCTTGTATTAGGGTATTTCCCATCCTAATACTTTATGCAATAGCTCATCACATTTATCATGTGATGTATTGATCATAAGTCACACAATTGAATTATTCAACCATCATTAATGATATGGACTCATCTCGGGTTAAGGCATTATTGGTATAAGGTTGTCCATTAACAACCACTCTGGGTGCTTCACCTATCAAGGTATTAGCCACACCATTACTTGGTGCTACACAAATCACTCCTAAGAGTGTCTTACTCTCACATTTACAAGGTATATAGGGTTAAATCATATGCATGTGTTCACCATATCGGGTTGTAGGTGTCTAGATACCACTGTATCGGGTTGGAGGTGTATGAACACTCACCATATCGGGTTAGGATTTGCACTTGTCTCCATATCGGGCATGAGGTACCTTCTTGACCTCATATCAGACACAAGGTATATGTATGTGTCTCCCATGATACTTGTGAGGTATCAACCCATCACCATGTCAGGCTAGAAGTACATTCAATCACCCTATCGGGCTAGTCACCATCTAGGGTTAGCCATGATGGGTTAGGGTTACCATATCTTCTAGGGTTTTTTATCATGCAACCCTATCGTGAAACCATGTCGTGCAACTATGTCATGCAACTATGTCGTGTAACTATGTCATGCAACCAAGTCGTGCAACTATGTCATGCAACCATGTGTGTCATGCAATAACACTTGTTACTCTTCACTTATATCGGGTTACCCAAATTAGGGTTTCTTATCATCTTACAAGTATACAATTTACCTTGTATCGTGCATGGAGTCTATTCTAGACTCCCTCTCATGCAAGCATCTTATGCAAGTATCTCATGCAACATCTTGTGCAAGACATATCGGGCAAGTCATACCCATATCGGGTTATAACTAGTTGTATTTATACTTGAATCCGATATCACTTTTTCAAAGTGAAACCATCTTCTTCAAGCTCTAGACCTTTGTTATAACTGATATAATTCATGGTAATAGGTCTAATAAACTACTAGAACTCATAATTTCATCAACGATTTCAGGAAATTTCAGTATTAAAAGTATTTCACTAATTATAGCAATTTAGGTGAAGAATAATAACATGATTGAATTCAAGTTATATAACCCGCCTTAAGAACCACTTCAAAGCTTAAAGCTCCAAAGATCCATGTTCCTAAGGTTGAATATGACTTTATAAAAGGTCCAAGGCTCATTCACAACTCCTTCATATACAAGGAATCACCATGGATAAGCAATTGGTGAAGAAGAAAAGAAAGGTAGATCATAACCCTAATTCCATGCTTCAATTCAAGCTTGAAGACAACTATATCTTACCTTAGGGTTAAGTTTTGAGTTCCTTAGCTTATTGGCCAACACCCTACCACTCTTGGGCGATATGGACTTCCTCTTGGCCGACACAACTTTGCTTGTGGCCGATACCCCCTCACTTGTGGCCAAAAATTCTTCAATTGGCCGATATCAACTTGCTATGGGCAATATCAACATGGTATGGCCGATATACTTGCTATGGACGATATACAAGGGTTATGCACGATACCCTTGTGCTCTTGCATGACATGCCACCCCTCTTTCACGATATGATACTCACTTGCACGATATGGCACTCACTTGGAGTCAAAACACTTCACTCTATGGCCGATATCACCCTAAATGGTCGATATCACCTACTTGGGCGATATGGTCTTGCCATGGGCGATATACCAAAACCCATGCACGATACCACAGCATCCCTTCAAGATATGGGAGCTCTATGTACGATACCTTAGGGTAGGAGGGTGGTAAGGGTCGCAAAATTGCACCAAGGGGTGAAACTAGGGGTATATATACTTGTTGATCATGAAGAAAGGCAAAAATGAGGTGTCAACATTTTGAGCTAGTAGGTTCCACGTGTCATGCATGGGTGACACGTGTCCATGCATGCATAAACATTTATCTTGACATGAAAAAAGGTTGAGCATCATCTAGATATGCAAATTCATCCATTGGTTTTCCATTTTGATAAGTCATCTAGGTTTAATCACTATTTTATGTCAAGCCGATACACTTTTTCTAAGGAAACTTGTTGGCCGTCACACCTCACCTCCTTGAGGTGCTTTGCACGATATGGACTTTTACAAGAGTTCACAAAACGATATGGGACACCTCCTTGGGCTTCATGGCCGATAGGCACTCATATATAATTTTTTCAACTTGATACAACTTAAGTTAAGCTTCCAAATTCAACCCTTTTTCTTGGTCATTTCATCACCTAGAGTATCATCATTCATAATTGATCCAAACATGGTGTCTCATTCATTATATCTCCTCTAAATGATACATAGAGGAAGTAGGTACATTTCAGAGGTGTTAATGTGCATATCAACCCCACATTTTGGGTAAATTACAATTTGTAGTAAAATCGGTGCTCAAGGTACCAGCATTGTTCAACCAAGTTCAAACTTGGAATGTAGGCTTTCCAAAAACCACCACCTTGCATAATTCTCACTATAATGATGCTAAAACACATGAGGCATGTTCAACATGTGAAATTTTGCATTATAGCCCCTCAATTTGGGTAAATTGCACTTTGGTCCAAAACAAAGAAAAATTGCTCAAACAACATTCAATCGGGACCAAAATTGAAACATAAGTTTGTCACATGATAACAAAGCACCTTAGAGGATTATATTAAAGTTCTAAGAAACTTTATTAGCCAAAACAATTAGGGTTACCTCATAATCTAGGTCAGGGTCGTTACAAGTTATAAACCCCTAATAAGGATTTCGTCCCCGAAATCCCAGGTACAATGAGACAGATATTATTCATTCATCATACCATCAAGTCTCCACATAACATCGTAATTTCATGGAGATGACATAGAACTTTGATCAACACAAAGTTCTTCCACACAGGGTTATCATTGAATCTGTCACACAGGGCACATATTCCACTGTCTTTTTCATTATTGATTGTAGAGCCAAATCTGTGTCAGGTAATACTTTTCTTAGTCATAGAAACATCATACATACCTTATTTAACTCAGGTGTCAAACCTCACTGATTTGTCACCTTTCTCAATTTACAACTTTATGTGACATGATTCTTGATTCTGGGAAGTCTCCCATACTCCTCATTAGCATTTCACTTTTAAACGAAAGACCAGAGTTATGTTCTGTCACCTACTTGTGACTACAAGTCTTATCATATATCTGTTGTGCCATCTAATCTGCTGACACAACATTAATATTTCTTACTAATTTTACCAACTATCTCATTAGTTGTACATTCTCTTGTCATAAGGGGAGGTTACTTATCAATTAAGAACTTGTTTTAGAGGTATCTTTAGATGTTATATATAAGTTTCCTTAACAGATCTAGATAGGGGTATTCTAAGAAATTATTTTTAGCTTGATAAGTTTTTTCACAATGGTTTTACAATTGTTCCTTCAATTAGTACATCCTTATCAATGTTATGTTCATGTGTAGCATAAACCTCTAACATGTGATGTCCATACTATTTTATGTAACTAGACTGATTTCACAGTTGGCCATACCGGGTAACCAACATAAATCATATAATTAGGATTTTATGTTTTCACTTTCTCATACCACCTGACACTTCTTAGATACCATGATTCCTTACTTTGATATCTATCACATGTGTCAAAAACTCATCACATCCTCATCTTTCTTTCATTTTGGGACATTACTTGTTACACATATCTTTATCTTGGAACCAAAGTCCAAGACAAACTGATACTTTTCTAAGTATCCATCAATTGAGCATTTTTAACTTATGCACATCAAGTGGCATGTCCCTAAAGGGAAAGAACACAAAGGAACATATTCCTTTCTTTGTTATTGTCTAACATGTTCATGAGCATTTTGTGATTTTATCACATTTCCCATTTCCACATCATGGGAAAAGATCTTTACTATTCACACATGCTTTATCTGACATGGATCATCTCCCTTGTTATCATTCTCTTATCATGAGGATTATACTTTTCATTTCCTCATACATACAGATTGATCTGAGATCATCTCAGATTCCACTTTATTGCACTTAGGATGTGATATACATGTTCATACCATATTTCCAGTTTCATTATACTCACTAGATTGTCTCAGAATGACTACTTGATCAGAGTAATCAGAAAGATAACAATCTAAGAGTTCCATACTTACCCTATCTCCAATAATTATATACCTGGCCAGGGTATACAAGTACTGAGATTAGGTAGTATGCACTTTATGTACTTTCA
Source organism: Alisma plantago-aquatica (assembly GCA_963693085.1). Taxonomy (NCBI): domain Eukaryota; kingdom Viridiplantae; phylum Streptophyta; class Magnoliopsida; order Alismatales; family Alismataceae; genus Alisma; species Alisma plantago-aquatica. The sequence continues at coordinate 1,573,192,206 of OY856409.1, forward strand.
TATTCCTTACTTTTTGTATCATCACAAGCATAGGATTTAGCATCCCTGGATTTTCTCCAGGAATTACCTCTATACCTCATCCTCATTCACACGGATAAGAACAATTATAAAGCATTTAAAAGAATATTGAACAAAATATAAATTCTAGTTCTCATATTTCTTCCCTATGTCCCCATAGGACAATCAATAGGGAAATCCGTAATAGCAATCCTTTTTAGGATTATCAGGTAACATCAAAAGAAGGCATATCAAAATGAAAAAGCTCTATCTGATTGTTACCCCTCGCGGTCATCCACCGCTTTAGGTTGACTCAACCCATAGAGTCTAGCTGTTTCATGTTGTTACTTTTGGATTTTTTAGAACCACTAGGCAAAAGTCTCTGGAATTGTAATGACATTTCCTTAATTCTCGGGTTATTGCCCCTTCTTGGGCACTGCCATCACAGATATACTATATGTCTAAACTTATGGCAGAGTCTACTTTCTCGCCATATGTTATCTTTCCCACATTTTCCACTATTCCAACATGACTATGTCATTCAGGAACCCTTTCAAAGCCCAAAGTTTATGTATTAAGGACTGGTAACCTAGGTTGTAATGCTAGTATCCAGTCTACTATATGTATCATTGTTGTCTTAATCTACCTATTAAGAGCATAAACATAGGATTCTCTATCCTGATTAGGTCAAGATAGGAATTCTCAGGCACTCATTCTTCTCTTGCCTGATCCCTTGCACCCTTTCCAGGTGCAACAACATTGCCCTAAAAAATGTATTCCTTGTGTTCCTCAGTCATTTATAAACTTTACCCTTTCTTCTGCACAAGCAGAAGTCACTATAGGGTATACTGGAGGATACTAACACAGACTCAACACCTTAGTCCTATGTCTCTGTAGACTCAGCGAACCTTAAGCTCTGATACCAAACTTTGTGACGACAGTCGCCAAACTGAAAAACAAATCGTCATTAATTAAGTAGAATTAAACATAAACAACATATTAACAAAAATCACTAAAAATTAAAACCATTTTTCAAAGAGATCCATTCCAAAAAAAAACTCTTACTGAAAGGTCCAAAACCTTATATACATTATTATTCACATTGTACTTATCTGGTACATCTCACCTTGAGAATAACATATAACAATTGCTTTACCAAACTATACATGAGAAACATAAAATCTCAAGGCACGTAAGCCAAAATCTCTTATTGATCATAAAACCAGTACGAACCAACTCCAAGGACCTGAGAGTATAGAGACGACACATAGGACTCATATCTACAAGACATGACAGATAGTACACTCAACCTGATCTATCACTGCTGCCTCAGCTATTGTTCTTCCTCTGCAAAAAAGGTCTTCACCTCCTCGTGCACGTCCACCTAAAAATTTGGGTCCCACGGGGGTGAGACAATTGTAATTGTCCTAGCGAGAGATATAACTCTCCGTCGACCATATTATTATCACAGATTAAGCATTTATAAACTGAGCAGAGGTTCTTTTTATATTAACAAGCAGGATAATTCACTATATGAACAGAATGAAGTAATCTCCTTTCTCAAGGAGAACATTGCATCTACCCATGGTAGAGTTATCAATCATCTATCTGCCTTGTAGGGAATGTAAAGAAACATAAATAACATCTATCCACTAAGGATGCATAAAAGAAATGTAACATCAGCCAATGATTTTTGTATTCAATCCTTAAGCAAACATGTTATACGGCTGATTACATTTTACAATCACACTTATGCCCAGAGGAAGTGAGCCGTACCACTTAAATCCAACCGACCATTGTGAAGTCGAAATTGGTACCATACAAGGTCCATGGAAGAGTCGGACTCCATGACCTCCCACATCTCAGTCAGTGCGAGACCACAAGCAAGACCGTAGTCTCTTGCTTAAGTGACCTTAGTCACACAGGGTCAGGCTACCCTCTACCTAACCCACCTTGGTACAGGTGTCGGTGCTAGTGAATCGAGGCACGGGCCAGTTCACCGTGCTCCCTGAGCCATGAACGCATTCATGCTCTATCACACTGAGCCATGGGCCTATTCACCATGCTCTTATCACATTGAGCCACGAGCCTGAAACCGTGCTCTGGAGTCTACAACCGAAGTTGTACTCTAACCTTCCTATTTGTGGCTAGGAGCAACCCTGCATATTCAACAATATGCGCTCGGGATTAACCCGTAGGAGAACCCGTTTCACCATCACCAGCTGCTGACAATGATGGATCTATGGACAGGGCACTACATGATAAAATTCCACTTCATTAATTAAGCGCATTACCATATTCTTTTAGCATCAGTCAAGTTTTCACACATGAATTATTATGACAAATGCTACAAAGAAAGGTATAATACATCTATCACGTACTTTTCAAATCTTTAAAACACATGATACTTGGGATCTCAGTCCCTTATCACATTACTGGGAATTCTCATCCCTTCACATAATCATTATCATGATTGCTGGATATGGGTATTCAAACCCTTAGATCATCACATAACATTGTTACTTCTATAACAGGTAACCATTACCTCTAGGTCCTCAGACCAAGGTATTTATTTCACTTGTTGTACAAGTATTCATATGGCTCACAAGGCCATCACACATCTTGTCACCTCTCACTAGGCAACAACTTATTCACATAGCTCACAAGGCCATTGCACATCTTGTCACCAGTCACTCGGCAACAACTTATTAACATAGCTCACAAGGCCATTGCACATCTTGTCACCTCTCACTAGGCAACAACTTATTAACATGGCTCACAAGGCCATTGCACATCTTGTCACCTCTCACTAGGCAACAACTTATTAACATGGCTCACAAGGCCATTGCACATCTTGTCACCTCTCACTAGGCAACAACTTATTAACATGGCTCACAAGGCCATTGCACATCTTGTCACCTCTCACTAGGCAACAACTTATTGGCATGGCTCACAAGGCCATTGCACATTATACTTTTATAAAAGTATTTAACATGCCTTACAAGGCTTATGCAATAAAAGAATTACAACCTTCCCATCATTAGGGTCAGGGTTTCCCTTTCTTATTGATTAGGGTTTCTCTTACATATCATCACCCTTCATTAGGGTTAGGGTTTTCCATTATTAACCATTTCGGTTTTCAAGATCATATTATCAATGATCAAACCCTAATTCATTGCTCCACACATCTAGGAGCCAAAATTGATATCATAAGTATTCAATCATACTTATTCATTCTCATCATTTATCATTAAATGAATCATCAACACAAGGTATGAGTTCCTCTCTCATCCTTACCAGGGTATGATTACATCAAACTTTATTAACTTGGCTTAACCCTTTCTCAAAGTATGTTAGACCACACTTATCAAAGTGCATTAAACTTATTACATCTCAATGTAACAATTGACATAACACACTTCATGTGTTACTCATCCAAGTATATTGGATTTAAGGTGCATCAAGGTACATCAATCTTGAAGTGTTGGATGTGATATCTATCATGTCTTGATGTATCACTTCCCTCATCACTTTTAACTTTCTTAAGTTCATCAACTTATCTTGTATTAGGGTATTTCCCATCCTAATACTTTATGCACTAGCTCATCACATTTATCATGTGATGTATTGGTCATAAGTCACACAATTGAATTATTCAACCATCATTAATGATATGGACTCATCTCGGGTTAAGGCATTATTGGTATAAGGTTGTCCATTAACAACCACTCTAGGTGCTTCACCTATCAAGGTATTAGCCACACCATTACTTGGTGCTACACAAATCACTCCTAAGAGTGTCTTACTCTCACCTTTACAAGGTATATAGGGTTAAATCATATGCATGTGTTCACCATATCGGGTTGTAGGTGTCTAGATACCACTGTATCGGGTTGGAGGTGTATGAACACTCACCATATCGGGTTAGGATTTGCACTTATCTCCATATAGGGCATGAGGTACCTTCTTGACCTCATATCAGACACAAGGTATATGTATGTGTCTCCCATGATACTTGTGAGGTATCAACCCATCACCATGTTGGGCTAGAAGTACATTCAATCACCCTATCAGGCTTGTCACCATCTAGGGTTAGCCATGACGGATTAGGGTTACCATATCTGTAGGGTTGTGTATCATGCAACCCTATCATGCAACCATGTCGTGCAACTATGTCATGCAACCATGTCATGCAACTATGTCATGCAACCATGTCGTGCAACTATGTCATGCAACCATGTGTGTCGTGCAATAACACTTGTTACTCTTCACTTATATCGGGTTACCCAAATTAGGGTTTCTTATCATCTTACAAGTATACAATTAACCTTGTATCGTGCATGGAGTCTATTATAGACTCCCTATCATGCAAGCATCTTATGCAAGCATCTCATGCAACATCTTATGCAAGGCATATCGGGCAAGTCATACCCATATCGGGTTATAACTACTTATATTTATACTTGAATCCGATATCACTTTTACAAAGTGAAACCATCTTCTTCAAGCTCTAGACCTTTATTATAACTGATATAATTCATGGTAACAGGTATACGAAACTACTAGAACTCATAATTTCATCAACTATTTCAGGAAATTTCAGTATTAAAAGTATTTCACTAATTATAGCAATTTAGGTGAAGAATAATAACGTGGTTGAGTTCAAGTTATATAACCCGCCTTAAGAACCACTTCAAAGCTTCAAGATCCAAAGATCCATGTTCCTAAGGTTGAAGATGACTTTATCAAAGGTCCAAGTCTCATTCACAACTCCTTCATATACAAGGAATCACCATGGATAAGCAATTGGTGAAAAAGAAAAGAAAGGTAGATCATAACCCTAATTCCATGCTTCAATTCAAGCTTGAAGACAACTATATCTTACCTTAGGGTTAAGTTTTGAGTTCCTTAACTTCTTGGCCGACACCCTACCACTCTTGGGCGATATGGACTTCCTCTTGGCCGACACAACTTTGCTTGTGGCCGATACCCCCTCACTTGTGGCCAAAATCACTTCAATTGGCCGATATCAACTTGCTATGGACAATATCAACATGGTATGGTCGATATACTTGCTATGGACGATATAAAAGGCCTATGCATGATACCCTTGTGCTCTTTCACGACATGCCACCCCTCTTGCACGATATTATACTCTCTTGCACGATATGGCACTCACTTGGAGTCAAAACACTTCACTCTATGGCCGATATCACCCTAAATGGCCGATATCAACTACTTGGGCGATATGGTCTTGCCATGGCGATATCCCAAGGCCCATGCACGATACCACAGAATCCCTTCACGATATGGGAGCTCTATGCACGATACCTTAGGGTATGAGGGTGGTAAGGGTCGCAAAATTGCACCAAGGGGTGAAACTAGGGGTATATATACTTGATGATCATGAAGAAAGGCAAAAATGAGGTGTCAACATTTTGAGCTAGTAGGTGCCACGAGTCATGCATGGGTGACACGTGTCCATGCATGAATAAACATTTATCTTGACATGCAAAAAGGTTGAGGATCATCTAGAGATGCAAATTCGTCCATTGCTTTTCCATTTGGATAAGTCATCTAGGTTTAATCACTATTTTATGTCAAGCCGATACACTTTTTCTAAGGAAACTTGTTGGCCGTCACACCTCACCTCCTTGAGGTGCTTTGCACGATATGGACTTTGCCAAGATTTCACAAAACGATATGGGACACCTCCTTGGGCTTCATGTCCGATAGGCACTCATATATAAGCTTTTCAACTTGATACAACTCAAGTTAAGCTTCCAAATTCAACCCTTTTTCTTGGTTATTTCATCACCTAGAGTATCATCATTCATAATTGATCCAAAGATATTGTCTCATTCATTATCTCTCCTCTAAATGATACATAGAGGAATTAGGGACATTCCAGAGGTGGTAATTTGCATATCAACCCCACATTTTGGGTAAATTATAATTTGTAGTAAAATCGGTGCTCAAGGTACCAACATTGTTCAACCAAGTTCAAACTTGGAATTTAGGCTTTCCAAAAGCCACCAACTTGCATAATTCTCACTATAATGATGCTAAAACACATGAGGCATGTTCAAAATGTGACATTTTGCATTATAGCCCCTCAATTTGGGTAAATTGCAATTTGGTCCAAAACAAAGAAAAATTTCTCAAACAACATTCAATCGGGACCAAAATTGAAACATAAGTGTGTCACATGATAACAAAGCACCTTAGAGGATTATATTAAAGTTCTAAGAAACTTTATTAGCCAAAACAATTAGGGTTACCTCATAATCCAGGTCAGGGTCGTTACAGTTGTATTTTTTGTTATTTATGGTGTGAAAAAGTTTTTTTTATCACCCTCTCTAAGCCATCTAATTTTATCCCGTTGTTTCCATAGTGTCTCTTCAAGGTCTTTTAATTGTTGTATGTCATCTCTAGTGTGCTGCAAGTCATCCACATGTATGGGATGATTTAGAGTAGACAACAGTAGTTGCTCCTTTTCCTAATGGTGTTAGGAATAGAGCCAAAGTTCTATTTGTTCCATAGATTGAGTGTGGGTCTAAGAATTTTGAGTTCGTGGTGTATGTTGTACCCCAGATTGCTGGTGGAGGAGTATGAGTTCCAAATTCTAGTGATCATGGGGATAAAGTTTTGATGTTGTTTCAAGAAATATTTGAATCGAAATGGGTTTGGTCCCCAGGAAAGATGTTGCATACTAAAAGAATGGCGAGATGGTCAGAGAGACTAGAAGCAATAATTGAATTGTAAGGTAAGGTATGTTTATCTACCCAAAGTTTGTTGTAAAGGAAATGGTCTAATATGGATTTATGTTGTCCTATGTGCCAGGACCAATAGCCATCACATGTGTGAAAATCTCTGAGGTTGTTTGAGGAGATGAAGTCGTTCAAGAGAGATGTGAGGTGTGGTAAGGATCAAATATCAAAAATATTTTTTTGGAATCATTCATGAGGATTTTTTATTATGTTAAAATCACCACCTATGATCCATGGTACTTGCATAATAAGGTTGGCAAGTACTCCGATCTCAGATAGGAATGGCTTTTTATTGGGTCCGGGGGGACATACACACTTATGAAATGCCACGGTGAATTAGTGTGGGTATCCTGGAATTGTAAAGTAATACTATAGGTAAGAAGAATGGAGTAGTGACTTGGTAGATTCTATTGTTCCATCCTATAAGAAAACCACCACTAAAGTCTAACAGTGGTATTTGTATCCATTTTTTGATGTAACATCCCTATAGGTATCATAGTTGAAAATTGGTCAGGGTTATTTTTGTTTCCTGGATGGAGATCAAAATGATGCGTTGTTGGTATATAGTATTCCCGATGGTGCGACATCTATTAGGGGAAGACTCTCCACACACTTTCCATGATGAGATGATCATGACGGTGGATGTGATACTTAGAAAAAGATTCAATAACAAGACTATATTAAAGGCACTTCCTTCTGCAATATTTTGACTGAGGTATTCACTCCTTCTGCACATCTCCGCTTGGTCCATTCATTTTGATCTAGGAGTTCCCGAAGAAATGTGTCAGTTGAGATGGGATTTGGAAAGCATAAACCAATAATCTGATATAAATTGATGAAGTCAACTATGTAATCCCATGGTGCTAATAAAGTTATATCATCTTTATGTAGGTCATGAGGAGTGCAAGTCTATGGCATTTTGTGGTTGTCACAAGATGTATTTGTAGAAGTTAATAAACAACCCTGAGATGTAAAGTTTTCAGAAGGTAGAATACATGTATCATCCAGAGCAAAGAAGTTCTTTCATTTTTGTGTCTCTGCAGTGCAAAGTAGAGCTGTGTAGGAGTTGACCACTTCATGTTCCTTCACAACAAGGTTGGAATTCTACATAAGTGGGAAGGTAGATGTTCTGAGATCTTCCATGATAATATTCTTTATCTTATGGAAGGTGTCTTGATCCATGTCATGTTGTTTAATAGTAGGAGAGTTTGATATATTGTTGTGTGCCGATGTATCAAAGTTTTATGGTTGTAGGTGTTGATTGGAGTTGTGATGTATGGGTTTCTTGAAGTGTGGTATCAGATGTGGGGAAATAGAGGGTTGTATCAGGGTTGATCGATATGGTATGGAGTTTCCTGCTGTCATATGCATTTTTATTGGGGTGGTGGGTCAAGGTGGTTGGGAATGTGGTTTGGTTTAGTTTGAATCAAGAAGTTGGGTGATTTGCATGATCCTTGAAGAAGGGTGTGAATGTGGATAGGTGTTTAGCTTTGAGTTTGACATTATAGATCAAGCCTCCACATCTGATGTTGATGTCACCCAAGATGGTGGTATCTTTCATGACCGCAAAGACGTAGAAGGCTTTGGAGAAGTTTGTTGGGTAGAGGGAGTTGGGTTTAACGAATTGAAAAGTGGAACCCACTGCATGGGCAATAGCTTTGAAGACTTCTTCACTCCATAGATGGGGCGGGAGGTCAGAGATAGATATCCATATTGATGCTCCATAGGAAGCAGGTGAAGCACCTTTCTCTATTTCCCAATGAGATATACGTGCTTGGACAAAAACATTACCGTAGGTGAAGGTAAAAATCTGTACCATGATGTGTTCAAAAATGTATTTTTCTGGCATGGTGTATAGAATTCTGGTAGGTCAGAGGATCTTCGATTTAAGAATGGTGCACTCAGGGAGTAAAAATGTAAATGCTTTGGTTATCTTGAGGAATTCTATATCAGAGAGGTTGGGACAGTTGAGAATGTCCACCATAATGGTATGAATGGTCAGAACCTTTAGTAACCACATGCTTTGAGCCGGGAGGTCAATAGAGCATTCTAGTGTTGTTGTCCATAGAGGTGGGTAAAGGTGGGAGAGAAGAGAAATGTTGGTAAGACTTAGGCGGAGGAGGGGGAACACTACAAGTTGGGTTAGATTGTGCATTAATGGTGGGATGGTTAAATAGAGGAGGGATGAAGGTAGAGGAAGGGGTTTTTATAGGGGTGATGCAAGACATAGGGAGAGATGTGGGACAATAAGAAGGTGTTGAGTCACAGAGAAACAGGTAGAAGTAGTTTGAACATAAGATCATGTGAGCAGACCAACAGGATATGTGGTTGGTTAGGGGAGGCGAGAGGATGAAGGGAGTGGATGTAGGATGATGATGACAGTGGGTTTTAGGGTTGATGGATATAGCCGATTAGTGGTGGGGGAGCCAACTAGGTCTGGGTTTCGGACATGTGTAGGAGATATGGCCAGATAGAGAGCATGGAAAACATGTAATGGGGAATTGGCAAGATCACCTATGATGACCAAATCTAAGGCATCATCCACATCTAACATGATGATGCTTGTTAGATTTTTTACGAATAAAAATATGTGTTTTTTTATGACGGATGAAATTTTGATAAAAGAGAGATCCAATTTTATCGTCGTCTTCTTTTAAGCTAGTACAAGACACGTGCTAAGTTAGCAAGTGGTTTACATCATCTGATTCAGAAAATTAAAATAATTTAATTTTTCTTTGAAAATGCATTCTCAAAATGCCATAGTTGTTAAAAAAATTAGGATTAACTCAATCTCTAAGAAGGCATAAAGAAATAAATAGTCTAACAATAGGTCGACTCCTGCCAAGTTATATTACATTCCATTACCAAGATTAACTATGCACATCTTCCCTAAAATGTGCATGTTGTCTGACAGTTAAAAAACAATACAAAATACAACAAGAAAAGCATATATACAAAAGGATTAGTAATGTCATGAAAAAACAAAGGGGCCAATCGGGCAATAAACTCAAAATCACCAAATCGACATAATTTTAGCCTAAGAATATTGTTTTAGATGGGTTCACAAACAATACTCACTATAACCATGGATGAGTATTAGATCGAGCTGACCAGCTCCAGCTCATGCACTAGATTCATGTTAGAAACTTTTTACCTAGATTTTATATGGATCGGTTATGGTCGAGATAAACATAGACCCAAAATCCCATAACCATTATGCACATATAACTAATTTTTTAATACAAAAAGTATACTTCTAATTAAATGTGTTCATTATAAACATTCCAAATTATTGATGATCTAAAATATGTTTAGTTCATCATACTTATAAAACTAAAAGAACATTATATTTAAGTTACATGTCATTGTTACTTATTTAGCATATTTACAATAATCTACAACATAATATAAATGTAGAGATCATATACATACTATGTATATCGGATGTTTATTACCAAACATTTCTAGACATACATGAAAATAAAATACACATCTAATTAATAGTAAGATGCAATTCAAGCATATGTCATAAAATATAAAATATGACTATGACGTTTAACCAAAAAAATCAACGACCCATAAGAAATAGTGGAAGCTTGCTCCAATAGGAAAAAAATATGGAGTCGGGACTATAGCTTGCTTCCTACATGTCTAATCTAGACAATATTCTTTCAACCATTGAATTTGCACACAAGTTGTAACTACATTACAATTATGGATGATACATATATGTTACGTGTGTCAGTTGGTATACTTTTACAAGAATTTTTTAATAATATATTTCTATGTATGGTGATAAAACAATGTCTTCATTCTAGTATGGATTCAGTTTTCAAACATTTATGAGCCTGGACCCAGCCAACAACCCATGTAAAAAATATGGATTTGGACTTAGGTTATGAAAAAATCAGTATGACCCGACCCGAAGCTCATCTCTATTTCTAAAGTAAATACAAGCTATTAAAAGTGAATAACTCGATTAACTGTCATCTAACTTGTTCCAACAAGTAATGTGTCACTATCAAAATTATGCACGATCCTATTCTCTAGCATGTGTTTATTGACATCATAATTGATACTCAATAAGTTGCTTACAATCTGTTAAAAGAGAGTAGCTCGGTGAATTGAATAAACACTCCATCCAAACTTTAACATGTCATTATCAAAATTTCCTCAACTCTTTCTTGTATTAGAATGCATAGGGCAAAAAGCATATGTTTCCTATAAAATATTATGGCTACTACCTTTCTGTGTCTTGTACTTATTGACTGCAAAAAACAATAATCAAATGAGTACACACATATGTTGGATCAATGAGCCCACATGAGCTGGTTTCTTTTGTCATATTTTAAATTGGTATTCATAATAATTTTCCTACAACCCATTAAAAGAAAATCTTAATTAATTGTTGGATGACTTTTTCGAATTTATGATGTATCACTACTAGAAGTACCTCAATGTATAGGGTATAAAATGTAGAGGATTTGTGAGAAGGGACATAATGAAAATGTAAAATTTTTCCCAACAACACACTTAGTTAGTGGAACTGTCATAACCATAAAATATTAGTGTAAGAAATACATAGAATGGACATGATATATACATTAGCACACAATGGTTGTCCGAAAACTATACACGTCTGTAAAACTTGAACTTTTGAATTCATATTTGAAGTGGTTTGTAAGAACCCTGACCTTGCTTTATGAGTGAACATGCTTTATTACCTTGATTAAGTGTTTAAAACCTTAATGTAACCCTAATATATGTTTTGATATCATGTGACAAGCTTAAGTTTCAAGTTTGGTCCAATTTGGATACTTCTTGTGCAAGTTATACAATTATATACTTGTTTTGGCACATGTATATGTTGATGAGATGGTCTATTTACATGACATTCCATTAACTATAGTTTCTCACACAGGTCCACAGTTTATAAGTTGGTTTCATGAACATATGTATTATAAGATGGGAACACAACTAAGGTTCAACACAACTTTCCACCTGCAAACAGAAGGCCAGTCTAAAAGGACTATTCAGACTTTAGAGGATCTTTTAAGAGCATGTGTGTTGCAATTTCTTGGTAGTTGGGATGTACACCTAAGTCTGACAAAGTTTGCATACAACAACAGCTATCAAAGAAGAATTAATATGGAACCTTATGAGGCTCTGTATGGGAGATGTTGTCGATCTCCACTTTGTTGGTATGAGATAGGTGAGTATCAACTCTTGGGTCTTGAGATTGTCCAACAGACTACATAAAAATTAAGGTGATACAACAACATTTGAAAGTAGCCCAGGACAAACAAAAATCTTATGCAGATAACCATCACAGACTGTTAGAATTCCAAGTGGGAGATAGAGTGTATCTCAAGGTTTCTCCTTGGGAAGGTGTACTAAGGTTTGGGAATAAGGATAAGTTGGCTCCTAGATTTATGGGACCATAAACTATCTTAGCTCATGTTGGAAAGGTGGCGTACAAGTTGGAGCTATCACTAGAGTTGCATAGGTTGCATAATGATTTCCATATCTCCATGATGAGGAAATGTCAACCAAATACAGAACAGACAATCTAGCCATTAGAGGTTGAGTTAGATGAGGATGTTTCTTATGTTGAGGGTCCTGTGTTGATCTTGGATAGAAGGGTGAAGAAGCTAAATAAGAAATATATAGTGTTAGTAAAGGCTTTTTGGCATCAGTGTGGCGTAGAGGAAGCCACATGGGATTCAAAGGATGATATACATATAAAGTACCCATATCTCTCTTTGCATAGGATTTTAGGGGCGAAATCCTTGTTAGGGGTATATAGATGTAAGACCCATGACCTTGCTTAAAGTATTGAACATGCTTAACTACCATAATTGAGTACTTTAGATCATAATATAACCTTTTGATAAGTTTTGATATCACGTGACAATCTTAAGTTTCAAATTTGTTCAAGTTTGGACACTGTTTGTGCAAGTTATGCAATTTTATGTACATTTTGGAATTTCTACAATTTACCCACATGATAGGTTTTTCTTGCATTTTGTCACATGAAATATGATCCATAGATGTTTTATTATCATGATTGAGCTTTTTGTGCAATGGGGCACCTAGTTGTACCTTGGTTTGGTGGTGTTTCTCTTCAATGGTGATTTAGGGTTTACCCCTTCATGGATGAGCTACATTTAGAGGCTATGGATCGATGGTCCCCCTGTTTGGTGGACAAGTAATGATAAACAATAGGTGGTAACAACCTATGGTCATCCTTTAAGGGCATTAAGTTGATGATTTTTTGGTTTTGGTTCACTTGGATCGATGGCTCACTTAAAAGATATGGTCAACCAATGGTTCACCACTTAAGTGACTAAGGTTCCAAAGAACTGATGGTTCCTTTGCTTGGAGTTTGATGTTTGTAATGGAGAGCCAACAACCGATGTCTAAGAAGATCTCCATGAGAGGTACAACTTTTGCTTTAATGGCCGTGGAAGCTCTTAAATATGGTCACATGGAGAGTTGCTAGGACACCTCAAGCTTCTCTCTTTCCTTATCCATAAACTTTATATACTTATGCTTTAGCTCACAAACAAAACATTTGGTTCCTTATCTCTTCCCTCCTATCTAGAGCTTCTTCCTCCCCTAATTGGTGGCAAACATAGTTCCCAATGAAGAATAAGGTAGCCGACCTTCTTGGTTAAGCATCTAGGGTTTCATTTTTCTCTCGTCTAGGGCTTGTGGAGCTACCCTTGATGTTTTTGACCTAAGATAGTAATTATATCCTTCTCTTCTTCATTTCTTTTTCTATTTTTATTCCTCCTACCCTCTTCCTACATGGAACCATGGTTTAAATCTCAAAGAACTTGTCTTTCTTGCTCCCTTCACCTAGGGTTTACTTCCTTTCTTGGAGAAAAAGCTTACTTGACCGAGTTTAGACCTAAAGCTAGGGTGTATACTTCTTTTGCTCGAGTTTTCTTGCTGTGTGGATCTTGGTATTCCTCTTAGAGGTGAGTTTTATAACCCTCTTCACTTTTATTATCTACTACAAGCTTGCTTGCTCAAGTTTTTCCACTAAAACAATGACCTAATCTTAGAAAAGCTATGTTTGCTAGGGTTTTGATCTTAATGTTGTTTCTTGATTAGTTTCCAGCTCTAGATGAACCTAAAACTATATGCACAATCCTCCTAAGGTAGAGGAATTCTTAGATCAGGTTTACATAGCAACCTATGGTGCTTAGTCTATGGTCTATACTTGAACCGATTGATGACTTTACACTAGATCTGATGGAGTTATTAGGCTATTTTCGATTTTATACATGAACTGATTGATGACTTTACACTAGATCTGATGGAGTTGTCTTCATGAAAACCAATGGTGGCAACCAATGGTGGAAACCAATGTTCACACCTCAGGCCAGTTTAAGACTCTTTTGAAATTCCAAAAATCCATGGTTTAGTGCCCTAAATATGGCATGAACATATGGTGATATTAGCTCAATATCAGATGGAAACAAGTAATGGTAGTGTTGACCCTATCAACCAATGGTGACACAATGTGTCACAACCAATGGTGTTTAAGGTTATCACAACCTATGGTGAGTCAATGTTTTAAATGTTTCTTCATTTAAGCCCTAAATCCAATGTTTCTTGGGTCAAAAGATTCAAGGGTTAGACCAACACTTTAATTGATGGTTTTGAATAATGAACCCGATCCAATGGTTGAGATTGGATGTCTCCAAATCCAATGGATTATAATGAATTCTATGGTATAATATGTTGATTCAGATGATGAGAAATTTGATGGTTCAATGCCTTTAAACTTGTAGTCTTACCTTTGCCCTCGTATGAATATAATTGATAATCACCATAGTAAGCTAAAGAAACATGACTTGTTACACCTAACCCTAATGTAACTAATGGTAGTGATTTATTGTAATCAACCCTCTTAAATGATTAACATGACAATGAAGTGCTCTTATATTGTTATTGAAACCCTAATGTGGTATTATTTAAATATCATAGTTCTTATAATGTTAAAATTTATGCGACACATATGTCTTGATGATTTGTTGAGCCTTGTTTAATGCATAGAATGATAATGGTGATCTTACAGGGATTGATGTGATGGTCTTAATGACTCTTGGCATGGTTGAGCCCTGATGGAGGTATAATCCTCTTTGTGATACATTAAGGGTTGGAACCTTGGAACTTTGTGATAAGAATTTGTTCCTTGTAATGGTATGATGGCAAATGTGACTCCATGATCAATAATGAATGATAGCATGTAGTAATGTGATTAACATTTATACCGCATATGTTTTATATCTTCTAAAGTTGAAATACTTATACACTTGTTAAATTTTAATTAGGATTTGAATGTCCATTTGTATGATGTAATTATTCAAGTGAAACCCTATTCATGTAGTGTCCTACGCCGTAGAACCATCTTCAGTGTTAGAACTTGTTGGATGGTGAAAGGAGTATTCCTAAGGGAAACTCAGAGCACATATTGTTGATTATGTGTGGATGGCAAGTTGAGTGTATATCGTTGTCATCCACAGTTACAAGTTATGGAGGATGGCTACATTCATGACTCAGATATTTGTATATATGATGTTATGGAGTACATTGCGGTTGTATCTTAGGTGGCAAGGAATTGCTTTGCATACCCCAGTGTCTAGTGTCGTGACCTGTACCAAGGGCAGACTAGTTGTTATCATCTTGACTATTATGTCATTGTATTTTTGACCCGTATTGACTGGGCATAGTTAAGATCTTAGGAATCTAGCTCTCCTAGATCTTGTGTGGAACTGATTTTAACTTCTCAATGATCAGTTGCACTTTGAGTGGTATGACTCAAACTCCCCAGGGAGTAATAAAAAAAGATGTAATACAAGTCGTGTAGTATATCTACTAGTATTAAATACGTTCACATTGGTTGGGTAGCCCTTGCCTTGTCTTTTATATTACATCGTTGTTATATGATGCAATCATATGAAATATGAGTAATCATTGATAGAAGAAATAGATTTATCAGTTTCTTACATTCACTCTAATAATTATACTTGTTGCTAAACCTATTTGCTTAACTTGCTTAGTATGCTCGAACTATTCAATCTTCTCAATTTCTTATCAAATACTCCAACTGCTCAACCAATTTAATGTTAAATAATCTGTTGTGATCAATATCTATTGGAGAGAGGTATATCTCTTATCGGGACATGGTTCTCACCCGTGGTTCACCACATCTTTTTATCTAGTTGCCGACAATGTGGTCGAGACCGTTCTGTAGAAGAGGAGCAGCCTAATAATCAATAGACATAGAAGGTTGGACAACTATGTTTTTAGCAATATAGTCCTAGTGTCATCCATGTACTCTTAGGTTTGGGTATGGGAAGTGTTTTATAGATGATCAACTTGTATCGACATGAGTTTTTGGCAGTACATCAGTGATTGTAATATATGGCTTGTACATGTGGAAATATCCCTTTTGTACATAGGTTGTGGTTGAGACCACAAGATACATATGTAAATACATGTTATGGTATATGAGTTTTGGAAAATGATGGACCTTTGTACAAATGTTTTAGAACTTGTTTATGATGTGAATTTGGTTTTAATTCTTCTGCTTTTTTGGCTAGGTGATTATATAGTAGATAATCATGATTATGTTTTGAGTAATTTTGTTTAATGTGACAAGGTGTCACCGTTAAGTTGGTATTAGAGCTCTAGATTCACCGAGTCTATAGGGACATAGGACTTGGGTTTGAGTCTATTGTTATGTATCCAACATATGTGATCATAGCTTTTGCTTATGCAGATATGTCTGGTGGACAAGAAGAACACACTAAGAGAAGTTGTGTTGCACCAGGAGGAGGTGTTGGGAGGTAGGCACACGATGATAGAGTGCCAGAAGTGGGGCCGGAACAGACTGTGATGCCTCAGCTTGACCTGATAACTATAGCCAATCCTACATTTTAATCTATGGGATTAAGAGAGAAAGATTTCTATCCCCCTCTCCCACTCCCATGGCGGAGGCCGAATGCCCGGGAGGGTGGTAAATCAAGGCGACAACTAGGATTCGAACACGTATCCCTTTGTTAGGGGACGTCGTGCTTGACCACTTAAGCCACTCCTTGTTGGTGCTGCATTTTAATCTATGTTTAAATAGATGATGGCCGCAATTACACATCTATCAGACATAGCACCAGTATCTAAATCTAGGGCAGTCATCCCTAATGTGTAACCCCAAGGTGTTGGGAAGATGTTTAAACATCTTTGGCATGTTGGGGAGATCAAGTATGCTGGTACTTTGGACCCAGCAAATGTCGACATGTGGATAACAGAGTTGGAGAAAGCATTCAAGATTTTAAACATCCTTGAAGAGGACAAAATTAAGCATGTGGTATACCTGTTGAAAGGTAGTGCTAGCCACTGGTGGGCCATAGAAGAGGAGAAAAGGCCAAGAGTCATGATAGGATGGGAGGAATTTTGGTGAGAGTTTATAAGTCAATACTTCCTAGAGAAATATCTAGATGAGAAGATCTCACAGATTGAGAAGATTCATCAGGGAACGAGTATGAGTTAAAGTTTATGGAGTACCTGAGGTTCTTTCATTATAGCGATAGATAAGGAAATGATCCATAGGTTTGAGAAGGGCCTGAGTACAAATTTGAACATGACGACATCAACTTTGGAGAACATAAAGAGGTTTTCCGCCTTTCTGGAGTTAGCAAGGCAGTTGAGAGGTCTGCTATAGAGAAGCTTGAAGCTAATGCTAAGAAAAGATTGGCTCAGTTTCAAGGGCAGTCATTGAGAGGCTTTAAGAAGCCAGGGTTTTCTTCACCACAATCACAACAGAGGTCAAATTTTACTGAGCAAAGGTTAGATACACCATCATAATGGTCTCTGAGTAGGGGCAGACGTCGTAGTTTTTCACCAGCAGGAGCTTGCAGTACCTCATTAGTTTCAGTGATATGGCCCATCTTGGCCATGGTACGAGGATAAGACTTGTTTTAAGTGTGGAAAGGTTGGGCATACAATGCCATATTGCCTTGTAAAAGACAAGGAGGTGATTCAGTAGCCAAGGCAGAGTCATAATGGTTCGCAGCAGTGATAGTATAGTAGTGGTGGTGGCAGAGGATGTGGTCAGGCATCACAAGCAAGTTTCTATGGATAGGCTAGAATAGGACGTGGATGGAAGGAGGCAATGGCTAGGTTCTACGCCATGAGCCAGCTGGAAGCAGTGGTCAACCCATGGGTCATGACAGGTCAATCAATGGAGTTATTTCATTCCAATTTGTCTACTTCTTCTTTTGTATTTCTACTAGTTGACTCGAGTGTGACACACTCTTTTATCACTAGAGAGGTGATAGATAGTTGTAGTCTACCTATTTATAATAGATCTGAAGTCTTCAACTAGAAACCCCCTCTAGTTAGATCTGTCGAGTTGCGAGAAGTATGTTTCTCCTGCATTCTTCCTTTTTTAGGACACATCGTTCAAGTGGACCTAATGCCACTTGACATGCATAGATTCAATGTGATCTTAGGGATGAATACCTTGGAAAAGTATAAGGTAGTGTTGAACTATATGTCTAAGATAGCAACATTCCATGATGGTGATGTCTCATGGATCTTTCAAGGTGATAGGAAGATTCTCCCTACATGTTTGATGTCAGCTATTGTAGCTAAGAGGTTGATGAGACAAGGATGTGAGGTCTTTTTAGCTCATGTTGTGGATATAGAGAGGAAGATTCCTAATATCTAGGAGGTACTGATGGTGCTAGAATTTGAGGATGTCTTTCCTGAGGAATTTCCTGGTGTTCCCTCTCCTAGAGAGATTGACTTTGAGATCAATGTTGTTCTTAGAATGCAATCCATAGCACAATCACCGTACAGGATGGTGCCAGAACATATGTAGGAGTTAAAGAAACAATTGTGGGAACTGTTAGAGAAGGACTTTATTAGACCAAGAAGATCCCCTTGGGGTTCTCCCGTGTTGTTTGTCAAAAAGAAATATGGTTTAATGAGGTTGTGTATAGATTACTGATAGTTGAACAACCAAAGATTAATGATATTTTTTATCAGTTGATAGGTGCCACTATATTTTCAAAGATAGACATGAGGTCAGGTTAGCACCAGTTGAGAATCGAGGCGGGTGACATACCCAAGTCATCTTTTAGGACTAGGTATGGTTATTATAAGTTTTTGGTTATGCCATTTGGGCTAACCAATGCACTGACAACATTCATGGATCTAATGAACAAGGTGTTCGGACAATATCTAGATTAGTGTGTGGTCATGTTCATGGATGGCATCTTTATATACTCTATGGATAGTCAGCAACATGAGTAACATCTTTGACAAACATTGACTTTGTTGAGGCAACACCAATTATATGGTATGTTTAACAAGTGTGAGTTCTAGTTGTCTGGCGTGTCTTTTCTGGGTCACGCCATATTAGCTAAGGGTGTTTCTATAGACCCTAAGAAGGTTGATTCCATTTGGGAATGGGAACAACCTAAGACACTAATAGAGATTTGCAATTTCCTAGGTTTGGCAGGCTATTACATGAGGTTTATAATGAACTTCAGTTTTGTAGCATTACCCCTAACTAGGCTAACCACGAAGGATGTTCCTTTTGCTTGGGATGGCAAATGTCAGTGTTCTTTTCAATAGTTGAAGGAGAAGTTGACCAGTGCACGGGTGTTAGTGCTACCAGAACAAGGGAAAGGTTTTATTGTCATTTGTGATGCTTTGAAGAATGGGTTGGGATGCGTACTGATGCAGGATAAGAATGTGATTACTTTTTCTTCACAACAACTTAAGAAACATGAGGAGAATTACCCAACACATGATATAGATCTTGTAGTGTTGGTCCATGCTTTGTAGATTTGGATACACTACCTTTAGGGAGAAAAGTATTAGATCTTCATTGACCATAAGAATCTACAGTATATCTTTTCAAAGTAGCAGTTGAATATGAGTCATATGAGATTGATGGAGCTAATCAAGGATTATGATTACAAAATCGAATACCATATGGGCAAGGATAATGTGGTAACTAGTTTTTTGAGTGGGAAATTGTCTTCATCATCATCCATTGATCAGGCACAATTATGTTCATTGGTGTGCCATAAACAAGACATGTTAGTGTCTCTTCGCCAGATGAATGTATAGTTGGAAGTTTCTTTGTTGGAATGTTTGTTGGAAAAATTACAAGTCAAACCTACCTTGAGACAATAGTTTCGTGATGAAAAATAGAATGATACTATGATACTAAATATCCAATTAGAGTTGGGAAGTGAGAAGAATGATGGCTTCCATGAGGCAGATGATGGTACAGTTTGTTTTTACAACTGGACTATAGTTTCAGATGTTGATGGGTTGAGGAAGATGGTACTTGAGGAGTGCTCACTCCTTGATGTATGTGATGCATCCCATATGTACCAAGACGTACCATAATCTGAAGGACTTGTATTGGTGGCTAGGTCTAAAGCATGACATGGCAGAGTTTGTCGCCAGATGTCTAGTTTGTCAGTAGGTTAAAGTTGAGCACCAAAAACATGTAGATACATTACAACCATTGCCAATAGAGCAGTGGAAGTGGGATCATATCACTATGGACTTTGTGGATGGTCTTCCTAGGATAGCCAATGGTCATGATTCCATTTGCGTGATAGTAGATAGATTAACGAAGTCATCTCACCTCCTTCCAGTCAAGACAATATTTACTGTAGAGAAGTTGGCACATGTATATGTTGATGAGATAGTCTATTTCTATGGAATTCTAGTAAATATAGTTTTTTATAGAGGTCTACATATTTTGGGAACATCTACATTCAATAATGGGAACACAACTGAGGTTCATTACAACATTCCATCCACAGATAGATGGCTAGTCTGAAAGGACTATTCAGACTTTAGAGGATATTTTGAGAGCATGTGTTTTGCAGTTTCTTGGCATTTGGGATGTACACCTGAGTCTGATAGAGTTTATGTACAACAACAACTATTAGAGAAGCATCGATATGGCACCTTGTAAGGCTCTATATGGGAGATGTTGTCAGTCTCCACTTTACTGGTATGAGGCAGGTGAGTATCAACTCTTGGGTCCTGAGCTTGTACACTAGACTATAGAAAAGATTAAGGTGATACAACAACAGTTGAAAGCATACCAAGATAGATATGAATATTAAATAAATAACCATCACAAAATATTAGAATTCCAAGTGGGAGACAGAGCGTGTCTCAAGGTTTCTCCTTGTAAGGGTGTGCTAAGGTTTGAGAAGAAGGATAAGTTGGCTTCTAGATTTATGGGACCATACCCTATCTTAGATTGTGTTGGAAAGATGGCATACAAGTTGGATCTATGACTAGAGTTGTATAGTTTGCATAATGCTTTCCATATATCCATGTTGTGGAAATATCATCCAGATACAGATCAGGCAATCCAACCAATGGAGGTTGAGTTAGATGAGGATGTTTGTTATGTTGAGGGTCATGTGTTCATCTTGGATAGAAGGGTGGAGAAGCTGAATAAGAAAGATATAGTGTTAGTAAAGGCTTTGTGGCATCATTGTGGCATATAGGAAGCCACATGGGAGATATAGTAGGAGATACATATAAAGTACCTATCTCTCTTTGTGTAGGATTTTAGGGGCAAAATCCTTATTAGGGGTTTATAGCTATAAGCCCTTAACCTTGATTAAAGTATTAAACATGCTTAATTACCATAATTGAGTTCTTTAAATCATAACCTAACCTTGTGATAAGTTTTCATATCATGTGACAAACTTAAGTTTCAAATTTGGTCCAGGTTGGACATTGTTTGTGCAAGTTATGCAATTTTATGCACATTTTGGACTTTTCTACAACTTACCCACATGAGAGGTTTTTCTTGCAAGTTGGCACATGCATTGTGATCCTTATATTCTTTCTTATCATGCTTGATCTTTTTGGGCCATGGGTCACCTTGTTGTACCTTGGTTTGGTGATGTTTCTCTTCAATGGTTTTTTAGGGTTTACCCCTTCATGGATGAGATACCTTTAGAGACTCTAGATTGATGGTCTCCTATTTGGTGGAAAATTGATGGTCATCCTTAAAAGGTAGTAGATCGATGGTTTTTTATTTTTTGTTCACTTGTATCAATGGTTCACTTAAAAGAGATGGTCAACCGATGGCTCACCACTTAAGTAACTAAGATTCCAAAGAATTGATGGCTCCTTTGCTTGGAGGTCGATGGTTGGCCTAGAGATCCAACAACCAATTGATACACAAGTCTCCATGAGTAGTGGATCTACTAATTTCATGGTTGTGGAATCTCTTAACCATGCACACATAGAGAGTTTCTAGGACACCTCAAGCTTCTCTCTTTCCTTATCCATAAGCTTTATATACCTATCATTTAGCTCGCAAACGAAACCTTTGGTTCCTTTTCTCTTCCCTCCTCTCCAGAGCTTTTCCATCCCCTACTTGGTGGTGAATATAGTTCCCAAGGAATAATAAGGTAGCCGACCTTCCTGGTTAAGCATCTAGGGTTTCATTTTGCTCTCTAGTAGGGTTTGGGGATCTACCCTTGCTATTTCTGACCTAAGCTAGTAAGTATATCCTTCTCTTCTTCATGTCTTTTTCTGTTCTTATTCCTCATACCTTCTTCCTAGATGGAACCATGGTTTTCCATGGAGGATATTTCTTTAAATATCAAAGAACTTATTTTTCTTGCTCCCTTCACCTAGGGTTTACTCCCTTTCTTGGAGAAGAAGCTTACTTGGCCGAGTTCAGACCTAAGGCTAGGGTTCCTACTTCTTTTGCTTGAGTTTTATTGCTGTGTGGAGCTTGGACTTCTTCCTAAAGGTGATTTGTATAACCCTCTTCACTATTAATTCTTAGGACAAGCTTTCTTTCTCAAGTTCTTTCTCTAAAATGATGATCTAAGCTTAGAAAAGCTATGTTTTCCTAGGGTTTTGATCTTAATGTTATTTCTTGGTTAGTTTCCAAATCTAGATGAAACTGAAACTATGTGCATGATCTTTATAAGATATAGGAATACTTATCTCATGTTTACATGGAAACTGATGGTGCTTAGAACCTATCAAACAATGGCCTATACTCGGAGTTTTTAGGCTATTTACCATTTTATACATGAACCGATGGATGACTTTACACTAGAACCCACGGAGTTGTCTTCATGACAACCGATGATGATGACCAATGGTGACAACCGATGGTCACACCTTAGGCCAATTTTAGACTCTTTTGAAAGCCCAATAATTGATGGTTTAGTGCCCTAAAGATGACATGAACCGATGTTGATATTAGCTCAATATCTGATGGAGACAAATGATGGTAGTGCTGACCCTATCAAATGATGGTGACATAATGTGCACAAACGATAGTGGTTTAGGTTACCACAACTGATGGTGAGTCAAGGTTTTACGTGTTGCTTCATTTAAGCCCTCAATCGATGGTTTCCTGGGTCAAAAGATTCAAGGGTTAGATCTACACTTTAATTGATGGTTTTGAATAATGAACCCAATCCAATGGTTGAGATTGGATGTTTCAAAATCCAATGGATTAAAATGAATCCTATGGTATAATATGTTTGTTCTAATGATGAGAAACTTGATGGTTCAATGCCCTTAAACTCATAGTCTTACCTTTGGCCTCGTATGAATATAATTGATAATCACCTTGGTAAGTTATGTGTATCCCTAATGAAACATGACTTGTTACACCTAACCCTAATGTAACTAAGTGGTAGTGATTGATTGTAATCATCCCTCTTAAATAATTAATTTGACAATGAAATGCTCTCATATTGTCATTGAAACCCTAATGTGGTATTATTTGAATATCATAGTTCTTGTAATGTTAAAATTTATGTGACACATATGTGTTGATGATTTATTGAGCCTTATTTATATTTAAGGCATAGAATGATAATGGTGATCTTACATGGATTTATGTAATGGTCTTAATGACTCTTGGGCATGGTTGAGCCTTGATGGAGGTATAATCCTCTTTGTGATATAATATGTGTTGGCAAATGTACCTTGTAATGCTATGATGGCAAATGTGATTCCATGATCAATAATGAAGGATAGCATGTGGTAATGTGATTAAGATGTATACCTCACATATTTATATCTTTTGAATTTGAAATACTTACACACTTGTTAGAAATGTATTAGGGTTTGAATGTCCATTTGTATAATTTAGCCCTAATTCACTCAAATGCCAATAATTATTTAAGTGAAACCCTAACCATGTAATGCCCTGTGTCATAGAACCATCTTCAGTGTCAGAACTTGTTGGATGGTGAAATGAGTATTCTTAAGGGAAACTCAGAGCACAAACTGTTGTGTATGTGGGAGTGGAAAGTTGAGTGTATATACTTGTCATCTATAATTACAATTATGGGTGATGGCTGCGGTCATGCCTTAGATATTTGTATATATGATGTGACTGAGTACGTTGCGGTTGTATCCCGAGTGGTAGGAAATTGCTTTTCATACCCTGGTGTCTAGTGTTGTGACCTATACCAAGGGCGTACTAGTTGTTATCAACTCGACTATTATGCCACAATATTTTCTTCTCATATTGACTGAGTACATTTGAGATCTTAGGAATATGGCTCTCCTAGATCTTGTATGGAACTGATTTTGACTTTGCAGTGGTCAGTTGGACTTTGAGTAGTAAGACTCAAACTCCCTAGGGCATAATAAATAAAATATGTAATACAATCCATGTAGTATATCTTCTAGGGTTAAATACATTCACATTGGTTGAGTATCCCTTGCTTTGTCTTTTATATTACATATTTGTTATATGATGCAATCATATAAAATTGAGTAATAACTGATAGAAGAAATAGATTTATCTATTTCTTGTATACACTCTAATAATCATACTTGTTGCTAAGCCTATTTGCTTAAGTTGTTGATAAGCCTATTTGCTTAACTTGCTTAGTATGCTTGAACTGTTCAATTTTCTCAATTTCTTATCAAATACTCTAACTACTCAACCTATTTATTGTTAAATAATCTATTGTAATCAATATCTGTTGGAGAGAGTTATATCTCTTGCTGGGACATGAATCTCACTCGTGGGTCATCACATATTTTTAGTTGGTCTCCGACAATGTGGTCGAGATCATATCATAGAATAGGAGCAGCCTAGTGGTCAATAGAGATAGAAGGTTGGACAACTATGTTGTTAGTATTAGAGTCCTAGTATCATCCTTATACTCTCAGGTCTGGGTATGGGATGTGTTTTGTAGATGACAAACTTGTATCGAAATTTGTTTTTGGTAGTATGCCAATGATTGTAATATATGGCTTGTATATGTGGAAATATCCCTTTTGCATACATGTTGTGGCTGAGACCGCTGGATATAGATGTAAATACCTATTATGGTATATGAGTTGTTGAAAATGGTGGAGCTTTGTACAAATGTTTTAGAACTTGTTTATGATGTGAATTTGGTTTTAATTCTTCTAATTTTCTAGCTAGGTTATTCGTTAGTATATAATTGTGTTTTATGTTTTGAGTAATCTCATTTAGCATGATGAGGTGTCTTACTTAATTCACCCAATTGGCAATAACTAATAAAGTGAAACCTTAATCGTGTAGTGCCATGTGTTGTAGAACCATTTAGTGTCAAGACTTGTTGAATGGGGAAACGAGTATTCCTACAAGAAACTCAGATCGCATACTATTGAGTATGCAGTGTACAATGAGATTACATCCTTGACATCTAGATCTCAATGTTTCATAGGATGGTTGCATTCATGCCTTGGTGTAAGAATAGTTGATACTTTTACATGTGTGATTGAGGACAACTACGGTTGCACCTCAAATGATAGGGTGGTATATACCCTAGTTTCGGGCATCATGACCTTTATACCAAGGATGGGTTGATGTTTAGCAGCTTGACTATATGTCACTATAGACAACTTGATTGTATGTCACTGTCTTTTCACTTGTACTATGACCGAGGGTGAGAGATCTTAGGGGTCGGTAATTCTAGATCTTGTACACTACTGAATTGCATTGGTAAGTTGGAGTTTGAGTGGTATACCTCACTCTCCCCATGGATTAATAAAAGACGTAATCCAGATGTGTAGCATATCTGTTTAGGATTAAACTTGTCTAACATTTGGTTGTTACCCTTGTTTGTGTTTAGTATGCTACTTGGTTGTTATATATACATATAACTTGAAAGTTCTTAGATAATGATAGTCTTATCTATTCCCCCAAGTACCTTGTTAATCAAGCTGTTAATGTACTATCTGATACATTATCTGATTAATCTATTATAGTTTATTAACATGTTTATCTACTTAAACATCCTAAACATGCTTACCTTATTTTAATAATATAACCTACTATAATCAATAACCGTGGTTGAGAGTTATATCTCTCATTGGGACATGGGTCTCACTCTCATGGCTTACCACATCTTTTTAGGTGGTCGTCAGTGACATGGGAAGGTGTGAGGTGTTGAAGAGGAGCAACTTAGAGAGCAATAGCTGATAAATATTAGCTAATAGATGTAGTAGGTGTAGAGTCCTAGAGTCATCCTTGTACTCTTAGGTCCGTACATGGGATGTTTTGTAGATGATATGTGTAACAACTCGAGTTTTCGGTATATGTAGATGTTTATATGGCATGTAATTATGAAACACAACTTTTGTATACATGTTGTGTCTAAAGCCACTGGATAGATATGTAAATACATGTTATGTTATATGTTGATATGTAAAGTTTATGGACCTTGATGTAAATGTTTTTTCTCTTAAAAGTGATGTTAAAATCGATTTTAATTTACACTTTTTTCTTGTTATGTGATGTTCCATAGTTAATCTCCTTTGGGTGACGTTGGGTGTCACAAGTTGGTTGGTATCAGAGCTCTAGGTTTGTTGAGTCTACGTGGACATAGGACTTAGGTTTGTGTCTCTTCTTATGTTATCCAACATATCTGACCATAACTTCTACTTGTGCAGATATGTCAGGAGAACATGTAGAACATGTTGAGAGTAGAATTGTTGTTCCAGGAGGTGGTGTGAGGAGGCAAGCACACGATGATAGGATGCTAGAGACAAGGTCATAGCAACCCACGATGCCTTAGTTCGAGCCAACATCCATGGCCAATTCTGCTTTTCAGTCCATGTTTGGACAACTCATGGCCATGATTACCCATTGAGCGGATCTAGCACTCGTATCTCAGCCTAGGGAAACTATCCCAAATGTGGAATCCCAAAGTTCTGGTAAAACGCTCGAGTAGTTGAGAGGCATCAGAGTGGTTGAGTATGCAAGTACAATAGACCCGACGGATGTTGACATGTAGCTGATGGAGTTGGAAAAGGCGTTCAATATCCTCAGCATTATTTATGAGGATAAGGTGATAAGTAGTTGTAATTTGCCTATTAGTCATAGAGCTAATAGTTAGAAACCCCTCTTGTTGGTTCCTTTGAGTTGCAGGAGGTGTGTCCATCTTGTGTTCTTTCTTTCTCAAGACGCAACATTCAAGTGGATCTTATGTCGCTTGACATGCATCGATTCGATGTGATCCTAGGGATGGATACCTTGGGGAAGTACATGGTTGTTTTGGACTATAGATCTAAGGCAGCAACTGGTGCATTTCTGCCAATGGTGTTACACACTACTCAATTGGATTTTGAATAGATGCAACCCCGTGAACAGAAGCACACAATGGATTAAACTTTTGAATTTATAAAGACCTAGACTCAACACACTCTCAAAAACCAAAACACTACACCTGCAAGTGCACAAGGTCATGTTGTAGCATAGGAGGGAGGTAAGTATAGGGTCGATCCACAGGGAGAAAATGGGGTACTAGAGCTAGGTTAGTTTTTGGGCTAGGTTCCTACTACGAAGTCTAGGGTTAAGGGTTTGAAGGTTTTTTTATTGTTAAACTAAGGATGAACAAGCAAGTAATTAAAGAAAGACAAGCAAGATTAAAACCTAAGTTAACCCTAGATAGTTAATTCTACTAAGCAAGAGAAGACATGGCAAATCACGAAAAGAACAATCTACACTAAGGCAAGCAAGAAAAGGTCTACACTACACTACGCTAGCAAATAGGGCAAAAGAGTCATTAAAGATATAAACTAGCAAGAAAAAAGTAAGAACAAGACAAGAAGCTAACTAAGCAATTAAAGAGCTAGCTAAGCTAACACTAGCTAAGCAAGAATACAATTATGGTTTTAAAGAAATTAAAGGGAGATGTGGGCTGTTTGGGGGATGCACTTATCAATTAGGTTGGGGGTGACATGTGAACATTATGTTTTCATTTATATTATCAAACCAAACAACAAGATAGAGTCTAATGAATTATTCTAAACTGCTAACTGGCCATAGATATGCTAGGTTGTGTATAGGGGAACTAGTCCCTAATACCTCCTACTACCGTTATGAGGCTCAATTGGGTTAGAATTTAAGTGCAATTCAATTAGAGTATAAACAAGCCTAGGTTTCTAGTTTAGATGATATTAGGATGATTAGGGGTTGAGATTAGTAATGGGAGTGGAAGTGAGGTTTTAGGCCTCCCATCACCCACATTCTAGCCTTGAGAAAGATCCATGCTAAGCACACTAAATTCATTTAAACTAGATACTTAGATATCTCACCTAGGGTTAGGAAGGTTGATTAGCATGTAGGATGATGGGTGGCTAGCTAGGGATCCATGAATTGGACCTAGGAGCAAATCCCAAAATTCATACATATAAGCAATTTCCCTAAAATTCCTAGGTGATTTCAAGCACAAACCAACAAGCAATTCATGAAAATTGAGTGATAAATAGAACATAATCATTAGCAAAAGAAATTACAATGTTTACATATCATTTTATCCCAACATGGTATCAAAGTAACATTTTAAACCCCACACATCCCACCCAAGGGGCCTAACTACTCATAGAAATACAAAATACAAAAAAGAAGGGAGAAAGAGATAGAAGAAGCCATGGAGCTCAATGTAGATGGATAAATCCTCCACTTTAGCTATTGTTGGACGTCCTCCTCACTCCTCCAAGGTGTAGGGGTATCTAATGGTGATGGAATAGGTTCAAAACACTAGGAAACTAGGGTTTTGGTGGTGGAAATAGTGAAAAGGAGTGAAATGGAGGTGGAAATGGAGTGGAATGGGTGGAGTGCGAAAAGGGAGAGCTAAGAGGTGGTAGAAGGTAGCTAACCTGTGAGTCGTGGTGGGGATCGGATAGCACGACCATGGTGGCTCAGATTGCATAACCCATTCTTGGCTCCACGGTCACTCTATCTCAGTTGTCACACAGTCGTGCAAGGTGGCACAACCGTTCTAGATCAGTTCACCATGGACATTCTGAGTGGCACAGACGTGGTTATTCTAGCTTTGCTCCAAGGTGACTCTATTTATTTGCAAGTATGCTAGCATGGTCATTCTGTGGTACCACGACCGTGCCAACCTCTGGATCAGCAGCACTTGGACTTGTTTCTTTGGATTTTCTTGGACATATTTGCTTCAATGGATCTTTGGCCACTAGGGGTAGGTTGAGGGAGCATGAGACTTCACTTTATACCTCTCCAATGGTAGAGGAATCCTAGGATCACTCCTCTCTCTCTCTTCCATCAAGCATGGTCCAAATGCCTAAAAACATGAAAATAATGTCCATAAGTGCATTTTAAACCAATATGCATATTGAGGGAAATAGCATGCAATCTAATAGGTATAGATGTGATTGAAATGCAATATGACACAAGATGGAGCCCTAAAATAGGGCTGAATCACCACGCCAAACTTAAAACATAATTGTCCTCAAGTATGCTCCAACTCAATCTCTCTGCAAATTTTTCACAATCAAGAAATGACAAATGCAATGCAAAAGATGATTATTGTTGAATGGGATCTATGTTGATCAAGTACATGCATTCCACCTCTCTACTCTCCTGCTTTCACAAACCAATCATGAAAACAGCACAAAGCATATGAACTTCAAATATATCGCATAGAACACACAAGCTATCCATATTTCTTTCATGTAGTTCTGGGTAGACCAATTCATGATGTTGTTAATCAAGGATAATCAGGAGTGTTGTTTCACCTTCATGCATTCATTCTTATGTTTCAAATCACACCAAATGACCCATGTGGCTGTGGAAAGGGAAAAATGATTTGGGTCAGATGTTTCCTAGCTCAATATGTATGAGAATGGAAGAATGGGTTGCGGTAAGCTTTTGGAGTGCTTTTACACCCTCCTATTTTCTTTATTTCGATGCTCTTAAACATGAGCATCTTTTATTTTCTTTTTGCATTTTCTTTTCCTTTTTCTCTACCCTTGGAGTAGATAGGCATATGGTGATGAGAGTGAAGCAGTGAGATGTAGATGTGGCCACCCCAAACTTTTGGAGGTTGCCACAACTGATATGTGTAGCATGAGGCAAAGGGGTAAAAAGATGGTGAATGAAGAGTCAGGTCAAAGAGGGGTCACTGGTGTGATTCTTGACATAAGGTCTCCTACATGAAAATTAATCCAACACTTCATCCAACAATTTCACACCACATGAATGAACAACCTAAAATTGATACTTCTATCCAGTGATTTCATAGGCACTAAGCGCTTTAGCTTGCTAAAGTCACAATTCAACCAAAACATTCACAAATACGAGAGAGGTGACGTGCATGTAAAAAGTCAAGAATTGATACCATTTAGCAATAAACAATGATAATGCACTTGCATTTGTTAAAGGTCATCATTTTTAATCCAAAGAGTAGAGATAGGGTCAAAACACACTTTTAGGCAAGAAATCTCAAATTTGGGCAAAATTGGCCAAAATGGTGCCAAGTTTCCTTCAATCACATCTAAGCCTACATTATTGAACTTAAAGTAGTAAACAACCAAATCCTAGCTAGAACATAAAAAAATTACCAAAAAAACTACATGATATGCAATGCATGACAAAAATAGAATTTTTTTTTTGAAAATATGCAAAAATTGCAAGGAAGTAACTACATGGCATGCAGGTATGAAAATCAGATAAATTCTAAACTAAAACAAGAAGAAGAAAAAAAAACAAATGTAAATGGTAGGTGAAATGCAAAATGAAAGTGATAATTAGATAAGGGAATACCACCCTACCACCCAAACTTTTGAATCATGTTGTCCTTAGCATGACACTAAAGTCTAGGAATGATAAGGAAGATGATCACTATGGTGGCAGTGCTCCTCCCTATAGTGGAGGATGTTGGTAATAGGAACCTCGGTAGTCTGGCTGTGGAGGTGGGTAGTTATCCTAAAATGGTGAAAATGAACGCCACCAATCTTCACCCTATTGTGGGTTCCTCTGGGACTAGGCGTGCTGGAACTGATATAAGTGGTTGACTTAATAATGCATCTATTGATGTTCTAACCACATGGTATCCTGGTTGCGCTAGAAACCCTCATGTGCCCTCAAAATACCCTCCTGGGTGCTCAATATGTGATCATGTGTGCTCTGGATGCCCTCCAACTGTGCATGTATTGCGGATATGTCATATGCATTCGTTGTGGGCTGCTGTTTCTTTGTTGTCTCCACCTCACGTCACCTCACCCTATGTGTCTCTCACTCCTCAACTATCCTCCTCCTCTCAATAGATTCTTGTGACTCTCCAAGCCCTTTAGGTAGATCTTTGGGCTGTTGTTGCCATATATCTCTAGGGTGCTCCTCTTCCCACCTCCTCAAGATGTCTAGAAAATTCAGAGATAGACCACGTCCCTCATGGAGAGGTGTGGCATGGTAGGGGAGCTCTAGTAAAACCCCTACATAAGGAGGATTGACCTGATAGAAAATATTCTAATCAACCACTGAAATCATAGATGAGTGAGTCAAGTAGTGCAGGTCAATGAGCTTTCCTCCTTCTACCTTTGTGTAGCCAGATTTATCATGCCCCAGGGCCAAAGCAATGGAAGTTACAATCCCTCCCATAATAAAAGGATTCTTGCTCTTTGATGAGATTGTCTTCATGTGATCAATAATAAGGACTCCAAATTTACAAGCTTTCTCTGTACCATCCATGCCAACACAAAGAGTTCTTTCTTTGTACAACTACCTTGATTTTCATATCAGGCGAATATAGTGTTCACCAAGACCGTTTGAATGTATCTTAAGATGGGGTTGTGAATCAGACTTGTCTTTGATTTACCCACCACAAAACTGCTTCACCATGTAAGTTTCTTCCACATTGTAGTGTAGTTCGCATTGGTTTCCCTATGTATGCTTCCTTGATCAAGTGATGTTGCTGCCTCGGGAGTTGGAGTAAAAATGCCATTAAGAAAATATGTGGTGATGAGGTAGGTGCTATTCCTCAAAGTGACACCGATGGCATCCTGTGAGACCTTCTCTAGGGTTGCAAAGAACTACTATGTAAGATCCACATAGGTCTCCTGGATTATGTTCAACACCTCAACTAGCCCAACAGGCTCCAAGATATCCTAAAAAAATCAAAGATACCCAAAGTTCCCATTGTCTCCTGGAACACATAGCGAGTGGAAATCACTCTGCGTGTCAAGCACTATGGGTGCTTTGGCTTCTTCACTTTCTTTCTCTGACTATCAGGTGTTACCTCATGATGTGCTTTAGGTGCATCCTCTTGTTGTGCATCTGACATTGTCTCATCTGCATCATCTATCCATCCGTAGTAAATGACCTCCTTGGTCTTAGATATAGCCTTCTTAGCCATTTTCTTCATTTTGGATCAAAATTGGTGGAGAAAATGGGATTTTGGGGTTTCTTCGAAGAACGGGGCTGTTGGGACGGATTGGAGAGAAATGGGGTGTTTTGCAGATGAAAATGGGTGGAATCTGGAGATTAAGGTAGTGAAAATGATGGGGGATTGTTTGAAGATGGATTGGGGATGATTTGGTGGTGGTTTCAGGGTGGTGGAGTGGTTGGGAGGTGTTGTATGACCGTCATTCATGGAGAATAGTTGTGGTGCTCGCGGGGTTGAGAATAGAACTTATTTGGGATTTTCACAAAATGCTGACTTAAGTGCTGGAGTCGGGCTACAACACGGCCATGTTGTGCGGGAAGGCCATGGTGGCTCACTTGCTTCACGACCATGGTACCCCACATGGCCATCTGAGTGGGTGGCTACACGGCCGTGCTGCCTTGCATAGCTGTGGTAGGTCTGTTCTTCAATTCTTGACTTCTTCGATTTTTATCGATTCTCCTATTGATTGTGAATGCACCATCACGGCCGTTCCATGTCACCACAGCCGTGGTGAGTACTGTGGCATTTGTCCCACACTTGAATCTCATCAAAACCTCAAATCTTTGATGCAAAATGAATTTTCATGGATTACTTGTTAAAATATCATCTAGTTTTCTTTATTTCACCCTATTTTCATCTGCACATCTTAAAACAAAAAAAAAACTATTAAAAACAAGTGTGTGTATGTTATCTTGGAAAGTGTAGAAATAAAACAAAGTATCAAAAATGGAAGGTTGGGTGAAAAATTCCCAAACCTAGGTGGGTTGCCTCCCACACAGACTAAGTTTCGTGCCTTCAGCTAGGCTTCTTGGTGATTTTTCAATCATTCATCCTTTTGTCATCCTCATGTACCCATTTTTGCAATAAATACATCTCTCATTTGCACTCAACCAATGTTCCTCATCCCTTTGATCACAAAAATCATCATCAATTTTTCTGTCCTGACCATCTTCTCTAAAATGATGAATTCG
Source organism: Alisma plantago-aquatica (assembly GCA_963693085.1). NCBI lineage: Eukaryota > Viridiplantae > Streptophyta > Magnoliopsida > Alismatales > Alismataceae > Alisma > Alisma plantago-aquatica. The sequence continues at coordinate 1,573,225,668 of OY856409.1, forward strand.
ACTCTTGAAGTGACCATATCCAATATCCCCACCTCGAACTCACCAGTTTGAGGACTTGTATATGTTGATCTTTATCTTCATGTCCATGAAAGAGACTATCATTATGTCACAGTGAACATGTATCTCGGCATCAGCTGTAGATAGCAATGGTCTCCCCAAAATGATGGGGATCTTCCTATCATCTGGCTCCATGTCAAGAACAATGAAATTAGCTGAGAACACTGCTCTAGTCTCCCCAAAATGATGGGGATCTTCCTATCATCCGACTCCATATCAAGAATAATGAAATCAGCCGAGAACACTGCTCGTCTTTCCTTGTCAATCATCACCGAGACATCATCCACTTGTCCTCTAGGCACTTTGATGGAGCGATTTACCAATTGGAGAATGTAATGTGCCAGTTTCAACTTGCCTAAGCCCAGCTCAACTTAGACACTATATAGCATCAAATTCATACTTGATCCCAAATTAAGTAGGGATTTGCCTATGTGATGTCCCCCAATGTAGCTAGGTATAATTGGGGCTCCTGGATCTTTCCTCTTCATGGGAGTGAGTGTTGGAGGATAGAGCTCACTTGTTTAGTCAACTTCACTTTATTTTGTATTCTCCCCGTTGACCTTCTCTTCACAGTGCATAAGTTTTTAAGAAACTTGGCATATGATGGGATTTTCTTGATAGCATTTAATAATGGAATGTTAACCTTCACTTTGTGAAATACCTCAAGAATGTCAACATTATGTTTTTATCTCCTCCTTATTTCCGATGGCTTGTCAAATGCTTCAATGAATGGTGGCTCACTTGCTTTGGCCTTGCTTGCATCAACATGATATGGAATACTAGGGATGGTGGAACTTGCAAATGGAGTGTGAGGTGGAGCATATGGTATCCCAAACTCAACATGAGGTGTCATAGAATTATCTTCGGCAATATCAATCATAATATCACCACTTGGATGCCTTTGCTTTGCTTTGTCAACCTTTCTTTGACTTGCAGGATGGTCAAGAGATTTCCCACTCCTTAGAACTATCATAGCACTTCCTTACTCATGATGGAGAGGGAGATCTATTTGTGGTTGTGGAGGAGGTGGAGATGGTACTTGGTGTTGAAATTGAGATGGAGGGGAGAATTGAGGTTGGAAGGTGAATTGTTGAGAAATTGGTGGTAATAGAGGGGGAGGGGGAGTATAAGGCTTGAGATCTCCTTGTAAGTGGTATATGGGATGCACATGCATGGGAGGTGGACCATAGAAAACTTGTGAAGAAGGAATTGGCCCACTTGCCTCATTGAAACTCAAGATGGTTTGGAGGATAATTTTTCATCTCAGAGAGAAATTATGGAAGTTGGCTGCTATAACCTCTCCTCCTGCCTTGTCACATTCATTTGTATGTCAACAAAGCTCTTCAACCTAGTAAGAAACATCTTCCTCAAACCTTGAGCTATATCTTGGACTTTGTGGTTCCTAGTAGCTATAGGAGTGAGGTGTCTTCTTTTCTTCACCATAGAACTCAATAGAATTGACCGAGTGAAAAAGAACATTTGTCACTTGGTCCTTCATGAAGCTCACCATGTCACCAAGAATCTTCATCACTTGTGGGCTTGAGTCATTATGAGTCAGAGATGTCATATCAAAGGTGTAACCACCATCATTCATCATGCTAGAATATCAAATTCGTGAACCCTCTACCAACTGCTCATACAAGGGCCATATATCCTCAGGTGACCTAGCCATGAAAACTCCTCCACAAGCAGAATCTACTGAGGTTTGGCTCTTTGGAGATAGACCGGAGTAGAAGGATTGAACTAGCTTCCACAAAGGGATCTCATGGTGTGGGCAATCTCTCAACATCTTCTTAAATCTCTCTCAATCATTATGAAACTGTTCATTGCCCAATTGATTGAAATTGGTTACGACATGTTGCATTTGTGTCAAACTTGCTATAGAGTAGAATTGCCTTAAGAATGCATTCTTCATCACTTCCCAACTCATTATGTCCCTCCTTGAATCATACCAATATTTGGCTTTATACTTGAAGGAGAAAGATAACAAGGTCAACAGGATTGTGTCATCACTAGCTGTTGGGGTCCTGAAGGTGGAGCATACTACAAGGAAGGAGTCCAAGTGCTTGTAGGGGTTCTCACTTTCTGAGATGTAGAAGGTGGGCAGGATCCCAAGAAGACCTAGAGGGATAGAGAATTGCTCCCCTAGAATTTGGTCAACTCTGCTAGCAATTGGCGATTTGTAGTTGCTAGGCATGAAATAATCTTGAAGTAGCTTGTGGGGTACATTTTGGCCTTCCATCTTGTCTTCCCCGAGTGGCTTGTCACATGCACAAGGCACAACCAAACAAAAGAGAACAAGTTAGTAAACCAATATGCACAAAGAATGGATAGAATAAAGAATAAATAATAGCAATGATGAGGGAAGTAGGAAAAGTCAAAGCAAAACTAACTAGCTAGGCAGAGCGCCTTCTTCCCCGACAACAATGCCAGAAAGCTTACTGCATTTCTCAAATGCAACAAGTAAACTGGCAAAAGATGATGCCAATGGGGAGAGTCAACACCACAACTAATAGGTAGCTATGGTTCTTTCTGTCCCCGACAACAGTGCCAGAAAGATTGGTGTGCTTCTCAATGGTTTTACACACTACTCAATTGGATTTTTAATAGATGCAACCCCATGAACAGAAGCACATAGTGAATTTAAACTTTCGAATTTATAAAAACCTAGATTCAACACACTCTCAAAAACCAAAACACTACACCCATAAGCGCACGGGGTTGTATTATAGCATAGGAGGGAGGTAAGTATAGGGTAGATGCACAGGGAGAAAAGGGGGCACTACAGCTAGGGCTAGGTTCCTACTGTGAAGTCTATGGTTAAGGGTTTGAAGGTTGTTTTGATTTTTAAACTAAGGATGAAGAAGCGAGCAATTAAAGAAATACAGGCAAGATTAAAACCTAAGTTAACCCTAGACAGTTAATTCTACTAAGAAAGAGAAGACATGGCAAGGTAAGAAAAGAATAATCTACACTAAGGCAAGTAAGAAAACGTCTACACTACATTTAGCTAGCAAATAGGAAAAAAGAGAAATTAAAGACCTAAACTAGCAAGAGAAAAGCAAGAACAAGGCATGAAGCTAACTAAGCAGGTAAAGAGCTAACTAATCTAACACTATCTAAGTAAGAAGACAATTAGGGTTTTAAAGCAATTAAAGGGAGATGTTGACTATTTGGGGGATGCACTTATCATTTAGGTTGGGTGTGACATGTGAATATTATGCTTTCATTTAGATTATCAAACCAAACAACAACCTAGAGTCTAATGAATTATCCTAAACTGCTAACTGACCATGAATAGGCTAGGTTGTGTATAGGGGAACTAGTCCCTAACACCTCCCACTACCCTTACAATGCTCAATTGGGTTAGGATTTAGGTGCAATTCAATTAGAGTCTAAACAAGTCTAGGTTTGTAGGTTATATGATCTTAGGATGATTAGGGGCTGAGGTTAGTAATGGGAGTGGAAGTGAGGTTTTAGGCCTTCGATTACCCACATTCTAACCTTGAGTAAGCTCCATGCTAAGCACACTAAATTCATCTAAACTAGCTACTTATATCTCTCACCTAGGATTAGGAAGGTTGATTATCATGTAGGAGGATGGGTGGCTAGCTAGGGATCCATGAATTGGACCTAGGAGAAAATCCCAAAATTCATACTTATAAGCAATTTCCCTAAATTCCTAGGTGCTTTCAAGCACAAACCAACAAGCAATTAATGAAGAGTGAGATAGAAATAGAACATAATCATTAGCAAAAGAAATTACAATGTTTACATATCATTTTCCCCCAACATGGTATCAAAGTAACATTTTAAACCCCAAATAGCCCACCCAAAGGGCCTAGCTACTCATGGCAATGCAAAACAATAAAAAGAAGGGAGAAAGAGATAGAAGAAGTCATGGAGCTTAGTGTAGATGGAGAAATCCTCCACTTCAACTATTGTTGGACGTCCTCCTCTCTCCTCCAAGGTGTAGGGGCATGGAATGGTGGTGGAATAGGGTCAAAACATTAGGAAACTAGGGTTTTGGTGGTGGAAATGGTGAAGTGGAGGTGGAAATGGAGTGGAATAGGTGGAGTGCGGAAAGGGGGATCTAAGAGGTCATAGAAGGTAGATAACCCCATGATAGAGCTTCCACCTAGGTATATAAAGGTGTGGGGGAAGCACTAGGTCAAGTAGGGGTAGTATGGGAAATGTAGTGCAAAAATAGCTAGGTTTGTGTGAGTAGCACGACAGTGGTGGTCACCATGACCGTGCTGGGGAGGGGTGAGAACTGTCATGGTGGATGAGAACGACTGAGGTGAGAAATGGGGAAAATCATAGGGACTTGATTGATTTTGAATTGGAAGTGGCACGACTGTGGTGGGGCTAGGGTAGCACAGTCGTGGTGGCTCAGATTGCACAACTCATTCTTGGTCCATGACCATTTTATCTCAGCTGTCACACAGCCGTGCAAGGTGGCAAGACCATTCTAGATCAGTTCACCATGTCCATTCTGAGTGGCACAACCGTGGTGATTCTAGATTTGCTCCAAGGTGACTCTGTTGATTTGCAAGTATGCTAGAATGGTCGTTATACGGTACCACATATGTGATGGCCATTGGATCAACACTTGGACTTGTTTTTTTAGAATTTCTTGGACATCTTTACTTCAATTGATATTTGGCCACTAGGGGTAGGTTGAGGGAGTATCAGACTTCACTTTAGGCCTCTCCAAGGGTAGATAAACCCTAGGATCACTCCTTCTATCTCTCTTTCATCAGGCGTGGTCCAAATGGCTGAAAAACATGCAAATAATGTCCATAAGTGCATTTTATATCAATATGCATATTGAGGGAAATAACATGTAATCTAACATGTATATTTTTGATTGAAATGCAATATGACACAAGATGAAGCCCTAAAATAAGGTTGAATCAGCAACTTTCTATGAGGGGGTGTTTCTTAGATCTTCTAAGGTGATAGGAAGATTCTTCCCACGTGTTTGGTGTCAACTATGATAGTGAAGAGGTTGATGAGGTAGGGTTTTGAATATTTTTTGGATCATGTTGTGGATACCAAGGCGAGAGGTCCTAGTATCCAAGAGGTACCAATGGTTCAAGAGTTTGAGGATGTCTTCCCCGAGGAGTTTCCAGGTGTCCCCCCTCCTAGAGAGATTGGTTTTGAGATCAATCTGGTTCTTGGAACACAACCCATAGCACAAGCAACATACATGATGTTATCATCAAAGATGTAGAAGTTGAAGAAACAATTGCAAGATGTGTTAGAGAAGGGCTTCATCTGACTAAGCACTTCCTCCTGGGGTGCTCCCATGTTGTTTGTAAAGAAGAAGGATGGTTCCATGAGGTTGTGCATAGACTATCACCAGCTGAATAAGGTCATGATAAAGAACAACTACTCATAGCCCAGGCTTGACAATCTGTTTGATTAGCTAAGAGGTGCCATAATGTTCTCCAAGATAGATATGAGATCAAGTTACTACCAGTTGGGGATTAAGGAAGATGACATACCCAAGCCAGATTTCAGGATTAGGTATGGTCATTATGAGTTTGTGGTTATACTGTTTGGGTTGACCAATGTGGAAACAAATTTTATGGATCAAATGAATTGAGTGTTCCAATTGTATCTTGATCATTTTTTGGTGATATTCATCGATGACATCCTGATATACTCTGGAGACAGTCAGCAGTACAAGTAACATCTACGCCAGGCATTGATGATGTTGAGACAGCACCAGCTATATGTCAAGTTTAGGAAGTGTGAGTTTTGGTTGACGAAGGTGTCCTTCCTTGGGCATGCTATATCTTCTAAGGGTATTTGTATAGACCGAAGAAGGTTTAATTAGTGTTGGAGTGGGAACATCCCAATATACTGGTGCAATTTTGAAGTACCTTGGGTTACAACTAGCCAATTGGATTTAGTTAGATGCAACTTAGGCAAACACACACAGTTATTTCAAATTTATAAGGAGTCCTAGACCAAAAAAATCACATAAACCAAAATATGTCACCCGCAAGCCCACAGGATCATATTGTAGTGTTGGTGAGAGGCAAGTAAAGGGGTCGATCTGTAGGGAGAGGGGGGGCACTAGAGCTAAGTTAGGGTGGCTATGTTTCTAATGTGGAGAGTAGGGTTTTAAGGGTTTAAAGGTGATTTGTTTGATTAAACTAAGGAGACAAGAAATTAAAGGGAAAGAAAGAAACTAGATTATCAAAAACCCTAAGTTGCCCTAAACAAGTTAAGTCTAACTAGCAAGACAAGATAATTAACTAAGAAAGAGCAAGAAGCTACACTATACTAGCAAATAAGGATCTAGAGCAATTAATGACCTAGACTACAACTAACTAGCAAAATCAAAACTAGCAAGCTCAAAAGAACACTAACTACTCAAGTAAAACCTAGCTAGCAAGAACTAGGAAATTATTTAAGAAGTAATTGAAAACAAGCAACTAACTAGCATGAGCAAGCTAAGTTAACAAGATGGGTTTTAGCAATGATAAAGATAGGTGGTCCGTTTGGGAATGACAGTAAGATTCTAATTGGGGGAAGATAGAACAAGCAAGCATAATCTTTCTTTCTAGATTGCTAAGCCAAACAACTAGTCAAATGCTAAGAAATCACCCTACACTATTAGTTAGCCTAAGGTATAGGTGAGATTTTACTAGAATTTTACTAATATGGGCTTCTATCATAGGATTGCTTAGTGTAATTGTGAGCCAAAGGTAGAATTAGGGAGTAGAGGTGAGGGTAATTCACCCTAGATTGCTCACCACCTAGCTTTTAACAAACTCCTAGGCAATTGCACCAATCAACCCTATACTAGATACTTAGATCACACACCTAGGAGTAGGAGAAAGTCTATATGTAAGGGGATATGGGATGCTATCTAGGGATCCACTAGTTGGACCTAGGAGCAAATCCTAAGATAGCCCTACATATGCTATCTTCTTCGAGGCTTAGGTGGCTTCAAGCACACAATCACAAGAAATCTATATTTTTAGATACAAACCACAACTAGAGACATGGGAAATGAGATATAAATAGCAAGAAATCATCATAGAATGAAATTATAGAGTTTCAAATTATCTTTCCCCAACATGGTATCAAAGTATCATTTTTGCCCCAAACAACCCACTAAAACCATCCCTAAGACCTAACTGTACATGGACGACTCTAGGACTCTACACCAAAAAACTAGCAGCACATCCAACCTTATTAGCTACTATCCTTCTTGCTGTTGCTCTACCTCAGCTACACAATTTCTACCTCCTTGTGCATGTCCACCTAAAAGATGTGGAGAAACCCATATGGTGAGATCCAAATCTCAGTGGGAGATATAACTCTCCACCAACTCTATTATTAACACAGATAAGATAATTAAAGGATAAAAGTAAAGCTACAACTATGATAAAAAATTTAGATAATGATATCAACAAGGCAGTTATTATCATCTAACAATTTAGAAGGAATATGAAGAACATGTATATTTACTACCAACTATATTGTACAAAAGCAAAAGAAGGCCTCATCCGATGTTGTTGTATTTGATCCTAAGCAAGTATACTTACATTACTGATTACATATTTTATTATGCCCTAAGGATTTGAGTAGTACCACTCAAATCCAACTGACCACTGCTAAGTGGAAATCAGTGCCATATAAGGTCAATGGAAGATCCAGAATCCATGACCTCATCGAACCAGTACAGGTCACAATGCTAGTGAAAATTGAGCTATGACCCACAGCCACACTCCTACTATGGTATGGCATGCGGCCAATCCTGTGAAACCTCATAAGCATCATATCACTGAGCTACTATCCGCAGTCGCGCTCCTACTAGGGTATGGCTCACTGCCAATCTTGTGAATGCATATACTCAATAATATATGACTCTAAGCTCCCACTAAGGGAAAACCTGTTTCACCATCCAGCAAGTGTTGACGCTGAAGATGGATCTATGACATAGGGAAAACTACATGATTAAGTTCCACTTAATTAGTTAAGTTAATTAGGTGTCTTTTAGCATCAATCAAGTAATAATGTACAATGTCATAACAAGCTCTACAAAGATAAGGGCATGATACAACTCCAGAAGATATAACATGTATAAGGTGTGAACTTGTCACACTATCACCACATGAGACCTATAACACTGCCATTCACAAGGACATCAAGTCATCACTAGGTCATAGAATCCATTCACATCATTCCTGTGCCACAAGTGTCTCAACATGCCTCATGAAGGCTCGTTCAACTTGTATCATATCACATTCACCATAGCATACACTAGCTATGATAATCAAGTTCATATTACATACAAGGTTAGGGGTTCATAAACAAGCGAAAGAAATCAGCATACTATAATGACCGTTCCAATATAGAGAAATAAACATGTCACATTCTCATTTTAGGGTTAGGGTTCCACACTATAGTTGATTAGGGTTTAAAGTTAGATACAAATACCAAACCCTAGGTACACCACCTCCCACTATCTTGGAGCATCTTAGGGTTAAGAATTATGATTAGAATTTATTAGGCAACCACCCAAACAACACTACACATGGTTCAATACTTGCACACTCATGTACATGTGTTATTATATGATCATGCATGAGTCGACCACTCATCATAAACATGTTGTGACCACATCCATATGCATGTCGCGACTGCCCATCAAGCATGGGTCATGACCACCATCATCCAAGGGTCACAACCACAAAACAACCAAGGTGTTCATTAAATGACACCTCTACATGTCTCGACCCATACTCAAGCATATCTTGACCCCTCATGATCCTAGGCTTTCGACCACCCAAAATGTGTATGTCACGACCACCATACCTATGCATGTCGCGACCACGACAAGGGTCACCCTCAACATAAGTGCAAGTATTCATCTGAAACAGAAGCAAGGTCCTACCAATTCAAGGTAGGTAAAATGACACACAACTAAGACATCTCAACCGAAACAGACCATGGGTCGCAACCAGCCATGATGTTACAATCGCAACACACCAAAGAGAAGAACCATCTTGACCCAAAACCAACTTGCCAAAGATCATACCATCACTAAGGAAAAGGTCCGTCTCAACTCAGGGATTAATCATGATCTAAATAGAAGATAGAAGCAAGTAATATCTATCTTTGTCATGGAGAAAAACTTCATGTGAAACGGTCACCAAGAACCCTATATCCTACATCATGAACCCTCCATGAAAACACCTCATGCAAGAAAAATAAAACTATGTTTCAAACCTCAAAAATAGAACTCAATCTCCATAGAACACAAAGACACACAACCAACATGCATGGGATCAAAACTAAGGTCAAAAGGTAGAGGAAGATCACCACAACACCACAATCACCAAAATCAGATGCATGTAATTAAGGTTTTGGATTTCTACCCAACCAAGAAAGATAATCACCACCAAATGAGTTTTAGATATTATCATCACTAATTAGCATTATAAGGGGACGTTTTAGATGGAGAAAATAGTATCATGCAGGTATAAAGGTGCAATAATATAGTAGGTTAAGTGTTATATAACCTGCCTTAAGAAGCTCAACTCCAAAGATCCAAGCTCCTAGATCAAGGGATCTAATCACATGTTCTAAAGGTTGATGGAGCTCCATGAAAGGTTCCTATTTTTCCCATCAAAGCACCTCAAGAATAATAAGGTACCAAGGTCAAAGAAAACCCAAGAAAAGGAGAAAAAGGAAACCCTATCTGAACCAAAGGAAGGAGGAAAAAAGGGAGAGGACATCCTCTCACCATGGCCTATGACCCTTGTAATGAGGGGTTTCTTCTCAAGGACGATCACCATGCCAATGCATTGTCCGTGGCTAAGAGAAGGGTAGAATATGGTGGTAGGAGATCTAAGAAAATGTTGTAGGAGAAAGGCATATACTTACTATGGTTGAAGATGAGCAAGTATCACCACAAGCACCATGTGCAAGAAGAGTGTGGTCACCATGAGCTCCAAAGTCAGATCTTATTGCTCCACTAAGATCCAAGATGAGAAAAAATAAAGGGAGGAAGATGGAGGGCTGAAAGGTTCACTTGAATGGAAAGATAAGGGGCTATACACATGAGCAATGAGAGAGAAGGGCAAAAGATGAGGTGTCAACACCCTAAGGCACCAAAGGGACACTTGTCCAACCACAAAACCAACATGAACCCACTTAAACCATGCATGTACAAGATGGTGATACAATCTAGGTTGGGTATAGACCTACTTGAGTCACCCCTAACATGGTCATGGTTGAGACCCACCATGGAACACCATCCGTGGTCGCGACAAAGCAACAAACACCACTAGGTCGAGATAAGAGGTCACCACACAACCTAGGTCGAGACACAAGAAGACAAACTATCTCAACCTCCAGCTTACATCCTACGTCGAAACCAATATGATCAAGAGAAGTGTCTTGGTTGAGACACACCCACAAATAACCTAGGTCATGACATAGGTCACAACATGGGTCGTTACACCCATCCATGTACACATGGTCGAGACACAACAAACCTTAGAAACCCTAATCACCACTAAGGATATCATTCCTCAACTAAGGTTCAAACAAGGTGCCCACTTATTTCTCTCTCCTCTAGATGATGTCAAAGGATGGAATACACACTATAGAAGTGACAAATTGCACATCAACCCCCCTACTTTGGGTAAATTGCAATTTGCATTAAAACTAGTGCACAAAGCACAAACATCATCCAGAAAAGAACAAACTTGAAACTTAAGCTCTCTACAAGCCCTAATTACATCTCAAAATATCAGATAAAGGTTCTAAGCACCATAAGAAAGACAAACAACCAGGGTTACCCTAAAATTTAGGTCCGGGGTCTTACAATAATCAAAGATATCTTGGTCAATTTTAGGAAATTAAAGTGAGACACACTGTAGAATATGATGCTCTCATCAAAAGGAGAGAAAAAGGATAAACTCAAAGAGAATATCAACATGAATCTCCAAATAATTAGATGCAACTTATATGAGGAAATATAATCATATATATTGAAGTAAATCACAATATAGAACAAATTCATCAAAAATGAAGATTAACATGAAAAGTAGAAATAAGGTACAACATTGGTGCTAGAGGTACCCACCTAAAAGTAAAAAGAAGATGCACAACAAATTCATCTCAAGTATGTATATGTTTTGGGTAATGGGCAACATCACCCATCAATATAGGAAAATATGTCACCACCTAATCCTTGTATGTATGAATGTATACTAAGCACATTAGACATTACCACAAAGACTATTACTACTTCTTATGTTGTTCTAGTTGTCACTAATCAATATGATTCAATGTAGAGATAATATGAAGGGATCAATAGGGTCGGGGAAAATTGAGTTAAAACCACTTAAAAAATTCACGAGACCTTCAATTTTTTTTCCAAGATAGATGTGTATGTATTACAAGAAAGAGAGAGAGAATAATCCACAATTGAATGATATATTTATATTGGTTCTATATCAAATGATGTAGCTCACTACCTAAAGAGGTAAATTTTTAGGATTTTCAACCTTGATTCACTCCCTAAATTATATTATAAGACTTACACTAAGAGACCGCCTTTTTCAAGATCAAAGGCTAAACTAGATTCTTTTTTCCAGACAAGGGATCTAACAAGCTTATAAGGGACTTACCTATCCTTACCAAGGATGTTAGGACCTCAAAAGGACTTACCTATCCATTGATCAAGAGTCTTCTTCCTTCACCAATCGCTTGTTTGACCTTGACAACTATTATCTGCCTTTGATTTTATCTTCACCAAGGAGAATATTTGACCACCAAAGGATTCCTTCCCTTTCAATGAAACATCACACTTAAAATTCTCTACACCAAGAGATCATTGTTTTGCCAAGGGGTGCCTTCCTTTGATTTTTTCTTCACTTTGCCAAGGTAGAGAGTCACACTTCTAGTGAGACAGAGAGATTCAAAGGAAGAAAAGTGAGAGCCTCACGATATGTAAATGTAGTACTAGCTCTTATACATATATCCTACTCACTCTAATAGATTTGGTAAGTGATTTAGATCAAGATAGTGGATACATGCTCTTTGAATAAAACTCTCTCAACTATAGGATATGTGCCTTTGGTTAACCATGAGATGAAGCACTAAGTGTCCTATTTATAGTTGATGATGCCTCTTGGATGTTGGAATCAATTAGGATGAAATTCTAGATATTATTAGGGGGGTGTCCAACAAATATATTTTCTCTTACATACCCCCTTTAACGACTATATGGCACTTTAGAGCTACGACGTTGTCAACCAAATTTGTATTGCCAAAACTTAGGTGATGCACTAAAAGACAAGGCCAAAATAGGTCCAATTACTGAGTTTCTCCCTTGAAATGTCACTGATGAACTTGCATGGAACCAACCTTTTTGCTTGCCAACCTAGATTCTTATAAGTTGAGAATTGAACAATCGCATCAATTGGAAAGTAAACAAGGTCATCCGTCGAGTTTAGTTCATTAGAATCTTGGGTGTTGAAAGTGCCTGTCTGAAAATTCTCAATTAACTATAAGCACATTTAATTTGATCTAATTATTTCTATCATACTTTTCAGCTTAATTACAAGTCATACAATCATTACAAGTGATTATAAAATATATCTAAGGGGAATTTTATATATTTTTCAATCTTGATCTTTGTGCATGTATGACTTGATTTCTCCCAATTAGGACTTGCAAGTATAGGCAATCATAGGGTACTTGTTTGAAAACTCTCATGTAGCATTATATGTTGGTATGTATGGCCAAAGAGCCAATCATGTGATGATTATAATGGCATAACTTGTAAAAATGATTTGATTATTAATAAAAGGCAAACTTCTAATTTATTCTGTTTAATTTAGTTATTAGATAATGATGCAACATTATAAATGTTTAGAGAATCATATTACTTCATGACGTATGTCTTCAAGTACGTGACTTGGAAGAATGAGATCATACGGGTGTTAAGAGTACATATACATATTCTCATTATATCCTTGATCAATTGTTATTGTGGAAGGTTGATAGACAACAACAACAACACATAAGATCAAAGTGTGAGTTGGTTGATAATAGAATCTCATTAGTCATGATATGGCAATATCAAACCAATCGCACAAATATATATTATAGAACATTGTATCAGACAGACCCACCATGAGACTGACACATGGAAGCCACAATCATGAAAGTCATAGTCAGCTCTCACAGTGATTCTGGTGGTTTTTGTTCTTAGACCTGAAATCATTGCACTCATTACATGTCATTGGGTACGCTTTGACATAATCAAATGCACTACTAAAACTTGAGTTGTTATAAATGTGATGATTGGGTGACCTTAACACATGAGGATAGACTATGAATGATAGAAATGGGATTGTCCCTCCTACATGAGTTTGATGTTCTAGGCCTCCTAGTTAGAGAGACTAAGAAATACATGGCCATGGACATGTGAGTCCATATGTGATATTGAGCTTACATATATCTCAGACAGTCTTCTCTAGTTCAAGAAACAAGATTGAATGATGAAGAGGATGATTGGTCCATGCCTCGAGTTCAATCTGGACATCAATGATAAAGGAACTATACAAACACTACAACACGATACACAGATTATAGGTTGAAGTTGTTCTCCAACTTTCCATTTACTTGGGTAGCATTGATGTGTGACTAGGCACCGTTAATTTCTTGTGATGTCATAAGTTGTTATGGACATTCACTGCCAACATAATATTGGACCTATAGGGTCACACACATAGGTCTTGACCTAGAAGAGGAGTTTCATCTTGAATGACAGATGAATTAATCGCTAAAGCATTTAGGTAATTGATTCACACAACAAGCAGCCTGACTAAACTGCCAAACTCCCATTTCATGGCATGAGATGGTCGTCTGGAGTGCCAAACGCCCGTCTCATGGTTTGAGATGGGTGTTTGGGGTATTAAACTAATTTGATTGAAATTGGCTATGGATTGGACTGACTGGCGTGGTTCGGCTCACCAAATGACCGTCTAGGTGAGCGAGACGACCCTCTCACATGGGTGAGATGGCCCAATTCATCTGTGGGAAGGTTTTAGATATTTCTAAGTTTGTTTTGGTTGCACAAGGAATTAATGTATAATATTAATTGGAAACAAATTGCCAATTTTATATGTGATTGGGAAACTACAAAATGACTGTCTCGTAGTATGAGACGATCAGCTCGTACTACGAGATGACTGTCTCGCATGATAGTCAATCGTATGGTGTGCAAGACGGTCATTTTGGTGGTCATATCTTGCAAAAATTCAAGATCTTCTGGTCTCTTCCACTCCTGCACAGACTGGGAACCCTAGACCAAGCCCCATCTATAAATAGAGGGGTACCGGGGGCTTCCTAGAGCACATCATTGACAATTGAGAAATAGTTGCTCTAATAAACATTGTCCTCTCTAGTTATGGAACCATGAGAGCCCAAGAAAGTCTATCTGACTAGAGAGTGATAGCAAGGGAGATAATAGTTGAGATCATTGTTGTGGGAGAGCAAGTTGGTGACTAGTATGCCAACGGAAAGGATGACTCCTTCCTATCCATTCTAGTAGGATGACAGGAGTTCTAGGCAGTCCGTGTGGACTTCTCTAGAGGCAGGAGGTTGTTGTCTATTGCTAAGGAGGACATCATAAACCAACACTCTGTGATGAGAGGAGCTACTATAGAAGACGACACTCGAGTCTACTGTTTGTGGGGGAGCAGTCAGATGAGTCCCAATGCAACCAGGAGTCAGAGTTGGGTAATGACAATGATAATGATTATTGCTGGACTTGGTCTAGAAACCAGGTATATCCTTGAAACCATCCTTTCCATCTTATAGTTAGTGACACAATCCACTAGTTATGGGGAATATGGTAGAATTTTTGTTTCCGCTGCCTGCTCTATAGTCATATTTCCCTATAATGGTATCAGAGCCAACATCAATTTATTATACTATGGGATCTCAATATGATTGGATTTTGGTTTTTATCGTTCTATTATTGCATGCAATGAAAATAATAACTGTCCAATCAAATACCATGATAATCACAAACTAATTTATATATATGATATATATATATATATATATATATGTGTGTGTGTGTGTGTGTGTGTGTGTGATTTACATGTGTCACCCTTAAATCAGTTTTGGTGGTGGATATGTAGCATGGTTATGGCCAATAATCCCTATTATCTGTGAATGGTTGTGTGGGTCTACATACCAAGCCTCTATCTTATCTTTCCAATGTAAAAGTATTATTCTTTCCTACCCTTACTCCCCTCAAATGTAACTCAAGGTTTCTTTATAATCATGTAAAAGTAGGATTGTTTACTATTCTATTATGATGAAGAAGATGACGTCCCGAAAATGAGCCAACAAGATGGAGGACCAGGCAGATGAGCTGAACTGATAAGCCTGGTGGACCCAAACGATTAGCAGGAGGAGCCATCAGATGGTGGACCAACGGAACCAGGTGGCTGGCTAGACGACCTAACAACTGACCAGGAGGTGAGCTGATCAGTTCAAGGATTGAACCTGTCAACCCAAATCGGCAAGCACGAAAGTTCATCAACAATAGGTTTTTTCATGTGATGTAGACCTAGGATTATGTAATTCCTTATGGATTCAAGGAATTATATTAGGATGGCCATAACCATCACTTTAGTTTATTTCATGTTTTTATTGTGGGATATAACATGCAAATGATACATTCTATGTATGTGGTGATTGGATAAAGTATATGTATTTATAGAAATCCCTCAATTAAAATATTAAGTCTAAGATGCCTTCCATTAGAAACACACATGAAAAGCTTGATCGATCAAGCTTAGATTTGCAAAAAGCATGGTGTGTCGTCTATCTCATGGAAGTGTGATGGTAGATATGTAGATTGGCACAAAGCATGGTGCATATCTATCATGTTGGCTTTTGGGTCAGGTTTAATTAGTGACTTGGAGAGCCTAAGTCTAGAGGCATGCATACGATCATGGTAAAGAGTTACACATATCATCTATCCAAGAGTTGCATATGATGCAATTGGTATGATGGCCTACCTAAATAGTCAGGTTGTGGGCAATCGGTAAAATTTGACTCATGACTTGATGTAATATGGATCTTAACCCACTAGAATCTTGTATGCTACAATATTCTGAATTGATATTGAGGGTTATCAATTTGAATAAAATAGTGGGAGCGATAATAATTAAAAGACCTAATTAATATCATCAAGTTTTTCAAATCAAATCAAATAAAAAAGGGTTTTTGAAATATGCAAAATTTCTCTTGTAGAATCAAATGACGAATAAATCTGAATAGCGATTGGTCCTGAAGAAGGATAAATTTTATGGGAGAAATTTCCACTATTGGTTTTGGACTTTGAGAAGGGTTCTCAATGAAGAGTGAAAGCTCTACATCCTTGACAAACCAGTGCCAAAAATACCTACTCCTGATGCACCTAGGGCACAAGTGGATGCTTATTGGAAGCATTCCAATGATGTCTTGGAGATAAAGTACCTTATGTTTAGCTTCATGAACTATGAGTTGCATCAGAAATTTGAATACATGAGTGTTCTTGAGATGGTAAAACATCTTAAGAAAGTGACACTTGGTCTTACAAAGCAAGAAAGGGATGTTATCCTGAAGGTGTTGCTTGAGTCAAAGCTGACAGAGGGAACCTCAGTAGAAGAATGTGTGCTCAATATGATTGCACATGTGTACCATATTAAAGATCTCAGATTCACCTTGAGCCAAAATTTGGCCGCTGATATGATCCTAAAGACAATTCCAGAATCATATAGCCGCTTTATTGCATGTTATTATGTAAATAATATGGTAGGACAAATGTCAAACTTGCTTGACATGTTGATTCATGCTGAAGAAAAATTGAAGAAAGACAAACCCATGATGGTGATCGGTGAAGATAAGTCCAAGGATCAAAGCAAGATCGAGAAGAGTTCTGAAGTCATGCCTAAATCTAAATCTTCAACACTCAATATAAGGAGAAAGCAAGAGGATCTCATCCTTTATACTTGAAGGCATTTAGGAAGAAGAATTTAGGGATGGTGATCTCCACTTCAGGTATATATGTTATTGAGATAAACATATATACTTTATCATCATGGGTACTAGATACCATATGTGGATCTCACATATGTTCTCATATGTAGTATCTAAAAGGAAGTAGGCCTTTGGCAAAAGGCAAGGTGGAACTGTGAGTTGCTAATGGCACAAGAGTTGCAACCAGTGCAATCGGAACCTATAGTTTATCTCTACCCACAAGGATTATAATACAGTTAAAGAACTGATATTATGTACGTACTATAAATAGTATGCATTTGAATTCCATATTAAAAATGGTCGATGTTTGATTTCGAAAGATGGGATCTTTTATGGCAGTGCCCCAATGTCTTATGGTATTAATTTATTAGATCTAAAGACAGATGTATATAATGTTAATACCAAAAGACTAAAACTAAACAACTCAAACAAATCATACATTTGTCATTGTCATCTAGGGTACATAAATGAGAATTGTATTTATAGACTCCATAAAGATGGTTATCTAGACTCTTTTGATTTCGAATCAATTGAGACATGTGAATCTTATTTGTTGGGAAAGATGGCTAAGACCCCTTTCACTGGTAACAATGAGAGAGATAGTGATCTATTAGGACTCATATTGATGTGAGTGGACCTTTTAGAACAACCTCTAGAGTTGGGTATCAATACTTCATTACCTTCACTGATGACTTCAGTAGGTATGGCTATGCTTATTTAATGAAACATAACTCACAAACTCTTAAAAAGTTCAAGGAGTTTATGAATGAAGTACAAAACCAACTTGGTAAAAGTATTAAGGCACTTCATTCTGATCAAAGTGGATAATACTTAAACCAAGATTTTGAGAACCATCTTAGAGCCCATGAGATTGTATCCCAGTGGACTCCACCCGGAACAGCTCAAGATAATGGTGTATCAAAAAGAAGGAATCACACAATATTGGAGATGGGGCGATCGATGATGAGTTTAGACGAGCTTTTGACAACCTTTTGAGCTTTTGACAACCTTTTGGGGGTATGCTCTACAAACTACCATGCTTACACTAAACCGAGTACCTTATAAATTGGTTCAAAAGACACCATATGAGATATGGACATGGAAGCATCCCAAAATGTCTTTTATGAGGATTTGGGGGTGCGAAGCTTATGTCAAGAAAATGTTTCCTGAAAAGCTTGGCCCTAGATCTGAAAAATGTTATTTTGTTGGATATCCCAATGAAACCATGGGATACTACTTGTATAATCCATCTGACATCAAAGTGTTTGTTTCCAGATATGTTGTATTCCTTGAAATGGATTTTATTTTCAAAGGAGTTAGTGGGAGGCAAGTGGAATTTGAAGAGGTTCGAGACCAACAAGAAAACATTGAGCCATTAGATGTAGAAGAGGAACCATGAGAATCACAAAGTGTTGTGGAATCTCAAATTCCTCAAGTAACATAGGAACCTCATAGATCTAATAGGACATGCCTTGAGCCTGAGAGATTTGGATATTTTGTAACTCAGGAAGGTAGTGAATTAGTCATAGATGATGAGCCAATATCCTATCAAGATGATACTGAGGGACCAGAGTCTGAGAAATGGCTTGAGGCCATGAGATCTGATATGGATTCCATGTATACCAACAAAGTATGGACTTTGGTGGATCCACCCGAAGGGGTAAAACCCATAGGGTGAAAACGGGTCTTCAAGAAGAAGATTGACATGGATGATAAAGCACAAACCTATAAGGGTAGATTGGTTGCAAAGAGTTTTAGACAAGTTCAAGGTGTTGAATATGACAAAACCTTTTCTCCGATGGCCATGGTTAAGTCCATCAGGATCATGCTTGCTATTGCAGCATATCATGACTATGAGATTTGGGAAATGGATGTTAAAACTGCTTTCCTTAACAAGAATCTTCTTGAGTATGTGTACATGATTCAACCTGAGGGTTTTATAAATCTATGGGATGCAAGTAAAGTTTGTAAGATACAAAGGTCAATCTATGGATTTAAGCAAGCATCTCGGAGCTAAAATCTTCATTTTGATGAGAAAGTCAAAGGGTTTGGTTTTATTCAAAATGAATATGAACCTTGTGTGTACAAGAAGGTTAGTTGGAGTATAGTGACGTTCCTCATATTGTATGTAGATATATACTATTGATGGGGAATGACATCCCTACTTTAAAAAAAGTAAAAAAACATGGCTTTGAAATACATTCTCTATAAAAGAATTGGGAGAGGTATCCTACATATTGGGGATAAAGATCTATAGAGATAGATCCAGAATGCTTCTTGGAATAATTTAGAGCACATACATTGACAAACTGTTGAAGTGGTTCAACATGGAGAACTCAAAGAGAGGAAACCAACTAGTGTTCCATGTAGTAACCATCTCTAAGAGTCAATATCCCAGTTCTTGTGAAGAAAGGGAACACATGAGTTTGATTCCATATGCCTCAACAATTGGATCAATCATGTACACAATGTTATGTACCCGTCCAGACGTCTCGTGTGCCTTGAGCATGAGGAGAGGATATCACTCAGATCTAGGTGATGCTCACTAGACAACCATGAAGAACATCCTTAAGTACTTGAGAAGGACTAAGGATCAGTTCTTGGTCTACGATAGAGGGGAAGAGTTGGTGGTAAAGGGTTACACTGATGCAAGCTTCCACACTGATCAAGATTGTAATTACCCTGACCTGGGTTATGAGGTAACCCTATTTGTTTTGGCTAATAAAGTTTCTTAGAACTTTAATATAATCCTCTAAGGTGCCTTTTTTATAATGTGACACACTTATGTTTCAAGTTTGGTCCTGATTGAATGTTGTTTGAGCAATGTTTCTCTATTTTGGACCAAAGTGCAATTTACCCAAGTTGAGGGATTATATTGCAATATGTCACATGTTGAACTTGCCTTATATGTTTTAGAATCATAATAGAGAGAATGATGCAAGGTGGTGGCTTGTGGAAAGCCTAAATTCCAAGTTTGAACTTGTTTGAACAATGTTGGTACCTTATGCACTAATTTTGGTACAAATTGTAATTTACCCAAAATGTGGGGTTAATATGCAAATTACCACCTCTAGAGTGTTCCTACTTCCTCTATGTATCATTTAGAGGATATAGAATGAATGATACACCATGTTTGAATCAATTATGAATGATGGTAATCTTGGTGATGAAATGACCAAGAAAAGGGTTGAATATGAAAGCTTAACTTGAGTTGTATCAAGTTGAAAAGCTTATATATGAGTGCCTATCGGCCAAGGAGCCCAAGGAGGTGTCCCATATAGTTTTTTGAACTCTTGGAAAAGTCCATATCATGCAAAGCACCTCAAGGAGGTGAGGTGTTATGGCCAACAAGTTTCCTTAGAAAAAGTGTATCGGCTTGATTTTAAATAGTGATTAAACCTAGATGACTTATCCAAATGGATAAGTAATGGACGAATTTGCATCTCAAGATGATCCTCAACCGTTTTTCAAGACAAGATAAATGTTTATGCATGCATGTACACGTGTCACCCATGCATGACACGTGGCACCTACTAGCTCAAAATGTTGACACCTCATTTTTGCCTTCCTTCATGAACAACAAGTATATATACCCCTAGTTTCACCCCTTGGTGCAATTTTGCGACCCTTACCACCCTCCTACCCTAAGGTATCGTGCATAGATCTCCCATATCGTGAAGGAATGCTGTGGTATCGTGCATGGGCCTTGGGATATCGCCCATGGCAAGAGCATATCGCCCAAGTAGGTGATATTGGCCATATAGGGTGATATCGGCCATAGAGTGAAGTTTTGACTCCAAGTGAGTGTCATATCGTGCAAGTGAGTGCCATATCGTGCAAGAGGGGTGGCATATCATGAAAGGACACTAGTGTATCGTGAAAAGGTGTTAAGGAGCAAGAAGGAGCTCATACTTAACCCTAAGGTGAGGATAAGATCATCTTCAACCTTGGATTGAAGCATGAATTTAGGGTTTTGATCTTCCTTTCTTTTCTTCTTCACCAATTTCTTATCCATGGTGATTCTTTGCATATAGAGGAGTTGTGAAGTCCATATTCAACCTTAGGAACGTGGAGCTTTGGAGCTTGGATCTTTGAAGTCGTTCTTAAGGTGGGTTATATAACTTGAACTCAACCATGTTATTATTCATCACCTAAATTGCTATACTTAATGAATTACTTTTAATTCTGAAATTTCCTAAAATAGTTGATGAGATTATGATTTCTAGTAGTTTCTTATACCTGTTGACATGAACTATAACAGTTATAACTAAGGTCTAGAGCTTGAAGATGGTGGTATCACTTTATAAAAGTGATATCAGGTGCAAGCACACAAGAAAGTACCTTTAACCCGATATGATGATGCACCTACTTCACTTGAACGATATGAATATGAATGAATACATTGTTGCATGATATGGGGGTGTAGTATACACCTCTTGCATGATAGGGAGTCAAGTATAGACTCCATGCACGATACAAGGTCAATTGTATACTTGTAAGTTGACAAGAAACCCTAATTTGGGTAACCCGATATAAGTGAAGTGTAACAAGTGCTATGGCACGGCATGGTTACATGATATAGTTTCACGACATGGTTGCACAACATGGTTACACGACATGGTTGCATGACAGGGTTGCATAATACACAATCGTAGACGATATGGTAACCCTAACCCGTCATGGCTAACCCTAGATGGTGACTAGCCTAATAGGGTGATTGAATGTACTTACACCCGATATGGTGATCATATGCACACTTCTAACCCGAGATACATTGTAAAGGTGAGGGCAAGACACTCTTAGGAGTGATGAGGGTAACACCAAGTAATGGTGTGGCTAATATCTTGATAGGTGAAACACCTAGAGTGGTTGATAATGGACAACCTTATATTAACAATGCCTTGACCTGAGATGAGCCCATATCATTGATGATAGTTGGGTAATTCAAATGTGTGACTTATGGCCAATACACTACATGATAAATGCGATGTGTTAGTACATAAAGTATTAGGATGGGATATACACTAATACAAGATAAGTTGATGAAGTTAAGTAAGTTGAAAGTAATGAGAGAAGTAATACATCAAGGCATGATAAATATTACATCCAGCACCTTGATGCACCTTAAATCCAATATACTTGGATGAGTAACACATGAAGTGTGTTATGTCAATTGTTACATTGAGATGTAATGAGTTTAATGCACTTGGATAAGTGTGGGCTAACATACCTTGAGAAAGGGTTAAGCCAAGTTAATAAGTATGATGTAATCATACCCTGGTAAGATGAGAGACAAACTCATACCTTGTGTTGATGATTCATTTAATGATAAACAGTGAGAGGTGACAAGATGTTTGATGGCATTGTGAGCCATGTGAATAGTTTTTGCCTAGTGATATGTGATAAGATGTTTAATGGCCTTGTGAGCCTGTGAATAGTTGTTGTCTAGTGAGAGGTGACAAGATGTTTGATGGCCTTGTGAGCCATGTGAATAGTTGTTGCCTAGTGAGAGGTGACAAGATGTTTAATGGCCTTGTGAGCCATGTGAATAGTTGTTTCCTAGTGAGAGGTGACAAGATTTTTAATGGCCTTGTGAGCCATGTGAATAGTTATTGCCTAGTGAGAGGTGATAAGATGTTTAATGGCCTTGTGAGCCATGTGAATAGTTGTTGCCTAGTGAGAGGTGACAAGATGTTTAATGGGCCTTGTGAGTCATGTGATTAGTTGTTTCCTAATGAGAGGTGACAAGATATTGATCTAAAGATTGATGTAAGAATTGGTAATTTTTAAAATAAACCAGGTAAATGGGAACCCTGTAACATAATAATAATAATAATAATAAATGGTTACAAGGGTAATAATGGAATCTTGGTTATACATGCATTATAGTCATAGCCAAAATAAGGGCTATGGTGCTTTGAATATGTTAAAATGAGACATGAGGAATACTTGTATTATATAAAGAATGTGGATGAGTATGATGGCTTGACCAAGATAATGCCAAGTAATAGTGAAATGTAATCAGGAGTGGTTAGAGTCCACTGCCTGGCTGTATAATCAGGATTGGTTAAAGTCCAATACCTGGCATAGGCATGAAGCCTATAATAAATGCACATGATTGTTAATAACCCAATACCTGGAATAATATCACAGGATTGACATAGATCAATACCTGGAATGCACAAGATTGGTAATAACCCAATACCTGGAATAATATCACATGATTGACATAGATCAATACCTGAAATGTACATGATTGGTAATAGCCCAATACCTAGAATAATATCACATGATTGACATAGATCAATGCCTGGAATGCACAGGATTGGTAATAACCTAATACCTGGAATAATATCATAGGATTGACATAGATCAATACCTGGAATGCACAGGATTGGTAATAACCCAATATCTGGAATAATATCACAGGATTGACATAGATCAATACCTGGAATGCACAGGATTGGTAATAACCCAATACATGGAATAATATCACAAGATTGACATAGATCAATACCTGGAATGCACAGGATTGGTCATAACCCAATTCCTGGAATAATATCACAGGATTGACATAGATCAATACCTAGAATGCACAGGATTGGTAATAACCCAATACCTGGAATAATATCACATGATTGACATAGATCAATACCTAGAATGCATAGGATTGGTCATAACCCAATACCTGGAATAATATCACAGGATTGTTCATAACCCAATACTTGGAATAATATCACAGGACTGGTCATAACCCAATGCCTGGAATAATATCACAAGATTGACATAGATCAATACCTGGAATGCACAGGATTGGTAATAACCCAATACCTGGAATAATATCACAGGATTGAAATAGATCAATACCTGGAATGCACAGGATTGGTCATAACCCAATACCTGGACTAATATCACAGGATTGGTCATAACCCAATACCTGGAATAATATCACAGGATTGGTCATAACCCAATACCTGGAATAATATCACAGGATTGGTCATAACCCAATGCCTGGAATAATGTCACAGGATTGACATAGTTCAATACCTGGAATAATTGCACATGATTGGTAATAACCCAATGCCTGGAATAATGTCACAGGATTGGCATAGTCCAATGCCTGGAATGGTTGCACAGGATTGGCATAGTCTAATACCTAGACAGAATATGATGATGTATACTCACATGACTGGTACAATTCAATATCTGGTTAGCATATTGGCTGAGGCCAATAGATAGAAATGAGAACGATTCATGGATGACATACCATGATGATGAGTATCACAGGATAAGCTTGAGATGTTGATATAATATGATGGGTAAATGATATACATGTTCTTCCTATTCCTTATAAATAGAATAGATGATTTACTTCTCTATCATAGATAGTTGCAATGCTTTAAAATATGAGAATATTCTAAACTGCTTATCCTCTGCTCAGTTTAATACTATTTAACTGTGGTAATAACATTGTTGGCAGAGAGTTATATCTCTCGCTGGGACAATTACAACTGTATCACCCCGTGGGATCCACAATTTTTTTTAGGTGGACGTACACAGGGGGGGTTGAGACCGTACTACAGAGAAAGAACAACAGCAGCAGGGACAATAGTGACAACTCAAGTTGAGTGTACTGTCTGTCAGGTCTTGTAGATAGAAGTCATATGTGTCGTCTCTATACTCTCAGGTCCTTAGAGTTGGTTCGTACTGGTTTCAAGAATAATATGAGATTTTGGCTTGAATGCCTTGAGGTTTTATGTTGCTCCGGTATGTGTTTTGATAGAGCAACTATTATATGTTGTCCTCGAGATGAGATGAAACAATGTTGTATAATGTAAATTATGATATGTATGAGTTTTGGATCTTTTAGTAAAAGTTTTCTGTACAAGGATCTCCTTGCAAAAAATGGTTTTAAATTTTAGTGATTTTTGTCAATCCGCTGTTTATGTTTATTCCGCTTAATTAGTAACGATTTGTTTGTCAGTTTGGCGACTGTCGTTACAAAGATGATTACAAATCAGAATTAGGATTCATGTTTTGCCTAAATAATGAAACTGTAAGCTAGAAGAGTTCCAAGCAAGAAATAATTGTCGATTCTACAATAGATGCCGAGTATATTGTTGTATCGACTGCAATAAAGGAGGTTGTATGGATCAAAAAGTTCATTACAGACTTGGATTCATTCCAAGCATCAATGATGTAATCAAGCTATATTGCGACAACAATGGAGCTATTGCACAAGATAAGGAACCCAGATCACATCAACACTCAAAGAATATACAAAGGCGATTCCATTTCATACGATAGATCATACAACAAGTAGATGTAAAGATACGCAAAGACTGAGAACAATGTTGCTGACCCCTAGCATGACAGTCATGTTAGATCACTTGGAATATGATTTGTTGGTGATTGGCTCTCAGTGCAAGTAGGAGTTTGTTGGTATGTATGCCCAGAGAGACAATCATGTGCTGATTGTAATGACATAACTTCTAAAAATAAATTGATTGTTTATAAAATGGCAATCTTCCAATTTGATTTGTTTAATTCAGTTATGAGATAATGATGCAACATTATAAATGTCTAAAGAATAATATTATTCAATGACATATGTCTTCAAGTACGTGACTTGGAAGAATGAGATCATACAAATGTTTTTTTTTATTTACTTGGGAACCACCCCCGAGGAGGAGCCACTTCAGTGACCCCACCCGGTAGTGTAAACCCAAGGGATATGAGTAGTGAGTGGTTCGATCATCCCCTCCCACACCCAATTAAATTCAGTTACTTTTCGTAGAGCACCTTCAATGTGATTCGAATCTAGGTCCTTCATTGGGACTTACCGAGCTGCAACCAGCCGGGCTACTCTGGCCGGACGAGATCATATAGATGTTAAGAGTACATATACATATTCTGATTATGTCCCTAATCGGCTGTTATTGTGGAAGGTTGAAGACAACAAAAACATATAAGATTAGAGTGTGAGTTGGTTGATGACAAAATATCATTAGTCATGATATGTCAATATCAAACCAATCACATAGATACATGTTAGAGAACAATGTATCAGACAGACACACTATGAGACTAACATGTAGAAGCCATGATCATGGAAGTCATAGTCATCTCTCACAGTGATGGTGGTGATTGTGGTTCTTAGACCTGAAATCATTGAACTCATCACATGTAGTTGGGTATGCTTTGACACCATCAAACGTAGTCCTAAAACATGTGTTGTTACAAAGGTGATGATTGGGCCACTTTGACACATGGGGATAGTTTGTGAATGACAGAAATGGGATTTGTCCCTCCTATAGGAGTTTGATGTTTTAGGCCTCTTGATTAGCTAGACTGACAAATGCATGGCCATGTATATGTGAGTCAGTATGTGATATTGAGCTTACATATATCTCAGACAATCTGCTTCGGTTCAAGAAATAAGATTGAATGATGAAGAGGATGACTGATCCATGCCTCGAATTTGTTGGCTAAATTGGACATTATTATAATCCCTTTGTTTAGATGATGACAAACATTTCATTGTTGTGGATCTAACGTGCCACTTGAGTGTTGCAGGATAAGGTGGATGACAAACACTTGGAAGATCTATATGCTCAAATTGCTTTAATTCATGATTGTAATCAAATGTAACAACTTGTACAAGTATATAATGTACAAGTACTTAGATATCATGTAAATCAAGCGTTTAGATCTACCCTAGTCAATCACAACACTTAGATAGGTCATCCCCTACAATAGTGTCACAACTGCACATTCATACACACACTTAGTACTTAGTTTAAAACATTGAAACAGGGTTAATCTCGGTCGACAAAATTCTCAACCGAGACACTCTTGGTCGACAAACTCTTCGACCGAGAATGACCCAGGTAGCCGTTAGACACAGCATACAAGGTAGTTGGGAGTTGGATTAGAACATTATATACACTTGCTCCAGACAGTCCCTCGGTCGACAAGTCCTCAACCGAGAAGGACTCTCGGTCGAAAATTCTTCGACCGAGATGAGTTCTGTCTGCACTTTTCAGAGTTAATTAACTAGCCGTTGTTAAAGCAACTAATTGTTACCTAACGGCTAGTTAAGCACTAAGAACCCCCTAGAAAGTGTCTAGAACGTCCTTAAGCATCCATAGGCCATTCCTATAAATAGGACAAGTAATAGGACACCCAAAGTACACTTGTGCAACACTTGAGCATATACTTACAATTGGTTATTCATTCTTGTGAAGCAATTGTGCAAATCCAAACATTGGCTATTCATTTCCATTGCTCCTAATTTGTGTCCTATAGGCTAGCATCTCCTACCCACTACATCTACACTTCCATATATATTGGTTAGGAGATCAAAATGCTTGATATAGGAAATCAAGCCTTGTGCTACAAGTGGTATTGTAATTTCTATTTTTCCTTCTTGTTCATTTATATCTTTTGTACTCTCCTTACTACTTCTAGGATTGTAGGATGCGGATTGGAGAGGGTTTGACTTCTCAGGTGGAGAAGGTGGACTTTGGACTACTTCAAGAAGGCTGTCTCAACGGGAAGCTACTTTAAGAGGAAGGCTACTTCAAGAGGAGCTTGAGGTTACTTCAAGGAAGGCTACTTCGAGGTTGGTGAGACTACTTCTAGGTGAAGGCTATTCGAAGGGTTTGGTGAAAGTGTTGTAATTTTATGTAACATCCTTGCGAGGTAATAAAATTAAATACTTTCAAAATCCCGGTTGGGTAAGCAATTGGGTAGTTGATTGACTGCCTTAGTATTTGCTAAGGTTGGAACCACTCTAAATCCTTGTCCCCTTATCCAATCTTTTTGTGGTTTCTTGCTTTGGTTAAATTATTATTAAAATATCATAAAACCCTATTCACCCCCCTCTAGTGGTTTTTTCAATTGGTATCAGAGCAGGCTTCAAGGAGCTCTAATCGAGTCTTGAAGAATGAAGGGTGGTGGTGTCTACAACTGCAAGCAAAGGAAAAGTATGGACCAATCTTCAACAAGTTGCAATTGGTGCTTAGGAACAAGCCACACAACACTTAGTTGCCCATGGAGAGAAAAGAAGGAAGATGTGCATAAAAATTGCCTTATTGCTACAATAAGTGAAGAAGAAGAAGATGTAAGCCTTTTTGATCTATCAAAAGAAGAGCTAATTGCTAGTCTTGAAGAGACACATAATAAGTATATTGAGTGCAAGAAGAAATGAAAGAAATCTAATAAAGAAAATGATGAATTACATGCTAAACTTCTTGCTATCACATCTAAAAATGAAAATTTGTATGCTAAATTAAATGATCTTAGATTTGAAAAGGATAGCATTATTTCTAAAAATCATAATTTGAAATCATCCCTAGGTGATTGTAATGTGAAGATTTTTACTCTAGAAACTAATTACGATCTTCTATCTCAAGAAAAGGTTGGATTACTTGCAAAGTTAAATGATCTTAAAAAACAACCTATTTTGTGTACACATCTAGATTATGATATTATTTTAAAAGAAAGAGATTCCTTGTTATCTAATCTAGATCAAGCAAAGTTAGACATCAATAAGAGAATGGATGAGATTGTTAAGCTGCAACAAAAAGTTAGTAGTTTGAGTAACAATGATACCCTTGATAAAATTTTAAATAATTCTTATCATCAAATTGGAAGGAGAGGACTTGGTTATAATCCTAAAGGAAAATCTTATCAAAAACCTAGTTGAAGAAAAACACAAGCGCTAGAAAATCAATCTATATGTATGTACCTAAGGGCAAATATACATATTTACCCAAGAACAACCTAGAATAAAATCATAGAAAGAGATATGAGGTTGATTCTATATGTTGTCATTATTGTTTGCGTCTTGGACATTATTCTTTCTCATGTCCCTACAACAAAAAGGATGTTGAGTTAGTATGGGTTCCAAAACCCCCAAACTAAATGAATAAAATTAAGTTGAGATATGACCAAAGACTCTAAGTTGTATATCTCTATGTCTATCTCAACTTAACATAATAGGACACCAAGTTAATCCAAGAAATTAAAATTTCTAAATATACATCTTCAACTAACTTGTTTTAGTTTAGATTCTCAAAACCTAGCAAATTGTATATGATTAGTTGAGATTTAACCTAGATGTTACTTTGATATTTAAATGTCTCGTCTCAACTAAACTGACTTTTTCAAACTACATAATTGAATAACCTATGATTTACTTGTAAACAATTTGTTGAGAAATAGTACAGAAACAATCTCGGTCGAGCAACTATTCAACCGAGAACATTATCGGTCGAGCAATAGTCGACCGAACATGTTACTGTTTTTAAGTTTGCAACAAATACAATAAAACCTATACAAACAACAGCATTCTCGATCGAGAAAAACGTCAACTGAGATAAATTTGGTCGACAAACAGTTCGACCGAATCAAGTTCTGCTGAACCTGTTTTTCAATTAATCTAGATTGCTATCAATTTGTTATTAATGATTGATTTAATGTGAAAATCAAGAATAAGTCTTGGAGACCATCTTTGAATCAAGACATATTGATCTTTTTGCAACATGAATTAAAGTATAATATTATGAATATGAAATCCTTATTGTAAAAATGCTATATGAAGACTAATATTGAACATACTTTATTTATTGAAAAAGTTAATTAAGATGGTTTGTCTTAAATTTGAAAATCCATGACTGAGATTATTTTGGTTTATCCTCTACATGTTTTCAAAACTGAATCATGTTGGTATAATCAAGGAAATTACTACTTTATCATAATCCACATGGTTTATCCTAAGTATTTCTTGGTCTATCTATGTAGGAACCATGTGTATTAAAATTAAATGGTCATAATCATTGTATTTCATAAAATTACATGCTTCTATCTTGATCATTGTATTGTAGATATACCTCTACTGCTCTATCATAATTATTGTGACATGATCATTATGTTTCATTGGTCTGTCTAAAATAATCTTTGATCCATATAAAAAAACCAAAAATTGGATATTGCTTTTGATCATTATGATTCAGCTCATATGAAGATGCCATTTTGCATAAACAGTAAAACTTTATGGCACAAATGTATTTTAAATTGAAAATTTGCAGAAATTATACTTCACATATAAGTGTTCAAATTGGAAATCTGCAGAAATTGCCTCTTGGTTGAAATCTAGTTTGACCAAGGGGCGATATGGTCGTAGTCAAGGTCGACCTAAAATAAGCTTGACAAAATGCTTATTTGTACATCATTTTACTGCACTTAATCTTAGTATCTTGATTCAAAATGTGTTTATCATATTGAAAACAAAATTTTAGTGCATAACTCTCATAAAAGGTCAACTTATTATGATCTAATATTGATTGTGACCTTAGAATCCTTAAATTATCTTGACTATAAGATTAAGGGGGAGCTCACACAAACTATCTTGAATACACGATTAAGAAGCTTACAAAACTTTGTAAACATCATTTGAAGCTTGTTATGACCTTAGTATTTAGATTATGAAAACAAAGAAATCTACAATATTCATGAATATGACATATATCTTGTTCTTAACGGAATTCTCTAAACAAATTAAGGGCTTAACATCCCGTGTAAAATGGATGAGAAATCAAAATACATATGCCATAGATCTAAAAGGATCTCATATCATGTCAAGGCTTAACATCCTTTACAAATGCTTGAGAAACAAATTGTGGCTAAATTCGACAATAAATGGTTTACATTTATATTATTCCCTACTTTTCAAACTGAATATCTTAGTTAGGGGGAGCATAGCATAAAATTAAGGGGGAGAAATAAAAGTCATACAAACTGATTTTCCTAGATATCTTTTTGAAATGACAAAGGGGGAGAAATAATATAAACCGAAAACATAAAGTAAAAATGAGTTTCATAAAACTCGGGCTAGTACACACTTGCAAAACAAGAGAATGGCTATAAAAGGTAAACTCCAGGTATGAAACTCATATGATTTATATTTCCTTATTTTATATTTAGGAAATGTTTGTCATCTTCAAAAGGGGGATATTGTTGGCTAAATTAGACATTATTATAATCCCTTTGTTTCGATGAAGACAAACATTTCATTCTTGTGGATCTAATGTGCTACTTGAGTGTTGCAGGATAAGGTGGATGACAAACACTTGGAAGATCTATATGCTCAAATTGCTTTAATTCATGATTGTAATCAAATGTAACAACTTGTACAAGTATATAATGTACAAGTACTTAGATATCATGTAAATCAAGCGTTCAGATCTTCCCTAGTCAATCACAACACTTAGATAGGTCATCCCCTACAATAGTGTCACAACTGCACATTCATATACACACTTAGTACTTAGTTTAAAACATTGAAACAAGGTTAATATCGGTCGACAAAATTCTCGACCGAGACACTCTCGGTCGACAAACTCTTCGACCGAGAATGACCCAGGTAGCCGTTAGACACAGCAGACAAGGTAGTTGGAAGTTGGATTAGAACATTATATACACTTTCTCCAGACAGTCCCTCGTTCGACAAGTCCTCGACTGAGAAGGACTCTCGGTCGACAATTCTTCGACCGAGATGAGTTATGTCTGCACTTTTTAGAGTTAATTAACTAGTTGTTGTTAAAGCAACTAATGGTTACCTAACAGCTAGTTAAGCACTAAGAACCCCCTAGAAAGTGTCTAGAACGTCCTTAAGCATCCATAGGCCATTCCTATAAATAGGACAAGCCATAGGACACCCAAAGTACACTTGTGCAACACTTGAGCATATACTTGCAATTGGCTATTCATTCTTGTGAA
Organism: Alisma plantago-aquatica; assembly: GCA_963693085.1. Classification (NCBI taxonomy): domain Eukaryota; kingdom Viridiplantae; phylum Streptophyta; class Magnoliopsida; order Alismatales; family Alismataceae; genus Alisma; species Alisma plantago-aquatica. The sequence goes on from OY856409.1 coordinate 1,573,257,594, forward strand.
GTAATTGAGAAAATCCAAACATTGGCTATTCATTTCCATTGCTCCTAATTCGTGTTCTATAGGCTATCATCTCCTACCCACTACATCTACACTTCCATATACATTGGTTAGGAGATCAAAATGCTTGATATAGGAAATCAAGCCTTGTGCTACAAGTGGTATTGTAATTTCTATTTTTCCTTCTTGTTCCTTTATATCTTTTGTACTCTCCTTGCTACTCCTAGGATTGGAGGCTGCTGATTGGAGAGGGTTTGACTTCTCAGGTGGTGAAGGGTCTTCTCGGTGGAGAAGGTGGACTTTGGACTACTTCAAGAAGGCTTTCTCAACGGGAAGCTACTTCAAGAGGAATGCTACTTCAATAGGAGCTTGAGGTTACTTCAAGGAAGGCTGCTTCGAGGTTGGTGAGACTACTTCTAGGTGAAGGATGTCCGAAGGGTTTGGTGAAAGTGTTGTAATTTTATGTAACATCCTTGCGAGGTAATAAAATTAAATACTTTCAAAATTCCAGTTGGGTAACCAACCGGGTAGTGGATTGACTACCTTAGTATTTGCTAAGGTTGGAACCACTCTAAATCCTTGTCCCCTTGTCCAATATTTTTGTGGTTGCTTGCTTTGGTTAAATTATTATTAAAATATCATAAAACCCTATTTACCCCCCCTCTAGTGGTTTTTTCAGAATTCAATCTGGAGATCAGTGACAAATGAACTATACAAACACTACAACACCATGCACATATTGTAGGTTGAAGTTGTTCTCCAACTTTCCATTTACTTGGGTAGCATTGATGTGCGACTAGGCATCGTTAATTGCTTGTGATGTCATAAGTTGTTATGGACATTCACTGCCTACGTAATATGGGACCTATAGGGTCACACACATATGTCTTGACCTAGAAGAGGAGTTTAATCTTGAATCATAGATGAATTACTTGGTAAAGTATTTAGGTAATGGATTCACACAACAAATAGCCTGATTGCACTACCAAACGCCTGTCTCAAGGGTTGAGATGGGTGTCTGGGGTGTCAGACTGATTTGAGTTGAAATTGGCTATGGATTGAACCGACCATGACAACTCGACTCACTAGACGGTTGTCTAGGTGAGTGATATGTCCGTCTCACATGGGCAAGATGGCCCACTTTGGTCGTGGGAAGGTTCTAGATATTTCCAAGTTCGTTGCGGTTGCACATTACTTATTGTGCAAGGAATTAATATGTAATATTAATTGGAATAAATTGCTAATTTTGTATGCAATTGGGAAACTACAAAATGGTCGTCTCACAGTACGAGATGACCGACTCGCATGCTAGAAAACTGTATGGTGTGCTAGATGGCCATTTCTGTGGTCGTAGGTTGTGAAAATTCAAGATCTTCTGATCCCTTCCATTCTTGCACAGACTGGGAACCTTGGCCCAAACCCTGCCTATAAATAGAGGGGTACTGAGGGCTTCCTAGAGCACAACACAGACAATTGAGAAATAGTTGCTCTGACAAACATTGTCCTCTCTGGTTGTGGTAACCACGAGAGCCCAAGCAAGTCCTACCCAACTAGGGAGCGATAGCAAGGAAGAGAACAACTGAGATCATTGTTGTGGGAGAGCAAGTTGGTGACTAGTACGTCAACGGAAGTGACGACTCCAACCTGTCCATTCTTATAAGACGACATGAGTTTTAAGTGGCCCATGTGAACTTCTCTAGAGGCGGGAGGCCGTTGTCTGTCGCTAAAGAGGACATCATCAACCAACAGTCTATGACGAGATGAGTTGTTACAGAAGACGACGCTCGAGTCTGCTATTTGTGGAGGAGCAGTCGGACGAGTCCCAATACAACCAAGAATTAGAGTTGCACAACGACAACAATGAGGATTGTCGCTGGACTTGCTCCAAGACCAGGTATATTCTCAAAACCATCATTTCCATCTTATAGTTATTGACGCGATCCATTGGTTATGGGGAATATGGTAGATAAATTTTTTATTTCTGCTGCCTGCTCTATAGCCATATTTCCCTACATTATCAAACAAAAATAAGTGGAATTGTTTATTCATCATAAAAATCTAAGATTAGCCACTTTTACCTCTTGGGTCAACAATAGTTTATGATCCAAGGAATTTAATCCCCAAAGAGAAGAAATAAAGGCAAAAGATGTGTGACAACCTTACTTGATTTAAAAAAAATAGAATAAGCGATCCCAAAACAACTCTAACTGGATCCACCTTATTTAGAAACTCAAGTTTCTCCTCTAGTTCCCGAACTAGAAATGAAGAAAACATGTTATACATTTATCATGTGATCTATGTGATATCATTATAGGATTCGAAACAACGTATCAATCTTTTTTTAAATTAAATATGTTTTCCCAAAAGAAAGAGTGTTTTTTGAAACATTGTACCGATCTCTTTATCTGATTTGACTTTCTAAGAAGTAGATTAATCTCACAAAAAATGGAAGATATCCTATATAGGTCAAACTAACCTTTAGAGAGATCGCTCAACCCTACAAGTTTTGTCAGACCAAACGTCTGTCTTCCCTCCTTAAGGATTATAACATCTAGAAGAACAACTGACATTTTATAAGGCCAAGCCGCTGTATTGATTAACTTCAACAGAAAGTCATAATTTTCTCCCTTAATGTCAGCCCATTTAGCATAAATATTTGTATAGGGGTTAATTGTAAACCTGCACTACCTCTTACTATCATTTGATCTTAATATCAATTTTATCCATTTTTAACATGTTACAATACTCTTCTCTCAACTTGGGTCTGACCAATCTTTATTTCAACAATGTAGGGTTTCTAACCACTCAAACTAAATTTAAGTATATTTTATATGACTTCAACTTCAAATATGTCGTTAATCATAAATCTTGAGTTCAATGACATTTAAACTAATTCAAGATCGATTAATAACACATGATTAACGAGAAAAGTAGCCTTTAACTTGTAATATAGTTATGAATTCTCACATTAAACACTCGAAACCATACACAATAATACAACACATAAAAATGACAACAATATACAAGCATGCAACTTAGAAATAGTTTACATATGTATAAAATACACCACAAATACAAAAACCAAATTACATAGTAACTCGAGAAATACACAACAACACTTTATAAATAGATGTCAAAGATAACACACAAATATATTTCACTATTATGTATCACATTACATATACATGCATGAAATTATATAACTATAAATATACATTATTTTCATTCTAACCACAACTACTTGCCTCTTTAAATCACTTATATAATCTTGATAAAAATACAATAAACTGATTTATCGTGGATTTTATGTTTGTATACAATATTTCACTTTAAATGTTTGTTTCTATCATGCAATATAGTTGAAACAAAAACGTCTTCCCGTCATTCCTCCCTCTGCCAAGCGACTCTTCATCTATGCCTTTGTTTTTTTTTCTTCTCGATGCACATTATTTCATCTCTCCTTATATATCATCTCACATTTGCGTCTCTCTTTTTGCGTTGATTCCTGTTTCTCCTCCCTCCTTATTTCTTACTTTCTCTCCCCTTTATCTAGCGATTTTTTCCCATTTAATTTTCTTTTTCTCTCCTTTATATAGTGGGTCTTTCTTTCCACTTCTTCACTCATTAAATTTGCGTGCCTCCGTGAGTGAGCAAAGCTGTGTAGCATGTAAAAATTCACTTGAAAACCAAAACCAAAGCGTCAATACTTTCTAGGAAGGTAGCATGTCGGATTAGTATCGTTTCTTATATATGATATTAATAAGTTCTGGTTAGTTTGATTTTGACTACGGCATATAGGCGAATAGCAAAAAATCTGAAATTGTTTGGCATTTCCCGAGGGGAGAAAAAATAATAATATGCAAAGAGCCGACGGGTTGTTCTTCCTTTCAAGCGAATTGCCTCTTTTACCTCGTCCGCTTGCTCTGCCTCTCTCTCCCACCTCCTCTCCCATGGCTCTGGCCAACGTCTCAGCGGAGCTGCTCCTCCTCCGCCCTCCCCCTCTTATGGAATTCCCTCAACAACATCATCGGCAGCGAAACCTCTACCACGGCGGCGACGAGGACGACGACATCGACGTTGGCGTGGAATTCTTCCAAGACCCAGCCCTCTTCTTACTGCCCCAGCAATCGTCCCCCTTTTTTGAGGACAGCTACAGGTACGATTTTCCAGGCGTTATCTATGAGGAAGACATCGAAGATGCCGAACCCGAACACTACCGCCGTCGCGCTGAGGCGGATATGTTTGTACCAGTCTTCTCGCCCGACTTCTCCTTTCCAGATCCCGTTTCTGTGGTTCGCTCCAATCCCGATCCCTGCGAGGACGAGCTAGAGGAGGAGATTGGGCTTCCTCTCGACTTGTTCGATCGTCGCCCTGGGCAATTCCGCGGACAGGAAGTCGCTGCATCCGCCCAGCCTCAGCGTTCTAGGGTTTCCGATCTGGCAACGCCGGAGGAGGGGTCTGATTTTCTCGAGCTGAGTTTGGGGTTAAATTTTGGGGCCGCCGACCTGGACGATGCTTTTGATGCCGTTGTCGGTGGTGACGATGAGGACGGGTTCGTGGAGGAAGATCCGCTTGGCGAGGAATCGGATTGGGGTCCGGATGGAGTATTTCATGGCTGGAGAGATAATTCTCCTCCTGCGGGCGGTGCTCGAGGTCAGGGTTCTGAAGGCCCATGTGGCAGTGCTGGGAGCAGCAACAGCATCAACAACAACAGCAATAATAGCAACAATAACGGCATCAAAGAGATGGACTATGAGGGTGGTCTGCGAATTGTGGGCTCTGATTCTGATTCCGAGTTAGAGGAGGAATGCCCAATGATTACAGAAGTCACTGGTGGTATAAATTCTGATTGTGATGATTGCGATGATGATGTAGATCACATTCTTTCACCAAGTGATCTGGGCATTCCGCTGTGCTGGGACTGCCTGCACATCGATGAGGATCGTCCAGACAGCAGCAATAACCTTATGGAAGAGTTCGAATGGGAGGAGGTGGATGCCAGAACGGAAGCACGGGATGCATTGGATGTTGCTATTGACGCTGATGATGTTCGGTCCAGTTTGGTCCAGGAAGTTGGGGAGAGCATTACATCAGCAGATTCAGGTTCCGAATTGGGGCGTGGAGATCATTTTGATCCTGAACATGATGATGACATGGTGTTTCGCAACATTGAGTGGGAGGTCCTGCTTGCTGTGAACCAAATTGAGCAGCAGAGGTCCCTTTCTATGGAACCAGGCGATGGTGCAGAATCCTTTTTGGGAGATGAACACGATGACTTTGTGTATACCTCCGAGTATGAGGTTCTGTTTGGACAATTCACAGACCCACAGGATCTCGATTCAACCAGGGGAAGGCCTCCCGCTGCAAGGTCTGTTGTGAGCAGTCTCCCCTCTATTGTGCTGACACAAGAGGACATCTCAAATGGAAATGCCGTATGTGCTGTCTGTAAAGATGATATATCTCTGGAGGATAGTGCAAAGCAGCTTCCATGTTTGCACCATTACCACGGGGATTGCATCCTACCTTGGCTGGGTATAAGGAATACATGCCCCGTTTGCAGACATGAGCTGCCCACAGATGATTCTGACTATGAGAATTGGAGGTCTCGGAGGTCCAATTCTAATAGATCTGTGCCTCCTGTAAGTAGGAACGCACTGGATGTGTTACCTGAAGATTAAGTTTCTTTACATCAGCTATGAATGCAGAACGTATTGGAGTCTTAAATACACGGAAACTGTGAAGGTGATGAGTTTTTAGATATCAAATATCGAAGTGATAGGGACGCATGTTTATGCTTTCATTTTTTTCTCTCTCAACTTTTCTGGTAGCTGCAATCTTATATGACTTTGGGCAATGGACTGATTGGGGTTTCTGTAGGAACTGTATCGTGTATACAATATGCGGGTTTTGTATCAATTTGTTAACGAACAGCGAGAGCCAAAGAATGTAAAATGTGTTAAGGTTTGTTTTAACATGTACATGGTATGGTTCTCTTTTGCAACTGATAAACAGTTATGTATCAGTAAAAAGCATTCTTCTTTATGAATGTTTCTGTATTTGTTGATTGAGGAGCAAATGGTTCAAGAAGCCATGTTTGACGGTTTTCAATATTGAAACATGTTCTTTTATGGTTGTTTATGAACTGCGTATAGAACTGCATCCCACAAATTAGGTTTAATCCTGTGCATCAACTGTATTTTACCGTCTCACTCTTTTGAAGGCTGCAGAAGGTACAAAGTGAGATCGGTCTCATATTATTCTTTTGTTATGAACAGACTAAACTCCACCATATCCTGTGAATCCACAGGCTCAGAGCCGCACATGCTATCTAAAAGTCTCTCAGCAGGTGCTAATCCTCATTTCATTTGATAAATTATTTTTTCTGTGGATTATGACGAATTTCCGTGACACATTGCACTGACAGGAGTCCCCTTGCATTCTCATTCACGACGTCGGTGCGGTTCTTGTGGTAATGATTTAGCACTAGTGCTATACTTGGCTCGAGCACCCATGTAGGTTACCAGTTGAAATGGAAGCCTTTTGATATAGAGTTCATATATATACCTTCATAATCAATGACGGTTTTATACTCCAGGATGGCGAGTCTTAGTTTGAGAAAATCGGTTTTTGGTTACAAATGGGCAAAGATCTTTGTCATTGACTAAAAACTGGGCACTGAGGTGGTGTATATTTGGTAATCCTGTTGAAACCAAAGCATGCATACAAGGTTTCCCGTCGCGAAAAAGATGCAAACATTCTAAAAATTTAAACTGATCTAGGCCAACATCTAGAACATGAAAATACATGAAATTAGATTGATGCGGTAATTACCATCAAACATAGATGCGTCAATGTGTTTAAATATGGGTATGTATATCTTTTCTTAGTATTTTTTGCAGTGAGCGATAATATTAAATTCACTAATACACAATTGAGATGCTTATTAAGTCTTAACATTTCATTTGGTATAAGCTGCGCTTTTTCCGTTTCAGTTGAAGTAAACACCGGTACAGTATAATCTACATATCCGAGAGACTGTGTCGTGCTGGCCCAAAAGCCTGCTTTAGCAGTCAGCACCACGGTTGGAGCTCGACACCTTTTCCTATACCGGTGCGTATGTTTTTCTTTTAATATACGAACCAGTGGTATCTAAAACTAACGTCCAAAGATATGACTCCCACCATTCAATGTAGGTGTAATACTAGAAAAGAAATAGGGTATCATGGCATGGACCAATTAACCAAGACAGTGGTAGATCCAGAAAATAGCGACAGGGGGGTCTAAGCGATGATTCATAATCAAAATTCAATAATTAGAGTCTTTTTGTATAATTGAGCGGTGTATATTTATTCAGAATTATATGTGTATTTCTACTCATTTCATATTCATATACTTCACATCCAAAGAAGCAATCAGTAACAAAAGAAACATACAATTATCAAGAGCTAATGTGTGAATGCTATGTCTTTTATGTATAAATATTTGCTGTCTTTATGTATAAAAATGTTGCAAAGTCTTTTATATAACTTCATAAACAGTTTTTTTTCTTTTCTCAATATAACCATATTGCCTGCTTGGCTAAAAACGAGCTATATATATTTTTGAGCTGTGACTAGAGATCAATTTGGTTTACAGATAGAGAGAGAAAAAAAATTCAACAACCTATTAACCTCAAACGAATAAGATAAACACTAAATCATTTAATGAAGATTCAATTGTTCTTAATAAAAGTATGAATGAATCTTGACCATACAAAGATGCTGATAATGGTTACAACACAAACGACCCAATTCTAGCCACCTCCAAAACGCTAAGCACTCATAGAACCACAAAGTCAGACATGCTTTGGTTTTTTGACACCGGGTGCCTTTTTTATTTTTTACAAGAAGAATACATATGTATGCATATATAATATGGTGCAGTAGAGATGAGACGTGTAAATCTAACACAAGTTGGACGTACGAAGCCTAGACCTGTACCTTACCCAAATTCTTAACCCAAAATATTAATTAAATTTTAATATATATAAATATAAAATCCTATTTAATAGACTACTTTAATTTGGAACAGTCTTTATGTTGGATCAATGGGCTCTAGAAGGGGGGTTGAATAGAGCTTCACAAACTTCACAAAAGTGATTAGACCACTAAATTATATTAAGTGCAGAACTTAATTCAAAACAGCAATTTGATGTCCTAAACTAGCATACAAAGCAAGGATAAGAGACAAGGAAAGCATGCACTTGGACAGGTGGTTTAGAGTGGTTCCATGTCCTAAACTTAGGAGCAATGTCCGTCCACTACCTAGAGTTGGTTAGGCTCTAGGATTTGTAACTTGGTTCTCTTATATATATCACACAATAAGATTACAAGCAACAACTACCAACCATCCAAGGACTTATATATCAAGCCAAGATCTTCTACCTCACCAAGGACTTACCCACCAAGCAAGTAGTCTTCAACCTTCTTCAAAGGACTTACCTACTCTTGCTCTAGTCTTCGGCCTTGCAGGAATTACCCATCTTGCTTGAGCTTTGCCTTGCACCTCACCTTCTCTTGGAGAGCTTTAGCACCTCCTCCTTCACTTGGAGGCCTGGAGCAGCTAGCCTTCTTCTCCTTCACTTGGGGAAGAACAGCAACCTTCTTCTCTTTCACTCGGAGAAGAAACTTCAATCAATCTTCATAGAGAATGGAGATGGGAGAAGTGGAAAGGAGAGCTTTACACGATTACAAATGATAGCTCTCATACATGGGATCCTAACTCACTCATACTCACGAATTTGCTTTGAAGGTAGAGAGAGAAAGGGGCTCAAAGGATTACAAACCACTCAACTAAGGCTAGGACCAAGCATATGTGAATGAGCAACCTTGGAATGAAGTCCAAGAGGTCCTATTTATAGTTGAGGGTGTCCCTTTGAGGTTGGGAGAGTTAAGTGGCACAAACTAGTCGTTTTACAACTTGCAACGGATCTATTTTGAGTCCCACCAACTCCTCCAACGGTTGGAATTGCTTTTTCTGCATTCCAGTACAGTCCGATCGGCCGAGTTTCATTAAAGGCAACTCGGCCGACACACTAGGCGACAAGTCTGAGAGGCAGACTGTCGGCCGAGTTTCCATGGGGAAACTCGACCGATCGGTCGACCTTCAGTCTTGACCAACCAGTGGATCGGCCGAGTTTCCTATCATTGAAACTCGACCGAACAGGGATCGGCTGAGTTGGAAACTCGGCCGACAGCCCAGAAAATTCCAGAATATATGGATCGGCCGAGTTTGGAATTCGGCCGACAAAATCCATGTTAAGGGTATTTTGGAATTTTCATAAACTGTACAAACGATGGATTTTTGAGTCCCAATCAATTTATCCATCTTAGATACAATGCAAAACATGATTATGAGTGATTACATAAAATGTTCTAAGCCTCTAAGGGCTATATTACAAAGCGGTTACAAGTCACATGTTTTGCATGTGCCGGAAGAGTAGCTTTGGAGATAAAGGAGATTCTTTTCTTGTATCTAATATCTGCAATGATCTCAAATAGATTTGTTAGATACATATGAATGGAATGGTTAAGTCATTATCAAAATATGGGCAATGTGCGACACCTAGGTCAACATTCTCCCCCCTTTTTGACAATGACAAACCATTCCTCAACATATTGAAAAGAATGTGAAAATTATACCTTTTCTTTAGGGAATTGCAAGGGGATGCAAATATGATCAATTTGTAATGCTCCCCCTCAATTCATGCTTACTCGTTCCTGCATAGTTAGTTAACACACAAGCAGACATAGCATATATAGATACTATATGATTCTAAACAAGTCTAGATGCATTTCAGTTTATAGACAAGAAAAGAACCATACAAGCAATAAAAAACAATATGATTGAGGTCTTTCTCCCCCTTTGTCATCTCAAAAAGGCAGGGGGGGGGTAGAAGAGCATAAAAGCAAGGTCTTCTCCAAACACTCAATCAACCAAAACATAGACAAACAGATAAATATCAAGATAAAGCACGAAAGCAAAAACCTATCATTCATCAAAATATGGAACACACTATAAGATAAGCCATACAAAGTGTTTCCAAAAGCAAACATAAGACAAAAACTACACGGACAAACGGAGTAGCAATAGTACAACTCAGATGATGTGCCTAATGTAAATAATACAATCATAGTCCAAAAAGATATATCATGGTCATCCGAGACTAAACTAGACACATCAACTCTAAGCTACACTAATCTATGTCAACATCATCAACGACAGCCTCCATGTCCTCGTCGGGCTGGTAGTCCTCATCTCCATCATCTGAAGGAGGAGCAGCAGCTGGTGTAGCCTCGTCTTCAGCATCGGCATCGTCATCGTCGTCTTTGACATCCGTCGCAGTAGCCTCATCAGCGTCAGTCTCAGCATCCTCCTGGTCAGCCATATCCTCGTCTGGAGGACCAAAAGCACGCCCGGGCCACCTCGCACTCTGCTCGGCCCAAGACATGCCTAGAGCATGTAACTCATAGGCAACCTCAATAGGGGGAGCAGAAGAGGTGTATTGGGCCAGAAGCTCAGACAGACGGCCACCTGGGAGCGCCAGAACCGGAGAAGAGTATCCACCTGTAGAGTGATCAGCGGAAGCAGAAGGGGGTGGAGGAGGATAAAACTGACTATACGCAAAAGAAGCGTAGTCACCACCGGGGTAGGGCTCGTAGGTGGGGTAGGGCTGAGGGCAAGACAAAGACATGGACGACATGATGTGGCACAGATCCTGATGGTGATGTTGCTGGACCTGCATGTTGTAGGCTTGCTGATGCATGAGGTACCCCATGAGGGCCTCATTGGAGACATGGAAGTCAGCAAAAGCCGGCTGCGGAGGAGGTCGGAAAGATGGCTCAGGAGGAGGTGGTGCAGCTGTGGAGGGTGGAGGAGGAGGTGCAGCAGATGATGATGGAGGTGGAGGTGGAGCAGAAGAAGATGATGCACCAGAGGTAGGGACACTCTTCTGAAGAGTGGTCTCACTGATATAAACTCCCTTACGATCGGGGCGGTAGAGAAAATCGGAAAAGAGAGATTTTCCAGTGGCATGCTGGAAAAGACCACAAATTAGGGCAGGATATGGAAGATGCGTGCCCTTGGTGTTCTTTCCCGAGTCAAAACAAGTCATATGGTGAAGGATGTAACGAGCCCATTTGACTCCTTGGTTGTTCAAAAGCAGATACATCATCATAGCTGTATTCTCAGCGATGTCCGTTTGATTCTTCTTTGGATGGACATTGCAACTGAGAACGAACGCCAAGACACGGCGAGGAGAGGACAGGGCAGAAGATGGCAGAGTGCCCTTCTTTCTATAAGGAAAATCGGGTTGCTTGAGAAACTTATGAATATCAGTCAAGTCAACCTCAATGGTCTTATAGACGTCCTCGGGATACAAGAGATCAAGATAAGCAGGGTAATCGATAATCCACGAAGCCGTGCCAACATTGCCATTGAGATAGAGATTGAACGAGCGTTCAGTAATATGGAAAGGTTGGCCGGCAATCATAGACGTCAAAACGATTGAGGTGTCCGAAGGGGGAACCAAAGAGTCGTAATTCCACCGCAAGTTAGCGTAGAATTGACGTACAGCTTTGGAGCTGTATTTTAGGTTATAAAAATGGGCATCCTCAATGCAAAGAGCTTCAAGATGATGTGTGCGAAAGAGTTGACAAGCTTCGAAAAGGTCGGCATGAAAGCTATGGGGCTGATAAAGAGCTCGAAAAGGAAAGGGAGAGCGAGGAAGGAGCTCTTTGTAGCGAGCAATAGCAGCATTGTCAACAAAAGAAAGATTATCAAACACCATATACCTAGGCGCAAGAGGAACCGCAGGAGCAGGGGCGGGAACGACACGTTTCCGGCGTTGGGACCTCATTGGAGAGGAGAACGAGGAGAGGGAGCCGATCCACGCGGAGAGAGAGAGCAGGCGGCACGCCAAGAGCAGCAAGAACACACGAACAGGTCGATTTGGGAAGAAAATCGGCCGGAGAGAGAGAGAGGAGCACCAGGGGAGGAAGGGTCGGGTTGGGCGTCTAGGGTTCGGTCGACTTTGCTCTAGTTGAGAGGGAGCAAGTCGGCCGATTCCTATATATATTAAACCAGTCTGCCGCCGATCGGCCGAGTTCCAGGGAGAGGAAACTCGGCCGACAGAACACACAGGTGCCCTGTGCCCGACCGATCGGCCGAGTTGGAAAACCCTGATGTGGGAAAAACCTAGATTCTAGCCCTAGCCTCAAATGACCTAAAGCAAATTTTCTGGTTGGACTAGATTGTATATTAAGCATATTTAGGCACATTCCCATCATCATAGGGTACTATTTGTCGATTAAAACCCGATTTGTGAGAAAAGCCCGAAGAAGAGATAGAAACAAGAGAAATTTTATCAAAAACAAGCATTTTGAGCAACCAAAGCATTTATAAGCAAGAGCAACACACATAAGATGTAACCAACTAATTAGAGAGCAATTCAACATCATCAAGAGAGGTTATAAGCAATTTTGATCTAATAAAATTAAATTGTTCTCTAGCAAGCGGTTTAGTGAAAATGTCGGCCAACTGATTTTCCGTATCCACATGTGTGATATAAATATCCTTTTTGACAATGTGATCACGGAGAAAATGATGGCGAACTTCTATGTGTTTAGCTCTACTATGCAATATTGGATTATAAGAAAGATTTATTGCACTAGTGTTATCACAGAAAATAGGAGAAGCATCAAAATGAATGTTAAAGTCTTGGAGCATTTGCTTCATCCATAGGACCTGGGCACAACAACTTCCGGCTGCAATGTATTCAGCTTCGGTAGTTGATAATGCCACTGTGCTCTGTTTCTTGGAGAACCAAGACACCAAGCATGGTCCCAAGAGGAAGCAAGTGCCACTTGTGCACTTTCTATCAATCAAGCAACCTGCGTAGTCAGCATCACTATATGCTACAAGAGTAAAGTCCCTTGACTTAGGGTACCATAGTCCAAAATTTGGAGTTTTGGCTAAGTACCTCAAAATCCTCTTGACAGCAATAAGATGTGATTTCCTAGGGCTTGATTGAAAGCGAGCACACAAGCCAACACTAAACATTATATCAGGTCTAGAGGCAGTTAAGTAAAGTAAACTTCCGATCATACCTCTATAGAGCTTCTCATCTACCTTCTCACCTTCTTCATCCTTGTCAAGTTTTGCAGTGTTTGACATGGGTGTATCCATTGGCTTCATGTTCTCCATCCCAAAGCGTTTAAGAAGTTCAAGTGTGTATTTGCCTTGGTTGATGAAGTTACCCTCCTTGGTTTGTTTGATTTGGAAGCCGAGGAAGAAGGTCAGCTCACCCATCATACTCATCTCGAATTCACTCTGCATAAGAGAACCAAACTCTTTGCAAAGATCAAGGTCAGTTCCGCCAAATATAATATCATCAACATATATTTGAATTATGAGAAAATGGGTAGAAGTGTGTTTTAGAAACAAAGTACAATCAACTTTCCCCATGATATACCCGTTATCTAACAAAAAGTTCTTTAGTTTCTCATACCAAGCTCGAGGTGCTTGTTTGAGTCCGTAGAGAGCTTTTTGCAAGAAATATACATGATTGGGTAACTTATCATTTTCAAAGCCTGGAGGTTGAGCAACATATACTTCCTCCTCGATTGTACCATTTAAAAACGCACTTTTAACATCCATTTGATAAAGCAAGAAATTTTTATAACTAGCAAAGGCAAGTAGCATACGAATAGATTCTAATCTAGCAACAGGAGCATAGGTTTCATCAAAATCAATACCTTCTTGTTGATTGTAACCTTGTGCTACTAACCTTGCTTTGTTCCTTACCACTTTTCCTTGCTCATCAAGCTTGTTGCGGTAGACCCATTTGGTACCGATGATCTTTCTATCATTTGGTCTTGGCACTAAGGTCCACACACGGTTCTTCTCGAACTGTTCAAGCTCTTCTTGCATGGCAAGGATCCACTCATCATCGCCAAGGGCCTCTTTGATGTTCTTTGGCTCCAGTTGAGAGATGAAGGCACTGTCTGCTTGTTCTTTGTTGTGTGCAGCTCGTGTCCTCACTCTTTCAAACGGGTTGCCAATGATCAACTCCTTGGGGTGATTCTTTGCAAAGCGGGGAGTAGGATCCTTTCTTTCTTCTTCTTTTTCTTCTTCTTCAACCTGCTTGTCTTTGTCTTTGATGTTGAGCTCTTTTAAGATAGGAATGATTTCATCTGCAACATCATCATCACCCAAATGCTTGCCAATACCAGGGTTAGTTTCAATAAATTTAACATTTATAGATTCTTCTATTTTAGATAGTTCAATGTTAAACACTCTAAAAGCCCTGCTAGTAGTGCTATAGCCTAGGAAGAAAGCCTTGTAGGATTTCGGATCAAACTTGTCGAGAGAGTCCTTGGTGTTCAAAACAAAACATGGACATCCAAACACATGAAAGAAATCAATTGACGGCTTCCTACCACGCCATAGTTCATAGGGGGTTTTCTTAAAAGTCGGATGAGTGAAAACTCGGTTTTGCACAAAACATGAGGTGCTAACGGCTTCAGCCCAAAACTTCTTAGGAGTGTCATACTCAAGAAGCATGGTCCTAGCCATCTCTTGTAGCGATCTATTCTTCCTCTCAACAACTCCATTTTGTTGGGGTGTGCGAGGAGAAGAGAAATTGTGCGAATAACCCGATTTTTCACAAAAACGTTCAAAAAGATCATTTTCAAACTCTCCCCCATGATCACTACGGATGGAAACAACATGACAAGAAGCTTCGTTTTCAACTCGTTTACAAAAGCTCGAGAAAACATCGAGTGTATCACTTTTAGAAACGAGAAAGAAAGTCCAAGTAAATCTAGAAAAATCATCGACAATAACAAGACAATACTTGGAGCCGCGAAGCGTTTGTGTTCTCATAGGTCCGAAGAGATCAATATGAAGAAGCTCTAGAACTCTCTTGGTACTCATGACTCCTTTGGATTTGAAGGAGGATTTGGTTTGTTTCCCTTGAGTACAAGGTTGACATTCCTCATCCTTTTCAAAATCCAATTTGGGAAGTCCTCGAACCAAGTCCTTTTTGTTCAGTTTCTTCATTTGATGCAAGTTCACATGACCCAAACGTCGATGCCAAAATGAAAGATCGTTTTTATCCACGACTAAGCATCTATTTAGTATGGGCTTTAAAGCATCAAGAACAATCACATATAGATTACCATTTCTAGTTCCCTTATATATGACATTATAGGACAGGGAATCTAGAAGCAAGCATTCTAAGGAAGTAAAGAGCACAAGATAACCATTATCACATAATTGGCTAACACTAATTAAGTTGTGATGTAGGCCATCAACAAGCAAAACATTTTTAATGCACAAATCATTACCTACATCACCCTCACCTATAACCTTACCCTTTTTGTTGTCCCCAAAGGTTACCGATCCTCCTTTCTTCTTCACAATTTTGTTGAAATGGCTGATTTCTCCAGTCATGTGCTTAGAGCAGCCACTATCAACAATCCATGTCTTTGTGACCTGCAAGAAAAGAGGATGTCGGAACCCAACTCAAACTTTGGGGTCCGGGGTTAGCTTGGGGACCCATTTCATATTTGGGTTGGTCCCCTTAGGCTTGTAAGGACAATAGGTAGAATAATGATCATCACATTTGCAATGCATACATACCATGGGATTTTTAGAGCCGGAAGACTCTCCATTGAAAATTGGAGTTTCCACACTCTTTTTCTTACCCTTTTTCTTCTTCTTACCTTTTGGAGTAGTCGCATTGTATCCTAGACCACTAGTACCAACTTGTTTGGTAGAGTGCTCTAGAACATCATTTAGAGACTTCTTACCCGAAAGAAACCTTTGCAAAGTAGATCTTAATTTAGCATTATCATCACTAAGATTTGTAATGGTAGTAGATAAACTAGCAAGATCTTCTCTAGCATGCAAAAGGTCGGCCTCAAGACAGAGGGCTTTAGTAAGAAGAGAGTCTTTTTCAAGAGTTAAGTTTGCAACTTCATTTCTAGGCAAGATAGGTCTAGAAGATAAATCATTTGTTTGTGCAAGAAGTTTAGCATTTTCAGATTTAAGGACTACAATTTCCCTTTGATAAGCATACACTTCATCTCTCCTAGCATCATCAATAATCTTAAGTTCAACATTTTCAGTTTTTAGAACATCTAGCTCATCTAGGCAATTTTGGTTCTCTATCTTAAGATTTTCAATAGTTTTAAGATAAGTACCATTCTCAACCTCTACTCCATTGTATTGAAGTTCAAGGTCTAGAAATTGCCCTTGTAAAGAATCTATGCTATCAAGATGTAATTTCTCATTTTGATCTAGAATGTCAATCTTGGCATAGAGATCATCAACTATCTTTCCTAATCTTTTTCTTTTAGCTTTACATTTAGCAAAAGATGATTGACAATCATTAAGCATTTCAATGAGGGTTTCCTTAGATAAATCAAGTAAACTTTCATCACTTACCTTGCTTACCTCACTTACCTCAATTACTTCTTCACTAGTAGAAGCCATGAGTGCAAGGTGACATTCACCATCCTCGGAGCTTGAGGAACTTGAAGTAGAGGACTCCTCCCATGCCGCATGAGCTGCATCTTTGGGTCTTCTCTCCTTCTTGTTCTTCTTCTTGTACTTGGCTTCTCTTTTGTATTTGTCATCCTTCTTGTGGCTGCTCTTATGATAGCCCTTCTTGGCTTTTGGGCAGTCATTCTTGTAGTGGCCCTTTTGACCACACTCGTAGCATCTAGGAGTTGAGGATGATGGCTTGCCCTTGAAGTGTCTTCCTTTTGAATAGTTGGCTTCATGATCATTTGCACCTTCATCTTCGCTTGAGGAAGGGCAGGGAGACTTCATGGCAAGTTGTTGTTGCCGCATCATTTCTTCAACTTGAGCTTTGAAGGCTGTGTCCTTCATCTTCTTGGACTCCTTCTCTTCTCTTTTCTCCTCTTCCTCTTGCTTGTCGAGCCTTGGTTCATGTGCTTGGAGATTACCAACCAGCTCCTCGGTTGACAACTCGCTCAGCTTGTAGACTTCTTCAATTGAAGTGACCTTTGGCTCCCATCTCTTTGGAAGAGATCTCAAGATCTTTGCATTGATGGTACCTCTATCCATGACACTTCCAAGGGCTGCAAGACTGTTCAAGATGACATTCAACCTTGTGTACATGTCCGCAACTCTTTCATTCTTCCCCATCTTGAAGTTCTCAAGTAGGCCGCCGAGCATATAGACCTTGGCCTCCTTGACTTGCTCCGTCCCTTCATAGGTGACACACAACTTATGACAAATCTCATGCGCCGTGTCCCAAGAAGAGATGCGGTTGAACTCCGATGGTGAAAGGGCGGCGTAGATGATGCTCACAGCTTTAGCATTGAGTTGAGCACGCTTCATCTCATCTTCCGTCCATGTGGTGATGTTCCCCTTCGGCTCTTCATACTTGAGATGGACTATCTTCCACATCTCGTAGCTCACGCCTTGGATGTAGAATTGCATCCTTCTCTTCCAATATAGGAAGTTTGTGCCGTCGAAGACTGGGGGTCTCATGGAGAAGCTTCCTTCAAGATTGAGTGACCCAAGAGCTGAATCGCCCATCTTCTCCTACTTGTTGAAGTAGCTTGGAGAAGACCTGCTCTGATACCACTTGTTGGATCAATGGGCTCTAGAAGGGGGGTTGAATAGAGCTTCACAAACTTCACAAAAGTGATTAGACCACCAAATTATATTAAGTGCAGAACTTAATTCAAAACAGCAATTTGATGTCCTAAACTAGCATACAAAGCAAGGATAAGAGACAAGGAAAGCATGCACTTGGACAGGTGGTTTAGAGTGGTTCCATGTCCTAAACTTAGGAGCAATGTCAGTCCACTACCTAGAGTTGGTTAGGCTCTAGGATTTGTAACTTGGTTCTCTTATATATATCACACAATAAGATTACAAGCTACAACTACCAACCATCCAAGGACTTATATATCAAGCCAAGATCTTCTACCTCACCAAGGACTTACCCACCAAGCAAGTAGTCTTCAGCCTTCTTCAAAGGACTTACCTACTCTTGCTCTAGTCTTCGGCCTTGCAGGAATTACCCATCTTGCTTGAGCTTTGCCTTGCACCTCTCCTTCTCTTGGAGAGCTTTAGCACCTTCCTCCTTCACTTGGAGGCCTGGAGCAGCTAGCCTTCTTCTCCTTCACTTGGGGAAGAACAGCAACCTTCTTCTCTTTCACTCGGAGAAGAAACTTCAATCAATCTTCATAGAGAATGGAGATGGGAGAAGTGGAAAGGAGAGCTTTACACGATTACAAATGATAGCTCTCATACATGGGATCCTAACTCACTCATACTCACGAATTTGCTTTGAAGGTAGAGAGAGAAAGGGGCTCAAAGGATTACAAACCACTCAACTAAGGCTAGGACCAAGCATATGTGAATGAGCAACCTTGGAATGAAGTCCAAGAGGTCCTATTTATAGTTGAGGGTGTCCCTTTGAGGTTGGGAGAGTTAAGTGGCACAAACTAGCCGTTTTACAACTTGCAACGGATCTATTTTGAGTCCCACCAACTCCTCCAACGGTTGGAATTGCTTTTTCTGCATTCCAGTACAGTCCGATCGGCCGAGTTTCATTAAAGGCAACTTGGCCGACACACTAGGCGACAAGTCTGAGAGGCAGACTGTCGGCCGAGTTTCCATGGGGAAACTCGACCGATCGGTCGACCTTCAGTCTTGACCAACCAGTGGATCGGCCGAGTTTCCTATCATTGAAACTCGACCGAACAGGGATCGGCTGAGTTGGAAACTCGGCCGACAGCCCAGAAAATTCCAGAATATATGGATCGGCCGAGTTTGGAATTCGGCCGACAAAATCCCTGTTAAGGGTATTTTGGAATTTTCATAAACTGTACAAACGATGGATTTTTGAGTCCCAATCAATTTATCCATCTTAGATACAATGCAAAACATGATTATGAGTGATTACATAAAATGTTCTAAGCCTCTAAGGGCTATATTACAAAGCGGTTACAAGTCACATGTTTTGCATGTGCCGGAAGAGTAGCTTTGGAGATAAAGGAGATTCTTTTCTTGTATCTAATATCTGCAATGATCTCAAATAGATTTGTTAGATACATATGAATGGAATGGTTAAGTCATTATTAAAATATGGGCAATGTGCGACACCTAGGTCAACACTTTACACAAATCTGGACATAGAATTAACCTAGTTTATTGTGTTTTTCTTTTCTATTTTGACCTAATTTAGTACTTCAATTTGAGAATTTTCTTATGCAATTGTGATCACTATATTGGTATACAAGTCTCACCACATCCTTATAAGTTTTTTTTTGATGACCGAGAGAACCCACTTCGGGCAAGCCCGCCATGGTAAACTCTCAAGGAAAATATAATATATTTAAATAAAAAATAAGTCATATATGTTAGTAACTAAAAGTTCTATATGAACATGAATTGCAACATGTATTTCAATCCGAACCTGACCAACCTAATCTAAAATACCTATATCCATACGTACACATAGAGGTGACGTTCATGAATGAACAAAACCAAAAGATAAAACAAGTTTAAATAAAGAAACATCCTAATCTAACGTAGAAAACCGTTACAATGTATGGTTAGATAAATGGAAGGATCATGGCATAAACTCAACCGTATAGAAAGAGTAGTATGTATGCTTTTTGTAGTTTTTGACTAAAAATACAAAGAAATACACAAATTACATGAAGTTAAGGAGAATATCAAGATGTAAAGACATCTCTACTACTCCGCCACAATATGACTTCCTAGAAAACCCTCTACTCCAAACCACGACAATAATTAACAACACAACAAAAGTTTTAGAATATTTTCCTTTACTTTCTTCTACAATCTCCTTTTTCTTTATTTCTATATGCATCTCACAAAAATATAAAGAATCTATATCTCTCTTCTTGATCTTTAGTGCATTTTATGACCTCAAAAATGTATTCATTTTTTTGTTGAGGAAAATAAGGGTTGACTAAAAACTTAAAGAAGTACTAACCACATGAAGATAAGGACAATGCCAAGATAGAAACAGATACATACTACTCCAATTCAATATGACTTCATGGAAAACCCTCTACTTGAAACCACCACAATGGTAAATAACACAACAACATTTTTAAAGTGGCTTCCTTCCCGTTTCTATTTTATTTACTTTCTAATCTTTCAAATCATACAACAACATAAATAATCAATGTATCTTCGTGATCTTGAGAGTATTTTGTGATCTTGAGAGTATTTTATTGGAATGGACCTCAATCCCAATAGCTAGGCACTCTTTCTTATTGATGAAAAAAGTAAGGATTGACAAATAATTGATATCGATCACCTATATGCAAGCAAGTAAGAATTACTACTTTGAACGATGTTTTTTTGTACTTAGTATTGAAACAAAGCCTACTTATCCTCATAATGATATTTTTGTTCTATGATTATTAACAACTATGATTTTTTTTTAGGGATTGGGGGGGGTAGAGCTTCCCTAGATCCTCTCTTGAATCAAGTGTTTGTATAATCAAATTTTGTAGGTGTTTTCCATGTGCAAATTCAAATTAGACAACATGTTTGGCATTATGTGTATAGCAAGATAACATGTCATGCTTAGTATAAGGTAAACAAGAATCATCACCATTTAGTTGAGACCAGATAAGTATAATAGGCATCAAATTAGTATAATAGGTGGTATATAATGGGCTAGGTCTTCCTATACGAGACATGCCATGTTTGTGTTTGTCATCTACACGTTGAAATGAGAATTTAGTAACTATTTTGAAGCTTGTAAATCACCAAACAATCATGAAGCATGATCTTGATTGAACTTGGGAAGGTCCTCTTCATGTTGAATGAGAATTGCTATAAGAAAGTGACAAGCATTTTCTATTATTAAATGGAAGCTACCACAATAGATTTGGATTTGTCTTCTGTGAAACCCAACATAACAATCTAATCACATTTAGAATCAATAATACGATACACACCACATGTGGGTTATTATAACGTGTTGAGTTTCATGTAACTAAAATATTTACATGTGATATTTGAAATAATGACATTTATTTTTCTTTAATCACTAAAATACATCTAGATACCTTCAAAATGATTATTTTTTATAATACACCTTAAATATTGACCTCTGGTATCCTATTAGAGAGTGAGTAGGTCGTTACATTATTTTAAAACTATAAAATACTTAATTAAAGACTAACACTAATTAGTTCTCTTATCTAACTCAAATAATAAGTTAACATTTTATTTAAATACTCTTAGATCTTGTCTACTGTCATCTAAATTTTAGTCTAATTCAGACTCCATTTGCTAATCATTTAATTTCTTAATTTTTCTTCTTTACTCTAGTTTACTTGTATTTATATCATGTATTTATTTCAACTACCATTTAAGATTCCATGTAACTATTTTATCTCCCCTTGGACACGTATTGTGCATTTCTGCACCTGCGAAACACAATGCCACTTCCGGCTGTTGCACTTCTCCATTGTCTCTACAACAATTTCCTCACTACTCCCTTTCCTCTCCCTCTTTGTCTTCTCTCCTCCTCATCTTCATTCCACCCTCCTCCTACTATTTCTTTCCCCTTCACCTCTCTTCTTCTCCCATGTCCAAAAACCTACAAATCCCTAACTACCTAGCATCCTATTCACCTCGAGAACCTATCTTATTGAATAGAACTTTCCACCACTAGGTGCTGCATCCAACAACAACGCTACAACACAACCATTTCTCCTTCATTTTCTTCTTCTCCTCCCCATGACATGCGAACCAAAAACATAGACCTCCTTCTTCCCCTTTATTTTTCCCTATAGATGCAACTTTGACATCTATAAATGATTAATAAGGTTTGAACCAACACAATTCTCATCGATACTCCTCCTCCTTATATCCTCCTCTAGTTAGCACATGTTCTTCTCCTAAATTCCTTATTCTTCATCAAATTTCTAGTTGGTGCAACATCTTACTTGGTCATTTGAAGCTATTGCTTCTGGTGGAACTCCCTTGCTCTGTGACAATAGCCATCAACGATGCCATAGTGCTTGAATGTGTGATACATGATTGGTATTTCCCCTTGGCACCACTTCTCTTATGCTTAAACATGTAAAACCATAGTCAGTATATGGACTTAATCTACTTCCTAATCCATTTGTATATAATGAATTAAAATACATCAAAGTAAAATCATAAGAAAGACCTAGATAATGATCTACATAGGCATGTCATATCCCTAATCCTCATGTTGCTAACACCTGATTTAACCAACCTAAAGAATACTACTTGATATAGTAAGAAATATTCCATTAGATGGACGTTGTCTACTCCTTATTTAATCAGTGAAGTATACATGATACTTTGAACCCATGTGATTCATGTTTTTCATTTGGATCAAATCCATTATCATGCTTAGTGTGATTAAAAACCTCAAAATTAAACCTAAGATATGTCATATTGTTTCTCTCTAACACAAATTAACTATAACTTTCTTGCTAAATGATAAATTATATGTTCTATCTATTATCAAAGTCATCAATTGTCAAAACCCATCCTTATTGTAGACCTAGGAAGATTCTAAAACATCATATTGTCAAATTAACAATGATCACCATTCCTTTCATGTTTCTTAGAAAACAAAATCAATAAACTTATCAGGAAAATTGGGTGCATGAACTTGGTTTCAGAATTGTATATGTCCATATATATATGTATATATATATATATATATATATATATATATATATATATATATATATATATATATATATATATATATATATATATATATATATATATATGGCTCATCTTTAATACCCGCACACCCTTCCTATCAGTTTTTTTTAAAAAATTTCTTCACAATTGTAGAGGATCATTTTATCTAGCTCCCCAAAAAATTTCATCCAAAAATAATATCATTTGCCCCACCAAAATCAATATATATATATATATATATATATATATATATATATATATATATATATATATATATATATAGTCAGGCTAGAATACACTTGAGTGTACAGATCACATGAATACACTCAAGTGTGTTTACATATCAAGATTGTTTTTTGCAAAATGTAAACCATTGATCTTCACCATACTATAACTAGGCTACATACAATTTTTGAGCCCATTTGGATGAGTGTAAGTCACTCATCCAAGGGCAACAAAATCGATGTGCGAAACTAATTTGAAATGCATAATTTTTGCGGTCTTTATAACATGACCTATAAATGTCCAAATGTGCTCAAATTTTGCGTATGAGCTATTCACAAGACATTTAAGAAGATTAACGGATTATATTTTTGAAAAAAAATATTGCATCATAAAAAACTACTTGAGTGTATTCTGCTCCGAATACACTCGAGTGTATTCTAGCCTGACTCTCTCTCTCTCTCTCTCTCTATATATATATATATATATATATATATATATATATATATATATATGCCATTTTTTTAATACCCGCACGAGTAGCCTGAATTTCGCTACTCGGCGGCCAAAAAAGTAACTATTCTAGCCAGAAAAGTAACCTACTATAAAAAAAGTAACTATATTGATAAAAAAGTAACTATGTGACTAAAAAAGTAATCTCGTACAAACTACACAATAGATATATATGTACCCGTGTTTTGAAATCTGTTGTTGCAAACGTAACTATCTATGCACGAAACTTAGCAGTTTGCAAGGTAAAGTAACCCTCTACATGTTAAAAGTAACCAACTTGAAAAAAAGTAACCGAAATGGGGGGTGGGTATTAAAGATGGGCTATATATATATATATAAGGATTTGAAAGAACATGAATGATGTAATTCACTTGATATGAACAATGTATTTCTAGGAGGACAAGGTGATTTTGTGAATCTAAGTACCTCACTAGAGTTAGATTGTGAACATGTAGGTATGTGCTTTTCACTTGAGATGTTTGGGTATTCATATCTTTTTGATAACCCTTTTCTTATGCAATATTATTATATGAGGCATGAGCTTTTGATTTTTCTAAATCATGTGATCTTTTGAAAATATCCTTACATGTTCATATTAATCATTCTTGATGTTTTTGAAACTTTATTTATGTTATGAATTATTGATTACTTGCCAAGCTCCATTATACAAGCAATAATTACACTTGCCTAATATAGTTTAACTTATGAATAGGGCATTAGGCCTTAGTTACACACACTTATTGGATCCCATAAATTGGAGTGTTTGGCATTAGTTACACACACTCCTTGAACACAATCTCTAAATTGGGGGTATTTGGACATAGTTGCACATTCTCTGTAATATCACACGTCCCAATCATGAGATTAAAACAGAGCACTATCATTAGATTACTGAAAATGACTAAAAATTAAAACCGTTTGCACAAGGAACCAACATCAGAAAACTTGTGACATAAAGATCCATAACCTACCATCTTTTTCATATATCTCATAAAACGTCATGCTTACAACAGGTTCGATAGACATACCTACCGCTCATGATTTCTATTTCACTTACATATACATATACATCTGCCAACTATATAAAACAAAGGGCACATAAGCCAAAAATATATATCGATAGCACAACCACAAAACACATCGAACTATCGCTAAGACCCGAGTGTACATGGACGACTCTAGAACTTTTCACCAAAAGACCAACAAGCAACATACTCAACCTTATCAGCTACTGATCTTACTGCTCCTCCTCCTCAACTGCACGATCACCACCACATCGTGCAAGACCACCTAATAGATGCAGAAACCCACCAAATGTCCCAGCGAGAGATATAAGTCTCTGCCAACGCTATTAAAGAACAAGTAAAGTAACTAAAGAACAGATGTAAAACTACAATTATAATAAATAGATACAATTATTGATGTAAGTAGGGAAATTATCATCCTTTAAACATATCAGGGAACTATAACAGAGCAGCAGAACATTTTATAAACTAAATAGGAATACGAAGAACATGTATATTTCCTACCAACCAATACTATACAAAAGCAAGCAAAGCCTAATTCAATATTTTCATATTCGATCTTACGAAAGTACCACTACTGAGTCCTTATTGGTATCTACCATGGTCAATGGAAGAGCCATATTCCATGACCGTTCTAAAACCTCCTGGCTAGTACGAGAGTAGCACTATAGTGTCATATTAGTCAACTTGTACAAGTGACATTTTGTCAACAAATGGGTCGTCTCACGCATGGCCGTCCATATATCCCAAGGGAATCGACTCACACATGGCCACCCCAAAAAGAAGTGGCTCATGCATTTCCATTCATATATCACAAGGGAATCAACTCACGCATGGCCATCCCAAAAAGAAGCACTGGCTCACACATGGCCATCCATATTTAGCAAGGAAACCAACTCACACATGACCATTCCATATATCACAATGAGATCAGCTCATGCATGACCGTCTCTAAGTTATGCCAATTAAATGTCTTTTAGCATCAATCAAGTTACAACATACAAAGCCCTAAAAAGAACTACAAAGATAAGGGCTTGGTATAACTTTCAAATATGTATAAGACATATAAGGTGTGAACTTGTCACACTATCATCACATAATACCTGTGACACTACCATTCATAATGTCATCATTATTATTACACAACCACTCCAGACTATCACTAATGTCACATCATTGTGGGATATCAATCCCTTAACCATAACACCACAAGGTTCACCTCACAATAGGCATAAAACGATCACCAGGTCATAGGACCTACTCACATCAACCCCGTATCATAAGTGTCTTAACAAGCCTCTTGAAGGCTCATTTAAACTATGTCACAACATGTTGATCATATCATACACTAACTAAGATATTCAAGTTCAAATCAAGTTATTGGTTAGAAATTGATAAACAAGAGAGAGGAAACAACCTAAATCCATGTGTCACATCATTATCTCCACATGCCTTAATTATTCATAACCACCACCATAGCATACTCAAGCAATGGCATGCATTCACCTGCACAATTAGATGTTAACAACAAGAAAGAGAAATCATCATAACATATTAGTTGTTCCAAGAAAGAGAAGCAACATGTCACACCACCCATCATTAGGGTTAGGGTTTTCCATCCATAGTCAATTAGGGTTTTGAAGTCACAACCAACCACCCAACCCTAGGTGCACCACCTCCCACTATCTTGGAGTGTATTGGGGTTAAGGAGCATCATTAGAGTTGCTTATACATTATTCCAAACAACACTATACATGTCTTATGTATCACTTATACAAGAGTATCATTAGGTGTCCATGCATACCTCTCAACCAACACCATCAACATGTGTCTCGACCACTAACCTCATCATGTTTTTTGACCACATAAACATCTAGGTCGCAACCACCCAATCTTCCCACGTTGTGACCATGACACATAGGGCATCTCGACCCATCTATGGTTAAGGTTCTAACATACCAAAGACTCATGTTGCAATCTCAAGGAGCATTGATGTTTTGACCTCAAGAGATATGACAATCTCGACCACCAAACATGACACCATGTTGCGACCCCAAGTCATGATGCCATGTCGAGACCAAAAGACATGATTCCATGTCGTGACCACTCTTAATATCATGACAAATACCCAAAATCTAGGGCAATAAACTGACCAAAACATTCAACATAGCCCTCAACATCAAGTGTTGCGACCTCCACCACCTGTATCATGTCACGCCAATGACATATAGGATTAGGGTTTCTAACCACCAAAAATGTCTCGACCAAATGGTTTCTTGACCACCCTATGGAATGATGTCCGGGTCTCAAAACAAAAACATGAATAAGGGAAAACCACAATCATTATGGAGGAAAGGCTCATGCAAAATGATCACCATGAACCCTAAGTCATACATCATGATACCACATGGAAGGACCTCATCTAAGAGAGAGGAAAACATGAGTAATGTACCTAAAATAGTACCTAAACTTCCTTCAACTTCTAGGTACACAATCATTAGGCATATGAGAGAAACTAAGGTTAAAAGGATAGAGGAATATCAACATTACACCACGATCATCAAAGTCGGGTATTTGAGATTAGGGTTTCAGATTTCATCCAAACTAAGCAATCATCACCAAACAAGTTCTAGAGATTATCATCATCTAATATCAAATTTAGGGGAAATGTTTTAGAGAGAATACAATAGCTTTCCTGTATGAAGGAGTGCAAGTAATAGTGAGGGCAAAGAGTTATATAACACGCCTTAAGATGATCACCACAAAGAGCTCCAAACTGCAAGATCAAGAGCTCCAAGCACATGATCCAAGGGTTGAAGAAGTTTCACCAAAATCTCTACACTCGGCTACAAGAGTACCTCAAGAAGAAGAACACACCAAGGTAAAATCTAGCCCAAGGAAAGAAGCAAAGACGCTCTTGGCCCAACCAAAAGAGAAAAGGGAAAAGAGAGGAGAAATCCTCTTCACACTTGGGTCTACCTTGTCAAGACACAGTCTATGACCCTTGTGATGAGGAGTTTCTCTCCCACAATGACCTTCATGGAAGAACTGTGGTTTAGGGCCAAGAAAAGAGAAGAAGATGAAGGTAGGAGATCAAAAGAAACATCAACTTAAAAGACAAGCACTTACCAAGGATGGAGATGAGCTCGGATCACCACCACCACCACATGCAAGAGGAGATTGATTCCCCAAGCTCCAAGGATGAACCTCCCTGCTCCATCAAGCACCAAGAACAAGCAAGGAAGAAGGAATAAGATAGATGGACGAAAGGGTTGCAAACAAGGATAGTTATGGGGTTATATAGATGGAAGATGAGAGAGAGAGAGCAAAGGGTGAGGTGTCAACACACTAAGGAACCCTAGGGACACTTGTCCTTGCAAAAGACCAACATGCACCCACATGCAACCACTTAAACATGACATTCAAGACATGGTCATACACTCTGGGTAGTGCCTCGACCACCATGTCATCCCCCATGGTCACGGTCATGACCATCCTAGGGTGCACCTCCCATGGTTGCAACACCACCATTTAGGTTGAGACAAGGTACCACCATTAACCCTAGGTCAAAACAACATATGCTAGGTCATCCATCTCGACCCAAAACCACCCTAGACTATCTAGGTCGTGACCCTACACTCTGTAGGAGGTGTCTCGCCTGTGACACCCTCCAAAATAGACTTAGGTCATGACCCATGGTCCAGACAACCCAACATACTTCATGGGTCGAGACATCCAACATGCATGGAAACCCTAATCACGCTTAAGGTGTCAACTCCTCAACCAGAGCTCAAACAAGGCACCCTCCTCTTTATCTCTCCTATAGATGATATAAAGGAAGAGAAGGAACACTCTAGAAGTGGTAAATTGCACATCAACTCCCTACATTGGGTAAATTGCAATTTGCACCAAAACTAGCACAGAAAGCACACACAACATCCATACAAGCTCAAACTTGAAAATTAAGCTCTCCAAAAACCCTAGTTACATCTCAAATGATTATAGAAAAGTTCTAAGCACAAGACTAAGCCAAAGAAAATAGGTTACCCCAAAACTCAGGTCAGGGGTCTTACAAGCCATAACCCCCTAACAAGGATTTTGCCCTCGAAGTCCAAAGTGAAAAGAGAAGGGTACTACCTCTGCATCTGTTCCTCAAAATCTCACTCGATCAACCCATAATAGATATAAATAGATGCAAACATATTAGAGTGAAACAACTTGTCTGACCTATCTCAACTTGAGGGTTGACCTCTCCTTATGGCTGACTTAAGGTGTAAAGTCGAGCCGTCACCTGTTGTCGTCCTCATCCCCCACTGGTTTGTCCAGAGTAACCAACATGCGACACATGCCCATGACCCCTTCTACTGCTATTTCACTGCTATCTCTATGAGCCTTGTTGGTTCTACCTCGATTATTGGGTCAACTCATCCTCTTTCACATGGAAAAATGGTCTAGTATGCCCGATCTATCTACACTTATGGCACATTTTGCTCTCATACCAAGGCCTAGGTGGCCCTACCATAGACACTGAGGCAACACTCTGGGTTCTTGCAGGTAGAAAAATACACTCTTTCTCTTACTTGGTGACCACTATGTCGATGCATTAGACCTCTATTGTGCTAGTGGTGCTATCAACCTAGGTTCCTTAAAGCCTCCTAACGACTATCCTTGGTACTCAGTAGACCTCTATTTGGCACTTTTCTCTCTCTTCATAGATGCAAACCTCTCTATTCTTTGAACCAACTCCACAAACATGGAAAAATATTCTCTGTTATCTGAAGTAGCCACCAACGTCAACAAATCAACATTCAAGCCCTTCTAAAAATGTCAGATTCTCCTCATCTGTAGTAGCTATGTGAGGACAGAACCTCAACAACTCCATAAACCTTGCTTCATACTCATTGATTGACATGGATCCTTGCTGAATCCTCTTGAACTGACTGATCTTCTCATCTAGATAGGTCCAAGGGAAGTACCAACTGATGAACTCATGTCAAAATTCCTCCCAACCAACGACAACTCCAAGCCTCTTTTCCTCCTATATGGCCCACCAATGGCCAACATTCCCCTTCAGAAGGTACACTGCATGCTTTACATTATCCGTCTCTAGGATATTAAGGATCTTGAAAGCCTTCTCTAGATTCATCAACTAGAGATTTGCATCCGCTGGATCTACCTTCCCAACATGTTCTACTGCCCCAACACATCTAAGATGCTCAAAAGTCTTTCCAAAGATCGGGGATCCCACATTGGGAACTGGTACCCTAGGCTGAGGTGCGAGCATCCGATCTGCTATATGCGTCATGGTAGCCATGAACTGCCCAAAAAGAGACTGAAAGGTAGGATTCTCAAGCATGGATTGGTCAAACTGGGGACCCTGAGGCGCCCGATCTTCTTGGGCCTACTTCTTTGCACCTCCACCTGGTGTAGCAACACCACTTTCAGCACCATGTTCTTCATGTTCTCCAAACATCTTTAAACTTTTCTTCTTCTTCTGCATAAGCAGAAGTCACTATAAGACTGACTAGAGGACATAAGAATAGACACAAACCCTAGTCCTAGGTCCCTATAGACTCAACAAACCTAAAGATTTGATACCAATCATGTAACACCACACGTCACTATCATGATATTTAAATAAAACACTATCATCAAATTACTGAAAATCACTAAAAAGTAAAACCACTTGCACAAGGCACCAACATTAGAAAACTTGTGACATAAAAATCATTAACCTTCCATCTTTTTCATATATCTCACAAAATGTCATTCTTACATCATGTCCCATAGACATACCTAGTGCTTATGATTTCTATTTCACTTGCATATACATGTACATCTACCAACTATATACAACAAAGGGCACATAAGCCAAAAACTTATATCGATAGCACAACTACAAAACAAACTGAACTATCCTAAGACCCGAGTGTACAAGGACGACTCTAGGACTTTAACACCAAAAGACCAACAAGAAGCATACTCAACCTTATCAGCTACTGATCTTGCTCCTCCTCCTTCTCAGCTGCACGATCACCACCACATCATACATGACCACATAAAAGATGTGGAAACCCATAGGGTGCGACCAAACATCCCAACAAGAGATATAAGTCTCTGCCAATGCTATTAAAGCACAAGTAAAGTAACTAAAGAACATATGTAAAGCTACAACTATAATAAACATATACAATTCCTGATGTAAGTAGGGAAATTATCATGCTTTAAACATATTAGGGAACTATAACAAAGCACTAGAACATTTTATAAACTAAAGAGGAATATGAAGAACATGTATATTTCCTACCAACCAATACTATACAAAAGCACGCAAAGCCTCATTTGATATTTTCGTATTCAATCTTACGAAAGTACTACTACTGAGTCCTTATTGGTATCAACCATGGTCAATGGAAGAGATGAATTCCATGACCGTTCTAAAACCTCCCGGTTAGTACGAGAGCAACACTATAGTGTCATATTAGTTAACTTGTACAAGTGACATTTAGTCATAGATGGATCGGCTCATGCACGACCGTCCATAGATTCCAAGGAAATAAGCTCACGCATGGCCGCTCTGAAAAGAAGTGGCTCACACATGGCCTTGCATATATCACAAGGGAATCGACTCATGCATGGCCGCCCCAAAAAGAAGGAGTGGCTCACACATGGCCTTGCATATATCACAAGGGAATCGACTCATGCATGGCCGCCCCAAAAAGAAGGAGTGGCTCACACATGGCCATCCATATCTAGCAAGAAAACCATATCACACATGGTCATTTCATATATCACAATGAGATCGTGTCACATATAGCCGTCTCTTAGTTATGCCAATTAAGTATCTTTTAGCATCAATCAAGCTACAACATACAAAACCATAACACGCAATACAAATATAAGGTCATGGTATAACTTTCAAATATGTATAAGACATATAAGGTGTGAACTTGTCACACTATCATCACATAACACCTATAACACTGCCATTCACAGGATCATCATTACTGTTACAGAACCACTCAAGACTATCACTAATGTCACATCATTGTGGGATATCAATCCCTTAACCATAGCACCACATGGTGTCACCTCAAAATAGGCATAAAGCCATCACTAGATCATAGGAACTACTTACATCAACCCCATATCATAAGTGTCTTAACAAGCCTCCTGAAGGATCATTTAAATTGTGTCACAACATGCTCATCATAGCATACACTAGCTATGATATTCAATTTCACATCACCTTCATGGTTAGAAATTGATAAACAAGAGAGAGTAAACATCCTAAATCCACATGTCACATCATTATCTCCACATGCCTCAATTAATTGTAACCATCACCATAGCATACTCAAGCAATGACATGCATTCACCTACACAGTTAGATGTTCACAACAAGAAAGAGATATCATCATAACATATTAGTTGCTCCAAGAAATGGAAGCAACATGTCACACCACCCATCATTAGGGTTAGGGGTTTCCATCCATAGCCAATTAGGGTTTTGAAGTCATAACCAACCACCCAACCCTAGGTACACCACCTCCCACTATCTTGGAGTGTATTAGGGTTAAGGAGCATCATTAGAGTTACTTATACATTATTCCAAACAACACTATACATGGCTTATGTATCACTCATACAAGAGCATCATTAGGTGTCCAGACATACCTCTTAACCAAAACCATCAACATGTGTCTTGACCACTAACCTCATCATGTGTTTTGACCACATAAACATCTAGGCCGCGACCGCGACACCTAGGGCATATCGACCCATCTATGGTTAAGGTTCTAACCTACCAAAGACTCATATTGTGACCTCAAGGAGCATTGATGTTTTGACCTCAAGAGACATGGAAGTCTTGACCACCAAAAATGACACCATTTCATGACCCCAAGCCATGATGCCATGTCGCGACCATAAGACATGATGCCATGTCACTACCACTCTTAAGATCATGACCAAGAGATAAAATCTAGGACAACAACCTGACTAAAACAATCAACATAGACCTCAACATCAAGTGTCATGACCTCCACCACTTGGATCATGTCGCGCCTATGACATCTAGGATTAAGGTTTCTAACCACCACAAACTTCTCGACCAAAGGGTGTCTTGACCACCCAATCGAATGGTGTTAGGGTCTCAAAATAGAAAGAAGACTAAGGGAAAACCATAATCATTATGGAGGAAAGGCTCATTATGAATGATCACCATAAACCCTAAGTCATACATCATGATACCACATACATGGAACTCATCTAAGTGAGAGGAAAACATGAGCAAGGTACCCGAAATAGAACCTAAACTTCCTTCAAATCTAGGTACACGATCATCATGCATATGAGAAAAACTAAGGTTAAACGAATAGAGGAATATCATCATAACACCACAATCATCAAAGTTGGGTATTTGAGATTAGGGTTTCGGATTTCATCCAAACCAAGTAAGATCATCACCACCACATAAGTTCTAGAGATTATCATCAGCTAATATCAATGTTAGGGGAAATGTTTTAGAGATAATATGATAACTTGCATGTATGAAGGAGTGCAAGTAATAGAGAGGGCAAAGAGTTATATAATATTCCTTAAGATGATCACCACCGAGAGGTCCAAACTCCAAGATTAAGAGCTCCAAGCACACGATCAAGATTTGAAGAAGCTTCACCAAAATCTCTACACTCAGTCACAAGAGTACCTCAAGAAGAAGAAGAACCAAGTTCAAAGCTAGCCCAAGGAAAGAAGCAAAGAAGCTCTTGGCCGAACCAAAAGTGAAAGGGGAAAAGAGAAGAGAAATCCTCTTCACACTTGGGGGTCTACCTTGTCAAGACATGGTCTATGTCCCTTGTGATGAGGA
Organism: Alisma plantago-aquatica; assembly: GCA_963693085.1. Lineage (NCBI taxonomy): Eukaryota > Viridiplantae > Streptophyta > Magnoliopsida > Alismatales > Alismataceae > Alisma > Alisma plantago-aquatica. The sequence continues at coordinate 1,573,290,984 of OY856409.1, forward strand.
GTTTCTCTCCCACAATGGCCATCATGGAAGAAACATGGTCTAGGACCGAGAAAAGAGAAGAAGATGAAGGTAGGAGATCAAAACAAACATCAACTTAGAAGACAAACACTTACCAAGGATGGAGATGAGCTCAGATCACCACCACCACCACATGCAAGAGGAGATTGATCCCCCAAGCTCCAAGGACAAACCTCCCTGCTCCACCAAGCACCAAGAACAAGCAAGGAAGAAGGAAGAAAATAGATGGACGAAAGGGTTGCAAACAAGGATAATTAAGGGGTTATATAGATGGAAGATGAGAGAGAGAGAGTAAAGGATGAGGTGTCAACACACTAAGGAATCCAAGGGACACTTGTCCTTGCAAAAGACCAACATGCACCCACATGCAACCACTTAAACATGACATGTAAGACATGGTGATACACTCTAGGTAGTGTCTCGACCACCATGTCATCCCCCATGATCGCGGTCGCGACCATCCTAGGGTGCATCTCCCATGGTCGCAACACCACCATCTAGGTTGAGACAAGGTACCACCATCAACCATAGGTCGAGACAACATATGCTAGGTCATCCATATTGAGTCAAAAACACCCTAGACTATCTAGGTCATGACCCTACACTCTAGAGGAGGTGTCTCGACTATGTCACCCTCCAAAACAGACCTAGGTCACGACCCATGATTGAGACAACCCAACATATTTCATGGGTCAAGACATCCAACATGCATGGAAACCCTAATCACTCTTAAGGTGTCAACTCCTCAACAAGATCTCAAACAAGGTACCCTCATCTTTATCTCTCCTCTGGATGATATCAAGGAAGAGAAGGAACACTATAGAGGTGGTAAATTGCACATCAACCTCCCATACATCAAGTAAATTACAATTTGCACCAAAACTAGCACAAAAAGCACACACAACGCCCAAACAAGGTCAAACTTGAAACTTAAGCTCTCCACAAACCCTAGTTATATCTCAAAGGAATAGATCAAGGTTCTAATCACAAGACTAAGCCAAAGAAAATAGGGTTACCCTAAAACTCAGGTCAGGGCCCTTACATTCTCCTAGGGATTTAGTCCACAAAAAGGTAGTATATGGTGATGCAATTACTACTAACCATAATGTTATATGTTACTAGTGGGGTATTCACATTTATGTTGCTTGTAATATATTTATGCATTGCTATATTATTTTATGGAAAGCTAAAATATTTGACTAGTTTAAATTATTTTGGAATGCCTCATAATCTATTTTTTGCATAAATCTTTATTGTATCTCTTATTTCACTCTATTTGAGCTTATGTAATTTTATAGCACTTACATCTTAACTTCTTGTCTAAATCTTTCTCCATCTTGCCCAAATAACACTTGCTCTACATACTAGCATTTGTTGATGTCTTTCATGTTTCTTATATTTTTGGGTATTCTAAATACTCAAAGTAGGAGATAGTTAAGGAAGAGACTGATACTCAAGATGTATAGTTTATCTTTGAGGAATAGAGAGAGAGATGTCTAGGTTACCCTTTGTGGACTTAGTTTAATTATGTTTTCTCTTTTAGCCATGTAATACTCTCTCAAATAAAAACTTTTTATTTTGGAAATAAATGTTAGAACTTGCCACTATTTGATTATATTCATCTTTATTTACACACCACTGTGCTCAATTATATGAAAGTCCACATGATTTAATTTTGTGGCTAAATTGCATTACAACTATTAAAATACTTAGTTGGATTGCACATGTCTTGTTACTAAATGTAAAGTTGGGGAATCCCAAATCCTGTCTTTATAGGTATGGTATCAAAGCCTAAAACAGTCAGCTATTTGAGCATCCCTTTAGTATAATCACATATGATAGTTCTACCCTATCCTTGTGGTTTAATATTTTTGTTCTAGTTGTTTCCTTAAATTATATCTTTTTGAAGGGGATTCTACTCTTAGGAACCAAAATCATCTCACAACCCACCTTTTTAGTAATAATATGATTGAGACACATGCTAGGGAGCACCAAGTGCAATCACAATATATTTATGTGTTGCCCCTTGGCCTAATTCAACATGCATTTGGACTGCAATTTTAGGTGCATCATGTTCATCAACCATAAATGGCATACCGATTACATCTTATGATGCATCAATTATGCTGCATCCTCAGGTGGTTCCTACTATGGTCAAACCACCCGTGTAGAAATTTACACCTCACGTAGAGACATGCAATGTCTTGGTCAACTACGTAAGCTTTCTAGTGGTGTAACCCATCAAGCCCGAGATATCTCAATTGCAGACTTTCTTGAGATGAAACTTGACTCTTTTGATGAAGAGAATGAAACTAGTATGGTAGATAGGGTTGATGATTGAATTCATTTAATGGAGATGACCTTTGATGGTCTAGGTTTCCCTAATATGAAAGTCCACTTTGCAAGCTATGTTTTGAAAGGAGCAACCCGAGTATCGTGGGAGGGAGTGGTACAATCTATTTCTATTGATTATCCTACTCTGTCATGGGATGACTTTCTCACATGTTCAAGGAGATATTTATTCTAACACTATCTTGAAGAATAAGAGAACAAAGTTTCAAAACTTGTGTCATGGCTCTCCATCTATTGTCAAGTATGTACAAAAGTTTCACTTACTTGAACATTATGCTAAGATATTGATTGATATAAGATGCGTGGAACTCTCTCTACATGGTCTGAACTATAGTGTTGGTCAACCTATAACACACTTGATCCCTTGACCTTTTAGAAAATAGCATATAAAACCCTTTCTATTGAGGAAATCTTTACAATTGCTTTAGAAGAATGATCATAAGAGGAAGCAACTTATTATGGACTATAATAAAATGAGGTGCTCTAGGTGAAAAAATATTCATAGTGGGAGGTGTCCATCTACAACCACCTCATCTACTATTTGTCATCACTACAACCAGCCTGGGACATCATCCCAACTACCCACACTTGCAATAAAAGAGAACATATGTGCCTCTTGCCGAGAAGTAGAACAAAGCCGATGCTTCTTCAAACCAGAATACGCGACTTGAGCCTCTGACAAGATGAGTTCTTATGATTACTTTTGAGGAAGCTGATCGACCCATTTAAGCTCTTTTTTATTCTGAGTCATCTCATACATTATTTATCTTGGTAGCATTATCTAAATCATTAAAGCTATCTACTTACATAATGATTTTTATTCTTAATGTTCATAACCTAGCCGTAGGATTAAAACCACAAAGATTAAGGTTTCCAATGTACCCATTTCCTTATATAGAAAAAAGTTTTATATAGATTTCATAACCATACATATGATATAATTTGATTTATCTTCAACATGAATTGGCTAAAGAAGCACGATGCAATCCTATTCTATGGAGACAAAATAGTGAAATAACTTACCCTGATGTAGCCTCTTACCATTAAAGGACATAAAAGTCATGACAAGCGTATCATCATCTCTCCACTTAAGGCCAAAAAACTAGTGAGTTCTAGTTATTGGGCCTTCCTTGAAACCGTTGTTGTATCCAAGTCTCAACAAAAGAAACTTGATGATATTGATATTGTAAGAGAATCCCCAGTGTTTATTTCCAGATTATTTACCTAGACTTCCTCAAAGTCAAGAAGTGGAACTATCTATGAATCTTCTGCTAAGTACCACCCATATATCTAAGGCACCATATCAGATGGCTAGAGCTGGACTGAAAGAATAGAAGAAACAACTTTAAGAGCTCCTAGATATCAGTTTCATATAACCAATGTATCACCTTAGGGGTCTCATATGTTGTTTGTAAAGAAGAAGGATGGGAATATGAGAATGTGCATAAACTACTAAATGGTCAATCAATTCATTATAGAAACCATTACAAGTTTGCCTCGCATCGACACATTTTCTACAAGTTGAAGTTGCTGACAATTTTCTTCAAAATTTATCTACAGAGTGCCTATCATCATATGAGAGTAAATGAAGAAGACATTCCTAGAACAACTCTTTGAACTCGTTATGGATACTATGAGTATTTCATCATTCCATTTGGGTTGACTAATGCTCCTTTATCTATCATGGATTTGATGAATCAAATCTTTAAGCTATTTTTGGACTCCTTTGTTGCAATATTTTGATGATGTGATGATTTTTTTGAGTCTATAGAACATAAATATCATCTTTTCTTGGTACTTGAGATATTGAAAGACAACCGATTACATGAGAAACACTTAAAATGTGAGTTTTACTTGTCTGGAGTGATATTCCTAGGCCATGTTATAGGACATATCTTTATCGATCCAATAAAAATTGAATCAATTCTTCTTCTGGGTTTGGCTGATGACCTTATCTGTGAGGAGTGGCAGAGGTCTGGCTGGTTTGTTTTGGTTTGCTTTGTTATAGGGTTGGTGTTTCTTATTTTTTCAGTTCTCTGGGTGGTTGAAGGGTGAGCCTATCCTTTGAGGAGTGGCAGGGCTCTCTTCTTTTTTTGGTCCAAACTGAAGATCTTTTCTGGTTGGTGTGGTAGTTTTGTTGGCATAGATCTGGACATATGTGTTTGGAAGGGTGGCTAGCATTAATGGCTGTGCTCTTGGTTGGCTGGAGGCTGCTTGTTCTGGTTGAGCTTTTCTTTTGGCTGTTGACCTTATCCTCCAGGAGTGGCAGAGGTCAGGCCTGTTTCTTCTTGGTTGGTTGCTTGTTCCTACCGGGTGTTGACGTGGATCTTATCCCTGAGGGAGTGGCAGAGATCCCTTTGTTTGTTTTGGTTGGGTGGTTGGCGAATCTTTGTTTTGTAGATGTTAGGCGGTTTGGTGGTTCTTTGTCTTTTCCCTGGTTGTGGAAAGTGGTTTGGTTTTTGGAGAGTTTATTCAGCTGGTGCTTGTTTCTTGGATGTTTATGGGCTACCATGGTTATGTTTTGTGGTTGGATCTTATCCCTACGGGGAGTGGCAGAGATCCTGGTGTTTGTTTCTTCTCAGAGATATGGAGTTTTGGGTCCTTGTAGGATGTGGCGTATTCTTTTGATCTTATGAAGACTGCTGGTTTGGAAGGCTTGTGGTGCTGTCTTTGTCTGCTTGGTGGCGTTGGTTGCTTCTTCTTTAAGTTGTCTGTCGTCTATTTTTGTTTTGCAGACCTTAGTTGTTTTGTGATGTTGGTGTGCCCATGGATTCTGTGTGGTTTTGGTTGCTGATTTGGTGTTGGTTTGGGTTTTTGATGAGTGGTTATTTAGGTTGTTTGGAAGTTTCTTGGTGTTTCTTTTCTCTGGAGGGAGTGGCAGTGATATTGGCTATATGGTGGTGCTGGCTGCTTTTTCCTATTTAGTTTGTTTCCTTGCTGGTTGGATGCAGATGGTGGTGGAAGAGATATGGAGGTTTCTGCCTAAGGTTGCATGGTGGTGCTGGCTACTGATTCTTTCTGTTTGGAGGAGGTCGTGTCAGTTCTAGTTGCTTTTGTTTGACAACTTTCTGCTAAGCTCTGGAGAGTTTATAGTGATCTGTTCGTATAGATTCATATGGTTGATATCATCTGGGTTGGGGCCCTCTTCTATAGATAGATATTTTCTTTTTAGTTGGTTCGATTTAATAACCAACAAGTACTGTAATTAAAACAAAAAAGAAAATGAAAAAAAAGCAACAGGTGTTTGGCTGACCAAAAAAAAATTGAATCAATTCTTAACCAAAAGGCTCCCAAAAGTCCCTCAGAGATACACATTTTTTGGGCTTTGCTAAATATTATGAGAGATTTGTACAAGAATTCATATATCTCTCCCTCTCACAATGTTAACTTGAAAAGATGTAAAATTCATCTAGCCTTTAACATGTCAAGTTTTTAGGAACTTAAGAAAAGGCTTACCAGTGCACCCATCCTATCCTTACATACTGAAGGAAAAGACTATGTGATATTTAGTGATGCATCCAAACTACCTAGTTTGTATTTCGATCTAAGAAGGAAGAATCATAGCATATGACTCATGACAACTAAAATGAAATGGATAAAATTACCCTAAACATGACTTAGAACTAGTTGTCATCATTTATGCCTTAATGGTTTAGAGGTATCACTTATACGATGCAAAGTTGGAATTATTCACAAAAAATAAAAGCTTAAAGTATTTTTTTCCTAAAAAGGACCTAAATCTTTGTCAAAACCACTGGGTGGAATGCCTAAAATATTATGTTTTCACTATATCTTATCACCTAGGGGAAGCCATCGTGGTAGCTGATGTGTTGAGAAGAAAAAAAGATCTTACTTGTACTACCACTCTATCTTATGAGTTGAAGATTCTCAATAAACTATAATAGTGAAGGTTGCAAGTATATGATTATAATATATCTTCTGAGTCAAGCATATCTAGGTTACAACTTCAATTTTCTAGATTGACTATTATACACATTTGGGGTTTCAAATCTAGTCTTGAACTTGATGGAGAAACCTCAGACAGAGATAAAAGTTGGTATTGATGGTGTGATAAGGTTAAATCAATAACTTTGGATTCCTGATGTTAGTGGTTTGATAACAAACATTCTACAAGAAACACATGGTTCCAAATACACTATACACCCTAGAATTACAAAGATGTACAAAGATCTACGAAGGATGTTCTGGTGGAGAAATATGAAGAATGATATAAATGAGTTTGTATCTCATTGTTTGACATGACAATAGACTAACACTGAACATCTAAGGCCAGGTGGTTTACTTTAACCTCTTGAGATTCCAAAATGGAAGTGGAATAAGAGTGAAATGGACTTTTTCACATGTTTTCCTAAGATAAGGAGTGGATTTGATGTTGTTTGATCATCATTGATCGTTTGACCAAAGATACGCATTTATCACCTTTCAACTACACCTATAAAGTACTTGAATGGATGATCTTAACACAAATAGGATAGTGAAATTGCATGAAATTCCTAAAGTGATCATTTCTAATAGAGATCCCAAGTTTACATCTAGGTTGTGAAAGTAGATACAATATAAATTGGTAACAAATATGCACTTTAGTACTTCTTATCACCCAGACCGATGAGCAACCCAACCACATAGTACAAATTCTAGAAGATCTAATTTCTCCCATGCAATGGATTTGTAATTTTTAGAATAAGTTTCCGCCCCTTGTGGAGTTTTCCTATAATAATAATTACCAATCCAACATATGGTATGCCTCCTTATGAATCCCTCTATAGTAGGCCATGCATATTTCCTTTACATTGGGATGATGTTGAACAACTATCTCTGATGAAATATGATGAATTGAATTTATATGTGGATAAAGTATATCTTCAAAAAGATGATGAAGGTAACACAAGATATGAAAAAGACATGGCTAACAAAAATATATGAGGTAAAAGTTTTCTAATGGGGGATTATACCTTCTTGAAAGTGAAGACCATTAAGTCTATTGCAAGATCAAAAGTTAAAGGTGATGTATCCTCATTGCATTGGACCATTCAAAATTATAATTATAATTGAGGAATGTGCTTATAACTTAGATTTACCCTCATCTTACTACAAGATTGATGAAGTGTTCCATGTATCCTATCTGAAGTATTATGACATATATCCATCTCATGTTCTATATATCTGGAACCCTTGGAAGTTAGAGATCTATATCATGAAGAGTATCCTATGAAGATATTGGATAATAGAATCAAGTAGTTGATGAATAATGATATTAAGTTTGTCAAAGTCTTATGGAAGCATCATGATCTTGAGGAAGCTACTTGGGAACTCACATGAAATGATGAAGAATTACCCCACTTTGTGTGCATGACCTTTTTTTGAGGATGAGACCTTCTTTAGTGGGGGAGTGTTGTAACAGATTGAGTTCCAGGTAATTTAAATATTTACATATATAAGTTTTGGAAATAATTACATTTAATTTTTCTTTAGCCACTAAAACAAATTAAACATCATTTAAAATAATTATTTCTAGTAACACAGTTTAAATACTAGCCTTTTCTATTCTATTAGAGAGTGGTTAGACCATCACACTCTTTTAGTGTCATAAAATACTTAATAAAGCATGGCAATAATTAATTGTTCAAGGTAATCCAAATTAGAAGTCAATATTTTATTTGGGTACTCTTGGATATGGTATACTATCATCTAAATTTTAGTCTTGTTCAAACTTCATTTGCCTATTCATTTAACTTCTTAAATTTTCCTCTCTACTTCATTTAATTGCATTTATTTCCAATGTGTTCCAACTCCATCTAACATCTTGTTCTCACCCTTCAATGTGTGACTTGAATTTATGCACCTATGAAAAGTAGCACAATCTCCATCTATTGTGCTTCTCCCATGTATCCACAATGATTTCCTATTTGCTTCACTTCCTCTCCCTATTCTTCTCTTCCTCCTCATCTTCCTTATATCCTCCTACTATTTCTTTCCCCTTTGCGTGCCTTATTCTCCCACAATCTAGAAACTTGCAAAACCAACACCACCTAACATCCTCTTCACCTTGATAGACTGTCTAGAAGATAAAAATTGCCGACCATAGGTACAACATCAAGCGATGATGCTATAGCACGACCCCTTCTCCTTATTCTTCTTCCTTTCCTATCCACAACCTACGAACAACAATTGTAGACCTCCTTCTTCCCCTTTATTTTTCCCTATGGCTGTAAGATGCTACAATAGATAAAAGATGGTCACATGCAACTACAACATCCAATAACAACATCACCAACACCATTCCATAATTTGGTTCAATACTAAGACCACAACCAATGCAAGAGTCTACTACTCTATCCATTCCTATCTCCTCCCTCCTTGTGCCATGCTAATCTGGAGAGGGAAGTATTCAACCACCAACTGTCATGGCTAGACATGGCTACTAAGGTATAAACCAACACTATTTTTGTCAATCTTCCTCCTCCTTATTTCCTCCTCTCCTCAATTCATATTCTTCTCCTAAATCTTTGTATTATTCATCAAATTTCTAGTTGATGTGATTCCATACTTGGTCATTTGAAGCTATTTGTTCTAGTGGAAGTGTCTTGCTTTGTGATAGTAGCCATTGACAACACCCTAGTACCTGAACATGTGATACTTGATTGATCTTTCCCCTCAACACTACTTCTCTTCTGATTTTGTTGCATGTAAAGCAATAATCAGTATATGGACTTAATCTACTTCCTAGTCCTTTTGTTAATGACTAGTTCAAATGCATCATACAGATTGAAATCAAATAGAAAACCTAGATAATGATCTAAATATGTAGATCGTGTTCCTAATCCTTCTCATGTTGCTAAGACCTAATATAACCGACCTAAAGCATACTAGTATATGTAGTGAGAAATAATGCATCAAATAGATGTTATCTACTCCGTGTCACATCAATCAAGTATTCATGATACGTTTAACCCATTTGATATGTGTTTTACATTTATATCAAATCCATTATCATGCTTAGTATGAGTGAAAACCTCAACATTGAACCAAAGATATGACCTATCCTTTCTCACTTACACAAAGTAAATATCATGACCTTGGTTGCTAAATGATAAATTATATGTCCTATTTATTCTAAAACTTATATTTTATATATCAGAACCCATCATTGTTGTCAACCTAGGTGGTTTGTAAACCTCATATTTTCAATATATCAATGATCACCGTTCCCATCATGTTTGTTAAAAAATAAAACCAATAAACCTAAATTGCTAGTTAGGTGTTTTGAGTATGGTTTCAGAATTATATATATATATATATATATAAGGATTTTAACACATATGAACATTGACATGAATAATAAATTTCTAAAAGGAAAAGGTAATTTTTTGAACCAAAGTACCTCATTAGAGTTAGATTGTGAACGTGTAGGTATGTGCTTCTCACTTGTTATGTTTGGGCATCCATCTCTTTTTTATACCAGTTTGATTTAGCAATCTTATTTAATGAGGCATAATATTTTAGTTTTTCTAAAACAAGTAATATTTTGAAAATTTCCTTAAGTGTTCATTATTAGTCTTTTTTAATTCTATTGAATCATTATTCTGGTCATGGCTAATTTACTACTTTCCAAGCTCCATTATACCAGCAATAGTGACACTTGCTTAGCGTATTTTAACGTCTGTGTGTAGTATTAGGCCTTAGTTGCACATACTCCTTAAGATTAGTCCCTAATTTGGGGTTTTGACCTTAGTTGCAAACACTCCTTGATAGTAGTGAAGTAAGGCAAGTCCCACATTCAGATCCATGTGCCACTTCAGATCTGAGTGGCACATGAATATTAGAATAATTATTTATTTTGTTATGTTTTAAGGTTTATTATGAAATTTTTTTTAGTTTGTCGATCTAAATGTAATGTCAGGAACTTACTTGTAAGTTCTTAACTAATTATTTTTAATTATTATTTTGTTTTTTTCTTGAGATAAAATAAACCAATTAGGTCTTCCCACATGTTATCTATATATTCCCATGTAGGGGGGTGTATTATCCAACAGAGTTGAATTCTGAACTAAGTTTTGCTCACAACATGGGTTGCACTAAGTGGTATTAGAGCATGAAATATAAATCCTAGGTCCATATCCTAGGACCTCAGGATATATTCAAAACCCTAGATGTGACCTAACCCACATACCCTCCGCCACCCATTGGTCTCTTAAACCCTAGGTCTAGGAGTCATATCCACCATCCATCGAATCCAAACCCTAGGTTACATCTATCAATTAATCCCAAACCCTAGGTTACATCTATCAATTAATCCCAAACCCTAGGTTACCATTAATCTCATCCATCCACCAAATATAACCCACCCACCTATAAAAAAATGTTCTCCAGTGGCGCCACATTTTTCTTCACCAAACAGACATTAGCCCTTGGTGTAATCAACTGGAAGGATCCTCTCAATACACCTCCAGTAGAAAAGATGGCGGAAGAGGAAGTTTTTGCATTAATATCTAGATAACCCCCTATCTTCACTGCTTTGGATCCAATTCCCCCAATATTCATGTCAAAAGGTATAACAATGTTTCCTCCTACAAGCAATGCTTTCATCAAAACCACACCTTGCTCCTCACTTACCTTTTGCTAAATCAACAAACTAAATCAACACTTTTGACCATCACACAAATCTTTTTGATCACGTTGAGAAATCCTAAAAATTTCCTCCCCCAACAATCCTTTCTCCTCTCACAATCTTACCTCTTACACATACACTTATACAGTTGAAGATTTTCTAACAACAATCCAACTATCATAAAATATTCACAAGTCCCCCTGATTCCTACAAATTCGGGAGTTTCTCCCACTTATGAAATTTGCAAGCCACTCCCGTATCATCCACCAAACTTGTGATCCCCTACCTCTCTTTCCAGATCTTATTGTTGTGACACTTATCACAACTCACAACCTAGCCACATCCTCTAGCCGTACCTAGCAACCCCACATGTCCAATTTTCCCAACGCTTGAACCCCACCTTTGTAAACTGTCATCACAAGACTAGCAACCCCACCCCCACTTAAAATATCCACAAGCGTTCCTGACCCTCCTTGTCATTAGTGGTTTTAGATCATAGTAGGGACTCCCTACACTTCTGAAACTTGCTAATCTAGAGATGCCACAAACCCCCTTAGCCATAGATAAAGTCAAAGGACAATATGAACTGAAAGAGGGAGCAAAAAGCTATACCTCGGGTGACCCATGAACCATAGATATTGTAGAAAGATTGCTATAAAGTAGCAAGTAGGAAAATTAATTTTGTGATTTATTAATCATCCCCAACAAGATTTTGTCTCTAGTACAACATTCTTCTGATGATTTTGCATACTCTCCAAGCATCCTCAACAACAATCTGCTTCGACTATAATTAATATTAGCATACCTATTGGATCTGTGGATCATGGGACTCGAATCACACTTCCAACTATTAGAAATGTAATTGACGCCTATCATGGTGGAAAACAAGGATATTGATACTAGAATTACAAAATTAGAAGAAATATTAATTTATTATGACAGACATTTCGATCACTTAGAAATTGTGGTTTTGGATATATCAAAAAGAGGTGTGAGAGTTATTTGAGGGCATGCAAGGGTGACCTACACCACAACTTCCACAATGACATGACTATATCTCCACATCACTAAGGACGTTCATTGTCCTATCTGTGTTGAAGTTGATACCTAAAACTGAGAATGATGATTATGTTTCTATAACTCCTCCACCACCAGTTACACCATCACTAGCAAAGCACGTCACAAATATCCAAACATGTGATGTTCTATTCTTCCCGTCACTCATGCATATAGCTTATAATGTGAATGCATTCATTGGTTAGATTATTTACAGTGGAAGTGTGATGTCTATTCCACTCATCATTACGTGCAAAATGGCATTGGCTTACATCTTCAATTTTTTTTAATCACGGGATGAGATCTTTCATAGTGGAAGTAGTTGATGCAAGACACGTCCCACATTCAGAGATGAGTGTCACTTTAAGATCCACATGCCATGTAAAACATTAAGATAATTAGATATTTTATATTGGTTTAAGGTTTATTATGATATTGTTTCAGTTTTAAAATTTAAATGTATATTTAGGAACTTACTTGAAGGTTCTTAACTAATTAGTTGTTAATTCTTATTTTAGTTTGGTATTGGGTAGAAATAAGCCAATTAGGGCTTCCCGTGTGCTATCTGTATGGGCCCATGCCTGGAGGTATTGTCCAAAAGAATTGAATTATGATTTGAGTTTTGTTTTTAACATGGGTTACATTACATATTATCTAAATAGGGGTCTTTGGCCATGATTGCACATACTCCTTGGGTTTTAGTCTCTAAATAGACGGCCTTCGATGATGCAAATACTACTTTCTATAAATTTAGATGTTACTAGTCAAGTTATTCAAAATTTATTTCTGATTATATATTTATGCATTGCTACATTATTTCATGGCAAGTTAAAATAATTGAGCACTTAAAATTCTCTTGAAATTTATCTTAATCTAATTTTGCATTAATATTAATTGTACATATTATTGCACTTTATCTACTTTTATTTAATTTTATACCACTTGCACATTATCTTATTTTATAAATCTTTCTCCATCTTGCCCAAATAATACTTGTAGTACATACCGCCGTTTGTTGAAGTGTTTTATGTTTCTTTCTTTTTGTGTATTCTAAATCCCAGAAAAGGAGATAGCTAAGGATGAGACTAATACTTAGGATCAAGAGTTCACCTTTGAGGAATGGAGAGAGATATGTTCATGCAATATGTTCTGGGAGCGAACCTTTTTGTGTAGATGATAAATGTTAGACACTGCCACTATCTTGTTATATTCATCTCTATTTACATACCAATATACATGATTATCCAAAATCCATTTGGATTTAATTTTGTCGTAGAATTATACATCAAATATTGAAATACTTAGCTGGGATTGGATATATCTTATTGCTAAATGTAAAACTGGGAACCCCAAAACCGTCTTCACATTTATCAATAGGGTTCTAGTCTACAATCAAAATTATCCAGATATTCCTCCCCACAAGTATATTATTCAAGCTTAATCAAATTCAAATTAAGTAACACTTGTGTTCAATTACAATTAATCTGAGAGTTTGATTTTATGTACTCATTTTGTGCCACATAGGCAAAATTCATCTAGTTTTGTCCATGTGTTGGTTTGCAATTAAAAAGACTAAGGGATTAGTTAGTCCATACAAAATTTCCAACCATATAAGTATATTATTTCATGTGATTGATTTCATAGTCCATTTTAAGTTAAGTTTTGTCTTATTTGTAGTGGCATTGATGATGATTTTTGGTGACAACCTATTTTTTGCAGTTAGTACTGAGTAGAAACCAATTAACAAGTTGTCATCCGTACATATTTAGATTGAGATTAGACATACACCCAACTTGGTAGATATGATTTTTCTTGATCTCGATATGAGGAAGAAATCCTGATAGGATTTCATTAGTTGAACATGTTTCCAAGTAGAATGAAAATCAGATATGCTTAGGGAACACAAAAAACAAACTATTTGTTTGCTAGATGGAACCAAATTCAACATAGACATAGGTATATGAGCTAACTAAAAAAATTCCATTTGTACCATCATATATGATACAATCATCTCACTTATCCTCTTAATATTTTCTTCCCTATATATATCATGATATACAAGGTTTCAATGTTGAAAGTAAATGTTGTTATCAACTTGTCACTTAGTTCCTTATAGCCAATCAAGTGAGTATTCTTTACCTATATTCCATATACACCACCCAAAGAGGAGTTCCAAATAAATAAACAAAATCCAATTTGAAAAAAACAAGGATTTATGACATTCACTTCTCATGCTAACCATGTCCCTCCATTCCTAAAAAGCATTCATTGTGTAGATGTCAATAACATTCTCTTGGAGGAAGCAATTTTCTTATCATCCATGATGGAACTTCAAACTTAAAAAATGTCCACATAATCATAATTGGGCATATACCCTTTTATTTAAATATATAAGAATGGTTAACCGTATAGTATATAAGCTCCAAATATTTCTATTGTATAACTAAATGATAACACCCAAACTCAGGCATTTATGCTAAGCATGTTTTATGGTTTTGTGTCATTATAGACTTAATATGCCCTAACTAACTCTAGATCCTTATCTTTTAGTAATTTTTATAATTTTAAAGATAAAGTTGCTCAACTAGACAATTTTGGGACTTGCAGGCACCAAACTCAAGAAGACATCAATTCTCCATATTCTTCCCACAAGCGTCGCGTTATGTGCACCAAATTAGGAGACATTGGTCCATCTAACTGACTAGCGGGCCCAAGAAACTTTTGATATATTGGACCCTATTTTTGATGGCCAGTCCTTTATCAGAAAGCATCCTCATCAATTAGGAGGTTCATCGATGCGGGCCCATCGACCACCAGTAATAGCCCCCCCATACACACACGGTGGGCTTGTCCAGAAGGGTCACAATTGCTACCAAGGGTCACGACTGTGATAGTGGTCTCGACCATGATGAAGTCTCAACCGTTACATTATCTCGACCGAGATGATGTCTCGACCGCTACAACCATCTCAACCATGATGACGTCTCAACTGATACATTCATCGCGACTGTGATGACGTCTCGACCGCTACATCCATCTCGACTGCTACATTCATCTCAACCGCAATGACGTCTCAACTGCTACAACATTCATGATCGTGACAATTCCTTGACCGCTACGACCACTACTCCTATAAATACCCACCCCCACTACCTTTATAAGGTTTCCACAATTTTGACTTTTAGAGGTTGCCTTCGACGACCGATGGTTCCCATAGCTTTGTGGGAGAGTTCCAAGGTCTGAGAGGTCCAAAGAGCACACCCTACATCCAACCCTATGTCTTGCCTCCATCCACTATCATCGCCTACCTCAACCCAACCATTTCCACCATCGTTCACCCACTTTCCAACCATCTTCCACCTCCGTTCATCCACTAAGGTTTTTATTAGGGGCGAAATCAAAGAGAAAGGAGGCCAAGGAGTCTAGAAGACCAAGGAGGACAACTTAAAGGATGAGATCTAGCCCTTTCGGTGGCTAAGGAGCGAGAGCCACCTCTCCTCTATGGGCTAAATCCCTTCTTCTTTCCCTTTTTATACTTTTCTCCTTTGTTTCTATGCGAATGATGTTCTTCTATCTTTGTTTGGTGCCAACTATGATTGTCCATGTCTACTTGAGCTGCTTCTGGGATATGTAGCCCATTTTGGGCATGTTTATGTACTTTTACCTTAAGCAAATTGTTATATTCCAGATCTAGTATGTTTTATGTTCTATCTTCTCTTTTTGGTTACGATTGCTGGTTAGGTTGATCTCTTTTTTTCTTGAACTTTCATTTCTTCATAGATCGAGAGATTAGTTGTAGGAAGTGAATGAGAGAAGGTAGTTTGGACCAAATATGAAAGGAGGAGGTCCAAGGTAGTGGTTCCTAACAATTTTGAATGTTCCAGACCTAAAAGGGTATCCGCGATATTTAGGGGTGTTGATGCATAATCCTTGAGAGAGGTTTTGGATCCTTTATGGGATTTTAGTCACGCTGCATGAAAGTGAGTGAGATGACCCCCACAGGAACAACTACTACGGTACATGCTACATCTGGAGGTGAGATGCTTTCCAGGGTGTTCGAAGGTTGTCTATGCCTGAGAACAGGTGAATAGACTACCCAACTTGTGGTTACATAATTAGGAACTCCTTCTCTTTGATTAGTAGAATTTGATGAAATATGTTTTGTTTTCTTTCCTTTTCTTTGCTTTGTTTTATTTCGTGACATTTTACTAGACTAGTTCTAGTTCCAAACTCTTATCAACCATTAGATTGGCTTATCTGACTCAAGACTAAGATATTAAGTGATCTAAACATACCCACGTTCCTATGTTCGACCCCGTATATCTACTTCAACCCCGTACTAAAGTTGCGGGATCCTTGAAGGTTTTAGTTTATAAATGTAAAAGTCTGATCCTCCTTGGGAGTCGATCACTAACCACAACTAAAAATACATTACATAGTCATATTAGCAATCTTAGTTGGATATATCATGTGTTGGGTAGCCACCACCTTAGATAACTTTGTAGAAATCTGAAGTATTTCAAGGCTGGGTAGGTCTTCTACCAATGGTTACTTACATTCCAGCGCAATAAATCAACATAAAGAAATTAAAGAGTTAATAAGTAGAAAACACCATAGTTGACTCAGTGAACTGTCCTTGGTTCTCCTTGAGATCACCCTCATCTTTTACTAATCTCATGATATGTATCCTAATATAATGAACACATCATCCTCCTCTAGTCTATAGATTTGATTATCCAAAGAAATTAGTATTTGTGAGAAAATGATTCTTTCAATTGTTGTTATTGACATTATTTGGTTTTAATCACGAAGACAAAAAAAGTTTGACTTCCACACAAGAAAATGCTTCTAAACACCTTTTTTCTTCTCCTTGAACATCCTACCACTAAATTCCACCATGAACTTTTAAAAAAGTACAATAATTTCACATGTTATCATTCCAACCTTGATCCTAAAGATTTCACTTATATGCCAAAGATATACTAACATTTTGTTCCTATACATGTAAAGTTTACGTGAAAAATAAGATGGTAGGCTGATGAGATATTTACTAATTGATAGAAGGCAAACTCCTCTCCTATATATAGAGAAAGGAGGAAAGTACAAGGGAAACAAACTTAACCCTAATGAGATGATAAAGTTAAATCAATATGACATAATAAACTAAATAACAATCATTCTAACACTCCCCCTCAATCTAGAGTATGAGTGAAACACATATCTAGCTTGAACTTACAAGACTCAACTATATAACATGAAAATAAAATGTCACTCCGCATACATGTTTTCATTCCCCTGAAACATGACCCTCCAACAACTGATTTTCACTCCTCTTTTGAAGTGCATATGGAATGAAGAACACGACCATCAATGTGGAGTACATGAACAAAACACCATGACTATGCCACTTCACTAGAAAGGAATGTGTGATCGGAATAAGTACAATCAACAAATCCAATGATGTAGTAGTATAGGTATCTTCAAACATAGATATGATGTGGTGATAATAACTACAAACTATATCCATCTAGAGTGTGCCTCTTGGGGTATTGGGAAAAAATAAGCACAATCAACAAATCTAATGATGTAGAAGTGGAGGTATCTTCAAGCATATATATGATGTGGTGATAATAACCACAAAGTAGATCCATCTAGAGTGTGACTCTTGGGGGCTTATTGGAATGAAAGACACCAAAAAGGAAAACCCAAGTAGAAAACTAGAAGTGCCATCTTGGTAGATGCATCTTTGAGATGACATTGCTCGATGAAGACAATATCTAGATGAAACATCAATCTTTGAAACATATAATTTGCAGGATAGAAATTGATGAGCTTCTGAGAAGTCTAAAGAAGAAACCATCCATCTCATTAAGTATGTAACGAGAATGATCAACTAAAACATCATTAACATCAAAGATAACAAGAGACTAGAATAAGCGTAACAAGCTTTGTCCTGACATACATAATGCGATATGAATGTGAAAACTTGGTACCAATGTTGCAATTGAGATCCTTCAACATCACATGAAACTGGTAACAAATTGGAATGAAGCATAGATAGACAATCTACATGCATATCATGACACAAATATGAAGAGGTACAATGTCATTGGGAATGAAGCACCAACAATGCAATAAAAGAAGCACAATGTCATTGGGAAAGAGATAGATTAATGATGCATAAGAAGCATAATGCTTAGCAGGAGTAAAGCACAATGTCATTTTGTTTGGTAGTACATATGTGGTTACTCTTAATATGCATATCTTGTTAGGAGAAGTGTATTCTTGAAGGGAATATTAGTGATTGTTCTTGACTTGTGGACTCTAACATAGGGGGACAAATTCATAATAAATTTAGTTTGTCTATAAAATCAAAGCTATGATGATATCGATTGTAATTTTTTGAATTTATATTTTAGAAATATTTATCAACATGAAAAGCATAAGATTTTTCCTTTTGCATACACCACACTCTAATTCAAATATGCCAATATTTTCCATATGTGTTATTTATGTGCATCAAATGTTTAAGGTGATCAAGGAACTTATACAAGATGTCATGAAGTTGTTTGTGCAATAATTTATGTGTCTAGAAGTTTATAAATCAAGGTGCATCTGTAATTATATTTCTACATATGAAAATATAAAACCTGAGAAGAATCATGTAATAACAAGTGATGAATCATCCTAAATCCATATTTATACTTGCATACACCCATTCAGATCGGTAGGTTTTATTGAAAAAATAGTTGAGTATTAGAATTTAGGAAATTTTGGGTTAGAATGATTTTTGGTGGGACATTTATTTGACCACATTGATTCTCAGTCATATTTTAATTCAAATAGGATGATTTGTAGTTAAATTTTTATTCAATTGACTGCCTTTCTACAAATTTCCAATTAGTGTACACTTAGCCCTCTAAAATGCAATAGCTATTCAATAATGGTTGCTAGAGAACTTAGCCCATCCTAAACGCTCCCATAAGTCATATGGTTTCCAAGTGTTTCTTAATACTAGAGTGCTATATGGGAACCCAAAGTATGTTTGATCTTTGCCTCTACATGCTATCTATGTTTAGCATTCTAATATCTACTTGTAGTTGCTTCTAAATGAGACTAAGCCTAGGTCTTGTCCTCTCTATAAAAAAATAGCCTTTCCTAAACCTTATTAATCAACACTACTTTATAGATATTTAAATTATAAATTTCATGAGAATATTCTAAATTCCATTTTCCTATCTTTTTTACAATTTGGTTCAATATTGGACCTTTTGGTGCTACTTCTTGAGAGAAGGTTGCAACGATGAAGCAGGATAATTCGATCTCCTTAAGGGTGGTATTCTTACTCCCCAAAAAGAATGTGATAGTTATTATTGAAATAAGTCTGATAAAATGTACCAATAAATGTCATTTCTATCAGTATTGAAAGATAATAAAATTATAGGTTGAGAACTTTTGATTGGTAACAAATACGTAATGGAGCTACTAATTTTAAAATAGAACCATTTTAAACCTTTGTGTTTACTGTGGTAGCTTCCATTTCAATAATTACAAAAATTTCCATGAGAATATTTTATCAAGCAGGTTGCAAACATGTTGTGGGTGCAAATGTTGTATTTTGTTCTATATACTCACCCAATTTCTATTAGAAAAACTAAAATGTTAAAATATTGTGTGTAGTAGGAATACAATCATAAAAAAATAAATTAGGAATGCCATAGAAGATGCACTAACACAATAATAAAATGACCATGTATGTGGATATAACACAAGTCTGAAGGGCCGCTATTGGTTTCACATTGGAGAATTTAATAACACAATTCCAAAGATGCACTAACACAATAATAAAATGACCATGCATGGGAATCAAATGTGAACATGAAAAGATGGTGGCCTATATAACATCATGTTTTTTTGAGATCCATGAACATTGACATATTCATCCTATGGATAGTTGACATCCCTTGTGATTTTAAATTGTGGGTTCTATTTTCTAACATGGATTCATGCTATAGGCAAAGGATTTTCTCATTCACAACCTTATACATGCCAATATCATGGTATGCGGTAAATATATTGATACTTTTTAATTTAGAATTGGATATTGTCATCCTTTTGGATATAATACACTCTAATTTTGGTGATAAACATATTCCTGTTTGTTTAAAAAACTTTCTATTAAGAATTTTAGAAAATTAAGGAAATAAAATAAGATGCAATGAAGTTGGTTGTGGAATAATTGATGTGTCAGGATGCTTGTAAATGAAGTTGTACCTATAATTATAATTGTATTTGTGAAAATGTAAAATTTAATAGGAATCATACAAGAACAAGTGATAAACATCCTAAAACCATCCTATCCCATTTTTATACTAATATACACACTTTATAATGGGCAAGGTTTATCATACAAACTATTTGATATTTTTTCCATCATTTAGGAGTATACATACCATACTGATTTTCAGTCAAACTATAATTCAGCTGGATTGATTGCTAGTCAAATTGTAGCATGACCATGGATGATTCTTTATCAAATTATAATTTTACTGAGAACCTTTTCTATAGATTTCCAATAAGTGTATAGTTAGACATTTCAACCCCACTACCTATGCCATGACATCCAGTGAGCACTTATCTAGCAATTTTTAAATGTTTCCAATGTAGAGGAATTTCATATGGACACCCAACGTACATTTAAGATTTATATTTGCATATATCTAAAAGCTTAGAATTCTAGTTTTCTTTTTCCAACTACTTCCAAGTGAGCCTAATCCGAAATCTAATTGAAGCATCCTACTACACCAAATATGTCCTTGCACAAATATTATGAAACTCATAACATGTTCTATAGTTCCTTAAATTATAGTCTTTGTGACCAGAGTTGTAATATTTTTTTCTTACCATGTTGTTCATTGTTTGGTCTGAAGCTTTCGTTCTCCTTGTTTAGATAAAGTTACATCAAAGTTATTTAGATCTAATTCTTACACGAAGTTAATGTCCAGTTGAAAATGAGGAGATTATGGTCTCTTCATGGATGGTCTTCTGACATCCCTCAAAGAAGCTGACAGTTTTCCTTGAACTAGAAAAGGACTTTGGTATTGATCCATAAAATACAATGTTATTGTAATTGTTTTGATATATAAATGGTAATAAAACCAAAACCAAAGGTTGTGAAATCCTATTTTATAACAACTAGGTTATGCATCAATGTTATTTTAATATGGTACCACTAGTTTCTTAATTATTGATGTCTTACTATGCATATTAATTGTATTTTGAAGCAAGTTGAGATCAACCTCCTTGTGTTTAAAACTATTTAAATGAATATATATCTATATTCACACATTATAAGATTTGAATTAGCATTCATTGTAGATATTCAAGATATCTAACAAGTCTTGAATAATGGAGGGAAACTCTACTTAACCAACTCAACCTTGAAGGAGTGAACATCTATTGCCCAACTCTCTTTGGCAACTTCAATTATACTTCTTATAAGCATCATATGAAGTCCTTCCAAGGCATCAATTTTGATCTTTATAAGAAACATTATCCAAACCTACATGCCTTGTACAATGGGTCTTGTTGTATGAGATGTTTTAATGTTAGAAGTGAAACTTTAGATGTAAATGTTGTTAGTATTTTATAATCCTTTTTTTCCTACTTGGGAATTTGATTGAGTTTTATCTTGTGAATTTGTCAATGATATTTGAAAAAAAAATGATCAATTTCTCATGAAGGAATCAAGAAATTTGATGATACTAAAAATGATACATTTTCTCATAAACTAGAGTTATTTTGTAGAATAAATACAAAATTATCTATAACACATAATCTAGATATGCTTCAACTATTAATATCTAGAAATCTCTTAGTAAGGATATTGAGGATAACTAAGATTTTATGTTGTCTAACATCTCAATATGTAAAGAAAGTTACCATTGTTACGAATCTCAAGATATTTCTATTTTACAACTTCAAGAACTTAAATGCAATTTAGAGACTTAGAAAGTGAATCTCTAATGGTGAGAGATGCAAGGAGAGGAAGGAAATTATGCCATGAATATGATCTTGGTCCTTAAGGTAAGGAATTCAAAGTCATCATCCTCTTCTTTAAGTGGTGATAAATTACTGAGATGGATAACCACTCTAAATGTTAATCGTTCTTCTAAGATATATTCTTGATCTTATTCTAGTAGGCATCATGCTTTCAGAAATGACCATTGGAACGATAAATACCCATGGATCAAGAATAAAAAAGAATAACTCTAAGGAAAATAAGAAGTTTTATTATTCTTTCTTCAAATATCTGATCCAATGATGAAGAATAAACTTTCATCATGTTTATGAATGCCTCCTTTTCAAACAAGATGAAGATGATCAAAAAGAGGGAGAATAAGTACAACAATTAAGTGATAATGATAGAGAGGTGTACCTTTCAACCTATTTCAAATATGATCTTATAGAACTTGTTGAATATATTTTATAAAGGTTTATAAACATTAGAAAAAGAGAAAGATGTTTGACAAGTTTGTTGATTCTTGAATGGACTTATTGCACCAAGTGATCATTATTCTAGTGGAAAGAAATGATTGATGATTTATTTTACCATAAGACTTCTCTACAATATCAAGTTTCAACTCCTTTAGAAAAAATAAATGCTATGGGAAAAACTTAACTTTATATTCACATGGTGACCAGTATGTTCCTTCTTAATTAAAAGTTGATTTGAAGGATAAAAATATATTTGATTGATATTAACCTTTCTAGTACTATAAAATGCTGGATTTGTACTACCAAAGACACTTTGATGCTTTCCAAGGAACATGAGATATTTACAAGCTATTTAGGCCTATTTTTCTAGTGATAGAAACATGTTGAACAATATATTTTATTATCAAATGGACATGTTGGTAATATGTGTAAATCAGATGCTAGTTCTTCACTTGTATTAACCATGGTTCATGTAATGTTATTGGAAGATTTTTTTTTCATTGTGCTTATTCTTGTCCTCTTACAATAAAATGAAAACAACTTGGTTTTTGGATGGTCAAACATGCCCCGAGTTCGTCCATGTATTGGATTTACAATACTCAAAACAAACTCCATTAGTACACATTTTACCAAATGACAATAAATTGAAATCATAACAAAAATAGTAAACTTCACTAAAAATAATTAAACTACATCAATATAGAAGGAACTAAATAGTAACTTGGTTTGTGCTCCTAAAACCTCATGACACTTAGTATGGTGAGTGATCATGAGATCTATATTCTTATTCTGTTTGCGTTTACCTTTCAACTAGAGTGATTTTTATTAGTATTTATCCATTGATATGCATCTTCTTAAGTTTTATAGGTCTATATTTTCCCCCAAAATTTTCTAGTAGACTACCTCTCAGTTGAAACATAATTCTGACTAGAATTGGTTTGGTCAAAAATTTATTTGACCAAAATGTTGGTTGTTAGTCTTTCATCTTATGTCATTAAGTTGGTGGTTAGATTTGTCTTGCTTTATATTTGTACCATATTTGGGGACTTGAATGATTTATCAAGCATGTTGTAGGTGAGTATTCAATTCTATCTATCAAACATATTATAGGTGAGTTTCAGCTTTAGATATCTTCTTTGTAGTTCATGATTATTTGGTTTGAGCCCAATCTTGGTGACTCTGAGATTAAGGGAGAGATCAATCCTTTAGTATATCTTGCTAACTATTTTTTTAAGTTTCTCAAAGCATATGTAAATCAATTGTGTACTGAACATTCCTCAGCATTGTCTTAGGGAATTTTTCTTGAGAATAATGGCATCTCTATATGATGAAGGACTTAACATTCCATTCATTGGTAATGATATATCTTCACAACGTGTTCCCTAACCAAATTGCAGCTGTTTGTGTATCATGCCATGTCATTTTGTTTGGTAGTACATATGTGGTTACTCTTCATATGAATATCTTGTTGGGGGAAGTGTATTCTTGAAGGGAATATTAGTGATTGTTCTTGACTTGTGGACTCTAACATAGGGGGACAAATTCATAATAAATTTTGTTTGTCTATAAAATCAAAGCTATGATGATATCAATTGTAATTTTTTGAATTTATATTTTAGAAATATTTGTCAACATGAAAAGCATAACATTTGTCCTTTTGCATACACCACACTCTAATTCAAATATGCCAATACTTTCCATATGTGTTATTTATGTGCATCAAATGTTTAAGGTGGTCAAGGAACTTATACAAGATGTCATGAAGTTGTTTGTGCAATAATTTATGTGTCTAGAAGTTTATAAATCAAGGTGCATCTGTAATTATACTTCTACATATGAAAATGTACAACCTGAGAAGAATCATGTAATAACAAGTGATGAACGACCTAAAATCATCCTAAATCCATATTTATACTTGCATACACCCGTTCAGATCGGCAGGTTTTATTGAAAAAATAGTTGAGTACTAGAATTTAGGAAATTTTGGGTTAGAATGATTTTTGGTGGGACATTTATTTGACCACATTGATTCTCAGTCATATTTTAATTCAACTAGGATGATTTTTAGTTAAATTTTTATTCAATTGACTGCCTTTCTACAAATTTCCAATTAGTGTACACTTAGCCCTCTAAAACGCAATAGCTATTCAATAATGGATGCTAGAGAACTTAGCCCATCCTAAACACTCCCATAAGTCATATGGTTTCCAAGTGTTTCTTAATACTAGAGTGCTATATGGGAACCCAAAGTATGTTTGATCTTTGCGTCTACATGCTATCTATGTTTAGAATTCTAATATCTACTTGTAGTTGCTTCTAAATGAGACTAAGCCTAGGTCTACCTATATTGTCCTCTCTATAAAAAATAGCCTTTCCTAAACCTTATTAATCATCACTAGTTTATATATTTAAATCATAACTTTCATGAGAATATTGTAAATTCCATTTTCCTATCTTTTTTACAATTTGGTTCAATATTGGACCTTTTGGTGCTACTTCTTGAGAGAAGGCTGCAACGATGAAGTAGGATGGTTCGATCTTCTTAAGGGTGGTCTTCTTGCTTCCCAAAAAGAATGTGATAGTTATTATTGAAATAAGTTTGACAAAATGTACCAATAAATGTCATTTCTATCTGTATTGAAAGATAATAAAATTATAGGCTGAGAACTTCTAATTGGTAACATATAGGTAATGGATCTACTAATTTTAAACCAGAACCATTGTCAACCTTTGTGTTTATTGCTGTTCCTTCCATGTCAACTAATTACTTCAATTTCCATCTCAATATTCTGTCAAGCAGGTTGCAAACATGTTGTGGGTGCAAATGTTGTATTTTGTTTTATATACACACCCAATTTATATTAGAAAAACTAAAATGTTAGTATATTGTGTAACCAAACACGTCATAGTAGGAATACAATCATAAAAAAATAAATTAGAAATGCCATATAATATGCACTAACACAATAATAAAATGAGTATGTATGTGGATATAACACAAGTTTGAAGGGCCTCTATTGATTCACATTGGAGAATTCAATCATCTATAAGAACCTCTACCACATATGACACATGAGTATGAAATCATAGCCATGTATTTATGGTGAATCCTAACTGTGTTATAGTCAAGGAATATAGTTCTTTTCTTCGTGGGAATTAACAATGTACCAACTGGATGAAATTCTAAGATTTATAATAAGAAGTCATATGATTAATAAAGAAAATGTTTTCACCTATTCTTGTTGCACTACATCACTAAGATATTTTGAAAGTGCTACCAGAATTTTTTAGATGAGAAATAATTAATTGATTTCAAATAATTTATTGCCAAAAAGGTGAACTCAGAAATGATTGAGACTTTCAGATTCAACTTTAGCCAAAAAGGAATGTATGCCGCTAAAAGAAACTCTTTGTTATGATTTTATAAATACATAGTTATATGTTTCTAAAACATCTCTTAGAGATTATTTCCTTTTAACCTTCCCTAAAGGGAATGAACTTCATTATTTCCCGTTGTTATTTCTTCAGGACAAGAAACCCATAAGTTTAGGGTGGTGGATAACAATTATAATTTGGGCATTCCTTGTATATATTCTTTTGAATAAAAGGACTACAAATATGTTTTCTACATCTTACTCACCTAAGTGAAACCTACTTATCTCTTAGAATTTATTACTTGTAGAATAATATTGAATATTGGTTCGACTTGAAAAAGTTGTGATCGTCAAAGAAATAGTAAATGTATAGTATGAGAAAGTATCTAATCAGGAAGAATGATATTAGGATAAGAAATGAAGCCACACAAAAATATAAATTGATTGAAAATCTATCAAAATATAGTTGATTTCCTAAGGCAAGTGAGTATTAAACGTAGATGTCTCAACTTGTCAATCACCCACGAGTATATGAGATCAATTGTAGTTGAGGTCGAATCACACAGAGCTAGACTATCTAGGTGCAAAACTACTAATTTTCAACAATCTAAGTTGACTACTTTTAAAATGTTGGTTTGGATTAAATAGATTACAAAAATTTAACAAGAAAACTAAGAACAATAATCACTTAGAGAATATTAAAGATTAGATAACAAGAATCTTGGACATGGGATTTCACTTCCACATCATAACTCAATAAAGAATTCACAAATTTCACTTATATTAGTCAATCTTCAAAGGACAGGTTGATTTCATCTAATACACAATAATAAAAGATAGTATTGGCCTTGTACAATATTCCCATGCATATACACAGTTTCGAATGACATATTAGAACCCTCAGCATGATCCTATCCATTCCCATGATCAAGGACATGTTGTCAAAATAGTTATCCTTGACCTCTTAATATATCTTCCCAAAAATAATAAGAAGCATAAACTTGTAAATATGGTGGTCAACCATGCATACAAGAAGATAAACATCATAACTCATTTGAAATAGAAGATTAAGCAATATTTATACATGAAACTTGGATCATATGAGTTATGACACGAGAGCTACTCTCCCATGTCCAAGAAAAGGAGTTTACTCACTTGTAGTGAGAAAATACAAGTATAAATGACATGCCATTAAAAGAAACATGAGTAGATAGAGGAACTACAAATAAATCTATGGGAGTGAAGAACATATGAAGATATCCGGCCAAGAGGTGGAGATCCATCTCTGAAAATACTTCTTGCTTCTGCAACATCTTCTCTACAACTTTGCAAAGGAAAAGAGAAGAGAAATTGAGCCAAGAATGGGTTCTCTCCCGAGAAACCCTAGCTTTCTCTCCAAAATTGTCCCTTCAAAACTCTGAACTCGTCTCTGGCTTCTAACTGCTCCAAATGGTATGTGGTACGCTTCCCAAGGGAAGTGACTTGTTATATCTAATGAAAATAAAAAATTGTTCTTTTCTTAAAATGCAAAAAATAAGCATGAGATGTCGTGTTTATATGTCACACGCTATGTCAGATCCAATTTTCTGAATGAGTCGGGCCACATTGCATGTAACACATCATGTGAGTTGACCACATGGTGTAATGATGATTCCCTACCAAATTCTAGGCTACCCTGGGCCACGTGGTGTATTTGAGACACACACCATGTTTGCACTTGATTCAAGAGTCGACTGACTGAGAGTCACACTCTTGTTGCTGATTTTCTGTTGAGTTTTGAATTCCAAGACTTGGGGAAACTCTGAGAATACCAAAAGGTCAGATTTTGGGCTTTTTTCTTTCATTATGAGTGGAATGTAGTGTACCTACAATTCAAATCATGACATGATTAAGATCAATAAGAAACAGACATCTTAGCATTAATCAGAGTAGAAATATAGTTAAATTGAGTGAAATGTGCAACTGAAATGTCTTGAAAATATGATATGATTTGTGCACATCAAATCCCCCTAAGATTGAACCATTGCTTGTCCTCAAGGAAAAAGAACTGGATGAATGACTAGAATATTTAGATGGGAGAAAATTAGATCCATATGAGTGTGAATTGATTGATCTCAAAATGGGAATTTTCATCATCTAGATATGTAACTAAATATGAAGTCCATTCTAACTCTCGAGATAAGTTTATAAGTTGAAATAGGTATTGAGTTTTCTTTGAAAGAATCAACTAGAGGGAATTAGTAGAAACAAGATGACAAAGCCAAAAATTTAACGATTTGTCACAAAGCTCAATGAAATGAAATTTCTTATCTTCCTGTAATGGCATTGTTCTTCAAGAAATTTTTTTAAATGTGATCTCAATGTATGGTACTCGACTGCTAATATAGGCTTACACGCATGTGGAATACTGTATTTGTATTTATTTCCCTCCTTCAAACATTGTCCCCAACCTTCATTGGGTTGATGGAAACATGAGCGACGTAGCCATCTTTTGTGGGGTTTAGATTTATTTGATTGAAGATCAAAATTCCCCCTTTTATGTGATTCAGGCTCCGCTATGGAACCACACAGTCCTATGCTAGTTCACCCGTCATTATTTTGGTGATGAAGGAAGATTTTCATTTTGTTAAAATTTTCAAGTAGAGCAATGAAAAATACATTGTAAGTTTGGCAAGGTCATCTTTATTGTTACTGAAAGCTCTAAAATTGAGAAATTTAAAGCATTTGAATGATAAATGGTTTAAGAACATGAGTGAGAGATTTGGAAGTCATGTTTATACAAATACCTAAATATAGAGATGAATAGCCATTTTTTGTGCAAATTGATGGTTTAAGCATTAGGGAAATTTTCACTCAATAATCATGCAATGATCTAAAAAGAAATGCAAAACATACAAGCAATAGCTAATGACATAAGCAACTACCAGTTCGTTGTACACCCCCCAAAGCTTGAAATTTATGGTGTCCTCACTGATCATAACCAACTAAAGAGTTGTACTACCAAATAACTCAGGTGCATCAGAAAGAGGGGTTGAAATGCTCTTGGGAAGGATGGGGATTCTACAGGAATAAGTTGGGGTAGATGATGTCCGTGGAGGAGGGTACTACAAGAAGAGATGGCTACGGAGGATAGCCACAGTGACCCTGAGAGATGTGTTAGAAATCCATCCTAGTCACTATGGTGTGGATGTCTGTAACATTCTGGGACAAGCCATCTACTATTGAGAGAGCTAAGAGATGTTGGCATCCTAATCATCAAATATGTGTTGAATATACCCAAAGAGCTACCTCAATTCTGTGTACCTCCAAGTGACATATGTCTCTGTACCCATGGGCGAAGGTGGTGGAATGTCATCCCTGGCCGAGAAAGACCCATCCTATGCACCTGGAGAAGGTCCCTCATTCTGAAAATACTTCCAGTTGGCCTTATCTTTGAGAGTTGTGAGGGTAGGATTAGGCAACTGGATGATAGAGGATTTGTTGTGAACCTTGTGGAAGGGTTTTCCATTATTATCTTTTCTCAACAAGCCAGATAAGATGAGACAATCACAATCCACATATTCCTCTTCATCTAAGGGATTAATGGTAGATAGATCAGCCTTCAAGACAATAACAAGTTTAGTGATAATGCCCCCTTTCATGATATCTCCTTTTGTTTCCTTTTGGATCTTAATAACTTGTGAAATAAAGTGGTACCTAATGTTCATACCATAATTATGCAGTGTGGCCCATAAGAAGAACAAATCAAGTTTACCAACTACACATTGTATTTTCTTTCTTGTGAAAGCACCTGTGCTTAGAAGGCAGTGAATGTAGAGAAAAATCAAGTTGTGAACATGATACACTCTGGCATTAGTAGGATTATAGGAGGTCTCCTTAGTGATTTGACCCTAGAAAGTAACAGACTCAAATTGTTCAGGCATGATGATACTGCCATCATAGTCAAAATTCATCAAGGAGCAAAATCATTTAAAGGTCAATTTAAATGGTTTGTTCATCAGCCTAAATGAAATCAGGCCAAATGGTTTATGCTTATCAGAAGGGTCTTCCTCAACTTTGAAAGTCATTAGAAATTCATTAGTAAGGTGAGGGTATGTGGTAGTACAATCAAAACAACATAGACCCAAACCAAGATAAACTATGTACTCCTTAGCCACATTCAGAATGCCTATCTGGTCTATGTCATTATCATATGCAAACCTAGTCAGGACCACTTGACCAGAGGTAATACAGAGGTGGATGATGTCCTGCTCTGTATTCAGTGTGAAGTGCACCAAGGAGATATAGAGTGCACCAGAGGAAAATGCCTCAGGGCCGGGACAAGATCTCTTTGCAAAAATCTTCATTCTAGGCATTTTGCAGCTGGTTGATGGATCAAAATGGTGTTAGTGGATATCACACGACATGTGATTGTCATTATCCTTGAACACTGCTCTGAGAGAAACACAATGTGGCAAAAATAGATATGTCATGTTGGCTGTAGATGCAAAAACTCTTCCACTAAGATCAACACATCATAAAGGGGCTAGCTATGATGTGTCATGCTTACATATTTGTAGATCTACTCATCTTTCTTCAGTGAGGTGATGGGGGTTGAGGGACGACAATCTTCAGGCGCAACCATCTCTCTTGTGGTGGAGTTGATGGTGAAGGAGTGAGGTGAGGATGGTGGCGGTGGTCTTCTTCTTTCATAAGGCGATGAGGTGGCTGTAGAGGGCGGCGTCGACGAGCCGATGGAGTGCCAATTGATGACAACATCACCATGATGTGGTGGAGAGTTATGGCAGAGGGAGTCCACATTATGGTAGTATAGATCCACGGCGTGAAGGATCAAAGTCACAAGATGGGCAGAGAGGTGACTGGATGGCGTGAATGCAAAAGAAATGAACTGATTTTAGGGTTCAAACACTTATATCGTGTCGCAACACGATGTAAGGAACGAGCCACATGCCATAAGGAGTGGATGAACTTCCTCAATTATGCATACAATCACACACCGTAATGACATGCTACACACCATAATGAGTCGATACTGTAAAAAATTTAATTTTTTCCGTTATGAGTTTCACACGGCGTGGCTGGAGCCAACATGGTGTAAGACCAATTCACTATGAAATTTGATGACTTTTTCTCACAGAAATTGCCAACATGTTGTAAGAGTGTGTCCTTGTAGAAACTCTAATCTTCATCAAAATAATTCAACATGGCATGTCGTGTGGTCTACACGGCATGTTGGTGATGTTCTGTGTCTTTGGATTTCTTCAATTGTTGCCACGCTATGTTGGCTTAGCACACACTGAAAGGAGAAATTAGTGTGAAGTTTTGAAATTCCAAAAAAATCTACACACAGTGTTGACATGTCTACACACCATGCTGAAGCACACATTTTTCCTATCTTGATGCTCCTTATTCTTTCTAACAAAAACACCCATCACATGAAAAATATAAGTGATTAACTAATGTTCCTAGAGAAATTCACCAATGTTGCACTGAGAACTTATTTTGAAAAAAATGACTAACTAATAACTCAAATAAAATAGCATGAAGGAAACTATCTAAATGTGGGGATGTCTCCCACAAATGCCTTCCATTTAGTGTCTGGAAGTAGACTTCATTCCTCTTCAATAAGGTTCTGTGAGGGAGCATGAGGGTCCTAGTTCTATCTTCCCTCCTTCAATGTAGAGCTTGTAGTGTTGTCTGTTAACCTTAAATGTAAATTTCTTCCTTTGCATCTCTATTGTCCCATATGGAAAAACTTTCAAGACCAGAAAGGGTCCATACCACTTGGATCTAACATTTCATAGGAAAAAAATTAGTCTTGAATTGAACAACATCAGCTGATCTCTTTCAACAAAGTCTCTCCTCATATTCTTGTCATGCCATACCCTTGTCCACTCCTCATAGATCTTGACATTTTCATTTGCATCAATCCTGAGCTCCTCAATCTCCTGGAGTTGTAACAACCATTTCTCACCTTCTTTCTTCATATCAAAATTAAGAAATTTGATGGACCATAAAGCTTTACGCTCTAGCTCTAGAGGAAGATGGAAAGATTTTCCATAGATGAGCCTGTGTGGTGTGGTCCTCATGGAAGTTTTGTATTCTGTTCGGAATGCCAAAAGAGAATCATCTATCTTGAGTGCCCAATTCTTCCTTGACATGAAAGTGTCTTCGCAAGAATGTTCTTCAACTGTCTATTTGACACTTCAACCTGTCCACCTATTTGGGGTGATATGGAGTAGAGATTTTTTGTGTCACCCCATACTTGGTGAGAAGACTGTTCAACTATTTCTCACTGAAATGTGTCCCTCCATCTAAAATTAAGTCTCTTGTAACTCCAAAGTGAGGAAAAATAATCTTCAGAAACAACTTGAGCACAGACTTGGCATCAAGGGCTTGGGTAGGGATGACCTCTATCCACTTTGTTGCATAATTGTAGGCGACCAATATGTAGTTGTAACCAAAGGAGGATGGGAAGGGGACCATGTAGTCGCCACCCCATACATCAAAAATCTCAATCTAAAAAATGGAGTTGAGAGGCATTTTGTCTTGCTTTGATATCCCACTGGTCCTTTTCCATTTGTCACATGCTTTGACTTAAGCATGGACATATCGAAATAAGGTTGCTCAATATAATCCAATTTGAAGGATCTTGGTAGCTATCTTTTCTCCCCCAAAATGACCACCGTTGGAAGAAGAATGGCATCCAAATATGATACTTGTATCTCCTCCTCAGCTACACACCTACAGATTAGTCCATCGATTCCTTATTTAAACAACATTAGTTCATCCCAATAGTAAAATCTGACATCATGCAAGAATTTCTTCTTTTGCTGATAAGTGAGATCAGGTGGAAGATGTCCTGTGGAAAGAAAATTGGTGATGTTTGCAAACCATGGTGCTTATGGTGTATTAACATCATACAATCTCTTTAAGGGGAGGTAATCATCAATATGCAATGCATCCTTTGCACCTGTAGTCACTCTAGAAAGGTGATCAATGACATTGTTTTTAGTTCCTTTCTTGTTTTGATCTCAACATCAAATTCTTGAAGAAGAAAAACCAAAAAATCAAGTGTGGTTTACTGTGCTTCTCATTCAACAAACACTTGACACCGAGATGACTGGTATAGACCACAACCTTGGAACCCACTAGATATTGACAAATTTGTTGAAGGCATATACTATGGCTAGCATCTCCTTCTCAGTTATGTTATAGCTTATTTGGGCTTCATCAAATATCTTACTGTCATAGTGGATAGCATGCAACTTGTTGTCCTTTCATTGACCAAGTACAACACCAATGGCGTAGTCGCTTGCATCACACATTAGCTCAAAAAGTGTGTCCTAATCTGGTGGTTGAATGATCAGAGATGAGATGAGAGCATCCTTCAGCTTTTTGAAGGTGGATTGACATTCATAGTTGAACACAAACTCAACATCTTTTGCAAGTCACGAGCATAAGGGCTTATCTTCTTGAAAAAATCTTTAATGAATGTCCTGTAAAACATGCATGTCCAAGAAAGCTTCGAACATCTTTGACATTTGATGGGGTACACATTTTCTCTATTGTTTCCACTTTTTCCATGTCAACTTCAATACCCTTGTTAGAAATCACATGGCCTAGTACTACTCTAGATTGTACCATAAAATGGCACTTCTCCTAGTTTAGTACTAGGTTAACCTTCTTACAATGCTCAAGGACTTAGATAAATTAGATAAGAAATCATCGAAAGAGTTCCCTTAGACGCTGAAATCATCCATAAAAACTCCCATTGTTCGTTCAATAAAATTAGAAAAGATAACCATCATACAACACTAAAAAGTTGTTGGTGTGTTACAAAGACCAAATGACATGCATCTATAGGCGTATGTGCCACATGTGCATGTGAAAGTTATCTTTTCCTGATTTGGTAGATAATATGGTATTTGAAAGAATCCAAAATAACAATCAAGTTAACAAAAATAGAATGATTACCTAATCTCTCAAGCATTAAATCAATGAATGACAATGGAATGTGGTCTTTACGGGTTTCTTTATTCAACATCCTATAGTCTATACACATGCTTCATCCTATGGCTACTCAGGTTTGAAGCAATTCATCGTTATCCCCTTTGATATAGTTGCACCCCCCCCTTTTTTTGGGTACTACATGAATAGCACTCACCCAGGGGCTGTCACTTATACGGTTAATGATCCATGCATCTTTCAACTAAAAAATTTCCTTTTTAATGACCTCAAGCATATTTTGATTCAAACATATAGAGGTTCCACACAAGGCTTGGAATCTTCCTCTAGATTAATTCTATGCATGCAAATGGAGGGGTTGATGTCTTTCAAATCATCGATCGAATAACCGATTACTTATTTGTGCAAACGAAACTCATTTACCAATTTGATTTCTTGTTCATTGATTAAATCAATGTTTATTATGACACGAGATGTAGAATTAGGGTCAAGGAAAGCATACCTTACCCATGGTGGAAGAGGCTTGAGTACTACCTTGTTCTCCTTGGTGGGCTTGCAAGATTCATCCTTTAATGATGAAACGTCTTCATGAGATAAACATGGACTAGAACTAGAAACAACATCTAAATTTTATGTAGCCATGACAGTGTTCAATTCACTTTCCTCACAATAGTCAATAATATAATCGGATAAGTCTTCATCTTCCTCCAGAAACTTGTCCATACAATCAACCAGTAAGATATTGACCATCTTATTTGGAGCTTTCATTGCATCTAGAATAGAGAAACCATAATTTCCCCTCCTACTCTAAGAGTGATCTTGCCGTCTCATACATAAACTATGAAATTAGATGTGCAAAGGAATGGTCTTCCAGAAAGGATAGGATTGGATGGAACTTCATTCATATCTAACATAAAAAAATCACAAGGGATAAAGTATTTGTCCACTAGAACAAGTGCATCTTCAACAATTCCTCTTGGATACTTGATGGTGTGATCTACTAGTTGAATGGCCATCTAGATTGAGTTAAAGTCTCCAATGCCAAGATGCTCCCACAATGTGAATAGAATAAGTCTTATGCTGTCCCCAAGGTCAACTAAACCTTTATCAAATGTGGTATCACTTATCTTTCACGGTGGTGCGATGACACCTTGGTCGTAGAGTTTATCCGATAGTCTATTTTGAATGATGGAACTCGTCATTTCAGATAGCATAATAGTTTCCACTTGGCCAATCCTCCTTCTCTTCATTAGGAGGTCTTTCAGGAACTTTACATAGGTAGGCATTTAAGCAATGACCTCTTCTAAAGGAAGGTTCACATACAATTTTTCAAGAATGTCCATAAACTTGTGAAATTTTCCGTCCTCTTTCTTGCGTGTAAACCTTTGAGGGTAAGGGGAAGTAGGATTGTAGGATGGTTGTTCTTGAGCCATATCTTTCTTCTTATGCTTTTCCCCAACATCATCTTCAACTTTCTTCTCATTTATCAGCAATGATCTTTGAATAATGTTTTCACTCCTCAAAGAAATGGACTTCCATTCATGTGGATTCATCTCCAATTAGCTTGGAAGTGAAATGGAGGAGGCTCTTTGATTTGGTAGAGCTTATTGAGCAATTTAATTTCCTAGCATCTTCCTATGAGTAGCAATGCCGTATACTTTGGAGGAAAGTTGAGTGATAACATATTTCAAAAATAACCAGATGTGCACATAATCGGTCATTTTGCTGAATTTGCATTGACACAAAAGTTTCAAGCATGATTTCCAAAGTTGGCTTAGGTTGAGGCTGATTGTAGTTTCTATTTTTGTTGAATCCCAACGGTTTGTTATTGTTCATGGGCTAGTAGTTTCCCACTTGTTGTTGTTGATTCTGGCCTTAGTTTTGTTGATGTTGATTCGATGATTATTAATTCTGAGGATTTTTGTTATTGTAGGAAAAATTTGGGTGATCTCTCCATCCTAGATTATATATGTTGGAGTAAGGGTTGTAGAGTTTCTTATTGG
Source organism: Alisma plantago-aquatica (assembly GCA_963693085.1). Classification (NCBI taxonomy): domain Eukaryota; kingdom Viridiplantae; phylum Streptophyta; class Magnoliopsida; order Alismatales; family Alismataceae; genus Alisma; species Alisma plantago-aquatica. The sequence continues at coordinate 1,573,326,881 of OY856409.1, forward strand.
GATACTCCCTATTGCATTAGCTTGCTTTGACACCTCACCTATATTCATTTGTGGGGCAAAATAGGAAGAAGAGTCGTGCTCGGGGGCTCCACATGCATCACACACCTTCTCACCTGCTTGGATGAAGTGTGTACACAACTTTTCAAACTTTTGTGACAAATCATCAAGTTTGGCTTCTATAAGATCAATTGCGTCAACAATGTGCTTCCTACTTGACTTCTCAATAGTGCCACTTGATGATAAAAGTTGATTGATTCTTTCTGAGCTCTAATGGCAATGATTTAGAGCCATATCTTCTATGATGCCATGTTCCTCTCTGTAGAATTTGTTCACAAGTGCTCTATTTGTAATAAGATCCACAATCATACATGTGTTGTAGAATAACCTATTGTAGAAGGTTTGTAGTAGCAACCAGTTGGTCAAACCGTGGTGAGGACAAAGGTGTTGTAGATGCTTAAATCTCTCCCACGTATCATAAAGTGTTTCACGTTCCTATTGTTTGAAATTTGTGAGTTGGCTCCTCAAGTGAGAGGTCTTTCTTGGAGGAAAATACTTAGTAAGAAAAGCATAAATTAGTTCACCCAACTTTTAATGGGTCTCTTAGGAAAAGAGGAGAGCCACACCTTGGCTTGGTCTCACAGAGTAAACAGGAACAAGAGTAGGCATACTCCTTCACCTAGAATGCCATTAATCTTGAAGGTGTTCATGTATTGCAAAAACTCATTTATGTGAAGATTCAGATCTTCCATAGGATTTCCTCCAAATATATGTTTCTGGATCATCTACATAATGATGGGGCTAATATAGAAGTTGTTAGCCTCAATAGCTAGATGATCAATGGCTCCACAAATGTTGATGACATCCACTACAACAAATTCCTTTAGTGGGTGATTGTGCTCCATGTCTGGTTCTTGATGGTGATCGGATGAAGGTCGTGTTGAAGGTATTGAATGGAGAGATGATGGTTGTGATTTCTCCCAACTTGAAGAGTCATCACCTTTCTTTGCTCTTGTTCAGCTACAAAAAGTTCATTAAATTTCTGGGTCTAAGAAAATGGATGTCTCAAGACCTCTATTAGAACGACACATGCAACCTACAAAAGCAATAGTTAAGTGGGAATGGTAAAACTAAAAGGTATCATAATATGAATAATAGAAAATGATGACTTAGTCTCGAATACTAATTAACACTTTTACTCTAACTAAAAATTACCATAGCTCCCCAACAACAGTGCTGAAAACTTATTGATTGCCTAAGGCTAGCAAGTTTTAAGTTTAAATGTCTCAACTCATCAATCACCCACAAGTATACATGATCAATTGTAGTCAAGGTCAAACCACATGGAGCTATACTAGCTAGGCACAATCTAATTTTGAACAATATAAGTCAGTTGCTTTTAAAAGGTTGGTTTGGATTAAATTGATTCTGAAAATTTATCAAGAAATTTGGAGAATGATTAAAGATCATATCACGTGAATATTGGATATGGAATTTCACTTCCACATCATAACTCAGTAAATAATTCATTAATTTCACTTATATTAGTCAATCTTCAAAGGGCATGTTCATTTCATCTAATACATCTCCCAATGATAAAAGACAGTCCTAACTCCGTAAACATTCCCATGCATATACAAGGTTTCAAACTACAACCTAGAACCCTCAACATGATCCTAGGCATTCCCATGATCAAGGACATGTTGTCAAAATGGTTATTCCTTACCTCTTAATATATCTTCCCATAAATAATAAGAGGCATAAAACTTGTAAATATGGTGGCCAACCATGCATCCAAGAAGATAAACACCATAACTCATTTTGAAATTGAAGATTAACCAACATTTAAACATGATATTCAGGTCATATGAGTTATGACACGGGAACTAATCTCTCATGGCCAATAAAAGGAGTTTATTCACTCATAGTGAGAAAATACATGCATAAATGATATGTGGTATAAAGAAAAATGAGTAGAGAGAGAGGAATAACAAGTAAATCTATAGGAGGGAAGAACAGATGAAGATCTTTGGCTAAGAGGTAGAGATCCACCTCTAAAAATGTTTCTTGCTTAAGCAACCTCTTTACTATAGCTTTACAAAGGAAAAGAGAAGAGAAATGGAGCCAAGAATGGGTTCTCTTATGAGAAACCCTATCTTTCTCTCCAAAATCGCCCCTCCATAGCTTATGAGTCATCTCTGGCTTCTAACTACTTCATATGGTACGTGGTATGCTTCCCAAATGAAGTGGCTCGTTATATTTAATGAAAATGAGCAATTCTTCTTTTTGAAAAATGTAAAAAATAAGCATGACATGCCATGGTTATGTGACACGATGTGTCAGATCCAATTTTTAAATGAGTCGGGCCACGATCGCATGTAACATGTAATGTGATTTGACCACACAGACTAAGGATGATTCCCTATAGAATTTAGGGCTTCCTAGGATCATGTTGTGTGGTTGAGACACACATCGTGCTTGCACTTGATTCAAGAGTCAATTTATTGAGAGTCACACACCGTATGAAGTGGTCCACATGTCATGTTGCTGGTTTTCTTTTGAGTTTTGAACTCCAAGACTTAGGGTAACTCTGGGAATGCCTAAAGGTCAAATTTTGAGCATTTTTCTTTCATTATGAGTGGAATGTAGTGTGACTACAATTCAAACCATGACATGAGTAAGATCAATAAGAAACAAACATCTTAGCATGAATCAGAGTAGAAATATGGTTAAATTAAGTGAAATGTGAAACTAAAATGTCATGAAAATATGATATGATTTGTGCACATCAAGTATCTTGACCATACACCTTAAGAAAATTAAATATGAGTACTTATATCCTTGTACCAAAATGTTTGGTCATTCAATCAATACAATCCTTGATAAAGTCGAAATCCCTATTGAGCACTCCATCAAGCATAAAGCACATACAAACACATTTATAAGTTCCAAGGAAGACTACATTGAGTGACTATATTAGCAATTAATCACTAGAATACCAACTTATATTGGATAATACACAAAATCATGCACCAATTGAGTATATAATATGAAATGATATTCCTTCCTCTTATCTGAGTTCAAGAACTAGGTACAATCCTTGTATTTCTTCAACAACCAAGTAGAATTGACAAAACTTTTTAACTACTTAACCATACATAAATAATATAGTATCAAGTACTTTTAGCTCTATATTTGGAAGAACTGTACCACATCCAACAACACATTGACATGATATACCATCCCTTCCCTTTCTCATGCTATAAACCAATACTTCTTCCTCATAAATTTCCTAATTGAATTATTCTTTGGAGTTAACACCTAACCAACCCTCACTTATGAATTGAGACCTCATGCCACCTTGAAGTTTGTCTGAGTATTTGACTTATCTCACTTTTCTGACACTCGCATGGTTCAAAGCCCTTATCACTCGCTTATACCACTCATGCAATTCTAGTGTCCCATTGCAATTCTGATTCACTACCTTCATCATTCCATATACTACTTATCACATAATTCAATTATATATTTGATATAGAAATTTGGAACCTTGAATATAAGGGTTCCATACTTGAGGAGCTGTTTTTGGAGAGATTCCACACAACCAAAATTCTACTATTCTCTCTTCCTCATTTCTTCCATTTCTCCTTGTTATCATCATGAATCCTTGATCATTTTAATAGAGTCATATAACTCATAATGTCTAATATTAGTTTGAGTTAGGAGAGTAACTCTTCAAATTCTCATGTTACATAATGATATAATTGATATTATGCAAGCTAAGGTTGTCTTAACTAGTAAATAAGGTGTTCTATTACATAAGACGTCCTAAGTTTGAACCCCATCTATGTTAATTATAGGAAGAAATCCCTCATAGTAGGAACACCTTCCAGGGACTAGCCCTAGATTGAAATTTCATGCCATCAAGCTCGGAGCAGTGGGGAATTTCTATAACGACCCTAGATTTCACCCCCCCTAGAGGATGAACTCATGGACAATTATCTTGGCATATCAGATGAGCCTTTGAGTGTGGAAGCAAAGATAATTTTCATATACATGAACAATATTGATGCAAACACTACAATCAATAATCTTATTGATGGGGAACCGATCAAGGAAGAAGAAGACCAAGAAGGAAATGAGAAATTCATATTTCAATTCATCCTCAACTGTCTGAGATAAGCCCCCAAGGTTGGTATTTATACCAAAAGACATAAAACCCTAGACCTGATGCAATTACATATATTGCCAACAAAATATAAAATTATAAAACAAATAAATTAACAAGTAAGTGCATGTAACTACATAATTGCACTTAAGTATCTAATGACAAAACAAAAGAAAAAAATATTAATGATACATTTGTCATGTATCACTTATGCATAATAGTACATTTATTAAAAGAAGATTAACATCATCTTCTAATTACAATTTAGCATTTACAACTAAGGTGTACATGATCTAAATAAATGATTCCCAATAGGTACATACTAAGAAAATATTATCATGTCCATGCTACGCTCCAAACCTAATTCATAAATAGGTTTGGGTCAACACAAGTGTACTGAGTACTTGGGCACAAAAACCAACGTAGTAAAATGATATTGCTTGATAGTAAAAGGTCTATATAGTTTTCAAAATCACAATTCAAACACATGTCTTTTATTTTTTGTACTTCATCTTTTTGTTTACATATTTAGTTTCATTATATTACTAGGATAGAACTGTACCCAACCTCATATCATATTTGGTCCATGACAACTTGGAGCAACCAAGTTAGGCTATTCCTCAAACGTTTTGCTTCTTGAGAGTGTTATGTATTCTATATCGCCATGACATTGTACCAAGTACATACAATTAACTTACATCACTATGTTCTTTATTTAAAAACATCAACAGTGAAATATTTTATAATATAGGAATCAATATATGAAACCCATATACATGCAATTGAAAGCAGTAAATATATGGCAAGCAGGTATTTTACATAGTCAAATATTTAATCCAATCAAAAGGAACATCATGCATATAACCTAACTGGACTATGCACATATATAAGATGATATTTAACCACTTACCCAATTTAGATCCCTATTATGGCCTCCTACAGTCAACTAGACTTAGTCAAATCCTAGAAAAGTCTAAGCATAACATAGATATGAACATAATTAACTTTATTAAGGTATGTTTAGGTTTATAATATGATTAGATCAAACCTAATCCATCCAATGTTCATGTTCACACATTATTGATCAAATATCGTGTAATAGGGTCAAGGCTCCTAAAATACCATTTGATATTGATTAGGTCAACAATATGTCTGAGTTAGGCTTTTAACTTAATACAAAGACCTAAGATTTAGATATGTCATATCTACGGTTTACTAACCATACAATTAAGTAGCTAGTCATATATTTTAATATCTTATTATCCAAACATATTGAATTAACTTATAGAATTGAGAAACATTAACATACTAATTTTAGTTACAACTTTAGATACCATATATATATATATATATCAATATAGTGATACATCATATATATGACAAAACCTCTTCTTATAAATAATATATTTATATAAGATGTGAAGAATACATCATATATCTATTTAAGTGATACATTACTAATATCTAGATACCACAAGGGTATACCACAATTTAGGTATCAAGCATGATAAATGAAAATTTCCCTTTTTCATTATTGAATATCAATTAATGTACATACCAACCTAGACAAACCAAAACATCTATTACTTCTCCAAGCAACATCAAACTCCATCGAAACTTAATTCCAAAGTATGTCAATGTAATATCAGACTATGATGTGATTTTCAACAGATTCCAAGGTCATTAAGCTTGTGCAAAGACCAACATACCTATAGGGTACTATCTAAACATGATAAAACCTCGATCACACTACTATACAATTTGATCTTAGTCAGATATCATTTGCTATTTTCAATATCTAAATTATCAAAATCATATATTTCTAACCAATTGAAGTATATTAATTATCACATGTAAAAAAGAGAATTTTATTTTATTTTTTAATTTACATGTTTTAAGATATTTATAGGCATCTTACTTTCCCAAATTAGCCTAGAAACATTCGATGTATGAGTTTTTGAAGGTTACCCTACAATAGGAGATAACAACCATCAATATGCAATATAGCAACACAATAGGCACCACATGACCTGCTCCACTATGTCATTCTACCAATCATTAGATAGATGCGGACAATTATAGCATGAACCAATTTCCCTTCCTCATAGAGACATACTGCTATAAAGCACTGCCTCTTCCATGAAGTTTTTTTGAATGGGACAAAGTTCATTGCCTAGGCCACCGTTGTACAAGCTGAGGCATTGCTGACTTCTATCGAGACCACTCAATCAATGCAGAACAAGAGTCCCAAGAAAACCCCCTTCAAATTACCAATTTCATCATCTCCGAAGAGTTTCGAGTCCATGCCATCGAATTTGCAATGCGGAAACCATATCCCCTGTTTCTTCATGAAACAACATGATTAAGGTGTAGCCAACTTCATAAGAGGCTTAGGAACAAACTATATATGTCGATATATTAACAAAAATCTCATATACAAAGTTCTCAATTCAATTTGAAGACCATCCAAGTCATTTTTGTCTTAAAATGATATAGATAACAACTACCATTGGATCTAAGATCCCACAAATGTTCTGATTTGTGATCTAAGAATAAATGACCAGTTTGCTTATTATTTGGTATCTTCAAAACACAATAATTCTCTCCTTTATTATCCAAATGTCGCACAATTTTGTCCATATATCTAGAAAAACTCCCATGGTAGTTGGACATTATCTCATTAGGATTATCCAAAATAAAATCCTCAATGGAATATGAATCAAACTTGTATTCATCTTAATGATTATATCAAACATTATCCAAAACTCATGATGAAATCACCAGATGCTCTATTATCATACAAAAAATCCTATAAAACATAATTATGATGCCATACATAAATTTTAAGATGTTAACCAATCATCCTTATTTTTATCCGTTACCAACAAAAAATGTCAATTAGCTTAAAACCAAGATATTAAAAATATTATTCCTATTAATCTAGAGATAAAAAAACCCTTAAAATTGAGGCATAGCTCTATAATAATGTTATTGTTCTTGAACCATATATCCTTACAATAGTAAGTATTAAATACCTAATTTATGGAAAATGATCAAATACCTCATTTAGGTAAAAGGATCAAACTATCCTTACGTAGGGATTATAGAGATAGGATCTTCAAAATGATCCCAAACGTTAATGAAACATCAATATCATCATTATAAAGCTTCCATAAATTCTGAAACAATATTTCTCACCATAATATGGTCAATTTTTTTGGCCTCACTATATTCCTGATTGAAATTAATCCCTAGATCTTGTTCATATGTATATATCTATAGCATCCATCACATTTTGGATCATTCCTTATACCAAACATCATATATAGGGGGTACCTAAAGTTCATGATATTACATTCACCCCTCTTTAAAAGGAACTTCATCCCCCAAATTCAACTCTTTTTTATTTTCAAGGTGAGATTATAGAACATCCAACATCATACTAGGTTTATGTTAGGCAATATGCTATAAGGAGTGGGACCCAATAACGACCAATCATTACTTAATTCAAGAAAATTATTTGCATATAACCCCATGAGCTCAAATATGACCAAATAAAAGGGGTGTAATAAATTTTTATCAAACAAATGAATACATAAGAATAGTTTGTTGTAGCGGAAAAAAATCCAACTATTACACAAATTCATTGTTCATCTCAACCTTGGGCCTTAAAGGAAAAGTCTAAATTATGAATTTTATTATTAGGATCACATTGTGCAGAGGAACTTTCCCATCTCGGAACTCATCCTTGCACTTGGTCCTAAGAAAAGTTCTTGCATTCCTGAACCTTGAGATGATCTAACTATGGGTTGGTTGAAAAACAACACCCAGGGAAAAAGGAAATCAAAAGGAAGTAAGTTAGAAAATGCTCAGTATGCACATAGTAAAATAATTGGGCATTAATTAAAGTGAGAGAAGATTTGAAATAAAGAGATGTCAATAATGAGATATCCAAAATAGAAAGGCCTTCCAAAAAGATTTAACATGATCAAAAGATGAGGCAATTATTAACAAGGATGTGATTAAATAAAATGATTATTGCTACACTCATATCAAGATAATTACAAAGATATATAGTTGCATGGTGATAAATAAACATTGACTAGCATATAATGAAAAGTAGGGTAGGAACCCATATGCATTTCATGAAAAAGGGGGAGAGGAATAAAACCTTAGTACCAAACATATATAGTAAACTACAGGGGAATATAACCCAGTGCATAGTAGGGGAATAAAACTCAGTGCCAAATATCATAAGTAACAGTGGAATAGAACCAGTGCTTGACAGGGGAATAAGACCCAATGACTATAAACAATATAAGTGGTAGGGGAAAAAACTCCCAATGACAATATGGAGTAAGTACTTATAGTTATGACTAGTCAATTATCCATGCAAATAGGGCATGTAAGAATGAAGCATAGTTACTTTTCATGTAAAAGAAAATAATATCAAGTTTTCATCAAATAGGGTCAAAGGAACTTAATCATTGGTAAGATAAGCTCCGAAGACCATCAATACGGTACAAAAATTTAACAAATTAGGAGATTACAAATAAGGAAGAGTACTTTCACAAAAGGATAGGATTGACCATGATGTAGTTAATGCCTCATATGGGAAAAAGATATTTAGTCATGATATTATGCCCAATTAAAATAAAGTAGATGTACATACCTTAACTTGAGTTGTTAAATCATAGATTGAATCTTAACCCTCCATGTATGAAGTCAACTAAACCTACATATAGGTTTAGATCCATAAATTAGGGTCTATGTATATATATTGAAAAATCCTAGAAAATCCAAACCCATTGGTAAAACCCTAGGTCGGCTCATGTTAAGTCCTAATAATGAATTCATAGTTTCTTAATGAAATATTGTCTCTAAATCACAACTTTATTATCTATGTGTTGTCTTTGGTTATTTTAAAAAATCATAAGTGAGAACAAAACCCAAAAAAATCAAATCTTCCATAAAAACCTAGATTGACACATATTGTATCTCAGAGAGTAAGTCTAGGGTTATTGATCATGGATGTGACTTCAAGATCTCAACTTTATCTTTTAAATATATATTTAATCATTAATTTGGTATTACAAACATTTAAGATCATAAAAATCACAGAATGGAACTTGTGAATAAGGTGATGAAAATTGTACCAAAAAGATTGAGAGAATTCTAAGAATTCTACATATATTTTTTGTAATTTTTGGATAAGCAGAGAAAAAGTTATGATTTTTCAAAGATCCAACCAATAAAAAAGCACCAAAGATCCATGTCAGTGGATTGGGACCGGTCATCTGGTCAAACTGCCAAATTAGACCAATAAAAGCAGCCAACCGGCCTGGCCCAATGCCAACTCGTCAAAGTGGGAAACAAGAGCGGGACAACAAAAGGACCTTAGTACCCCTAGGGGAGAAAACAAGGAAAGAAGATAGACGAGGGTAAAAATGGGAAACCACAATGGGGAATCATCCCCTAAACATCGTTCTTCATGGCTACAACCTGAGTAGTAGCAGATTGAGCTTGATTTTAGGTGATTCTACATGCAAGGATATTTTACAATTTGAAGATATGAAAATAAAGAAAACACTACCACGAACTCACCTCCTTGCTTGATCGAAGATCATAGAATCCAAAAAATGCATGATGCACCAAAAGGTTAGGGAGTAAAACTGGATCGGGGTGGTTGTAGATGCGATGTACAAGGAAATTAATATTGGGGATGGTTGCAGCGGGGTGAGGCGGTCATGCACGTCCACTCCCTTATATATACATTCTTGTTCTAAGGTTGCTACCCACCAGCCACGAGAACTAGCATCCCAAAATTTTGAGCATTTCGTGAATCTTCTAGTATAGGTCTCGAGTAGGGCATCAATTGGTGTAAATTGATTTGGTGAATGCAACAGTTAAAGAAAATCGAGGAAAGATAGTGTATGCTATGAGAAATCTGAGATTTACAATAAAATTCACATTAGTCTATTTCTCGATTTGATGTGAGGTAGGTGACAAAGACTGGACCGCTAGATCACAATCCAATAGTCCGGAAATTGTGTGAATTGGCCAAGTTGCCTTATAAGCGTGACGTTTACATGAAATTTTGAATAAAGTGATACCAAATTGATTTCTTTTTTCTCTCTTTCAATTTGGGTGAGTAAATGACTTCAAATAACGTGAAAATTTGTGGGTAAGGTAATAAGGAACCAAAGAATTTGATTTTTGAGTTGAATTTGTCTTTTGGAAAACTTTAATGCATTAAACTAATAATTTGAGAAAAAGTGCATTTCCTTTATAAAAACATATTCCTTTATTATTTCCTAACAAAATTTTGTGTGCAACTCTCTCCTAGACAAATCTATCCACATGAAAAGTATAGAAGGCTAATTTTAAACTTAAATCACTTATTTTTACAATTTTTCAGAAGCAAACCCAAAACTAATGCATAATACCAATTTCTAATATGAAGGCTCCAATTCTTTATATTTTTGCATTGAACTCCCATACTCAAAGGTTACTGACATCCTAGTACATAACAATCTAATAAGATGGTTCAAAATTTAAAAATAAAAAGGATTAAAAGGTGGTAATTACCTAAATTTGGGTCTATTACATATGCCCTTAGCATCGGGATATTGACATATCCAAAAAGAGTGTTTGGATTAGAGTCTAACTCGAAACTCTTAGAAAAAGATATTTCATGATTTCTTTTGTATGAAAATGAAAGTTCCACAGTGATGCACATTTTTGTGAAAGAAGTATTTACATTGTTAAAGCTTTAGAATGTCACATTCAAAGATACATCGAAGGTTTCAATGATTTTGTTTCAAGGTTAACATCCTAAATTTTTTGAAACATGCCATGTATGGTTTTCATCATTCTAAAACATATGTGATCTAAATTTTTCTTCTTTCCTTTTTGTATATAAGTGTCTAAAAGCCCAAAACACCATTGTCATAAGGATTTATCCACACCCAAGTAACATGTATAATTTTCAATGTTTTCTCTTTTTGTCCTAAAGCTAACAATATATATTTTTTATTCTAGGGTAGGCATGATACATTTATCCTCAAGTCAAGATCATTATGTCAACTCACGATCATAACTCCACTAAAATATTACTATTATAAGGGTACACTAATTTTTAGCTTGCAAGAGTGACTTATCTTTCTTTATATCTATCATATAATACCCATAGCTAATGTGAGACCTCTATATCACCATATTTACCCTAAGGGAAATGAAAGAACCATCTTATGTGAATCTCATACATATGCAATTCACTTTAGACAAGCTTAGGGTTTCATGTTTGATCTCACAAGAAGCTTAGATTGAGCCTTACAAGCTTAGGTCAGTCAATCTAGGAACCACTCAAATCAAGACACATTTTTGGATAGATTCTCTACCAACAATCATCTACATAACCCTATTGTCATTGGAATACCAATAATTTCCTAATAGAAAACCACTAACCCAAGCATGAGGCTTGACAATCCACCTCCCATGGGTTCTTGGGACTATCCTCACCCAGATATAAATTTAGCATACACATATATGTGCCTCTCTTTTTTCTCTATGTATAGGATTCAATCCCTCGAGGACGTCTATGGTCACCTCAAACATCATAGCCAACAGAAACTTACTCAACTCATCTATTTTGGAGTAGTCTAGTATAGGATTCACATATCTCGAATCTCATATATCTTTGGGAGTTAGGCTATTTAGCCTCAATCCTTGGTTGTACAGTCTGGGATCACTCTCCTCTGTATGTATGTCCCACTAATGGGCTCATAAATTTTTGTCCCTGTAGTAGCTGACCTCCCTTGTAGATAGTTGAAGTGTCATGATTATCCTACATACTTGCATGCATGGGTACCACTAGGTAGATACAAGCAAGGCTACTAAATGTTTTGGTTTTCCAACTCTGAAAAATTTAGTTTGTTAAACATAGATTGTATTACCTAGTTAGAGTCAGCATGACCATTTAATCATAGAACATCAAATTTAATTGAAATCCTCAAGATGGATTTACCAACATCATGATAAATCTTAGATCACCTAAATCATTTAAGTATTTAAATCAATCTTAAACCATCTAGAGTATCTATCTAGCCCACCTTTTCATATACGCCTTTAGATGTCTTGATCTACATCTAGAAACCTCTCATATAGATTGATATCACTCTATTTCCCTAAGATCTCATGGAGAATCTCTTTCCATTTTGTGTACAATGACATTTCCACACACACACACACACATACAAACACACATATATATACATATATGTATATATATATATTCAAATATATGTATATATACATAGTAGTTGAGGTCATCCCTTAGTGGACTGATTCAACCTTCTAGCATATCTTGTATCCTGATGACCAGTCTCCCCTCATGCATGCCTTCCTTCAAGACCTATTCATTTGGATATCTTTCTTCCCTTCTTTCCTAGAGCATCCTTTTCTTATGATTGATGGGACTTCCTTCGGACAAGCAATAGAAAAGACAAGAAAAAGGACGTAGGAAAGACTAAGCTGAGGCATCTGCATAGTCAGAAGAGGGGAAATGAGCAAAATATATACATATATATGTATATATATTTACATATATGTATTCATGTATATATATACATATATGTATATACATACATACATACACACACATACACACACACACTATATATATATATATATATATATATATATATATATATATATATATATATATATATATATATATATATATATATATATATAGGGCCCATCTTTATTGCCCGTGCGGGTAGCTACCCTCCCACCTGTCCGACCATTTTTTTTCAAAATTTTTTTTCGTAATTGTAGAAAACTATTTTGTCTATCTCTCCAAAAAATTTTAGCCAAAAATAATATCATTTGCCCCTCCAAAATAAAAAAACCCGTCCTTATATATATCTGTTGTATATTTTGTACAAAATTACTTTTTTGGCCAGCAGAGTTACTTTTTTGACACCATAGTTACTTTTTTAACAGTAGAGTTACTTTCTTAGCCAGGAGAGTTACTTTTTTGGCTGTCGGGTAGCGAAAATCTAGACTACCCGCACGGGCAATGAATGAACGCCCATATATATATATATATATATATATATATATATATATATATATATATATATATATATATACAGTCATGAAAGCTGGAGAAATCGAAATGTATTTCTTGCAAACTAGACCGTGCACTTATCAATGACGAATGGATGGTTAAATTTCCAAGTACAAAATCCAAACTCCTTACATATAAATTTACTGATCATGCCTCTATTAATGTCAATCTAAAGGACATTAGAAGAAAACCAAGGCTGTTCAGATTTCTTAATGTTTGGCAAGATTATTCGGGATGCCAGGAACTTATCGAGGAGGCTTGGCATAAACCAGTTTATAGGGACCCTCTTTTCTGCTTCCACCAGAGACTAAAGAATGTGAAGAAAGAACTTAAACCTTGGGCTAGGAAGTTTGTGAACCTCAGGAACTTAATGGACAAGGAGCTTATGGAACTCAGAGATATCTCGGATGTATTGAGAAAGGATCCGCTTGATGGCCAACTCATTGAAGATGAGAAAATTACTAAAGATAGACTTAAGGTTCTTGAGCTAGCATAAGAAAAATATTACTGGAAAAGGAGTCAAGTCCAATGGATCGAAAATGATGATCGTAATATGAAATTTTATCATCCCATTGTAAAATGTAGGGACGCGATCAACACAATCACAGAACTGTATGACGAACAAGGTCAATTTATTGAAGATGAAGAAGTGATTACTGCTGAAACTATCAAGTTCTTTGACAATCTGTATAACTAGGAGAATGTAGCTACAGTGGATGATACACACTGGAGTAAACTTATCTATGAAGCTGACAACAACTTCCTTATTGCTATACCCAAGGAGTATGAAATCAAAGAAGTTGTCTAGTCTATTGGCCCTAGCAAGAGCCCATGCCCGGACGGTTTCAATGGGTTCTTCTACAGGAGTAATTGGATGCTTATAAAAGAAGATCTCACTCAAGACATTACATGGTTCTTTGAAGGAGGGAACATGGTTCGACAGATAAACCATGTCTTCATTGCTCTAATTCCAAAAAAGGACATCATATCATCCCCAGTAGACTTTCGTCCGATCGCATGTTGCTCTATGTTATACAAAATTATAACAAAGATTTGTACTAGAAGGTTGGCGACACTAATGCCCAAGATTATCTCAAATAATCAAGGTGATTTTATTAGGGGTCGTCACATAGAGGATTGCTCCTTGTTGGCGGTGGAATTCACTCTGAACTTCAATGTCCAAAGAAGCTCTCCTTCAGCCTTCCTAAAACTAGATATTACCAAAGCATACAATTTAGTCAATTGGGAATATTTGTGGAATTTCCTATGTGGTCTGGGCTTCAGTGAACGCTAGATTTCCATGATCAAACAATGTGTTACTACTCCATCTTTCTCTGTATTGATGAACATATCCTCAGTTGGGATGTTTACAAATTCCAATGGTTTGAGGCAAGGTGATCCCCTGTCACCTTTGCTTTTTACCATAGCCATGGAAGGTCTGACGAAAAGAATTAATGAAGTAGTTGATAAGAAATTGCTTAAGACATACACTATTCGATCATGTGAGGTGATGTCTCATCTACTCTTCGTAGACGATGTTCTAATCTTCATTGAAGGAAGGAACAAAAGCTTCAAAGCACTTAAGGATATCCTGGATTGTTTTGGTGCTATTTCGGGAATGCACATTAGTGATATAAAGACATTCATCTTCTTCTCCAAATTGTACACGAATAAGAACTCCTTGGCTGAGTTACTAGGTGTTCAAGTTGATGAATTCCCAACTAAATACCTCGGATTTCCTATTGTAGGAGGCAACCTCTGAAGAAAACACTTCCATGAGTGTTTGGATCGTCTGAAGGACCTTATCAGTAGATGGCCCGGTTCAAAACTATCCATGGCAGGACAGCTAGTACTTGTCCAAAGCTGCACACTGGCCTTATCAAATACTGGATGAACCAAGGAGATATCCCATCCTCAGCGCTGATGAGAATGGAAATTATTATGGTGGAATTTATTTGGGGAAGAGCCTCTCATCCTGCTAGTTGGAGCAGCCTACTCTACCCACTTGACGAAGGTGGATTGGATCTTCCAGCTCTACAGGACCTCACCAAAACTTATACACTTAAGAGGATCAAAATTCTTGTTGAGGGGAACTCTACCTGGGCCTCTTGGATGCTCAAGAGATACAAAACAATTTTAGAATGTAGACCATCTCACAGATGGGGCTTCTCCACTTCATGGAGAAGAATGGTAGAACTTTGGGATAAATTCATACCTAACGAGGATAGTAAGGCTACTTGGATAAGTGTAGACAACGTCTCAACCCTGATAGAGCATCCATGAACGTTTTGGGTGATTTACATAATCTAGGAGGATCATCTATACTTTCAAAGCATATAAGAACTACCTCTTGATGATGGAGAAGATTAATGCATGGTATCTAGGGACGCAAACAACCTGCATGCTATGTTAAATTGCAATGGAATCTATAAATCACTTATTTGGTGAATGCAAAGCATGAAAATACATGTGGGCTTGTGTTGCTATAAAACTCGGGATCCAATGTGAGAAGACCCTCGAACAGGCATTGCTTGTGATCACTAATCAGAAGCATGGAGATAAAATCCTACTGTGTTGGTGTGTAACTGGATGTGTCCATTACATATGGCGAGAACACAATGCAAGAAAGCATGGAGGCAAGGATTATGAGATTCTGTCTATTTTTGCTAAATTGGAACATGTGATTCATTTTATGTACAAGGCTTATAAAGCTAAAGTAGGACCCATTTCTAAACTTAGTGTATGGAACTGGGAATTATTGTAATCATGCGATAAAGGGTAATCATATTCTAGCAAATTCATACTTCAATTTGATGTAATCTCTTTGTCCCCAATTTGGGGTTGGGATAATATTTACCAAGATTCTGACATATATATATACATACATATACATACATACATATATATATATATATATATCTGTGTGTGTGTGTGTCTCTCACATATGTATGTATGTATATATATATATATATAAATATATTTATTTATTTATTTATTTGTGTGTGTGTCTATATATGTGTGTGCATGTATGTATGTATACACACAGAGATATATATATGTATGTATGTATATATATATATATATATATATATATATATATAGAGAGAGAGAGAGAGAGAGAGAGAGAGTCAGGCTAGAATACACTCGAGTGTATCCGGAGCGGAATACACTCAAGTAGTTTTCCATGATGTAATATTTTTTTTGAAAATATAATCCATTGATCTTCTTAAACATCTTGTGAACAACTCATACACAAAATTTGAGCACATATGGATATGTATAGCTCATGTTATGAAGACCGCAAAAATTATGCATTTTAAATTAGTTTCAGACGTCGATTTTGTTGCCCTTGGATGAGTGACTTACACTCGTCCAAATGGGCTCAAAATTTGTATGTAGCCTAGTTATAGTATGACGGTGAAGATCAACGGTTTACATTTTGCAAAAAAATAGTCTTAATATGCAAACACACTTGAGTGTATTCGTGTGATCCGTACACTCGAGTGTATTCTAGCCTGACTCTCTCTCTCTCTCTCTCTCTCTCTCTATATATATATATATATATATATATATATATATATATATATTGCAAAACATGCATTTGAAAACTAGGATGCTCGTGGTCGCTAAACCAAAACCAAAATCAAGTTATCAATGCCATTGGACAAACTAGTTCCATGAAAACTAGAATGCTTGTGGTAACTAAGGGTCTGACTGGTTCAATGTAAGTGTAATTTTCCAGGAACTCACTTTCCCAAAATTGAAATTGAGTTTCGAGAAAATGAGTTCCAGGTGATTGGTCAAAAAAATGTTTTTTTCTTAAAACTTGACTTCCATGTGATTGGTTTGTTGTAAGTTGCCTACCCTATTGTGTGCAACGTTCCCAATGCTACACAAGCCGTAAAATTATTTCGTATATAATATTTTTTAGATGGTCAATATTCCATTTTGATCCTCACAAGTCTGGAATATCCATTGAACAATTTCAAGACATAACATCAAACTCAATACAATATGTCTTTGATATTATATCGAACAACTTCAAGGCATCAATAATCTAAAGACATAGAAGAACCGATGCCATTCTTGTTTAGATGAGGAACAACGGATTAAGAACTTGTTCGTTCCTGCAACTGTATTGTCTATTGGGTTATTAAGTCGAAAGAGATGTGGGGAAAGGGCACAAATCTTTTTCTTATTTTCATAGCAGGATGTGCCCGCTCCATTATATAAAAGAAGCAAACTACACACAATAATCTGGATTGAGCAAGTCTTCCCTGCAACTTGCCACAGATCTGGCTTCCTGAGGTACATGAGTAAACTCTGTTTGCCTTCTGCACAAATCTGAATAAAAAAGACAAGCACAATTTTTGTCTTGCCGTTTGCGGTGACTTGGAAACGAAGCCCAATGTCAGATGTCATCGCTGCGGCTTCTGCTCGAGAGTAGGATTTCGGTCAGCAGAAGGAGACATCAACCTGAAGATCATGTATCTTCTCTGGTCGCTTGCCCTACCGAGTCGTCGTTCGAGCTGCCGAACGAAGAATAGGGCAAGACACGACGGCTAGGTGCGGAACTCATTTTCTGCTCGATCTGCTTTGGAAGTTCAAAACTGCAAACTATATATATTACAGGAAGTCTAGGGAAAACTGGGGAACTCATATTCCAGACTTCTACCGAACCAATCACATAAAATTGAAAACCAAACTGCACTTCCGGTGTTTTCAGGATAAGTTACATTGAACCAGTCAGACCCTAAACCAAAACCAAACCAAGTTGTCAATGCCATTGGACAAACTAGTTCCATGAAACCTAGAGAAATAGTAAGCATTGGGAATAGACTACTTTAGCTTTCCTAACCAAAATCCTAACAGTCCCGTGCCCCAAAACACAAAATACTAGGAAAAGGAATAGGAGAAACCCCATGCACTACTCTACACCTAGTGCTCAAACATCTATGTTCTATATAGTATAGAAGCTAAGCTAGTTCATATTTCTAAGAGACAACTTAATAAATTTCTATGGCCTAAAAAGAAGCATCTTCAATAGGTGCATCCTAAGCAATTTCTCACATCTTCATCTTCATGTCCGTTCTATGATCTAAACCTAAAATCTTAAAACAAGCATGACTCAACACAATTTTTTTGAGGACATGGAAAAAAAACAATATAGTATAGTATATGCTTGGTAGTGAAGAGCCTATATATTTTGCAAAATCACAACTCACACTTATATCTTTGTTTTTCATACTTATCTGTTAGTTTATGTATTATATATATATATATAATTCCACTATATTATTAGAGTGGAACCATATCCAACATCGCATTATATTTGGTCATGCTGGCTTAGAGCTACCAAGTCAGACTATTCATCAACATAGTTCTTGTTAGAACCTATTACACTAAACGAGATTACTGAAAACATAAAACACAATCAATCACTAATTAATCACATACCCAAAAATATGGGTAAATTAAAATTGATTTCAACGTCAACACCCGTTCAGAAACATTTGCATAAGAGCCCAAAATCTTTCTTATATCCACACTCTTCCAATAAATTTTTTTTTTTGAAAGACACAACATTCATTATGATACTCTGCCAATAATTTGATACAAATTGTTCTATCATCTTAGCCACCACATATATACACAGGAGAACAATATTCATATATGCCACACAAACAAGCATTAATATGCTAACAAAAGTTTGATTCGTTTGAAACATCATATACAAACTTTTTCTCACTTGGACCTGAGAGTATAGGGATGACTCTAGGACATACTAGACATCTACTCAACTTTTTCAAAGATTCATTACTATAGATCCTATTTGCTTCCACATGTTTTTCTCGTCACTTTAGATTACCTAAAAAAATGTGGCGAACCACAAGGGTGAGATCCATGTCCCAGTAAGAGATATAACCTCCAACAATGATTATTGATTACAACATTTTAAAGTAATTAAATAATTAAGTAGTTTAATCAGATATAACAAATAAGCTCAGCAACACTGATGATTAACAAAATACATAAAGGAGTAGATAATAACTATCATCATTAGCCAGACTATCATCCTTTATCTTGTTGACAATATAAGCAATTCAGTAGCATATGCATATCTAGCATCATGAGAAAGTCTAGTAACATAGAATCTCTATCATTATGAATAAGTCTAGCCACATAAGCATATCTAATAACATTAGCATGTCTAATAGGTTGAACATATCAACATCATAGAAAGAGCTAACAACACAAGCACAATTACCTAGATAAACATGATTAGCATTATATGCATCTCTAGTTACAAAGGCATGGCTAGCATGCTAAGCATAACTAACAACATGAGATAGCTAGCATCATGATTATAATCAGCAGTAGAAGTATAGCTATCAACATAATCATGGCTACTGTATGTACGCATCTACAATATTAAGCATGTCTACAACATAAGTATATCTACTATATCTTAATTACACTAAGCATCATCTTTATGTAAAGAGAACAAACAAGGGTTAGCATCCAATGTGAAGCGTCATGTATAACCCTAAACAGATATGCTATACGGCTGTATTACATCTTTTATTATGCCCTGTGGAATTTGAGGATACCACTCAAAATCCAACTGACCACTACTAAGTCAAAATCAGTGCCATACAAGATCTAGGAAGAGCCAGACTCCTAAGATCTTCTCTAGCCCCGGTCAGTACGGGTCCGCCACAGTGACACATAAGGTCAAGTTGCTAACAGCTTTGTCCATCCTTGGCATAGGTCACACCACTAGTAAAAGGTGGTGGGTATGCATACCCTACCATCTGAGGTATAACCTCAGTTGTCCTCCAATCTCATCATATATATAATCACCAAGACACGACCACAACCATTCTCAAACTAAGGGCTAGGTATGACCACAGTCATCTTCCCTAAACACTTGAATTCAGGATGACAAGCACCCCTCATACTGATCAATATGTGCTCTGAGTTTCCCTTAGGAATACTCGTTTCACCATCTGGCAAGTTCTGACACTCAGATGGATCTATGGCATAGGGAACTACATGATTAGAGTTTCACTTGATTAGTTATGCCAATTGGGTGAATTAAGGCTGCATCAAACAAGTGTATATACAAACCTTAATTCACTTCTAAAAAGAATATAAATATCACAACTTCAAAAGATATAAAATGTGTGAAACATAATTTCTCATCTCATCATCAAATGGTACTATTCACTTGCCATTCATGAGACCATACTAGTCATCTTACAATCACAAGATATAAATACTTTTCACAATATCACAGGGTATCAACCCTTATCAAAATAATAGGATTACACCTCATTTAGGGCTCAACCATGCCCAAAGGTCATTAAGACCATTATACTATTCCCTATAAGATCATCATTATCTTTGCATGCCTTAAAACAAGGCTCAACAACATCTTACATATAATATACCAGATCAACACAATATTGGATTAATGAGCTAGGAGATATTCTTAAACAATCATAGCAGGGTTATATTAACATTAATAAGATTCCTTTATTACATCAACATGCAAGGAATCTCGATATGATTAACCCTCATCATATTCATAATGTACATGTTTGGCATAAGAAAGTATCAACCATGTGGCTATGATAACCACCAATTAACACATTAAGGTTATGATGAGGTTATTCCACCATCATTCCATCATATAAGAATGTTAAAACATGAATACTCATGTTTATGTATTTGTATTAGAGTTAGGTTCAACAAGATATATTGTATTAATGTTACTGATTAGCACTTATACCCAAACCCTAACTCACGACATCCCCATTGGATCATGGATGCATAAGGTGAAGCATCACCATCACATTTCATAATATTCTCAAGTATGAACCCACACATAAATCAAGGTGTAACCATCGGGTTATAGCATACTAGGGTTTCAACAACAGTAACAGAGTACTCCATGATTGTATTAGTCATTCAAGGACTATTCATACCCGATTACAATCATTTAGTTATATTAAAGCTAGGTATAACAAGATATACCTCATTAGGGTTACATATTAACACACTATGCTTATCATCCCTGCTATTCATATGAGTGAATAGGTAAGAATACCTTATTAAGGGTAACCATCCATTTGTTCCATCATCATTCAACCCATATCACTATACCACAATGTCACCCAGAACCATTAAATGTTTAAAAGGTAAGACCATTGGTTGTTTGCATAATTAAACACCGTGGATAAACCACCTATGAAGTCCTTGATTTGTGCTCTAGGAAGAGTCACCATTTCACCCTAGATATCCCTTGATTAACAACACAAAAAGTTCCATTGAGAGCAAGGTAAAACCCACAATCGACTGTTCAGCTAAAACAAGCCATCCATTGTCAACAAGTAAGCTCCTTAAATTGATCATATAAAGGAAACCATCTAAATCACATTATTAGGACCAACATATTTCATTATCTATCATTCCACTTTATTGGAGGAATAAACATTATATCTTGACCATTGGGTCAAGTTCATATGTTAAAACCATCAATTACAGTATAGGTACGACCATTGCATTAAGTGACCCAAGAAACCATTGATCTAAGGCTTAATTGATGCTACAACTATATGATTAACTCGCCATAGATTTTGTAGATATGATACACCATCATTAATGACCATTAAGTCACCATAGGTTGTTAGATCAACACTACATTCATTAATCAACATCAAATATTAAGCTAATGTAATCATTGATTGATAACATCAGTAGAGTACTTAATGGTTGATCATTAAACTTCTAATTGATCCAAAACCTGACCTAAGGGAGTGACCATAGGTTGTCACCATAATATGAAACCTTTGATCTTAACCATTAGTTATCATGAAGACAACACCATAGGGTCGTTGCAATGGTACCATCATCGAGTGATGGGTTTATAGAAGAAATCATCTTTAAACCCTAAAATTGACCATTGGTTGATAGGTACTTAGCACCATAGGTTGTCAAACCAACCTGATCCAAGTCACATTATAACTTAGGAATAACATACACATGATCAAAGATTCATCTAGAAATAAAATCAGAATAAGGAACATTATAAAAATCGAGATCCAAGTCAAGCATAGATTTTTAGTGCATGAATCATCATTTTCAAGCAAGAACATGAGCTAGAAAGCTTATGGTAAGAAATAAATATGGAGCAAGTTATAAAACTTGCCTATAATGAGAATATGAAACCCCACACAGAAAAAATATCGAGTAGGTAGGGTAGAAAATCCAAGAATAAGCTATGAATTCATCCATCTAGCACCTTTCTTCATCAAATGAGCAAACCCTAAGCATAAGGAGCAAGAAAGGTAGGGTTTTAGAGTTTTAGAGCAATTTCTACCATGGAAAAGTAAGGTATTGACATGGAGATAGATAGTAGGAAGGATAAAAAAGAAATAAATGGAGGAAATAAGGGAATTCTTACTATTTTAGGTCAAGATCACTAGAAGGAAGCTTTTTCAACCCTAAAATGAAGTCAATTGCAGCCCTAGATCCTTTTTCCAAGAAGATCCCCACTTTCTTCTTCCTTGGACAGAAAAATTCGCAGAATCACAGAGGGAGAACGAGGTTGGGAGAAGTAGGGAAGTGGTGGATAGAAAATGGCTCGTTTTGGTTCTTGGGGATAAGTAGATGAGACTTTAAGATTAAGGAAAAGAAAAAGTTGAAGTTCTAGTATATATCCAAGTGTCCATAGCCTTAATTTATTGAGAATATACAAGCACACACACAAGAAGCTCCCACACCATGTGTATATACCTTATTAGATTTCCTTTGTCGAATTTCCCAACCAATGAAATAATTCATTAGTTGATAGCGACGAAAGGTAGCTCATCCGTGAAGGGGTAAACCCTAAAATACCCTTGGAGAAAACACCTTCAAACCACAATTTAAATAGGATCCCCATGGATAAAAAAGATCAATAATGATGAGATAATATCCAAGGAACATAATGATAGTGATAAATTTCAAAGAAAACCTCTCAATTGGATAAATCGCAAAAAAGTCCAAAATGTGCATAAAATTGCATAACTTGCTCAAACAATGTCCAAATTGGACCAAATTTGAAACTTAAGCTTGTATTATGATTTCAAAGAATATCACAAGGTTATATTAGGATTATAAGAATTCAAATATTATAATTAAGCTTGTTCAACTCATTAAGCAAGTTTAGGGTCCTTACAACTATAAACCCCTAACAGGGATTTCGCCTTCAAAATCCAAGATAAACAAAGATAGGTACTTCCTTTGCACCTCATTATATTACCTTCACATGGTTACTTGCATATCATGGTGATGTCACATCATTCATACATATCTCATCTTGGGTCAGCACAAAAACCCCCACCTAAGAAGACATTCTCAATATGGAATGTAGAAACTTGTTGTGTCATCTGTACAACTCTAGTAGTAATGTTCAACTTTAAATTCTATCTATCATCCTAAAATTATATCTATTGTATCAACACATTATTCAAAATTCATACTTGCTAGATTTTTACCAATCATGCCATGTGTCCCATATATACCATTCCTTGAAGCATAAAAAAGGCAATGTATCCATCCTTTTTTATACATTGACACTAGAACTCTTGTCAGTTCTTTTTCAACATCAAAAGAAATGTTGATGCTGGCAGCTTTCATTCCATACAAGGAAACATCATTCCTAGTCAACCTTGTTAGGGGTGAAACAACAACACTATCTTCACCTTACTAGGATTTACACAACCTACTTAGAAGACACATCATGATCCCATAAAGCAATTTAATCAACCCCATCTCACTCTTATTCAACTTGTTCTCATAGCTATTGCTGCTTCGGTAACCCTAAGGTTTTTGAAGAAATATTGATCATATTTTTGACCATATTTGAAATACTTTGACATGTCATAATTCAAAGTTTGATATAGCTGGTATGACATGACTGGAACACTCTATTCCTCCTATTCATAAATTCTATTTATACATTGGTTAGTGTATAGGACATAACTCTAAACTCATCATGGTCATGTGAATTATGTCATACAATCTAACTCATATGCATTGATATTTGTTCATATGTTTATCTTAAAGGAACACGATATCACATATCTATTGACCAATAAACCATCTATCCTTGATAGTGGTCTTGCCCAACTATCACTGGACCATAAACAACATTATAGAATCACTTTTTTTTCTTTTCTTGTTCTTCTTTCCAAACAACATTTAGAGGGTCATCGTCAACTCTCTTTCTCTCTCTAAGGGAGAGAAACACTTGAAATGTTCATTTAATAAACATCTCCAACCTTCACATATTTCTCATACTATTGATACATCTTGGATACTAGGATTCATTACCTTGGTATCCACCTCATGTGTTATAAGAAACACACATCCTTATCTCATCTAATTTTACCAACATAAAAAATATCAAGATATATAAGAGGAGTCTTCCTAATTATTAAAAGGCCCAAAAGCAAAATCATCACAAACTTTATGATCTTGGAACCATAGTCCAAACAACCTTATGCTATAATAAGCTATCCACCCACATGTTTATAATGAATCCACACATACCAAGTGGTAATGATCCACTTGAAAGTTGTGCCCTAGAAAGGAAAGACACAAAGGGAAACACACTTCCCACATCATAGAAACATTTTTCAAGGGTCACTAGCAAAAAGGTAATCAATTCTATTTTCATTATGCATGATACAACTTCTTATGTATCATTTTACCTTTTTCATTTTGGGTTCCTTGCCATTAGCATAGGAATCATCATGATTAACATATCTCATTACTCCTTCCTTGATGACTATTTATCATACTTGGATATGTTTTCTTATTTTATTATGTTTTTCAACCACTTATCAACAAGTAAATACTCATATTCCACATTTGCTTCATTAAATCGGGATCATCTCCCTTAATTTCTTTCACATGCCATGCTGATTTTCATTAACACTTTCTTACACACATAGGTTGGTCTGAGATTAACTCAGGTTCCACCTTATTTATTTTCCATTGTTCCCATTCATCTTCTCATTTTGTACTTTTTATAGGAGTTCTCTCTATCTTATGTGGATTTCATACCTTGATTCACTTTATAAGCATAGACTTATCTGTCTTTTACTTTATTATCTTCTTGAATCACATCTTCAAGAACTCCTCTTTTCCTTATTTGTATTCAGATTTAGATTTCATGGTGTTGTATCTTTCTCTTATAGTTACCAAACATTTAATTTTTGACAGATAATGATGCAATTCTCATCTTCTTTAAGGTAGGATTGAGATATTCACACCATGATTTTTTATTTGTTATGCTCTTTAGATTGTCTCAAAATGACTACTTGATCAGAGTAATCAGAAAGATAACAATCTAAGAGTTCCATACTTACCATTGTTTCAATAATTGAATACCTGGCCAGGACACCCAAATACTGAGATTAGGCAGTATGCACCGTATTTTATGTCATATTCCGAATTTGATATCATCCTAGTCCTAAGTCCTAGTGTCCTGGTAGAATCACTGAACCTAAAGATCTGATACCAACTTGTGAGAACCCATTACACTAAATAAGATTACTCAAAACATAAAACACAATCAATCACTAATTAATCACATAACAAAAAATATGGATAAATTAAAACCGATTTCAACGTCAGCACCCGCTCAGAAATATTTGCATAAGAGACCAAAATCTTTCTTATATCCATACTATGCCAATAATTTGATACAAATTATTCTATTGTCTTAGCCACCACATATATACACAGGAGAACAATATTCATATATGCCACACAAACATACATTAATATGCTAACAAAAGTCTGATTCGTTTAAAACATTAGAAACAAACTTTTTCTCACTTGGACCAGACAGTACATGGACGACTTTAGGACACACTAGAAATCTAATCAACTTTCTCAAAGATTCATTACTATAGCTCCTATTTGCAGCCACATGTTTATTTTCGTCACTTTTGATTACCTAAAAAAATGTGGCGAACCACAAGGGTGAGACCCATGTCCCAGCAAGAAATATAACCTCCAATAATGATTATTGATTACAACATTTTTAAGTAATTAAACAATTAAGCAGTTCAATCAGATTTAACAAATAAACTCAACAACACTGATGATTAACAAAATATATAAAGGAGCAGATAATAACTATCATCATTAGCCAGACTATCATCCTTTATCTTCTTGACAATATAAGCAATTTAGTAGCATATGCATATCTAGCATCATGAGCAAGTCTAGTAACATAGAATCTCTATCATTATGAATAAGTCTAGCCACATAAATGTAGCTAACAACATTAGCATATCTAATAGGTTGAACATATCAACATCATAAACAAAGCTAACAACATAAGCACAATTACCTGGATAAGCATGATTAGCATTATATGCATCTCTAGTTACAAAGGCATGACTAGCATGCTAAACATAACTAACAACATGAGATAGCTAGCATCATGATTATAATCAGTAGTAGAAGTATAGGTATCAACATAATCATGGCTACTGTATGTACGCATCTACAATCTTAAGCATATCCACAACATAAGTCTATCTACTATCTCTTAATTGCACTAAGCATCATCTTTATGTAAAGAGAACAAACAAGGGTTACCATCCAATGTGAAGCATCGTGTATAACCCTAAATAGATATGCTATACGACTATATTACATCTTTTATTATGCCCTAAGGAATTTGAGGATACCACTCAAAATCCAGCTGACCACTGCTAAGTCGAAATCAGTGCCATACAAGATCTAGGAAGAGACAGACTCCTAAGATCTTCTCTGCCACCGATCAGTACAGGTCCGCCACAGTGACACAAAAGGTCAAGATGCTAACAGCCTAGTCCAACCTTGGCATAGATCACGACACTAGTGAAAGGCGGTGGGTACACATACCCTACCATCCGAGGTATAATTGCAGTTGTCCTCCGATCTCATCACATATATAATCACCGAGACACGAATGTAGCCATTCTCAAACTGAAGGGATAGGTATGACCGCAGTCATCCTCCCTAAACACTTGAATTCAGGATGACAAGTACCCCACATACTCATCAGTATGTGCTCTGAGTTTCCCATAGGAATACTCATTTCACCATCTGGCAAGTTCTGACACTTAGATGGATCTATGGCATAGGGCACTACATGATTAGAGTTTCACTTGATTAGTTATGCCAATTGGGTGAATTAAGGATGCATCAAACAAGTGGACATACAAACCTTAATTTACTTCTGACAAGCATATGAATATCACAACCTCAAAAGATATAAAATATGTGAAACATAATTTCTCATCTCATCATCACATGGTACTATTGTTGAACCTTATTTTTGATTCCAAGGAAAAAGGGTTCTACTCAAAGTCAGCTCCCTAAGCACTAGGGTAGAGTTTCCCATCTCCTGCGCCTCCTTCTCTAGGTCCTAGAGTAAGGAATGCTTCCCTCTCTTTCTCGTTGATTCCCGCCCAGGGTCTGCTACATTGATGACTTTCCTATTTCTCAAGTGGATTCCTACCGACGACTTTGTCGAGCTTCTGTATTTGACATATGCGCCGCTTCCAGTGCTAGTGTCACTCATGTGGAATGACATTGTGAGGAAAGGATGGGCCGTGCCTTCACGTCCTCGTAGAACCACATCTCTTGAGGGGATCACTATTGTGTGATTGGAACTGGAGCTTTGGACCTGGGGAACTCTGGGGGGTGTTCATTGGATGGTTCTTTTCGTGGTGGTGCCTAGTTGCTGCTTGAAGGGGACACTTTCTTCTACTGTTTCCATTGTTTTTTCTTCACACTCCAATATGTGTTTTCGGCAATTCTGACAGTGATGCTATCTGCGTCTATAACCTCATGGATTGTGTCGTCTTCTTCAATGTCTTCGAGCTCTTGAAACCTATTTGCCGCATGTACAGGTTTCTTCGGTGGGGGGGTATTGGTTGTTGGCTTCCTAGCCCTCCTAAGAATAGGCCTTGCATGTATGGAATCCAAAAACCCTTCCCTCCTTGGAAGTTCTTGAGGGATGATGTCTCCTGCGTCAACACTGGCTTTCCTTGCTTCTGCCTCTGTGTCAATGCGAATTCTGCAATCCTTCTCTGTGTGGCCCGCCTTCCCGTAGTGTAGACAGATATACATGATGTTTTCGTATTCAATTATGTATTGGATGTCATTCACCAGGATGATTGGTACTAGGGGGTTTGCCATGTTGAGCTCCACAGCTATCCGTGTAAACTGTCCCCTTCACTGCATCTTTGTATTCATGTCAACCTTGATTGTCTTGCCCAGTCAGTCACGGATTTCCTTGAGTAGAGCTTCTTGGTACAGGTGGATTGGTAGGTTCGGAACACATACCCAAGCCACTACGTGAGGGGGTGTTGCGATGTCTGGGGAGAAGCCAGGATACCATCTTTGAATGGAGAGGTATGAAAAAAACAAGCCAAGGACCTCCTGCAAGAGCATTGACATAATCATCCTCTGCCTGGAGTTGGACAATGAAGTAATCATGTGCAATGTCGATCAGATTGAATCCTCCCAGGGGCCGCCACAAAGCCTTCAACTTGTCTCGCAAGGTGAGATACCCTATCTCGCGTGATAGCATCTTGACTACTACCGTATACTTCCAGGGCTTGAGCAATTCTGCAAGTTCTTCTTCTCAGACCTGAATGGCTGGGAACCCTTTCTCTGAGGTTACTTCAATATCGGAGGTCTGTAGTGCGACACCGCTGCTTTCCACATCAATATGGGTGGAGTTATGTGGGTTCGCCTCCATTGCTTTCCGCATCGCATCCACGTAGGATGGACGAGTAGTTTCAGTAGATGGATTCACGTTGCTTCCTTCCCCACCTGGTAGAGGCGGGAACTGCTGTTGTGTTCCTTTGCCATCCACCTCCATGGATGTGCCCTCCACAGGAGGCGGGTTTCCGCCTTCAGTTTGTGGTTTACCTTGAAGGTTGGAAGCTTAATTGAGCAGGATTCCAATTGCACCCAGCGGGATGGAACCTTGCCGCCTCGTCGGATCACCATCACCTTCATCATCTTGCGTAGCCTGTTCTCCACGGCCAGCGCCGCCGATCGCCCTGGAGGCAACCCTAGGCACCGTCATCGCGTAGTCTTTAAAGTTGGGGTTCATTGACACAATATTAATTTTAATATTCTAACCAGATTTCAACCTAGGTTGATCCTTTTTTCATGTTAGTGTTGGATACTTTGTATGTTTTCTCCTATGAGTATGTTATCATTCTTACTCAATGCTTAGAGAGCATACTAACAATAAATCATTAATATAGGAATCTAGATCTAGATGAAAGAAAACTAGGTTAGATTCAATCAAAAGGTTATTAAGATTATATGAGCTATTATTGTTAGTTCTCTTTGAAGGCAAACTAACTAATAAAACTATATCGATTCTCTTACATTAAATATAAAGAAAGAAAGAGAACCTAGACAATATTAATCAATTGAAATATATGCTAAGAATATTAGTTAGAGACTTCACATGAGTGACCTATAGTGGTAAATCCACCCAACATAGACCTCCTCATCATATTTTCATCTTTTTGATAACCATAGTATTTAGTATGTACTCCATATCTAGTTATTATTACTATTTTAACAACCATTAAACCTTTATATATGACTAGAGTAGCTAATATATGACTCACATTACTAATGACTAACCTATTTCTCATTACGAATGATACTTGTCTATTTATTTTGACCAGATATACTTGTGGGCGTTTCTTTGTAGGGATAAGTTTGGAAGTTTTCAAATTTGATTAACTCTTATTGTGACATGAGAATTATGTTTACATCTAGGTAATTAAAATGTAATGGTTAGGTATCAACAAGATCCTAGGAATATCTATTTCAGATCTCTTTTTCTAATTTTATATATGTATATATATACTTGTATATATATGTATATTGTAAGTTCCAGAGATATTTGGGTAGTCATTTTTTTATATACCTTCATTGCAAATAAGGAAAATAATATTAAAAAATTTGAGAAATGTTAAGATATTATGAATAAATTTTGAGGAAGAAGTCCTAAAGCATCAACTACAAGTGCATGATGGATATATCCACTAAAAATCTATAGATAATTTTCAATATATATTAGCTAGGGATGTGATCTCCTTGAAAATCCACAATGGATGATTATGAAAAGGAAAAGGTACACATCAGGACAAGAAACACGATTCACCATAAAGACATCAATGTATTATGCTTCCTCATAAGAAGCCTCCAACAACTTTTGAATGGATATGACTCCTTGGGGAACTTTACCCCCTCCTCATGGAACATGAAATCTCTGGAAGGAAAACTCATTTTTTTTCTTTCTATTTATGTGTTGAAGAAACATCACCTAGAAAGAGATGTCTAGGTGATATAATTGATCATTCAACTAGTGCAATATGGGTTTACATGGGCATATTATAACAAAAATGCTTCATGAATTTTTGGACCAATGATCACCAACTTATGAATTGCTAGTTAGTAAATTTTAGATGAGAAACATGATTTTCATTTCAGATTGAGTTTGGTCTTGAATTATTTGATTTTTTTATATTTATACAAGAGTGTTTAAATTTCAAAAATTGGTTTTTGTTTACAAGAAGTAATCATAAAAAATGTTACTTGTTGTGTCCTCTTTTGGACTTAATCCCAAAATAATCTACTCATTGCAACACATTCTAAAATGAAAATTTTGTCTTGGAATTTTATAAGTGGCAATCACCTCATAGCTATATATGGATATATGTTTATGTGTAGAAACACACACATGCAATATTTTATGTTAAAATATAGGTGTTGATTTAATATATTAAAATATTTTTGATATGACATAATTTCAAGAGTAATACAAATGGATTATTAAGAATATTTAGAAAGCATTTATATAAGCATTGCGTGTATGTTTATGTTTGTCATATATATATATATATATATATATATATATATATATATTAGTCATAATATTAGTTTTACTTAACAAATTTTAAAATGAATATTTGGTATTAGAATATGTTGTTTATGCACTATATAGACATCCTCAGGACTAAAGTTAGAAAATTGATGTGATATCAAAATAATGGAATATAGTTTGGGCTATAGTTGCATTTGGTTATTTAATCTTGAACTAGTACCAAATTGTTCATTCTTTCAATCTATGCATACATGATATCCATATCTATATTCAATATCATAGCTCTATACAAAAATATCATACTTATTTACCATCCATAAAATTAACCAATCTGCATCTTTTACTTTTTCTTTCCTACAAGGATATATGTTGTTGATTATTGGTTAGGTAGTCATAATAGTTTGAGAAGACCCACGGTCAAATATTTTATTTAACATGCTCTATACAATATTGAGATACATCTTTGTGGTCTTGATATCATCTTGTCTAGTCCAATCAATCAAACAAATCTCTGTTGTACTCAAAACAAAGTGTGATTGATTATTTAACCTAGCCAAGTAGTTAATTTATGACTCACTGACCAAACCCATTTCTAAAATTGTTGAATACTTTTTTTTCCAGAGCCTAACTATTTTGGGTTAGATTATATGCATTATACATACTTTTGGTTCTATGTCGAAGAAGACAATCATTATTTTTAGTAGTCGGGAACCCCTCCTTAGAACGACACCCTATGTGATTCCACTTGATAGGGTAAATCCTGGGGTTGGACAACTTACAAGTATGGATACACATGAAAGTCACATAGTTGTCCGACCTATGCGATGTTCAATTCATCTCTGAGAATGTTTGTCTGGGGACTTAAAGTTGGGCCCTTTCATTGGGGTATCCACTACCCATGCTACCGGTCGATAATGATAGTCATATATATATATATATATATATATATATTTGGGGCCAAGTCAATGAGGATAGACATATTCTTGGTTATAACAATGCTAGATTCTGGTCAATGTTGGTATGCCAAAATATTTGTTTTAAATTTTGTAATTGATCTTCATCATCATCGTCATCATCATCACCACCACCACCACCACCATCACCATCATCATCATCTAAGACTCAGTCCCAACTATGTTGGGGTTGGATACATGGATCCTTCGTTTTCATTCAACTCTATCATGGGTCATATTTTGGTTGATATGTAGAAATTCAAAATCTCTATTTGTAAGCTCTCCACATGTTAATTTAGGCCTTCCTCTTCGTCTATTGATTGTGCTTGATTCAATAGAATTTTTTCGTACAAGCACATTAGTCTGTCTATGTTGCACATGTTCATACCATCTAACTCATCCCTAATGCAATTTGTCCTCAATGCTCACCACCCATGCTTTATTCCTAATATAGTCCTTTCTCAAGTGATCTTTTCTTATCTTCCCACACATCTATCTCAGCATACACTAGTATAGATAACACCTTTAGCATCGGTTAAGTACGACTTTTGTTGTCGGTTTTGAAGAGACACCCAAGTGGGTGACACTAAAAGTAGACTATTTCAGCGTCAATTACATAACTGACAATACAAAGCCGTTCCCGATTATAACCTAAAAGTGTCAGCATTCGGACCATAGGCGTCAGTTTCTAGCATACAACCGACACAATTAATCATTTGCTGTCGGTTGTTGGTTTTTAACCGATGCTGATGTTTTATTTTTTTTCTAATAAGCTCCCAGACCTGCTATCTGGCTGGTCAGCAGGATGTAGAACCTGCAGTTCAGTTCTAAACTGTAGGTTTACAACATCCTTTGATTTCAGGCAACAACATGCCACAAACCTACAAATATTAACAAGATGTACAATCATATATATTATATGGATCATGTGATTCACACACATGTATAAGCACATTTAATTTAAAATATGATTCATCAAACACATATAGAAACATGTAGTTCCATTTCATTCCTCCATTTCACATTCACACACATTTAGCAACCTGCAGTTCCATTCATTTCATCTCTTTTCATATTCACACATAGAAATATTCATTCATTCCATCTTCACAAGCACAATAGATAAGACAATTCAAAAAAATTCATTCAGACATTTTATATAAGTGTCTTTCAAAGTTGAACATGTTATCAAAATACTAATTATGACAAAAATGTTTAGAAAATAATATGACAATAACTAAACAAGGGGCTTGGTGTACCCCTAAACATGTGCATAAGACGGGAAAGTAAATTTGTTGCTTGGACCTACTTTTTTGATGTTGTTGTGTCACAAAGTTCATCGTTGTTAGATGAATCTGAACTGATGATGATAGGGAAATGGACGGTACCAATAGTAGGAATAGAAGGGAAATTGGGTGTGCTCTCCTCATCGAATGAGTCCAAATATGTGCTATCCCCTATTGAGTACTGAAATCAGACTAGATGATCGAGCATCTCGTTGTTGATGTTGGTTATCCAAACCTTGATGGTATTATGGCCCACCGGGTGAAGAAAACGCCTGTCACTACATCTCAATAGTATCTTTCTAACACACTCACACCAATTGGATGTGGATACAAGATTTCCGTCAACATCATACTTAACCTCGATAACAGATGTTGAAGTTCCAAAATTTAGGGTCACTTCACCAACCGTGTAGCATCTTCTGTTTAGATAATGCCAATGTTTAGGTATAATGAGTTGTGCTAATGAACGATCATCTAGAATGATGTCCAACTGTTCTTCAATAGTGAATAGTAACATTGGGGTAGAGGCCCAAGCCATTATGCCTACAACAATGTAAAATGTTGAGAAAAAGTAATATAAATGTAAGTACTAACAACAGACAATGACATGGGTTATTTCATATTCATGACGGAGAAATAATTTATGATGATGATGATGGTGGATGATGAGGATGATGATGATGATGATGAGATTGAGGATGATGATGATGAAGACGGTGATGGATGATAATGATGATGATGATGATGAGGATGATGATGATGATGAGGATGATGAGAAAGGGAACTCATCATCCTCATCATTATCCTCATCATTATCCTCACAATCATCCTCATCATCATCCTCATCATTATCCTCATCATTATCCTCATCCTCATCATCATCATCATCATCACATGAGGATGAGGATGATGATGATAATGATGATGATGAGGATGATGATAATTGATGATGATAATGGATGATGATGATCATCTAGAATGATGTCCAATTTTTCTTCAACAAGAAATTCATCATCATCCTCATTATCTTCATCATTATCCTCATCATCCTCCTCCTCCTCCTCATCATCATCCTCATCATCATCATCACATGAGGATGATGATGATGATGATTGATTGATGATGAGGATTATGATGATAATGATGATGAGGATGATGATGATGATGAGGATGATGAGGATGAGGATGATGATGATGATTGATGATGATAATGGATGATGATTTTCATCTAGAATGATGTCCAACTATTCTTCAATAGGGAACTCATCATCATCATCATCATCATCATCATCATCATCATCATCATCATCATCATCATCATCATCATCATCATCATCATCATCATCATCATCATCATCATCATCATCATCATCATCATCATCATCATCATCATCATCATCATCATCATCATCATCATCATGGTCATCATCATCCTCATCATCATTCTCATCATCCTCATCATTATCCTCATCATTATCCTCATCATTATCCTTATCATTATGATCATATAGAATGATGTCCAACTATTCTTCAACAGGGAACTCATCATCATCATCATCAATCATCATCCTCATGTGATGATGATGATGATTCCTCATCATCATCCTCATAATTATCCTCCTCCTCCTCATCATCATCAGGATCATCATCATCATCATCATGACATGAGGATGATGATGATGATGATGATGATGATGATGATAATGATGATGATAATGATGATGATGATGATGAGGGATGCTGATGATGATGAGGATGATGATGATTGATGATGATGATGATGATGATGAGGATGATGATGATAATGATGAGGATGATGATGATGATGATGATGAGATCATCATCATCATCATCATCATCATCGTCGTCGTCATCATCATCATGATCATCATGATCATGATGATCATCATAATCCATCATAATCATCATCCTCATGATGATGATGATGATGATAACAATGTTGATGATGAGGATGATGATGATGATGATGATGGATGAGGATCATCATCATCATCATCATCATCATCATCATCATCATCATCATCATCATCATCATCATCATCATCATCATCATCATCATCATCATCATCATCATCATCATCATCATCATCATCATCATCATCATCATCATCATCATCATCATCATCATCATCATCATCATCATCATCATCATCATCATCATCATCATGAGGAAACCACTCACCGTACTAGTGGATCGAGTAGGCTATGGTGGCGGTGCCCAGAGGTGGAGGTGGCTGGGCTGGAGGTGAAGGTGGTCGGTGCTGGAGGTGAAGTAGAGGAGGTGCAGGTGGTGTCCGGTGGAAGTGACTGGAGCAGATGAAGGAGGATAGAGGAAGGCTCCTCGCACTTGCTAGAGTAGGTGGTGGCATCGATGAGAGTAGGTGGTGGCGGTCGACGAGTGGACAACAACAACAACTCTGGCGTGAGCAGCTTCAAGTTCATCATGGCAGTGC
This sequence comes from Alisma plantago-aquatica, assembly GCA_963693085.1. NCBI lineage: Eukaryota > Viridiplantae > Streptophyta > Magnoliopsida > Alismatales > Alismataceae > Alisma > Alisma plantago-aquatica. The sequence continues at coordinate 1,573,362,869 of OY856409.1, forward strand.
ATGGAGGCGGTGAGCAACTTCAAGCTTGTCATGGCGGCGCAGGAGGCGGTGAGTAGAGAAGGGGAGGCGGCAGAAAAATCGCCAGACCTAGCTAGACAGGAGAAGATCGAGAACTAAACAGAGAAGGGGAAGAGTCTAGCTTGCGTGGGTGCTACTAAGTTAACTATTCACATCGGTTATTCCTCCAAAACTGACGATAAATAAGGGAATGAATTTTGCCTCACGAAGGATATTTAGTCCTCTGTTCTTTAAAAAAATTGATGACAAATGAGGGGATAAAAACTTTCACGGGACTTGGCGTGGAACATGTGTCGTCGGATTTTACACAACCGACGTCAAAATTAAAGTTTTTGGAGGCAAATTTTTCTCACTGAAAAATTATATTTCAGGGGTGATTTTGGACGTCGGCTTTGTTTATTAAAAACCGACGTTAAAAAAAGTGATACCCATGTCTTTTGTAAATCAGCCAGTCTTCACATATAGGTGTCAGTTGTCTTTACAAGCCAACGCCTTAGACTATTGACGTCGATTTTTGTGCACCAACCGACGAAATTGAATGTGACGTTATATGTCATTTCTATACTAGTGATATACATTTTAGACACATTCATCTTATTGAGACCTTATTTCTTCACCACCTAATCCACTCCCACAGAGCATGGCTGACCATATAGTTGTTCTATAAAGCTTGCTCTTTAATATGAGAGGGATCTTCTGATCACATAATACTCCAGTTGCACTCCTCCATTTCAACAATCATGTAGTGATCTTATAAAAAATGTCATTTTGGTCATCCCCATCTATTTGAATAATAGAATCCTAGTAATGAAATTTATCACATTCTGGTATTTCTAGTCCTATGGCTCCACAATTCACACAATGACATTGGCTAAAATTACAATACATATAATCAGTTTTGCTTCTAATAATCATCAATCTATTTGATTTTAACACCTTTCTCTAAAGTTCAACTTTATCATTCAATCCATCTTTAGTTTTATCAATCAATACAATATTGTCAGCATATAACATACACCAAGGAATATCATCCTAAACATTATTTATCAATTCATCTATAACATGAATGAACATGTATGGGCGGAGTCTAGATCCTTGGGGTACCCAAATGTGAAAGGAAAAGTTGGTGTCTCTCCTCGAGGAGAATTTACACTTTGTAGTAGAACTATCATACATGTCTTTAATCAAGTCAATGCATTGAATTGGCACACCCTTTTTCTTCAAAACCATCCACAACACTTCCCTAAACTCTCGATCATAAGCCTTTTCCAAATCAACAAAACCATATGAAGATCGCTATTTCTTTCTCTATACTTCTCCATAAGCCTCCTTATTAGAACAATAGCATTTGTTGTTGATCCTCTAGGCTTGAAACTAAATTGGTTGTTTGATGTTTGCAATATAGTTCTTACCCTCTTCTCAACAATTCTCTTCTAAAGTTTCATTGTGTGACTCATCAACTTGATACCTATGTAGATTGTGTAGCTACGAACATCACCTTTGTTCTTGTATATGGGGACTATAGTACTATTTCTCCACTCATCCATCATCTTCTTAGTCTTTATGATCTTGTTAAAGAAATGTGTTAACCACATAACTCCTTCATCCCCCATACTCTTCCATCCATTAATGAGAATAATGTATGGTATGCATGTATTTCTCATTTTCATATTTTTTCAAAGTATTCTTGACCTGAAATAGTGAAACTCGTTGTGTGTAAATTATATCTCTTATATTCATGGCATTTGAGTCTCTAACACTATTTATAATATCTCCATTGAAAAGCTTATGGAAATAATTTTTCCATTGGTTCTTGATATCATCATCCTTCACCAACACTCTACCATCTTCATTCTTGATGTCTTTTTACTTGAATCAAGTCACTTCCTTTCCTTTCTCTTATACAAACTATGATATATATCTTTTTCCCCTTCTCTTGTGTCCAACTCCTTATAAATATCATCAAAGTATCTAGACCTTGCCTCTTGAACAACCTTTTTAGCTTCTTTCTTTGCTTGGTTGTATCTCTGAAATGTTGCATCATCTTGAGATTTTAACAAGGTCCTATAGATCTCCCTTTTAAGTTCAATATCCTTTTACACTTAATTATTCCACCACCAAGTCTCTTTCTATGGAGGCCCACAACCTTTGGACTCCCCAAAAACTTCTTTGGCATCATGTTATGCCAGATAGTGTTAACATCAGATTCCAAGTTCCAAATTCCCTCCTTGATGAGTTTATCATGAAAAGTCAATTTCCTTTCTCCTTTAAGATTCCACCACTTGATCCTTCTATCTTGGTTTCTATTATTCCTGCCTTTATTGATCTTCATGTTGTTAGATCCTAGATGGGTGATTTGATGCTCTAGAGGGGGGGGGTGAATAGAGCTGAATGCACTTAAATAAAATTCATTAAACCTTCAAGATATATCACAAGATAAGGTTGCTAAATAGGAAATTTGTGTGCAACTAAAACATGCATAGCAAGGGAGAGAGAGATTGAACATACACCAATTGACAAGCTATTTAGAGTGGTTCCACACTTCAAACTAGAAGTGAGTTAGTCCACTACCTAGAGAGGTCAACCTCTAGGATTTATTAACCTTGCATCTTCATTATATTCATTATAAGAGATACAATACATGACCACCAAAGGACTTACCTATCCAATACAAAGAGTCTTCAACCTTACCAAGGACTTACCCACTTTGAAAGAGTCTTCTGTCTTCTTCCAAGGACTTACCAACTCTTACACAAGTCTTCAGCCTTCAAGGAATTACCCACTCTTCTTGGATCTTCTGCCTTTGACTTCACCTTCACTCGGAGAAGCTTCCACCAAGGACTTACCCACTTGAGCAAGGAGTCTTCTACCTTCACCAAGGGCTTTCCACTCTAGATCCAAGTCTTCAGCCTTGATATTCACCAAGGACGCATTCCCTTGTTCTTCTTCACCTCTCTTAGCTAAGAGAGAGAACCTTCATCTTCATGGTTGAAATGAGAGATAGGGAGGTGGAAGTGAGAGACTCACAAGATATACATGTAGGACTAGCTCTCTTACAGATTTCCTACTCACTCTAACGAAAGTAGCAAGTTATTAAGCTTAGAGAGAGAGAGGAGGTTGTAGGAAGCACTCAACTATAGAATAGGAACCTCACATAGAGTTTTGCAATGAATGCTCAACCTTGGAATGAAGCCCAAGGGGTCCTATTTATAGCTGGGGATGCCTCTTAGCCTTTGGGAATACTTGAGAATGAAAACTAGTCATTTTGTGGCTTGCAACAGATATATTTTCACTTGTTGCAACTCCACAATGACTAGAAGCACTTTTTTGCACTTTTCTGTACAGTGCAATCAGTCGAGTTTCTATAAGGGTAACTCGACTGATAGAGTAAAAGATAAAGCCGATATTCAGACCATCAGTCGAGTTTGTCCTGGGGAAACTCGACCAACCAATAAAAATCGAATTGGTCAGGTATTCCATCGGTCGAGTTCTGTGAAGTGTAAACTCGACCGATCAAAAGTCATTTTCAAGATCCAATCAGGATCGGTCGAGTTTGCAATTCACAGAACTCGACCGATGAACAACCTGATGTGAATTTTGGAAAATAGCTTTTGAGTGCTTCAACATTCAATCTAAGTGCTCCTGATTTTTTTTTAAGATTAATTACAAGTCATACAATCATTACAAGTGATTTACAACATGATTCTAATGGATTTACATAATATTACAAAAACATGCACTTATATTGACTTTAACTTATCTTTTCTCCAATTTGATATGTGCAAGTTAGGGCATTTGGAGTGTGTCTATACCTAATCTGAAATCCCTCAAGTAGAAGAATTAGACACCAATATGTGGAATGGTTAGTCATAATCAAAACCCAGGTTTAGTCAATTTAGACGTGAGTCAACATTGACCTAATTGACCTTGAGTCAAGATTCTCGCCCTTTTTGAAGATGACAAACCATTCCATAAATGTATTGAAAGCTTTTAAGTAAAATCATACCTTCGGTGAAACCTAGGGGTTTCAATAGGATTGAGCTCATATGCTCCCCCTCAATTGATGCGCATGGAGTTCTCATACTCCCCCTCAATTGATGCTATTTCTCTTGCGTGGTTAGCTTTCATAACATTTATAGAATACTATGGCTTATACTCATGTATGTTCTACACATATATGTCTTCTTCCTTTTACCTACTCCCTTTACATGAACATGCTTCTCTTCTTCATGTAAGACATGCCTTCTCCCTATTTTGTCAAAAGAAGACATACCTTTCTCCCCCTTTGTCATTTCAAAAAGTGGGGGTATGAAGAGATAAGAAACACCACTTGTTAAGAGAAAGGAGATAACACAAGTTATATAAGGAGAGTATAAGAGCACAACTAGGGGCTTGTCTAAGCATAGAAATAAAAGCAAGTTAAAGCATATACTTGAACAACCCAAAGTGCAAGATAAAGTACTGTAGAAAAATATTAAAATGCAATTTTGACCCTCAAGATGACAGAATTTTCCCAAAAAGTATCAGGGCTCATGGTGAGGCAATGAGCTTTGCTCAGAAGGTCATTTCTACAAAAAAAATACTAGTCTTGCACCAAAAACTGAAACTAGAGACAAATATGCATGAAAACAAAAAATACTCCATTTTCTACATACAATGTAGATCTATGTACCCTGCATCACAATGTTATGCAAGCAACTCAAGATAATAGATATGCAATTCAAGGAACAAGCTTGAGCATGTATGAGACATGATACAAGTATAACATATAGATGAGCAAAGATGCCAATTATAAACAAGGCTAGAGCTACATGTATATGAACTACTAGTAGATGTTATCACAAGTTAGGATTACTAGTAGGATCTAGGTCATAGAAAGAGATGCTAAAAGATACACTAGATAGATCAAGCTATGAGTAGATGTAGAGATATATCCAAACAAAGAGATATGCAATTTTAGAAGCATGAAAGGATATAACTCACTAGATATGCATCATTACCATAAGATGATTACCACTAAGAACCTCAAGGTTGTATCAACACAAGATATACACCTAGATAGATGTAGCAATTTAGAGCACAACAGAAGCAATTTAAGACACAACCAAGAGATCCAAAGAGGTCATCATCAAAACCTGCAAAACAACTCAAAGCAAGTAATTGCAAGATATAGATATGCCAATTTAGAGCAATTAGCAGGATAGAGTTGTAAGCAAGATAGGCAATTTAGAATACGGCAATATGCATATATAAAGTTACCAAAGGAGTGCCAAAGAATAAGGCTATTGGTCGAGAAAATCTAGTTGAGAGGAGAATTCTCATTTAATAAGCCAAATGTATATTCTGTGCACAGTGTTATCGGTCGAGTTCTGTGCATTGACAACTCGACTGATGACAGCTGCTGGCAACACCCATTGGTGCCTATCGGTCGAGTTTCTATCAGGACAAACTCGACCAACAGAGCTACTGTCAAAAGGCACATATGTTTCACAAAAACATATTTAAAGGCATGCTAAAAATAAAAACCATATCCAAACATGTCTAAGCAAGTTGGTAATGCACTATAGAAGCATTAGAAATAGTTTTTGAGCAAGAGTGTGAAGAGAATCACAAAATACCACTTTTGACTCAAAAACCATATGTATAGTGCACACCATCTTGACAAAACAAGTTAGGATTGGTTATAAGCAAGAAAAACATTACCTTTGTGCTTACCATTGTTTTTCCACTTGTTTTTACCTCATACCCATCTCACCTTTCTTCTTTCATGTGGATTGAGAAGTCAATTTACAATTCAATGACTCAAGTCAATCCATTTGCAAGTACCTACAAGAAGAAAGATGAAATGGTCCCCAATCATGTTTTTGGGTCCGAAGGGGTTAGTTTAGCAACTCAAGTCCTATTTCTCTTAGGTGCTTTCCTAAAAAAAAAGTAGAATAATGACCAATTTCATTGCAATAGTGGCATGAGCCCATAGTCTTGGAACTAGATGATTCTCCATGAAATATTGGAGGTCCTTTACCTTTGTTGTTCCTTTGACTACTATCATACCCTAAACCATGTCTACCAATTTGTTTAGTAGTATGGTGTAGGATGTCATTAAGATTCTTTTTACAACCAAGAATATTTGTAAAGAAGATCTTAAACCATCATTATCATGCATAAGAGAAGTAATAGTAGAAGACAAATGATTGATATTATCTCTAGCATGCAAAAGATCATTTTCTAAACAAATAGCTTTAGTTAAATAAGAATCTCTATCAATATGAAGAGCAGCAACATCATTCTCTCTACTAGTAGAACTAGAACAAGATTCATGCACATTGATTTTAGCAAGCAAGGAGGCATTTTCTATTTCAAGCAAAGTAATCATAGAAAGATAAACACCATTTTTAGATTCTAGTCCTTGCAAAGAAAAATCTTTGTCTTTGTTTTCAGATTTAAGAACATCAATATCATGCATGAGAGAATAATAATTAAATTGTGCTCTTCATTAGAACTAGGCATGAGAGGTTGAGCTTCTAGAAATCTAATCTTATCAAGAAAACTAGCATTTTCAAGTTTAAGAGAGTCTACTTGGCTAAGACAAACATTTTTGTCATCAAGCAAGCAAGAGTTAGCATGTTCAAGATCATTTAATTCTTCATGCAAATTATCAACAATTCTAGAAAGCTTTTTCTTTTTCCTTTTATAATACTTAAGAGAGGCACAAGTATCATGAATAATAGCAATCAAAGATTCTTTATCTAAAGAGTTTAGATTTACCTCACTTGAGTCCTTACTTGTTGATGCCAAAAGAGCAAAATGGCATTCTCCTTCATCACTAGAGTTTGAGCTTGCTCCTTCACTTAAATCTTCACTTGAGCATGAGTTGGAGGAGCCACTTGATCTTGAGTTGGAGGAGTCACTTGAGCTTGAGTGTCATTTCTCCTTCTTCTTGTACTTCTCTTCTCTTCTCTTGTGAAGATGGGTCTTTTTGCCTTGTCGGCAATCTTCCTTGTAGTGACCCTTCATTCCACATGTAAAACACCGAATGGAGGAGGACTTGCCTTTGTAGAGTTTAACCTTGGAGTACATGGCATCTTTTTTAACTTTAGAGGATGGAGAAGCTTGTCTCATGATAGCTTCAATTTGAGCCTTCATTTCAGTCTTCTTCATTCTCTTTAGCTCTTTCTTTTCTTGTCTTTCAACTTCTTCTCTTTTATCAAGTGTGACTTCATGTGCTTGTAGATTTCCAATGAGCTCTTCAATAGGGACATCCTTAAAAGACCTTGCTTCTTCAATGGAAGTCACCTTGGGTTCCCACCTCTTTGGAAGAGTTCTAAGAATCTTTGAGTTGATCTCTCTACTACACATATGATGACCTAGAACCGCAAGACCATTCACAATGGTGTTGAGCCTTGAGTACATGTTGGCTATCTTCTCCTCCTTTCCCATCTTGAAGTTCTAAAGCAACCCTTTGAGCATGTAGACTTTGCTTTCCTTCACTTGATAGGTCCCCTCATAGGTGACACATAGCTTTCTCCATACCTCATAGGTTGTTTCACATGAAGAAATCTGGTTGAACTCGGTGGGGGGTCATGGAGGCATAAAGGATGTGCATGGCTCTAGCATTTAAGGTAACATCATTCCATTCTTCAATCTTTGTCATTGGTAGCTTGTATGGGCTCTTCACCATTTGCCACATCTCAGGACTTGATCCTTGGATGTAGAATTGAAGCCTTCTTCTCAAATAGAGAAAATTGCTCCCATCAAATATTGGTAGGTTGATCAAGTATCTCCCTCCTTGGTAGTCACCCATCTTCTCCTACTTGTTGAAGTATGCTTGAAGAAGCCTGCTCTGATATCAATTGTTGGATCCTTGATGGGTGATTTGATGCTCTAGAGAGGGGTGAATAGAGCTGAATGCACTTAAACAAAATTCATTAAACCTTCAAGATATATCACAAGATAAGGTTGCTAAATAGGAAATTTGTGTGCAACTAAAATATGCATAGCAAGGGAGAGAGAGATTGAACATACACTAATTGACAAGCTATTTAGAGTGGTTCCACACTTCAAACTAGAAGTGAGTCAGTCCACTACCTAGAGAGGTCAACCTCTAGGATTTCTTAACCTTGCATCTTCGTTATATTCATTATAAGAGATACAATACATGACCACCAAAGGACTTACCTATCCAATACAAAGATTCTTCAACCTTACCAAGGACTTACCCACTTTGCAAGAGTCTTCTGCCTTCTTCCAAGGACTTACCTACTCTTGTACAAATCTTCAGCCTTCAAGGAATTACCCACTCTTCTTGGATCTTCCGCCTTTGACTTCACCTTCACTCAGAGAAGCTTCCACCAAGGACTTACTGACTTGAGCAAGGAGTCTTCTACCTTCACCAAGGGCTTGCCCACTCTAGTTCCAAGTCTTCAGCCCTGATCTTCACTAAGGGACGCCTTCCCTTGTTCTTCTTCACCTCTCTTAGCCAAGAGAGAGAACCTTCATCTTCATGGTTGAAATGAGAGATAGGGAGGTGGTGTAAGTGAGAGCCTCACAAGATATACATGTAGAACTAGCTCTCTTACAGATTTCCTACTCACTCTAACGAAAGTAGCAAGTGATTAAGCTTAGAGAGAGAGAAGGCTATAGGAAGCACTCAACTATAGAATAGGAACCTCACATAGAGTTTTGTAATGAATTATCAACCTTGGAATGAAGCCCAAGGGGTCCTGTTTATAGCTGGGGATGCCTCTTAGCCTTTGGGAACACTAGAGAATGAAAACTAGCCATTTTGTGGCTTGCAACAGATATATTTTCACTTGTTACAACTCCACAACAGTTAGAAGTACTTTTCTGCACTTTTCCGTACAATGTAATCGGTCAAGTTTCTATAAGGGTAACTCGACTGATAGAGTAAAAGACAAAGCCGATATTCAGACCATCGACCGAGTTTGTCCGGGGGAAACTCGACCGACCAATGAAAATCAAATTGGTCAGGTATGAAGTGTAAACTCGACCGATCAAAAGTCATTTTCAAGATCCAATTAGGATCGATCGAGTTTACAATTCACAGAACTCGACCGATAAACAACTTGATGTGAATTTTGGAAAATGGCTTTTGAGTACTTAAACATTCGATCTAAGTGCTCCTGATTTTTTTTAAGATTAATTACAAGTCATACAATCATTACCAGTGATTTACAACATGATTCTGATGGATTTACATCATATTTCAAAAACTTGCACTTGTATTGACTTTAACTTGTCTTTTCTCCAATTTGATATGCGCAAGTTAAGGCATTATGAGTGTGTCTATACATAATCTGAAATCACTCAAGTAGAAGCATTAGACACCAATATGTGGAATGGTTAGTCATCATCAAAACCCAGGTTTAGTCAATTTAGACGTGAGTCAACATTGACCTAATTGACCTTGAGTCAATACATGTCAATATCTAAAACTACCAATCTATGTTGGGTCATGAGTTCTTTTCTAGGAATTACTTTACAATCCTTGTATAGTTTATGATCCACCCTCCTTGTAAGGAGGTGCCCACTCTTGAAAGTAATCTTATGAGATTCTCTTTCCTTGTGTTTGCCAAAATCATATCATATGCAACTGTAAAATCTAATATCCTCTCTAATCTTGTTCTCCATTTCTACTGCCACATCTAAAACCACCATGACCTCTCTCATACCCAGCATTGTTACTCCCCACATGGCCATTTAAATCACTCCCAATAATGATCTTATTATCTGTCAGCATTTCCTGCATCAATTGTTACCCCCACATGGCCATTTAAATCACCTCCAATAATGATTTTCTCATCTATCTGTATTTCCTGCATCAATTCATCTACACCATCCCAAAAATCCTTCTTAGCCTCATTGCTAAGGCCAACTTGGGGGGGGGCGTAGGCTCTAATAATGTTAAAAATATTTCCCCTAAGAACAACTTTGATAACTATGATTTTATCACCCATCCTTGTGATCTTGACAACATCATTCTTCAACATCTTATCAACGATAATACCTACGCCATTTTTATGTTTATCAATACCTGCATACCAAATTTTATATCCTGTGTCTCCAATCTTTCCACAATGTTCTCTTATCCACTTGGTTTCCTACAAGTAAGTTGTACTGACTTTTCTTCTCATCATGATATCCACTATCTCCAAGGATCTTCCAATCAAAGAGCCAATATTCCAAGATCCAATTGTAATATTTTTTTGTTGAACTTGCTTCTTTACTTGCCTTCGTCGAAAATATTTTTCTTGCGTATTTTTCACTACATCCGGGCAATGATATGATGGAAATAATTATTTATCAACACCCGTCCAATATGTGGTAACTCTTGCTCAATTTTTACTACATCCGAGCAATGATGCAACGGGATTAACTTCTTTACCCACACCTCGTCCAAGATGTGAAAACTCTAATATGTCCTTCAACACAAATCGACATTGCTATATCGAATCCTCTTGTATATTTATCATTACACCCAGGTATTGATACAACAGTGATAGGGATGAGATGCTCCAACAAAATTCTTATAAAGAAAATTATTTATAAGAAAATTTTTATAAGTTACTAATCTTAATAAGGGATTTTTTTTTATATATGCTACATAGATTACAAAGAGACGTAAGCAATACGAATATGACCTTATTTTTTGTATAATAAATTTTGGGATCGATATATCGATTGACCAATGTTCGTTTTAGAAAAGATCTGGTTATAATAACGACTCACTCACACTTTTTTTTGGGTCCGCCTAAGGGTCACTCTTAAGTTGGTATACTTTAAAAAATGTACATGCATGGTTTTAAATACGAATATAAAAAGCCTTATTATGATAACTACTGTTATATGTAGATACAATTATCAACACTAGGTCACATCAATATCTATTCGAGTTAATATATGGCCAAAATTAATATAGGTCGGAATAAATAAAATACATGTCTTATCGAAGGGTCGACTGGATGTGGTTTATGATCCAATCTGGTTGATTTAAATCTCAGAGTATGTTTGACCTGGGCGGGATTTCACATGTATGGGTCATTTGAGGTATTTGATTAGCGTCGCGCCAGGTCTATTCTGTTTAGGCTTTATATTATCTTGGTTTTAGGTGGGTTGTACATTTTGAGTAGGCCATGTTTATTCGGCTGATTCAAAGTTCATTTTTATAATAGACTAAATCCTACTTTAGTAGGACCGATGATATTAAATTTTTAGAAAAATAGAAATCTATGTCATACATCTTCTAAGTTAGGCTTCAAAGATTTCAGGCTACAACAATAAAACTAGCTGGTGCGAAGCCTATAATTACTTTTAATCAGTACCATGAAGTTGTCCTGAATACGCAAACATCTTTTTTGTGACGGTCTTCGTAAAATCCATTCGATTCAATGCAGGAATACTCATCATCCAGTAACTTTTGCTGATGACAGTCTAACAAAACTACAAGCAAACCGAACTCACGCTGCCGCAGTCACCCTTTCCTTTTACAAGCCTCTCTTTCTCATGACACGAATAGCGCAACCCACGTGTCATCAATAGAAGGCATGGCGAAAGATCGCCAATGAGTAAATTCAGTACCCAGTCTTTAATCGAAATGGTGATGATCAAAGCCACGCTCTGCTTACCAAGGAAAACGTACTGGTTTTACTCCAAATTAAATAAGGCCTTAGTGTCAGGATCCTTCCTCCTTTGCCCACTCCACCCTTCTCTTTTCCTGAATTGGTTACATCCTTCCGTCCCGTCATCGAAAATTTCCTAAACCCTTGTTTTCTCACCTTTTCAATGAGATTTTCTCGTTTGGGCAGGTTTTCAATTTGTTCATATCGACAGAACGTGGAGGATTCCCCCCGTTGTGGTAGTGGTATTTGCGGGGAGAGTGGCGCGACTGCAGATATTTAGTTGCGTCTGCGCGTGTATCTGGTGGTTGCGCTCCCATGTCTCGTGAGTCGTGATTCTGAGAATGACGAAGACAGCGATGTGGTTAAAACCGTCGACGCCGCTGCATTTGCCTTCACCTTGAGATTCCCTGGTAATTGAAGGCTCCTCTCTCCATACTCCATAGTGTTGACTAGCTGCTGAACCTGAGATCTTTATTAAGCCCTAGCCGGGGTCAATTCCTGAAAGGAAGAATGGATGGTGATCGGTGGCCAGATTCACCTCTTGGCTCAGCTGTCACTGTAGACCAATATGCTATCATGAGTTGTTAGAGGACACATGCACTCTGCACTCATACACTTACATGAAATCTACTAGGTTCTAGCTTTTGCAGGTTACACCCACACGGACCACATTGGCGAGAAAGAGGCAAAGTTTCCAAGAAAGGGGAAGTATCCAGATGTTTAGCATTCATACCAACAGATGGAAAATACCAAGCAAATATAATAATAAGCAAATTAATATCCTGTATGTGAATTAAGTACGTAACCAAATGATTAGGGTTTTGCAAGCGTAAATGTGTGTTAGGATTATTAGTTGAATTATTTATAGGGCTTGACTCACTTAGTAAGGATTACTTAAGTGTTAGTAAACCTATCCAAGGCTTACTTGAGTTTTCAGTAGACACATCTATTGGATTACTTGAATGTTAAACAAGATAGATCCATGTGATTTCCCCTCTTCTATATAAAGAAGAAGAATCTCACTAATCAGAGTTATGTTACAGTACTTTTGTCCATAATGTAAAAATTAATCTAGCTACACATCAAAAGTACAAAAAAGAAACAAGAAGGGAAGAAAAGCAACCTACCACGCAATACCATATTTACAGTCAAGTGCACCAATGTGAGTGGTGCTTTTATTTTCTTCAACTAAAACCGCCCAGTTGGGAAGCACCACTATGGTTGGTAGTTTAATTTTAACTGTATTATTGCTTGCATTTAACAACTAGCTCAGTTAATAAAAATTATTATTAGTAGTAGAATGGACAGCGGATTCAAATTCTGACAAGGCACAATCATAACATATTATGATGTATGTATGGTATTTGTTTTAGGAAAAAAACAATAACACCTCCACATACATAATTTCTAATATAGCCCACTTTGACTTGAAAATTCAACTTTAAATGACGACTTTTCAGGTCAAATGCAAGAAAGCACCAATCTATTTAAAGGTTTAACAAATATTGAAAAAAAACAACGAAACGCCAATGAAGTGGTGGTTTAATTCACTCACGATTGGGATGAAAACGCCATTTCAGTTGGCTTTTTCTGTTTTGTTAAATGTTTTTTTTTACTTTTTGCTAAACACGTCCATCGCACCTTTTTAATAGACTTAGAAAAAATATCATTTCAAGTGACTTCTTCACATCATAGTGAGTTATACTCAAACTATTTTCACCAATTTTTTATTATCAAAGTGTGCTTTTTAACTATCTCAAACTACATCTGCCATTCGCCAGCTGACCGCTCAGCAGTAGAACACGTTCGTTCTTCCGGTCGCAGCTAGCAAGCTTACTCGCTCACCTAGTGGCTCGTTGGCCAAATAAATGGGACGTACGTTCCCTCATTCCGTCTCCGCTGCGTCACGAGTCCAGTTAAGTTGGCCTCTTCCTTCTCGCGCACTTGATCAGATGGATAACAAGGCTGTCTCGAAAGACGTCGCCCCACCCGGTTTCGTGATCTCAGCGGAGGACGCCGCCCTCCTGGCCGCGAAGTACGCAGTATCCCTCCCGGACCTCCTACCTCTCCTCGTCCCGCTAGCTACGCCGCTCTCCCGCCCACCCATCTCCAAGTTCCGGGTAGCCGCCGTTGGTCTCGGTGCCAGCGGCCGTATCTTCGTGGGCGTCAATCTGGAGTTCCCTGGCGTACCGCTTCACCACTCCGTCCATGCGGAGCAGTTCCTCTTCTCAAGCGCAGCGTCGCACGCCGAGCCCCGTATCTCGCACGTCGCCGTGTCGCACGTGCCCTGCGGGCACTGCAGGAGGTCCGTGGCAGCGTCGCGGAACATGGGTCGTCGTTGCTCCCACTGCAGATCCTCGTGACGTCGGACCTGGAATCGGCGTATCGCCCGCTAGGGGACTTACTGCCGCACCCCTTCGGCCCTCGAGATCTGCTAGTCGAAGGCGCGCCGCTCCTACTCGATCACCATGACAACAACATAATTCTGGAGGAAGAGGCCGTGATCCACAACAGGAACGTGGATGGGGACGGTGCGGTGTACTCCCGGCTCCGGGACGCCGCCCTGAACGCAGCGCGCCGGTCGCACGCTCCATACAGTGGGTGCCCCGCGGGTTTCGCTGTGTCTGATGCGAAAGGGCGGGTGTTCGCCGGCGCCTACACCGAGTCGGCTGCGTACAACCCAAGCCTGGGTCCCGTCCAAGCAGCGCTTATCGCCTACGTCAGCGAAGGAGGGGACTTCGCGGACATCTCCGCTGCGGCGCTGGTGGAGAGCGGGGCTGGGTCCCTATTTGCGCATGTCGACACGGCTGCCATTTTCCTCGAGGCTGTTGCGCCCGGGTGCTCGGCGCTGAGGGTATACTACTGCCGCCAGAAGGCCATTGACTAGGGATAATTTGGGAGCCTGATTCGATGGGCTGACGAACGGGATGGGGATTGGAGAATCCGCATGCTCAGGGGGCAGTGCAAATTGCGGCCTTGGTCGGCCGTCTGCCCCGTCTTGCACCCTATTTATAAAAGTAATTGAAAATATATATGCTTCTAGAATTGAAAAAAGGATGGAGTGCAAAACATGTATTACAAACTTTGATATGCAATCCTATTATTAAATTGATAGAATGTGCATATTTTCTAAGAATCTTAGCTCATTCTGAAGTCCGAACAATGGTTACAGAAAATGAGTTTATAAAAATAAAAACGAAAAGAAACTCTTATGTGCTTGCGGCGTTTTTGTATTAAATACAAATTCAATCCATTTTTGTATTAGACATACACGTTCATGGACGTAGGAGGCCTCTTATAGAAAAATTATATGACACCAATTAGTATTTGACACTTGGCAACTCTCTCTCCCACCATCTTAGAGCCAGACAAAACTGAAGAGTTACCTACGTGAGACTTCCTACATAGATATGCCACACGCCAGCAAACAAATAATTTTGTGGGACATGAATATTTTACCCGATTAGCAACCGAATATCAATCGTAAAATAAATTGTTATCTCTTTTTTCTTTGCAATGTTTATCGGTGAGCCAATACTCTGGTGCGGTAAGATGGATTACCGTAAGATTTTTGCTCGGTGAGAAAAAATTATCTTTGACATTACTAACACCAAAAAACAATACAAAATCAAAGTGGTGAATGATCTTGTGTTTGGTAACAACGATTACTAGCGATTTCAACCTGTCCGACCTTATCCCATCATTGCCCGAACAATTGCACACTTTCCCAAATGGATATATATCAGAAATATTTTTTTCTTATTCATTACAACAACTAATTATGTATTGCATTATGTATTTTTGTAGTTAGAAAAGAACAATGTTGAAATAATTCAAGAAGTATGAGCACATATTTTTTATGTAAAAGAGTACACATAGTATGATATAATTAAATGTATATGAGTATGTGTATATTTTTTTCACGCAGAATCATACCATGTCCTTAGACATATCAAAATACTTGTTAGGTTACCATACCATAAAGAATCTTGATATATATATATATATATATATATAATTTATATTTACCATATCTAATTGTAAAAAAATTTCTTATACTTATGTACATGTGAGGTATTATAATCAGACTACACACCAATATAGAGAAAACAAATTTAATTACCGTATCTAACTGTAATATTTTATGTAATATTTTTATTATCATATCCAAATATAATATTTTTTTCTACACGTACGTACATGTGAGGAATCATCCAAGTGTACATTTTTATCTACACATACCTACATGTGAGGTATCAAATTAAATTACATAATAATATATGTAACCGAAAATTTTATTTTCCATATCTAATTGCAACTTTCTTCTATATAGCCATACATGTGAGATATCATAATCGAATGACATGTCGATGTATAAATAATTATTTGGGTACAATATTTAACATTATTATTTTATGTAATAATTTTATTTACCTTATCTAACTGTAACATTTTTTCTATACGCATGTGCACGTGAGGTATCCTAGTTGAACTATATAACAATGTACAAATAAACTTGTTATTTGACACATCTAACCGCTGTAATATTTTTATATAACATTTTTATTTGGCGTATTTATTATAACAATTTTTTTATATACATATGTACATGTGAGGTATCATAGTCGAACTATACAATACTATAAAAAATCATTTTCTATTTACCGGATCTGATTGTAATATTTGTATGTAATATTTTCATTTATCATATCTAATTGTAATATTTTTTCTATAGATAGTACATGTAAGGTATCATAATCGAACTGCATATCAATATACATAAAAAGAATTTATTTACGTATCTATTATAATATTTTTATATAACATTTTCATTTACATGGTAAGTAACATTTAATTTTTTCCTCTATCCATACGTACACGTGAGTTATAAAAAATTGAATGAAATAACAATATACAATTCTGTCAAATTGTAATAACAATGCACATACAAATTTTTCCACGTCCTATCATAAAAAGTTTTTGTACATTGGTATGTAGTTCTAATATATGGTACCTCACTTGCACATAAGTATAAGAAAAAAAAATCAACTAGATATAGTAAATAAATTTTTTATACATAGCCAGATACAATATGGAATGAAAACCCAACAAGTAATTAGATATCTATAAGAAAGCAACATGATTATGCATAAACAAATACTCAGATATACTTATATTCATTTAATTATATCATATTTTACTCATTTACATAAAAAATATTTGTGTACATATTTTTATACAGACATTGTACTTTGTCTTACCACAAAATACATAGCAAAGAACATAATTTGTTGTGGTAAAGAATAAGAAAAGAATATATTGATACAAGAAGTCGATTAAATTACAGTGCAAATTGGTGGTAGGTATTGATGTTCCACACAAATTCTTTACCCGTAAAACTACGTATGGCATATTTCAATAATGAGCTCTTCTGTACCTTCTCTCTTTATAATGGTGAGCAAAGGATTGGTAGGTGTCAAATTGTAATTGGTGTCCTATAATTTTTCTATAGGAGGCCTCCTATAGTACCGGCGTCCCACGTTCATAGGCACAGATAATAAAGACTACCATTTATTGACGTCGCAACGATCATCTTGATCAAGTCATCCGTACAAAAGAAACAAACATATCATTAAGGTAACAAAACAACACAACATAAATTCATGTCTCAGCCAAACCAAACACACGTTGGTAGATGTTAAACAACTTATGAGCCATAGTGTCTAACGGGCATGGAGTCTATAGGCCTATCAAGGTTTGGTAATGTCAATAATTGTGTTTTTCTCTCCTATACATAGGAGGGGGCACATTTGTGTCAAATCAATTTATCTTCCACACCATTTTGGACATGATATCAGAGTACATTTCTTGAGAAATCTTAGCAAAAAGAATGTCCAGATGGCTGGCGGGCAACAACCACTATTCCTTGGCGCCACAAGCCTTTCTAATATTTCTTCTTCTTAACTAGAATCCCTTAATCTATTTTCCTTTACTCCCCTGAAACCAACTTTAGAGCATGTATCCCCTTCTGGTTCTTGTATCATCCACGTCAATGATTTGTGCATTGCTCACCACAATTGTTTCTCACAGATGCAGGATTATAGGCCAAATCCACTTTCACGTCTTGTCCCCTCAAGTGCTAACTCCTAAGGCCTCATCAGGTGGAAGCATTGGCACGTCCCCATCGTACAAGTATGTTCTAGATGGCGCGGACCCAGGACCATGGGCTTGCCACTTGCACCCCTTCTTATACTCCTTACATAGTTAGTGTGAGCAAATCCAACCAACATCTTCTCTCCTATGTCATCTTATATATGTAGACATGACAAGATCCATGCATGCCCATCCACCTTATGTATGTAACCTCTATGGTAATAATTCTTGCAAGACATATTCTTGACTATGAGAAGGGTTTCTCAAATGTGTTTTCTATCCAAATTAGTAAATAGTGTCATTGGTGATGTACTATTGCATATGAAGTCATCAATGCCAGTACTCATGTCTGTGTGACCTAATCCTTCCACAATATCGAACACACAAGAGAGAGAGAGAGAGATGACAACCTTTATGGAAAATTGAAATCCTATTGTAAATATTTATGGATAAGGGCACCTCCTTGACAACAAATATTTGACGAGGTGCTATGAGGACCTCACACTTCCAAAAAACTAAATTGGAAGACATCCACCTCTATCCATAATCCTTGATAGTTTGGAGGGAGGTGGTAAGGGAGATAGATTTTAACGACCCCCACTTTTGTGTGTCCCCCAATCAAGGTTGACCTTAAAGTCGAGAGTCATAACCTAAAATTTTCCAGGATCAAATTGAACAAATAATTAATAATAATTAATAATTTCAATTAATTGAGAAAAGATTATTTACAAGATGTAATTGAACAAAGATTATTTACAACATGTAACTCCCATAAGGAGTTACATGAATTTCTCAAAAGAAACTAACATATATGAGTATGGAATACTAAGACTATCTAGCTAATCCTATATTTGAATTAGCTTTAATATCTTCAAGTGATTTCATCTGAATCTCTTGGGACTTTATATCTTTATATACATGCTAGTTACCTAAAACATTGACAAACAACTACGTGGATCAGTATATCACAATACCGTGCACGTGGTGTAACTAAAATTTGTGAAAGTATAATAACAACATATTATGCTCATAATCAAATACTTGCAAATATGAATTGAAAATTTCATTACTTATTCTAACCCATTCTTTGTATGCTATCTCAAGTGTAATCTAAGGTTTAGAACATTCTAGTTTCATTATGTGATACTCATATTGTCATTATAGTTGAAAAGAAAGTAAATAAATATCCAAAAGATTATTTCATCAAATCAATACTCAGAGATCATCCAGAAAACTATCAGTAGTCAATAATGTGGATTCTCATAAATAACCATGTACCTTAAGTGTATAACCATGCAGTATACTTCTAGTACTTTAAGCATGTACCCAACCATCCCAAAAATCAACATAATCAATCAACATAACTACATGCATGCATATCCCTAAATTGTCACCAAACATTCTTCAAGATGCTAATAAGGTATGTATTAGATCCTAACTAGGGTTTAGGGTTATTCTCATGTTTGGAATAGGAATAAGGGTCACAACCCCTAATTCCATCATATGATGAGTCCTTAGAGATATAAACCCTAATTCCACATTAGGTGTAACCCTATTTTGTTGATTGATCATCATATCATCACGAACTCATATTTGATTAGGTTACATAAATCACTCATGATATCAACATAAGATTTAAGGTTTTCATATGATAATCACATTAGATTCATAATTATGCACGAAATTGCATTTTCTTTAACATGTATTCCAATGGACCTATTTTTCACCCAAATAATCCAATTGGGTCTAAACTGGATCCCAAGTCCATAGTCCATACTTAGGCCTTGCATTGGATCCACAATCCTAATTATCTTTCTATTTACAAATTTCAGGCATTTCTTATCCATTGAAGATTCATTTATTTGATCAACATTACGTTATTTACTTAAATTGAAGACTCATCCTAAGTCTAGGGCTTAGATTCATCATCCCAATTCTATCAAAGTCATAGAATTATCTCAACATTCTACATTACTTTGATTATCTTATAATGAATATCAATACATCATTATCTAATTCATATCATAGAATCTAAATTTACCAAATTTGAGGATCTTACATTCATCCCTCCTCAAAATGAATTTTTTTCGCCAAAACTCGAACCTAATCAAGTTAAGGTGAATGATATTTCATATTAGCCTCAAACATTAGGGCTAACAACCTTTATTGTATAGGTTTGGCTAGGTTTTCTTTAATTAATCTTTTTTTATATGAAAATTCCTCATACTACTAAGGTTGGAACCTAATTCAGTCCAAGTGTATTTTCACATCCCCATTCGTGCATTATCACTTGGTGAATTTAAATTTACACATAGGTTTCAAACCTATAATTTATCTATTTTCATGTAAGGGTGAGGTAATACCTCTATACCCTAACTCATGCAAGTAATTTTAGCTCATGATATTCATCTTCACATGCCAATTTCATGTATCATATGTGGCTACCTGATCTCTACCTCTATAATAGGATGTAATAAGAATTTGGCTATAGTTTAAATACAAAGTTTATCCTATTCCATGTGCAAAAATGGTGTATCCACACATTATCTCATAACTACAATTTGATGTTGAGTCATCCTCAACAATGACACCAAACTGTGGATAACTTTATTTCAACAAATTTTCTTAAATTTCATGAACTCAAGGGATAATGTTTTTATCATAATTCATAGGTTTATTCACAACTCCCTTTAAGATTTTGTCAACTATTATCACATAACTTCTTTCCTTCTTTACATCTTTATCTCATGCATGATTCCCTTGGTTACTCCCACTTGACCCCTTGGGCCTTATAGACATAAAAGTGGCTTTTCATTAGCTATTTCCTGCATAGGGATAATGTGCGACTTAACACTTCCCTTCATAGGGATAATGTAAGTCTCATCTCTTCCCTTCATAAGGATGATGTAAGGATCAACTATTCGCTTTGTAGGGATAACATAAGGTTCAAATCTTCCTTTCATGGGCTAATGTAAGGATCTTCCCTACATAGGGCTAATTTAAGACTAGCTTGAGTTTCTTCCTTGCATAGGGCTAATTCATGCATTATATGAGCATCTTACCTACATAGGGTTATTTTATGCCTTACTTGAGCATCTTCCCTGCATAGGGCTATTTTGGGCCACTTATATGTATAAGGATAATTGAGACGTTACAAATTTGTACTATCATTTCTATCCTGGCATTGTTTTATGGTATGGGTTTCCAAATGCCATCTTGACATAGGTCCCATGACTTAGGGGAAAATGGTAAGGCTTAGATATACTCCCATGTCATACATTTAAAGATATATTTTTAACATCATATTTCAAATTGGAATTTCTCCAAATGAGGTCTCAAATTTTATTATATAGATGGACCTGCACTTATTATTATTATATAACTTATGCCTTGTATTAGCATACACCTAGATGGTTAGGATTAGGTCCCTTTAGGACGTCCAAGGTTTCCTTATTTCTCAAAATGACGTTGGTCAACTCACCCTTCTAAGTAAGGGCCTAACCTAGGGTGTCTTCTTGACTTTCAAGAGGTTAGGCTTTCTATCCACAACCTTAAACCTTGAGTTTAGGGTTGTGCCTCCCCCATATGTCCTTTTTCCAATCATGGGTTGACCAACCCTTGGTCAGGACACCACCCTTAAAAGGTGAGTTGAGGGTATTTTGTGTTTCCCTTAAGTAATCACTAATTTCAATGCTTCATTTATATATAAAAACCTTTATATGTATCATGCATGGATTACTCCACATACTCACATGCATGAAAAACTAGGGTATCAAATTAGGGGTACCAAAATTGAATTACCCAAACCCATTTGGGTATTATCTTTCCTTCACCCTTACTTAGGGTTTGTTTGGGTAGGGTTATGATTTCACATGTACTATTCCCACTTGGTTTATTATTTTATTCATGCTTAGGGTTTAGGGCTAGGGCACCCTATATTTTAGGGTTTTACTATTCCCTTTACCCACTAAGGGTTTCATACCATACTAGGTTATCTCACTCAAGTCCTTTATGTATGATTGGGTTTACCCGTCCACACTTAGATCATTCAAGGATTTTCCCTCACTAGATGGACCTAAACTACATGTCATATACTTCTAACTAACATTACTTTTTGATTGGAGGAGGATGCATTAATACCACTTTTTCTTGAAACCCCAACTTGAGGAAGAGGGGATTGCATTTTAGGGTGTATTAAGAAAAGAGATGAGAAGTGTACCAAGTTAGAGATGAGAAGATTAGGATATATTTTTCAAGCAGACCCTAGGTTCTGTCCAAACATATCCCACAATGGCTGAGGAAGTCCCCATATACCAACTTAATGGTGTGGAGGAAAATATTTCCAACCCGCAAAGCTATGATCCTTCCTCACCATTACCCTTTGGTTAGGCCCTAATAATTTTCCTTATATTTAAATGGACTCTTTGAAATTATCAACTATTAAATATTATTTGATAAACCTAGAATTTGTTACCAAATATAACGAACCCCACTTTTGTGTGTCCCCAAATCTAGGTGGACCTTAAAGTTGATAGTCAATACCAAAAATTTTCCAAGACTGGATATAACATTTAATAAACAATAATCAATAATTTCCATTTGTTGAACAAATATTATTTCCAAGATGTACACAAATGCTCCTCAAGGAAATTACATAAATTTCTCAAATGAATCTAAGATATATGAGAACATAATACAAAAATAATCTATCTAATCCTATTTTTGAATTAGCTTTAATATCTTCAAGTGATTTCATCTGAATCACTGGGTCATCATATCTTTATATACATGGAAGCTACCTAAAATGCTAACAAACAAATACACAGATCAATATACACAATAATGTGTATGTGATGCAGCCAAAATGTGTGCAAGTATAATAACAACATATAATGCTCACAATCAAATACTTGCAAATATGCACTGGCATTTTCATTACGTATTCTAACACATTCTTGGTATGCTATCTTGGGTGTAATCACTATCAATCCTAGACTTATGTGCGTCAACCCATATACACATAATATATGGTTCAAAATAGTTTCATTAGGTGATACTCATATTAGCATTATAGTTGAACAAAAAGTAAATAAACATTCAACAATTTATTTCATAAAATCATTGGAAGTCAATAATGAGGGTACTTATAAGTAACCACATACCTCAATGTAGAACCATTCAATACACTTCAAGTATGTTAAGCATGTATCCAACCATCCCAATAATCAACATTATATGCATGTATATATAGCCCTAAAGCGCCACCAAACATTCACAAGTTACTGATTAGGCATGTGTTAGATCCTAACTAGGGTTTAGGGTTATTCTCAAGTTTGGTATCGGAATAAGGGTCAAAAAACCTTAAATCTGTCGTATGATGAGTCCTAATGGTTATAACTAGGGGGAATTAGGTGTATCTCTATTTTGTGATTATATCATCACAACCTCATATTAAATTAGGTTACATCAATTAATTATGATATCAACATAAAATGTAGGGTTTTCATATGACAATCACATCAGATTCATAATTATGCACAAAGTTCCAATTTCTTTAACATGTATAAGAATGGACCTATTTGTCACCCAAATAATCCGATTGGGCCTGAACTGGATTCCAAGGACCATAGTCTATACTTATGCCTTCTAGTGGATCCACAAGACTAATTATATTTCAAATTATGAAATTAAGGCATTCAATATCCATTGAATCTTCATATTCATATATTTGATCAACATTACATTAATTAAATAAATTGAACACTCATCCTAAATATAGGGCTTAGATTCATCAGCCCAATCCAATCAAAGTTATAATATTGATCTCTTCATTCTAACATTAACTTGATTTCTTACATTGAATCTTAATATATTATTCTATAATTCATACAATAGAATCTAAATTTACCAAATTTGAGGATCTTACATAGATAGTCATGTATAGGGGGATCTACTCTCCTCATATTTCCATAGTAGAGAATAGCCTTGGTTGGAAATGTTAGACCGCTTCACCAATACAAAACACACTTTGCCTCGTCGATAGACAATGACTTTCAAGGACCAGGGAGAGAGAAGTGTCATATACCATCCAATGCCAAAGTGTCAATATTTTCTTTTATTTATGGAGCATATAGAAAATTGGAGTACCATGAGCTATAGATGTTTTTTATTTATTTTCATGTCTAGCATGATTCAATGAACATATTGTCCGATTACATATTTGTTTATCTATGCTCTGTCGGCCATCTAATGCGATGCATGTTTCATGTATCCGAACATCAGAAAAAAAACACATCAATCACCTATTGGAATACAATTTTCCTCTAGAAACACTCATGTCTCAACCACCACACATCATTCTAATAGGGTGCTTATTATAGGAAACTACCTTGGTGACATTGGTGACTAAGTTGGAGTTAGATGACTTATGAACATATATAATACCCTAGATGCACACTAACTTGGTTGAATCTCTAGAGTCTAGATGTTTGTTTCTAATAGACCTACTGTCGGTGATTATTTATTTCAAGATGAGTGTCAATAATATCAAAGTCACAAGAGATTAAATTAAATTGGGCTTCATATGTTGTGATGAATATATATTCTATTGTTACTATGTTTGTATGGCGTGTTATTTTTGGTCTCATATATATGTTTACTAACAAAGCTTGATATGTGATACCCCATGATCCATCTTGATGGAGGGTGTCAGAGTTTAATAGGTGTGTATAACATTATATGGGCCTAGATCTATAAGATTATTAGGATCTGGTCGACAATATATAACTGTGTCCCCTCTTTTATATAAATAAAAAATTTCTTCCACATTAAGTTGCACATAAGTAAAATTTTCTTCTTTATTTATTAGCTTACAACAAAATTTAGTCAGGTAGTGTTTCCATTAGATATAAAAAACAAGTAGGGTGGTTTCAAGTCTCCATCGAGTTTTATTCATAAAAAACCAAATTAACTAAAAATAATATAACTTGTCTATGGATAAGGTAAGGCATACGGGAATATGAATTTGATATACTCATTTACAAATAAAAAAGGGTTGAAAATTGTTACCAAATCTACTTATTGAAATAAGATCAC
This sequence comes from Alisma plantago-aquatica, assembly GCA_963693085.1. Taxonomy (NCBI): domain Eukaryota; kingdom Viridiplantae; phylum Streptophyta; class Magnoliopsida; order Alismatales; family Alismataceae; genus Alisma; species Alisma plantago-aquatica. Next base: position 1,573,387,771 of record OY856409.1, read on the forward strand.
ATGGGTTTATAAACAAAATGATAGAAAATTATTAGTAAGAAGATAATTTGATGTTGCTCTTACCTTTCTTTGTACTTCACGTGTGAAAGGTTTTTGCACTTATGAGCACAAAGTGTTTTTCATCATGCTTGTAACAACCCCCTACCCTTGTTATCCCCAATTAAGGAGGAACGAGAAGGCAAGGTTCATCATTCATATATAACCATGGATCCAGATTCAAATAGAAAATCTGCAATAATCTTAACTTCAAACTAAAATATTATTTTGACAAAAGAAATATAGATCCCTTTAATGAGCTACTAATCTCCCACAATATAGGAAAAATTAACATTTGAAGAACTAATTAACATAGAGAAATTATCTAAAATGCTCCATAATCTCCTTGATTAACATTTTTCTGATTCTTCCATGATGTTCTAGTTCTTCAAAAATGTATCTAACATGAAACTTTGAGAAACCATAACACGAGGTCAACATAATAGCATATTGTGTATGTGGGTGCAACCAAAAGTGTACATGTGCATATAACAACATGACATGTCTATAATTTTCCAACAACATAAAGTATTCATACATTATATTCAACCCATAATTGATTTAGAATTTCAAAGTGTGTGTCATGTCATAATGCTCATCGGTGTATATCCCTTCCTTGTAATCTTCCACCTCACTTCTTATGGTTCCTTAAATCTTATCATATGATTCTATATTCTTTTTAGGAATTGGGTTTCTCCCAAAATTACCATTGTGAGTCATTAGTTACTGGGTTGTATATTTCCTGTTAGCGATAATACATACATAGGATTTTATAAATCCATCAAAAATTGATCATCATTCAAGGCACACATCATGTATCTCAAAAGTTCATAAAACTAATGAATATGAGAAGCTCAATAGAATCGTTTATTCATATATGAACCACGTACCTTGATTTGGAGGAAACATGCAGTATCAATCCACATACTTCATTTTTTTGTCACCAACCAATCAAAACTAGATTTAAGAACTAAATAAATTGGAAAATTGATATACAACCAAGTGTTACAAACATCTCAAATCCTATCTTAGGGTCTGTGAAGTCATTCTAGGATATTCACTATCATTTAGGGTGTGGTTAGATATATTCTCACTTTAGGGTTAGACAACTCTAATTTATCAACTTTAACCTTAAATTCCTTCAAACATATATTCATCATTAAATAAACTTTCATTAATCTAGGGAATACCTTTATTTTCTCAAAATATGCATTTATACTTAATTTCAACATTAAATTCATATCTTAGGGCATAGATTCTTTAATTTCAACAAAATAAGGGTTTATCACATGTTCAATAATTCTAGATAGTTAATCATAAGTTTCACAATTTGTATAGTTTGAATGATGAAATAAGTCATCCGAGTCACTTTTAGTAATGAATCCAATTCACATGGTTATGATTTCATGGTTTGATTTATTAATCCATAAGTTATTCATCAAGGAATGAATATTTTTAAAACTCGGTATTTAGAGTTTTAGTTACACTCTAAAACTATGCCAAAAAGATTCACATTACTCTGTAAATTCAAATTCATATATAACTTGCATTAAATCGAGCATCCTACCAATTTTTAGGATTTTTAGAAGGATTACCTTAAATTGATTACTAACATCTGTTGATCTTGTATCTACTATAAAAGATAAGTGCCAAGTATCCCTTCAGCCAGGCACTTATAGAAATCCCTCCTTGATTGGGTCTTGGGGTGGACCATGGCAGACTAAGGCCTGGTCATATCAAGCAGTTCAAACCCATCTCCTTCACATGAACACAAAATTTGGAAACAATGATTACTATGGTGGTAGTGCTCTCTGGAACTAAGGAAAGGAAAGTAAGAGGTCAGTGAAGGGGCCACATAAATGGTTGACAAGTTTAGCATAGCCCTACTGACTCGCCTAAGGTCTCAGGTCACTACAAGGGTGCCTAGAGCTGAAGCTCTGATATAGCGGCATTGACAGCTAGAGAACGTGCATGAGGCACAAGTGAAGGTGTTGTTTTGGCACAAAACAATCCTGAGAAGCCATATGCAAGACCAAGGTGAAGTTCTAGCCTCATGGGAGTTTTATATAGGTTTAGGATGTGTATTTTAGTGTTTTGGGACGTTCTCTCACTGGAGTGAGTGGGGGAAATATCTAGAGCCTCAAGCTTGGAAGGAAAGACACTTGTTTCTCTAATTAAACATGGTTGCATCCAGTGTCATGAGAGGAAGTCCGTGACAAAGTTTCTAGAGTGGGAGAGTGATTGGAGAGAGGGATGCGAGTGATCATAGGAGAGAAAGCATTGATGGCTGGTTTCCATCTTGGGCAGGAGGTAGAGGATATCAGGTGAGCCACCTGATCAAGATAGACATGTGACAAGAACCTAGGGGCCGGGTCAATGGCACATATAGTTCCATAGCATTTAGTGGCACAAAGATTTTATCAATTAATCAATCAAGCAATCAATTCAAGACTTTATGTAAATTTAAAAAATGCATACATATTAAACTGTAAGTCCAATTAAATCCTAATGTTCATCACATGTTCATTATTAAAAAAACTCAAATTTGACCAAGTTTTAGTCCATTAGGAGAATGTTCGATTGTTCAAATAAAATATTTCAAGCATGCACATTCATATATGTCCCATATTAAATAATTTATACATTAAGCCACATAGGAATCATGTATGACTTGAAATTCTAGATTTTTTACCACAAAATATGGCAACAAAAAATTGCTTAGGTTAATATATTTTTATTGTCCTTCAAAGTCACCCTCACATTAAACTGAAGTAAAAGTATCAAACATATTTCATAATCCCATAAAATGTATAAACCAAACTTTCTAATATAGTATTACAACCAAAGGATCACCATATTCAACATTTACTCAATGGAACCATCTTTATTTATTTAGAGGATTATGTTTTGCAATCATGTTTTCCAATTACAACTTCTGCAAAGGAGAGGAACCAAGATGTCACATCCTTTCCCCCATAAAATGATTTTTCCCTAGAAAATTGGACTCATTTAGAAAAGGGCCAGGATGAGTCTATACCATGTTAAAATTTTAGCTCACATATGGTTTGATCCCTCCATGGTGAACCTACTGAACCATTATTTCAAAATGCCTTCACCTTTGAATATAAGATCCTCACAAATCTCTCTGAGTCGATCCAATTACCATGAAGTATCTAATGGTTTCATAGTCAACACATGGATATGGTGTGACTGCTGATCTAGGATGCTCTCTCTCTCTAGGATGGATGCTCTGTTCCATCTCTAGAGCTGCCAAGTTTGGTGATGGCAGGCGCTAGCCCGTCTGCCCCTAGAGGGCATGTGCCAACTAGGTATTCTGATGAGGATGGACCTCCCAGTACAAGATCCTTTATTTCTTCTTCTACGGAGGCAACGGTGGTGACGGGAACTCTGCCTTGGTCTGACCCTAGGGTGGATGTTATGGCTGGGCGTGCTTGGGCAGATACTATTATGAGACCTTTGGGTGTACAGAGGAATTGTTGGCCTGTGGTGGCACCTGAAGACCCCAAAGATCCCTTCTTTTGAAGCGATGACAGAAGGCCTTCAATGAATATTTCAGAGTCGGTGATAAGGGAACTAGATGAGTTCCATAGATTTTTGGTCATCATTCAAGTCTTGGGGAGGAATCAACATCTTCAACAAGTTTACAGGTGGATGTTGAGGATGTGGAAGCCCAAAGGTGAGCTTCAAGTCTCTCATTTGAAGGACGGCTTGATTTTGGCGCGTTTTGCTTCTGATGAAGATATGAAGGTCGCTCTGGAGAGAGGACCTTGGTTCTTTGACAACAAATTAGTACTGATAAGAAAATGGACTCCGGAAGCGGATGTGAGGTGGGCGACGCTCACTATGGATCCGATTTGGGTTACCCTCCCTGACCTGGTAGGCATTGGATGAGGCCTGCTTTAACCATTATTAGCTATGGTCTAGACATTCCTCGCGTGGTGGATTTCTAGTTGGATGGTAATTTTGTCGGTGCACCTCACTTATGCATTGAGATAGAGGATGATAAGATCCCCTCCCTGATGGTCATGCTTGAGATCTGAACGGGGTGGAACTGGAGATCTGGGTCATTTATGATGCTCTACCGGACCATTGTCTTGTCTGCAAAGTGTTTGGGCATTTGCCTTAGGGATGTCGAGGTGCCAGAAAAACGTTCAAAGAATCCCCGGTGGTTAGAGGTTGATCCAAGAGTAGGCCTCTTCCAAGAAGGAATAACATGAAGAGGGCTAGTAGTAAAGCGGGGCCGCCGCCTGCCCAGAGTGTGACTGCGGTGGGAGACTTTGTTGCTGTTGTGCATGAGGAAGCGAGAGAGCAAGCTGGGACTGAGGAGGTTGGAGAGGCTGTGATCTCGGAGGCCATCCTTAATATTCAGATGGGAGGGGGCTCTGAAGAGGGGGAAGTGATGGTGGACTTTGTAGTTATGGGAGAGGTGGTCGTGACTATTGCTTATGTGGAAGTTGTGTTGGGGCCGGATGGTTTTCAGGAAAAGGGGGAGGTGTTTGAGGATTCACGGAATCCTTTCCAACTGCTGGAAGATCAGGACATGGATGAGGTCATTCCTCGGAGCTCTAGGCGAGTCAACATGAGGAGCAGTAGGGGCGCGGATAGTGTCACTCAGAGAAAAGGCAGAGGTAGGACTAGAGGACGTAGAAACACCCCTTTGACTGGGGGGTGGATATGGAATCCCGATGACTCTCATGGTGTGGAACGTGAGGGGTGCTTCACTCCCTGGGAAGAAAAGAATCCTCAAACAAATCATGCTGGAGAGGGATGTGTCATTGGTGGTGTGCTTAGAAACTAGGATTTGTCGTGAAGTAGCTGACAGAGTGACAGGGTTGTTCCCATTGGGATGGCATCACTGCTCTAACTTAAATAGCATTGATGGAGGTAAAATTGTAGTGGGTTGGAATCTTATGGTTTGGGATGTGCAGATGATCCATGAAAGTGATCAGCTGGTGAGTTGAGTTGCATTAATTCCGGCAGTTTTCATTGTGTGCTGTCTGCTGTCTATGGCTCCAACTCTGAAATGGACAGGAGAAGACTATGGGATAATTTGGTGGACTTGACTCAACAGGTTCTACCTCAGTTGGTGGTTGGGGACTTTAATCAAGTTAGGAAGGCCAGAGAAAAAAGGGGGGGGGGGCTGCTTATACCAGAGTCTATTCTGAGACGGTTCGATGATGTTGTCGATGCGGCAGGTCTGTTTGAACTCAACATGAGTGGTGGCCTTATCACTTGGCATAATAAAATAATATCGATTAGAAGAATATCTAGCAATCTAGATTGTGGTTTGGTTAATGAAGCTTGGCTGGAGGTGTTCCCTGATGTAGCTCTTAAATTGGGTGGTCACCCTAATAGTGATCATTCTTGGATGGAGTTTATTCTTACGAGACAAAAGCAACCCAATCGCCCTTTTAGATTCCTTAACCATTGGCTCTCATGGCCCTCTTTTGAGGGAGTGGTCAAACAAGCATGGGACGAAAGGGTTATTGGCAACCCTCTTTTTGTAGTGGCGGACAAGCTTAAGAAGGTCAAAGCTGCTCTAAAGGCCTAGTCTAGCAATATGGTGGATTTACCTAATCTTATCAAGAAATCTAGAGAGGAGTTTGACTTGAAGGCGACTAATATCAGAATGAATTCTGAGGATCATCATTTCATGGAAGAGGAGGGTATAGCTAGTAAAAGATTAACCCAGCTTGAGAAGGCCCATGAGATATTGGGTTGGAAAAGAAGCAGGATCAAGTGGCTGAGAGATGGTGATTGTAACTCGAAAATTTATCATGCTGCTGCAAAGAGAAATAACATGAAGGATCACATCCATAATCTGGTTAATGAGAAGGGGGAATTAGTTGATGAAGTGACTAAAGTTGAAGACATGGTGATGAGTTTCTTCACGGAGTTATATAATCATTATGATGTCAACCTTATGAATAAGGTGTCGTCTCTAGATAGAAGGGTTAATGATGATATGAACACTGACCTACTTATGCTAGTGACGGACGAGGAAATTAAAGAAGCTACTTTCTCTATTAGTGCTTCTAAGAGCCCTGGACCCGATGGATTTAATGCTAAATTCTTCCAAAGTTGCTGGCATATTGTGGGTAGAGATATATGCAATGCAATCAGGTGTTTCTTGTTGGTGGGAGGATGGTTCATCAAGTAAACCATGCTTTCATCAGGTTGATTCCCATGAAGCCGGGTGCGACTACCATGAATGTGTTCTGCCCGATCGTGTGTTGCTCGGTGACTTACAAAATCATTTCCAAGTTGTTGTCTCATACATTGAAGGTTATTCTTACAGAGATTATATCCCCTCATTAGGGTACTTTTATGAGAGGTCTCTCTATATCCGATAAAGTTCTTCTTGTTACTGAGTTTTTGAGGGATTTCTAGGTATAATGGCAGCTCCAAGAAGGCTTGCATAAAGCTTGATATTTCTAAAGCTTACGACCATGTGTCTTGGGAGGGCATGTGGAGCTCTATGGAGGCCTTGGGTTTTTCCAATCAGTTCATCAACATTATCAAACAATGTGTTCAGACTACTTCCTTTTCTATTCTTGTTAATGGCATTCCTAAAGGCTTGTTTAGAGCCTCCAATGGTCTTAGGTAGGGTGACCCGTTGTCCCCTCTGTTATTCACGATAGTCATGGAGAATCTGACCTATCTAACTTGCAAGGCGGAAGAGGAAGGGAGGATCAAATCTTTTAAGGTCTAGGGAACCAAAGTTATGAGCCATATGATCTTTGTCGATGATCTTATGTTCTTTTTTGCTGCTCATGCCAAAGTCTTCAGAGGTATTAGAACCATTTTAGAAGTGTTTGGTGATCTGACGTGCTTGCACATTAGTGAGATCAAATCAAAGGTTTTCCTTTCCAAGTCCTATGATACAAGAAGGGGGAGGTTGAAGGAGGCTATTCAGCTGGAGTTTGGGTGCTTTCCTACTAAGTATCTGGGAGTGCCTATCTCGGGTGGTGTCGGCAGAGATGCAGATTTTCAAAGCTGCTTGGATGAATTACGCTTGAAGATGGAGAAGTGGAGTGGCTTGAAGGTGTCCATTGCGGACAGAGCTATTCTCATTAAGTCTGTGATTACTAGTATGATTAGGTACTGGTGCATGCTTGTGGAATTCTCGGGTTTCATCCTTGAGAAGTGTCGTTCAGTTATAGCTGGGTTTTTGTGGAGTGGTGGACAACATTATGTTGCCTGGATGGAAGTCGCTCAACCTAGGCATGGTGGTGGGCTGGGGTTGATGGATCTGGGTGACATTCAGGATGAGGCCACATCTAGAAGAGTCTTTGATTTCATGTTGAAGCCAAAATCTCCTTGGAGCAGATGTATGAGAGAAAGGTATGGCGCTAGCCTTGAGAATGGTGGTACGTGGTTGAGCTCCTGCTCTAGAATCTGGCGGAGGATATGCACAACCTGGAAGAACTGTAAGCAAGATTATAGGTGGACTGATGGGAACTGGATGATGGTTGCGGAGGGGAAACCGTGGATGATTAATCGAAACCAACCTCAAGTTCTCTTGGATCAGCTATTGTGGAGCAAGATACACTACCCAAGTGGAGTTTTTGTGCGTACAAAGCTATTCTTGGTAGGATGGATACTATGGACAGAATTCGTAGATGGTGCACTGTGCCGAGCTCAGTCTACCCGCTTTGTCAGTTGGAGGTTGAAACACAACATCATCTTTTTTTTATTGTGTTCACACAAAGTACTTATGGACCAGGTGCTCCCTTAAACTTAATTGGGGTGGTAACCCACCTACAAACATACATGATAGCATGTTGTGGATTTTGGATCGGACAAAGGGTGATAGCCATATGAGGCACTTTTTTGGGCTCATTTGGACAGGTCTCATTTATTATATATGGTATGAGAGGAATAGCAGAACACATGGGAAAAAAGAGAGAGACAAAGTCTAATGTTTTGATGGTTTTGTACATAATCTAGATTGGTTATGCAAAGCGAACCCGGGGACCCTTTCTAGGGTTAAACCTGTGGTCATTCTGATGTGGGGTCTTAAGTGACCGTTTATAGTGTACGGGGTGGTTTATACCCCTATACTCTTTTGATGAGTTAGTAATATTTTACCTTATCCAAAAAAACACATGGACATGAATCTTCACATGATTCTTGGAGTCAGACACATGGAACCTATTACTCATATGGTCCTACCAGGGTTGGTGAGGTAAGATGTCAAATAAGATCATCAACCTAGACCAAGAATTCACAATACTCTCTTTCCTGGGGGTTCAACTTACAAAACACATTGCAATGGTATCGATAGGCCATATTTTTAAGATACATAATTTTCTCAGTAAATGGGTAATTTAATTTATTATGGATTCTCAGAAATTCTTTTTGATCAGATTGGGGATAGATCACATCCATGTGGATGAAAATCATTAGTATCACATACAATATTTCAACTGACATCATTATGTTAAGTCAAAACAAGGTTAGTTTCTGACATGGATTCTATATCATTTTTATTTTCCTTAAGGAACATAATCCACCTTCAACATGTATAGTTTCAAGGTGGACCTTACAAGCATCTTAATCCAAGCTCTCAAGGCTTAGGTCACTCAAGGTTGTGTCTACCCAAGTCAATACATCTACTCATGATTACATATTATCTTACTCTCTTGGGAACCACCACTAGATTACTATATCATGGACTAAACCCAACTACAAGGCTTTACCAATGTATCTCCTCCATGGTCTTGGGAATTTTTCCTCACTGAGATGTAAAGTTCATCAACCTGACTCTTCTAAGGTATTGGGATTTCCCCTCACCCATATGTAAGATCAATCAAGCGTAAATACAATATTCTTTTATCAAAATGCTTTTATAGAGTTCAGGTCTCTAAGGACAACTAGGGTTTCATAATCATCAATTAAACATAACATGGTCTAACTCTTCTTTTTAGGTTTAGTTTAGTTTAGCAATTTCATCATGAGTCACATTATAGTTTGGGGTTAGACTCTTTGGCCGCAACCTTTGGCCTCCTATTCTTGGTGTTTTCCTTCTCAAGGTCTACCCCTCTGTAGGGATGATTAACACAAGACCTAAGTTAGTTGAGCTTCTCTAAAAACAATTTATGTTTCATGTTGATCTTGTAACATTTCTTATGTCAAGATATGTCACATCCAATTGAACGCCAAACCAATATAACGATTGAGGCTAATACATCAAGATGATGTTATACATGTTTCATGTACAATGGTATCCAACTTATTTGGGATTTCATCATGTACCAATTGCAAAAAACTACCCCACTTGGATAGGTTACTATACATACCATCATCAACCTTTATGAAAGTGGTCATATATATACACATATATCTATTGAAATTTGGAACCAAGACTTTATGAGTATGGTTCCACATTCTCATTCATTGCCTTGTTTTGTCACATAATTCTTAGGTTTTCCTCATGCAATATTTAACTTAAACTTTATTTAGAAATCGGTGACGCAAAATCTCCATATATTCATACAATGTCATTAAGTCTCAAGATATAATTTCAAAGTGTGTTCACCAGGGTGTCTATCCAATATCATACACATATAGTAAGGGAAAAGGTGTATGTAATATAAATACAAAAATTTCCTCATTTCATGTGTACATATAGTGAATCCACATTTCATGTTACATTCTTGACTTTTATGTGGATTCACGTTCAATGAGGAAATCCTCATATGTAAACATTTCTCAAACTTCAAAGAGTTTTCCAAAATCAATAATCTAAGGGTATACATGCTTTTCTATGGGCCCTTGAGTTTGGTAACAACCTCCCTTAGGGTTTCATTACTACATAAGTCTTTCTTTCTTTATGTACATATTCCTCTTGCATTATTGGTCATAGTCATTCCCTCAGGGTTTCAAGGGATGAGGTAACCCATGGAGTGATCTTCTCTTAACCCTTTAGGCCTTTATGGAGTGTGAGTCCCTCCTAATCCCCTGAGCTTTTTCTCCACTATAATTCCCCTACTTAACCCTAGAGTTGACTTAGGCCTCCATCATGCATTTGGTTAACTCCAATCTTATAGGTTCTATTATGAATTCATGATTTAATTCAAAATAAGGGTTTTCTCACCCATATCAGGATCTTATGTCCCAAAGACTCATCCAAACTAGGCGTGCTTTCTTTTGATATATTAAATTATCATTACATTTTCATCTTATATTTCATCAAGGTTTCTCATCAAATTATGGCTGCAAATACTTTTTCAAAACATCAAGAAAAAACAATTTATTTTCATACATAGATCATATGGTGATTTGCATGTCTTTAATAATTTACCGTTGGTCTATAATGGATTTCATCTTTAGGTTAGTCCATCCTAGACAACCAGATTCAACCCAAAAATTCAACACAAATACCAGGTAGTTCAAACCATCTTTAGAGGAGAAGCCTACTCTAGGATGTTATCTTATTTCTCATTAGGGGTTTAGGATCTTTAGTCACATACCCTAGCGTAATGGGCTTCATATTGTACTTCCTCCATAAGGTCCTTTCTTTTAGTTGAGGCGGCCCTCCACATATCTTAATGCCATTCCTTGGAAGAGAGTTTGAATTTTGCATAATCTTTTCATGAATATTAATTTCTATCCTATAACCATCTATATATGTACCATATATGTGTAGGGTCTTAGTATTTTCATAACTTCCAGTGCATTATGTACTTGTACTTCATGTATGTGCATGCATGAATCCCATGCTAAAACAATAACTAGGTTGACTCAATCTATTCTACTTTTCCTATTCCAAGAGCTTTAATGTGGTTAATCACAAGCATCAATATGGATTCATTTATCCATCCCGAGAGGATTAAGCATATACTTGGTTTTTTAGCACGAGTATTTTTGAGTCCTTTCTTGGCTCAACCCTCATCGGGCTAAGTGAATCCATTACCTAAGTTCAATTTATCTCATCAGCAATCATTACCAGATCTTTTAGATTAACTTACATATGTACATATTGTTGGAAAATATGGCATCAGATAGGCAGCTGAAACAAAAAAGGTTACCATATTCCCCATTAATAGACGATCACGTCAAAAACTATGTAATGGGAAGGATGGTTTAAGAGGTAATACCAAGTCCCTGGATCAAGTCTAGTGACTATTCCCTCATTACAGTATGTGAATTTCTTCAAGTCACACTCGGATACATTTTAGAAACTCCTAGTTGAACACCACAGACAGAGGCCTGATGTCATCATCCTAGCAGGGAAAACTCCTCGCCTCTACGGTAGTCCACACGGACCACCACAAATCCCTTTTATTCTATTAGAACAACCAGGAAGGAGTTGTCCCTCTATGTTGGTATACTAGCACCAACTTGCTCTCGTGTAATTGTTCTCCCTTGCTATACCCCCCTTTATCAGGTAGGACTTGCTCGGGTTTCTCTCAGTTACAATAACTAGAGAAGACAAACAATTGTTAGAGGTATTTAAGTTATATTCTAAGAAGCCTCAAGTACCCCTCTATTTATAGGAGGGTTAGGGTTAGGATTCCCAGTCTCAGTTGGAGTGGAAGGGACCGAAATTTTACAAATTTTCAAAACTTGTGAGTAGCAAAATAGTCAGTTCACAGATGAACCGATCGATTGGCATGTGAGCGGATCGATTCTACCCATGATCCGGTTGTTTCATTATGTTTCCCAATCTCAATTGTATTAGCAATTAATATATAATTCAATGCACAACATGATCTCATCACAAATCCTTGAATCAATCAAATTGATCCACCAACCACTCAGTTCAGAATATGATTCGGTCAGTTCCTGGAGCTGAGCCAATCGGTTCACTTCATGAACTAGTCAGTTCATGGTCCATAATTGCTAAAGTTGGTTCAATTGACCTGACACATTGAAATGATCAGTTTAACACTTACATCGGTCTATTCAAAGTTCAGTCAACCAATATTCAACTAAATTTTTTTTAAATTGAATACGTAACTCTTTAGTAATCAAGTTTAAACCATATTCATGAATGAACTCATGTTCAAAGTGTCTCCTATGTGTGACCCTATAGGCTCAAAGTTATGTTGACAGTGATTGCCCATATGTATGACATCACAAGAAAAGAGTGGTGTCTAGCAACACATCATTGGTACCCAAGTTACTGGAAAGTTGGAGAACCACTTCAACCTACAATTTGTGATTGATGTTATAGTGATTGTACAATTCCTTTGTCACTGATATCCATATTAATATCAAGGCATGGAATCATCATCCTTTCAATGTTCAATCTATGCTCCTTGAACATGAGTGGAATGTCTTAGATATATGTGACCTCGATATCATATATTGATTCACATGTGCATGCACATGCTTTTCTCAGTCACGCTTATCAAGTAGACATGATGCCAAACTCCTTTAGGAGGGACAAATCCCATCTACATTACTCATAGTCATCACCATGTTTCATAGTGCATCCAATCATCACCTTTATGGAAACACTTATTAGGTCACAGTGGATGATGTCAAAGTACACTAAACGACATGTGATAAGTGTAGCGATCTCATGTTTAAGAACCACAATCACCGCCTTCACTATGAGAGATGTCTATGACCACCAATTATGGTTTCCATGTGTCACTCTCAAGGTGGCTCTATCCGATACACTATTCTCCAACAAGTATCCATGTGTTTGGATTGATATCATATATATCATGACTGATGAGATTTTGTCATCAACCAACACACACTCTAGTCCTATGTGTCATTTTTGTCTATCAGCCTTCCACAATGACATCTGACTAGGTACATTATCAAGAATGTACACACTCTTGAAATCCATATGATCTCACTATTTAGGTCATCAACCCGAAGACATACGCCGTTAGGTAATGTCATTCTTTAGGCATTCATTATGTTTCCTCATTATCTCATAACTGAGTGAAATAGAATAAATTGGAAGTTTGCCTTTATTATCAATTAAATCTTTTATATGATATTCCATCTCAATCATCATATGATTAGCTCTCTAGGCATACATACCAATAGAACTTGCACTTAGAGACAATCACCCATGAACCTCATTCTTAGTGATCTAAAATGTCCATCATGTTTTTGTTGCCCAAGTGCTAATCCAGCGGGTTAGCAATATTTTTCCTTTAGTCAGTATTTTGCATGTTTCATATCTCTTTGTTGTATGACATATTGTATGAGATGAAACTTTTATAATATGTTATTTAATATTCCTTTCTGAACTAGTATCTCCATTTTTGTCATAGTATTTCTATTGTGTCATCAATGGCTACACATCTATAAGTTCATCTATATGAACTTCTAGATCCATATAGGCACCACTAATGTATTCATAACACCATGATACTCAGATTATATTGTAGAAATTAAATAATGGTATGTAGTTTGGAACCATTCCACTTACAACTTTTCTTTCAAGATTAAACACATTTTTATATTGTGACCATACTTTGTCATTTCAGAAGCTTGCATTGGTGTAACCTCTTACACCCAACTCTTCCTTATTGCCATGATCTAGTAACTGATCCTCGATTCTTGTCAAGTACTAATGGATGTTATTTATGGCATCCCAAAGGCCCTCATTGGAACCTGACTAATATCTTTTGTCATGTCCCATACATACAAAATAATGGGACGAGTAAATATCATACATGATAGTTCCAACTGCTGGTGCATATGGCATCTTACTCATGTCTTTTGTTTCTTCATAAGAATTAGAACATAGGTTTCTTGAGAGACTTATCCCATATACCATGGACAGATTCTCTCTAATTAAACCCTTTCAACATCTTACTAATAATTGTACTTGTATTTAGGTCATGAAACTTTCCAGAACTATCTCTATAGATATCAATTCCTATCACATATGATGTTTCACCTAGTCCTTCATGGTGAAGGTGTTTTACATGCCAGGTTTCAATACTAAAAGTATTTGGATGTTATTCCCCATAAATATGTGGAATGTACATATATGCTCCCACTAAATATTTTTTAATCACTGATTTCATCTTTTATCTTGATTCAAGTCAAACTCTTTGACTATCTTGTCAAAATAAAGATTCCAGATCTGAGGTGCTTACGTCAATCTCTAGATTGATATTTGTAGCTTATAGACTTTATTTGCATTAATGGAGTTATACAACCTTCTCGTTGTGTCACATACACATCCTATCAAATATTCCTTTTTAGGAATGTGGTATTAATCTTCATATGACAAATATCATAGTCTTAATAAGCTGCAAGAAGAAGCATGACGATTGGTGAAGGAATTCCATCATCTTCCACACTTAGAACTGATTTGAAAACCTTTACAACCAATCTTTCCTTTTAGTTTATCCATGTTGGTTTTCCTTTGAAAACCCAACTGCACCCTATGGGTTTCACCCCTTTCGATGATACCATCAAGGTCATACCTTGTTAGTGTACATGGACTCTAATGGCCTTAAGACATTTCTCAGATTCTGGTCTCTCAATAGTTTCTAGTTGATTGTTGGCTCATCATCCTATGACCAACTCACAACCTATCTGAGTTATAGGATTTTCAATCTTTTAATCTCAGACATGTTCTACTAGAACTATGAGTTTTGTATTACATAAGGAACTTGAGATTTCACAACAATTTGTGATTCTTCTTGCTCCCATTGTACCTCCTTGTTAACCTCAAGCTTTTCGAGTTACACTTTTACACCCACTAATTCTTTTGGAACTCATCTATCCAAGTAAAAAATATTTTGTTACCGGATTGGTATTTAAAGGTAGTATTTAGTATTATATGGTCTTTTGGATAAATCTTTCCAAGAATTTTTTTTCTTATACAAGTTTTAATGCTTATAAAAGACATATTGGGACATTCCCATACCATGTCTCATATGGTGTCTTTTAAACCATTTTAGATTGTACATTGTTGTAGTGTAAAGCATGTATCTATTGGGAAATTATGACTCGTCATGATGTAATTCCTTCTTTCTGATACATCATCATGTTTCAAGTTAAGTTCATTGTGATACACTATCACAGTCTATCCAGAAGGTCCTCAAACTCTTGATGTAAAGTATTTCAACATTTGATCATATCAAAGTATCTTAATACTTTTATCAAGGTTATTTATGTGCTTCATTCATGATCTTCTTGAACACTTCAAGATACTTGTGTTTGTATTTCACTAAATACAAATCACCATATCTATTGAAATCATTAGTAAATATAATGATGTATATATAATTATCTCTAGCATTCATTCTGAAGTCTTTATACATCATTATGTACAATCCCTAATAGAATGCTTGCTCTCCCAATACATCTAGTGAGAGGTGGTTTGTCATGTTGTTCTTATATAAGAATTGCATGTTTCTTGTTGGTTCAATAACCAAAAGAGTCTATATAAACATCAATATTGATTGTAGAAGTGCATTTCTCACATATGTTCTTAGGATGACAATGTTATAGATTGTTTGAGTTATCAATTGTAATCTTATAGGTATTTATGTTATAAACATTCATCTTTATATCCTCTCATATAAAGATCACAAGACATTTGGGGCATCACCATACAAGATCACATCTCTGAAATAGATCCATTAACAACTCTTTTTTCATTATCATACTTGTCAATACGAGATGCATAAAGTAAAATGTTTCTATTATTGGCATAATAATATAGAAGTTCATCTAATTCTATTACATGCCCTTTGGGCTAAGATAAATTATAAATGTAGACTGAAGTTGTAGCAACTCTTTCTCTGCAAAATCCTTCTTTGCCCTTTCGTAAGGGCTTACTGATAAATGTGTATTTGTCCCTTTTATTTACATCTTTTAGATATGTATTTATGATTATTTTATTATTTATTTGCTTAGTTTTATGATTAATTGTATTATTTTAATTTTTTTCTCTTTAATTGGAGTTTTAGTAATATTTTCTTGGATTTTGTAGGAAAATGACATAAACACTCTTGGATCATAATTGCACAATTTGCAACATTCCTATAATTCATATATACCTATCACCAAAAGTGCAATAACTTTTGCGTCCAAACTCTAAATTAGGTGTACAAGTATTCATTGGAAATGATATTTTATTTACTAAAAGAACATTCTATGATTTTAACGGCTTTTGTTCTTTATATGGGAAAGGAATACATTAGAAGTCACTAATGTGTGAATATGCATTAAAGAGAGTTGCATGGTCAAGATAATTAAAGACAATCAACTTTCTATTGACCAGATCTCGAAAATTCAAAAAGCCAGCTCCCTCCCTTTGATCCCTCCTCTTGTGAGGGAATACTACCTCATCCCCCTCCTATAAAAGGAAGGTCTCTCCACTTGTATAAGTATTCCATTCTTCATTCCATTTCATCCAATTTTTAGTTATAGACCACATCTTGTATAATGTTGGAACTCATTTTAGTTTGCATTTCTTCTAGTCTCATCATATGTGAGTAGATTCTTTTGGGACATGGGGAGTAGCCCCTTATCTCATTTCTATTCAATATAATGAGTTCTATTTCTCCGTCGAAAAAATGTCTTCTTTCTATTTATGTGTGGTTATTTGGATGATCTGATATATTCTTATGAAGTAATTGACAGTGGATCTCTGTAAGAATGAAACAATAGTCCCTTAATTACAACTACCATCTTTTCATATTTTTAACCTTATTCCCATTATAATCCTTTGTGACGCGACCATCTGAGCCTTGGGTTTGAATGCCAATTTGAATTCACATGCTTCTTGGTATGACTGTGCATAGTAGTATGTTGGACGGTTGGGCAATGATCCGTGAACGCCGGAACCAATAGGTTCATGGGAAGTCTGACCCTTGTGAGTTTATCTGTAAGGACATGCAATCACAAGGTCCTGATTTGATATTTAGAGTTTAGAATTCGATTAGTTGAATAGG
Organism: Alisma plantago-aquatica; assembly: GCA_963693085.1. Taxonomy (NCBI): domain Eukaryota; kingdom Viridiplantae; phylum Streptophyta; class Magnoliopsida; order Alismatales; family Alismataceae; genus Alisma; species Alisma plantago-aquatica. Next base: position 1,573,404,720 of record OY856409.1, read on the forward strand.
AACATCATTTTAGTGGTGATCCTCCAGACCCCCAGATATTTATTTCTTGATTAGTTGAACTTTATTGCAACAATTTTATTTTTGTTCTTAGTATCAACAACTCTCTAAAATTGGAATTTAATTTTTATTCTTGCAATTGGATTTGGATCTTGACTTTTCTTTTCCGCCATATCTTGGATCGATACCTATCTATACTAAGTTGACTTGTTGTTCACAACAAGTTGACAACCGGGTTAGAAGGTTAAACTGTAGGACTTTTTCTAGTGATTGTTACGTGTACAACGAACCGCATCAATTTGGCACCATGGCCAGGGATGACACAGTTGCTTTTCAAATTTGGTTGTTGTACATATTGTATAATCTTGTTTCATATTCATTAACTTGTATAACTTTAGTCTTTTTTATAATTTCTTTTTTTAGATTTTTGTATTTGTTTTCCTACAGAGTGACATTCTGGTAGTGTATCTCCCCTTCTGCCAAGCTTCCATTCCAGTAGTACTATTTTCTAGTTTATTATTTTTGTAATTTTTAATTTTTTTCCATAATTTATTTTTGTTTCATAATTTTTTAGCATGTTCAATCATTTTTAGCCTTGTGCTATAATTTATTTCTTAGATTTTTTATAATTTCATTTTACTTTTTGAGCACAATTTCAGAAGTGTATCTCCTCTTTCTTCTTAGTTTCCCTTCCAGCAGACTGCTTTCTAGTTTTTTTTATGATTTTAGCTTATTCCATAATTTTTTATCTTTATAATTTTTAGTTCTCTTTGTAATTTTGACTAAACCATTATATTATAATCTCTCTTCTCTCATGCATTGATTGACATATCTTTCAGGAACTTTTCTAATGGAGTGGGCATCCTAATATCCCCCATAATGTTATTATTATGGTCTTTACCACCATGCATCTCTTGCCTGTATGATTTTATCCCATAGCACCCTTCTTTATGAGCCCTTTCATCCTAGTGGGTACAATGTGAATCCAAATTTTTATGAGAACCATTCTGGGGAACATTGCTATACATATTCTGAGGGGGGTATGATCCACATAATTTTGAAGGGTATGACCAAAAAAACTTTAGAGTGATACCCAATATAATCCTCAGCAAGAAGAGAAACTTAGGTCCCTAGAGAAGATGGCAGGAAAACTAATAACTAGCCAAACCTTGTTAGCCACTTTGTTGAAAGCTCAATCCCAAAACCAAAATTTTCCAAATATGTTCCCCCATAATTTGGTGACACCTCGTAATATTGAATCTTCCCACCAAGATGGATGCAATGGAAATTACAATCCACCATCTTTTGAAGATTATTATGAGGAGCAATGCCAAAATCAGTATGAGGAGCACAAGGCCCAAGACTACCATAAGGGGTATGGTGAGGAAGGCCAAAATTTTGGGGTGTACAAATCCTATGGTGAAACACAATTTAATCCCGAACTCAAAGAGAGACTTAAGGCCCTAGAGAAGATGGCAACAAAAGGATAAGCAAAACTTGAATCCAGTCAAGCCCTATTAGCTACCTTACTAGAGGCTCAATCACAGACTCCCCCTATAGATCTTGAACAACCTAGGATAGTTCTTCCCAATGATGACGGCGATGATCCTATTTTTGTGTCATCTATGTCAAACCCTAAAGAAATAGCACAAACCATGGGGCCATATTTTGCGTGTGATGAGGACATTGGTCTCCCTACCTTTCCTTTAGAGACTCTATTACTTGAATATGAAATGTCGAAGAAAGAGAGTCATTATAAAGATCCAAAAACTCCTCCCATCATTAACATAAACCTAATTGATATTAGAGACCAAATCCCTTTTTTTGAGTCTATTTTGGCTAATGAGCGTACAACTCCCTTTGACAAACAAATTCCTCCCATTTTGACACAGCCAATTCTCATTCTACATAAGGCTGGCTTAGAAGGGGAGACACCCTTAGAAGAATCCCATACATCTCCTTCTATTTTTTGCAAGGAAGATGTCCTCATCCCTCCTAAATCCTTGGGAGGGCCTTGTACAAAACAATTAGAGCCATATATTATATCAACAATGAAACTTATCAAACCCAATATTGATGTCATTATTTTTAAGGAGAAACAATGCACTTTTGTAAATGATTTGAAATCTTTTATATCAGCATCAATTATCCCATATGCAGGTCACTATAATGGTGGAAAACTTGAGCCAGATCCTCCCGACTCTATTCATCCTGCTCTACTAGCATTACTTGCCGAGTACCTGCCAACTTCCCCCAATCCACATCCATCTTCAACACTCCCTTGCTATTGAAGGAAGATATGTGGATCTTATTGGAGGGAATGCAAGGCGAAAGAAAATATGAACAATCCACTGAGCTTCCACAATTACCCTATCATAGGGTACACTATGAATATCCTCTGATAAAGGCCCCAACCTTCATACACATCCCCTTCATATGGATATTTTTTGAGCTACCGGGGCCACCTGGACACCTTCTTCTTCCCTCCATCTTGGATTTGAGTTTTGCTCAAGATGAGCAAAATTTCAAGTCCGAGGTGGAGGTGGGTGGTACATACTCTTTCCACCCACTCTATCTTAATTTTATGCAAATTTTCATTATATAATTTAGTTTTATTTTTCAAAAATTAAAAATAAACTAATTTTTTTAGTTTGGCCCTTATCTAGTCGATCAGGTTGAATAGACATTATCATTGTACCCCTTAGAATTTAGTAAATCTTTTGCAATTTTTTTTTACAAATTTTCATGTCTGAAACCATCATGTCACTTATGACCCCCAATAACATCACTCCTTAGAATAGTTGACAAGTCATAAGGAATTAATCAGAACCAAGCATATTTTTCCCTATATTTAAGCAAATGGATTATCTTGTTATAAAACTTGTATGATGTGAATTATAGGAATATTCTAACTAGAGCAATGACACTCTCTGAAAAAAAATAATGTTGAAAGTTATAAGAACAATAACATCTCTTCCTTCCCTCTATTTTTCTTCTAAGAAAGAGAAGCAAAGAATCATCACCAGAAAAAAAAATCAAGTCCGGGGTGGCATGCTTCCCAAAATAAAAATTATATACCCCACAAAGGGGCGTACCATCAAAAGATGTCAAAAGTGTACATGAAAAAAAAATTGTGACCAATGTAGCCACAACTCCACAAATTCAAATCCTGATTCGAATAGAGGAGGGATATAAAAAAAATTCATCACTTCTTTATTTGCACACTCCCCCTTCATCATGTTCTTGTGAAACAACTTAGAAAAAAATTAAGAGTGTCAAAGTGAAAGTAAGATGAAGCCTAATGTTCTAAAAAAATCATGATTTAGAAGTAAGACATGAAAAATCTTTTGATATGGAATATAGAACTTTGTGCTTTGTGGCTTTAGGAGATTGGGTCACTTGGCTAGAATTTGGAGGTAAGGATTATAGTGATGTTGCAAGGGTGAGGAATGCCATGTTGTGAGTATAAATTGGACTTTATTTGTGATTTTATTTACTTGAGGACAAGCAAAGACTTACTTCTTATCAGATCCCGCATATTCAAACATATGTCAGATCTACATCCAATATCAGATACCCAAGATAAAGAAGTATTTAGATTTATGTTATAACATATATACATGAAGTGGAGGTTTCAATCCCCTCCTTCTTTAGTTCCTCCAGGTAGAGAGGATAATTCCTCTTCCAGTGTCTAGGATGGTGATAGTGGTGACAATTGTGTCCCTTATTCACTCCTCCCTTTGCCTTAAGTGATGAAAACTTGGACTTTTGGTCAGCTTTAGAACCCTTCTTAGATTTGCCTTTAGATTTCCCCTTTACTTTGTTGATCATCACCTTAGACTTGGCTTGCCTTTCTTAATTTGTGCCTCAGATGTACTCAACATTCCAAGTAACTCTTTCAATGGCTTGTCAAAGTCATTCATGTTGTAGTTCATGAGAAATTGACTGTATGACTCTGACAAAGACTACAAAATCATATCAGTGGCCAACTCTTGACCCCAAGGGAATCCTAGTATTGAAAGGTTCTCTAGATAACTAATGAGATTGAGCACATGAGGACCTACTGGATCTCCTTATTCCATGTTACATATGAACAACGCCTTAGAGACATAAAATCTCTCCTATCTTGCTTGATCTTGGAACATATTCTTAAGACATGTGACCATCTAAAAAATATCCATGTTGTCATGTTGTCTCTGCATCTCATAATTCACAGAACACAACATTAAGCATTTGATATTAATGAAATCTTCAGTGTGCTTCTTGTAGTCATCCCTGTCAGCTTTAGGTGCATTGATAAGTGGTTCTTCTAGATCTGGTGTCTCCATGACATATAGATTGTACTCATGTATGAGAATAATTCTCAACATCCTAAACCACTCATGGAAGTTATTCCCATTCAACTTGTCCTTCTCAAGGACTGATTGTAGAGAAAATGTGTTGTTGTGTGTTTCCATTTGATTCTACAAGAGAAATTTGAAATTTTTTCAGAAACTCAATTTTGATTTGATTTGATTTGATTTGATTTGTGCAAAACTACAATGTTCAATTAGGTTTTAATTAACTATCATTCTCATTATTTTTTTCAAATTGATAACCCTCAATTATCAATGTAGAAGATTTTAGTGCACTAACTTCTAATGAGCCAAGATCCAAAATAACTCAATTATTACCTGACCAAGGCCAGTGTCCATAATCAATCATTAAGGTACGCAATGTATGCCAATTGCATCTTATGTAATTCTTGGATAGATGGTGTAAGGACCCTAACCTACGTTTAGGGTTTACCCTGTTTGTTTTGCTTAACCTTGGTGGTTTGATGCTTGTTAATCACCTTTGAATGGTGATTAGGGTTTTTGTTGTGCTTTGTTGAGAGTTCGAGGGGCTACTAGCAAATAACCCAAGTTTTGGGTTTTGTGTGCAAGTTTGCCATCTTGTGAGATGTTTTCCCCTCTTTTCTTCCTCTAGGGTTGAGAGGAAGGCTCGGGCTTGTTGTTTGAGTTTCTTGGGCCTTGCTTGAGCCTTGTGTCGGCCAAGACCAGCTTGTGTCGCCCAAGGAAGAGTGTGTGTCGACCTAGAGGTGGTGTGTCGACCTGGAGTAGTGTGTGTCGCCCAGCAGAGCTGCTAGTTGTGTCGCCCATGTTGCTTGGTCCAACCATGACCATGTTTGGTGGACACTTGGTGTATATCTTGGACAAGTGTCTCTTGATGTGCTAATGTATTGGCTTGAACCCTAGGATAAGTGTCCCTTGGGTGGACGACACTTAGCATGGATCTACCTTGGTTTCTCCTCCCCTTCTTCCTATATATGTAGCTCTTCTCCTTGCCTTAGTCTCCTTTGATCTTTTGGTCTCCCCTCCACCTTGAGTGCACGATATCCATCTCCATCTTGCTTGTGTCAGCCGAGACACTCTCCTGGAGTTGCAGTGGTGGCCGATACCCTCTCTTGGATCAGCTTTGGTGGATGACATCCCTTGGAGCTTGAAGTGCATCTTCTTCCTTGGAGCTTGGAGCTTAAGGCGGGTTGCATAGCTTCTAACCCTAACTCCTCTACTTCTAGCTATGATCTTGTTGCATGTTAGTAGTTTAGCTTAGTTCCTTGCTTTTATACCTTGCTTGTGTACCTTTGGTGGCCGATTTCCCCTAGGGTTTAGGGTTCCCTTGTATACCTTGCTTTCTAGGGTTTGAGTATCCTTAAGGTTGGAGGTTGAAGATGACCCTTGTTGGGCGACATTCTCTCTTGCCTTGATGATGGGCGATATCCTCCCTTGGTTTGGGTGTGTTGGGCGACACCCTTGTCCTTGTGATGGGTGACATAGTGGTGTTCTTTGTGTTGGCCGATATGGTGACCATGTTGGGCGATATGGTTCCTATGATAAGCAATCCCTTTGTTCTTGTGTTGGGCGAGACCCTCTCTTGTCTTGGTGGTCCCTTATGATGGGCGACATGATGAGTGCTCTTGTGTTGGGCGATAGGTCAAGCTAGTGAGGAGTTGGCCGATATGGTTGAGTTGGTCGATATGGCTGAGTTGGCCGTTGGATGTTGTTGGGCGATACATCTTGAGGTGTTGGTCGATATAGCCTTGTCAAGCTTGATGGTTGTTGGTGTCGGACGACATGGCCATATGTGGCTTGTTTCCTTGTCTTGAACGATAGACCATGCATGTTGGCCGATAGCCATGTTGACCGATATGCCATGTATGCCATGGTGGCCGATAACCATGCTGGCCGACACCCATGATGGCCGATAGCCATGTTGGACGACAGCCTTGGGTGGTGATGGCCGATAGGGTTGGTGTGTGTGTCGGCCAATAGGCCTTGATAGGTTTTAGTGAGGGTGGTGATGAGTTATGGTGAGAATCTTGTGATCCTAGAGTAACGGTTCCATGTGTTATGAAAGTGGATGTTTATGCTAAACGATGGTGGTGTCTTGTTAGTAATAACAACAATGAATATGATGCCTTGCAAACAATAATAATGCTAATGATAGTAACAATGATGATAATGGTAGTTGCATGATGATAATGATAGTAATAATGCTGATCATAATGATGATAATGGTAGTAGGGATGATAATGAGGAAGTTCATGGTAATAAGATGCATGATGTGATCCTTATGCTTATTTGTTAATAATAAAGAAGATGATAGTAATGATGTGCATGAAGTATTCCGTGTACTTAATTGTTAAATGAGAATGGTGATAGTTACACTAGTAGCTTGCATAATAATAATAATGATAATAATGATGATAGTGACATAATGGTAGTGGTAACAATAGTACTTGATCTGTATGTTTGAACATCTTGATTATTCATATAATTCTGAGATAATGATAAGCATGAATATGAGTACGGTTCTTATGTTGAATATACGATTATTGTGTACTCTAACCATGCAGGTGATGATTAGCCTTGAAAGGGCTATGAGATACATGTGATGAGTAACATCACTTGGTAATTACTCTGGTTAATGAAATGATATGTATAATGTGTTAAGTTCCATGATGATGATGTGAGCCTTGAGAGGCATTGACAGTACATGATGAGGGATTGAGATCCCATGGTATGTGATGATCCTCGAGATGGATCTGGATGGTTGGCAAGAGGCCAAGTGGTAACATGTGATGTTGGATCCTTGTGATGGATCAGGTTGAGGTGATTAAATAATAATATAATGTTGTTTACTTTCTGTTATATCTTGCATGTTATACAACTTGGTTGAATCTTGCAATCCATCTAAAAGATACTAATTAATCACAATGAAATATATCATGTAGTTTTCCCTGGCCATAGATCCACCATCGTCAGGACTTGGTGATGGTGAAACAGGTTCTCCTACGGGTTAACCTGGAAGCGCATATTGTTGAATATGTGTAGGTTGCTCCTAGCCTGAAAATGAGGAGGTAAGAGTGTAACTTCGGTCACAGACTCAGATACATATGAAGAGCATGGTGAACAGGCCCATGGCTCAGGATATGTGATGTGTGGAGCATGAATGCGTTCATGGCTCAGAGCACGGTGAACAAGCCCGTGGCTCAGTTTTACTAGCGTCGAGAGTTGTACCAAGGCGGGCTAGAGTGAGGGTAGCCTATGGAGCAGACCCTGTGGCTTAGACCACTTCAGCATGTGACTGTGGTCCTTCTTGTGTTGTACTCGTGTACTGACCACGAGGTGGGAGGTCGTGGAGTCCGGATCTTCCATTGACCTTGTATGGCACCGACTTGGGTTTCGCAACCGAAGGTTGGATTTGAATGGTACGATTCAAATCCTCAGGGCATAATAATAATGTGTAATACACCCGTTTAGTAATTACTACTCATATCAAATACGAAACATTGGTTGAGGCCTTGTTTGTGTAATATCTCTGTTATACCTTGCAGGTTATGTGACAATATGTCTAATCTTGATAAACAGGTTATGTGACATTATATCTTATTCTGATAATCATGTTGCATAGGGATACATATTATCTTGCTAATCATATTCCTTGAGAAATATCTGGTTATATGCTTTTGTACAGCTGGTAAGCTTGTCAGTAAGAATAGCCTTGCTTTATATAGACTGCTCTGGTTATACCTATTATTAGTTATCTGCTGTTATAGTTATCTTGCTGAGGTTCTGTAGTTGCGGCGGGGAGCTATGTTTCCCACTGGGACAATTGTTCAATTGTCTCACTCCGCTGGTTTACACCCTTTTTAGGTGGTCAGGGTAGACGTGGTCGTGGTCATGGTGTTGCGGCCGAGCAGCTTGAGGAGCAGTAGAAGGCAAGCAATGGACATACTGCTGTTTTGGATGTTTTGTAGTAGAGTCTAGAGTCATCCTTGTACTCTCAGGTCCTTGGCAGTGTTTTGACGTTGTTTCACGATGATCGATCGATGATGTTTTTATATCCTGCGGTTGGCCGGATGTGGGCCTTTATGTATATAAAGAGGTGGTGAACTCATGAGATGGATGGACAACTATTTCTATAAGCTGTAGACACGTATCAGATCTCATGTATGTATATATATATGACATGTTTCTGTGCAGGATGAGGACTGGAAAGTAATAGTTTCACAGTTTATCAGTTTTCTGCAATCGGTTTTAATTAACCCGTGTTTTCATAATCTGTGGTTATGGTGATTTCCGCACGTTTTCACGTAACACCTTGTTATCTGTATGATAATGGGATGTGTTGCCACAAGTTTTGTTATCAGAGCTATAGGTTCGCTGAGCCTATAGGGATTTAGGACTAGGTTGAGTTGTTCTTATGAGTGTCCAGATTTTCTTACAATATCTTCTGCCCTCAGAAGAAGAAAAGTCAAGATGTCTGGAAACCATGAAGAACACTCTGCGGAGTATAGTGATGTTGCATCGGTTGATGGAGCAAATGGACAAGCACATGAAGATCGGGTGCCTGAGGTTCCCCAATTTAACCCAGCCATACTTGACCATCCTGCCTACCAACATCTTATGGGGCAGTTAATGGCTATGATGAATCTCATGGTTGAGCGATTACCAGTGCCTCCTCTGTGAGCACATGTTCCCCATGGAGAAGCATTGGGTATTGGGAAGACCTTTGAGCGGCTTCGCTGAGTTGGAGCTTCAAATTATGCTAGAACGACTGATCCAGTGGATGCAGATCTGTGGCTGACAATTCTCGAGAAGGCTTTCCGGATCCTTGACATCCCCGAAGCGGAAAAGGTAAAGCATGCTGTCTACCTCCTAAAGGGTAGTGCTGGTCACTGGTGGACCATCGAGGAATAGAAGCGGCCTGGTGAGGTGATCTGTTGGGAAGTGTTCCGACGTGAGTTCATCACCAGATACTTTCCGAAGATGTATCTGGATGAGAAGGTGAGTCAGTTTGAGAAACTGAGGCAAGGAACGATGAACACCACTGAGTATGAAGCCAAGTTTATGGATCTGTTGAGGTTCTGTCCTCACATGGCGGTAACAGATGAGGAACGGATCAGATGTTTCGAGAAGGGTTTGAGTGCTGAGTTGACAACCCCGATATCTGCGTTGGAGAACCGAGAGCGGTTTTCTACGTTCATGGAATCTGTTCGACGGATCGATAGGACAGTAAGGGAGAAAAGAGAGTCTATGTCTCTCAAACGACCTACTCAGTTTCAAGGACGTAGGTTTGGTGGCTTTAAGAAGCCCAGGTTTTCAGCACCGTCAGCGATGAGAAGCGCTGGTGTACCATCTCAGTGGTCTCCAAGTAAGGGGAGAGGTTATGTTTCTTCACCGTCTAAGGTGCACAGTTCAGCTTCTGTGGCAGTGACAGGGCCAGCTAGGCCACGGTTTGAGGACAAGGCATGTCATCTTTGTGGACGGGTCGTACATTGGAAGTCCAATTGCCCGAATAAAGATGTTGAAGTGACGCAGCAGCCGAGGTAGGGTTTTCAAAAGTCAAAGAGGCCACAACCCAGTGGTAGCAGAGGACAAGGACGTGGTCAAGCGTCTCAGGCTGGATCATCTGCTCAAGGAAGTAGAGGTCGCGGACAGCAAGCAACGGCTGGATTCTATGCCATGAATCAGCCGGAGGCGATAGTCAACCCACGAGTGGTGATAGGTCAGATGGAGTTATTTCATTCTGATATGTCTTCTTCTTGCTTTATATCTGTTCTGGTTGACCCGGGTGCTACACAGTCTTTTATCACCTATAGTATGCTTGAAAACTGTCGTTTACCTGTTAGATGTAAGAAGGATAGCTTGTTGTTAGAAACCCCTCTTGGTGGTTCCTCTTTGCTTCGAGAAGAGTGTCCATCTTGTGTCTTGTCTTTCTTGGGACATCGCATCCAAGTGAACCTTATACCACTTGATATGCATGGTTTCGATGTTATCCTTGGGATGGATACCTTAGAGAAGTATAAGGTTGTTTTGGACTGTGGTTCCAAGCATGCAGTGTTTGATGTTGCTGGAGAGAAGTGGATCTTCCAGGGAGATAGGAAGATTCTTCTGACGTATTTGGTATCAGCTATGGTGGCAGATAAGTTTTTACGACAAAGATGTGGGGCGTTCCTAGCTCACGTGGTGGATACCGTTGTGGTTACCAAGGCGAAAGGTCCTAGTCTTGAGGAGGTGTCAGTGATTCGAGAGTTTGCAGACGTGTTTCCTGAGGAGTTTCCTGGTGGTCCTCCACCCCGAGAGATTGATTTTGAGATCAATCTGGTTCCTGGAACACAGCCAGTTGCACAGTCACCATACAGGATGGCTCCAGTAGAGATGACAGAGCTGAAGAAGCAGTTGCAAGAGTTGTTGGAGAAAGGTTTTATCTAACTGAGTACGTCGCCGTGGGGTGCTCCCGTGTTGTTCGTTAAGAAGAAGGATGGTTCGATGCAGCTGTGTATAGATTACCGGCAGTTGAACAAGGTCACGATCAAGAACAAGTACCCGTTGCCGAGGATAGATGATCTGTTCGATCAATTGCGTGGTGCTACAGTGTTCTCGAAGATAAATTTACGGTCTGGATATCATCAGTTGAGGATAAAGGTGGATGACATACCAAAGTCAGCTTTCAGGACGAGGTATGGTCATTTTGAGTTCGTGGTTATGCCGTTTGGGTTAACCAATGCACCTACTGCTTTCATGGATCTGATGAATAGGGTGTTCCATCCGTTCTTAGATCAGTTTGTTGTAGTCTTTATAGATGACATCTTGATCTATAGTCGGGACAGGCTAGAGCATGAACAACATCTTCGCAGAGCGTTGACTCTTCTTCGTCAACATCAGTTGTATGCCAAGTTCAGTAAATGTGAGTTCTGGTTGGATGAAGTGACTTTCTTGGGTCATGTGATATCTGCAGAAGGAGTCAAAGTAGATCCGAAGAAGGTGGAATCCGTTACGGATTGGTAACAACCAAAGACGCCGACAGAAGTTCGTTGTTTCCTTGGTTTGGCTGGATACTACCAGAGGTTTATCAAGGACTTCAGTGTGATCGTGTTGTCGATGACGAAGTTGACCAGGAAGGATGTACCTTTTGTTTGGGATGATCGATGTCAGCAAGCTTTCCAAAGTTTGAAGGAGAAGCTGACCAGTGCTCCAGTGTTGATCTTACCAGAGCCTGGGAAAGGCTATGTTGTTTTCTGTGATGCTTCTAAGAAAGGTTTAGGTTGCGTGTTGATGCAGGAAGATCATGTAGTTTCTTTCACCTTGCGACAGCTCAAGAAGCATGAGGAGAACTATCCAACTCATGATTTGGAGTTGGCAGCAGTGGTTCATGCGCTAAAGATTTGGAGACACTATCTGTATGGGGAAGTGTGTCAGATCTTTATGGATCATAAGAATCTGAAGTACATCTTTACGCAGAAAGAGTTGAACATGCGACAGTGACGATGGATGGAGTTGATCAATGATTACGACTGCACTATCGAGTATCATCCTCATAAGGTGAACGTGGTAGCTGACGCGCTTAGCAGAAAGTCTTCTTATCTTTCTTTAAAGAAGGCACAGTTGAGTTCTCTGGTATGTCATAGGCGAGATATGTTTGTTTCTTTGCGGCAGATGAATGTGCAGATAGAAGTTTCTTTGTTGTCTGGTCTTTTCGCACAGATGCAAGTTAAGCCTACGTTGAGACAGAAGATCAAGAATGCATAATAGACAGATGATGCGGTACAGTTGATCAGATCAGAGTTCGGCAGCGACAAGCGTGATGGGTTTCATGAGTCCAAGGATGGACTAGTTTGCTATCGTGATAGGATGGTGGTTCCAGATGCTGATGATCTGAGGAAGTTGCTGCTTGAGGAAGCACATACGTCGATGTATGTGATGCATCCAGGTGTCACCAAGATGTATCATAGTCTGAAGGACTTGTATTGGTGGCCCGGTTTGAAGAGAGATGTAGCTGAGTTTGTGGCAAGATGTGCGGTGTGTCAGCAAGTGAAGGCTGAACACCAGAAGCCGGCAGGTACGTTGCAACCTTTACCGATACCGCAGTGGAAATGGGATCATATAACCATGGATTTCGTAGTTGGTATACCCCGGACAACTAGGAATCATGATTCCATTTGGGTGGTAGTGGACAGATTGACTAAGTCTGCCCATTTTCTACCAGTGAAGACGACGTATACAACTGAGAAACTAGCTCAAGTATATGTGGATGAGATAGTACGTTTGCATGGTGTACCAACAACGATAGTCTCTGACAGAGGTCCTCAATTTACGAGTCATTTTTGGGAACAGTTGCACAAGGCGCTGGGAACGCAAATGAGGTTCAGTACAACTTTTCACCCGTAGACAGATGGACAGTCTGAGAGGACTATTCAGATTTTGGAGGATCTTCTTCGAGCTTGTGTTCTGCAGTTTCTAGGCAACTGGGATGTACATCTGAGTTTGATAGAGTTTGCCTACAATAACAGTTATTAGCGAAGCATCGACATGGCTCCTTATGAGGCTTTGTATGGAAGGAAGTGTAGATCTCCTTTGTGTTGGTATGAATCAGGTGAGTATCAGCTTTTGGGTCCTGAGTTAGTTCAGCAGATGACAAATAAGATCAAGGTGATACATCAACAGTTGAAAGTGGCACATGACAGGCAGAAGTCTTATGCAGATAATCGCCGACGACCTTTGGAATTCCAGGTAGGAGACAAAGTGTATCTTAAAGTCTCACCGTGGAAAGGTGTGCTAAGGTTTGGACGGAAGGGTAAGTTAGCTCCCAGGTATATGGGGCCTTATCCAGTGATAGCACATGTTGGCAAAGTAGCTTACAAGTTAGAGTTGCCTCCAGAGTTGCACAGGTTGCATCCAGTGTTTCATGTTAGTATGTTGAAGAAAAGTCATCCGGATTCAGGTATAGTGATACAGCCAGTTGAGGTTGAGCTTGATGCAGATGTTACCTACGAGGAAGGTCCTGTGGAGATCCTTGACAGAAGGATCAAGAAGATGAAGAGGAAGGACCTGGTTCTTGTGAAGGTTCTTTGGCAACGTCGTGGCGTTGAGGAAGCCACGTGGGAGCTTGAGGAAGAGATGAGAAGGAAGTATCCCTCACTTTTCTCTTCGGATTTCGGGGACGAAATCCCTTAAAGGGGGTTAGCTTGTAAGGACCCTGACCTGCGTTTAGGGTTTACCCTATTTGTTTTGCTTAACCTTGGTGGTTTGATGCTTGCTAATCACCTTTGAGTGGTGATTAGGGTTTTTGTTGTGCTTTGTTGAGAGTTCGAGGGGCTACTTGCAAATAACCCAAGTTTAGGGTTTTGTGTGCAAGTTTTCCATCTTGTGAGATGTTTTCCCCTCTTTGCTTCCTCTAGGGTTGAGAGGAAGGCTTGGGCTTGTTGTTTGAGTTTCTTGGGCCTTGCTTGAGCCTTGTGTCGGCCAAGACCAGCTTGTGTCGCCCAAGGAAGAGTGTGTGTCGACCTAGAGGTGGTGTGTCGACCTGGAGTAGTGTGTGTCACTCAGCAGAGCTGCTAGTTGTGTCGCCCATGTTGCTTGGTCCAACCTTGACCATGTTTGGTGGACACTTGGTGTATATCTTAGACAAGTGTCTCTTGATGTGCTAATGTGTTGGCTTGAACCCTAGGACAAGTGTCCCTTGGGTGGACGACACTTAGCATGGATCTACCTTGGTTTCTCCTCCCCTTCTTCCTATATATGTAGCTCTTCTCCTTGCCTTAGTCTCCTTTGATCTTTTGGTCTCCCCTCCACCTTGAGTGCACGATATCCCTCTCCATCTTGCTTGTGTCAACTGAGACACTCTCATGGAGTTGCAGTGGTGGCTGATAGCCTCTCTTGGATTAGCTTTGGTGGACGACATCCCTTGGAGATTGAAGTGCATCTTCTTCCTTGGAGCTTGGAGCTAAAGGCGGGTTGCATAGCTTCTAACCCTAACTCCTCTACTTCTAGCTATGATCTTGTTGCATGTTAGTAGTTTTGCTTATTTCCTTGCTTTTATACCTTTCTTGTGTACCTTTGGTGGCCGATTTCCCCTATAGGGTTTAGGGTTCCCTTGTATACCTTGCTTTCTAGGGTTTGAGTATCCTTAAGGTTGGAGGTTGAAGATGACCCTTGTTGGGCGACATTCTCTCTTGCCTTGATGATGGGTGATATCCTCCCTTGGTTTGGGTGTGTTGGGCGACACCCTTGTCCTTGTGATGGGCGACATAGTGGTGTTCTTTGTGTTGGCCGATATGGTGACCATGTTGGGCGATATGGTTCCTATGATAAGCAATCCCTTTGTTCTTGTGTTGGGCGAGACCCTCTCTTGTCTTGGTGGTCCCTTATGATGGGCGACATGATGAGTGCTCTTGTGTTGGGCGATAGGTCAAGCTAGTGAGGAGTTGGCCGATATGGTTGAGTTGGTCGATATGGCTGAGTTGGCCGTTGGATGTTGTTGGGCGATACATCTTAAGGTGTTGGCCGATATAGCCTTGTCAAGCTTGATGGTTGTTGGTGTCAGACGACATGGCCATGTGTGGCTTGTTTCCTTGTCTTGAACGATAGACCATGCATGTTGGCCGATAGCCATGTTGAGCGATAGGCCATGTATGCCATGGTGGCCGATAACCATGCTGGCCGACACCCATGATGGCCGATAGCCATGTTGGACGACAGCCTTGGGTGGTGATGGCCGATAGGGTTGGTGTGTGTGTCGGCCAATAGGCCTTGATAGGCTTTAGTGAGGGTGGTGATGAGTTATGGTGAGAATCTTGTGATCCTAGAGTAACAGTTCCATGTGTTATGAAAGTGGATGTTTATACTAAACGATGGTGGTGTCTTGTTAGTAATAACAACAATGAATATGATGCCTTGCAAACAATAATAATGCTAATGATAGTAACAATGATGATAATGGTAGTTGCATGATGAGAATGATAGTAATAATGCTGATCATAATGATGATAATGGTAGTAGGGATGATAATGAGGAAGTTCATGGTAATAAGATGCATGATGTGATCCTTATGCTTATTTGTTAATAATAAAGAAGATGATAGTAATGATGTGCATGAAGTATTCCTTGTACTTAATTGTTAAATGAGAATGGTGATAGTTACACTAGTAGCTTGCATAATAATAATAATGATAATAATGATGATAGTGACATAATGGTAGTGGTAACAATAGTACTTGATTTGTATGTTTGAACATCTTGATTATTCATATAATTCTGAGATAATGATAAGCATGAATATGAGTACGGTTCTTATGTTGAATATACGATTATTGTGTACTCTAACCATGCAGGTGATGATTAGCCTTGAAAGGGCTATGAGATACATGTGATGAGTAACATCACTTGGTAATTACTCTGGTTAATGAAATGATATGTATAATGTGTTAAGTTCCATGATGATGATGTGAGCCTCGAGAGGCATTGACAGTACATGATGAGGGATTGAGATCCCATGGTATGTGATGATCCTCGAGATGGATCTGGATGGTTGGCAAAAGGCCAAGTGGTAACATGTGATGTTGGATCCTTGTGATGGATCAGGTTGAGGTGATTAAATAATAATATAATGTTGTTTACTTTCTGTTATATCTTGCATGTTATACAACTTGGTTGAATCTTGCAATCCATCTAAAAGATACTAATTAATCACAGTGAAATATATCATGTAGTTTGCCCTGGCCATAGATCCATCATCGTCAGGACTTGGTGATGGTGAAACAGGTTCTCCTACGGGTTAACCTGGAAGCGCATATTGTTGAATATGTGTAGGTTGCTCCTAGCCAGAAAATGAGGAGGTAAGAGTGTAACTTCAGTCACAGACTCAGATATATATGAAGAGCATGGTGAACAGGCCCATGGCTCAGGATATGTGATGTGTGGAGCATGAATGCGTTCATGGCTCAGAGCACGGTGAACATGCTCGTGGCTCAGTTTTACTAGCGCCGAGACCTGTACCAAGGCGGGCTAGAGTGAGGGTAGCCTATGGAGCAGACCCTGTGGCTTAGACCACTTCAGCATGTGACTGCGGTCCTGCTTGTGTTGTACTTGTGTACTGACCACGAGGTGGGAGGTCGTGGAGTCCGGCTCTTCCATTGACCTTGTATGGCACAGGCTTGGGTTTCGCAACCGAAGGTTGGATTTGAATGGTACGATTCAAATCTTCAGGGCATAATAATAATGTGTAATACAGTCGTTTAGTAATTACTGCTCATATCAAATACAAAACATTGGTTGAGGCCTTGTTTGTGTAATATCTCTGTTATACCTTGCAGGTTATGTGACAATATGTCTAATCTTGATAAGCAGGTTATGTGACATTATATCTTGTTCTGATAATCATGTTGCATAGGGATACATATTATCTTGTTAATCATATTCCTTGAGAAATATCTGGTTATATGCTTTTGTACAGCTGGTAAGCTTGTCAGTAAGAATAGCCTTGCTTTATATAGACTGCTCTGGTTATACCTGTTATTAGTTATCTTTTGTTATAGTTATCTTGCTGAGGTTCTGTAGTTGTGGTGGGGAGCTATGTTTCCCGCTAGGACAATTGTTCAATTGTCTCACTCCACTGGTTTACACCCTTTTTAGGTGGTCGGGGTAGACGTGGTCGTGGTCGTGGTGTTGCGGCCGAGCAGCTTGAGGAGCAGTAGAAGGCAAGCAATGGACATGCTGCTGTTTTGGATGTTTTGTAGTAGAGTCTAGAGTCATCCCTGTACTCTCAGGTCCTTGGTAATGTTTTGATGTTGTTTCACGATGATCGATCGATGATGTTTGTATATCTTGCGGTTGGCCGGATGTGGGCCTTTATGTATATAAACAGGTGGTGAACTCATGAGATGGATGGACATCTGTTTCTGTAAGCTGTAGACACGTATTAGATCTCGTGTATGTATATATATATGACATGTTTCTGTGCAGGATGAGGACTGGAAAGTAATAGTTTCACAGTTTATCAGTTTTCCGCAATCGGTTTTAATTAACCCGTGTTTTCATAATCTGTGGTTATGGTGATTTCCGCACATTTTCGCGTAACACCTCGTTATCTGTATGATAATGGGATGTGTTGCCACAGATGGTATGCAAAACTCATTTCTGTAGTTATTTGCACACCTCTAGGGGCTTAATCTCATTAAGGACACCCAGCAAAGCCTGACCCAAAATCCAACACGATAGAAATGCACCCCACTTTGTAGGCCCATATAACTACCATCACACTTTCATGAGATAGATAACGCACCACGCTTGGCATGCCTACAAATAATCGATCAAGCTTTTCATGTTTATTGCTAATGGAAAGTATCTTAGAATTAATATGTTTGATTAAGGGATTTTATATATTAGTATATATACATATATGTATCCAATCACCACATACTATAGTACATATCGTATACATGCTATATCCCACAAATATAAACATGCAACATAAAACATTAGAGACGATTATGGCCATACTAATGTAATTCATTAGAGCCACAATGGATAACTACCACCTAGGTATACATAACATGTATGAACCTATTGTTGGTGTAGATCTGTTCTTGGACCAATCCTGGTAGATCGATTTAACCCTTGAACTGATCGGATCACCTCTCGATCGTTCGGTTGGTCTGTCAGTCCAGTCGTCTGGCCTCTGATCCAACTGATGTTTGGATGCCTCCAAAAGGTTGGTTGGGCCACCAACTCACTAGTTCGTCTCCTGCAGCTATCCTCCTTGGTCCTCCAAATGGCCGGCTTGTCCTCCAGACATTCAGATCATCTGACACTGAGTGTCATCCTCATCATAACAAGAAGAGAAACTATCATGTTTCTATTAAACCTCTTACATGGTAACGAGAAAACTCACGTAACATTTGAGGGGAACGTAGGTAGGAAAGAATAATACTTTTACATTGGGAAGAAGAATATAGTGTCTTGGTATGAAAACTAAGATAAAATAGGGAAAAAACAAACCATCCAACAACACACATATTTTTTGTGTTATTGGCCATAACCATGCTACAAATCCACCATCAAAATCGATTTTAAGGCAACACGTGTAAATTTCATATATATATATATATATATATATATATATAGAGAGAGAGAGAGAGTCAGGCTAGAATACACTCGAGTGTACAGATCACACAGATACACTCAAGTGTGTTTTCATATCAAGACTATTTTTTGTAATATATAAACCATTGATCTTCATTGTCATACTATAATTAGGCTACATACAAATTTTGAGCCCATTTGGATGAGTGTAAGTCACTCATCCAAGGGAAACAAAATCGACGTACGAAACTAATTTGAAATGCATAATTTTTGCAATCTTTATAACATGACCTATAAATATCCAAATGTGATCAAATTTTTATATGTGTTATTCACAAGATGATTAAAAAGATCAATGGATTAGATTTTTGAAAAAAATATTACATCATAAAAAACCACTTGAGTGTATTCTAGCCTGTCTCTCTCTCTTTCTCTCTCTCTCTCTCTCTCTCTCTCTATATATATATATATATATATATCAGATATGCACATTAACCATCTCAAACATTTACATCGTATGTAATAAATAAAAGGCAAAAACCAAAATGCGAACATATCGATTAAATTACAAAACATAGTAAGTTGACGTGGCTCTGATACCACTATTGGGAAATATGGCATTAGATAGGCAACGGAAACAAAAAATATTTGCCATATTCCCCATTAACAGACGATCATGTCAACAACTATGTAATGGAAAGGATGGTTTACAAGGTCATACATGGTCCTGGAGCAAGTCTAATGAGTATTCCCTAGTTGCAGTATGGGATTTCTTCATGTCACACTATGATATGTCTAAGAAGCTCTTGGTTGAACACCAAGAACAACAACTTGACATTGTAGTCCTAGCGGGAAAAGCTTCTCACCTCTATAGGAGTCCACACAGACCACCAAGAACTCCTATTGTTCTATTAGAACAACCAGGAAGGAGTTGTCCCTCTTCGTTGGTATACTAGCACCGACTTGATCTCTCACAATTGTTCTCCCTTGCTATCCCTCCTTTTATCAGGTAGGACTTTCTTGGGTTCTCTCGGTTACCACAACCAGATAAGACAAATAATTTTCATATGTAATTCAGTTGTGTTTTAAGAATCCCCTAGTACCTCTCTATTTATAGGAGGGTCAGGGTCAAGGTTCCCAGTCTGAGTGGGATAAGAAGGGATCGGAATTTCAAAATTTTCACAACCTATGAGTGACAAAATGGTCAATTCATAGGTGAACCGATCGGTTGGCATATGATTCAATCAGTTCAACCCTTGAACCAACTGTTTCATCTTATTTTCCAATTGCATTTGAATTGGCAATTAATATTCAATTTAATGCACAACATGATGGCATCATAATTCCTTGAATCAATCACATTCATCCACCAACTACTCGATTCACAACCTGAGCTGGTCGGTTCATGGACCTAAGCCGATTGGTTCACTTCTTGAACCGATCAGTTCATGCTCCAAAATTGCCAAAGTTGGTTCAGTTGACCTGCCACACTGAAATGATCGTGTCAACACTTGAATCAGTCAATTAACATTTCAGCCAGCCAATATTCACTCAATATCATTTAAATTGAATACCTAACTCTTTAATAATCAAGTTTAAACCATATTCATGAATGAAATCCAATTCCAAGTGTATCCTATGTGTGTGATAGGTTCCAAGTTATGTTGGCACTAAATTCCCATATGTATGACATCACAAGAAAAGAGTGGTGTCTAGTAACACATCATTGCTACCCAAGTAAATGGAAAGTTGGAGAACAACTTAAACCTACAATCTAAGATTGGTGTTATAGTGATTGTATAATTCCTTTGTCACTGATATCTAGATTGAACTCGAGGCATGGAAACATCATCCTTTATATGTTCAATCCATGTTCCTTGAACTAGAGCAGACTATCTGAGATACATGTGACCTTAATATCATATATTGATTCAAATGTACGTGCACATGCTTTTATCAATCTCACCTATCAAGTTGACAGAATATCAAACTCCTTTAGGAGGGACAAATCCATCTTCATCACTCACAATCATCTCCATGTGTCACGGTGCATCTGATCATCACCCTTATGGCAGCCCTTATTCAAGGTCACGATGGATGATGTCAAAATACACTGAACAACATGTCATATGTGTAGTGATCTCTGGTCTGAGAACCAAAATCACCACATTCACTATGAGATATGACTATGACCACCAATTATGATTTCCATGTGTCACTCTCAAGGTGGGTCTGTCTGAAACATTGTTCTCCAACAAGTATCTGTGTTTGGCTTGATGTCACATATATCATGAATGATAAGATTTTTTCATCAAACAACACTCAGTCTAGTCGTATATGTCATTATTGTCTATCATCTTTCCACAATGACATCTGACCAGGGACATTATCAAGAATGTACATATTCTTGACATCCATAGATCTTATTGTTCAAGTCATCAACCCGAAGTCATCCGTCATTGAGTAATGTCATTCTTCAAACATTCCTTATGTTTCCTCATTATCTCATAACCGAGTGAAACAAAATAAATTAGAAGTTGCCTTTATTACAAATTTAATTGTTTATATGAAATGCAATTTGAATCATCATATGATTGGCTTTCTGGTCATACATACCGATACATATTTCTAATCAATACTTTAAAACAAGAAAAGGTACATTGTTATCCTTTTGGGGTGGATACCGTTACTTTAGGGTACTCTTGAAAAATTAGGGCAGATCGTCATGATATATCCTTCCTTTAGGACTGAAGCGCTTTAGCTAGCTATATCCCCTAGATCTAATAAGGGAGATATAAGTCTAAAGCTTTGGTACAATTTGGTTCTTTTTATCATTCACACCCCTTAAGTGGGTTCTCTTGTCCTTGGCTTAACCTTGAATTTTGTTGTTGGGTTCCTTGGAATTCATCTTCCTTGTTGAGCCCTCAAAAAATCATGGTTATTCCATCACAAATTTCCTTTTGTAACCCTATGGTACGCTAGTGCCATGCCATCAAGACTATCCCCACAACAAGTTCTAACATTTGCAACCAAGTGTGTAAGATGGATTTTATATATCCCTACATATTTCTAAGGTTTGGCATGCACATATGTATTACTTTCTATATTTTTGTTTCATTTATCTAAGATTAGGATCTCTAATAAAAATTCAAAATAACTTATATATTCTTTATTCTTATTTTTCTCTATCCCTCTCTAGGTTTTTCATATTTGTGTACTTTTCTCTTTTTAATTTTGTATACTGTGAAATCTTCCTTTTTAAACCAAGATATATTTTTCAACTATGAGGTCATATTTTGATGTGGGTACATATCTTGCCTAAAATGGGTGTACTTTTCTCTTATTAATTGCGTATATTGAGAAATTTCCTTTTTTAAACCAAATTATGAGGTCCAAGACATGGCTGCAGAATCCAGCCATACCTAGGGCTGATATCTTGAGACAGAACAACACCTACTTTGGTGAGAGAGCATTATCACAATGGATGTTTTGTCTGGATTGATCTTGAGTTGACTCAATGATTTAAGAAAACTCATTACGGAGAGCTATAAAACAAGTGAACTAAAGACAAGCACTTATCAAATCACAAAATCTAATGAATATATATATATATATATATATATTCCCTACTATGGTAGGACTTTATGACAAATCCAACCTAACAAGTTGGTATGAGATGATTGAATAAAACAATGCCTTAAATGAGGGCTCAAGGGATATACATGCCTTGAATTTTTGTTAAGAACTAACTCAAATACAACCGCCATTTGAACATGTATTTATAGAAAATTGAAGGACAATTTGTGAAACAAAAGCATGTCATACTTTTCCAAATCCTTGCATGAATTCATCCCTCGAGAGGTGTCATCAATTTGCCCCTCTCTAGATGAGTTCCAAGCATGGTTGGTGAATCCACCGATGTTGAGGGATTATATATTGAGACTGACTGACATCCATTTTTGGTCAGAGAGTGTTATCACAATGGATATGTTTTTATCCTCTAGAGAAATCTTGAGTATATTCATTGATTTGAGAATAATCATTACCAAGAGTCATAAAACACAAAAGACAAGCGATTATCAAATCACAAAATATTAAACATATATATATGTATGTATGTATGTATATATATACTCATTACCTCAGTAGGGCTTGAAGCCATGTTTACCTTGGAGGAGTTTGATTTGAAGGTAGAGGAAGTGCCTACCATGGTAGAACTTCATGACAAATCTTTTGTTAACAAGTTGGATAAAATAATGTAGTGAGGGATCAAGAGATATATATGCCTTGAATTTTTGATATGAACAAATTAAAAGTCCACGGTCATTTGAACATGCATTCATTAACAAAACTGAAGACCAATTTTTGAAATAGAAGCAGGTGGCACTTTATCGAATCTTTGCATGAATCCATTCCTCGAGATGAGTAATAAGGACCTAAAGTAAATCCCTAATTTCATGTTATAAATTGACTTGAGTGCCCTCGAGTCAGAACATATATATTTGTATCAATTATATATCTTAAAAAAGTTGGGATATGTGTATGGATTTAGTTTTTTAGTCATTTTGAGCATGTATGAAACCATGTTTCATATTTTTTTTCATACATTAAAATTTTGATTTTTTTTACTATTATTAGTATTTTTTGATGCATTTTGATTTTACACTTTCTTCTGTTTGACAATTTTCTGTCTTTTTTCACACAGAGTGGCTTGACGTTGTTATTATGATTATTGTAAGGACGCCAATCCATTTATCATTATTTATTCACAACAACTGGTTTGTTTGTTTTTTGTATCAAGAAATTTTTCATTTTCTTACAATTTTATTTTGACGTCAAGGGGTTGACAGTCACTTTTTGCCATGTTTTTAGGTGTCAAGAGTTTGGTGCTCATTTTTTAGAATTTTATAGACATTTGTTGCATTTTGTTTGGCGCCAAGAGGTATGACACTTGATTTTTTTCACTCAATCTCCAACGCCATGGACTCATGGTTTGATTTGACAAGTAGTATGTATAAAATAAAAACTTAAAAGGGGAATTTTGTAGTTAGGGTTAGATCGGTCACCACTTTGAAACAAGGGGAAAACATGATAAAAAATAATTCAACAATCTAGAGTGTGAAACCTTTTTACACTTTCCTGGTGAGAAACACTGCAACAACTGTGAAGGGCATTGCATGTAACTTATGTCATCCCATCAGTCTATAGAGGAGATTTAGGTCTAGGAAGTCTCCTATTACGTGAAGTCATTCTTCATCAACATTTGTCAAATCGATTTGCACCAGACATGTGGAAAGTTTGTAGGTGCCTGATAGGTGGGAAATAACTCTTTGTCTATGGGGTAGATCTGAATCTAATTGGTGTGAAAGTGAACTAAATCTGGGAAGTCTTTCTCATGTTAAGACGTTCAACATCAACTTGTGTCAATCAAATTTTCTCATGATAGGTGAAAAGTCATTTTGCACCTGATACGTGGGAAACAACATTTCATTTGTATAGAAGGTCTTATTTTGGTTGCTGTCAGACCGATCTATGTTTGGGCAATCTTTCTTGTGTTGAGATGTTTTGAATTGACATGTGACAAATCGATTTTCACCTGAGGATGGAAATTTAATCTGGGCTTGATACGTGTCAAGCAAACTCGACTGCTATCTTAGTGTCATCTACCACTGAGATTATTTGTTATTACCTCTTGTTAATAATAATGGAGATCCTATGTCAAATTCCAAAATTGAGGAAGGGTTTTGACAACTTTGAAATTACACATGAATGGATAGTTGAAATGGAGACCACTAATAGGATGAACATCTACGTTTACAACATTGAGAAATTATTCCAATATCTTAAGAGTTGATAGTAGCTACGATATAGTTTTGGGATAAAAATTCACACTCATTTCATTTTGGTAATGTGATTTTGATGCTAACATTGAATGATATAAAGTTGATCACCCGATTGAAGAATAATGATAAACGACATCAGATCACATAGAGACAACATTGTCATACATAACTTAGTCGATTGCTCTATGTGAAGAAGAAAGTTGTAGATAAATTCATGGATAGAGAGCAACATTGCTTAGAATTTAGTATTTATGGAGTAGTTTTATCAAGGCAACATCTTATAAGAAGTCAAAGAAAGGTAAGGTTCACTTAAATGCCTTGTTAATAGTTTTACTTTCTACTTTATTCTTTAGGATTCAAATTGGAGAAGCAACGTTGATGTGGTAGTCATGATGGGCGTTGTGGAGAAGTAAGAGAATCTCATTCTTTGCATTACAAGTGATATTTATTGGTGTCTTGATGCTACACAAGATTGTAGGTGAATGGTGGGTTCATTCTAAGTGTTGCAATTGTACTTGGATGGGATTTGGTTCAAACACCTTTGCCATTGATTGTGATCCAAGGACTAGCCTTACAACAAATTATCTTACTATTTGATATATGTTGAATATGCCCTTCTAGAAAAGAGGTGAGACAATTGTGTAGTTGGTTTATCTTTAAAATGAGATGATCGGGTGGAGATGGATTCCATAAGAGATTGATATGACCCCTTGTGGTATTTCTATATTGGGTTTCAATAATCTTGTCATTATTCTAGGATTTGGGAGTTGTTCAGTGTATTTATCCATTACAATATCATTCTAGTTTAGGATAAATCATGTTTTGTATGAGCTAAATCAAATTCTACATTACTACATATGCACAAGATGTGGAAGTAGGGGTCAACATTCTGTTAATTTGGTTGGTTATGATTAATTCAGTTTGATTAAATGATTAATTTGTGGTCAAATATTTTTCCATTTTACCTAACCAATTTTTTAAAGTAGATTATGGTCAATCATTAATGATTAAGTCGGTTGGTTAATTTGATTGACCAAATAACACTCTTATATTAATATTGTATTAAAATACTCATAAAATTTTGAACGTTTGTGATAGTATAGTAGTATATCATATAAATATAGTGGTATATAATGCATGAAAATTGTATTGGTATATAAATGTGGACGTTTGTTGAAATAAGAGTACAACTATATCGGTATACATGTGTATTTTTTGAATAAAATGTAATTATTCAATTAATTTAGTTTACCAAACAAAAAGTATTTTAACCAATTAAACGAGATAAATTAACCAAATCAATTGATTAACCAAAGTTGTTCACAAGAAGTAACCATTTAGTTAATTGGTTATAAACCATATTCTGCCCCTATGTTAAAGAGGGTGACATCATTGTCAACCAAGTTAGAAGATATGTGGTGTAACCACATGATGATGGTTGTAGAATAATTTCCAATTGGTTGGAGTTTCCCACCAAGATACCTAGATCAACATGAAGCATGTGAGCGCGTAAAAGTAACTTACAAGCCTATGGGGATCTTGTCGGCAAAGAACTTGCAAGGAGGAGCTGACCTTTATATATAAAGCTATCATTTTCATTCTATCACTTTTAGGAGGTTGGTTAGGGTAGTTAGCTAATTTTATGAGTTTTTAGATTTCAGATTTCATGTTAGTCTCATTTTTTTAGTGATAGATTTATTATTACAAAGCCTATTTTGAGATTTACATATTTTTTATTATCTAGCTATAGTAATTTAGATTCCAAGTCTTGAGATGTTTCGAGACAAAATAAAATCCAATGTTTTCTCTAGAGCGTCGAGGATCAAAATGCCAATTATTTTAGATATTACTGTTGCTTTAACTCCTATTCCAAATATGCTCACTTGGTTTAGTCAAATGAACAATAATGTGTGCAGTAGTAATGAACTTATGGTAGAAGTTAATTCATTTTAAATGATGAATGGGTGAAATGAAATTGGATAATCTCTCTATACATTAGGAATTTACTTTCCTATATTTGATGTTGATTCAATCAACAGATGTTGTGGAAATTATTGTACTAAAAAATTCATATGGGGAAGTGTGTCTAACATTTTACCAAAATCGATGTACAATAATCACCACCTGCTAGCTAATGGATCTTATTGTAGTATAGCTTTAGGATCAAATCCAAAGGACAAATTTATGAAGAATAATAATGATTAATTGCCTAATTAAGGAAAAATAATTAACAAGGATGATTGATTGAAGGTTTTCTTAGTTAACTAGTTTAATCAAGCAAGAAAGATAAATTAACTAAATAAGAATTTATTTTAACAATGATAAATTACCAAGGTGACGGGTTTCACTACCAGTACATGTGTATTCACTTTCTCACATTGAATCACTTACTCACATGATTATTATGTTGGGACCAAGGAAATTCTTTATCCTTTCGAATTATGAAATATCTCAAGGACATATTTTCTTATAGATTCGATGACTCGTTACCTAAAGATCTCACATATGTTGTCCTAAAGAAAACCCATTCCAAAATTGTATCTGGTATTCAAATATGATTAAATGGTATTCTAATTATAAGTTCGAATGTATCTAGTACCAAAATTTTAACCAACACACAAGACGGAAAGAATAATACATAGAACATACAATAACCACTTAATAGTAAAATCTAATAGTTCAAACAAGTAGTGTTTCACAATAGAAGATTACACATACATGAAGCAAGGATAATCCATGTTTCCCAGTAAGATGAACTACTCTCTACACATATACAAGATATAAGATAAAATATAAAAGAAAAAGATCATGAAGAATGTTATGATGTAGAAGAGAAAAACCTTGGTGTGTGAAACCACCCTTCAAACAATACTTGCAATCTCCATGTCCTCCGACAGAGCGCGTCTCCATGTCAAGCTGACAACTTTCATCTTTGGTCTTCCTTGGTGATGTCTAGGAATGTGGATGCATGTTGTATGGAAATTATGTCTTTCTCGATGTCCAATTGGTGCTTTAATAGTATTCCTCAAGCTTTCAAGTTGATCTAACATAAACCAATGGTTGTGAACAGTTTACCTTAGATTTAAAAATTTCTAAAAAGATCTTTTTGGACATGTCCTTTGGATGAAAGTAGTCATCGAATATATTCATTTTGTATATCATTAAATAATGTATCTAGTGGCTTTTGGATCATAAAATTTGGAGCAATTTTACTAGCTGGGTACACTTTAATTATCCTCTTCCCAATTGATGGAGGTAGGGAGTAAGGAAATAAAAATTTTAATTATTTAATGGCAACATAGAGTGTTTATGATTTCTCCTCTTCTCCTTATATCAATGCTATGAATTATATATTGGAAATTTAACAGAGAGCGCATGACTTTTCATCTTCTTCTTGCATCAACCTGCCAATAAAACATAAAAACACATTAAATGCCAAACAAATGTCATGAACTACTAAAATGATAAAACAAGTGAAATGTTGACTAAAATGCAAAAAAAAAATGAAAAACTAAATTAAAAGCGTAACTAAGAAATATGATGAAGAAACATTCATCAACGTATGAAGAGTAATTAAGCAATGTCATAGTGATAGGTTGTAACTACCCTACCTCCTGGTAACCCTCAATTAAGGAAGACCAAAAAGTCAGAGCCGCTATCCCAAAATAGGATCAATGGTTTTGTAAAGAATAAAAAATAATTAATAAATTCTACCAAAGACTAAGCTTAAAATAGGATAAATTTTTTACTTTTCACATACCTTTCAAAAAAAGGAATCTGGAACTCCTACCCACTATATAATTCTAAGTAAATCCTCCTTTATGATTTAACTTTATTCTTCTCAAGTTCCACTTTACTATTTTTCTAATTTTAGATATTCTTAAAACACTGACAAACAAAATGTCAGTTGGTATAATAAATTATAATGGTATGTGGGGAAACCAAAATCTTGAATCTATTTTTAATAACATAATGCAACCAAATTATTGCTTAATAGATCAAACTTTATGTATTAAACATAACTACTCAATCCTTACATATCCTTGCCTCTGTCTGCCCCTGTTGTGGACATGGATGCTACTTCTCTCATACGGTAGATCTCAAATAGTCCCTATGACCCTACATTACAGGTAGATCATGACTTAGGGTTGTGTAGTTGTATGGTCCTACCCAAGGGTAGACCAACACATCGACTCATGATAACCTGATGATCCTACCCCAAGGGTAGACCATGCACTAGGTCATCCATCTCATCATCATTAAAGCTACAGAGGAGGACTAGGATCTGAGCTAGTCATGCACATATACTTATGTTGATAGTTAGAGTCACTTTATAGTTGCATGAAATTAAAGTCAACCAAGCAGTTATTTCTAATCAACTGATAAAACCTCAAAAATCACCGTGAAACTATAGCAATTAGTCATAAGCGTAACCACATACCTGATTTGAAGTCTCAAAAGAAGCAACATATCCAAAGCCAACTAGATGTCTAATCAAGCTAGGAAAGCAACCAAATCAAGCAATCCTTGATTCTGAAAACTTGTATAACAAGAAGTTGTTACCATCACATCCCAAACAACTCTTTATTGACTTGGGATACCTTTCTAAGGTTTCTATGTATCATTAGGATGCATTAGGGTTCTTTAGATTTATTTCTCAATTTTTACCTTTTTAGGTCAACAAACCCTAAAACATATTCTACATCACAAAACCCTAATTACATATATTTCCCACATTAAGAGTCTTTATTCTCAAATTGGCTTTGTAACAACATATCTCTATCTTATTCATAGATTTTCACAATTAAAACCATAAAAATTCATAATTATTAAAATTAGGGTTGTTATGCCCATTAATGCATATTCATGTACATGGAACCCTAAATTAAGCCAATTATACATAAAGATCATCTTTTTAGACCTAATTCTCTCTTTCATTAACAACAAGTTAATATTTTCTCATAACATCCAAAGAACATTATTAGATCTAATTATCATCCATTCTTAAGGTTTTTCATCAATTAAACCATTAAATATGACATCTTTAAATCCTTTTTGAATTTCAAGAAGAATAAAGCTTCCATTATATTTTTAATGGATTCATTGCATTTTTCTAATCAATTTTCATATATAACTTTGTTCCATCTGAGTTACCAATATTGTTTTATGATTTTCGCAAAGTAAAATAATTATAGACCAATTAAATGACGCCAAGTGTACGCTTACCTCGAATTCCTTAGGTCCACGCCGATCCCGAACGGACCAATAGTTGCACGCTACCTAGCGCCACGTTGGGCGTGGCTCGCTCACCCGCAGACACAATAGAAGGTCCTTTCTGCCCTTCCCTCTTGTTCGCAAGACCGGGGGCAGGTGAGTAATTCCACTGCTTCCTTTCTTCAACCTCGCGATCCCTGTCTTTCGTGAGCAATGCCCAACCAGGGTCAACCGAACCATTGACTTTGTGTCCCCGTCCCTCAAACCATAAGGTGACGACATGTCCACCTCCGCCAGTCTCTGGAGGATTCATAGGTACTACCAAATCCTCAGGGGGTGTGCTGGACTACCGGGACGAGAAGAGTGTTTTCTGGCAAGGTGGCTAGACCAAAGGGAAGGGGTGAAGATCATAGCTCAAGCAGAAATTGATCGCAGGGTCATGATCATGAAGAGTAGTAGAGCCTCTCAGAGGTGTTTGTGTCTCTATTGGGAGTCAACGACCCTCCTTTTATAGGTGGAGTCCCCCACGAGTTCCTACAGAGGATTTGGGCAAAGCTTCTAGGGCTTCCCAAACTACCACAAACTTAGGTTGATCAGTTGTGAAATTCGCTCCCGAAGCCACTGAGGCTATTTCCAAATCCGCACATGAACCAGGCTATGAGAGAATCAAAATTGAACAAAACTCCTTCTATTCCTAGTTCTTCTCCAACTCGACGATGAGCAGCAATTGTTGGATCTAGGATCCAACGATGCAGGTTATTCGCACTACTTAAATAAATTAAATTCCTTATTCACTGAAATCGTGACATTTAATACATTGCTCAAATATCGTTCCCACTTTAGGAAAACTTCCAAAAATCATATCTCACAAACCAAGCATCCTTTTAATCTCAAAATTTAAAGGAAAGTCCATAATGACTTGATATTCATGTGTGAAACGTTTGAGACTTAAATTCGAAAATATGAGAGACTTTTATTTATAAGCAAGTTGTAACTTATTAAGGCATATTTTATACATATTTTCTCTCTCCTATTCTTTTATTTTCCTTACTTGGATTCCTTTTACTATTATAAACCTTGTGGATTCGAAATATCATCCATGATGATCAATCATACATATTTCCACATAATTCTCATATTTTCATTATTATCTCAATTTCTTTTCCTATTCATACATTATTTGATTTCATCCAACTTTTCTTTCCTTTTTATTATATTGGACTCTCTAACTTATTAGGGTTCACAGAATCATACATATAGAGTAAATACTATAAAAGAAATCCATTCATTACACATAAATCATACAATTTCATAATCATACATATTATTGGAGAAATTGCATTCCAAACCATATGAACCCAAAAATTGGGGTTGTAACATCCTTCCCCTCTTATAGGAATTTTTCCCTCAAAATTCCACCAAACATACAAATAATCAAGACAAGATTTTTCCATGTCCATCATTAGCTCCCATGTGGCTTCATCCTCTCCATGGTGCTTCCAAAGAACCTTTATCATCTTCTATTCTCTACTCATGAGCTCTCTCTTACCTCAGTATCTCATACCCTCATAGGTGATTCAGGGTACGTTAGCCTCCCTTAGAGTTCAATAGGTTCAATGCTCAACACATGGCTTGGGTACTTCACATAGTGCTCTAGATCAGATACATGGAACACATCATACATCATGTTATCTTGAGGGGTAAAGCTAAACATAAGCAACTCCACCAATCCATCTCAAATGGACCCATGTTTTGGGGACTCAGTTTTCTTAGCTATAGCTCAGAGGGGTAGGGTTTTCATAACACATGTTCACCCTCAATGAACTGCATGTCAGTCTACTTCGCATCAACACGTGATTCCTGATGATCTTGAGCTTTCTCAGCCATTGCTAGATGAAAGTGACTTCATCTGCATACATTGTGGTTTCTCTGACCTTCACAAGGTCCTCTCACCAAGATCATTCTAGTAAAGCAGTGACTGACACAACCTCCCTTACAGAGCTTCATACATCCCAATATTGGCTATGGTGGCTATCATGTCAAACAAACTCTGCTAAGGGAATGAACTGCTCTCATGTATTACCCTGAACGAGCACACATGCTCTCATCAGACTCTCTAAAGTCTAGATCATACTCTATTGACTGTCCATTAGTCAGGGGGAGATATGTTGTACTAAACTTAAACCTAGCATCGAGTTCTTCTTGTACCTACTCCCACCACATGGAAGTGAACTTGAGGTCATCCTCAAGATATTGAACTCAGATCATTGTGTAGTTGAACTATCCCTTTCTCATATATATATGGTTCAATAGATCTGTTACACTGGAATGTGTCAACTTGGTAAGGTGATCTACCATAACCCATATGTCATCACGACCACTCTTGGTCCATGGGAGACCCACCATAATGTCCAAGGTAATCTGCTCCCATTCTCCCTCGGGGACTACTCATCATCTGTAGCAACTCAGGGTTACTGGTGTTCGGCCTTCACCCTCTGGCATGCATGGAAACTAGCCACATGCAACTCTATATCCTTCTTCATCCCAGGTCTTCAAAGTACCACTGTAATCCTTAACCATCTTGGTAGTACCATGGTATACGATGTACTTAAAATCATGCGCTTCTTGCATGGAACGATTCCTCAAGGTTGACTCCTCAGAAACCCTAAAACACTCTAATAGTGGGTTTCACCACCTTCTTCTCCTGGGAGGTGTATGTGAGGTTTGTATAATAATCCTTTTATCTTATCAAGCTCTGGGCTGGCTAACTGGGCAACCACTAACACGACCAACATGTCTGGTTGTATCTCGATGTTAGCCATACATGTCTCATCTTATAACGATTGTAGGGTCCACCTAGCAACCCCTACCAGCCTCTCTACTAGCCAAACAAGACAGTTGTACACATGAGCCATGTCTCGGCTAAGAGTATCCACTACCACATTAGTTCCCATATACGCTAGTGATGGTGAAAACATAAACCTTCATATACTTCACTCATCATCCTTATCTCGGGTTTAGGTCTATCTGAGTCAAGAAAACTTCAAGCTCTTGTATCCATCATCTCGATTATCAAACCCAAACTTTAACTCACAAAATCTAGACTACTATTGATAAGAACATCCTCATATGATGATTACCTTAGTTCATCTATGCTTGCATACCATCTATCCAAAATAATTTCAAAAGGGTGTGGTACTTCCTTCAATCCTCAAACATCATAGAAATGTTTCAACTCATATCACCTTTATCCTTAGCATATAGCATGCATTTTGCCCCGTCTCTCACACCCATAACAAGATGAAATAAGCATTTGGTTGCATTCCAAATACTATTAATCTTGTGCCAATGTGATCTTTCTACACAAGGGGAAATTGTATTCACTCAGTCTCCTCCATCATAATCATTGTACTTCCCAATTCATTCAAAATATAGCCTTAATTGTATGCAAGGTTCAACCCTCTATTGGTGGAAAATCATTTTCTGATATATGTGCTCATACCCTTGCGGCAAAGAAAATCTTTTTCTCTCCTTATTTAGATTTCCACCATGAAATTTCCCTCCCTTGTTATACAAGGTAAATTTTGTTTTCACCTAATGTCTTATGCCATGAATGCCCTCTCTTCTATGAATGGTGCAACAAAAGCCACAAATAAAAATATCCTAAAGATTTTGCAAATGACAATCCAATCCTCTAGAAACTGGCACAAACAACTAGAATTAGCTTTGTGGTCTTATCAAACATTAACAAGTTCCGCCTCTTATTCCTTGGTCGATGTGGCACAAGTCGTTCTACCTATTGAGATTGGAATCCATTCACTAAGAATGCTTTAAGAAGCTAATATTCTAAATATAGAAAGGGTATATGATTGTATCTTTTATTTGAACACTATTGAATAGAGATTACTCGAGCACTCCATCATGCACAATGATACTAGGACAAGATGAATCGAGCCTTTGCCAAGAAAGTGCACCCACGACAGTTTGAGAAGGGTGGTACTGTCCATTGCATGCTCATCAACCCTACTAATCGTGGCAAGTTCAATCCAAAATGGGAGGGGGCCTACATTGACCATAATGTATATGTTGAAATGATCTATGAGTTTGTAAGATATAGATGAAGACATACATTTGACGCACATCAACGTAAGTCATGTGAAGCTATACTACTATTGATGAGCCCTAGTGTAGGTAAAGCCTTGAAAAGGAACTTAAAATGCATCATACTTTTGTCCAAAAGGACGACGATACATGTAGATCACCCAAAAACACAAGGGTGTAAAAAACCTCAAACATATGGTCCCCCTAAAAAAATTGGGCATATGACGGAAGATTCACAATCATTATCTCATGGCCCAATATTTTGTTAACCCAAAATCAACCTTTTCAAACACGCCATTCAAGCCCTTTACCAATGATACATGGAACATCCAAATTCCTGACAAAGGCATATCTTAAAAGTCAAAACAAAAGACTCATATCTATGGTATCAAAACTATAGTGTATTTCCATGTTTGGAAAATTTCTTCACTGTGAAATCTCTATCTCAATTCAAAATTTCTTATTACGTCTCATATTTCACATAAAAATTCCCAAGTTGTATTATAGATCAAGGTAGGACAATGAGACGACTCACGACTTAGTAAAAAATCTAACATTTGTGGGAAGTGATGGTATTAACCCATTTCTTCATTTTCATTATGGAAGGTTTACTTCAATTGAATGCTTTCACCAAATATGTACACACTTGTTGATGTCAATACCTACAACACTCATCATTATGACGTTGACCTAAATACTCTTATCATTAAGACATGGAAGAAAGGTGATTAAGATTGTGACTAGTCAACATCTCTTGATGTGATGTCCAGACCCTCGTATATGAACATAGGTGTCATCTTCCATGGATACTCCTCATGAGGGAATGGCTTGCTTAAGGGAAACTCATTCAATGATTGAGATAAAAAATTGTTCCCTCATCCTAAGGTTCTAAGCATCGATATCTCACATTCCAAATCGAATAAAACCATAAGGGAAATGTTATCATGAAAAAAGCATTTGAGCTCAATAATTGATTAGACCCAATGTTAAAGACCGGTGAGGTGAAAATCCCCCCATACTAAGGTCTAGAGAACCAATGTCCCAAGGTCCATTCATAGTTGGATCAAGGTGATATTTGCTTTTGAAAAATTTCCCAACATTATAAAGTGATTAGACAGGATGTCAAAGACCAATGAGGCACAAAAGCCGCCATACTAAGGTCTTGAGCACTAATTTCTCATGGTCCTCTTGAAAGTGTACCTAAGCTATGTGTTTGTGACAAGTTGTCTAAAAAAGGGTACATGATATGGATAACATTATAAAACAAAGGAAGTTGGTATCCTTTTTTTAGCAAGGCATGCTATTCAGAGCCAATGAGACACCAAGTATTTCTTATTTCCTTAGAAAATTCATCCTCATAGAAACATCTTTGTGACAAAAAATTACCTATGTCACAACCCCAATTTTTGGGTTCATATGGTTTGAGATGCAATTTCTCCAATAGTATGTATGATTATGAAATTGTATGATTTATGTGTAATGAATGGATTTCTTTGATAGTATTTCATTTAAATGTATGATTTCGTGAACCCTAATAAGTTAGTGAGTCCAATATGATAAAAAGGAAAGAAAAGTTGGATGAAATCAAATAATGCATGAATAGGAAAAGAAATTGAGATAATAATGTAAATATGAGAAATATTTGGAAAGATGTATGATTGATCATCATGGATGAGATTTTGAATCCATAAGGTTTATAATATTAAAAGGAATCCTAGTAAGAAAATAAAAGAATAGGAGAGAGAAAATATGTATAAAATATGCCTTAATAAGTGATAACTTTCTTATGAAGAAAAGTCTCTCATACTTTCAAATAGTCTCAAACTTTACACACATGAAGATCAAGTCTATATGGACTTTCCTTTAAAATTTGAGATTAAAATGATACTTGTTTTGGGACATATGATTTTTGGAAGTTTTCCTAAAGTGGGAAGGATATTCGAGCAATGTATTAAATGTCACAATTTCAGTGAATAAAGAATTTAATTTATTTAAGTAGTGCAAATAACATGTGTCGTTGGATCCTAGATACAAAGATGCCTGCTCATAGTCGAGTTGGAGAAGAATTGGGAATAGAAGGAATTTTTTTCGATTTGGATTCTCTCACAGCGTGGTTCATGTGCGGATTTGGAAATAACCTCAATGGCTTCAGGAGTGAATTCTGGATCTGATCGACCTAAGCTTGTGGTAGTTTGGGAAGCCCTAGAAGCTTCACCCAAATCTGTTGTAGGACCTCTTGGGGGACTCCACCTACAAAAGGAGGGTCGTTGACTCCCAACAGAGACGCAAATGCCTCCGAGAGGCTCTACTACTCTTCACGATCATGACCTTGCGATCAATTTTTCCTTGATCTATGATCTTCACCCCTACCATGGTCTAGCCACCTCACCGGAAAACACTCTTCTCAACCTAGTAGTCCAGCGCACCCTCAGAGGATTTGGGAGTACGGGAGAATCTTCCAGAGACTAGCGGAGGTGGGTGCACTGTCACCTTATAGTTTAGGGGACAGGACACAAAGTCAATGGTCCAGTTGACCATGGTTGGGCATTGCTCACGGAAGACAGGGATCGTGAGGTTGAAGAAAGGAAGTGGTGGAATTACTCACCTACCCCCGGCCTTACGAACAAGAGGGAAGGGCAGAAAGGACCTTTTGTTGTATCTGCGGGTGAGCGATCTGTGACTAGCATGGTTCTAGGTGGCACACAGCCACTGGTCCAGCCGGGATTGGCATGGACCCAAGGAATTCGAGGTAAGCGTACACGTGGTGTCACTTAATTGGTCTATATTTGTTTTACTTTGCAAAAATCATAATAAATTATTGGTAACTCATATGGAACAAAGTTATATATGAAAATTGATTAGACAAATGCAAGAAATCTATAAAAAATATAATGGAAGCCTGATTCTTCTAGAAATTCAAAAAGGATATAAAGATGTCATCTTTAATGGTTTAATTGATGAAAAACCCTAATAATTGATGATAATTAGATCTAATAATGTTCTTTGGATTTCATGAGCAAATATTAATTTGTTTATAATAAAATAGAGATATAGGTCTAAAAAGATGATCTTTATGTATAATTGGCTTAATTTAGAGTTCTATGTACATGAATATGCATTAATGGGCATAGAAACCCTAATTTTGATAATTATGACTTTTTATGGTTTTAATTGTGCAAATCTATGAATAAGACAGAGATATGTTGTTACAAAGACAATTTGAGAATAAAGACTATTAATGTGGGAAATATATGTAATTAGGGTTTTGTGATGTAGAATCCATTTTAGGGTTTGTTGACCTAAAAATTAAAGATTGAGAAATAAATCTAAAGAACCCTAATGCATACTAATGAGACATAGAAACATTAAAAGGTATCCCAAGTCAATAAAGAGTTGTTTGGGATGTGATGGTAACAAATTGGTGTTATACATGTTTTCAGGATCAAGGATTGTTTGATTTGGTTGCTTTTGTTGCTTGATTGGACATCTAGTTGGATTTGGATATTTTTCTTCTTTTGAGACTTCAAATCAAGTATATGGTTACTCTTATGACTAATCTCTATAGTTTCATGACAATTTTTGAGGTTTTATCGGTTTGTTAGAAATAACCGCTTGGTTGACTTTTATTTCATGCAACTATAAAGTGACTATGACTATCACCATAAGTATATGTGCATGACTAGCTCAGATCCTAGTCCTCCTCTGTAGCTTTGATGATGATGAGATGGATGACCTAGTACATGGTCTACCCTTGGGGTAGGATCATCATGTTATCATGAGTCGACGTGTTAGTCTATCCTTAGGTAGAACCATATGACTACACAACCCTAAGTCATGATCTACCTGTAAGGTAGGATCATAGGGGCTATTTCAAATCTACTATATGAGAGAGGTAGTATCCATATCCACTACAGGTACAACACAGAGGCAAGGATAGTAAGGATTGAGTAGTTATGTTTAATACGTAAAGTTTAATATGTTAAGAAATAATTTGGTTGCATTATGTTGTTACAAATAGATGCAAGAATTTGGTTCTCCCACATACCAATATAATTCAAAATACTGACCGACATTTTATATTTGTCGACATTTTAGGAATATCTGAAATTGGACAGACAATAAAGTGGAACTTGTGAAGAATAAATTTAAATCATAATGGAGGATTTAGTTAGATAGAATTCTACAGTGGGTAGAAGTTCCAAATTCCTTTTTTTGAAAGGTATGTGAAAAGTAAAAAAATTATCCTATTTTAAGCTTAGTCTTTGGTAGAATTTATTAATTATTTTTTATTATTTGCAAAACCATTCATCCTATTTTGGGATAGTGGCTATGACTTCTTGGCCTTCCTTAATTGGGGGTTACCTAGAGGCGGGGTCATTACATTTGGTATCAGAGCATGGCTTTCCATTTAATCTCTAATAATTATTAAATTTTACAAACTCTTTAGAACCCAAGGGAGTTATTAGAGTATTTTCCAATGATGGAGGTGCCTATAAAATGATCATGATCAGGGGGCTAGCAAGATTTTCCTCCGCCCCACTAGTCGGTCTATGAGGACTCCCGGATTCCGTGTGACTACCTAACCAAAATCAGAGGATTTGACTCGAAATAAGATACCTCTAGGTTGTCTCTCATCTGTCTTCTTCCCTTCTCTACCCCTTTAATTGAATACCTTTAAGAGATGAGTGTTTCTCTCTCTCCACCACCCTCCTGAGTTTTGGGGTTAAGAATGGTAAGGATTAAGGAATCCTCCACCAAATAATAAAAAGCATGTAAGAAAGATGTCATGGACATAAGTTTTGATAATTAGAAACTCAGACTAAGTTTATTTACATGCTTAGGTTGCATGGCGTGTGTTGCCATTCTCTCAGGAGAGCTCTGAGGTTAGACCTTCTTGTAGGAGGATGAAGAGAGAGTTAGTATTGGAGGAAGAAGTCTTCAGGAAGAGGAAGAGACCTAACACATCCTCTGAGGACGATGCTCAACCTAATACCGTAAGCGGTGGATAGAGAAAGAGAAGACATGAGGAGTTGGGTACCTCAGTTGTGTGTGCATGTGAGTATGTGGGTTGGACATGTATGCTTTACATACATGTTTTGAGTACAGATGAGAAGCATGGACTATGTTTGGTTGTTTGACCCTAGTGCATTTTGGTGACCCAACCTGGGGTGGATCATGCCTGTTAGGGTGAGGGATAGGTCCCTCATTGAGAAGGTTAGTGGTGACCATATAGGGACCCTTATGGGTATATATATGAGCAGAAAAAGGGCCTGTACCAACGTAGAAGTAAGTAAAAGCAAGGCTGGAAGCAAGTTTTAGACCTAGGCCAGAAGGGTTATGACTGATGTTTATGAGATGAGCATGCAGAGCTTTGGATAATCTCGGTCGGGCATAGGTTTTGGAGTATAAGTTTCACCCAGGTAGGTGTAGATGTGTATCCTTAAGAGCTAGACCCATCTTCTGGGAGAGAACCTCAAATGGTAGGACCAGTTATAGGGTTAGCTCTAGAGAGAGGGCGAGACCCCGAAGAAGAAGGTTGGAAACCTCGACTCCATGACATGAGGAATAA
The DNA here is from genome assembly GCA_963693085.1 of Alisma plantago-aquatica. Lineage (NCBI taxonomy): Eukaryota > Viridiplantae > Streptophyta > Magnoliopsida > Alismatales > Alismataceae > Alisma > Alisma plantago-aquatica. The sequence continues at coordinate 1,573,443,851 of OY856409.1, forward strand.
GGACAAGTTGGGTATGATATGGCCTAGAATGGACGACCCTAAGTAGATGTATGTGGTTGCCTCATGCACGATCCTTAGAGGCTCATCGTACCTTGGTTTACTTTAGAGGAACCAAAATGTAGAATAAAAAAGAGGTTTCCTAAACCAATGTACAGAGGTTATAAGTGATTACCTTTGAGGTGTAGGAAGAGAGTTCCAAAAGACCCTAAAGAGGTATGGTATGAGAACAAGTTGTGAGGTCTCACACCCAGTTGGTTTTCCTGGTGTAGGACTCCAAATGTTGTTCACATGGAAGAGTGTTAGGATGTATATGCTCTATCTGGTATAGGTTCAATTCATGGTTGAACAGTTGAGCATGCAATTAGACAGCTGATGCATATGAGGTGAACCTGGGGATCCTAGACCACAGAGGGGAAGTAGTAGTACATGGTGCACATGATGCTCATAAGGCTGATTGAGTTCATAGTATTTGAGTAGGGCACCCCCCTCATGTGTTGGAGCAAAAAGGAAAACCCCACTCGAATTGAGATATATGTTTGATGAACCCCTCACACAAGTTGGTGACATATGTATATGTGATATTGGTCCAACCTTGAAGAATGATGAACAAGTATGACATACCAAGGATCTTAGCATGGTTTAGTAGGTTGTCTTCTTTCTAGATACATGCATAAGTAGCATCATAAGGCTACGCATATATGTGATGATGTAAACCTTGGAGATAAGAACGTATTGTGTCCTTTGAGAGATAGTTTTCTCCCGTCCTTGGAAGGGACCCTTCATGTTAGAGTGAACATCAACTCTTGTTTAGGTTTGAGGTAACCTAAAGAGGTCACTTATTAGAGCTTGTTGAGCTAAGTGTAAGAGCACATAGTTTGAGCATGAATCTATAGACCCATGTGTGACCATCTCTAAGGGGCATGAGATTATGTTTCCATAGAGGTAACATGTATGGGGCCAGATCGAGTTAGGTAGGTCACCATGATTCCTATGAGGGATAACCATGAATGCTTAGAAAGAAGATGGAGTTTCAAGTGAGGGTTCAAGGATGAGATGTTCTTGAGTATCAATGCAGGAGCCACGAGCTATAGTAGAATCCTAAGTCAACACTAAGGTCAACTAGGGATAAGACCGATGGGAGTAGGATTTGTCTATTCCTTGAATGCAAAATACCATAGGGTCGGGAGGTAACATCTACCGTTTCCCGAGGCCCATAGGTTAGGAGGTTGTCCACCTTCATGAGTTCATGGGGCCTAAGGGGTAAATGTGAGAGGCACTCCCTAGATGCATAAGGGTCAGATCACCCCAAAAGTACTAGCACTCTAGAAACCTTGAGGTAATGACTAAGGATTGTACATAAGAGAGATGTTAAGATCGAGAGGTGATGAGAAGAGTCTTCCCATGGGTATAGACACAGAAGTGAGATGTTCATGGTGTGGAGTAATGAGAAGTATGTTTCAACTTAGATTGGAAGGAGTGATGGCGATGTGTGATGCACCATCTCTACTCCTAAAACGGGATGAACTAACTATCATGGAAGGCAAGAAGTGGCATATCACTACCTCCTATATAGGAAAAGAAGAAAGAGTCAATCATCATTTAGAGGATGTCCACCATCCAACTAGTAGATATTTCCAAGGAATTAAGAACCCTATAATGACGTGAGTTAGAAGTGTGTCCCTTATTTCCTTTTGGTCTAGAAATCTTGGCTGAATATATAAATTATACTCTTCCTAAGATGAGTTTAATGAATAGGATGTTCCCTTTCAGGGGTTAAGTTTATATGATAGCTAGTCTTTTACGATGAGTTAAAAGGAAAATCATACTCTTAATGTAGGGACAACCAATGAAAATTCATGGTGGTAGCTAATAGGAGATAGTGCTTAAAGGTGAGGTGAATGAAGGTGATGTTGATATGTTGGAGAAATATGTGAGAAGGGGAACATCTTAATGTTAGATTATAAGGTTATTTTTTTGTATAGTCCTACCAGGAATCAAATATGATGAGTCAAATTAGTGTAACATTTGACTAATTATAAGAAAATTTGCAACATATTTGGGTTTTAACATGATTGGATATTAAAGTTTGAGAAGAGTTTTGATACAAAAAGGTTCTTCATATAATTGTGCAAAACGGATCTGTAATGAATTGTACAAATATGATCTGGCCTACATGTATCCATGTTTAGTCAGTGCTTTGAATGACTGAACATAGTAATGGGAGGTATCAAATTGGATATGAATGACTTTTTATTGGATTTGACATAGTCTAGGAAAGATTTATCAGATACATATTTAACTACACAAATCATATAACAAACAATCATGTAATATAGCTAGATAAGTATTCCATATTATCACCATTTTAAATTTTTTATTTTTTGTCCTCGCCTTGGAAGGTACGTACACAATGTAAAATAGGTGATCCTGATCTTATCTAGTGACCTCTATGCTATCTCCACTCTCGATAATATCATTGTTTTTTTTTGGTACTATTCCAAATATACCTTGTGGTTATAATGACCAGAACTGATATTTGGTACTAGGAGAGGGGGAAGTATTATGTGCCTTCACATGTACCCAATACCTATGAAAGTCATCCCCGACCTTTTGAGAGTGTTAGTGTGAGTACCAACAATTTGCCACTTGTGGCCAATAGGAAAACAGAACACGTGCATGTGTAAAATGATAATTTTACATATTTACTATCATAACAGAATGGTAAAAAACATTCAAGAAGTTATATTCAACTCGAGAGAAATTGTAAATAGTGAATGTGAAGGGATCATGTGCTAGATCCAAAAGGACCGACCATCCTTTCAACTGTTCAAACTCAGAGAAAAAAATAAGGTGAAATCCATCTTTATTGAAAATATCATATCAGAAAGATATTTCCTTCCCTAAAACCATTTTGATAATCACACAATATCAAATTGATTTATCAAATCATGCACTTGCTGAGTTATTGCAGTTGTATTTGAGTTCAGGTGTGAAATTGATTCACACTAGATCTAGCATGACCAGAAAAGAAATTTATTGACAAATAGACTTACTCAGAGCAAGTACCAAACCCTTTTGCAATAAATAGATAACATATTAAATTTTTTAGAAACATTTACAAATATTATATCATGAGTTTTATCAGAGTCTAGGCTCAAACTAGTCTAAGTTTGATTGAAAAGTGTGGAATCAGACCTGCCATATATCTAGTGTCAAATCATTTTAAACTCAATAGTTTCACACTTTAGGATTCAAAAAAATACCAAAGAAACATTATATCGCATTCTTTGTCAAGATCACAACTCAAATTAGTCCTTTAACTGAAATGTGTGAAATGAAACTGAATAATATTGAATGAGTCAAACCATTTTTTGCTCAACAATTTAATTATAAGGATTCAAATGGAATGTAGAAAATAGTGGATCACATGATTTATCTACATCTAAAAACAAAAAGTTGAGTCTTGGATAAAATGTGAAAATTTTATACCTTGCTTAACATTTCAGGCGTCAAACCCTTTTGCACTCAACAATATGCAATAAGCATTTGATAGAATCTTAAAACAACCATTAAACTGCATTCTTTGCTAAGATCTAGACTTTTAACCATCCAGATTTATCTGAACTATGTAAAATTTAACTAAATAATGCTTCAGGAGTCAAACCATGTGGCACTCAAAAATTGGGGTTTATGGATTTGACAGAAACATTGAAAACATGATATCATGTGCTTTATCAAGACCTAAACAAGAAAAGTCTAGATTTTAATGAAACATGTAAAACTATACATGGGTAGTGATTCAAGTGTCAAACCTTTTTGCATTCAACAATAAGCATTTGAGCATTGAAGGAAATTGGAAAAAAATTCCATCCCGTGTTTTTCCAAGATATAGACTGAAACCAATCTAGGTTTAAATAAAGCCTACAAAATTTTACTAAAATGACATTTTAGGTGTCAAATTCTTTTGCACTCAAAAATTAATATTTTAGTCTTTGATAGAAACATTGAAAACATGAGATCGCGTGCTTTATCTAGAACTAAACTTAAAGAGTCCATATTTGAATGAAATGTGCGAAATTCAACCTGACAATATTTTAGGTGTCAAATCCTTTGGTAATAAAAAATCATGGTTTGGAATTAATTAAATGTAGTCATTTACATAACTAGATGCTATCTTGTACACAAATATCTATGACATGAATAGCATTCATGCCTTATCATATCTGAACTAACAAAAAAATTTGCAAGTGCCGCTTGGTTTTTTACAAGGTTATGTCAAAAATTTTGAGTATTAAGTAGTCATGCACTGAGCAAGTCAGAATAGAAAAAATTGCAAATATCTGACAAGATCTAAGCACCACTCAATTAATAAGCTTTGAAGATATTCAGTGTCAAGCCCTTTTGTACTTAGATATCACAGTTTGAAATTAATGAATGTGAATGGTTATAGGCCTTAGACTTATGTATTTTGTGAACATCTTAGATGTGAAGCAAATTTGTGTTATATCAAATCCGATTTTTTTTAAAACAAAAAATGTTCCTTGTGCCAAACTATCTTGAACTAAGAAATTAAGGTATGTACTTGAAGGATATGAACGAATTATAAATAACTATTATCCCATGCACCAAGATCTTAGATGCGAAAGAAAACGTTTAGACCTTATCATCACAACTACATATATGACATATTGAATCAGGTCTTTTTTCAAAGAAAATCAGTGATATTATCTATAGCGTCGGATCTAAGTAGACAACCATTGTATTTTGTCTAGATGAGAAAACACATGCTGCACTTTATTTTACCATCAGTCTCTTCTCAAAGAAACTGACGCTATATATCACCCACAAAAATAAAATTTCACGCAAATTTTTGTGAGCTTTTCATTTGCCTCCAAAAACCATACATCTTTGCTTCTTTTATATATAACAGATGGGATAAAGAGGTGTACATGCTATCTCTCCCTCCGAAAACAACTAGACTTTCTTGTCGATTTTTCCCACAACTTCGATTGAGAAATATGCTCATACCATGTGTCACGAGAAAACAAATTCACCTCCACTTGATGTTTCTCGTCGGTTATTCTAACCATAGCTGACAAAGTAGGTATCACTAGATTTCGATATTAGGGTTCAATATGTTTTGGATAACTGTCGAGAAAATTTGTATTTTTGCTGGTGGTTGTTTGTCTAAAACTGATGACCTAAATCCTAGGTCGTTGGTTTTTTTAATAACCCACATGATAGGTCTTACTTAACCCCTTGAGAAACTATTTCCCCCTCTCCCCCTACCCGTGTTTCTTTGAGCCTCCGGTGATTTCCCTCCTCTTCTGCCTTGACTGTTGCTAATTCTCATTGCATCCACCTTCGATTGCTACTCCGTCAATGATTGTGCATCCTCCAACCACTGCTCCAGCTGACGACACCACTACTCTAGGCGACGGAGCCACTTCTTCTCCAGTCGTGCTCCTTACTAACGACACCACTACTTCCTCCTCCAGCCATGCTCTTTCGTCGACGATGCAACTACTTCCACCTCCTCTGGTCGTGCTCTTCCAACACTAGCCACAAGTGGCCTCCTTCCTATCTTCCTCTCTCCTGCCTCAATTCTCCATATCCCCCTCTCCTCCATCCTCCTCTCTCCTCCTTTCCCTGTCATATGATTTCTTCTCAATATTGAGAAGATATTGTGAAGGGCAGGGGAAGGAGGAGATAGGAGGAAGGAGGAGAGCGGGAAGGGAGATGAAGATATAAAATAACGTTCATTGTTAGGAATTTTGTTAGTATGGTGGATAATAATAATGTTAGCTTATGTTAGTATGGATAAATCACCTTCAAGTGGATCTCATCTATGCTATAACGATTACGCTTACATGAAAATGACTCTAAATTAACTTGAATTGACAATGTCAATTATTATTTTGACTATCTTGCTCGAATCATATGATTTCCCATTTTTTGTTAGATATCCTAATAAGTAGATCCTTGATTCAATTGTGATGTGTCACACTATGTCTAAATGAATTCATGTTGTATGATGTAACATGGTAATGAACACGCATGAGAAAGTTTGAGATATTGAAACTAATATGTAAACAAACCCTAATTTGTGAATTCTAATATGTGAACAAACCCCAATTTGTGAATTCGAATATGTAAATAAACCCTAATTTGTGAATGAAACCTAATATGTAAAAACTAATATATAAATATAATCTATAAATTCTATATTCAAAGCCCTAATTTTTAAAATCGTGTCTTTGGCCTAACCCGTCTGAGATTTACTTATTAGAAGTAAACCTTGGATAGTCCCTAGTTTGGGACTATTCTTGAGAACTTCATCTCACTTAGGATGTAAGTGTATAATGTGTATTCGATTTCAATAAATTTCGACAATATTTTCTCTTTGTTCTCTAGGTACATATATAGGAGGGTATTTGCCCATCTACATCGGTGTACTTGTAGAACTGTAGGAAAATACTACCAAAATTTATTAAAATCAAACACACATTATACACTTACTAGTGAGATGAAGTGCTCAAGAATGAGATAGGTGGTACACATTCATGTATGTGAATGCTACTAGATGATTAACACTCAATTATTCAAACATATGTTTTCCTCAAAATAACTTACTAGCTAGAACCTGATGAGCTACTTGTCTCCCATATGATCATATAGAAATGGATTGATCATGGATGTCTAAACCAAATCACTACACTCTAGATTTTATTAACAATCTCGATGAGTTTATAAGATTTGCATAGGAACATAGAAAACAATTTGGAGATAGGTTCTATTGCCCCTGTAACAATTGTAGCAACAACCTTGAAGTTGACATTGTTGACACGATAAAAGATCATGTCATGTGCAATGGGATAGTATAGGGATACACAGAATGGTACTGGCATAGAGAAATTATTAGTATGAGATCAACATATGTTGGTAGTTGTAGTTGCGTCCAAGAAGAAATGGTTGACGATTTGATGAGAACGAACCAATTCAAACAAAAATGGTTGATGAGATGCCAGACAGTTGCAGGGTAAATGTTACAGACCCAAGTAGTTGTGTCCAATAAGAAATGGTTGATGATGTTGATGAGAACAAACCAATTCAAACAAAAATGGTTGATGAGATGTTAGACAATTATGGGGTAAATGTTACAGACCCACCTCCCTTATTTAGAAACATTATGCACGATGTTGAAAAATCATTATACTTAGATTGTACTAAATTTATAAAGTTGAGTGTTGTGTTGAGATTGTATACTATGAAGGCTAATAATAGATGGAGTGACAAAAGATTCACTTCTTTGTTGTCTTTTTTGAAAGAAATTCTCCTTGAAGGCAACGAGCTTCCAATCTCAACATACGAAATGAAAAGATGTTGTTCCCAATGGAAATGGAGGATAAGATGATACATACATGCCCGAATGACCGTGTGTTGTTTCAAAAGGATTACATCGGTGTCTAAAATGTTGGGTGTCTAGGTACAAAAGGACGACATCGGGTAAGACCAAAACCAAGTCTCCTGCCAAGGTCATGAGGTATCTACCTATAATACCCCAATTTCAACGTTTGTTTACTAATTCCATAGATGCAAAAAATTTATCTTGGCTTGTAGAGGTAAATTAAAATAACGATCATATGCTACGACATGCATCTGATTCCCCCGCAATGGAAGAAGATTGATTTATTATATCCTGAATTAGACAAAGAATCTAGAAATTTAAACTTAGACTTTAAACTGATGGGACAAATCCATATAGAACATTAAGCAGCCAACATAGTAATTGGTCTATCATGATTGTTGTATACAATCTTCTTCTGTGGTTGTGTATGAAGAATAAGTATGTCATGTTTTCGTTGCTGATATCGCGCCCGAAACAACCTGGAAATGATATTGATGTTTACCTTGAACCTATGATTGATGGCCTAAAGAAATTACGGGGAGACGGTTTCATGACTTATGATGCTTTGCGCAGGAGATGTTTAATTTATGTGATACGATGTTTTGCACTATTAATGACTTTCCTATTATTAGAACTTGTCTGGCTACAACATTAAAGGAACCAAGGTATGTCCTATGTGTGAGGAAAATAAAGATTCCATCAGACTAAAATATAGTGGTAAGACTATATCTTGGTCATCAAAGGTTTACACCAAAGGTGCATCCTTACTGAAAGTTGCACAAAATATTCAATAGCTCAACTGAGGAACGAAGTTCCCTTAAACCTATGTCAGGGGAGGATGTTTATGAAAAAGTAAACAACATTGTAAATCATTTTGGTATACTACTCCCACTAATGAAAAGTATGTATTAAAAAAGAGGTTGACACATGGGGATCTTCCTTATTGGAGTTCTTTGATAGTACAAAATTGTATCGATGTCATGAATGTTGAGAAAATGTTTGAAATAGCAGCATTGGCACTCTGTTGAATATACTCGATAAGACTAAATATGACATCAAATCCAGAATGGACCTATGTGAAATGGGTATAAGGAAAGAATTAATAAAAGAAGTTACCAAAGGTCGCAACACATATGTACCTCCTTGTTACACCTTGTCTACAAAGGAGAAAGTAACTTTTTGCAAGTGCTTTCATAATGTTCAAGTACCATAGGGATACTCAACCAATATCCGTATATTGGTATCAATGAAGGATTTAAACCTGGTTGGTCTTAAATCTCATGATAGTCACACTTTAATGAAACATATATTACTTGTGGCTATTTGATCTATCCTTCCTAAGAATGTAAGGTTTGCAATCACTAGGCTTTGCTTCTTCTTCAACAATTTATATAGAAAAGTAATTAATTCCGAGATTCTGTTTAAGTTGCAAAAAGAAGTGGTTGTTACCCTGTGTCAACTTGAGCAATATTTCCCCCCTTCATTATTTGATATCATGTACATCTAGTTGTCTATTTGGCTAGGGAAGTGAAAATGTTGGGTCCAAGTTTCATGCATTGGATGTATCCTTTTGAGAGATACATGAGTGTTTTTAAAGGTGATGTTCGGAACCGTTGTCGCCCCAAAGCGAGTATCATTGAGGACTATATTGCTAGGGAGGTTATGAACTTTGACAATGACTTTTTGAGTTGCAAAGAAACTCTTGCTAATATTGTGAACCTTGATGTATACTCTGAAAAATGTATCTTGGGAGAAAGATAGATACATATCAGTCGTGAGTAGTGGGAAAACACACTTGTAAATTTTATACAACATTGATGATGTGGGTATTTATATCGCTAAATATACCAATGAGCTCAAGAGAAGTTATCCCCGAGCCACTTTGATGTGGCTCGCTAGAGAGCATAATCATATATTTATTAGGTGGTTTAAAAGAAAGTATTCAACCAAATATCTCAAACACCAAATAATGTTAGAAAAACTATCAAATGGATTATGTATAAGCCAAAGACCTACGTTACATCTTACGAAGGGTTTGAGATAAATGGATTTTCATACTATATAAAACGTCAAGATGGTAAAAGTGTCATCCAAAACAATGGGGTCGCCCTTCAGACATCTTCATTGTATTTTTCTAGTGTCAAGGACAAAAGTCCACGTCAAAGAAATATATCTTATTATGATGTCATTGAAGACATATGGGAAATTTACTACATAGAGTTTAGAGTTCTATCATTAGGTGTAAATAGGTTGATAACAATAAAGGGGTTGTAGTTGACAAACTCAATTTCACAATACTGAATTTTGAGTGGACAAGGAAGAAGGATGAACCCTATATCATGGCATCATAGGCAAAATATGCATTCTATATCGACGATCCTACAAAATAAAATTGGTCTTTCATTTGTCATGGGAAAAGATAGTTCATTTCAGATCCTATTGATGAAGAAGAGTACTATGACAAGTATGATGAATCTAGTCCATTTATGTTGGATTACCAAGTGTAAATGTTGAATTTAACACTGACGACTATACACATGAAGATCACATAGAAGGGATACTAGTATAAGGTATACTGCTCATATGTGATTTGGCTTTTTTTCATTATATAACATGTTTTTTTAATCATATGTGATCCAAATTTTTATAAATGATGAATTGACTTTTTATATATGATGATCTGACTTTTATATGTAATCTAAATTTTTATATGTGATCTAACTCTTTTCTTGTGTTTATTTTTTATTTTACAGATGGAATTTGACCAGGAGCACAATGATCATGAGTGTGAGGATGTTGAGCATCCTGACTAGGGTTAGGATGTTGAGCATCCTGACTAGGGTTAGGATGTTGAGCATCCTGACTAGGGTGCTGACGGTGCTGATAAACCAAAATGTAAGGGAGTTAGAAGGATAACTGTGATGAAAGATGTAACAAATAGGAAAGGGAGGAAGGGTGTCATTGAATTCAATGAAGCAGACACACGACTTATTAAAGAGTTTGTTAGCTATTGTGGGGTCCTTGATGAAATAAAAGCGTCTCTCCTTGTTGAGGATTGGTAACAAGTGAGTATGGTCCAAAAAGATCTCATCTAGAGGGGGTTAGAGGTGAGATAAATGCAGTTCCATTTTTATAGTATTTTTCCTATTCTTTCTTTTAACATTTCTAAACAATATTGAATGTTGAACCTTTTTAGGGCCAATATGAACTTGATGAAAAGCTACATCACATGTTTGTTATTCAACTTTTCAGGAGAAGACATTGAGATTGGCAGACAATACTCATAAGAGACTAGGTATTTTGAGACAAGAAGGAACCCTGGCTTAAATGGAAATATATTTATAAAGATGACTGATAGGATTTTGTTTGACGGAGACTAACATATGCATTTTAGGTATTGAATTAATTATTTTCATGATTTCTTATAGTTACTTAATAATATCACTTGTATGAATTAATTAGGCCCTTCACGAAGCTCAAAACGACAAGCGTGACAAGAATGTGCACAACCATCAGTTCGGTTCAAGTGGTTATTCGAAATGCTGCCTGATGAGAGAGCTACAACAACAACAAAAGCAAGGAGAAGAGCAAGGACAAGAACAATTGCAAGGTCAACAACAAGGGCCTTCTACTTCTACTCCTACTGTCAAGTCTTCTAGTGCTTTTATATGGTTGCCTCACAATATTGAATGGACAGATGCGAGGAGAAACAAAGTCGGAGAAATTACCATCCAATCAACACAGGAGGTGACTTCAAAAATATAGTAAATTCCTTGGTCTCACATTAATGACCATTTTCTTTTTTCACTGGATTATTAGGTTTTACTATTAGTCAGTTTTTGATGATAATTAGTTGGAGTTGGTTGCCCAAGAAAAGGATGGAAAGTTCACCCCTTAGGACACACACGATGAATCGATAGTTGCTCTAGGGACAGAAGAGCATCCTGGACATGTTAGGGGCGCTGGAGCTGGGTATGGGATAAAATCTTTTTTTGACACATCCCAACATAAGCGCAAACAACCCAAAAAATGAGAAGTAGACAAAGAGTACGTGTGGAGAATTGTAGATGCAACCTTGGAGAAATACATAGCTTCTCAGGCAGCGCAAACTTCTCCAACAATCATAGAGCATGTTCATCACTCGCCCACGGGGTGCATTGGGAGTAGTCCTTTGGACCCACATGGTATGACCGGGGTAAGATTTCATTCAAGTCAATTTATATATACATTGTGATAAAATAATCTCTCAAGTCAATATTTATATTTGTCAAATTAAATTGTATTTCATAAAATTGTAGGTAGCCAAAAATGTCGTCTTGTCATCGATATTGCATCAGACAACATCATGAAAGATGTTGAGGCTTCTATCACCGATGTGGTTCATGGTATTTCCCTTCCCGCAGATCACTATCGTGTGAATGACACACGTGTCTTTCCAAGAATGAGCAATATACCTCTCCCATACGAGCACCCAGATGTCACCACAGTTGGAGAGGTAGAAGATGACTTTACTGGGTGACACAAACAATTCGTTATATTTCTTCAGGTATGACAAATGTATATTGAAACTTATATAAAATAATCAAAAGCTAATATTAGAATACATGCATGCATCCCACAACAGCTAAGAAGTCCACTAGGGTTCTGAAGCCTCCTCCCTCTCATTTTATTCCATAGGAGTTGTTTGACTCCTTAGGCCTTAAATACAAGACGTTGACAAGATGGTTAGACACTATAAACAAAATTGATACCATTATGATCATCCTTGGGGAAGAGATCGTAGGTATACAATGGGACAATGTTATAGTGCTGACAAATATTTCTGACCTATTTAAGTATGATTGGATGAATACGTCAATGATAGAATTTTGAATACGGTGAGTGTGAATACCATGTCATATGTGAAAATTTGTTTAATTGCTTCCTACATATAAACTGAGTATTTGTTATATATATATATATATATATATATATATATATATATATATATATATATATTCGTCATTTGTATTACGCCTCTTGTAATTTCAAAATCTCAAATGTGAGATTTATAATGCCATCATTGAATGGCGATGTACTTAGAGATCCCAGTGGCGTCAAAGAATATTTGACTGTTGCGATGCAATTGTTTGGTGCTTCCAAGACCGTGATCTTATCTCCCTTCAACGTTAAGTAAGTTTTTGTCTTGTTGTTTATATGTCTAACCTATGAATACAATTTGTTGTATGATTTAATTTTTATTTTATTTGTCTTTTGTTCACTTACAAATAGGCATTGACATTTGTTAGTGATTATTCACAAGATTTAGACTGTGTATTTCTTTGATCTTTCAGGTGAAAAATTACCACCAAATGAGGGACACCCGATGAAATTGAGGATTCATGCGTAAGTATAGTTTTCCGGTGCCCAACATATTTGTTAATATATGCATCATATGACAATTTAATAATACAACACATATGTTAATTTAACGAGCGTGAAAGCATTTCACACCGACAGAGGGAAAATAAATAAGAAAAAAATCAAGTAACTTGGAAGAGTGCTGATGTATATAGTTTTCTCATTCCAATTGCATAATATATGACCAACTCTGCTTAATTATATTTATTTACGTAATTGTAAATCTACATGACCCTATACAAGACAATGGTTATGCATGCACATATTATGTGATGATGTACATGCAGACTCACACACATAACAGATTAAATGTATAGAAAATGGATGTCCTTAGTATTATATCATATTAGATTTTCTCATTTGATAATACAAACAAGCAAATCTAACATCGTATCCCCATTCTTTTTGCAATTTTTTCTGAATACTGAACCCTATAAATTGCGCAACTGAATGACCTACACGAACAATGGACAAACTACTTCATTAATAATGTAGACTTGAATGAAAAATTTGACGGTTGATTGATAATTTTTTGGTAGTTTGAGCTTTGATGTCAGTTTTTTTATATGTATTGTGAGTGTGAACTGAATGTTGTATTTTTTATATAATTTTTATACATTGTGACTCAAAATATGAGATGACAACTAATGTTGATACATTTGTGAGTGTGAATTGAATGTTAAGTGCATATGCGTATGTGAATTTGAATGTGAAGACATGAGGAAGAGAATGATGTTTATTTGTGCATATATATGAAATTGACGTATGGCTGAGAAATGAAATAATTGAGTTGTGACTTCATGGATTTGTATGCATTTGAAGTAAAAAAGATAAAATGTGGTATGTTTGTGCCTACTTTGTATAATTCACCTTTTTCTTGTAGGTGTGTCGACTTGTTGTTAAGCTGTGAATCTTGCAGAGAGCGTGCTATTCTTTAGAACTTTCAGTTCTGAAGAACAAGCTCTAGAGAGGCTAGCAAGCAGGACAGAAGGTCTGCATACCTGTTGCAGAAAAAAAATAGACATTTCTCGTCGGTTATTTGTGAATAACCGGATGCATATCATTTCTACGTCGGTTATCTACAAACAACCGACCAGATTTACGTACAATTTTCACTGTTCTATCACTAATAAAACCAACAATAAGTCATTCAGCGTCGATTTTCAGTTCTGAAGAACAACATGCTCTAGACAGGCTAGTAAGTAGGACAGAAGGTCTGCATACCTGTTAGGGGACACCGTACTTGACTACTTGAGCCCCTCCTTGTCGGCTATGCATGTATTTATATGTGTGTGTCTATATATATATATATATATATATATATATATATATATATATATATATATATATATATATACAGAGAGAGAGAGAGTTGGGCTAGAATACACTCAAGTTATTTTTCATGATGCAACATTTTTTTAATTTAATTCATTGATCTTCTTAAACATCTTGTGAATAGCTCATATATAAAATTTGAGCCCATTTGTACATTTATAGCTCACGTCATAAAGACCACAAAAAATATATATTTCAAACTAGTTTCGTGTGTCAATTTTTTGCCCTCAGATGGGTAACTTACACTCATCCAAACAGGCTCAAAATTTGTATGTAGCCTAATTATATTATGACAATGAAGATCATTGGTTTACATTTTACAAAAAAATAGTCTTGATATACAAATATCACTTGAGTATAGCGTGTAATCTGTACACTCGAGTGTATTCTAGCCTGACTCTGTGTGTGTGTGTGTGTGTATATATATATATATATATATATATATAGAGAGAGAGAGAGAGAGAGAGAGAGAGAGAGAGTCAGGCTAGAATACACTCAAGTGTATCCGGAGCGGAATACACTCAAGTAGTTTTTCATGATGCAATATTTTTTTTGAAAATCTAATCCATTGATCTTCTTAAACATCTCGTGAACAACTCATACGCAAAGTTTAAACACATTTGGATATGTATAACTCATGTTATGAATACCACAAAAATTATACATTCCAAATTAGTTTCGCGCGTCGATTTTGTTGCCCTTGGATGAGTGACTTACACTCATCTAAAAGAGCTCAAAATTTGTATGTAGCCTAGTTATAGTATGACAGTGAAGATCAACGATTTACATTTTGCAAAAAATAGTTTTGATATGCAAACACACTTGAGTGTATTCGTACGATCTGTACACTCGAGTGTATTCTAGCCTGACTCATATATATATATATAGGGTAGCGATCCAGTGAGAAACATCCTACGGTGAGAGGATGAGAGGCATTTAAATAACTACCAATTCATAATTATTTTTTAAAATCCAGCCGTATAGATGGAAAAAACATCATTTCATTTACCTTGTCACAAAAAATCATTGCAATCAGACATTGTTTACATGTCCATATATACAATATACGCTTTTTACATCCAACGGTCAGCCTGAAATTCAATATAGAGCGTCGGAAAATATTTGGTTGTTGTGAATGATCTACAAATTGAATGGTGATAAAATTTTGTAGGAAGGTAGATATTAAGGTATACTTGTAATCTGTACGGTTAAATTATGAAAAATTGATCTATGTGGAGAGTTATTCAAATGCCTCTCATGCTCTCACCAGATATGTTTCTCACTGGATCGTTGCCCTATATATATATGTGTGTGTGTGTCTCTCTCTCTCTCTATATATATATATATATAAATAAATAAATATATATATATATATATATATATATATATATATATATATATATATATGGGAGTTTACTTGTTGCCCGCGCGGGTAGATTAATTAAGTTACCCGACTTTCAAGCTTACGGGATCGCCTGCCCTTTTTGAATCCCCTTTTTTCTGATTCCCGGAGTCGTCGTTCCGTTTGCGAACCTGGTGCTTTTCACGACAGGGTTGAAATAACAGGGACTCAGATTGCCGCTCCAATCTTAGATACATTCTCATTGTTCTTGAGTAGCTTTATGCAGTCGTCGACCTTCTCGCCACCCACTAGCTGCTCGGTGGAAATTGACGTCGGCCTGAAGTTCTGTGGTGGTGATGTTGAATGGCTGAAAGCATCCTGACGGATCCGATATGACATTGCAGCTAGCCGGACCGTGAGGCGCTGTGTGGTGTCGGTAATTGAGGACATCATGGAGATCTGCTGCTAACCACACAGGTCTAGCGGTCCTCAGAAAAAGATCCCGCCTTTCCGCCCACCAGCCTCAAGTGCCAATTTCGATCTGGTGCACCTGAATCTGACCGGCGCTGAGGAGATCCTTCCAGTTGTTTATACCAACCGGCTGCAGCGGCGACTGCAGAGGCCACTCGGGATTACCACCCGACGGAACCCGCCTTACCTTCCATCCGGTCGGACCCCTAACACAACGGTGGCTGTGGCGGTGCGCCGCTCTTCCCCCCGGTATGGATCTGGTTAGATGAGAGGGGTCAGCGAGAGGACGGCGGTGTTTGATTCGGATGATGATGGATAGGAATCGGGAGGCAAGTAGGAGAGGGAGCATGGCGGCCGTCAATGGTGCCTTGTCTAGGAGAAGGCAAAGGATAGGGAGTAGCAGCTTAAGGGACTCGCCTGGTAAGATAACAAGCAGATCCTATCCCTCCATCTTTGTCTCCTTCTCTTCCTTGTTCATCCTCACCATCTTACTTTTACCGATTTGCTGTTTATGCTTCTATCGTCCACTGTCGTTCATCTTTCTATTTTTGTTACTAGAAGCTATAATAACAACCGTCTCATTGATTTCTCCGCTTTTATGTTTTCCCCCTCCTCACGCAGAGGACGACGACGGCATGGACTTGCAAGAGTCCAGCAGGCTACGCGACCGGGGATCCAAGAAAGACAGGGATCGGGACAGATCTAGCCGGACTGCTGCATGGCAGCAGCAACCGAGAGGAAGGGGAGGACTCCTCCGAGGAGAGCGTAGAAGACGACGATGACGAGGAACACGACGACCATCACCATCACCACCCGTCGTCGGCTTCCACATCTGCTTCCTCGCAGTAGAGGCCGGTGTCGGCCCTCGGCCCAGAAGAAGGTCGTGTCCAGGACCGCCAAGACAGGGCTCCAGTTTCCCATTGGAAGGATCTCCAGGTACTTGAAGAAGGGTCGCTACGCCCAGCGTGTCGGGCCCGACACCCCTATATACGTCGCCGTCATCCTTGAGTACCTTGCTGCCGAGGTACTCGAGCTCACTGGAAACGCGACAAAGGACAACAAGAAGAACATAATCACCCATCGCCATGTGCTCCTGGCCGTGAGGAACGAAGACGAGCTTGGAAAGCTGATGTCTGGCGTCACCATCCCCTATGGTGGTGTTCTACCGAACATCAACCAAGTGCTCCTCCCTAAAATGATGTCTGTAATTTATATAGTAGGTGCAAGTAACCTTTTTTTACATATACAAATGATGTCTGTATATTACAAAATTTCTGGCGTCATTACAATTTGTTTATACACATTACAAAAAGACTGACCATATTATAGTACATAGTTTCTTACATAAACTTTCCAAATGTATAAAGTTGATTTTACAGTTCTATACTTCTAGATTAGTAGTGTATGTAATTCGATCATTCCATTTCATGTGAGTCTTATTAAAGTTTTATTAGACAATGTATGAGTACTAGGAATTTCTTCTGACATATTATAATTTTTATCTATATATTACAAAAAAATTATCGTCTTTACAATTTCTTAATTGTATATTACAATATGTTCGATCATATTACAAAACTGTCACCTACATTATGGTTGGCTCTTGCCTATTACAATGTGACTCCATATTACAGATGTCACTTGCTTATTACAATATGAGTATGCATATTGTAAAACTATCTCATACATTACGGTTTGCTTTTGCCTATTACAATGTGATTGTCCATATGACATATGACAATTGTTTATTACAATATGACTATTCATATTACAAAAATGTCACCTACATTACAATCAGCTCTTGCCTATTACAATGTGACTGCCCATATTACAGATGGCATGTGCTTATTACAATATGAGTATCCATATTACAAAATTATCACCTACATTATGCTTGGCTCTTGTCTATTAGAATGTGACTAAAATTGTTACATTTTGGGGGTTAGTATGAAATTGTTGTCTCAAAATACATTACAAATATATAACAAAAGAAACCCAATCCAAGCGTGATTTGATCCTCCTCTCATCTATAGTTAGATGATATCAGTCGTTGCCGCCCCAGGCTCCGACACAGTCAGTAGCGTTGCCGACGTGCGTGACTCGCGGTGATAGCCTTTTGCAGAGATCGAGTAAAAATGATATTTGTAACAGAAACATCGTAGTAATACAAAACGAGTGTTTGTATTACAAATTTGGTCATCTCATTACAAATGTTGCATGTCTCGTTACAAATATGTATCTTCCTATTACAAAACAGATGCAGTGAATGAATGACCCTTTTGTATATACATCACAAAATGTCTATCGGCCTTACAATTTATTCTTATAATTTTTTTATGTATATTACAAAATACACACCCACATTACAATTTGACAATTTATATGTATATTTGGACAATCATCCTTGGAATATCTCTAGTTGTATCCCTAGCGGCAACATAAGCACAATATTTACTAGCCTGTCTTCAATGCTGATCGATCCATCCCTTATACGCATCCTGCATCCGTCTAAAGTCCTTATCAACAACTCTAGACAAGTAAACCGCAGTAAGCACCACGACTGCTTTCAAACAAGGATCTGGCCCTTCAAAACCCCATCAAGCAGCCTAACCGTGTCCCGACTGAATTCGTGGCAATGTATTTTGGGATGTGAGGGTGGGATAGTTTAAGATCAGGAGGGAGATCCAGATCAGGTCCAAGGCAGGTTATTGGCCTGTTGTGCGATTTTGGGGGGCTCGAAGAGGTTGTTGGAGGCTGCAATGAAGAAGTCGTGGAGTTTGGCGAGGAAGTTGTCACAGACGAAGTAGGGGGGAGTTGGGGCTGATGTTCATTTGAAAGGCGAGCACCCTCTGGTTCTGAAACTGGAACAGAGGGAGGCTTCCGGTGTGGGGGGCGGAAGAATCGATGCCCTAAGTGGATTGGGTTTCCGTCCATGACTTTTGATAGCGGAAACATACTGTAGTGGACGAGACGAGCCACAATATGCTGAGCGGAAACTGCGTGATATCGTCATCCAGGACCCTGTGGACTGTGCGACATTTGACCTCCGGCGAGCGCTGCAGTTGGTATGGTGAGGATGGACAAGATGAGTCTCATGACCATGTGGCGGATTCAAGTAAGCCCTTGTAGGTTGCCCGTGAGCTGAGGCCGGATAGTTGGACGACGACACAATCATATCTAGAACCCCGCTGATTCGGAAGAGCGTCATAGTCCGGTTGCAGATTCAAGATACAAGACTCCAAGTGGTCGATCCCTGTATTCCACCTATTTACAATGCATGCCACCGTGTCTCCAAAGCACGGGTAAACAAGCCTTACTATCCGCGCGGGTATTAAAAAATACTATATATATATATATATATATATATATATATATATATATATATATATATATATATATGCAAGTGCACACATACAAAAACACAAAATAAATAAATGATGACTCCTTTAGGAAGATCAATTGTAGCATTCGCTTTGATAACCGTCATTAGGCTTGTTTCATAAAAATAACCAGGGAAATGAGGTGAAACTTATTGTTGAAATGAAAGTATCGATGCCCACCCTTACTAGAAACAGGAAAACCAAAATCTTGAAGCAGAAGAAAAACAACAAAGAAACAGAACTTGCAGCACCCTCCAGAGTTGAGAAAGAGCAATACTTCGAACTTATGACACACTAGCTTCGGTCTTTTGGCTTTTCCTTCAACGAGTATAATGAAGTGGTGATGTCAGGTTCAATTCCCGCTAATGTTAAATATAATGGGTTTTGTTTGTTAACATCGTTGATTGCACCCTTGGCGCATTGTGCTACTCAATTTTTAAAGTGATTAAAGAGAACACACGCTAAGGTTAAATATAATGGGTTTTGTTTGTTAACATCGTTGATTGCACCCTTGGTGCATTGTGCTACTCAATTTTTAAAGTGATTAAAGAGAACACATGGACATGCCTAAAAGAATCTGATCAAAGAGATCAGACCGTCCTTGACTTATACGGTCATCTATTGATGCTTGCTGCAGTGACATTTTGTTCTTATTGTAGTTATAAAAGGAGCCAATATCATCAATCATAGCATATTTAAGTACCACAAAATTCTCTTATTAGACGACTTGCAATATTATCAAAGGAAACTCACGGAACAAAATTTGATACAGCTGTTTTTAAAAGAACAAATAATTTTACCCCTAAAGAAAAATAAACTGTACATGATGCATATGAAAAGGTGTGGGTGTTTTTTTTTTTGGTGGGGGGGGGGGGGGGAGGGAGGCGGCGATGTCCAACTGTCACAACCATCCGTGCACTGTACATGAGTATTTACAGAGTGCAGATTTGCCCACAGGTGCAAATCAAGCATTTTATAGTAGTAACTCGAGTGGAATCTCCATGCCAGAACGGTCAGAGATGTCAGTGAACCAGAATAGTCCCTTTTAAAGAGGCAGTTAGCATGAGTGACATATTCTTCTCAAGAACTTGCTGACTGCGTGAATTACAGCAAGTGGATCTTCCAAATGTGCTGCATGACCGCACCTTGAGATCTCAACAATCTCGCACAAATGTCGTCTGGATTTCTCAGCATCCAAATGCCTGATTTGTGCATACATGTGCTTTGCAATATTTCTGAACTTCGTATCCTGTTCTCCAACTACTAATAGAATGGGGATATCAGACTGTTTCAAGTCTTCCCAAAGAGACCTGGCAGACAACCATAAGGTGAACTGATGAATAGGTCTTAAACAAGTGAAGATGAGTTTGTTCTTAAGGACAATTTTAGATGCAGAATTATTTTAAATCATGTTTTGTTCCTTCACTTCCATCAAAAAAAAAAAATGTTTTGTTCCTTCACTATATGTCATTACAAATCTATTTAGAGAAACTCTGATGTTAGCATTGATAATAAGCAATTTGGATATTTAATTCGTTGTCAAAAGAGAGTTAAATTCATCTATGACAAAAAAATGCAACAAACAGCAATTGTGTATAGTGGAGAGATGAAAAGGACAACTGGAATGGTAGCTGAATATATAACGAATAAAAGGCATGATGCAAAAGACGAATCTGCAACCAAGATTTTTTAAGATTTCGCTGAAGTTAGCATTAAATTTTTGGAAGAGACCAAAGTACATGCTCAAGTTTGGCAGTCAAGTGGTTCAATACTTTCAAACGACATAACACCTAAGAAAACTTACGGTTGTCTCCCAACACTCAAGTTGGACAAAGCCTTGGCAACACCATTGACATCAAGATGATTTTCCCTGCTGCGGAGTATTTGGTCAAAGAGCGGATGATTACGTAAGCTGCAACGTCAAACAAATTACAGTTATCTATATCCCCTCTTCAGAAAGCATTTTTCAAAATATAATGACAGTTTTTCTGATCAGAATATTGAAAGAGATTTTGTAACTGGCTATCAGAAAGAAGACAAGCTACAACTGCTAGCTGTATCAGAAATAAGAGAATGCCTCAATGGCATCAAGATCACTTTTCCTATGGCCGAGTATTTCATCAAAAATGTTCCCAACGGCAACAAGATCACTTTTCCTCCTACGGAGTATTTCATTATAAGTGGGATGGTTATCGAAATTGCACTAATCCTATAACACTTTTGCAGAAAGTAATTTCTAAAATATATGTACACGTTTTTATAATTAGAATATTGAAAGGGAATCAGTAACTAGTTGTTATTCTATATCCACTCTATCAAACATATATTCAAACTTTGTGTGTGCACACGTGCCCATGCACGCGTGTGTTTCAGTTACTACGGGTTTCCGATTTTCCACCTATACCACTCCTTGTAGTTCCAATCCTGTACTAAATATCTGTATTTTTCATGCTTTCCCCTAGCTTTACAAACAAAAATCCCCCACTTCCATACAGGACAGCTTTTCTTAATCTACACAACATATTGTTTTGGTATCTAGATTCCTCAAACCAGACTCAGTAATAATGAGAAACTGAGCATTGATTAGTTTCAAAACTGTTAGAAGAATACCCAGCGTGCTTGTGGCATTCTTCTAGTTTAATACATAAGTTGTAGCTTCCACCAAAAGTTTATGATATCTTGAACTTTGAAGTTCGATTATAGTTTTAGACCATTGACGGTAGTTATTTCCAATATGCTTCCTTCTCATGATCAACTGATTTTGAAAAGTAACTACTACGTATTTAGACCAGGGCATTTGATTTGTAAAATACATGTATACAAAATTTGTAAGTCTCTACTAAATTGAGTAATGTTCGATACCTTCATAGAAATGTGACTTGGAAAGGCAAAAGACTCCAGAATAGACTGTTAGTAATTCACAAAACAACTTGAGTCCTAATCATATGCATACAACAAATAGGAGAAGATTTTTTTTTTTTATTACACTTGCATGTTATATATTCAAACTAGGAATGAACATGTAAGAATTTGATTAGTTGGATTTTGAAATAACTGATGCTACCAACAACAATCAAACCTTCATATGTAAGAAACAAATTAAACTGACTTATGAAAGATAATAT
Organism: Alisma plantago-aquatica; assembly: GCA_963693085.1. Taxonomy (NCBI): domain Eukaryota; kingdom Viridiplantae; phylum Streptophyta; class Magnoliopsida; order Alismatales; family Alismataceae; genus Alisma; species Alisma plantago-aquatica. The sequence goes on from OY856409.1 coordinate 1,573,466,312, forward strand.
CAAAATGAACCTAAATCTATCAATTCAGCTAACTAGATCAATATGACACACTCGCAATGTGGAGTACCTTAGCTTGTCGCTAGATTAGTCACACCATGTCATCAAGCATGGGCTGTGTAGAGCTGTAAATGGGGTAGGGTACCAATGCCCTTACCAACGATTCCTCAAACCAGACTCAGTAATAATGAGAAACTGAGCATTGATTAGTTTCAAAACTGTTAGAAGAATACCCAGCGTGCTTGTGGCATTCTTCTAGTTTAATACATAAGTTGTAGCTTCCACCAAAAGTTTATGATATCTTGAACTTTGAAGTTCGATTATAGTTTTAGACCATTGACGGTAGTTATTTCCAATATGCTTCCTTCTCATGATCAACTGATTTTGAAAAGTAACTACTACGTATTTAGACCAGGGCATTTGATTTGTAAAATACATGTATACAAAATTTGTAAGTCTCTACTAAATTGAGTAATGTTCGATACCTTCATAGAAATGTGACTTGGAAAGGCAAAAGACTCCAGAATAGACTGTTAGTAATTAACAAAACAACTTGAGTCCTAATCATATGCATACAACAAATAGGAGAAGATTTTTTTTTTTTATTACACTTGCATGTTATATATTCAAACTAGGAATGAACATGTAAGAATTTGATTAGTTGGATTTTGAAATAACTGATGCTACCAACAACAATCAAACCTTCATATGTAAGAAACAAATTAAACTGACTTATGAAAGATAATATCAAAATGAACCTAAATCTATCAATTCAGCTAACTAGATCAATATGACACACTCGCAATGTGGAGTACCTTAGCTTGTCGCTAGATTAGTCACACCATGTCATCAAGCATGGGCTGTGTAGAGCTGTAAATGGGGTAGGGTACCAATGCCCTTACCCACGTTGGAGTTGCGGGTAAGGGTAGGTGGTAAATACCCACTCCCTGAAACCTTTACCCTCCCCTGACCCTCACTCATTTTCCCAAATGGTAAATATAGCATAACGGGTGAAACAGAGAAAGTAGCATAATATAGTGCATTTTGTACCACAATTTGGTATAGTATTTCATATTTTAAATATAAGGTACCCATAAAACACATTTTATGTACTGATAAATGATGTTCTTATGATATACACCAAAAATGATAATAGCTCATCCAAAATTACTTCCATGAACATGTCTATCTATCAATTGTAGTTTTCAAGGAATTCATTGTTCTTACAAATATCTTATTATAAACAAGTATATATGTGCTACATATCATTTAAGTTCATGGAGTGAACTAATTTTCAAAGATAAGCAAACAGTGGTGAGACTTGTTTGTGGTTATCTTTAATTTTAGGAATTAGTAAATGTGTTAGAACCCCAAATTCATAATTCAACCTTACACTGATGGGTAAATGGGTGAAGCGGGTAAGGTAAAACTTCTCGCGTTACCCTACTCTTTTGAGACATGGATAAGTAATGGGTAAACGGATGATGGGTAAAAAATATGCTTACCGCTACCCTACCCTATATGGTATGGGTAGTGGGTAAACAGGCAATAATACCCTACCCATTTACAGCCCTAGGTGTGTCTGTGTGCAGACTATTTCAAGTTAAAGATATCTATGTTCTTTCTAAGGAAGCAAACATCTATCAAATATTGTGAAACTCACGAACAACGACAAAGCTGATAGATGTGATACCTGTCCCAAATCTTGTTTTCATACCACATGCCTTGGAAGCACTTCAACCCATTAGCTGCCAAAAAACAGGCTTTCACATCATCCTGAAGAGAACGGACTCTTCTCGCTGATTGATCTTTCAATCCTGGACTTCCTGATACTAGAACAATTCCTTCAAACTGTAGAATAGTTCAGTTTAGTATCCTCATATGAGAAAAACAAAACAACAACATTAGGCGCAGTGGGCAACCTTCTCCTTGTACTTGAGAGACATATATAATGCAATTCTTGCACCCATTGAGTATCCCACAAGTATCACCTTTCTATTGGTGATACCAGAAATTAGTTTATGCAATAGATCTCCGAGTAACTCCATTGACATGTTCAAGTCTTCCCTATTTTTTTCTGGAAGAATCTTTGACTGTCCGTGTCCTGGAAGATCGATTGAAATGCAGCATGCACTGTACGATAGAGCCTTCATCATGGGTATCCACTCTTCAGCAGTACCCATGAAGCCATGGAGGAAGATAACCACGGGCTTCTGGATCAAAGTCTGCAAAACAAGCTCTTAGAAAGTATGACTGAGCAGCTAACAAACAACTAAACAAGATTCGAGAAGATACAAGCACTATGACGGGATATGGAAATATGAGAAATTGTGAATTGTTGATCTTTTAAGGGATTTTTTTGGTTGATGTGTCTACAGAAAAGGCAGCACATATGCAATTGTGACGAGATATCTAAAGTCTACATATTCCCATACATGACTATCAAGTTTTCTGTAACTTTTTCCTTTTGAGAAAAAAACAAGTTTTCTGTAACTTCAAAATGCTGAAATTAAATTATTGTTATGCTATAATTAATTGTACATTATATTTTTATCTCTATCAAAAGCTTTAGTCACAACTTTTAGCAAAGCTGCAGTGGACTACATTAAGTTGAATAGTAAAACCAAATATGCTTATTGATCTCATGTTTCTTCCATGAGGGCAATATGCGTGAAATAATTAGTGAAACCGTGGAAATTCATGGCAAAGTGTTTCCCTGCAGCTTCAGCTTGTGTTATGCTTCACTTATGCACAAAATATTTTAACTACGGTTTTTGCAGCTCATTTATACCATTTAGATAAGTGATATATCACTTGGATGCATCAGGTATCACATAGAAAATGATTAAGATTCAGATAGCATTTCTTCCGTTTTGCTACATAAACTAGAAATAAACCTCAAATAAAATTTGATTCAAATATAAATATTAACCATCTGTCATAGTCACGAATTCGGGATTCATTTCGTGAGGTTGAAAAATATCCACATATGGGAATATGCAGAAAATACGGATAAAAATCAGAGATTCTGTAAACGTCCAATAGTATATTCGGGAAAATATTGGATAAAATCCTGACAGTGCAATATGTGCTGTATATCTGTACATAATAATTTATGTGTTGTCTGTATGTGTGAGTGCGTGCGTGCCTACTCCAGAATATCAAATCATATAGCAAGTTGTAATTCCATACACAAGTACTTCATGTAATTCAGGAATAATTGGGAATTTTAGGAATAATTTCTAAATCCTGGAATAATTCGTGAAGTTCAGGAATAATAGTAAAATCCTTGAATAATTCGGGATTCTTGTGAACACAGGTGTGGCATTTGCCACATGAAAATTTTGTGAAGTATCCGTGAATGATTCACAAATTTTGGAGAATTTTGTGACTATGCTATCTATATAGATGGCAAAACATTAATGTAAATGAATTTTGTAATATCAAACTTGAGCTACATGATATGCACAATCACACAGGGCAATTAGTCAAAATTTACTAGAGGTGTTTCTATGTGGTTACAGACGAAACACTCTCAGGGAGGGGGATGAGTTACTAATTCACTTGAGACCTGTTTGTTAGGGTGTCGTCGGATGACAGTGTGAATATGTAATGTATTTTTCACAATGCCAACTCATAATTTGCAGCCGAACTATACCCAAAAACTAGCCCTTGATGTATAACTGTTTTTTTACATTAAATCCTTTACTAAATCCACAGATATACTGGCATCCTTTATAGTGGTTGCCTGGACTTGCAGTGAGCAGTAGCTCGTGGGTTTAAACCCAACGCCAACTTGTACGCTGGGAGGGTATGGGTATGAGGGATATTGTTCGGCAGGGAAGTACAAATTTTGATAGTTCAGATATACAAGATTCCATGTACTGAACTTCATATATATATGATAGTTTAGAAATTCAAGTCTTTTATACATTATAAATGAGATTGAAATTAAATGACTCCATTGGTACATAATGATATAGCCAACTCACTAAGATTATATCTAAACAATTTAACTTTTATACACCATGCAAAAAATAAAAAAATCAGAACTACTTAATAAATGGATCAATGGATGTTGAACGCTGTCATGTTTATCTTATTTCCTTTAGAAGCTTTACTATATAGATGCTTCCATTTTATCGAATGACTGTGATTTATATTATAGCTAATAATGTGAGAGGAGACGACCCAGTCTATGGTCTGTCCCACATATCTTATATAATGAAGAATAGATCACACATCTACAAATAGATCCCTGATCTTAACATATAAGACTCTGTCATTTACATATAACTCCATGTACACTAACACTCCCCCTCAAGCTGGAGCATACATATCATACGTGCCCAGCTTGATACATAAGAGGTGAACCCGACAACCATTCAGGGACTTTGTGAATAGATCAGCTAATTGGTCTTCAGACTTGACAGGTGACAACAATTTCACATAGATCTTCTCTCTCAGAAAATGGCAATCAACTCAATATGTTTAATTCTTTCATGGAAAATAGGATTATGAAAAATGTGAACAACAACTTGGTTATCATATTCCAAATCCAGAGGAGCATCTTGGGAAAATCCAAGTTCCTCCAACAAATGTCGAATCTATAGTAACTCACATCTTTCTAATTCCATAGTTCTATATTCAGATTCTGCACTCGGTCTTGGCTACAATGTCTATTTCTTGCTCCTCCATGATACTAGATTTCCTCCCACAAACACACAATAACCAGAAATAAATCTCATGTCAATGCTAGATCCTGCCTATTAGTAGATAGACTTTGCTGTGTTTTTCTCTTTTACACTTAGTCTATTTTCTATTATTCTTTTCCTTTACACTTATGTTTTATCCCACATGGGTTATCTCTAGACCCTGTGGTTCTTTTGTGTATTATATAGAGACTCTTGTATATTCTTTTATTATCGAATAATACAAGACCTTTTTCCGCATTATCCAGATGGTATCAGAGCAACAAGATCTACCCTAATTCTTTTTCCCCCCCTCCTTACCCTAACCTACCCCTGCGCCGTCAACCACCACACCACCGCCCCCCCCCCCTGCGGTTTTCTCCCTGCCGCCGCCGTCCTTCTTCCTCCTCCTCCCTTCCTTCCTTACCCTACCACCACCGCAGCCCTTCTCTTCTCTTTCCCTGCCCACCGCCCCATCTCCTTTCTTCCCGCTGCTACAGTATTGCGGCTGCTACAGTACCGCAGCGCTACAGTACTTGCTGTCCGCCACCAACAGCCACCACCACCACCAATTTCCCGGCCCCTACATCACCCACAACCCTCCACCACACCCCCACATCCTCACCATCTCTATCCTTGTGGCCTAGACAACCACAAGTTCCTTTTTCGGTCTCTGTTCATTTTCTAAATCCGTTACGTACAGCCCCGACACTTTCCAGTTCTGGCACGTTGAGGGTCTAAAAGCTACATCCGGATCTGCCTGCCTGCGCCACATGGTGGAGTAATTGTTTCTCCATGTTGGCGTAGGTTCTGCTTCTTTATCTCTGCCCCGTGAGGATTTTTGAGGTCCATGATCGGATCTCCTATCTGCTGCTGCTGGTCCATGTGTTGGACACTTCCTGCTGCCTACTGATTCTACTGTCTGCCCTGCGCTCGTGCTGCTGACTGTCTGCTTCTACTCTCATGGCGACTTCAGATTTACCACGGTCTTTGTGTGTTACTTCTGTTAAGTTGGATGGCTCCAACTATCACCTATGGGCTGCTTCATTCGAACTCTACGTGAAAGCACACGGGCGCCACTCGCACCTGACTACCAAGGGTCCTGCTGTACCTGCTGCTACTGATGATGACAAGACTAAGCAAGCTTATGATCTCTGGTCCAAGGAGGATTATGGGGTTATGGCCTGGCTGGTCAACAGCGTTGATGCTAAGATCAGCCACTCTCTGCTTCGCCTTCAGACTGCTAAGGAAATGTGGGATCAACTATCCCATGTTTACTCTCATCAACAGAACCCCAAGAAGGTGTTTGAAATTTTCAAGAAGCTTGCGAAACAAGACTTCTCGACATCTGACTCTGTGGAAGACTACTACAACTCGTGCTGTGCTCTGTGGGACGAGTTTCAGGTTTATCATCCTCTGACTGCGAATCTTGAAGAACTACATCGTCAGCGGAATGAGCTCATGCTTGTTCAGTTCCTGGCTGACCTTCCTACTTCGTTTGCTGGGGTCGTGGATCAGATCCTCTCCAGTGACCCGTTACCTACTCTTCGGGACGTCCTCAAGCGGGTCCAGCGTCTTCCTTCTTTGACGCTCTCTACTTCTGATGGAGCAGCCCTTGCTGTCCGTTCTGCGGATTTCTTTCGTGGTCGCGGCCGAGGTCGTGGCCGTGGTCGTGGTGGCCGCTTATCTGCACCTGGACGTGGTTCTGGCTCGGAGTCAGGGGAGCCCCGCTACTGCACTCACTGCAAGCGTACTAATCACAATGAAGACCGCTGCTGGATAAAATATGGTAAACCTGACTGGGCGAACCAGGTTACCACTGAACAACCTGCATCTACCTCTGCTGCCTCTGCCCCTACTGCTGATTGGATTCGCTCCGAGTTTGAGAAACTGCTTCAAGCCCGCCTTGCCTCTACTTCTGCGGACTCTCCTGAGAATGGCGCTGCTCTCCTGACGACGACTGGTAAAAGCCCTTGGGTGATCGACTCTGGTGCGACTGCACATATCTCTGGTACTGCTAGTTTATTTTCTACTCTGCGCAAGACTTCTCTTATACCGCCTGTGACGGTTGCTGATGGTTCCAAATCTCCTGTTTGTGGCATTGGAGATATCACTTCTACTAGTACTCTACCTCTGCAGTCTGTGCTATATGTGCCCAACTTTCCTCTGAATTTACTATCTGTCAGTAAACTGGTAAAAAGTCTTCGTTGTGCTATTACATTTGACCCGGATGGTGTTCTGTTTCAGGATCTGCGTACGAGGACGACGATTGGTTCAGTCCATGAGGGACCGGATGGATTATACTATTTGGACGAGCCGAAGCCAGCTGCTTTCCTGACATCTACAGTTCCTGATATTCAGTGGCATTACCGTCTGGGCCACCCGTCTGCTGAGAAGTTGAAGGCTTTATTACCGACTGTTGCTAGCACTAGATTTTATTGTGAAACATGTCAATTGGGCAAACAACACCGTTCTACTTTTTCTGCAAAATTTTGTATTGGCTCTAAAGCCCCTTTTGACATTGTGCATGCTGACATTTGGGGACCGTGTTCTGTGCCTAGCGTTTCTGGATTCAAATATTTCTTATGTTTTATTGATGATTTTTCCAGAACCACATGGTTATTTTTACTGACAGACAGATCTACTGTAGTTGAAAAAATTTCTGAGTTTTTTGCGGAAATTCAGACTCAATTTGCTAAGCCCATCAAGATTTTTTGCACAGACAATGCCTTGGAATTTGTGCAAATTTCTGTTCAGTCTTTTTGTAAACGTCAGGGCACCATTCACCAGACTTCCTGTGCTTATACCCCACAACAAAATGGTGTCGCTGAGCATAAGAATCGCCATCTCCTTGAGGTCGCCCGCACACTTCTCTTTCACTACCATGTTCCTCACAAATTCTGGCCTGAGGCAATCTCCACTGCTTGCTATCTCATAAACCGCATGCCTTCCTCTGTACTTCACAATAAAATCCCTTTTCAAATTCTTTTCCCTGATCTACCACTGTTTGCTGTACCACCGCGTATTTTTGGGAGCACATGCTTTGTGAAGAACCTTAGACCTGGTCTTACTAAATTAGATCCCAAGGCCACCAAGTGTGTTTTTTTGGGCTATTCCCGCACTCAGAAAGGATATCGGTGTTATGATCCTGCTTCACATAAATGGCTTGTATCTGCGGATGTGGTATTCTTTGAACATATGCCATTTTTCTCTTCGGAGGGTTCTGCTCTTACGTCTGATTTGTTGACTGATACGCCCTTACCTATGGTGGATGATGAGTATGATAGCCCTGCTCCTGTATCTACAAGTGAGAAGCCCCCTCTGCAGGTTTATCACAGAAGACCAAAGCCAACAACTCCCTCTATGGCCTCTCCATCGTCCACGTCCTCTACGCTAGATCAGCCACCTCCGCAGGTATTTTCTGACCTTGATGTTCCCATTAGTCTGAGAAAGGGGACGCGTGCTTGTACGAAACATCCAATTGGGAATTTTTGTACGTCTTCTCATTTGAATTCTAATTTTGCCAACTTTACTGCTGCTCTGTCTGCTATTTCTGTCCCTAAGACTGCTGCTCAGGCTCTTAAAATCCCAGCATGGCGTCAGGCAATGGAAGAAGAAATGAAGGCTCTTACTGATCGTCATACTTGGACTCTTGTTGATCCTCCTACTGATTGCTCACCAGTTGGGTGTCGCTGGGTCTTCACAGTGAAATATCAGCCTGATGGTACGGTCGAGCGCCTGAAAGCCAGACTGGTTGCTAAAGGATACACTCAGACCTATGGGGTTGACTATTTTGAAACCTTCTCTCCTGTGGCACGACTTAATTCTGTCAGGATTCTGATCTCTGTTGCTGTTAATTCTGATTGGCCGTTATACCAGCTCGATGTGAAAAATGCCTTTCTCTATGGCGATCTACATGAAGAAGTCTACATGTCTCAGCCCCCCAGCTTTATCTGTGAGGGGGAGCCATCTAAAGTCTGTAGTTTAAAAAAAGCTATCTATGGCCTCAAACAGAGTCCACGTGCGTGGTTTGACAAACTTAGCACTATTCTCCAGGATTATTCTTTTCGCCGCTCTCAGTCGGACCACTCTGTTTTTGTTAAACAATCCACAACTGGCATTATTATTCTTATTGTGTATGTTGATGATATTATACTCTCTGGGAGTGATGCAGCAGGTATTCAGGCAACTAAGCGGTATCTTGAAAAGCACTTTGTTACTAAAGACCTCGGTTCTTTACGCTACTTTCTTGGGATAGAGGTCTCTCGCTCTTCTGCAGGACTGTGTCTTTCTCAGCGGAAGTATGTTCTGGACTTGTTATCTGAGACTGGACTCCTAGGTGCTAAGCCTGCTAGCACCCCTCTTGATCCTAACACTGATTGGGATGATCAAGCCTCTCCTGCATATCCTGACACTCATCAGTACAGACGAATGGTCGGGAAGCTTATCTACCTCACAGTCACACGAGCTGACATTACTGCTGCTGTCGGATTGGTTAGTCGCTACCTTGACAAACCCCGACAATGTCATTGGGATGCTGTTTGCCATATTCTGCGCTATTTGAAGAACTCTCCTGGCAAAGGGCTTCTCTACAAAAAACATGGGCACTGTAAGATACTGGGCTACTCAGATTCTGATTATGCTGGGAGCAAGGTTGATCGCCGCTCCACTTCTGGATACTGTACTTTTGTTGGGGGCAATTTAGTCACATGGAGGAGCAAAAAACAGGCTGTGGTTGCCCGCTCTAGTGCTGAAGCTGAATATCGCGCCATGGCACATACTACCTGCGAGCTCTTCTGGATTCGAAGCCTTCTAACAGATTTTGGTTTTTCAGACTTGTCGCCCATTCCTATGTTTTGTGATAATAAAGCAGCCACTTTCATTGCTAGCAACCCTACCTTCCATGAGCGCACAAAGCATATTGAAGTGGACTGTCACTTTGTTCGTGAGGCGGTTCTATCTGGTCAGATTTCTACCCCTTACATTCATACTGATGAGCAAATTGCTGATATCTTCACAAAGATTCTTCCGAAGAAGCGCTTCACTGATATGACATCCAAGCTGGGCATGATTGACATCTATGCTCCAGCTTGAGGGGGAGTATTAGTAGATAGACTTTGCTGTGTTTTTCTCTTTTACACTTAGTCTATTTTCTATTATTCTTTTCCTTTACACTTATGTTTTATCCCACATGGGTTATCTCTAGACCCTGTGGTTCTTTTGTGTATTATATAGAGACTCTTGTATATTCTTTTATTATCGAATAATACAAGACCTTTTTCCGCATTATCCAGACTGCCCAATCCTCATCAGAAATCCTAGTACTTTTAGGTGACCATGATTTGATACAAGATTCCCTTTCCAGGGGACTTACTTCAAATACCTCAAAATGCGCATCACAACCTCTAAGTGACCTGTACATCGCTTCTTCATAAATTGCCTCACAAATATCAGGTTTAATGACTGTAAAATAATTCAGCTTGCCTACAAGCCGTCTATATCTCTAAGGATCATCAAGCAACTCCCCCTGCTCCATGCACAATTTGACTTTAGGATCCATTGGAGTGTCACTGGTTCTAGTCCCAAGCATCCCTATGTCTCTGTGAGCAAGTCAACGACACACTTTTGTTGTGAAATTACTATCCCAAATCTTGACTTGATGACTTTGATTCCTAGAAAATATTTAAGATTTCCTAGGTGCTTTGTATGAAATTGTCCCTACAGAAAAGTCTTCAATTGTGCAATGCCCTGTCAGTCATCACTAGTAATCACAATGTCATCAACATTTACCACAAGGAATATACATTATCAACTCTTCCGTCCATTAAAAACTGAATGGTCCATAGATGATAGAACATCTATGGAGCCCAAACTCAAAAAGAGAACTGTTGAGTCTACCAAACCAGGCACGAGGTGACTCTTTCAGGCCATATAGAGACTTGTGCAGACGACACACTAGATCACACTCCCCTTGAGCAACAAACCCCGGTGATTGCTCTACATAAATCTCCCCAACCATGTCATCATGCAAAAATGCATTCTTGATATCAAGATGATATACAGTCCAGGAATGTATGGCCGCAAGAGACAGGAAGAAACAAACATACATCATCTTTGTAACAACAGAGAAGGTCGCTAAGTAATCCTCACCATAAACCTAAGTGTATCCTTGGCTACTAATCGTGCCGGAAGCCAATCAACTAATCCATCTGTACCGACTTTGACAGTGAAAACCCAACGACATCCAACCACAGACTTGTCCCACGGGCACTGAATAAGAGACCATGTATTGTTTCAGGCTAGTGTTGTTATCTCTTCTTCCATAGCATGACGCCAGCCTAGGTATCCAAGGCAACTAAACGAGGCGAGGATATAGAGACAGAGGACATGGATGATAAAAAGGCATGAAAATGAGGGTGAGACATGGCTATATGAAACAAAATTAGAAATGGGATGCACCATACTTGTCAAGGCGCTCGCCTAGGCACGCCTAGGAAGCCGCCTAAGCGGCAAGGCGTCCCAGGGTTGTGCCTAGGCGAGGAGGCTTTATTTGTAATGCTACAGTAACCTAGTTTTGTGGGTCTGGTTGTATATTCACTAATTTTAATGTTTGATATGGCTACACCAATGTTCAAAATTAATAGTGTTGCCTATTTTATGTGCCAAATATCACTTTTAATTGGATCTAATACTCTTTTTTGGGTTTGACTGGATCTAATACTCTTTTTTTGTTTGACTGGATCTAATACTCTTAGTATACATTTGATTTTCTTAGTTTGCACCTTCAATTCAGATTGTATTAAGTAGCTATGCTATGAAGGATAGTGATTACATTGTTTAATACTTGTAGCTATGTATGACAATAAATATATATTAATTTGTTGATCACTCTCTTACATTCTTTATAATAATTCTTTTCGTGTCCTTGACATTATTGTCAATGATAATATATTAGAAATGTAATTGGTTATTTTTTCATACAATAAAATATATATATAAAAGGTGACATCAGCCGAGACAAATAAGGGATGTAAGGTAGGACTATAGCACTTATACCCCTTCAACTTTTGAACTTGAGAATAGCATAAGAAAACACACTTGGTAGACTTTAGACTCAATTTTTCTGTACCAGGTCGTAAGCAATGAACAGAATAGACATATCCAAACACCTTTGGTGGGACATGGTACAATGGCTTTATGGGATGAAGAATCTAAATAGGTATGCGGTTTTGGATTACAAATGATGGCATTTGATTTATGAGGTAAGTGGCGATGAGAACTCCATCACCCCAGAAATCTCTCGGGACATGCATGTGAAGAAGAAAGGTACATGTTGTCTCTACAATATATCGAATCTTTCTTTGAGTCACTCCATTCTGTTGCGGTGAATGAGGACAAGATGACTAGTGGATGATGCCATGGGTGGAAATGAAATTGGTGGAATCATGACTGAAGTATTCTCTAGCATTATCAAAATGGAGAGCAACTACTGTCTTTTTAAATTGCGTTTCAACTTCCGCACAAAAAGATTTAAAGATAGACAAAAGTTCTCTTTCATCATAAAAGCCATGTAGCACATGAATAATCATCAACAAATATAACAAAGTACTTATGACCAAGCTTAGAGGTTACACTACTCGGACCCCAAACATCTGAGTGAACTAACTCAAACAAAGACCCTTCTCTTTGACTCTCTCTAGACCTAAAAACAGACCTTGTATGTTTCCTTATTGACACGATTCACACTGCAACCCTTCCAGACCTGGGACCAAAACTTTGAGCTTATCCAACGACGCATGACAAAGACAACTATGTACCACCAATGGGGAAGCTACAACACAAGTTGTGGGAGATTTACTAAAGTGTTAATATTCAGCCAGTTCATACCCTTCGCCAATCGTCTTCAAGTCTTGTATAACACAAGTATCAGGTAAGAAAGTGACAAAGGCTTGAAGACAACGAGTTAATCTGCTGATAGATAATAAATTACAACGGAGTTGTGGGATGAACAAGGTGGATGGAAGGAATATATGTAGAGTTGGTGACAACACCGCAATTCCCTTGACGGACACAATAAAGTCATCTGCAAGGGTAACACCGGGTAGGTTGTGCTTATTAGTACAAGTGGTGAACATCTTAGGTACCCTCGTGATATGATCAGTTGCACCTGAATCAAGAACCCAATCTGACTTGAACATCCACTTTGCGCAATAGAGATAATTGAAGATGTGGCTTTACGTGAAGCTCAGAGACACATCAAATGAACATAGTCTTCTTCACACAATGATACCTGATATGAAACCTCATCCTGATTATTCTTCTTATCAGCCATGCTGATTGGCAGATATTAAATCAACACAAAGGGGATTGAGATCAGACCAAAACAATTATCAAGAACCTTGAAGGCAGACTTGCAACTTGTAATCAAACTTTGCGAGACTTTGCATCTTGAAATCAGACTTTGCAGATTTGAAGTCAGACTTTACAGGCTTAATTTCAAATTTTGCAGGCTTGGAATCGGACTTTGTAGCAGCATTATTATGGTTTGGATGCTCTTGTAGGAAGTAAGAACTTTGTAACAAATTATGGTTCCTTAAATGCCCCGAAAAATTCTTCAATAACACCCAAAATCAGACTTTGTAGCAGGGCTTCACTGTGCCTGCTACAGTGTTCCGCAGCTACAAAAGAGGGGGGAAACGTTGCTGCACTCTCCTCGGAGCTCCGATGCTCATGACCTTAAAAGAGATGATGCTGGTGACCTTCCAGGGCAAGGTAAAAGAGATGTGGGCGCCCCTCACTGTCCAAATCCGAAGAGAGGTGGAAAGCAGAATTGTCTCTTTTCGTCGAATGAAGAAGATGGCTGATCCAGCAAGCCATTGACTTGGAAAGACCCAATAGAGAACAATCTCCCTATTGAGATGATGATGTCTCAATCCCCTAAAAGACCGTTAGGGTCTTTTGGGGTGTTGTGTGTGTGTGTGTGGGGGGGGGGGGGGGATGGCAAGACCCTTAATGGTGATGCTGCTACAGTATGGTACTATAGGAGTATGTCAAAACCAAGACAATAAGCCTCCCTTACAGTTGGAGGATCTTCCCTAGGGTTTTGACACTCACATGTGCTCTGATACCATGTAGCTAATAATGTGAGAGAAGGAGACGACCCTATCTGTGGTCTATCCCACATATCGTGTATATATATGAAGAATACATCACAAATTTACAAATAGATCCCTGACTGTAACATATACGACACTGTCATTTAAATATAAGTCCCTGTACACTAACATATATCATGCTTCATGTTCACTGAGAAAGTTGTTATTAATTTCACTGGTGTCATCTCTACAATCAAATTTTATACAAAGACATTACATGGAGAGAGATTTTCTTACATACCTCGTCAAACTTTGCTTCCAGTAATCTGAATGAACAAGAGATGTCTGCAATACTGACTTTATCTTTCCGTGATATTATTTGTAGCTCTTTGTAACACCTCTGAACAACATATTTATTGATTTGGAAATTATGAGTTATTGAAGCTGCATCTCCTACAGAAACACCAACACAGTCTCCATGTGGCTGGACAAACTTGTTAATACGTATAGAACTTGCATCTTCTTTCAGCCAAGTATGAGTTCCCAAACCATGAGCAGTCAAAGATCTGAATTCTTTCTCTTCTATACCATACAATAACGCATTTTGGCATTCAACATATTGTGCAAACTGCAAGTATGTCGACAGACCTAGGCTACTTTCAAATGCACTACTTATGACAACCATCTTCGAATGCTGCTGCGCCCACTTTGCAAGCAACGATGCAATCTCAAAACCTCCAACTACACTTGGTTTAATTACCTAAGCAACCAGGGATTGTATGTAAATAAACAGAAAACTTTTATCTTCATTCAACAGCAAAACAAAGCTACTTACAACTGCAACAATTCCAGGATGAGCGAAGTCTTTAAGAGCATTTATGTAATCACCAGAGATGCTGTCTATAGTTTCATCCAGCGCAACTGGTAAGGAAGTCTCTTCACAAAATCTAATAATATCACATTCACATTGCACCGGCTCCTGAAATTATACAAAGCAAATTTAGAAACAGATCATTAAATTATCACTGTCTTACTAGTTATTTAGCTTTATTATAACTTGGGAGGTTAGAATATATTTTCCCTAATCATGACGAACCTTGTAATGAATACATTTCGAAGCCAGAGTAAAATGATTGTAAATTTAGAAGTCAATGATAACATAGTGAAACTTTGTTGGAAGCCCCATTATCTTTATAATTGATGCTTTTGTAAGACACAGTTCTTTGCGCTCTCTCAAAATTGAAGTACTGTTTTGTGTTAATTCATGAGAAATTATAAGGATATAGTCGTAACATGCTGCTTGTATGGCCTTATTGCGTGGGTGCACGCTTGCGCACGAGAGAGGGAGAGATTACATATAGCTGAGATATTACCTGGCTGATCTGACACTTGGGAAGATTGGATTCACTAACACCTAATTTATCCAATAATATATATATAAAAGCCCTTACTGAATAATGATTGTGAATTTATCAATCAGACAAAATACTTTAGGCGTTACCGATGATACTGCACATTTCAGACACAAAAAGTAAAAGTTATTCCTTTTGGGGTTTGCAAGCCTGAAATTCTGCACTTTTGTCTTAATGTCTGGTGGACCAAACTGATTAACAATCTCAAGCTCTGATTGAGGTTTGCACCAGTTGGTATTAGAGCCTGAGATCTAAACCCTAAGTCTAGATCCAGGATCCCTAGAGGCAAGAGCCCAAACCCTAGGTAGGATTTCCCTCATATCTCCTTTCCCTTTATTGTTTACGTGAATAGTACAGCTCTCACTAGTGTCAAATCCTCCCTCTCTTCTTCACCCCATCATTTTCATGCCCCTTACCCCATTACCATCCCCTTTTCCTCTCTCTGTCTTCCTCTTAAATCATGCAACCCTTGTCCCTTTCCCGACTGGCCATCCATAGGAAGCAGCCAATCTGCCAACCACCCTCTCCTTGCCAACCAACCAGCCACAATAATCACAGCTGGCTCCTGCGCCAGCCGCCACTAAGAGCAACTTGTACGACAGCCACCACCGCCGCTAAGGGCAACTTGTGTTCCAGATGCCACTAGACTGCAAGCTAGTCACAACACAAAAATAGGAGTCGAGGACCACTAGGCCGCCACTTGCTGCCCGCCGCCAACCAGCAACAACAACCCAAGGATGGTTTGCTTCCCTCAGCCAACAAACAACCTAGGAGGATCATGCTTAGGAGACGGAAGAGCCAACCTTGCTAGCTGTGAAATCGAGCATTGACCCTCTCCCTGACTTGGTCTCTAACACATCCTACGCACAACCTAGTTCATAACGAAGAATTCAATGCAAAAGTAGTAAAGGAGGAAGGATTCCTTTGACCATGACGAATGGGCCGACCACCTAGAAGCCTTGAGTCGGGACATGCAAAGATGGATGCAGGCAGTGTTTGATCGCATCCATGTCTATTATATCATGAGGTCCTCCTGGTCAAGACCGACTACTAAAGATTGATGTTCCATAGTTTCATGGCATCAATGAACTCGAATATTCCACTACTGGTCCACAACATGTAATCGTTCTTTGATGACTGCAGCTTGCAGCGAATCACCAGATCAGTACACAGAAGCAAAACATCACAAAACCACTCTCACTTGGTGGAAGAGATGGCGTACACTTTGTCGTACTTACACCTAGGTACAAATGAAAATCGACATGGAGTCTTTCTTTTTCCCTGCCAATTATAACAATAGTTGTGCATCAAGCTCTCTAGTTTACAACATTAGTTAGACTATGTGGATGAATACACACTCTACAACTTGATCGACAAGTCAAAAGACATGTGAGTTGCTATCATCGTGATCCTATGTACCATTGCGGGTTCAATTCATCTACTAACACTATGACATTTGGTTACACCGCCTATTTCTTCTAGGGATGACGTGGTAAATGTGGCTACACGGATATAATATGAGAAGAAGCGACATGCTAATGATCCTTTGGCGATGAGCTTCTTCAACTATGACCCCATATGTTGATCCCACCATAGCCACACCGATGTCCTCTACAACAACATCCTCCAACTAGATTGAAAGCTTCTTTTGTGAGGTGTATGCACATCGCTTTAAGAAATGCCCCTATTGCTGAATGATCATAGATTTTGTAGAGAGGGAAAGGGTTGAGGGTGGGGCAGGGGAGGAGGGAGGGCTGTGATGGTGCAACAGTTAGGAGTGTTGAGGTGGGCAAGGTGTGTAGTGGGGCGTGGACATTGGGTAGGAGGAGAGAGGGATGTTGTAGGGAAGAGGGGCAGTGCAAAAATGCTATAAGAGGGGGGAGAAGCTACGGGTTGGGGGAGGAGGTGAGAGAGGATGGGTTGGGAGGAGGGGGAGGGCATCACTGGCGTTAGGAGGAGAGCATAGGCAACTGTCGGCTTAATGCCAGGGAGAGGGGGCGGGGCATGGGAAAAAAGGAAAGAGAGGGGAAGATGGGAATTATTGCCGCTCTGCTACATTGTAGAACAAGAAAGGTGTTTTATATTTGATGGTTTGTACAATGAACACATATGACATAGCATGATAAATAGGATTATAGGCATAATATTGCTCCTAAATCCACCCTAGGACTAATACATAACAAATTAAAACTCCAACAACTTCAAATGCTACTAAAAAGAGGTAAAAGAATACAAGGACGCCATCTCTGTGAGTGAATCTAGCGGTGGCTAGCCAGATGATGAGGACCCACCTCAACACACCCAATTCGTACCAACCACTTCTATGACAAGTTTAGCCCCATAATGCTCCACCGCACATACATCTTTTTTCATTTGAGATTAAGTATGCTAGGCATATTTGTATTCTTATAGTCAATAATGGGAGCTCCACCAACCTAGTATTTGAAACTATTGTTGACTTTCTAGGGTTAAAACCAGAGATTCACCCACATTGATACCTGCTTCGATTGGCATCCCAAGTTCACCAACAGGTAACTCAACATTGTTGGATTACCTTCTCATACCATGGGACTCATTACCAACATAGTGTTGTGTGATGTTGTGCCTTATGATGCGACACATATTGTGTAAGAAGAACCTTGGCCGATTTGATCGTCGCACTTTGCATGATGTTTTTACCAATATCTACACCTTGTGCTTTCCGGTGCATCATTTTGCCAACAGTCCCCGTCAGTAGATCATGTGTGTTCATAGTACAAGAAAGCCCGCCGTGAGGCTTTTAGGGCTTACGCCTCGAGGCGAGGCTATCCCATTTGCGCCTCGAAGCTTACGCCTCAATGACCTGGACTGAGGGTTACACCTTACAATGTCTGAGGCTCGCCTCAAAGCACTAAGGCTCCAAGGCTTAGCTGAGGCGCAAGCCTCGATTCTGGATGATAATTGTAGCATCTTAGGATTTGAGGCCTTATATAAAATGATCTTAAAAGGAATGATTGGACTACCCATATCACCAAGGTGCACCCCTTTTCAGGGAGCTCATCACTAAAGAACTCTGTGGTTCAGCGTGTTCAAACCAGAGTAGTACTAGGATGGGTGACCAGTCAGGAAGTTTATCCTGACTTGCGCGTGACTGAAGACAAAGAGTGCGGTTAAGCTAGTGGTGGTCTGTGGGGTTAGTGTCATTCCTGAAATTCTACTTCAACCTTGGGCAGTGGGCCCAAGCGTTTACAAATGGTATCAGAGCCAATTCCCCTCTAGTCGGTGGAGCCCACATAGGCGTGTGGCATGCTAGTCTTTGAGCCATACGGTCCAGGCATGTTGGGAAGGGCTATCCGAATTGATGGAGCCACCCTTGCGTTGGTAGTATCCAAGCTATGAAGCACGGATACCTTTCGGGTACGGGTACGGTACGGGGATACAACAATTTTTTAAAATATAGGATACATGTACGACATGGATACATCAATTTTTTTATTATTTATTTAAAATATTTAACAAAAAATACCAATATATCTTTAAAAAATTAGAATAAGAATCCCATTTTGTTCTCAAATCACAATATATTAGGGGGAGGCTAGAGTTGGGGAGTGACATGGTTTTGGGATTTTGAAGGATCACGTGAGTGGGGTGCTGCTCGCTTGAGTACTAAATGGGCTGGTGGTATCCGAGATGTATTGAGGTTGTATCCTGCTAATAAAAAATGGGATACAAATTAAGAAGTATTTGGTACCTATTAGAGTATCTAGAGAGTATAGGTATCAGATATGTATTTAGTACTGGTAGGACACCTATTTTGGAGTATCGGTGCTTCATAGGGGGAGACAGAAGGCTGGGGATGTAATGTTTATCTATAAAGGTGACGAAATATATATTGTCTAGATAGAAATCCATAATAAACCACATTGGATTTAGTTACCAAAAGAAGAGGCATGTTAACCAACAATACTAAACTAAAGCTTTTTAAGAGAATGTGGAGGACATCAATGCGCATGAAACTTGCACCTTAGCTAGGGAACGAATCCAGAAGTATCATATAAAGTGAGTGAACTGGTTTGCAATAAAGAACAAGTAAAAATTCATGATTAGACATGGAAATTTGTTTAAAGAGCTGACATCAAGGGAACAACTCTGACAACTTTGCTGATAGCTGCTACTTATCAGAGAGGGTTGAGACATGAACTAGTGCCAGGTGCTAATTGAGGTAGGTCATACCCAAAAAAATTTCTTCTAGTTTTTACCAGTTGGATACGGCTCGAATACGACATGGATATGTATCCGGGAGTATCCATAGAGTATTGGTATCAGATATCCATCGTATATGGGTATGACACTTGTTTCGGAGTATTTGTGCTTCATAGTATCCATGCATGTTGGAAAGAGTTATCTGAGTTAATGGAGACACCCTTGCACTGGTGGCTATCCGAGTTGATGGAGCCACCCTTGCGTTTGTAGTATCCAGGCATGTTGAAAAGAGATATTTGAGTTGATGGAGCCACCCTTGCACTGGTAGTTGTGATCGGGAGTTGGGTGTACATGAGCCATTTGAATCTATAGTGAAATGGGGAAAGTTATGAGGCTTTATAGTTGAGCCTTGACGAGGACGTCAAGAGTCTAAGTGGGGAAGATTGTAACATCCCAAGATTTGAGGCCTTGGATAAAATGATCTTAAAAAGAATGATTGGACTGCCTATATCACCAAGGTGTACCTCCTTTTTAGGAAGCCCATCACTAAAGAACTCTGTGGTTAAGCGTGTTTAGCCCAGAGTAGTACTAGGGTGTTTATCTTGGCTTACGCGTGAGGACAAAGCATGCAGTTAAACCTAGTGGTGGTCTGTGGGGCCTGTCGTCATTCCTGAAACTCTACTTCAGCCTTGGGCAGCCGGCCCGGGCATTACAATAATGTATTATGTTAACCGCCAGATTTTCTACTAATAAGATTTCTACAAACACTTTGTTCAGAAAATAAGAGTTGTTGTAGTTAATTATAAATTTTTTATTATTGAAAATTTTAATTATCATTCTCTGAGTGACGTCTTTCAATCTTCATTGCTAAATCTATCCTTGTTTGCTACCTTGTTATTTACTAAGGAATAAAATGTCCAATTTGGATGTCATTTCGGTGGCCACAGAAACAAAAATTTACCAAAATTTCGACAAATACATTCCTGGCGTTTTGACAGAAAAATCAACGAATCCATTTATGAAATTTTACCAGAATTATCTACTAGAGTAGATATACTCCAATATGCAATAATATTTCATATTGAATATGTGACGGGTGGGGTTTTTCTCATATGCGAGTCAAGGATGCTAAACTATTTCGATGGGGGATTTTGATGGAGAATTTTGATGTCAATTTTCAATGGTAAAATCGATGAATTAAGTCATTATAATGTGCAAGCACAATATATAGACTTAAAGACACAATATTGTGCCAATAAATATGCTCTAGGTAGTCTGTAGTACATTAGAAAGAAAGAAAAATTTCAAAGGTCAGTGCGTTTTGACAATGCATTTCGATATCCAATTGCCATCAATATGGAAATAATTGTGGAAATTTCGACAATTTTGCCGAAATTTTAAACTATGTTATTTACTATGTCAGTGAATTTCATCTCTTTGTTAACTAATTATGGATCCTTGTTCCTCTGAATTACAAATTCTATCTATTAGAGAGTCTGGTTAATTTAGTTAATTAAGTTATTTGAGTCTAACTATATATGGTCCCAAGTGTGTCTTGGCCCATTAGGGTTTAGTCTAAAGTTTGTACACTTCTCCCTTCTCCTATATAAAGGAGGGGGATTCCACTTATCAAATATATCGAATAGCCGTCTTTTACACTTTGACATGGCACCAAAGTAGTGATCCACCCTAACCCTAGAGGAGACTAAAAGATTTTCTTCCGCCTGTAGGCGGTAGCCGTTCTTCTTCGCGTTGCCGCCCGCCAGGCAACCATCTAGCCTCCATGAATTATTGCCTCTGCAACCTGTATCCACATAGCTACTTCTTTACTTGGTTGTTGCGTCTACAACCTATATCCGTGTTATTGCCCGCCGCTAGACCCTAGCTATTGGCCCTTGTCGTCGCCAAGCAGCTATATTGTTGTCCGCCACCCAACCACCCCTTACTGCTGCTACTACCTCCTTTTAGCCCCTGCACCATGATGCCCTGCCGCCCGTTTGCTAATTCCTCCACTGCTATGCTACTGCCAAAAGCACATACTCCTCCCTGTCATGTTGTTGTCGTCACCTACCCGCTACTGTTGCTTTCCCTTTTCTCCTGCTACCCACCGCAAACCATTGCTTCCAACTCCCGTAATTCCCACCTCCACCCCCCCTGCACGTCTCTACCACTGCCAATATCTACAACCCGTCTCCCCTACCTAACAGCTTCAAGCAGCTGCCACAACCCCTAATACTACCCTAGTCATCAACCCCTACTCCATGTCCGCCTGTATTGGATGCATACACGCCTCCTAATGCAAGATCAACTTTTGACTACTATGTTCTGCTGTGTTCCTAATACATCTGCAATCTGGGAAAGTATGTTTTGAACATCCATTAATGTATGTGAGTCGAGAGGTATATAATGAAGATTCGATAATCATTCCTCACCAACGTAAATTTTTGTTGCCACTTCAAGAAGAAAGGACTAATTTCTTGTGACTCCCTAATTGAGGGGCCGCACCCCCAAACCTCTGGCAGTGCTACGACTTATTTTTCATAGGGGTTTCTTTATCATTGTCCATCCCAGTGTTTTATATATTGCACTGAGTAGCCGCTTAATCGCTAACATGTCATGTCCGCCTAAAACCCCTCTTAAGCGTTTGTAAAGCGGATTGGAGAAAAGTGCCCGCTTAACTCACTTTTTCCCTATTTTTTTTAAAAAAAAATTATTGTAAGCATATAACATTAAGTACATTATATGCCTCGATTAGTATTGACTATAATATATTAAACTAGCATACATTAAATGTTCTATGATATACCCAATTCTAATTTAGAATGCATACTTTGTATGTAAGATGTAATGATATGGTACTTCTGCAATGTATCCAAGTAAATTATAGGTAACTATTATCTAATTTAGAATGCACACTTTGGTTAATGTAATGTATGACTAGTTGATGATGTGCAAATGTAACAATATGTTTATAAACCAGATGTGATAGGTCTACTGTTTACCATTTAGCTATGTAAACATGTGATACAAAATTGTTGTTGCCTCTTGTATATACACTTATTATTTTATATGTGTAGGATGCTTATCTATGATAAGTATATTGTTTACTATATTATATTGATACAATCATTATTGTATAGTTGTGTTATAAACTATTTAGGTGTTTTATATCGTCTTATACAATGTTAAGATATGTATAAAAGTTTCAAAAATATAATATTTATATACATATGCATGTAATTTTACATGAAAGTTTATAAGAATTGGAAATCCGCTTTTCTAAAAAGCGTCCACTTAATCGCCTGCCTAGCAATTAATCGGCTACAAGGTCCCGTCCGTACGCTTCCCGCTTCGCGCTTTTTAAAACCTTGGTCCACCCCAACCACTCTTCGTTCCTCCCGTAGTTGGTGTGAGGGAGAGAAATAGAGGAGAGATGAGATCGAGGAGAGGAAGATTATATCCTGCTTTATATTTTTGTGGATCTTTATAAATTTCTTGAAGAGTTTGTGAAGTTCTACTATAGATATTTGCTTCTGAAAGTCTTTTGCTGATTATATGCTTCTTGTAGTACTTACAATTTGGAGCTTCATGTCTACTGCTTGCTTATTTAATTTGATGGTCTTCTATCCGGCTACGTCGACTCTGCTTTCTACTTTTTGTCCGTGCTTTATTTGCACGCTGACATTGTCCGTTGCTTGCGCATGTTGACTTTCTACTTCTGTGTGACAATGCTCTCTGGCTTGTCTGTGCCTTGTGCATGTTAACTCTTTACTTGTCTGTGCTTTCTTTGCAAATTGACTATTACTGTGATTGTAAACTACGACTCTCTGGACTTTGTGAACCAACACTCTCTGGCCTTTTTCTATTGTGAACCAACACTCTCTGGACAACGAAGATAGCGACTGTGATGAAGACTCTGACGCCTTCTTGTTGTTGTTTACTACTACTCTAGATGTCACATTTTATTTATCAAGAAACTTCTGCTACATGTTTGTGACTTGCACCTACGACATACTTCAGATTTGACCTGCTTGCATACCCACTTTAGTTTATGTACTTGCGGGGGAGTATTTGAGCGATGAGTGCTTTATTGTAATTTTGAGGGGGATGTTAATATGGTGTACATATGACCTTGTTGTAATATGTAGATAGGGGTATTTGTAAATTTCTATTTTCCTATATATACAAGTCATGAGAGAGACCTCTTTTAGGTCGTCTCCTTCTCCAAATACCACCGTTTACATGGTAGCAGAGCTTCAAGGATTCAACCTCTAACAAACTAGTCAGAGAGGAAGTGGCCGTCATCCCCTCTTCTCTCTACCCTATTTGTAGGGAAGTCCAGCAGCAAGCCCTTTGATACTGCCAAACTTTGGGCGTGTGCTACTGTAGGTTACTATAGCACGACGACCACAAAGGAAGGAACTGCTCCACAAAGGGCTTCTTCTAGGGACCTTCATCCCTAAGTCCCTCTTCTACAAGGTCAAAGCAGCCTCTAGGTACTAGTGGCCGGGTCTACATCTCTTTGAAGAACCTCCTACGGCTTCTCCTTTCTCCAGTTAGGTGGTTGTCAGTGTTGTCTCTCAAGAGTGCCCTCATAAGAAGGGTTGTCAAGCAACCTTTTGCCTCAAGTCCAGGCATATAGGTGGCGCCCAAGCCTCTTCTCTCTCCAGGATTTTACCCCATTCCATTCCAATTCGTTTGAAGGGGTTTGGAGCTTCTTCTTCCCCAAGTGGTCTGGCCGCTTTACTGTAGCAGCGTGCTAAACAACACTGTTTCAGCCAAAGTTGATGTCAGTTTGTCCTCTCTTGAGGTTATTTTATCTGAACAACTATAAGGCAAAAATAAGGAGAATACGGTCAAATAATATATTGCTAGGTCACAAAATCTTTCGATCAATTGCTGCTATTGCTATTGACTATTTGGTAATCATGTTGTTGGTTACTAATTGCTGATTGGTAACTACTGAGTAGCTATTCTTTTAGACTACTAAGCTATATATGAAGATGTTACACCAAGTCACTTTGACAAGGGATGAATACCTACATTTGATGCAATTTCGTGCTTCGTCCACATCAAACCGGCTAGCTCAGAAGGTGGAATTGTCAACATGTGCTTCTCTGCCCGTCAAGGCAGCTTCGTCGTCTTGGGTTTTGGATTCAGGTGCCATCGATCACATAACCAGTACGCCTCAGTCAATATCCACATATCCCACCAAAATGTCTTTGTCCAATGTCACTATTTCTGATGGATCCAAAATTACTGTTCAGGGTACTGGAACAATAAATCTCTTATCAAATATCTCTCTAGATTCAGCCTTGTATATCCCAAAGTTCCCTTTCAATTTAGTATCCATCAGTCGTCTCACCCGTTCACTTCAAGCCGTTGTTACCTTTCTACCTAATTGTTTTGTTATACAAGATTTGAAGACGCAAAAGAACATTGGTGAAGGGTATGAGCATGCTGGAGTTTACTACCTTAGTGAGCCTCCAAAAGTGTGTGTAGTTGCATCTCCTGTACATATTCATAGTCGTCTTGGTCATATGGCATTAGACAAACTTAGTCATGGTCCCCAATTTGTCCAATTTGGATAAACTAGATTGTGAGTCATGTCATCTAGGTAAACACCAGCAATCCTCATTCAGGTCTAGAACCCAAAGTAGAGCGGAGTCGTCTTTTCATATCATTCACTCCAATGTTTGGGGTCCTAGTCGGGTTCCATCAAAACTTGGATACAAGTACTTTGTCACCTTTATAGATGATCACTCACATGTGACATGGTTGTATCTGATGAAGGACAAATCAGAAATATTTTCCATCTTCCAATCCTTCTACCTAGAAGTTGTGAACATCTACGGCAAACATATTCAAATTCTACGCAGTGACAATGCCCACGAGTATTTTTAGTCACACTTTCACCCAATTTCTTTCATCTCGTGGCACATCCACCAATCCTCATGTCCACATACTCCACAACAAAATGGAGTTGCAGCACGAAAGAATCACCACATCATTGAAACTGCTCGTACTTTGCTTCTCCACATGAATGTCCCAAAAGATTTTTGGAGTGATGTTGTTCTTACCACAACCTACTTGATCGACCGCACACCATCATCCGTCATTTAAAACCAAATTCCCTTCTCTGTCCTTCATCCCCAACAACCAATATACCATGTACCACCTAAAGTCATTGGGTGTGTTTGCTTTGTTCATATATTAGGTGGTCGTCAAGATAAGTCCCAAGTCTACTAAATGTATATTTTTGGGCTATTCTTGAGTTCAAAAAGGGTACAAATGTTTTTGTCCATCAGAATGTCGCTTCTTCGTCTTCGTTGATGTCACCTTTTTTGAAGACACTCCATATTTTGGTGGTTTCCAGTCTCTTGAAGAAGTCGAGGAGTCTGTCATTTCCAACAGTCATTCAATCACGTCATCGAATCACCAACACAAGTTATCGAACCACCAATCATTCAATTACAAGTCATTGAGCCACCAATCATAAAACAACCAAACATTCAGTCACAAGTTAGTCAATCACCTATCATATATTTACCAATCTCAGAAGTTAGCTCTCTTAGTCGTCCACCCATTACGTAAGTCTACACACGTCGAAAGGAGAATCTTACTTCAGGTCCTGTGAAGGACAATGTATGTCTCAATCCTTCTACAACTGTCACTCAGTCAGATGATCTGATGGAAACCAACAATCTTGTTGATTTGCCTATTGCCTTACTCAAAGGCAAACGGTCTTGTACCTCCCATCCTATGTCTCAATCCTTCTACAACTGTCACTCAGTCAGATGATCTGATGGAAACCAACAATCTTGTTGATTTGCCTATTGCCTTACGCAAAGGCAAACAGCCTTGTACCTCCCATCCTATCTCCAAAGTTATTTCCTATGCTCTTATTTCTCCGTCATATTATGCCTTTCTATCCTCTTTGTCTTCCATATCCATTCCCTTATTTGTCTCAGAGGCCTTGAATCACCCTGGATGGTGTGCTGCAATGATGAAAGAAATGTATGCTCTGCAAAGTAACAATACATGGTCATTAGTTCATTGTCCCTCTGAGAAATCAATGGTTGGATGCAGATGGGTATTCACAGTCAAGGTTGGGCATGATGATTTTGTTAATAGACTTAAGGCACGATTGGTGGCCAAGGGATTCACACAGATTTATGGTGAAGACTACTTAGAGACATTCTCTCCTATAGCCAAGATGGCCTCTGTTTGTCTCATCCTGTCCCTTGTAGTTACACATTCATGGACTCTGTATCAACTTGATATAAAAATGCCTTTCTACATGGTTATTTGAATGAAGAAATCTATATGGAGCAACCACCATGGTTTTTTGCTCGAAGTGGAGTCTGGTATGGTTTTTTTACTCCACAAGTCCCTTTATGGTCTTAAGCAATTACCTCGTGCTTGGTTCAATAGATTTAGTTGTGTTCTTTCTGAGTTTGGGCTTCACAGATGCATCATGGACCACTCTATTTTCTATCGGCGATGTGATTATGGATGTGTATTTCTATTAGTTTATGTTGATGATATTGTGATCAGTGGTGATAATAGAAAACGTATTGTGCAACTCAAGTACTTTCTTCAGGGAAAGTTTCAAACAAAAGATTTAGGCAATCTGAAATTTTTTTCTTGGGATTGAAGTAGCCAAATCAAAGGCTGGAATTGTCATTTTGCAATGAAAGTATGTTCTAGATCTTCTCACAAAGACAGGCATGCTTGGAGCCAAGCCAGTAGACCAATGGACCCTAAGGTCCGATTGTCTGTGGAACAAGGGGAGCCACTTGATGACCCTTGGCATTATAGAAGTCTTGTTGGAAAATTGAATTATTTGACTGTCACCAGACCTGACATTGTCGTTGCCACTAGTTTTGTTAGTAAATTCATGGAGAAGCCATGTATTGGTCATTTGGAGGCTATAATGCCCATTCTGAGATACTTGAAGAAGTCTCTTGGGAAAGGACTATTGTACCAAAATCATAACCACATGAGAGTTCAAGGTTTTTCTGATGCAGATTGGGCAGGATCTAGCATTGATAGGAGATATATTTCTAGCTATTGTGTCTTTGTGGGAGGTAATTTGGTGTCTTGGAAAAGTAAAAATCAGACAGTTGTTGCTAGATTTAGTGTTGAATCAGAATACAGAGCTATGGCTATAGCCACTTGTGAGTTATTATGGTTCAAACATCTATATGAAGAGTTAGGTTTTGGTCAGAGTAGTTCCATGGAGTTGAAGTGTGATAATCAGGTTGCTATCCACATTGCCCAAAATCCTATCTTTCATGAAAGAACGAACCATATAGAAGTTGACTATCATTTTCTCAGAGAAAAGATCCTGGAGGGCTTAATCCAATTGTCACCAGTCAGGTTTGAAGATCAACTAGTTGATTTATTCACTAAGTCTTTGAATGGTTGTCGGGTTCAATTCTTATGTAACAAGCTAGGAGCATATGATATACATGCTCCAGCTTGAGGGGGAGTGTTAATATGGTGTACACATGACCTTGTTGTAATATATAAATAAGTCAGGGTCTTTTTTTAAATTTGTCAATTTTTTTTCCTATATATACATGTCACGAGAGAGACCTGCTTTTAGGTGGTCTCTTCCAAATACCAGCATTTACAGGGGAGAAATCTTCTTGCATGGGCTTGGCTTATCTTTCTTTTTTTTCGACCATGTCTGTTTGCAAGCTGACTTGGGATTCTCCCAAGCTTCAACTTAAGGGGGAGTATTAGAGAGTCTGCTTAATTTAGTTAATTAAGTTATTTGAGTCTAATTGCATATGGGCCTAAGTGTGTCTTGGCCCAATAGGGTTTAATCTAAAGTCTGTACGCTTCCCCCTTCTATATAAAGGAGGGGGATTCCTCTTATCAAATATATCATATAGCCGTCTTTTACTCTGTGACACTATCTCCCTTACTTTTTCTTTATTAATTACATATTTTGATCTAATGGTATAAATAATTGATATACTACTATTTCTATGCATATTCTTCAGTATTGGTGTGGTCTTTAATTTCTTTTTATCGTTATTACGTTTCATAAATAATTTCTATATCATTTTAGTTTTGTTTGTATATACATATTTATTCTACACATGCATATACATAAAATATATTTAAAAATACATCACTATATATATTTAAATATGTATATACACATATAATTTTATCTATTAAGACCGCCTCATGCATATTTTGAGGCTTACACCTCACCTTATTGAGACAAAAATGCCTCGTTACGCCTTACGCTTTTTATAATCTTGCTTGTGTTATATCATACATCAAAATGACATGGAGTATCGTAGTCACATCACTGATCGTTGGAGGCTCGTTTTGTCAACCTATGGGATATGCAAGATAAGTCGTTTATCCAAAGCATGATTAGAGCTTTCCACTTTTTATTTCATAGTAGGTGTCGTCTTTATTAGTCTTATCTACGAATCTTATTTGTAATTATTGTACTTTAAGAGCTACATGTAATAGTCGGATATGAATATGTGAGTTCTCAAATGATGAGTTCTATTGAGATATATATTCTTTATCATCATCAACATCTAAACCTCAACCCAACCATGTTGAGTCAGTTATGTATGTTTGTTATATATTTATTAATGCCATTTTCTTATCTATTTAGCCTCATGTAATATGTTGTCTTCTTCCCTATTTCTCCTCCTCCAATATAAAGGAAGGGGGTATACCTCTTTATCAATATAAGATTTACGGCTTCTACTCTTTACAACGTGGCATTAGAGCATTATATGTAGCCGACACCCCTTCCACATGTTGCGCCGCCATTGTTGCTCCTTTGCATTGCCATTGTTGTCGCTCCTTTGCGCCGTCGCCGCCATCGTTCTTCACCGCCGTATGTCGTCGCTACTCTCCCTCTGATCTAGCTACTGTTGTTCTAAGAGGACTCTCCTTCTTTCTTTTCTAACCCTCTTCTTTAGCAAGAGGGTCTAGTTGGATACCACTTCTTCAAAATTCTTAAGCCTTAAAGACTAACTTTTCAAAAAGTCGTACGACTCTTTCTGTGTGGTCCTCTATGACCACTTGCTCTATACATTTGACTATCAATTTTTATGTGATTAGGCTCTTCTGACACATCAAACCCCTATGGTGGCGATCCACATCGATTCCTGCATCTACTAATCTCTCCAGGGTCATTTTCTGACCATTTTCTAGATTTCGCGATGTCGAACACGATGTCGCCCTCGTGGTGCTCCGCCCCGAGTCCCCCCCCCCCCCCCCCCGATGAATACGACATGTCCTCTTAAGGCACGATGATCGACATAGAACACGATGTGTCAATTTCAAACACGGTGTATTAATTTCATGTTGTTGTGCCCTGAGTCATTGTTGAAGAACATGACGTGTCCCTCTTGAAGACACGACATTACCACTAAAAACATGACATGTCATTTACCTATACGACGTGCCCATCAAGTGTTGATACTACCTGGATTTTACTGCGTAAACACACGATCTGTTTACCCCGGACACGTGTGCTACTCCCTGAACATGGCATGTTTGCCTTTAACCCAACTTGTGTTCTATTGTTGAGCGTATCCTTTTGTTTCTAGATAATCTAATCTTCGAAATCAGATATTATGGCATCATCCTCTTTTGTAAAAGCTCCAGACACACACTTCCGATGTCTCTTCTGTTGAATTCAATGGCTATGTTTATATTTTTTGGACACAGTCTTTTCAAAACTACGTGCATTCTTTTGGGAAAATTAATCATGTAACTGATCCGCCTCTAGTTAAAAATGAAACTACTGACAAGAAGGCAAAATACAAGTAGGATGAACATGATTCCTTGGTTCTATCATGGATCCTCAACGGTTGTGAGTTTCACTTTACCACTAATCTCAATTTTACCTACATTGCCAAGGAAGCATGGGATCGTCTTGCTTAGGTTTATTCCGGCACAATGGGATCAAATCCCGTGTTTTTTACTTATAAAACAGACTGCATTCTGTGATACTAGAAGACAAATCTACCTTTGCTTCACATTAGTTGTTTTATATTTCTAATATTTCATTATGTCATTTATCTTTACTGTTGGACTCTTATGGAAATTTCTCGATTGAGTTATTATAAAAGGAGAGGTAGCATATTGCTCGTCTTATACACGTTGCATTGCAACACACTAATTATTTGTTCGCATGGTATCAGAGCCTCCCTATCAAAGGGAAGCGTAGTTGGCCCTAACCCTAACCAGGATAGGCTGCCACCACTGGGCAGGCCGCCGTCAATAACAGCCAGCCGTCAGCAGCAGCAACACATTGCCACCAGCCCACCGCCGAGTAGCCGACCGACATCTCCGGGCAGCCCTCCTTCAGGCAGGGGAGGTTGTCCAAGGCTAAAATTTTGGTAGTGAAGAGCGAGCAACTTTAGATCTATCCAACAGATTTCTAAAAACCCAGACCGAGCAGTCTGTATCTACGTAGAAATTTCCTAATTACATCTCCTCCATGTGTGATTAGGAAATATTCGCTTGGAGGTTGTTGATGCGTCAGAAACGTATCATCTTGTCTTTGTTTCGATGACGTGTATCTCTCCCTCACTCTCCTTTCTCAACGCGACGCGTATCTTTGCGTCACATCTTTCTCAACGTGACGCGTATCTTTCCATCACAATCTTTCGCCTACAGGATGTGTATCTCTTCGTCTTCGTCTCCTTATCACAGCTAAATAAAGGAGGATAATAAAGCTTCTATTGTCTACAACGAGGTGTCACCTATTCCTTCTATCAAGCTGAATGGGAAGAAATTTCTGCTATAGATGAATGTTGTCCACACAATACTAGAATCAAGAGATAAGGCAAAGCATGTGGATTATGATCCTCCAGCCACCACTGATAAGGGATATGCAGAGTGGAAGCATAACGATATTTTGGTAAAAATATGGTCGTGGAATAGTATGGAGCCTGGTATAGGTGCAAGATTCATGTTCTACTCCACGGCGAAAGAGATCTGGGATGTTGTTAAGAAGCACTACTCTCAAGAGAAAAATGCCCTACGTCAATTCATGATATATGATCGTTTCTTTCCAGAGCGACAGGGAGACAAATCATTAGAGGAATACTTTGGGACTATTCAGTCTATTGTCCAAGAACTAAGTTTTTATCATCCTGTTACCATTCAAGAGCATATCAAAGATAAAGATGACTTGATTACTGTCAAATTCTTATATGGGTTGAGTTCCTCTTTCAGTTCTAGACGGAGTGTTATATTGGTTGCTGATAAACTTCCTAACTTAGAGGAAGCCTACTCCAGGATTATGCAATCCAACTTTGAACCTGTACAAACCACTGTGGCTCCTTCCTTTGGTGAGTCTCAAGCTTCCATTGTTGTTGCAGTCAAGGGAGGAGGACGTACAGGTGTAGGACGGGGAGGGTCTACCAGGCCTAAATGCACCTTTTGTGATCGTTCAAGACATACAGTTTAGAAGTGTTGGAAGACCAGTTGCGCCACCTGCTGGGACAGCCCACTTTTCTGGAGGCAATGAGTCATCTGAACCTTCTGCTACTACTACTACTACTGCATCTACTTCGAAGCCCCTGGGATCACTCTCACCAAGGAAGAATATGATAGATTATTTTGGCCATTCAACATCTGAATATGGGAGCATCTTCCTCAGCTCACTTGGCTTCTTCTACTGGTAATCCAGCTTCTTCTTTACTAGCTTCCAATAATTCTCCTTGGGTGGTTGATTGTGGATCTTCTCAGCATATGACTGGTATGAGGAAACTACTTCACTCCATTGACTCATATATTGCACATTAGTCAGTGACTTTAACTGATGGATCTGTGCAGAAAGTATTAGCCAGTGAATCTGTTTCTCTTACCCCTAAGATTGACCTTAGATTATGTACATTATTTGCCTGAATTTCCATTCAATCTTCTTTTTGTTGTAAAATTAATTGATATTGTGAAATGTACAGTGATGTTTGGTCCTTGTTTTGTACTACAAGATCTCAAGAGCATGAGAATGATTGGTGGGGGGGGCTAGGAAAGGTGATCTTTACCTCTTTCATCGTGCAAGTCTGCCTTGTAGAATATATGCTATTTGGATCATGCTATCTTGTTGAGCGGCTCTCCCTTACTATGTCACTACAAATATGGTCATCCTTCTCTGGAGAGTCTGTGAAAGTTAGAACCAAATTTATCACATGTGTCCTCTTTAGAGTGTCAGTCCTATCAATTTGGGAAACACCATAGGATGTCTTACCTAAGTCATATCAATAAGCGGGGCCTTCGTCCATTTCATTTAGTTCACAGTAATGTCTGGGTCTTGTAAAAGAAAGTAGTTATAATGGTTTCCGATATTTTATTTCTTTCATTGATGATTTTCTTGTATGACATGGATCTATTTGTTGAAGAGTCGAGAGTCTATGTTGTCAATTGTCAAACATTTTCATCAAGAAATGAAGGTTCAATTTGATTGCAATGTTAAAATTCTCCAGTTTGATAATTCTTTGGAATACATTCAAAATGCTATGGCTGATTCTTGTAGTTCTGTTGAAATGGTACATCGTGCGTCCTGTCCTCATACGCCCCAACAGAATGGGGTAGCTGAGAGGAAGAATCGTCATCTTCTTGATATTACCAGGACGATCATTTTCCAATCCAATGTTCCTAAGAGATTTTGGTCGGATGCTTTACTGACTTATTGTTTTCTTATTAATAGACAACCTTTTTCAGTCCTTCATGGAAGTACTCCCTTTTTGGTTTTGCGTCTTACTGATCAACCTTTCCTTGTTCCTCTTAAGGTGTTTGGTTGTACCTCTTCTGTTTACAATTTGGTCCTAAAGTTGATAAATTGTCTCCCAGGTCTATTAGAACCCTCTTTCTTGGATACTCCAGCACCAGTAAGGATTACAAGTGTTACTGTCCCAGTCTTCGTCGTATGTTTGTGTCTAGGGACGTCACTTTCCATGAGTCCATACCATATTTCTCTAGTGTTCCTAGTAAGGGGGAGCAATTGTGTGAACGTGAGGAAGTGCCACCATCACCAATCAGTGAGGGAGTGTTTCCACCGCAATATAGTGAGAGAGTGCCACCTACCGTGTCTGAGATAGAGCCATATGGTGATGATCCTTTTATTCAACAATATTCTCAGGTGTACCATAGACAAATCAGACTAGATCATGATGAGGTAGCGACTCTAGTCAATGAGCCTCCCCCTCTTCCTTTGCTCAAGAGAATCCTGAAGATCCATCTGATCTCAATATTCTCATTATTGTTCGCAAAGGTATTCACACTTGTACTATTCGACATCCTATTACGAACGTTTGATGTTTGTTTAATTTATCTAAGCAGGCTCATTCTTTTACTCTTAGAATTGATTCTGTGAAAATTTCAAAGAGCCATGTTGAGGCTATGTAGGATGTTGGTTGGCTACATGCTATGAATTCTAAAATGTCTGCACTTACTCATAATGAAACATGGGAGCTTACTGATTTTCCTGCAGATAAGAATGTTGTGGGATGCATATGGGTATTCACTGTCAAACATAATCTTTGATGGTTCCATAGAGAGATTGAAAGCTAGATTGGGGGCAAAAGGATATAATCAGACATATAGTGTTGATTTCTTTGAGACCTTCTCACTTGTGACTCGTCTTAATTCTGTGAGGATCCTTATCTCCCTGGCTGCCACCTATGACTGGCCACTTTTTCAGCTCAATGTCAAAAATGCCTTCCTACATGGTGATCTACACGAAAAAGTATACATGGAGCAACCTCTTAGATTTGTTGCTCAGGGGGAGTGTCAGAAGGTGTGTAGGTTGAAGAAATTCATTTATGGGTTGAAGCAATCTCCTCGAACTTGGTTTGACAAGTTCAATACTATTGTGTTAAAAATGGGTTTCTCACGTTCCGTGACTGATCATTCCTTATTCTATTCTAGTTCCTCTATTGGATCTATTATTCTTGTTGTATATGTTGATGATATTGCTATCACTGATATTGCCTCGGTAGGAAATCCAAGGTGAAGGATGGATTGCAGAAGCACTTTCATACGAAAGAACTAGGGAAATTGAGATATTTTCTAGGCATTGAAGTACTTTGCTCTCATACATGTACTAATTTGTCTCAAAGAAAATATGTACTAGTTCTACTTCATAAAACAAGGATGAGTGCATCCAAGCCTGTGTCTTCTCCTATGGACTATCATGTAAAAGAAAATATTGATGATATTGATTATTCAGATCCAAGGTAT
This sequence comes from Alisma plantago-aquatica, assembly GCA_963693085.1. NCBI lineage: Eukaryota > Viridiplantae > Streptophyta > Magnoliopsida > Alismatales > Alismataceae > Alisma > Alisma plantago-aquatica. The sequence continues at coordinate 1,573,500,932 of OY856409.1, forward strand.
TATGGGAAGATCGTTGGTAAGTTGATATATCTGACAATGACTCGTCCTGACATTCCATTTGCAGTAGGAGTGGTGAGTCAGCATATGAGCTCACCAAAGCACTCACATTGGACAATGGTTTGTCGCATTCTGAGGTATTTGAAAGGAGCTCTTGGAAAAGGGATCACATGCTATAGACCTAAACCCACCTCCATCTACTCTAGTTCTTACTGGCTATGCAGATGTTGATTGGGCTGGTAATCTGAATCATAGGAGGTCTACATCTGGGTATTGTACTTTTCTAGGAAATCATCTTATCACCTCGAAGAGCAAGAAGCAAAGTGTTGTGGCTCGTTCTAGCACGGAAGTTGAGTACAAAGCAATGGCTCATCCTTGTTGTGAGTTACAGTGGGTCCAATCCGTGCTTTCTGAATTTCAAATTCCTATGATATCTCCTGTAGAGCTCAGATGTGATAATCAAGCAACTATCTATATTGCAAAAAATTCAATTTTCCATGAACACACTAAACATATAGAAGTTGATTTTCATTTTATCAGAGTTCAAATCAAGAATGGGAAAGTGGTGACTCCTCATGTCAGATCTAAAGATCAACTTGTTGATGTTCTTACAAAGCTACTAGGTCCAACAATGTTTCAGAGTCTTAGTTGCAAGCTGAGCATACTTGATGTGTACACTCCAGCTTGAGGGGGAGTGTTAATATTAGTTGTTTTATATTTCTAATATTTCATTATGTCATTTATCTTTACTGTTCGACTGTTATGTAAATTTCTCGTTGAGTTATTACAAAAGGAGAGGTAGCATATTGCTCCTCTCACACGCGTTGCAATGCAACACCCTAATTATTTGTTCACAGATCAATTCAAAGGTATTTGTGGAGAACTCAAAGTGCATCATCCATTAAATATTGATCTTTCCGAACTAAAAAAGCAACAAGATGAGATCCAACTGTGTCACTTTCTTGAGTCACTACCATATAGTTGTAAAGGTGCTTACCATATATTCTTTCTTTTGACCCACTGCCACCATCATTGGATGATGTCTACCTATGTTGGGCGAGATCATGACTACAACTACTCTTGAGCCTACTATGCTTGTTGCTTCTAGAACAGGTCGTGGCACTTCAGCCCTTGGATGTGGGACCCAGTCCACTTCCATTAATAGATGATTTACATCTTCTACTCTAGGTATTGTAACTTCATAAAAAGATCAAACCATTATGAAGTCAAGTGTTGGAAGAAACATGACAAGCCCGAGTGGGCTAATCAGGTTGCCACTAGTGACACTGCTGAAGAAGTGACCGCTACCTCAGCCAGATAGTGACTCTTAGCTCTGCCATTTGGAGAAACTAATCAAGGCTTGCCTCGATGTCCTTGTCATCTCCCCAAGCAAATAATGCTCATCAACTGGGTGATTTTCCATATCTTCAAGCTTCTTCTTCAAGGGGTGATTCGATTGTTGACTCTGGTGCTACTGCACATATGTGTAGTAATAAGAAACTTTTTTCTACATTAAAGAAATCTACCCATCATCCTCTTGTTTGATTAGCTGATGGATCTACATCGCCTGTCAGTGGGATAGGAGATGTGCCTAGCTCTCTTGGTATTTTGCAACTTGCTTTATATGTTCCTACATCCCCTCTAAATTTGATGTCTATCAACAAAATTACAAAAGCCTAGAACTGCAATATAACTTTTTTCTCTTATATTGTCTTCATGCAGGATATGATAGGAAGCACGGACACTTCGATACAGCCCCCGTGTCCATGTCGGACACGTTTCGGAACGGACGCTTCCGGACACAGCCCAAAACGTTTTGGACACGGCCAAGACGTGTCCTATCCATTTTTGTCCTTTTTTGCAGCCCAGACACGGCTGGACACTGCCCGGACACTCCATGTACACATCAGCCTAACAGTTTATGCTGCTGCAACCTATATCAGTGTATAAAATCTAATAATGCAGCTATTCCCTGGGCACATCATCCTAGCAGTTGCTGCAGCAGAAACCTATTTCTTTCACTATGTAAATTCTGGACATACAACTACTTTTTGATTGTCATGTCATTGAAAATTTGCATTACAAAGCTGAGATATAATCACAAAACTGCAAACATAATGTCTTTGAAAGAATCTACATGTAAAATCCAAGATGAACTAGGTATCATAAATCACATTAAGTCTACTACATTGACTAAATGAGTAACAGGTACTCATGTATTCAATCTGAAAAGCTGTTATGTTTACTATAAAACTGCAACAATGTGTTGATGTGTTCTAAATAGTGTCTATACTACACAAAAACACACATTCATATTCATATACAATTATGAATACATATGTAAATATTTTTCAGACATTTTTCTAAGTAATTCCAATACACACATACATGCATTATACACATATGTATATACATTTATAAAAAAAAATCTTCCCATCCAATGTCGTGTCCGTGCCCTATATTTTAGGAAATTGCTGTGTCCCGTGTTCGTACCCGTGTCAGTGTCCGTATCTAAAAACGTGTTTGTACTTCCTTGAGGATATCAAGATGGAGGAGGCAAATCGTGAGAAATATAAGGTGGAGATGGCATGTACCTCTTACAAACCTCGTCAACTTCTCCTGCTACTACATTGGTCGCCCAATCGTCTCACTCTATCAATGGCACTTACGTCTTTGTTATCCTTCCACTGCAAAGTTAAAGTCATTTTTCAAAATTTATCGTCCAAAATGTTCCGATGTCAATCCTGCCAACTTGGCAAACATTTTTGCTGTATTTTCCCTTTGAGAAGACGGGAGATCTAATTTATTTCATCTTGTTCTTTCTGACATTAGAGACCATAGCGTAGTACGAGTCTTACAAGTGTTCACCACTTTTTTACTTTTAATGATTAGTCTCGTGCTACTTGGCTTTATTTATGGTAAGATCGTTTTGAAATTTGGAATGTCTTCTCTAATTTTCTGAATGAAATTCAAAATCAATTTTTTGCTACTCCTAAATTCATTTGGACTTACAATGCTTATGAATACGTTCAACACGGTTATCAAAGTATTTGTGCTACAAAGGGAATTATCCATCAAACTTCTTTCCCATACAATCCACATCAAAATGTTGTTGATGAATGCAAAATAGACATCTTTAAGATGTTTCTCTTACTCCTATGTTTGAAATGAATGTTTTGAAATATTATTGGCTTAATGCCATTCTTATTGCCAATTACTTGAATAAATCACATGTCTTCATCATTTTGGCATAACAAAATTCCCTACCAATTGCTATATCCCCATGTACCTACATTTGCTTTATCGACTAAAATTTTAGGTTGTTTGTGGTTTGTTCACAACCACCATCCTAACAAAGATAGATTATGAGCACGTGCTTTCCAATGTTGCTTTCTTGGATATACTTGCACATAAAATAGGTACAATTGTTTTGATCCTATTGCATGTTGTCTACTTGCCAACACCAATGTCACCTTTTTTAGGACACCTCGTTCTTTTCCAAGGATAGTGAATAGGTGCATCCTCCCACCATACCCGTACCTTATCTTGATGTCTCTCCTCCACCATCTCCTGCGGATTCTTACTCTCGTGTTCTAAAAGTGTATGGGCAGAGGAACATACTGACTCCACAAAAAGTGTCTCCTACCACGACGTCTCCCCAGCCCGCTGATGCACCACTAGTTACTAGGAATACTACATGTTCAAGTGTACATTTTTTATTCTGACTTACCTATTACCTTAAGAAAACTACAGATGTCTGGTGTGCAATATTGTACTTCTAAGCATATAGCTACATATCATTTGATTGCTCCAATAGCACAATTTACTACAACATTATCTTCCATTTCTATTCCTAAATCTATTCAAAAGGCAATGGACACTTTGGGTAGAAGCAAGCCATGGATGAGGAGATGAATCTTCGCTTTTCAATCCAGTGGGACATTGCATCTTGTTGATATTCCTTCAAGAAGTCATATTGTTGGTTGTGATTGGGTTTTAACAGTCAAGTATTTGCTTCATGGCACCATTGAACATTTAAAGGCAAGACTTGTTACCAAAGAATACAAACATAAATCTAGGTGGACGAATAACTTTTTCTCATGTTTCTCATCTACGATTTGTGTGCATTCTTATATCTAATGTTGTAAATCAGAGCTAGCAATTGTGTCAATTGGATGTTAAAAGTGCCTACTTACATGGAAATTTTGCATGAAACTATCTATATGGACCAACATCCGGCATATGTTGCTTAGGGGCGAGTATTTTAGAAAAGTATGTCTTCTGAAGAAGGCTATCTATGGCTTCAAACAAAGTCACAGACCTAAGTCGTCTGTGGTATTTTCTAGATATTGAGGTCGGACGCTGCAAAAGAGGAGTATCGTTATCTTAAAGGAAATATACCTTAGATGTGTTAACTGAAACACGGATGCTTGAGTCACAAGATGTCGTTTCAAGCACATGACTTATAGTCAAATACTACTCAACTTTCAGAGGATAAGTTTAGCTACAAAAGCTCGTTGGCAAGCTCTATCTCACTGTTACCCGTCCAAATATTTGTTCTATTGTGGGAGTTCTTAGTCAATTTATGGATTGACCTAGACAGAGTCATTAGGATGCATCTTGTAGAGTCTTAAGATACTTGAAGTATGCTCATGGCTAGGGATTATTCTATAAAAAGAAGGCAACTTGAATGTCATTGGTTATTCTAATGCATACTATGCAGGTAGCAAATCTAATAGACGATCTACCTCTGGGTATTGTGCCTTTATGGGTTGTAATCAGGTTACCCGGTGCAGCAAGAAGCAAAATATTATTGTTAGGTCCAGTGTTGAATCTAATTATCGTGCTATGGCACATACTACCAACGAGCTACAATGGATTCAAGTACTTTCTATCTGATTTTCGGTTTCCTGTTACATATGTTATCCATGTATTGAGATAATAAGACAAGTACCTTTATTGCCAGCAATCCGACTTTGATGAAAGAACCAAGACATTAAGGTCGATTGTTTTGTGTGATGTTGTGCTATCAAAGCAGATCACAACTCCCTTCCTACCTATTGAAGAACAGAAGGTTGACATCTTCACCAAGTCTCTTTTGGGGAAGAGAGTTCATGAATGATGTCACAAGTTGGGCATGATCCATATTGGTGCTCCAACTTGAGGGGGAGTACTTGTTGGTATGTATGCCTGGAGAGTCAATCATATGATGATTGTAATAGGATATCTTGTAAGCAATTTGATTAATAATAAAGGCAATCTTTGTCTATATGTTTGTTCAATTATGAGATAATGGTATAACATGATAAATGTCTAAACAAATGATGTTACTTGATGACGTATGTCTTTAGGTTGATGACATGAACAATGAGATCATACGAATGATAAGAGTACATACATTCTTGTTATGTCCGTATTCGGATGTTATTATGGAAAATGATAGACAATAATAACACATAAGACTAGAGTGTGTGTTGGTTGATGATAGAATCTCATTAGTCATGATATGTGATATCAAAACAAATGCATAGGTACTTGTTAGAGAACAATGCATTGGATAGACGCACTTTGAGAGTATTGCATGGAAACCATTGAATGGTAGTCAGAATCGGCTCTCAAAGTGATAGTGGTGATTGTGGTTCTTAGACCTGAAATCACTTCACTCATCACATGTTGTTTGATGTATTTTGACATCATCCAACATGACCTTGAATAAGGGTCACAATAAAGGTGATGCTCGGACACATTGTGACACACGGAGAATGACTGTGAGTGATGTAGATGGGATTTGTCCCTCCTAATGGAGTTGATTTCCTGGCTACTTGATTAGCGACACTGAGAATGTATGGTCATTACTCATATGAATCAATATATGATATTTGAGCTCACATGCATCTCAGATAGTCTGCCTAGTTCAAGGAACATGGATTGTGAAGAGGATGACGATTCCATATCTTGAGTTCAATCTGGAATTCAGAGACAAAGGAACTATACGATTACTATAACACTAATCACAGATTGTAGGACAAAGTTGTTCTCCAACTTTCCAATTACTTGTGTAGCAATGATGTGTTGTTAGATATCACTCATTGCTTGTGATGTCATAAATTGGTTATGGACATTCACTGTCAACGTAAATTGGGACCTATAGGGTCACACACATAGGATTTACCTGGAATAGGAGTTTGCTCATAAATGTGGTTTAAAATTGATTACTAAAGTGTTAGGTATTCAATTTAAACAAGTTTGGCTGTCAAAAGTCTGAAACAACTAGTTCAGCAAGTGTACCGACCGGTTCAGATGTATGAACCAACCGGTTCAGGTTGTGAACCGACGGGTTCAGGTTGTGATCCGACCAGTTGGATAATACAATTGGATCAAGGATTGATGTTGACGTTATGTTGTGCATTAATGTCAAGTCAGAAACTCTTGAAAAGTTCAAGGATATCATGAATGAAGTATAAAACCAACTTGGTAAAAGTATTAAACCACTTCGTTTTGATCGAGATGGAGAGTACTTAAGCCAAGAGTTTGAGGTCTTTCTGCAAGACCGTGATATCGTATCACAATAGACTCCACATGGAATACCACAACATAATAGTTTGCCAGAAAGAAGGAATTGCACATTACTAGATATGGTGTGATTAATTATAAGTTTAGTTGATCTTCCGACTTGCTTCTGGGGTTATGCTTTAGAAACCGCAGCGTTTACACTAAACCGTGTACCATCTAAATTGATTTAAAAGACACCATATGATATGGTATGGGAAGTGTCTCAATGTGTCTTTTATCAAGATTTGGGGACGTGAATCTTATGTGAGAAAGTAGTTTTCCAAAAATCTTGGACCCAAACTGGATAAATATTATTTTCTTAGATATCCTAAGGAAGCCAAAGGATACTACTTTTATACTCCATTGGACAACAAAGTGCTTGTTGTCAGGGATGTTATATTCCTAGAAAAAGAATTCATTTTCAAAGGAATCAGTGGGAGGAAAGTAGAACTCAAAGAGGTTCTAGACCAGCAACAAAACATTGCACTTGTAGAGGTACAAGAACATAGAGAGTCACAGATTATTGTAGAATCTCAAATTCCTCATGTAACACAGGAACCTCGCAGATCTAGTAGGATACGCCTTGAGCCAGAAAGATTTGGTTATCTTATGACTCAAGAAGACAATGAGTTGGTCATTAGTGATGAGCCAACAACCTACCTAGAAGCTGTAAACGGACCAGAGTCTGAGAAATTGCTTGATGTCATGAGATCTGAGATGGAATCCATGTATACCAACGAGGTATGGACCTTAGTGGATCCTCTTGAAGGGGTAAAATAGTGGGTCATCAAGAAGATTGACATGGATGGTAATGTACAAACTTACAAAGGTTGATGGGCTGCAAAAGGTTTCAGACAAGATCAAGGTGTAGACTATGACGAAACCTTTTCTCCAGTTGTCATGGTAAAAGTCCATCAAGATCATGATTTCCATTGCATCTTATTATGACAATGAGTTTTGGAAAATGAATGTTAAAACAACATTTCTTAACGAGAATCTACTTGAGGATGTGGACATGACACAACCCGAGGGTTTTATAAATCTAAAGGATGCAAATAAAGCATGTAAGCTACAAAGGTCAGTCTATAGATTGAAGGAAGCATCTCGGAGTTGGAATCTTCAATTTGACAAAATAGTTAAACAATTTACCTTTAGTCAAAATGAAGATGAAGCATATATTTACAAGAAGGTTAGTAGGAGCATGATTGTACTCCTGATATTATATGTAGATGACATACTATTGATGGGGCATGACACCTCTATTTTACAGATGGTAAAGACTTGGCTAGAAAATACATTCTCGATGAAAGACTTAGGCGAAGCATCTTATATCTTAGAAATCACGGTAAAGAACATCCTTAAGTACTTGAGAAGAGATAAGGATAAATTTTTTGCCTATGGTGATGAAGAAGAGTTAGTGGTAAAAGGTTACACCGATACAAGCTTTCAAACTGACAAAGATGACTATAGATTGCAATCTGGATTAGAGTTGTAAGCTGAAAGAGTTCCAAACAAGAGATAATAGTTTACAACAGAGGTCGAGTATATTGTTGCATCTAATGCAACAAAGGAGGTTGTTTAGATCAAGAAATTCATTTCTGAAGTTGTGGTGGTTCCAAGCATCAGCGATGCAGTAGAGCTATATTGTGACAACAATGGAGTTGTTGCACAAGCAAAGGAACCTAGATCGCATCAGCGTTCAAGCACATACAATGATGGTTCCATCTCATACGAGAAATCGTATAGCGAGGAGATGTAAAGATTTGTAGAGTACCAACAGAAAGCAATGTTGTTGACCCATTGACAAAAATACTTTTGCAGCGGAAGCATGAAGGTCATGTTAGATCACTTGAGATTAAGTTTATGGGTGATTGTCTCTAAGTGCAAGTGGAGTCTGTTGGAATGTATGCCTAGAGAGCCAATCATATAATGATTGTAATGGTATATCTTGTAAATGATTTGATTACTAATTAAGACAATTTTCATATATATGTTTGTTCAATTATGAGATAATGTTATAACATGATCGTGTCTAAAGAATGAAGTTACTCGATGACGTATGTCTTTAGGTTGAGGACATGAAGAATGAGATCATATGAATGATAAGAATACATACATTTTTGTTATGTCCCTAGTCGGATGTTATTGTGGAAGATGATAGACATCAATAACACATAAGACTAGAGTGTATTGGTTGATGACAAAATCTCATTAGTCATGGTATGTGATATCAAACCAAACACATAGGTACTTGTTAGGGAACAGTGTATCAGACAGACCCACCTTGAGAGTGATGCATGTAAACTATTGAATGGTAGTCAGAATCAACTATCATAGTGATAGTGGTGAGTGGTTCTTAAACCTGAAATCACTACACTCATCACATGTTGTTCGATGTACTTTGACATCATCCAATGTGACCTTGAATAAGGGTTACCATAAAGGTGATGCTCGAATACATTGTGACACATGGAGAATAAGTATGAGTGATGTAGATAAGATTTGTCCCTCCTACTAGAGTTAATTTCATGAGCACTTGATAAGAGAGACTAAGAAACGTATGGTTATACTCGTGTGAATCAATATATGATATGTGAACTCACATGCATCTCAGACAATCTTCTCTAGTTCAAAGAAAATGGATTGAATGTTGAAGAGGATGACGATTTCATGCCTCTAAGTTCAATCTAGATATCAGAGACAAAGGAACTATACGATTACTGTAACACTAATCACAGGTTGTAGGTTGAAGTTGTTCTCCAACTTTCCAATTACTTAGACAACAATGACGTGTTCTTAGATACCGCTCATTGCTTATGATGTCAAAAATTAGTTATAGACATTCACTGCCAACATAAATTGGGACTTATAGGGTCACACGCATAGGATTTACCTGGAATAAGAGTTTGCTCATGAATGTGGTTTAAAATTGATTACTAAAGTGTTAGGTATTCAAATTGTGATGTAGGCCATCAACAAGCAAAACATTCTTGATACATAGCTCATTGCCTACATCACCCTCACCTATGGCCTTACCCTTCTTGTTATCCCCGAAGGTCACCGATCCTCCTTTCTTCATGAATTTGTTGAAATGGCTGAATTCACCTGTCATATGTTTTGAGTAGCCACTATCAACAATCCATCTCTTTTTAACCTACAAGAAAGAAGGATGTCGTTACCCAACTCAAACTTTGGGATCTGGGGTTAGCTTAGGGACCCTTTTCATCTTTGGGTTGGTCCCCTTGGGCTTGTAAGGACAATAAGTAGAGTAATGATCATCACATTTACAATGAACACATACCATAGGGTTCTTAGAGCCGGAAGTCTCTCCATGGAAGATAGGAGGTTCCACACTCTTCTTCTTACCCTTGTTCTTGCTCTTGCTCTTACCTTTTGGAGCAGTCTCATCATATCCCAAACTACTAGTACTAATTTGTTTGGTAGAGTGTTCTAGGACATCATTGAGGGATTTCTTTCCCGTAAGAAACGTTTGCAAAAAAGATCTTAACTTAGCATTATCATCACTAAGGTTAATAACAATAGTAGAGAGACTAGCAAGATCATCTATAGCATGCAATAGATCGGCCTCTAAACAGAGGGTTTTAGTATGAAAGGAATCTCGTTCTAAAGCTATGCTAACAACTTCATTATTTTGCTAAATAGGTCTAGAAGATAGATCATTAACTTGAGCAAGTAACTTAGCATTTTTAGATTCAAGCAACAAAATTTCCTTTTGATAAACATGAATCTCTTGCTTCCTAGCATCATAAATGAGAGTTAGCTCTACATTTTCAGTTTTAAGAATATCTAACTCATCTTGGCATCTTTGGTTGTCTTCCTTAAGATCTGCAATAGTCTTAAGATAGACCCCATTCTCAACCTCTACTCCATTATGTTGAAGCTCAAGGTCAAGAAATTGCCCTTGCAAAGAATCTATGCTATCAAGGAGCAGTTTTTCATTTTTATCAAGAATCTCAATTTTAGCATAAAGATCATCTACTATCTTGCCTAATCTTTTCCTTTTAGATTTGCATTTAGTAAAGGATGAACGGCAATCATTTAGCATATCAATAAGAGTTTCCTTAGATAGCTCATGCAAATTGACATTGCTGACCTCACTTACCTCACCTATATCTTCACTAGTAGAGGCCATGAGGGCAAGGTGGCATTCTCCATCTTCGGAGCTTGAGGAGCTTGAGGAAGACTCCTCCCAAGCTGCATGAGCTGCATCTTTGAATCTTCTTTCTTTCTTTTCTTTCCTCTTGTACTTGCCTTCTCTCTTGTACTCCTTGTCCTTCTTGTGGCTGCTCTTGTGATGGCTCTTCTTGGCCTTTGGACAATCACTCTTGTAATGGCCTTTTTGGCCACACTCATAGCATCTTGGAGTTGATGAAGAAGGCTTCCCCTTGAAGTGCTTGCCCTTGGAGTAATTTGCTTCATGCTCATTCGGGCCTTCATCTTCACTTGAGGAAGGAGCAGGGGACTTTAGAGCCAATTGTTGATGCTGCATCATCTCTTCTATTTGGGCTTTGAAGGTTGTGTCCTTTATCTTCTTGGACTCCTTCTCTTCTCTCTTCTCTTCCTCTTCTTGCTTATCAAGCATAGGTTCATGGGCTTGGAAGTTACCAACCAGCTCCTCGATTAACAACTCACTTAGCTTGTACACCTCTTCAATGGATGTAACCTTGGGCTCCCATCTCTTAGGAAGAGATCTCAAGATCTTGGAGTTGATAGTGCCTTTATCCATCACACTCCTAAGGGCTGCCAATCCATTGATGATCACATCGAGCCTAGTGTACATATCAGTCACTCTCTCATTCTTACCCATCTTGAAGTTCTCAAGTAGCCCATCAAGCATGTAGATCTTGGCTTCCTTTACTTGCTCTGTACTTTCATAGGTGATACATAGCTTGTTCCAAATTTCATGTGTGGTGTCCCAAGAAGATATCTGATTGAACTCGGATGGAGTGAGGGTTGCGTAGATGATGCTCACTGCCTTTGCATTGAGTTGAGCTTTCTTCATTTGTGCTTCAGTCCAAGTGGAGATTTCCCTCTTTGGGTCTTCATACTTGAGGTGCACCACCTTCCACATCTCATAGCTCACACCTTAAAGGTAGAATTGCATTCTTCTCTTCCAATATAGGAAGTTGGTGTCGTCGAAGACCGGAGGTCTCATGGAGAAGCTCCCTTCTAGGTTGAGGGATCCAAGAGACAAATCGCCCATTTGCTCCTACTTATTGAAGTAGCTTGGAGAAGACCTGCTCTGATACCACTTGTTGGATCAAGGGCTCTACAGGGGGGGTGAATAGAGCTTCACAAATCTCACAAGACAAATTAGACCATCAAATTATATTAAGTGTAGAAACTTAAACAAACAGCAAATTTGATGTCTTAGCTAGCAAGCACAGCAAGGATGCGAGACAAGGAAGAGCAAGCACTTGGACAGGTGGTTTAGAGTGGTTCCACGTCCTAACTAGGAGCAATGTCAGTCCACTACCTCGAGGTGGTTAATCTCTAGGATTTGCAATCTTGGTACTCTTATATTCCATCATAAATTTACAAGACACAACAACCACACATCCAAGGGCTTAGTACCTCAAGCAAAGATCTTCAACCTATAAAAGGAGCTTACCCACTTGAACCATGGAGTCTTCAACCATCAACATGGACTTACCCACTCCTTCAAGTCTTCATCCTTCAAGGGATTACCTATCTTTCTTGAGCGCTTGCCTTGACTATCTCCTTTACTTGGAGATCTGGAACACCTTGCCTTCTTCAACCTTGAAGAACAGCAACCTCTTCTTCTTCACTCGGAGAAGATCTTCAACCTTTTCTTTGATAGGAAAGAGGGTAGGAAGAAGGTGGAGGAGAGCTTTACATCAATACATGGAGCAGCTCTCTTACAAAGGAACCTATCTCACTCATACTCACGAATTTGACTTGAAGGTAGAGAGAGAAAGGGGCTCAAAAGGTTAGAACACTCTCAACGAGACTAGGACCAAGCATGTAGTGAATGAACAACCTTGGAATGAACTCCAAGAGGTCCTATTTATAGTTGAGGGTGCCCCTTTAAGTTGTGGGACACTTAGATACGAAAATAGCTGTTTTTTGCTCAAATCAACGACTCTATTTTCGCTCAAAACACACACCAACGGTCACAATCACTTTTTTTGCACATTCCGTACAGTGCAATCGGTCGAGTTTCAATAAAGGTAACTCGACCGATAGAGTAAAAGACAGCCGATATTGAAATCATCGGTCGAGTTTGTCCTGGGAAAACTCAACCGACCAATGAAGATCGATTTGGTCAGGTACTCGATCGGACGAGTTCTGTGAAAACACAACTCGACCGATGCTATCTTCACAAACTTGATCCAGGAGGATCGGTCGACTTTGCAACTCGACCGATTGACTGCCTGTGGTCAATTTTCTAAAGTGCATCTAAAGTGATCAAAACTTGGTGTTTAGTGTCCCAATCAATTTTCTCAACTAAGTTACAAGTCAATTCATCATTACAAGTGATTACAAAAATGTTCTAATGTCGTTTACATAGATTTCCAAAATTGCACACTTGTAGCTCTTTTGACTTGAACTTGAGCCAATCTAGGGCTTTTGATTTTAGATCTTTTTCATGTACCTAATACCTGAAATCAATCTTTAATACACATATTAGATACATATGAATGGAATGGTTAAGTCATTATCAAAATATGGACAATGTATAACCTCTAGGTCAACACCATCCAATCCATATCCCCTACTTCCATCAAAGTCTTGGCACATGGGGAGTTTATCTTTGTCTTTGTCCACACCAACCACCTATCTTATCTCTTCGTGATTGGTGTGTGGGGGAGATATAGAGGAGATAAGAACAAAAAGTATGAGAAGATATGGTAGGAGTTAAGAATTCAAGAGAAAAGGAATAGATGAAAGAAAGAGTTAAGAGATAGAGAAGTACTTTCTCTCTATCAAATGCTAATTCATCCATGTTATCTACTATATTGGAGCATCAAGTTCTTCATGTGTCATCTGAATTTCATATTTTAAGGTCGATGTCAAGTCTTGTCGTTTAGCTTGCCATGCAATAATCTCTCTGCCCATCGTCAAGGTGAGATGATGATTTCTCATAAGTTTTATTCGGTTTCTCTGATTTGCTATATCAAGTGTATATGTCACTCTTAGTTACGCCGTGGTCATCCCAATCAAGCGACACATTAGTCGTCTAGTGTTAGAAGCATCTTGGAGTGTATGCACAGTCGGTTGTGCCGATTATGCACACTTATCATTCATAGAAGATCATTCAGCCATGTTCACCCATGTTCCAAATTGCCGATTAAGCACGTGACCATTTGTTGCAAGATCACATTCTTGCAGCACAGATCTTGTCTAGACTAATGTATGTCATTCTAGTACTAGTCTTCATTTGAAACTACTTCAACGAAAATAATGCCTAGTTAGTGAGTTAAGAGTTTCCATTTTTCGTGTTTCTTCCATATGTCTTCTATTCCAGATAAAAGCTCCAACATGGTCAAAGATTCAACTTTCTCAAGTCCACATGTTGATCAAATGATAATTAATTTCAAGAGAAGCGTGAAAGATGTCAAGAATCTCAGAGATTGTCAAGAATGTCAATGTATGGGGAGATAAATTCAAGGGGAGTGCACATGTCGTGCAAATCTATCTTCATTTTCCGTTTCTCAGTCATGTTTATGTCTGATTTTTTTGTCTCACGTTAATATCTATCTGTCTATGTGCAAGCTGGTCATGTGATTCTCCCATGCTCCAGCTTGAGGGAGAGTGTTAGAAGTAAAAGTAGATATAAAGTCATATATAAGATGAGCCTATGCCTAAAATCTCAATCCTGTTAGACTCCAATAAGTCAGTCAATCCAATAAAGTTCACAGGTTTAGGATATGTCTAGTATTGTGTCCACCTCTCCTATATATAGGAGAGGGCTTCTCTTGTACGAAACCCTTTATGAATATTTGAGTTCAATATTCCAACAAAGCCTATACACAAGAGGACGACTCTGAAATGATCAATGCAGGATGGTGCAAATGGAGGAATTCAACTGGAAACAAATGAAACTGAAAGATTCTACTCAAATTGAAAGGTGAAATTTATTATACAGCAATATGCCCAACTGTGTTATATCGTAGTGAATGTTGATTTGTAAAGAAACAAGGGGTCTAAAAGATGAATGGGGCACAAATGAAATTTCTAAGGAGGATGTGTGGAGAGACGATGACCATCACGTTAGAAATGATTATATAAGAAATAAAGTGGGAGCGGCTATTATTTAGAGAAAACAATGAGAGGGCCACCTTCAATAGTTTTGACATATGCGACAAATAAGAGAGGACCATGTATCCATTAAAGCAATGCAATTGAGTCACAAAAAGCTAAAAGAGAAAGAGGTAGACCTACATTAACTTTGGAGAGTTCATAACGAGATATGTACAGCCACTACATTTTAACGCAGAGATGACTCTATAAATAATGTAATATAGGATTTGATGCGTCTAAAACAATTTTAAACCGCTCTCATTTATAGGATAAGAGAGGACAATAAACAGTAACAAGAAATATGGGATAAAAGGAAAGGTAAAAAACAAAGACAAGACTAAAGCATAAAGAGCATAATATATATATATATGTCAATAAACAAGAGTAGTTTCTAATTGTTGTAGTCTTGTCTTTGTTTTTTACTTTTCCTATTATCAACATGGTGGGACTGAGGCTTAGACGATGACGATGACGATGATGATGGAAGGTCTGCACATAATATGAAAAATTGCTTATTTCTGCATAATTCCTTCTGCATGTTGTCAACAACTTCCCGGATACCTTAATTTTTCTAGTTACAAGGATTCATTTACCTTTTATTTCATTCTGATGTGCATTTCATAACACACACACACACAAACACACGCACGCACCAACACACAAGCACACGCAGCCATACACGCATGCGTGCACACATACACAAACGTGCATGCGCGCGCACGCACACACACGCACGCATGCACACACGCACACACGCAGTCACACACTCACGCACAACACACACACACACATACATACATACATACATATACATATATATATATATATATATATATATATATATAGAGAGAGAGAGAGAGAGAGAGAGAGAGTCAGGCTAGAATACACTCGAGTGTATTCGGAGCAGAATACACTCAAGTAGTTTCTCATGATTCAATATTTTTTTCAAAAATCTAATCCGTTGATCTTCTTAAACATCTTGTGAATAGCTCATATACAAAATTTGAGCACATTTGGACATTTATAGGTCATGTTATAAAGATCGCAAAATGTATGCATTTCAAATTAGTTTCGCGCGTCGATTATATATATAGAGTCAGGCTAGAATACACTCGAGTGTACAGATCGCACTGATACAGTCAAGTGTGTTTGCATATCAAGACTATTTTTTTTACAAATGTAAACCATTGATCTTCACTCTCATACTATAACTAGGCTACATACAAATTTTGAGCCCATTTGGATGAGTGTAAGTCACTCATCCGAGGGCAACAAAACCGATGCACGAAACTAATTTGGAATGCATAATTTTTGCGGTCGTTATAACATGACCTATAAATGTCCAAATGTGCTCAAATTTTGTATATGAGTTATTCACAAGATGATTAAGAAGATCAAATCAACAGATTAGATTTTTGAAAAAAAATATTGCATCATGAGAAACTACTTGAGTGTATTCTGCTCTGAATACATTGGAGTGTATTCTAGCCTGACTCTCTCTCTCTCTCTCTCTCTCTCTCTCTATATATATATATATAGAGAGAGAGAGAGAGAGAGAGAGATTTTATCTAGTGACAAGTGAGAGTATACCTCAATGTACTGTAATCTGCAATCTTTGACATGAGATCCAAAGAGCACAGCATTCTCATATGTCCATTTTCTATTAGCATCAACACGGATGTTTATCAGATTTCCGACTGTCTTCCTTATTTCTCGTATGACACCTGCATCATCACAAGGATCTTCTCTTCGTGCAACCTTTCAGAGATTATTAGAGAGTATACATGTAAATTTTATAATAGGGGTACCAAAAGTTCAAATTACAATATGTGGATTTGACTTGCCTTAAGCTTTATTGTAGTATAACCTTCTCTAACGATCTCAGATACAATATGTGAGACCTCCTTTGGACTGCCACCAGAGTCCACAAGAGCACAAATTGGCACATGAAGAGATCTCGGCACAGTTTCATTGTCACACGGTGTTGATTTGATTAGACTGTTTGTATCTTGAACTCCAAATCCAAGGATCAAGTCTGTTAACGTGCAATGGAATTTGGTTGCCATAGCATTAAGTAAAGCCATCTCTATCCCACATCTCACGCTTGGAAACAACGAAGAAGGCTGTGTATGAAAATCTGTATGAGGCAAACTATGGTATTTTCAAAATCTGAAAAATAAATGTTGGTTGCTCACCATGATTCCTAGGGCTTTCCATAACCAAGAAGAAAAAGAATTCTTCAGTGATGGAAGTAGACAACATAAGTCTGACCCTGCAATCACGTGATGAATGAATCGTAATTGTTCTTCAACATCATCAAGACCTTCTTTATGAATTCCAATGGGGGAAACCTATAAAAAGAAGATATATAATGCTCTATATTAATGTTTAAGACAGGTCCACATTAGATCCCATAAAAGATTCATCTCTGCAGGAGAAACAAAGATGGTAAAAGATAAAGAGAATATGTATAGCATGCTACAGAATTACATTGACCTCTATAAGTAATATGGAAACAATCTATGTCCGCATGAAAGATATTTCCATTCACTTCTCATTACCAAATTCATGAAGCATCTTCAGAATCATAGCGAATGGATGTTTTTCCAAAATTTCAATGATAGGAGAAAATCATTGTTGGTGGAGTTCAGCTGTCCATTCTGGATGGACAATGCAGCCAAACATTCTTACACATAAATTCAAGAGTACAGAGATAATGTGAGAGACTACAATTTGGTAACATCCCATGCTGCATTGAGAATGAGCTACTTCTCCACTCCACTCATTGAAGAAAGGAGACGGTCATATGCTGTGCAACTCTCCTCACTAAAAACTGCTTCAGACTCATGATAAATCTGAGACCAATACAGCTCAAAAAAAAATTGGGCCTTATATGACTGCAGAAGCAAGGCTACAAAAAAAATACTAGCTACTTCTTCCGCATTTTGAAAGTTAAAGTCAACGGTGGATTTAAATAAAGAAGTCAAGGAAATAGCAGAAAAGTCAAATTAAATTTTTGAAATTGCACTGAACTGGTAAGAACGTCAGAGCTAAAAGTTAAGATGACCAAATATATACAGAATTATTTAAGTTCGAGCAAAATCATGATATTAAAAATTATTTGCAATGTATCGACATTGAAGCTGATTCAAAGCCACCTGAAGCTCCCTGAACCCTAAACCCAGTTATATTAAAAGACCCCCTTTACATTGGAAAAAGAGTACAATAGCAAAATAGGAACAAAAGAAAACAAAGAAACTACATACGCCCAACCATAAAACATAATACTTCCCCCAAGCTAGAGTATACACATCATGCAGACCGGAATTGCTACTTGTGGTGATAGAGAGATGGAGGCAGAGGCTTGTGAGGATATTTCAATTTGATCTCATATGCACACATGCAGAGTAACTGTCTTAGACATGACTAGGTCTCTGACAAAGTGAATGGCAACTTGAATATATTTGGTGCATTCAAGAAAAATAGGATTCAAGGAAATGTGGATGGCTGGTTGCCTTTCTATCACACGATTGAGGGACTGTGGAGACTGCTAAGAGAGCCAACTCACTCAATATGGATAACACCCACTGCAAATCACAACAAACATGAATCATCGCATGTCATTCTGTTTAAGTGTTGGAGCAACTATTGATTATTTTTTACTCCTTCAAGAGAAAGGATGCCCTCCAAGACAAATGCAGTAACTGATGTCAAGTGTCAACCTGTCACATTACTGGCCCAGCCAGCATTAGCATATCCAACCAGTTAGACCTCTTTCCATAACCAAGATCTGCAGTAGAGAGATCTATATCTGGTGTGCCCTTCAAGTATTACATGTTTCTCTGGACAACAGTCCAGTAAGATTCCTTTGGGAGTGTTCATAAACTGGCTAAAAAAGCCAACAAAATAAGAGATATCAGATAGACAAGTTTCTGAAACACCTTTCTATAATTTTGAAAATCACGATGGATTTTCTCATTCATACCATTTAACATTGTGAAAAATAAGATGGAAGCAATTGAGTTTTTCTATTAGACAAAACCCTGCTCCTATATACAGGAGAGGGGAGAACTTACAGCTTGGACTCAAACCCTAATTGGTCAAACATACTTAGGCCCATTTACACTCAATAACTAGAACTCTAACACGCTTATTGCTATAGTCCATGTTAATATATCTTTCTTTATGTCTTTATTTTCTATTTTTCATTACTGCTGTACCTATGTGCAATTTACTCCTTTATATAAATAAAGAGGAGAGCCCTATTGGGAACTCTCACGTTGCCTTGCGCAACACACACATTGCGGCTGTTCCGTTTTACGTATTCCGCTAACATGGTATCAAGAGCAGTGTGATCGGCCGCTTCCGCTTCTCCTTTCTCCAGCGCCGCCGCCCTTCCTCCTCCATCCCAGCAGGGCCGCCGCCGTCCTCCACCTAGGGAGCCGCCGCAGCAGCGGCCTCCTTCCCCTCTCGCCGCTGCCGCGCGGCAGGGGCAGGGCAGACGCCACCGCCGGCGCTGCAGCCCGTCGGCTAAGGGCTTCCGTCGCCCGTCTACTATCTCTGGACCTCCGGTAGTCTCCTCCATGCTACCGTAGGCCCGGCAGCCAAGAACCGAAGCTCCGTCTACGTTTTCGGCAATTTTTCAGCAACTTTTCGGCTAATTTTCGGAAGCCGAATTTGCTGTTTGGGGATTTACGATTGATCAAACGGCCATCTAAAGCCCTAACCGGAGGTCTCGTCTCTTCCAAAGTGCCTTCCTAATCACATCTCCTTCATGTGTGATTAGGAACCTCTCTCTCTTGAAGGTTGTCGATGCGTCAGTAACGCATCCTCTATCCAGTTTCAGTTGTGACGTGTATCTCTCCGTCACGTGACGTGTATCTTCCCGTCAATCCAGCCTTCCTTGTGACGCGTATCATTCCGTCACCTATCCTCGTTGCATTATGGAGAATAAGATGTCCACCTATTATGGAGAGGTGTCGCCTATTCCCATCAAACTCAACGGGAAGAATTTTCTGCTATGGATGAATGTTGTTCATACCGTCTTGGAGTCCCGAGATAGGGCAAAGTTCGTTGATTTTGCACCGCTAGCTAGCACTGACAAAGACTATGCCGAGTGGAAACGTCTGGACAGCCTAGTGAAGACTTGGCTATGGGGCAGCATGGAACCTACAATTGCATCTAGGTTCATGTTTTACTCTACAGCCAAGGAGATTTGGGATGCCGTGAAGCAACATTATGCTCAAGAAAAGAATGCTCTTCGCCAGTTTATGATTTATGACCGTCTTTTTGCGGAAAAACAGGGTGATAAGCCACTTGAAGAGTATTTTGGTGTGATTCAAGCTATTTCTCAAGAACTGAGCTACTATCATCCAGTGACAGTTGCTGAGCAGATTAAAGATCGAGACGACCTGATCACTGCTAAATTTCTCTCTGGACTTAGCCCCTCCTTCGGTTTGGCCAGAAGTGTGATCCTTGCTTCAGACAAATTACCAAGCCTTGCAGAAGCTTACTCTAGGATTCAGCAGTCCACCTTTGAGTCTGCTGATTCTATTTCTGTTGTTCCTTCTGGAGATTCTCATGCTTCTATTGCAGCAACAGTAAGAGGAGGACGACCTGCACCATCTGACAAATCTGGCTTGGGCAGAGGACGTGGGACTCGTCCTAGATGCACATTCTGTGACAAACCTGGGCATACTGTAGAAAAATGTTGGAAGAAACATGGGAGACCTGCTGCCCCGCCTGTTGGAGCTGCAAACTGTGCCACCTCAGAATCTTCAGCTGTGGGTTCTAGTACTCCTGGCATCACTCTTACTCAGGAGGAATACGACAGATTTATTCAGGCAACTCAACACTGGAACATGGGCGCGTCATCTACTTCGGCAGCCAACCTTGCGTCTACTGCGGGTAATCAGGCTACATCCTTTATGGCTTCTGGATCCGCAAATCCTTGGGTGGTTGACTCTGGCGCATCCCAGCACATGACTGGTATGAGGAGATTGCTCCGTTCACTTGACTCATATATTCCTCATCCATCTGTTACCTTGGCAGATGGTTCAGTGAGGAAGGTGGTAGCTAGTGGATCTGTGTCTCTTACACCAGATATTGATCTGAAATCTGTTCATTTTGTGCCTGAATTTCCATTTAATTTGCTTTCTGTTGCCAAGCTGATTGACACTGTAAAATGCACAGTAACATTCGGGCCCTCTTGTTTTGTTTTACAGGATCTCAAGAGTATGAAGATGATTGGTGGGGGGCCTAGGAAAGGTGATCTCTACCTCTTCCCTGGTGATTGTCTACCTCGCCATCCACCTCCTGCTCCAGTTTCAGCCGTCATGATGAGTGGTTCCCCCTTGTTGTGGCATTGCAGATATGGACATCCATCCTTAGAAAGCCTAAAGAAGTTGGAACCAGATCTGGCTCATTTGTCTTCTTTAGAGTGTCAATCGTGTCAGTTGGGCAAACATCATAGATTGTCATATCATGTTCGTGTCAATAATCGGGCTACTAGTCCGTTTGAGTTAGTCCATAGTGATGTGTGGGGTCCTGTTAAAGACCAAAGTTATAATGGCTTTAGCTATTTTATTTCCTTTGTGGATGATTACTCTCGCATGACATGGATTTATTTGTTGAAAAGTCGTGAGTCTGTGCTTTCCATCATTAAATATTTTCATAAAGAAATTCAAGTTCAATTTAATTGCAACATCAAGACTTTTCAATCTGACAATGCTCTCGAATATGTTCAGAAAGCGATGAATGAATTTTATAGTTCGGTTGGGATGATTCATCATACATCCTGTCCTCACACCCCTATGCAGAATGGAGTTGCTGAGAGAAAGAATCGCCATCTTTTGGATGTTACTCGATCCCTCATGTTTGAATCAAATGTGCCTAAACGGTTCTGGTCTGAAGCCCTTCTCACCGCATGTTTTTTGATTAATAGACAACCCTCCTCCGTTTTGCATGGACGCACTCCCTTCTCTGTTTTACGCCCTATGGATCAACCTTTTCATGTTCCTCTTCGGGTGTTTGGTTGTACATCCTTCGTTCATAATTTTGATCCTAAACAAGACAAACTTTCACCTAGGTCTGTTAAAACCTTGTTCCTTGGGTACTCTGGTACGAGTAAAGGTTACAAGTGTTATTGTCCTAGTTTGCGTCGTATGTTTGTTTCTAAGGATGTCACTTTTCATGAAACCACTCCATATTTTGCAAATTCTATGAGCAAGGGGGAGCGATTGAGTGAGAGAGTGCCACCCCCAATTCAAAGTGAGCGAGTGGCACCACATGTGCCGAGTGAGGGAGTGTCACCCATTATTATTCAGGACATGCAGCATGATGATGCACCTGTCATTCAGCCCTATTCACAGGTGTATCACAGGCGAGGTAGACAGAATCCAGATGAGGCAGCGACACCAGTCTCTGAGCTTCCTCCATCGTCTTCTACTCACGAGATTCCTGCAGAAGCTTCTGATCTTGATGTTCCTATTGCTGTCAGGAAAGGTATTTGTTCATGTACTATTAGACATCCCATATCCAATGTGTGTTTTTTGTCCCACTTATCTACACAGGCTCGTGCATTTGCTGTTGGGATGGACTCAATTACGACACCAAGAAATCATTTAGATGCTATGAAGGACAGTGGTTGGAAACAGGCAATGCAGGTGGAAATATCTGCTCTATTAGACAATGGCACATGGGATCTTGTCGACTTACCTGCAGGAAAGAAAACTGTGGGCTGCAGATGGGTTTTCACAGTCAAACACAACCCTGATGGATCTGTTGAAAGGCTGAAGGCTAGATTGGTAGCAAAAGGCTACACACAGACATATGGAGTTGACTTCTTTGAGACTTTTTCTCCAGTTGCTCGTTTGAATTCTGTACGGATCCTTATATCACTTGCTACTACCTTTGACTGGCCTATTTTTCAGCTGGATGTCAAGAACGCTTTTCTTCATGGTGATCTCCAAGAAGAGGTATATATGGAGCAACCACCTGGTTTTGTTGCTCAGGGGGAGTGTCAGAAAGTGTGCAAACTGAAGAAAGCTATATATGGGCTAAAGCAATCTCCTAGAGCTTGGTTTGACAAGTTCAGTGTTGTTGTTTTACAGATGGGTTTCTCTCGTTCCATGACTGATCACTCTCTATTTTATTCAAACTCTTCTTGTGGGTCTATCATTATTGTTGTCTATGTTGATAATATTGTGATTACTGGCAGCGATTCTACAGGTATATCACGTGTGAAGGAAGGATTACAAAAACACTTTCACACAAAGGACCTGGGGAAACTGAGATATTTTCTAGGGATTGAGGTTCTTAGATCCCATGCAGGTATAAACCTATCTCAGAGGAAGTATGTGCTGGACTTGCTACAGGAAACAGGCATGACTGATTCTAAGCCAGTATCCACTCCTATGGATTATCACACCAAGGAGATGGATGATGACACCGAGTATTCAGATCCAGGACACTACAGGAAAATAGTTGGGAAGTTAATCTATCTAACTGTAACAAGACCCGATATTTCTTTTGTTGTAGGAGTGGTGAGTCAACATATGTGCACACCACGACAGTCACACTGGACAGCTGTATGCAGGATTCTGAGATATCTGAAAAGTGCTCCTGGAAAGGGAATCACTTACTACAAACCAAAGAGCTCCTCATCACCTTTGGTTCTGACAGGTTATGCAGATGCAGATTGGGCTGGAAATCAGATTGATAGAAGATCTACTTTTGGCTACTGCACTTTCCTTGGTGACCATTTGATCACTTGGAAAAGCAAGAAACAACAGGTGGTAGCGTGGTCTAGTACTGAAGCTGAATACCGTGCTATGGCACATGCATGCTGTGAATTACAATGGATCAAATCTGTCTTTATCTGAGTTGAAGATTTCGATTCAATCTCCCATGACACTCAAGTGTGACAATCAATCTGCTATACATATTGCCAGGAATCCTGTCTTCCATGAGCGCACAAAGCATATAGAAGTTGACTGTCACTTCATCAGAGATCAGATAAAGAATGGCAATGTTGTGACACCATATGTCAAGTCTGAGGATCAATTAGCTGACATCTTGACAAAGCCATTAGGTCCAGCAGTGTTCCAGAATTTATGTGGAAGGCTGGGCATCCACAATGTGTACACTCCAGCTTGAGGGGGAGTGTTAATATATCTTTCTTTATGTCTATATTTTCTATTTTTCATTACTGCTGTACCTATGTGCAATTTACTCCTTTATATAAATAAAGAGAGCCCTATTGGGAACTCTCACGTTGCCTTGCGCAACACACACATTGCGGCTGTTCCGTTTTACGTATTCCGCTAACAGTCCACATTAGAGAGGCTTAGAAAATCTCATTCCAATCACCTTGAATAGATCCAGGACATACTTTCTATAAGATAGACCAACGCCTGTTCTAGATCTTAGCACTTCTATTTGCAAATGATTACTAAGTGGTCCAATGTCTTGTGTAATAGTAATCGTAGTGAGATTGTTTTACGCCAAAGTTCAGGAGTCATTGTCGTGGTAGCAATGATATTAACATGTGCTGCAGAACTACAAGTTGTTTCTATATGTGGAAATCGAAGAGAGAGTGATCACTTAAAGATCTCACAAATATAAGTTTCTCAATGATTTTGCTAAATTTGGTGAACTGACATGTATGATTATTAAAACCATAGATAATTCATGTTGTCAAAAACTTTTGTTCAATACCCCCTGATAAGAATAACAACGGTGTTGCTCCATGTAGACCTCTTTAAGAAAATTTTCTTGAATGAAGGCATTTTTCACATCTAATTAGAATAGAGACTGGTCAAAATGTGTCACAAGAGAGATGAGAATGTGGATTCAGTTGATTTGATAAATTGGACAGAAAGTTCCAAAGAAGTCTATATAGAAGGTCTGTATATATCAACAGCAGAATCTTGCCACAATCTGGAATGAAGAACATCTGATATATGGAATCTGAGTGCCACAACAGAATCTCGTCACAATCAAACTAGACCAGACGATTAGAAGTACCATGACTACGCCATCTTCACTGGAGAGGAATGTGTGAGTGGAACAAGCGCACAGTCAACACATCCCACGTACATAATGCAGCACAAATGCGGAAGCACAATGTCGATGTAGCAATAAAAGTGTCTTCAAATCTCTGAGAAGTGTAGTCAATTGGAATTCGCGCAAAAGACCACAAACAAACACGAAATGGACGAGGTGTTGAGGGCTGGAATACTGGTTCCATAAGTCTGGCGCATGAACCTTGGGAGCTTGATAGGAATGAAGGCACCATCACGGAGAAGCCCAAGAAGATCAACAGAAGATGCAACAAGACGTAACAAAGTAGGTCGGTGAAGGCAAATCTGGATGAAAAATCCTTGTAAATACATAATGCATAGGTTGGAAGATGATGAGTTGTTGGTGTGAAGAAGCACCATCTATCTCATGGGAATGCAATGAGAATGATCAACAGAAACTTCATCAACACCAAAGGGAACTAGAGGCCGGAATTACAGCTCTTGTCCTGACGTACATAATGCGGTATGAACACGAAAGACTTGGTGTCAATATTGCAACTGTAAGATCCTTCAATGTTGTCTCACATATTAAGTGATGTTAAGAAGAAATGACGTGCCACAAAGACATCAAGAAAGCAGATGTGCTGAAGAATACGAAACTCTATGAAGCTAGCCTAGAATTTATCATCTCTCATCTCTTGTCTCTCTCCTCATATGCTCTCTTTTTCTCCTCATACCCTCTCTCTCATACTCTCCCTCTCCTCTATATCCCCCCGTACACCAAATACGACGAGAGTGAGTAGATGGTGTGAAAAAGGGACATGTGACCCTCCGCAAATGGAAAGATGCACACATGATGGGTGGGAGGGTGGGAAAGGAAAATAAGTAAAACAGACAGAATGGAAACTCGGTAGAAAGAGGAGCACTACCGGAATGGAACTCGGTAGGAAAAGGAGTGACACTATTGGAATGGATCTTGGTAGGAAAACTGATAACCGGAGTCAATATGCAAAACAACATGTTTATAAGATCCAAATAGAGAAATTAAATAGATCTTTTCTTGACTCAAAAAGGACATTTATCCGGGCTTTAGGCCGACAAATGTCTATGGGGGCAGAGAAGAGATAGACATTTAAAGGACGTCATAACTTGTATTTGAAACAGGCAGTCTGCAACACACCATGTAGGGTGTGGATACACCGTGTAGATTGTCATGGGTGAGAGGTAGACTCCTAATGACACGTCATGTGAGACTGCGGACACGCTGTGTAGCTCCTTTACTCAAAAAATAACTGACTTCTTGCAACACGTCGTGTAGGATGTCAAAGACGTAAACCAAATCTCTACCGACACGCTGTGTTAGATGTCAACACGTCGTATAACTTGCAATCTGGGCGAACTTGACGATGACAGACTCTCGTTGACATGTCGTTTCGATCTTCAACACGTTATGTGACTTGCGATCTAGACGAACCTTTGCGTCGCCGACTGAATTCTGGACTGCTACATGTCGTGTTGGTTGGCCAACACGCCATGTAGGATGCCGCTAAAGCATGATCTGATGAGAAATAACACCGTCAAGGAGACAAAGAACCTTGGGAATTAGCACCATGGGTCGACAAGAATTAGTGTTGTCTTTTGTACTCCTGCAGATCATGTGAACAAGAAAAGTGGAGGCATTGCTTGACCACAACCCGAACTGGACATGAATTTGTGTCGTCTAAGATCCCGAAAAGTGGCGTACCTATGCAGTTATGGATGGTCGTCAGCTTGGCAAAAGGTGGTGAACATGGTGGCGGTTGTTGGAGATGATTGTTGCAGCGGAAGGCAGATGTGCATTGGCGCGGTTGCTTCAATGGCGGCGGCTACGAGGGAGACTCGATGACTACTTTGACTGTGGATAGAAAAGGATAGTGTCAGTGCATAGATGAAGATCTATGTGAAAGGGGAAGAGTGGCGACCATAGAGGTTGGGATGTGCCTGGTCGGCGGCCGGCCTAAGCCATGGAGACGGTGGTCGCCTGCAGGTTGGCGCTCTCTCTGTTGTTGCTCTCTCTAGGAAGGAGGGGCGCCGGCTAGGGCAACATTGGGTGTAGAGAGGAGAGGAAGCGGAGGCATTGGCTAGGGTTAGGTCCCTAAGGCACACTCTAATACCATGTTGACAACTGTGTGGGACATTGTAATCATTGTTGTATATTGACATGTAAACCCATGTCCTATATATAGGAGAGGCAATTACAAGGAAGCAGACCAAACCCTAATGGGTCAGTGCAACATGCCCATGTACATAATAGATTAATTAACCTATTAACTAAATAGTTAACACTTTCTAAAATGTTACATTGTAGATTCAACAACTTATAGATTCGATAGCTTTTGTAGATAGGTTGTCATTAATCCCCTCACTTCTCCATTTATGATAAAGTCCTTGGGTTGTTGCACGAAGTGCAATATTTATATATAGGATCCCATCAATTAGAAGTGAATTTAGACAAAGGTAATATAGTGTAGAGACATATAAAGAGTAACTCATAAGCTTGATGTTTTAGAGGACATCTTTATTGCTATATAGCAACATAAGGAAACCTGTGGAAATCCCCACTACCATTGCAAATGGACACGTATATATCAACCACAAGGAAGTTACCCAAAAGATATTTTCAGTTACCCTTGATAAGGTTGTTAATCAACAAAAATAGATAGAGAACTTGCATACTACAACTTGTAGTTGATATTATATAAGTTTTAGAAGTGTTATCGCAATGCTCACCTAAATTGTAAGTTTGCATAAAATACAACTTACCAAAGATCTACTCCCTTCTCATTTTGAAACGGCATGACAGCAAAGATTTCTTAAACATACAAAATATATCTTCTACTTTTTCACATTCGCTTCATGCATGCCAAAATATTTTACTCCTATAAAATTTTACCCCTATGAATACTCATGCAAAATGAGGAAGCACCAATATCTTACAAACAATAGATCAAGTTCTTTATATATATGCATCAAGGCTTTAAGAGAAGTTGATGCTTCCTATTTAACAATGCTTACCTCACCCATCCCGGTGCTTCCATCATCGAGTTTTAATGTCAATACAAAACCCTCCTTGTAATGTTGTTCAAATGCATGTGTGATGGGAGTGGTGGTAAGTGGTGCCGACAGTTGAATTCTGCAGTAACAACTTATCTTGAACACCAATGAATAAGCATCAAACAACATTCTGTATAAAATCACACACCTGTAGAAGGAATAATGCATGTAGCATATTCTTCCAATGGATGTGTTGAAGTCATGATCAGGGATCGAAAAAAGGGATCTGAATGCCTGCCTTGCTGCTTGATTAGCAGATTTTCTTAGCAGACTGCAGATGATACAAAATGGAATTCATGTGAAAGAAGGAAGTAATATAAAATTGTTAAGGCAAATAACTATCCTGTTACAAAAACCTGTGAAAGCTACTATTTTCTTTAATGGAACTTTCCACCTCAATTATACAGTCTGTGTGGTATTTCTGCGACTTGATTAGTGCATGTTGCAACTCCATTTTTGACCTCACTCGCAAATGTTCTACACTGCAGTTATATTTAAGATAGAAAATTTGAGATAGATAAAAAAATGCAGGTCTATAGTAATTAACTAAACCCAGAGATTTTATTTAGAAAATGTTCAAAAAACAGACAGGAGATTTCAAAAAGGAATCTAAATATTGTCGATCCATTCCTATGATTTAATCCTATAGAAACACAGATCTTTTTCCTTCTATAATATGACTGCTTGCACATCTTCTTACAGATAAACCTTCAAAAATTAGAGTTCCATTAAACAGCATGGAACAAAATTGGACCGAAATGTCGCAATTCAGGTCGAATGTTCCGACCTTTTCCAATCGGACATCGAAACGCACAAATGCAGAGAATGGGACGTAATTTCGCTCTTCTCCCCTAGGAGCGAAATTTCAACAAACGGGAAAATTTCACTTCTCCCAGTTTGTCTGTAATTTTGAGAAATGGTACAGAAACACAAACCGAAATTTCGAGAAATTCGTTCGTAAGGCTGCTGCTACTACATCTTGGGTATTTTGGCGATTTTCTTTCAATCTCTTGCAGTGTATTAAAAACCGGACGCTTAATCGGCCAAGACCCTCAGCCGCCTAATTTAGCTCCTAAGCGCCCGCTAACCGTTTTGAACATAATCGCCGCTTTTTTCCCGCCTCACCCGCTTTTTGCCCGCTTTTTTTAAAAATGCTACTGTAAGCATGTAACATTAATTAATTACATAGTCCAAGTAGTGTCGACTATAATATATGAAACTTGTATACATTAAATGTTTTATGATATAGCTAGTCCTAATTTAGAATGCATACTTTGTGTGTAAGCTGTAATATAGGTTACTGCTGTAATGCATCTAAGTAAATATCATATTACTCTATTATACTTCTAATGCATGATTAGTTATACTGATTTCCTTGCTGCTTTCAGTTATTAATGATTGGTACTACTGGTTAGTACTACTTCCGTGATTACTTTAAATCAATAAGTAATAGTTTGTTATATAGAATTAATGATCTGCTTGCTGATTTTAGTGATTAGAGATACCGATTAATAGTAAAGTATTGATGAATACTTAGTTAATTACTGATTTGCTGATTAGATATGTATAAAAGTTCCTTAGAAATATATTTTTTATATACACATACATGTAATTTTGTATAAAAATATATAAAATTTAGGCACCCGCTTTTTCAAAAATCACCCGCCTACCGCTTAATCGCCCACCTACCATATACATGACTAAATCTCCTAACAAAAAAATGTTGTAAATATTCTTAAAGACATGTATACTTATTCCCATATAAGTCTCCTTCATGATGGAGTACCATCACAATCATTTTTCTAACGAGGTTTCCTAATCATGAGCACATCTACTGAGTAGTTGGCAGACTTATATACATGACCATCACTTGCCTTATATCTTACAACTAGGGTATCACATGTTTTAAATGATGTATTTTGCAAATTATGCTAGGGTTACAACAAGGGTATCACATGTTTTACAATGAATCTATACATACTTACAGTTGTAACTTTAATGAACCAAGAGTATGTAAACATTCTAGAGCTTTGTAAACTTAATTGTAGACTGTAATATAGTAATATCTTCAGTCCTTCATAGCTTAATAGTTCCTTCACTCACACACCCACATAAAGACCTCCCTTCACATCTAGTATTTTCATATTTGTAGCCAAACTATGAACTTATTGTTCATTATTTATGTTACCCATTGTGCTTGTCAACTTTAAGTTAATGCTTCTTTTTTTGCATTGAAATTGCTAGGTATAGTAGACTAAATAATAGCAATAAAAAGACTTCCCTTCTAATTAAATATTTTCCCCTTAACCAAATTATGAAATGTTCCTCATTATTAATGTCACACATTGGGCTCGTCAAATTGATAAGTACTTCATTCCATTTTTTCATGAAAATTTGTAGTTATTGTGGATTATAATAAATTAATGCACTAATGTGTGCACTCATCCTCCCTGTATATTCAATATTAAGATATTATTGCATAGTTAAGTGTTTTTCCATCTAAATTTGTGCTCGTCCAATTTCTACAACTTAATTCCTTCATTCTACCATTGAAATTGGCATTGAGATACCGACAGAAACATTTATAATTCCACCACTCACAAAGTCACAAATGTAAGTGACTCCCCACCTCCACCACCACATATCCAATATGTGATCAAATTGCATAAATAAAGTGTATTTTGGCATGTGCATCATTCTCGTAACATTGTGAGTTAATTCCTTAATTTGGAGGCAAAACAATCTGCAGCATAAATGTTACAAAAATTCCTAAAATTTTCTAAAAATATATGCTCCTGGAACACCGGATATGACATCAAAATTGGACAATTTAATCCTTGATCACTGCACATATAATGGTTGAATGATAGTGTCTATTTAGGAGCAATGTTATTTTTAAAGAGATTTCATCGTGCTTCAAATTTAAGACATGGCCAGGCGAACTGTTTTCAATAAGAATACAAGCAACATATATATAAAAAAGTTGGTGAAATGATGTGGCTGGGGGGGGGGGGGGGGGTATCATTGAAAAGTAAAGGATCTGCATACCCATGTGCAGCAGCAAGTTCAGAAATCGAGATGTTATGTGAAGTGTAGAAGTACTTCTCCAGAATATCTGATTGTGCCCTTTCAGCAATAGGTAGAAGACTAAAAATCGCTCCACCATGATTGTTTATTAATAATATTGTCATTGGCTTTCTCTCACTCCTTCATATAACAACAAAAAAAATCTAAGAAAGGAAGTTGAAATTTTAAGCTTAATAAAATTGTATCAAAATAACTCCTAATATATCGCAAAAACATATAAGTGGATCACAAAAAATTATTGAAAGATTGAGAATGTATCAACAAAGTATATATTTCCAAAAGGCCATGATTATATTTTCACTTAACAAAATAGCTATCAGAGGAACATAGAAATAAAGAGGGTTACCACTGACTGAATCCTTTGCCCCATAACAAGCAAATAGGATTATGCTAAGGCCTACAAAATTAGCCCTAAGTGGAAGAGTTTGAACACGGGAGTCAGAAGAATGAAACCCAAAGGAAACTGATGGGATGTGAGGATGGAAAAAAATAGATGAAAGAAACTATACATTGAGTCATTCGGGCACAAATATTCTTCATTATCAAGCATCATATACATATAGTAAATGTGAACTGAATTTAGAGACATACCCAATACTACTCTCGGCAAAACTAGACTTGCAAATAATCCTCCACTTAAAATTGACCTTGGACATAAGGTTAATGCCAATTTTGCTCAAATAACATAGGAACCAAAAGATTGACGATCTTGTTAAATTAATGAAAATAATGCTTTGATGCAGCTTGGAAACACTTATGTTAAGTTAGATTTTAATACCTCACCAGCCAATAATCAGCTTTCTTGTTTGTAATGGTGGACTAGATGGGTATAAGGTGATGAGAATCTCATCATCTGAGTATTAACTGTTTCTCTTTCAGAATACTCAACCATCTTCTGGTGACTCGGCGGCTTAGCAACCAGCTCCAGCTTCCTCACATTTGGCCTCCAACAAAGGTAACATGGGAGTTTCTACGATAGTAAAATTTACCCTTGATAATTTACTACGAAAGGGGACAAGTGACACGACACAACCCATAACTGGTATGCATCGTCTCCTTTCCATGTCTGAACCACGAATCTTGCATACATCCATGATTATTGTTGACAGATCTGTTAAAATAATTGGGCAATGTGAAAGACTTCCCATTTCCTCTAACCTAGAATTAGAATCTGCTCAGTATGATCCTTCTTTTGATCTTATATTTGTTGATAACTTATTCATTTCCTTAAATACTATATAACCTCCAGACCTACTGCTTTGTCTTGCAATATTGTCGGAGTTTGATGATGAGTTGTCAAACACCAGAACTGCCACCTTTTGGACGTCACCAGAGCTCTTATTCTTCAGGCACATATACAAAAGACTCCTTGGTCGGAGGTTGTCCTCACTTCTTGTTACCAACTTAATCATCATCCATGTCCGTTCTTCAGTGAAAAGTATCATTTTTCATGGTCTATCACAGGAAAGTATCTTAAAATCTACTACTCATGGTTTTTGGGCGTACTTTCGCACCACATAACTTTGTTTGGAAGGGTGCAAACTCAACCCACGAGCTATTGAGATTGTGCTTTTAGGTTACTCGGATTTTCAGAAAGGGTACAAATGCATGTGTCCTAAGACCAAACATATGTATGTTTATGCTGATGTCATCTTCCATGAATCGGAGATGTACTTCTCTCACCTAAGATTTCCAACCCAGACCATCTAGGTGTAGAAGGGGATATATTTGAACCTAGGAAGCATGGACACTTCCCGGAGGCTGCCATGTCCGTGTCCAACATGTATATGCGGTGGACACGGCCTAGACGTGTCCAAGTCCTACTTTTTTATTTGGAGTTGGACACAACTCGGACACGACTTGGATAAAGATAGGATATGGCCCAACACGAAGGAGGGGAAACACCTCCTTCACTATATACACTCACCTTTTCTACAAATAACAATATACCTCCCTCTTCTTTCTTAGTTGTCCACCACCACCAGTATTTTTTTACTTTCCAAAACTTAGTACGCAAAATATTATATTGTAACTTCATTCTTGTGGTATTTAACCCATATTGTTATATTTTTTTAATAATTTGTCTATAAGGTTGATTTTTGATAATTACAATGTGGGTTTTTGATAGTATGTCCTTGATGGCTTGATTTCATGATGTATACAATGTGTGTTTGAATGTTAATATGAAATTGGATATAGTGTGGCTGAGATGATCTTTGTGTTTGAATGCATTTATTCTTTTTTGTATTTATACAGAGAAAAAATATACACATATGTAAATTTTTTTCCGTGTTCGGCGCCGCGTCTATGTTCTTTTTTTGTTAAATTGTTGTGCCATGTGTCCGTGTTTGTGTCTGTGTCAGTCTTTGTGTTTGTGTCCTTGTTTGTGCTTCCTAGATCTGAACCCATCAAACTCATTGTTGTGCCATGTGTCCGTGTTTGTGTCTATGTTCTTTTTTTGTTAAATTGTTGTGCCATGTGTCCGTGTTTGTGTCTGTGTCAGTCTTTGTGTTTGTGTCCATGTTTGTGCTTCCTAGATCTGAACCCATCAAACTCATTGTTCATACCTCCCCACCATATAACATCTCACCAATGGCCACTATACCTACTCTACTACTGGCTTCCAATCATTCTTTCAAGTGTATTGGCACTGAAGGAAGTCGGATCCCTGGGAATAAGCTATGAGGATTCCTCATTATCATTGCTCTACAAAAGGTTATTGACTCCAACATTTGACATCCCATTTCTAAGAAAGCTGTGATGTCGGAAGAGATGTTTGCATTGCAAGTCAACCACAGATTGGGCCCTAGGGAAAAATGTGGTAGGATGCAGATGGGTTTTCTCATCAAAGTATAATTCTAACGGAACTGTTGAATGGCTCAAAGCCTGATTGGCTGCTAACAGTTTCACTTAGATATTCAATGTTGATTTCTTTTAGACTCTCTCTCCTGTCAACCGCATTGCCTCCATTCATAGTTTAATTTCCCTCGAAACTCACATGCACTAGCCACTGTTCCAACTTGGTATCGAGTATGCATTCCTAGATGGTAATTTGGATGAAGAAGTCCATATACAACAACCTCATGGGGTTTAACATTGAGTACTTGAGGGAAAGTCTTCCACCGAACTCTGCAAATTACAATGATCGATCTATGGTTTACAGTGGCATCCTTAGAAATGGTTTGACAAACTAAGATGATATTTGAGTCCCTAGGTCTCAGTGCTCGTCTAGTGATCGCATCATGTTTTCTTCCAAAAGAACATCTAGAACAACTGTTCCATTGGTCTAGGTTGATGACAACGTCATTACAAGAAATGATACTTAAGAAATGGATCTATCATAGCTTTGTTACCTCCTTGGATTGAGATCCTTCAATCTAATGTTGGGATCAATCTCTACCAACGCAAATGTTTTCTTCACCTGCTGAAAGAAACATGGATGAGTTACTCCCAAGTATGTATCTTATCCAATGCCTACCCTACGAAACCTATTCCTAAGGGGAATTTTGCAGCAAAAAGCCGAGTTCGGGCCATAATTTCGCAAAATGGCACAAAAACAAAACATAAATTTTGATAAATTTGTTCCTATGGCTGCTACTACTATATCTTGAGTATTTTGGCAATATTTTTTAGTCTCTTGCTTCTAGAGGCTATTTTTCTTAATTATAAGTTATGTTTTCCCTATCTCTGGACCACCTATACATTACCTTCTTGATTTTCTACAATCTTTTATAGAGATCTAGAGAAATACTCTGAAAATAACAAAGTTCATTATTGGATCTATGTATAAATGTCCAATGTAACCTAGTTAAATGCTAACACCTGACTTATATGAGTTGCAGTTTGTAAGTTTGTAACTTGTAACTATAAGTTTTACATTCCAAGTTGTAAGTTGAAGTTTGTAAATTTGTAAATATATAATAAAATTGACATTTCTGTTCATTTGTGGACTCAATACATGGATCCCACCTTGACCTCTAAACATATACATTTATTATATAATCTAGTGCGTCTATACTTAAACATTGTGTTTGCAAACTTTCATAACGTAATTGCTTCATTTTACCATCAAAATTTCCATCCAACTTTTGTAGAAACAGCTCAGCTTCCTTCACTTACAATTGTGGGAGACCCCCCCCCACATATCCAACATGAAATATTATTGCATATTTGAGTAGGACGTTTAGATCTTCTTGGTAAATCTTCATGATTTAATTCGCTCATATAGAGATATGTTTATGTTTCACTGAGTGACATGTGCCTAGCATGTGCCTCACTTATGTTTTTTACTTGTGTGGTTTAGTCCCATATTGCTCATCTCTGTTTTTGTATTTCCTCTCTTATCCTATATAAGAGAATGCACTGTAAACCTTTTCACACATCCAATACATTTCTCTTCAATATTCTATATGGTATCGAGAACAGGTTCTTTCCCCCCGTGCAAATTCCCACCCTAACCCTTTTCCCCCTCATGACCTAAGCCGCCACCCCCCCCCACTCACAGCCCTCCTCCCCCCTCTCTCCCGCCGCCAGCGCCCCCCACCTCCCCCCCAACCCGCCACCGCCTCCTTCCCCCACTAACCCCCCCGGCGCCGCCCTCTCCTCTTCCTATAATTGTCCCCACCACCATCTCCCTTGCCCGATCTACCTTGCCTTCTCCTTCCACCAAACAAATCCATTGTTACTCTACTCATCTAACATTCTTCCTCCCTAACTGTACTCCTCTACGCATTTTACGTCTTCGGACAACCATAATTATTGCACGTTGAGAGTCCCCAGGCTCTTTGGCTTCTTCTACCTACGCCTCATGATGGGATCTTAATTTTCCTCATGACGGCGTAGGTTCCTTTATCAGTTACTCTGCCCATAGCGAGCTTCTTCCGATCTAATGTATCAGATCTACAGTGGTGATCTACAGATATTGAGTTCCTTCAACTGAGTGGCTTCGCTCAGAGTTCGAGAAATTTTTTCAAGAACGCATGACTCAGCTTCCCTTTATGTCTGCCGTTGGATCCTCTGCCTTGCTCGCCTCTCCTTTTGCTGGTAACAAATAGTACATTGACTCTGGTGCATCAGTTCATATGGCTGGTGACATCAACTTATTTTCTGCCCTTACTAAAACCACACATATTCCACCTGTTACTGTCGTCTGTCGATGATGGTTCTAAAACTTCTGTTCACGGCATCGGCATTGTTCCATTGTCTCAGAAGTTGCATCTGAAATTTGTTTTATATATCCCGAAATTTCCTGTTAACTTGCTTTCTATCAATAAGAATGTAAAAAATCTTTAGTGCTCCATTAAATTTGATCCTTCTGGTTGTGTTTTGAAGGATCTCCGCACGAAGGCGAGGATTGGTTCAGGCCATGAGGGACCAAAGGGACTCTACTATCTGGATGGACCACTAGCGGCGTCTACTCTTCTGTCAACATCGGTAACCGGACTCCAGTGGCACTACCAGCTTGGTCACCCCTCTACAGCAAAGTTGAAACATTTATTTTCTACTTTATCTGAAAAAACATTTTCTTGTGAATCTTGTCAATTGGGTAAACAAACTCGTTCTAGGTTTCTAGGTAAGAAAGATATTGGTTCTAAAGCAATTTTTGATATCGTTCATGCGGATATTTGGGGTCCACGTTCTATTCCTAGCCATTCTGGGGTTAAATACGTTCTGACCTTTATTGATGATTACTCCCGTACTACTTGGTTGTTTTTACTGAAAGATCGCAACACAGTTTTGGATAATATTGGTGTTTTTTTCTCTGAAATACAAACACAATTCAGCAAAGCCATTAAAATTTTCCGCACTGATAATGCCCTTTAATTAATGCAAAATTCGGTGACATCTTTTTGTTCTGTCCGTGGCACCCTACACCAAACTACCTATCCCTACACTCCACAACAAAATGGAGTTTTTGAACAAAAAAAATCACTTATTAGAGGTTGCTCGCACTTGAGTTCTTCATTATAAAGTTTCTCACAATTTCTGGCCTGAGGCAGTTTCTACGGCGTGCTATCTTATCAATCGCATGCCATCTTTTGTTTTGCACAATCAAATTCCTTTCAACATTCTCTTTCCTAATGCTCAACTTTTCTCTGTTCCTCCTCATATTTTTTGGTGTACCTGTTTTGTCAAAAACCTACGCCCGGGGTTAACCAAACTTGATCCTCGCTCCACCAAGTGTATATTTTTGGGATATTCTAGAACCCAGAAAGGTTATTGTTGTTTTGATCCTATTCTGAAGCAATGGTTTGTGAGTGTGGATGTACTATTTTTTCAGCATATGCCATAATACTCTGATGATGGAGCATCACTCTCCAGTGATATGTTGGCACCAACGTCGTTGCCTGATGTTGTTGAGATTTTGCCATCTTCTGAACTACCTGAAGGTTGACCGATGCAAGTATACATGCGAAGAAACAAGACCAGTACTCCCTCTATGGCCTCTCCACAACCAATTCCTCCTTCTACGGATGATCATACAACCACTGAGGTAACTTTTGACTTACACCTGCCTATCAGCCAGCGCAAAGGTGTTTGTTCCTGCACGAAACATCCTATTAGTTATATCTACTCATCTGCTAATCTGAATTACAGTTTTGCGTGCTTCACTTCTACTATCTCTGTTGTCACTATTCCTAAGGCTGCTGCAGAAGCACTTCCTATTCCTGCATGGAAACATGCGATGGAACATGAAATGTAGGCACTCTCTGATCGCAAGACGTGGGAACTTGTGAATCGTCCTCCTTCCGGCCCTACTGTTGGATGTCGTTGGTTCTTCACCATTAAATATCAACCAGACGGTACAATTGAGCGATTGAAAGCTCGTATTATGGAAAAGGGGTATACACAAACATATGGTGTGGAATACTTTGAAACCTTTTCCCCTGTAGCACGTTTAAATTCTGTTCGAATTCTGATTTCTGTTGTTTTCAACAAATAATGGCCCCTATTTCAGTTCGATGTCAAAAATGTGTATCTTTATGGAGACTTGCAGGAAGAGGTTTACATGGAGCAACCACCAAGGTTTGTTGCTCAGGGGGAGTCCTCCTCGCAGGTTTGTAAATTGAGAAAGGCCATCTACGGCCTAAAATAGAGCCATCGTGCTTGGTTCGACAAACTTAGTCAGATCTTAGTAACTTTTGTCTTTCGTCGTTCCCACTCAGATCATTCCGTCTTTATCCGCAAAACCTATGGCAGGGCTAGTCATTCTTATTGTCTATGTTGATGATATTATCTTATCTGGCAGTGATACCCTGGACATTCATGTAACTAAAACTTGGAAAAACATTGTCACCAAATATCTCGGATAGCTGAGATATTTTTTGGGTATTGAGGTATCCAGATCATCTGCATGACTGTGCCTTTCCCAATGAAAATATGTCCTTGATCTTTTGCAGGAAACTGGTATGCTTGGTTGTAAACCAGCCAACACCCCTTTTGACCCAAACATGGATTGGGACGATGAAAATTCTCCCCCTTTATGTTGATCACCACCAGTTCAGAAGGCTTGTTGGCAAGCTTATTTATCTTACTGTCACGAGAGCTGACCTCACTGCTGTTGTAGAATTCATCAGTAGGTATCTTGACAAACAACGACAATGTCATTGGGACGTTGTGTCACATCATGCACTATCTCAAAAGCTCTCTAGGTAAAGGCTTATTATATAAGAAGCACGACCATTGTAATCTCTCTGGTTTTTCAGATATCGACCACGTAGGAAGTCGATTTGATCGTAAATCTACATCGGGCTATTGCGCATTTGTGGGTGGCAATCTAGTTACCTGGCGAAGGAAAAAGCAGACTGTCGTAGTCAGGTCCAGTGCAGAGGCGGAATATCGAGCCATGGCCCACACTGCATGTGAATTTTTGTGAGTCCAAAGTCTTCTCAAGGAGTTTGACATATCCTATTCCAGTCCTATACCGATGTTTTGTGACAACAAGGCTTCTAGTTTTATTGCAAGCAACCCAACATTTCATGAAAGGACCGAACATATCGAGGTCGATTGCCACTTTGTCCGCGAGACTGTTCTTTCAGGTCGTATTTATACTCCATATCTCAGCACTGAGCAACAAGTAGCAGACATCTTCACCAAAATTCTTCCAAAAGCTCGCTTCCAGACTCTAGTAGACAAGTTGGGCATGTTCGACATCTACGCTCTAGCTTGAGGGGGAGTATAGAGATATGTTTATGTTTCACTGAGTGACATGTGCCTAGCATGTGCCTCACTTATGTTTTTTACTTTTGTGGTTTAGTCTCATATTGCTCATCTCTATTTTTGTATCTCCTCTCTTATCCTATATAAGACAATGCACTGTAAACCTTTTTACTCATCCAATTCATTTCTCTTCAATATTCTATAGCTCATTTTGGCATCGAAATCACCAAGGTTGTAAATATCATTTTTTTTAAAACTTATGTTTCAGGGCCATCATATACGATATCAATATTGAACATTTAAATCTATGTGTTGGAGTATTTAATCAATTAGAAGCAACCCACTTCAATGCCACTAGGATAACGTTAAAACAAATATGTGATAGCTCAAGTGAGCTCATAGAAAAGAGACACATACAACTACAACCCAAGGGAATGTCTCTTACAAGCAATAAAGATGCAGACGGGGAAGGAGACATAAATGACCATAGTTCGAGTGTTCGACGGCATTCTACATATTTTTTGGAAACCATTTTGTTAGTTGGAGGATCTAGGAGAAAATTGTAATGGCTCGTTCGAGTACTGAAGTCGAATACATGGCCATGGCTCATGCCTGTTGCAAAATTCAGTGGATTGAATTCCAGTCAGGGCTTCTACAATACTGAACTATGACAATCAAGCTACACTTTATATAGTATGCATTCTAGTATTCCACAATTGTATAAAGAATGTGGAAGTAGATTTTCACTTTGTCAAAAGATTTAGTAAAAGCAAAGAAGATCATCACCTCATATGAAGATAGGAGAGAAACTATTGACATCTTAAATAAGTCGCTTCCACCTTCACTTTTTCTTCATGTGTAACAAGCTAGGAGTCTGGTACTACACCATGTATGAATCTAAAATTAAGGGAGAGTGTTAGAGAAGGCAAATAGTTATTGGGCCTGCCTAGGCAAGATAGGTACAACATAACATAGTGTGTACGTGAGGTACATCGTACCCAAGTCCACTTATATATATTGTTGAGAGTGTCTTAAACTCTCTAAAAAAGCTTCCTTGATGAATCGCTGTCAACATTGAGCCTCGGCATCGTCAGGATACGTCTTGGGTACCTATCGGTGCATTTACGGTCTAGCTGGACCATATAGGGTCCAACATTGGACCAAAAATGTTGCTGAAATGAAAATACAGTTCGTGTTACAAACCGTAACCGCAGACGTAAGACAACGGCATGACTTTAGGACTTTGGATATGGGTCCTATTCTGATAAATAGACCCCTCAAACTCATCGCAAGTATGAAGAGCGACGAAGAGACATCAAGAACTGTCATTTTCGAAGACCTAAAGTCACGGACGGACCTATGGCTTCCCTTAGGGTTATATGTCTCTAAGACCTAAAGTCTTCGTGGTTGCTTTCTTGTTTATAGAGAGAATAGGAATTGTATATTCGATGATCAGAAAGGTGTACAATACAATTTCTTATATAGGAGAAGAGAGGAGAGACAAAAACAGAGATGAGCAATATGGTACTAAACTACTGAAGTAAAGACATAAGTGAGGCACATGCTAGGCACATGACACTCAGTAAAACATAAAATATATCTATACTCCCCCTCAAGATGGAGCGTAGATGTCGAACGTGCCCAACTTGTCCACTAGAGTCTGAGAACGAGCTTTTGGAAGAATTTTGGTGAAGATATTTGCTACTTGCTTTTCGGTGCTGAGATATAGAGTGCAAATGCGGCCAGAAAGAACTGTCTCACGAACAAAGTGACAGTCGACCTTAATATGTTTTGTCCTTATATGAAATGTGGGGTTGCTCGCAATAAAAATGGAGGTCTTGTTGTCACAAAACATCAGTATAGGGTGGGAATAGGATATGTCAAATTCTTGGAGGAGACTCTGGGCCCACAGAAGTTCACATGCAGTATGAGCTATGGCTCGATATTCTGCCTCTACACTGGATCTGGCTACGACTGTCTGCTTTTTGCTTCGCCAGGTAACTAGTTGCCGCCCACAAATGTATAATAGCCCCATGTTGATTCAGCTGAGGTCATTCCCTTCGCTTCCTGGGCCCAAAGCAGTGCATCCCGGCCAAATCAAGGATTTGGGGCTTCTTGCTATATATATATATTGATATATGAATAGAACAAAAATCGTAGAAAAGAGACACATACAACTACAACCCAAGGGAATGTCTCTTACGAGCAATTAAGATACAGACAGGGAAGGAGACATAAATGACAATAGTTTGAGTGTTCGACAGCATTCTGCATTTTTTTGGAAACCATTTTGTTAGTTGGAGGATCTAGGAGAAAATTGTTGTGACAGAGTCAGGAATTGCAGAAAGCTCAGGGTTGCACAACGTGTGCACCCTCATATATATATAACTGAGACAATTACAGAGAGGTCCATATATAAAGGAAAATAACAAAAACAAATAACATGCTTATGTAAAATAGGAAATATATAATGTAACACTCCCCCTCAAGTTGGAGCATAGATGTCAATCATGCCCAACTTGTCCAGCAGCATGCAGAATTGTTTCTTAGCCAAGAGCTTGGTGAAGATATCAGCAACTTGGTCTTCAGATCGTGTGAATGGAGTGCATATCTTGCCAGCAAGAATTGACTCTCTGATAAAGTGGCAATCAACTTCAATATGTTTGGTGCACTCATGATAGACAGGATTATTTGCAATGAAGATGGCAGCTCTGTTATCACAATGCATAGGAATGGCCGATGAAGACTCAATCCCAAATTCTTTCAGAAGAGAACGCACCCACAGCAACTCACAAGCAGTATGGGCCATGGCCCTGTACTCAGCCTCAGCACTAGATCTGGCCACTACATTCTGTTTCTTGCTCCTCCAAGTGACAAGATTGCCCCCTACAAAGGTACAGTAACCAGAAGTAGATTTTCTATCAACTTTGCTGCCTGCATAATCAGAATCAGAATATCCTTCAAGAACACAGTGCCCATTCTTTTTATAATGAAGTCCCTTGCCAGGAGATTTTTTTAAGTATCTCAAGACTTGGCATGCAGCATCCCAGTGGCATTGTCTGGGTTTGTCGAGGTATCTGCTAAGAAGACCCATTGCAGTAGCAATATCAGGACGAGTAACAGTTAAATAGATCAATTTACCAATCAGCCTCCTGAATTTTTTATGATCAGTAAACATAGCAGAAGAATCATCATCCCAATTGACATTGGGATCAAGAGGAGTATCTGAAGGTCTCGCACCAAGCATACCAGTCTCCTGCAGGATATCAAGAACATACTTTCTCTGCGAAAGAACCAAGGCATTAGAATTTCTAGAGACTTCTATGCCAAGAAAGTATCGGAGTCTGCCTAGATCTTTGGTAGCAAAATGCTTGCCCAAATGATCTTTGGTAACCTGAATACCAAGAGTGTCGCTGCCAGAAATAATAATGTCATCAACATATACAATCAGAACAGTAATACCAGCAGAAGTCTTTTTTGTGAATACAGAATGGTCACTTTGTGACCGCAGAAAGCCAAAATCAATCATAATCCTGCTCAGCTTATCAAACCAGGCACGAGGACTCTGCTTGAGCCCATAGATAGACTTCTTGAGCCTGCATACTTTGTGAGACTCCCCCTGAGCAACAAACCCAGGAGGTTGCTCCATATACACCTCCTCCTGTAAGTCACCATATAGAAAAGCATTTTTCACATCAAGCTGCATAAGAGGCCAGTTTAGATTCACAATAACAGATAAAAGAATCCTGACAGAGTTAAGGCGAGCAACAGGAGAAAAAGTCTCAAAATAATCAATGCCATAAGTCTGAGTGTATCCCTTCGCAACAAGCCTTGCCTTCAACCTCTCAACCGTACCATC
Organism: Alisma plantago-aquatica; assembly: GCA_963693085.1. NCBI lineage: Eukaryota > Viridiplantae > Streptophyta > Magnoliopsida > Alismatales > Alismataceae > Alisma > Alisma plantago-aquatica. The sequence continues at coordinate 1,573,543,988 of OY856409.1, forward strand.
AAGTTGATATTTGACTGCATAAACCCACCTGCAGCCTACAGGCTTACACTGAGGAGGTAGATCCACCAGCTCCCAAGTGTTTCTGTCAGTAAGAGCAAGCATCTCATCATTCATAGAAGATGTCCAAGCTGTACTTTGTAAAGCTTCCTGAACATTCTTAGGTACGGCCACAGCAGATAAGGCAGATACAAAATTGCTGGAATGAGTATTGAGATGAGCAGTAGACACACACTGAGCAATGCTATGGGAAGTGCAAGAACGAGTACCCTTACGGAGAGCAATAGGTATGTTAAGATCAGAGTTTACCTCAGGAGCAGCAGAACCTTCTGGAGGAGAAGATTGGTTGTCTTGGGAGGGTACATGTGTGGAAGGTGCTTTATTCCTGCGATGATAAACAATAAGAGGAGGGTCTTGCTTTGCAGTAGTCTCAGTATCAGTGCGGTCAGGCATACGGTCAGGAATAACAGGTAAAGGAGGAGCCAGAATATCTGTCTGCAAACTATCTCCTGCTGAAGAATAATACGGTGTATCCTCAAAAAAGACAACATCACTACTAGTAAACCACTTTCGAGTGCTGGGATTATAACATCTGTAACCCTTTTGAGTGCGAGAATAGCCCAAAAATATGCATTTAGCAGCTCGAGGAGAAAGCTTATCAGAAGTAGGTCCAAGCAACCGAACAAAACAGGTACACCCAAAAATTCTAGGAGGCACAGGAAACATGGAGATGTCAGGGTGCAAAACCTGGAAGGGAATTTTATTCCCAATAACAGACGATGGCATCCTATTAATCAGAAAACATGCAGTCAAGATAGCTTCAGGCCAATAAGAGCGGGGCACATGAGAATGCATCATTATTGTTCTGGTAACTTCTAATAAGTGTCTATTCATTCTCTCAGCAACACCATTTTGTTGTGGGGTATAAGCACACGAAGTTTGATGAAGAGTACCCACAGATTTACAAAAAACAGCCACATCTTGCTTAACAAATTCTAAAGCATTATCAGTGCGAAAAGTTTTAATAGGCAAGCCAAACTGCGTCTTTATTTCAGCAAAAAAATATTTAATAGTAGACAGCACTTCGGACCTACTTTATAACAGAAACAGCCAAGTAGTCCTCGAAAAATCATCAATAAACAGAATGAAGTACTTGTAACCAGACAAGCTTGGTACATTGCATGGACCCCATACATCAGAGTGAACTAAATCAAAAATGTTTTTACTGCTCACAGTACTACGTCTAGGATACACAGTACGAGTTTGTTTCCCTAGTTGACACGAATCACACTGAAAATGACAACTGCCAATATCAGGAACTAAACTACGCAGCTTCTCTGAAGAGGGATGGCCCAGCCTGTAGTGCCACTAGAGAGCAGAAACAAAAGCAGATAATGCAGATACCACTGCAGCTTTCTCTGATCTAGGTAACTGGTCCAAGTAAAACAGCCCATCAGCACCTTCATACCCCCCACCAATCTTCATCCTCGTGTGAAGGTCCTGAAAAATGCATGAACCAGGAACAAAAGTCAGGCTACAATTTAAACTCCGTAAAATCTTGCTGACAGATAACAAGTTAAGAGGAAATCTGGGCACATATAAGGCATATTTTAGGCCAAAATGAGAAATAATATCACCAACTCCAAGGACTGACGACTTAGAGCCATCAGCAAGCATAATAGAAGACTGTCGGGCAGGTGCAGATATATATTTAAACAAAGATTTATTTCCAGAAATATGTGCAGATGCACCAGAGTCTATCACCCATTTGGTATTACCAGAAGTAGAAGGTGAGGAGGAGCTCAGGAAGGCAGTGTCATAACCAGAAAAGGCAGCATGTGCTCCACTCGTAGATGCAGCAGGAGAGGAACCAGCACGCTCAACGAGAAGACGCTCCACCTCAGCACGGATGTAGTCTGCGGTAGCCCCCGCAGGCTCTGGTGCAGGTGTCTGAGTAGCACCCTCAGACGCAGAAGAATCAGCCGCAGCATTGGCCCACGCCGGCTTACCATACTTTTCCCAGCATTTTTCCTCAATATGGTTGGACCGACCACAGAAAGTACACAAGCGATGTCCTTGCTGAGGACGCGCAGCAGCAGAAGGTGGGGCAACAGGAGGAGCTCCTCGTCCAACACCAAGTCCATGCCCCCGGCCTGCACCTAGGGGAGGACGGCCATCACTGGAGCGGCCACGGCCACGGCCACGACCACGCCCGTCCCAAGCGGCCAAAGCAGTAGAGTCTCCCGTCTCAAGAGGCGGAGACGGTGTCGATGACGGAAGGCGCTGGAGACGCTTCTAGGCAGTCTGCAAGGTAGGGAGTGGATCACTCGCCAAGATCTGATCTACCACTCCAGTATAGGACTCAGGTAAACCACTGAGAAACTGAATCAGCTGAAGCTCTGCCCGCTGTTTCTGCATAGTAGCTAAATCGGTGGACAGCGGGTGATACATCTCCAACTCACCCCACAGACCAGTGAAGGTGGAGAAGTAGTCTGAAATGTCAGAACCAGTAAACTATAGACGCCCCAATTGCTTTGTGATATCAAAAACTTTCTTCGGATTTTCACTGTGCGAGTAGGTACTGGTGAGCTGATCCCACATCTGCTTCGCTGTAGGCAGCTGAAGAAGAGTGACGCTAATCTTCTCAACGGAGTTGTTGAGAATCCACGTCATGACAGTCGAGTCATCATGAACCCAATCATCAAAGACCTTGATATCCTTTGCATCCGCCTCCTCTGCAGGCTGAGGTGGACCCGTCCGAATCAAGTGAGAGTACTTCCCTTGTGATTTGGCAAAGATCACAAAGGAACAGACCTACAGCTGGTAGTTGCGCCCGTCAAGCTTAACAGTAGTGACATGACGGCGCGACTCTCTCTACATGTCATCCCCAGAAGACGCCATGAGAATATGCAGGAAGGCAGGCACGGGCACAGGTAGGCACAGACAGAGGACGGACTACGTCGTCAGGCAGGCAGAAGCAGGCAGAAACAAGTCACCGTGGACCTCTCACATACGCACTACGCCAAGGCGTAGCAGAGAACCCGGAGGCCGAAGCCTACACGGGCAGGCAGGCACAAACAAGCACCAACCGACGGTAACCCCTTAGACGAACAACGCGCCGATCTCCCCCTGACGACTGATCTAGTCCAGACCTACCAGTGGCTCAGTGGTCCCGTAGAAAACGACCACCCAGCAGCGCACCTGTTGTGCGGACAACAACTACGGTTGCTCAAGCACTAGCGGTGCACCACGCCAAGAGGCAAGACGAAACCACGGATCCCATAGAGAGACCTGCGGCCCACTGGAGACGACCGTCCGTAGCTGCGGCGGCCCTGGCTAAGCAAGCGGCGGCGGCCTGCTGCTGCCGACCGATGGCCTGCTGCTGCCGGCGGGGGGGGAGGAGAGAGAAGGGAGGGAGGGAGGCTAGGTTAGAGCCTGCTCTGATACCATATGACAGAGTCAGGAATTGCAGAAAGCTCAGGGTTGCACAACGTGTACACCCTCATATATATATAACTGAGACAATTACAGAGAGGTCCATATATAAAGGAAAATAACAAAAACAAATAACATGCTTATGTAAAACAGGAAATATATAATGTAACAATTGTAATGGCTCGTTCGAGTACTGAAGTCGAATACATGGCCATGGTTCATACCTGTTGCAAAATTCAGTGGATTGAATTCCAGTCAGGGCCTCTACAATACTGAACTATGACAATCAAGCTACACTTTATATAGTATGCATTCTAGTATTCCACAATTGTATAAAGAATGTGGAAGTAGATTTTCACATTGTCAAAAGATTTAGTAAAAGAAAAGAAGATCATCACCTCATATGAAGATAGGAGAGAAACTATTGACAACTTAAATAAGTCGCTTCCATCTTCACATTTTCTTCATGTGTAACAAGTTGGGAATCTGGTACTACACCATGTATGAATCTAAAATTGAGGGGGAGTGTTAGAGAAAGCAAATAGTTATTGGGCCTGCCTGGGCAAGATAATTACAACATAACATAGTGTGTACGTGAGGTACATCATACCCAAGTCCACTTATATATATTGTTGAGAGTGTCTTGAACCCTCTAGAAAAGCTTCCTTGATGAATCGATGTCAACATTGAGCCTCGGCATCGTCGGGATGCGTCTTGGGTACCTATTGGTGCATTTACGGTCTACCTGGACCATATAGGGTCCAACATTGGACCAAAAATGTTGCTGAAATGAAAATACAATTCGTGTTACAAACCGTAACCGCAGACGGAAGACAACGGTATGACTTTAGGACTTTGGATATGGGTCCTATTCTGATAAATAGACCCCTCAAACTCATCGCAAGTATTAAGAGCGACGAAGAGACATCAAGAACTGTCATTTTCGAAGACCTAAAGTCACGGACGGAACTATGGCTTCCCTTAGGGTTATATGCCTCTAAGACCTAAAGTCTTCGTGGTTGCTTTCTTGTTTATAGAGAGAATAGGAATTGTATATTCGATGATCAAAAAGGTGTACAATACAATTTCTTATATAGGAGAAGAGAGGAGAGACTAAAACAGAGATGAGCAATATGAGACTAAACTACTAAAGTAAAAACATAAGTGAGGCACATGTTAGACACATAACACTCAATAAAATAGAACATATCTCTATACTCCCCCTCAAGCTGGAGCGTAGATGTCGAACATGCCCAGCTTGTCCACTAGAGTATGAAAACGAGCTTTTAGAAGAATTTTGGTGAAGATATCCGCTACTTGCTTTTCGGTGCTGAGATACGGAGTGGAAATGCGGCCAAAAAGAATTGTCTCACGAACAAAGTGACAGTCGACCTCAATATGTTTTGTCCTTTCATGAAATGTGGGGTTGCTCGCAATAAAAATGGAGGTCTTGTTGTCACAAAACATCAGTATAGGGCTGGAATAGGATATGTCGAACTCCTGGAGGAGACTCTGGATCTGGTACTACACCATGTATGAATCTAAAATTGAGGGGGAGTGTTAGAGAAGGCAAATAGTTATTGGGCCTGCTTGGGCAAGATAGGTACAACATAACATAGTGTGTACGTGAGGTACATCGTACCCAAGCCCACTTATATATATTGTTGAGAGTGTCTCAAACTCTCTAGAAAAGCTTCCTTGATGAATCGATGTCAACATTGAGCCTCGGCATCGTCGGGATGCATCTTGGGTACCTATTGGTGCATTTACACTCTAGCTGGACAATATAGGGTCCAACATTGGACCAAAAATGTTGCTGAAATGAAAATACAGTTCGTGTTACGAACCATAACCGTAGACAGAAAACAGCGGTATGACTTTAAGACTTTGGATATGGGTCCTATTCTGATAAATAGACCCCGCAAACTCATCGCAAGTATCAAGAGCGACGAAGAGACATCAAGAACTGTCATTTTCGAAGACCTAAAGTTACGGACGGACCTATGGCTTCCCTTAGGGTTATATGCCTCTTAAGACCTAAAGTCTTTGTGGTTGCTTTCTTGTTTATAGAGAGAATAGGAATTGTATATTTGATGATAAAAAAGGTGTACAATACAATTTCTTATATAGGAGAAGAGGGGAGAGACTAAAACAGAGATGAGCAATATGGGACTAAACTACTGACGTAAAAACATAAGTGAGGTACATGCTAGGCACATGATACTCAATAAAACATAACATATCTCTATACTCCCCCTCAAGCTGGAGCGTAAATGTCGAACATGCCCAGCTTGTCCACTAGAGTCTGAAAACGAGTTTTTGGAAGAATTTTGGTGAAGATATCCGCTACTTGCTTTTCGGTGCTGAGATATGGAGTGCAAATGCGGCCAAAAAGAACTGTCTCACGAACAAAGTGACAGTTGACCTCAATATTTTTTGTCCTTTCATGAAATTTGGGGTTGCTCGCAATAAAAATGGAGGTCTAGTTGTCACAAAACATCGGTATAGGGCTGGAATAGGATATGTCAAACTCCTGGAGGAGACTCTGGACCCACAGAAGTTCACATGCAGTATGAACCATGGCTCGATATTCTGCCTCTGCACTGGATCTGGCTACGACAGTCTGCTTTTTGCTTTGCAGGTAACAAGATTGCTACCCACAAATGTACAATAGCCCGATGTTGATTCAGCCGAGCTCATTCCCTTCACTTCCTGGGCCCAAAGCAGTGCATCCCGGCCAAATCAAGGATTTGGGGCTTCTTGCTACATATATATATTGATATATGAATAGAACAAAAATTATAGAAAAGAGACACATACAACTACAACCTAAGGGAATGTCTCTTACGAGCAATAAAGATGCAGACGCGGAAGGAGACGTAAATGACCATAGTTCGAGTGTTCGACAACATTCTGCATATTTTTTAGAAACCATTTTGTTAGTTGGAGGATCTAGGAGAAAATTGTAATGGCTCGTTCGAGTACTGAAGTCGAATACATGGCCATGACTCATGCCTGTTGCAAAATTCAGTGGATTGAATTCCAATCAGGGCCTCTACAATACTGAACTATGACAATCAAGCTCCACTTTATATAATATGCATTCTAGTATTCCACAATTGTATAAAGAATGTGGAAGTAGATTTTCACATTGTCAAAAGATTTAGTAAAAGAAAAGAAGATCATCACCTCATATGAAGATAGGAGAGAAACTATTGACATCTTAAATAAGTCGCTTCCACCTTCACTTTTTCTTCATGTGTAACAAGTTGGGAGTCTGGTACTAAGGAGTCTACAAAGCTCTTCTTAGAAAGGAGAAGAAACTAAGATCTATGACGAATGATCGGTGGGAGGAGATAGATCAAAAGGCTTGTACACATATGTTTCTTTATTTGGAGGATGAAGTCCTCTGTGAGGTTGTCCATCTGAAGACCGCCAAAGAAGTTTGAAATGAACTTGAAGCACTCTACATAAAAAAGTCTACCAACGAGCTTGTGCTAAAGAAGCGTCTTTTCATGTTTCTCATGGAAGAAGGTGGTTCCTTGACAGCTCTTCTCGATGAGTTCAATGAAATCATCTACGACCTCAAGAAGATCGATGGGAAGATAGAGGACAAGGATCAAGCACTTTTGTTTCTTTGTAACTTTCCACCATCCTACAAGAATCTCTGGGATATGGTGATATTTTAGGAGTCAAAGACTATCTCACTCAATGAAGTCAAAACGGCCTTCACTTCTGAAGAGAAATTAGATAGGGATCTTCGTCGAAAGTAACGGACGAAGCATTGGCCACTTGAGGAAGGGAGTGTCCACGTGACAAAGACCCTAAAAACTCAAAGCAAAAGAAGAACAAGTCAAAGTCATGTCAATCTAAGAGGTGCAACTATTGCAAGAAGACAGGTTATACTCGAGATGAATGCTACAAGTTGCAAAACAAACAAAAGCATGAGAAATCAAATGATGATGCAGCTAATGCAAAGGTGATTCATGGAGGTTCTGAAGATGACAGCTACATTCTTGCTTTATCGCCGTCCTACTACAAGGATTGTGTTCTTGATTCAGCATGCGCGTACCACATGATCCAGCATAAGGGTTATTTCCATACCTATGAGTCACATCCAAGGTGGAGATATCCTAATGGGTGACAATCGTCTGTGCAAGATGATTGGTGTTGGCATGGTGAAGATCAAGATGTTTAATGGCGAAGTCAAAACATTGAAGGACGCCAGACATGTCGGGTTGAAGAAGAATCTCATCTCATTGGGCACACTAGGAGACAGGTAGGCATGGCAATATAATCTGAATACCCAGCACTCGAGTCAGACCATTCACACCCACCCCATTTTCTGGTATATCCATTTCTTTTGGTAGTGTTTGGTTTGGAGGATAAATAAAACCGTGTAGTGGTGTGGGTGATGCAGGAGATCCAAACCACTTACAACAATTGAACATTTTGCTTTCATAGTCTTAGTCCGCAAGACTCCCTCCACGTACAGGTGAGTTTCTCATAAAGTGTCGTTTCCTACACCCCGTCTGCACATACTTGTCGTCCTCAGCGGTTGCGTCGTGCGAGCGGTAGAGTTACATTGTCGTCATCACCAAGTCAGCACCCATGTGATGAGGATCATCATGGCCAGCTTTAGGCCGGCACCTTCCATGTGGCGGTGATGAGGTTTGAGGTCGGCAGTGTTGTTTACCTGGCACTAGCTTCCTAGAAGAGCAACGTATCCATAAACGTACCGGAGAAGGCCTTATCGGAGATGAGGTTCCAGGTCGCAGGACAAGGTGTTGCATGAGAAATCTTATGGCAACACCCGTCGTGGTGGTGGGAGCTTCAGCACCTCCTCTGACGGGCACGTATGGAGCTTCCTAGTGGCAGTGATGTGTGCAATGCAACTAGTATCCAGTGGACTAATAGACGGGGATGAAGGTGGTTGCTGCAAGAGAATGAGGCACCGATGGTGGTCACAATGGCGGGAACATGGCATTCAAATGATGAGGACAGAAGTAGAGGTGGCAGGGCGGCAACTATGCGGTGGAGGGGGTGGGCATCTAGCAGACGGAAACAGAGGTATTGGCGGTGGCGGCAGCGTGACGAGTGCATGGCAGCAGCGGCTACGTGGTGGAGGTGGAGGTGGAGGTGGCGGTGATGTCAGTGGTAGCTATGTGGTGGAGGTGGAGGTGGAGGTGGAGGTGGAGGTGGCGGTGGAGGTGATGGCAGCGGCGACTATGCGGTGAGGCAGCGGGCATCTATGCGATGGAGGCAGCATTCATTTATTAGATGTGATGGAGGTAGACAACTAGATCTTGGTTGGCGGCCAACCACGTAAGGCGGAAGACTCCAGCTGCCAAAGTATGTCCTTTTTTTTGTCGTCGTGCATGGTGGTAGCAGCTTGAATGGTGAACATCGTGGGCAATCGAGCCAAACAACCATCCACCCAAACCATATAGATCGGATTCCATTTGATTTTTTGAACTGATGATGCGGCTTGGCTGGGTACCATGGAAAAGATTTTTCACTTTTTGCCATCCCTAAAGACGGGCTGCAAGTTCTCTGATTGAAAACGAATGTATTGATATTCGTAAAGCTGACAGGGTCCTCATGAAGGCTGTGACAAATTCACACAAGTTGCACATCTTGCAAGGTTCTACTATCTCAAGCTCCGCAGCGGTTACAACTTCATATAAAGACACCAAAAGGCTCTCGCATGTGTTTGGGACACATGTAAAAGAAAAGGGATGATGCTTCTGAGCAAAAGAGGATTTTTGTGGCGAAAGCATTGCAAAGTTAGATTTTTGTGAGTGTTGTGTTATAGGGAAGGCTAAACATAGTAGCTTCGACACAGCAATTCATTCTTCCAAGGATGCTCTAGATTATGTTCACTATAATCTATGGGGTCCTTCTTATGTTCCTTCCAAATGTGGTGGTAAATGTACGATGACCTTCATAGATGATTGTACAAGAAGGTGTGGGTTTGTTTTCTCAAGAGCAAGGACGAGGAGTTCTCTACTTTCTAGCATTGGAAGGCTCCTATTGAGAATCAAACCAACAAGAGCACAAGGAATTTTCGGACCGATAATGGCTTGGAGTTTTGTTCTAAGGAGTTCAATAATTTCAGTAGTGGTCATGGAATCAAAAGGCATCATGCAGTGCGCCATGCGCCCCACCAAAATGGTGTCGCAAAAAGAATGAACATAATGTTGTTAGAAAAGGCGCAATGCATGCTTCTCAATGCGGGGCTTGGATAGATCTTTCTTAACTGAAGCTATATCAACCTCTTTTTATTTGGTGAACCGTTCTCCATCATCTTCTATTAATTTCAAGATTCTTGAAGAAGCTTGGTCTGGTATACATGTTGATTATCTGAATCTGTGTATATATGGTTGCCCTACTTATTCACATTTTGATATTGGAAAATTAGAACCTAGAGCTTTCAAATGCATATTCATTGGTTATGCTTCTGGGGTGAAAGGTGTTAAATAATGTCTTTATATTCAGTTTGTTATTTTCCTTTTCTATATGGACCTATGTGTAATTGCTCCACTTATATATATATGGGGTACACACATTGTGTAACCCCACGGGTTCCCAGATCTTCTCTGACATGGTACCAGAGCAGGCGTAACCCTCCTTGGGCGCCGCCCCTCTCTCCCTCCCTCTCCTCCTTCCCCTCCCCTCTCTCCGTCGGCGCCTATCCTCCTCCCCCCCCCCCGCCGCCGCTGGCCACATAGGCGCAGTAGCCGACCGCCGCCCGTCGATCCGCTGGGGTAGGTGTCGCACGGGCCGCCGCAGCAGGTCGGTTCCGCCCCAAGCCTCCAAACCGCCCAGCCTACCAGGCGTCTGTGTGAGCCTCCTCCGACTCCGTCTCCTTCCTGCCCGTGTCGGCCTTTGAGCCGCTGAGTCCCTTTTTACACCTCGGCGTAGTTCGTATGTAACTGGTCCATCCAGTTTCTTCTCTTGTGCCTACTGCCGCCTAACAAGAGGGCCTAGGCGGTCATCTACTGATTGTACCGGCCTTCTACTACTGGGCTTGGAATTATTTGACTATCATGGCTTCTTCTCATGATGACCTTCGACGTCAGGTTACTACTGTCAAGATGGATGGACGCAACTACCAGCATTGGGTTTGCTCCATGGAGATTTATGCTAAATCCCAGGGCAAACATTCACACCTGACATGTGACCCACCTCAAGCTCCTGCTTCTACTGTCGAGTCTAAGGACATCAAGGCCTATGATGATTGGGTCAAAGATGATTCGACTGTGATGACATGGATTCTCAACAGTAGTGAAACACGCATCAGTGTTACCCTACTCCGTCTGCCTACTGCTAAAGAAATGTGGGATCAACTGGCAAGCACTTATTCTCACAGCAAAAATCCCAAGAAGGTGTTTGACTTAAATAAGCAGCTGACTCGTCTGCAGTTCTCGGGACCTGACCTTGCTAACTACTTCTCTGCCTTCAAGGGATTATGGGGCGAACTTGAGAGCTATCACCCTTTGTCGAATGAATTGGCTACCATGCAACGCCAAAGACAGGAGCTGCAGTTAGTTCAGTTCCTGTGTGGCCTCCCTGAGTCATATGCTGGGGTTGTAGATCAGATCCTTGACAGTGATCCACTGCCCACGTTGGAGAGTGTTTTTCAACGCCTTCAACGATTGCCTGCCTCATCTTCTGCATTACATGCTGATATTGGTGATACTACTGCTCTTGTTGCTACGTCAGTCCGTGGTCGTAGCCGTGGCCGTGGTCGTGGCCGCGGCCGTGGTCGCTTCAAGGAGAACTGCCCCCCTCTTGGCTCTGGGAGGGGACGTGGTTCGGTTGGACGTGGTGCGTCCTCTGGCCCTCCCAGTGCTTCTCACCCTCCTTCTGGACAGTGCTTCTGCAACTACTGTGGTAGGTCTAACCACATTGAAGAAAAGTGTTGGGAGAAGTATGGCAAACCTGCCTGGGCCAATGATGCTTCTGAGGATGATACTAAACCTCAGGCAACTGATTCATCGAGCTCTACTACTGCTGACTTCATCCGTGCTGAGGTGGAACTTCTCCTGCTGGAGCGCACTGGTGATTCATCTGTTGCTACTACTAGAGCTCATGCTGCAACCTACACTGGTTGTGATTCTACTCTTCTAAGTGCACCCTTGTCTTGTACTGGTAATACAAGATGGGTGATTGATTCGGGTGCTTCTCACATTTCTGGAAATCAGTTTCTTTTTTCTTACTTCTCTAAACCGGTTTCTAAGTCTTTTGTTATGCTCGCTGATGGTTCAAAATTTGTTGTCTGTGATTGGTGATATTGCTGCTCAGTTTTTGTTGAAATCTGCTCTTTATGTGCCCCGTTTTCCACTAAACTTCAAATCTGTTAGCAAAATTGTGCATAGCTTGAACTGCAATCTCACTTTTGTTCCGGGTACTTGTACTTTTCAGGACCTTCGCACGAGGACGAAGATTGGTGGGGGGCATGAAGGACCTGATGGTCTCTACTATCTGGACGAGTTGAGAAAGATCAGTACTACGGCTTTGGCTGCAGCCTTATCATCTTTTGTTTTAGCTTTGCAGTGGCACTACAGACGTGGACATCCATCACTTGAGAAAATAAAACATGTCATTTCTGGTGTAGGGACACAGTTTCCAGTGCAAGTCATGTCAGTTAGGCAAACAGTCTAGAACTGTCTATCCTAAGAGGTTTCAGATTAGTAGCAAAAGTATTATTGATTTTGTTCATGCGGATGTATGGGGTCCTTGTCATGTTCCAAGTTTATCTGGAAATAAATATTTTATTCTGTTTATTGATGATTTTTCTCGTGCCACATGGTTGTTTCTTCTGAAAGATCGGTCCCAAGTATTGCCTACAATAAAATTCTTTTTTGCTGAAATTAAAACCCAGTTCTCTATGCCTGTTAAAATTCTGCGTACAGATAATGCTTTGGAATTTGTTCAGAAAAAGGTTGAGCTGCTTTGTCATTCTGTTGGTACTATTCATCAAACATCTTGTGCCTACACACCTCAACAAAATGGAGTTGCAGAAAGGAAAAATAGACATTTGCTTGAAGTCACTAGAACCATCATGCTACACTCTAATGTTCCTAGACATTTTTTGCCAGAAGCTATCCTTATTGCCTGTTTTCTAATTAATCGAATGCCTCCATCTGTTATCAGCAACAAGATTCCAATACAGGTCTTACAACCAAATATGCCTCTTTTTTCTATTCCTCTGAGGATTTTTGGATCTACCTGTTTTGTTCGTCTACTTGGGCCGAATTATGACAAATTATCTCCTAAAGCGGAAAAATGCATTTTCTTGGGCTATTCACGTACTCAAAAAGGGTATCCTTGCTATAGTCCTACCACTAAGAAGCGATTTACGAGTAGTGATGTGGTTTTCTTTGAGGATACACCTTTTTATTATGCTAAAGGAAATACCTTGAGTTCAGATATTATAGCAGCACCGTTACCAGTCATCAGTGAGCGCATATTTGATTCATTACCAGCTGAAACTGCTCCTACGCCTCTTATTGTGTATCAACTCAGGAATCGATCACAGTCTGCTCAAGACCCCCCCTTGCAAAACCAATCTTCTCCTCCACAAGGTCCTACACCTACTAAGGTAACTTCTGACTTAGATTTGCCTATTGCTCTCAGGAAAGGCACTCATTTTTGTACTTCTCATAATATTGCTAATCATGTTTCTACTACACATCTGAGTGTTCATGTGAGTAACTTTGTTGCTGCCCTATCGGCTGTTGTTGTTCCTAAGAATATCAATGATGCTTTACAAAGTTCTGCCTGGACAAATGCCATGACTGAGGAAATGACTGCACTTGCTGATAGAGGAACTTGGGAGTTGGTGGATCCTCCTCCTGATTGCAAGCCTGTTGGCTGCATGTGGGTATATGCTGTGAAGTATCAGCCTGATGGAACTGTGGAGCGTCTGAAGGCACACCTTGTGGAAAAAGGGTACACTCAAACCTATGGTATTGATTATTTTGAGACTTTCTCTCCTGTTGCACGGCTGACTTCAGTCCGAGTACTTCTTTCTGTTGCTGTCAACTTGGATTGGCCTCTTATTCAGCTTGATGTTAAAAATGCTTTTCTTTATGGTGATCTTCAAGAGGGAGTCTATATGGAGCAACTATCTGGGTTCGTTGCTCAAGGGGAGTCACACAAGGTTTGCCGTCTAAAAGAATCTATTTATGGACTGAAGCAGAGTCCTCGGGCATGGTTCGATAAGTTGAGCAAGATACTGACTACTTTTGGGTTTCTAAGATCACATGTTGATCACTCTGTCTTTATTAAAAAGATGTCTTCTGGTATTGTGGTTCTAATTGTTTATGTTGACGATATCATCCTATCTGGCAGCGATTTTACTGAAATTCAGGTTACTAAAACACACTTGTGCAAGCATGTTGCTACTAAAGACTTGGGGAAGCTGCGATATTTTCTGGGCATTGAGGTGTCTAGAACTTCTAGTGCTCTTGTCTTATCCCAGAGGAAGTATGTTCTTGATCTTTTATAGGAGACCGGGATGCTTGCAGCACGTCCTGCTGATACTCCTCTAGATCCCAATGTGAATTGGGATGATGATGCATCTCCTATATATCTTGATAATAAAAAATATAGGAGACTGGTTGGTAAGATGATTTATCTGACTGTTACTAGAGCAGATATCTCTACTGTTGTTGGTCTTCTTAGTAGGTATCTTGATAAGCCTAGATAGTGTCACTGGGATGCCCTGTGTCATATTCTAAGGTACCTTAAGAAATCTCCTGGTAAAGGCCTTTGTTATAGAAAGCATGGGAGTTGTTCTCTTGAAGGTTATTCTGACTCTGATTATGCTGGAAGTAAGATAGACAGAAAATCTACTTCAGGCTACTGCACCTATGTTGGAGGAAATCTTGTCACTTGGAGGAGCAAAAAGATAAATGTTGTTGCTAGATCTAGTGTTGAGGCTGAGTACAGGGCTATGGCTCATACTGCCTGTGAACTTTTATGGGTACAATCTCTCTTGAAAGATTTCGGTATGGAGTCTTCTACTGCTAATCCTATGCATTGTGACAATAAAGTTGCTATCTTCATTGCTAATAATCATGTGTATAATGAGCAGACAAAGCACATTGAAGTTGACTGCCACTTTATTAGAGAAACTATCTTGTCTGGTCCGATCTGCACTCCATTTACCCGTTCAGAGGATCAAGTTGCTGATATTTTTACAAAGTTGCTGGCAAAGAAACATTTTCAGCTCTCTTGTGGACAAGTTGGGCATGATTGATATCTATGATCCAACTTGAAGGGGAGTGTTAAATAATGTATTTATATTTTGTTTGTTATTTTTCTTTTTTTATATGGACCTATGTGTAATTGCTCCACTTATATATATATGGGGTACACACATTGTGTAACCCCATGGGTTCCCAGATCTTTTCTGACAAAAGGATACCTTCTTTGGTGCAAAATCTTTCTTCACCACTTTCATGGTAGAGCACAACGTTATTTTAAACGAATCTGACATGGTGTCTACTAAGAAAGACACGAATAGCTCTTCTATAGGTTTTCTACAGGGGGTCTCACAACATGTGGAGACCAAAGAAGATGACAACTCACTAGTTGATGAATAAGATTCCTCTTATATGCCAGATGATTTAGTGCCTACTAAAGACAAAGAGGAGATTCCAGAGAGTTCTTACAATATCGCCAAAGGCAAAGGCAAACGAACGTCAAACCACTCAAAACGTTATGCCTTTGGTGACTCTATGGTAGCCTATGCCCTTTCCAACGTCGTTTATGTGAATATTGGTGATGAGCCCCCCAATTTCTGTGATGTAGTTGCATATCATGATGCTTTGCAGTGGATTGCTACAATGATGGAAGAGATGGAATCTCTTCACAAGAATCAAACTTGCGAAGTGAATGTGAAGGCAATGATTATAATGAAGTCTTCACACCCGTCGAAAAGCATAGCTCCATATGGGTGCTTTTTTCTTTGGTAACCATCGAAGACCTAGAGTTGCAACAGCTAGATGTAAAAATAGCTTTTCTGCACGGTGAACTAGAAGAACATGCAACAACCAAAGGGTTTTGAAGACACGGAGAACCATGTGTGCTCGCTCAAGAGGTCACTCTATGGCTGAAGCAGTCTCATGAACAATAGTACATGAGATTTGACTTTTTCAAGACGCACCATGGACTTTCCAGGAGTAGCTATGACGCTTGTGTCTACTACAAAAGGCTGGATAACAATTTCTATGTTAACCTGCTACTATATGTTGATGACATGTTGATAGCTTCTAGACACGCATTTGAGATAGCCAAGGTGAAATCTCTTCTAGGTGGAGATTTGATATGAAAGACCAAACTAAGAAGATTCTTGGCATGGAGATTCAAAGGGGCCGGAAAGATAGAAGGCTTATTATGACATAGGTGAAGTACATCAAGAAGGTTCTTTACAGGTTTCACATGTTAGATGTAAAGCCTGTTTCAACTCCATTGGCCGCACACTTCAAGTTATCCACTTTGCAATCTCCACTATCTGATGAAGAAGAGAAAGAGATGGTGCATGTACTTTACTCTTATGTCATTGGTAGGAGCATGTATGCTATGGTCTGCACTAGACCAAACATCGTTTAAGAAATAAGTTGGTTAGTTGTCACATGGTTTATCCTGGCAAGGCACATTGGTAAGCAATTAAGTGGATTCTGAGGTATTTGAGGGACACTTCAAATACTTGTTTAGTCTTATCTGAAGCTCAAGTCATCACGACAAGGTATGTGGTCCGAAATTATGCAGACGACCTCAACAAGAGGATATCTCTCACGAGTTACATGTTAACAATGGGATCTACAATTGCTAATTGAAAGCCACTCTACAAAGTAGTATTACAGGGTACCTGGCAGCAAGGGAAGCTGTGAAGGAGGCTTTATGGCTCAAGGGTTTGATGAATCAGTTGGGCATGGTTCAAGAATAAGTTATTGTTCATTGTGACAATCAAAGTGTCATACATCTTAGCAGAAATCAAATGTTTACAACAAAGCACATTGATGTCAAGTACCACTTCATTAGAGAAGACATAGCCAAAGGCAAGATTGAAATAATGATGATTCGTACGTCCAAGAATCCAACCGACATGATGACGAAGACTCTTTTGTTAGCTAAGTTTGAGCTTTGCTCAAATAAGTTGGTCTTCTTTCTACCTGAGGTTTGCCCATGTAAGGCATGTGGAGAAGATGGTATTCTTAATCAGTCTCTAATACTAGAGAAGATTGCAAGTGTTTTTCTACTTCCATCATTTTCAAGTTAAAGACAAGGGGGAATTTGTTGACAGGGTGTCTTAAACACTCTAGAAAAGCTTCTTTGATGAACTGAGCCTCTACACCAAGCCTCAACATCATCGGGATGCGTTTTAGGAACCTATAGGTGCATTTACGGTCATACATCAAACCATATATGGTTTTCCGGGATTGTATTTGCATTTACGGTCCAGCTGACCATATACAATCCGGCATTGGACCTAAATGTTGCTGAAATGAAAATACAGTCCGTGTTATAGACCGTATACAGTCCACTCGGACTATAAACGTGGTCGTAAAACAACTGTATGACATTGGGAGTTTAGATATATATCTTATTCTTATAAACAGACCTCCCCCAAACTCATCCCAAGTATGGAGAATAACGAAGAGACATCAAGATATGTCGTTTTTCAAAGACCTAAAGCCACGGACGGACCTAGGGCTTCCCATAGGGTTTCACGTCTCCAAGAGCTCCTCTCCCAACAACCGTCTTCTTCCACGGTTGGCTTTTGGGTGTGGAAAGGATTGGGTTCCTCTTCTCTCTTATATAATCATCATCTGTGTAATCTCTTTTGGTCAATAATCTCATCTTCGTCAATGGATGTAGGCTCCCACATTGGGAATTTGTCGAACAACTATAGATCTTGTCTTTGTAGTTGCTTGCTTGTTCCATTGTTGATCTTTGTTGTATGTATTCGGTTTGGATTGCTCGATCTCACGCTTCTGCACCTCTGCAACAAGTTCGTTGGGTCTTGTTGTTCGGGTCTCCCATCACCACCATACCTCAACATATACAAAGCTTAGTCGTACGAGTTTAGAAACTAATAAGGTAGTCTTTGTTTACCAATAGAAATATTTTCAAACGGTTCAGATCAGCCTTCTAATGAATACTGATATAATGTTGCAATCACTAAGACAGAATTACAATAGAAATATTTTCAAATGGTTCAGATCAGCCTTCTAATGAATACTGATATAATGTTGCAATCACTAAGACAGAATTACAATTTATAATCCATATTATAGTTTGCTTTAGATATCCCAAGAAAAAAGGTACTCAGGGTCATGCTTGTTTAAGTTTATCGGGCCCGTTTATCCATATCACCCAATTCGGAAATGATAGTTAGCAAGAACTTCTCTTTGAGGAATGAAGCATAAATATAAATTTTTAATAAGTTATGCTGATGTGGCATCTGTTATAGAGATGTACTAAAATGCAATGATTTACCAGAAAGACAAACTTACCTATTCCTTAGAATCGCTAAACTGTTTGTATCATGGAGAAAAGACATATCACCTATCACACAAAGTACCTGCCCACAACATCATTAACTTAGATTCGAGAAGTATAAATAATATCTACGTGAAGATAAAGCAAGCCACCAGAATCAAAACTTGACCATGAGTCATTTATTTTAGCATAAATACAACTTAAATTAGAACGGGAGAAAGAAACTAAATCATTTTTATAATGCATTTCAGCCGGTACACCAATATACATGACTTTTTGGTTTTTCCTCCCAAGTCACATGATGCCAGATTACAGGTCCACGCCACACAGGAAACATGCAATATAATAATAAAAACTGCAAGACATCAAGAATTTATGAAGCACAAAGGCGACTTCATCTTCAACTTACAATACTATAAGTTATCAATACATTTTGCCACATAAGTTGCAATGACCAATAGCATAAATGGAAGAAATATGAGGTAAAAGGAAGAAATATGAGGTAGATAATCTCCAATGCACCAATTTCACTTTATATGGAGCCATGAAGTCAAGATGAATATTTGCGACCAATAACAACAATACTTAGCAATGTGTTATATATGAGCGATGCACATCATGCCAATTTAATAGCTTCATGAAAATGATATACGCTTTTTTGGATGCACTAGACACTAGGAAGCACGGATTTGGACACAAACTCAGATCCGCACACGGCATACAACGTTTGTACAAAATGTAGGACGTGTTGATGGATACAACAAACTTTTATTATTTTAAAAAAATATAATAAGCAATATGTATGTATATATGTGTATATATGTGTCATTAATTTATGCATCCTAACAAGGCTCCGGGTCCGGATGGAACGAAAGCTATTTTCTACCAGAAGTTTTGGGAGGTGATTAAATCCAGCCTGTTGTCTTTTATTGATAAATGGTGGAAAGGAGAGGAAAGTTTGGATGATATTAATGACACTGATATTGTTTTGATTCCTAAAACGAGCAACCCGGTTCGGATTTCTGAATTTCGTCCTATCAGCCTTTGCAATGTTTCTTATAAAATTATCACGAAGGTGTTGGCAAACAGAATCAAGCCACTAATGAATGAGATTATTTCTGAGAACCAGAGTGCTTTTATTGGGGGAAGAATGATCACAGACAATGCTCTAGTTGCCTATGAATTGTTCAAAACTATGAAGCACAAGAAGAAAGGCAGAGAAGGTTTGATGGCACTCAAGCTAGACATGAGTAAGGCTTATGATCGAGTGGAGTGGGCGTTCCTTGAGAAGGTTATGAGAAGGATGGGGTTCCTGGACATTTGGAGGAATAAGGTGATGGAGTGTGTTTCTAGTGTATCCCACAAGTTCATCGTCAATGGCAAAAGGAGAGGAGCTGCAACTCCGACTAGAGGTCTACGCCAAGGTGATCCTATCTCTCCCTATCTTTTCCTTTTTTGCGCTGAAGCTCTCTCTTTTTCCCTTTCCAAAGCAGCACAGGACAATAAAATTCATGGCACAAGAATTTGCAGAAGGGCTCCGAGAGTCACCCACCTTTTCTTTGCAGACGATAGCATTGTTTTCACAAGGGCAACCTCAGAAGAATGCTCCGCTTTAGCTGATATTTTCAGCCAATACGAGAGGGCATCTGGGCAGAAGATTAATTATGAGAAGACGGATGTTTCCTTCAGTGCGAATATCTTTGAGGAGAGGCGTGAGTTGATTAAGAACCGGCTACAGGTTAGGGAGGTGGACAGACATGAAAAGTATCTTGGACTCCCTACGGTTATTGGAAGATCGAAGAAAGTTGTCTTTGCGGCGATAAAGGATAGAGTGTGGAAAAAGGTGCAGGGGTGGAAGGAGAAATTTCTTTCAAGGCCCGGGAAGGAGGTGTTGATTAAAGCGGTCATCCAAGCTATTCCCACGTACATCATGAGTATCTTTAAAATACCGGATGGACTGGTTGACGAGATCCAGGTGATGATGGCAAGATTCTGGTGGGGGGCAAAGGAAGGGGAGAGGAAGATACACTGGATGAGTTGGGAAAGGTTGTGTAAACCCAAAGAAAGTGGAGGGATGGGGTTCAGAGATTTGAAGGCTTTCAACCAGGCGTTGTTAGCTAAGCAGCGGTGGAGATTGGCGATTCATGGAAAGTCCTTAGCTGCCCGGATTTTGAAGGCTAAATACTACAGGTCATCAATTGTTTAGCACGTCAAGCTGGGGGGCAGTCCTACTTACACATGGAGGAGCATATGGGGAGCACTGCAGCTGGTTAAGGAGGGTCTTAGATGGAGGGTGGGTGATGGTAAGGACGCTCATATCTATAGGGATAGGTGGATCCCTCATCTTGGAGGCACAGTGCATAGATACTTGGTGAGCGTTCCGGAGGAGTATAACTGGGTGAGTGATTTGATCTGCTCGGAGACGAAACGATGGAGGAGGGAGGCGGTAGAGGACTGCTTTCCCAGCCACATAGCGAGGTCTGTCCTAAACATTCCACTACCACGGTGGAGTGCGAAAGATAGCCTATTCTGGGATAAGGAAAGCAAAGGGATCTTTTCTGTCAAGAGTGCCTACCATCTGTTGAGGGCGGGTGCTGATTTGCGGGAAGGGGCAGAGGGGGAGATAAGGAAAAGGTTGTGGAAGGAAGGTTGGCCGCCGAAGTTGAAACACTTTATCTGGAGAGCACTGAGGAACATCCTCCCCACCATGACGGAGCTGCAGAAGAAGCAGGTGACACAGAATAATGGCTGCCATCATTGCGGACAGCGGGAGGATACGACGCACGCATTGCTCCATTGTGAGATAGCTAGGAAGATTTGGTCTACCGAGGAGTTCGACTGGCTGGGACAGATGGATCTTCATGACATAGGGAGCTTTGTGGGTAGTCTCCTTGACGAGGAGGACAGCAGGCGTAAGGAGGAGGGCGCGGCACTTCTCTGGGTTACGTGGACAGCAAGGAACAAATACATTTTCGACGAGCATCCTCCTTTCCTTCCCGACATAGCAGCGAGCTTCATCGACCTTGTGAGGAAGCATGCAGGCTACCATGCGGCCGTGAGCAGATCAGCAGGTTTCTCTTCTTCGTCGGGAGCAGTATCTTGGCACTGTCCTCCACCGGGCTGTGTTAAGATCAACACGGACGCCTCCATCACGTTAGCAGGTGACTGTGGCTGCGGTGTAGCCATACGGGATGACCATGGGCAGCTGTTGTGGACCTTCCAATGCCGATTAGAACAGCCGCACTCGGTGCTTAGTGCGGAGGGTGTGGCTATTCTGAAAGGCATGCAGTTGGCGCTAGGGAAGAGCTTCACGGATGTGGTGATGGAGATCGACTGTCTTCTCTTAGTGGAGGCAGTGAAGAAGGGATATGGCGGACGTGGCTACGAGCACATCATCGTACGGGACATCACCGAGCTATCTTCTAGCTTTCTTTCTTTCAATCTTTGTTTTGTTAGGAGGCAAGGCAATAGAGTAGTCCATGCCTTGGCCTCACCCGCTTGCCATTTTATTAACCCCCTCTATGTTGGAGAGGGATTCGAGGATCAGATCCTTGCACTCGCTGTAGACGATTTGATTACTTAATAAAATGGCAGGCGCCCTTTATCAAAAAAAATGTATCATAAATTAAAATTCCGATCAAAATGTCAAAATTTCTACTGAAATTTCGATTTCAATAGTGACTAGAATAGAAATGGAGGTACCTCAAATTTTTCTTAGCAAAATTTCGAAAATTTAGATGAATTCACCCACTTTTGGGCACTTTTGAGAAATTTTGACAATTTTTGCTTATTTATTTCAAATATGACAAAGTTGACTGATGTGTTTGTTATTGGTTGACTGGAAGAGATATTTCTTAGGGGGGTATTATACTTTCTATATAAGGCACATAGGCCATAACCCAACCTAATCTACTACCATCTTTCACTTATACCCTATTGGATTAATAACTATAACTTTTATCCCGAAAATTGGTGTTTTACAAGTTGTAGAACTACCCAAAATAGGGAATCTAAAAGTCAGTGCTCTAGATTAAGTAGCATTTAAGTAGTGTTACAGTATATGTTTTCTGTGGTTTACTTATTCAGTTATTTATTTTGTTATTTGTTTATTCTGTATGGACCTCTCTGTAATTGTTCCAGTATTATATATATGAGGGTGCACACTTTGTGCAACCCTATGCTCTCTGAAACCTTGACTCCTAACATGGTATCAGAGCAGGACTGAAATCCTAGCCGTCAACTTCTTTCTCTCCCTCCCTTCTGCCGCCCCCCTCCCCCCCCCCCGCCGCCGCCGGTTCCCCCCCCCTCCTTCCCACCGCCGGCAACAGCCCAGCGGCTGCGTGCGCCGCATGCGCCGGCCCGCCGGGGTCTGCTGGCGCCGACCGGCTAGGAGCCGCCGGCCTGCCTTGCCGCCGGGCGCTCCAGCCGCCGCCGGTCTGCTGACGTGCTGGGCCACTGCCGTGGCTTAGGCGCCACTCCGTGTTCCTCCGGTTCGCTCCGCTCGCCTCTTCTATCTCCGGTGGAGATCATCACCGTGTTGGTTTGAGGGGCCCTTCCGTCTTCGGTCTGTGATTCTGTCTGCCTGCCCATGTAGGCTTTCGCCTCCGGGTTCCGTGCTACGCCTCGACGTAGCCCGTATGTGAGAGGTCCTCCGTGATCTTGTACCTGTCTGCCTACCTTGCCTGCCTGTTGTGCCTGCCTACCTGATGGCGTCCTCGAATGACGATTTGCGTCGTCAAGTTACTACAGTAAAGCTTGACGGGCGCAACTACCAGCTGTGGGTTTGCTCCTTTGTGATATATGCCAAATCACAAGGGAAGTACTCCCATCTCACTCGTGTCGGTCTGCCACAGCCTGCTGACGACGCCGACGTGAAGGACGTCAAAGCTTACGATGATTGGGTATGTGACGACTCAACGGTGATGACCTGGATTCTCAACAGCACGGTTGAGAAAATTAGTGTGACCATCCTTCGTCTGCCTACAGCGAAGCAGATGTGGGATCAGCTTGCTAGCACCTTCTCCCACAGCCAGAATCCGAAGAAGGTGTTTGATATCAACAAACAGCTTAGTTGTCTCACGTTTACTAGCACTGACATCACCGATTACTTCTCTACGTTCACCGGTTTGTGGGGTGAACTGGAGACGTATCATCCTCTGTCGACGGATCTGGTGATTATGCAAAAGCAGCGAGATGAGCTCCAGCTGATACAGTTCTTGAGTGGCTTGCCTGACTCCTATGTTGGCGTTGTGGATCAGATTCTGGCCAGTGATCCGCTGCCTACCCTTCAGAGTGCCTACCAGCGTCTTCAGCGACTTTCGTCACCGACACCACATAGTGCTACCGATGTTGGAGACTCTACTGCCTTAGCTGCCTGGGGTGGCCGCGGCCGTGGTCGCGGTCGTGGCCGTGGCCGAGCTTCTGCTGGACGTCCTCCCCTTGGTCCAGGGAGAGGTCGTTCTCCTACTGCTGGGCGTGGAGCCCCTACTACTACTACTACTACTACTACTACTACTACTACTGCGCGTCCTCTGCCCGGACAGCGCCTGTGTTCTTACTGTGGTCGTACGAACCACATTGAAGAAAAGTGCTGGGAGAAATATGGCAAACCAGAATGGGCGAACACTGCTACTGATTCTCCTGCCACTGCATCCGAGAGTGTTGCTCACCCTACTACACAAGACACTGCAGGCGCTACTGCTGATTACATCAGGGCTGAAGTCGAACGTCCCTTTCTGGAGCGTGCCGGATCATCCTCTGAGGCATCCACGAGTGGAGCACATGCTGCCCATACTGGTTATGATACTGCTTTTCTGAGTTCACATTTGCCATCTCCATCTGGTAATACTAAATGGGTGATCGACTCTGGTGCATCATCCCATATTTCAGGCAATAGGGCTTTGTTTAAATCTATCTCTAAACCTGCTCATAAATCTGCGGTTATGGTTGCTGATGGATCTAGATCTCCAGTTTCTGGCATTGGGGACATTATTTCTCAGTTTCTTATCAAATCTGCCCTATATGTGCCTAACTTCCCTATGAATTTATTATCTGTTAGCAAACTTGTACGGAATTTGAACTGTAGTCTGACATTCTTTCCTGGTTCATGCATTTTTCAGGACCTTCTCACGAGGATGAAGATTGGTGGGGGGTATGAAGGTGTTGATGGTCTCTACTACTTGAACGAGATGCCAAGGTCTGACAAAGTTGTTGTGGTCTCTGCCTTATCTGCTTCAGTTTCTGCTTTACAATGGCACTACAGGCTGGGACACCCTTCTTCTGACAAACTGCGCCATTTACTTCCAGACATGAATAGTTGTAGTTTCCAGTGTGAGTCCTGTCAACTGGGTAAACAAACTAGATCTGTATATCTGAGGCATAGTTCTATGCGCAGCAGGCATATTTTTGATGTAGTGCACTCTGATGTGTGGGGACCATGTAATGTACCGAGTGTGTCTGGCTATCGCTACTTTATTTTGTTTATTGATGATTTTTCGCGGACTACTTGGCTATTTCTGTTAAAAAGTAGATCCGAGGTGATATCCACAATAAAGTATTTTTTTGCTGAAATTAAAACCCAGTTTGGTGTGCCTATTAAAATTTTTAGAACTGATAATGCGTTGGAATTTGTTCAGAAAGATGTGGAACTCTTTTGTAAATCTGTCGGAACTTTACATCAAACCTCCTGTGCCTATACACCACAGCAGAATGGTGTAGCCGAAAGAAAGAATCGTCATTTGTTGGAAGTGGCTCGAACTATCATGTTGCACTCGCATGTACCTCGTACTTATTGGCCAGAAGCGGTTCTGACTGCCTGTTTTCTCATTAATCGTATGCCATCGTCGGTTATTGGTAACAAAATCCCTATCCAAGTTTTACATCCGGAGGCTCCCTTGTTTTCTGTTCCTCCACGGATTTTTGGTTGCACGTGCTTTGTACGACTCCTTGGCCGTACATCTGATAAACTGTCGCCTAGAGCAGCTAAATGTATTTTCTTGGGATATTCAAGAACACCGAAAGGTTATCGATGTTATAATCCTGCTACGAGAAAATGGCTGACTAGTAGTGATGTGGTGTTCTTTGAAGATACTCCTTATTATTCATCTGCGGGAGAAAATTTGCAAACAGATATTATTGCACCACCTTTGCCTATTCTGTCTGACTGCATACCTGAGACGAATGATACTGTGATACCAGATCCTCCTCAGTTTCGTGTTTATCAGCGCAGGAACAGAGCACCTCCTCCAGATACTGTGATACAAGTACCCCCCCCAGTCAACCAATCTTCACCTCCAGAAGGTTCTGCTTCACCTGAGGTACAATCTGATTTACATATCCCTATTGCACTTCGCAAAGGGACTCGTTCCTGCACATCTCACAGTATTGCTAATTTTGTATCTACTGATCATCTCACTGCTCAGGCGCGTGATTTTGTCTATGTCTTATCTGCTGTTACTGTTCCTAAGACTATTCAGGATGCCCTGCGGAGTACAGCTTGGACTTCTTCTATGCAAGATGAGATGACCGCTCTGACTGATAGAGGCACTTGGGAGCTGGTGGATCCCCCTCCTCAGTGCAAACCTGTAGGTTGCCGCTGGGTGTACACTGTCAAATATCAACCAGATGGTACAGTTGAACGGTTGAAAGCTCGGTTAGTTGCCAAAGGATATACTCAGACATACGGCATTGACTACTTTGAGACTTTTTCTCCTGTTGCTCGCTTAAATTCTGTCAGAATCCTATTATATGTAGCTGTAAATTGTGACTGGCCTCTTCTACAGCTTGATGTGAAGAATGCTTTCCTATATGGTGATCTACAGGAGGAGGTTTATATGGAGCAACCTCCTGGGTTTGTTGCTCAGGGGGAGTCTCACAAAGTATGCAGGCTTAAAAAATCTATTTATGGGCTCAAGCAGAGTCCACGTGCATGGTTCGATAAATTAAGCAGGATTCTTTCTGACTTTGGCTTTCTACGGTCCCAAGTGGATCATTCTGTCTTCACAAAGAAAACTTCTGCAGGAATTATTCTTCTGATTGTCTATGTAGATGATATCATTATTTCAGGCAGTGATTCTTCAGGTATTCAGGCCACAAAAACCATTTGAGTAAACATTTTGCTACCAAAGACTTGGGCAGACTGCGATACTTTTTGGGCATAGAGGTTTCCAGGAACTCTAGTGCTCTTGTGCTGTCTCAGAGAAAATATGTGCTTGATATCCTGCAAGAAACTGGCATGATGGGCGCAAGACCTGCAGATACCCCTATGGATCCCAATGTTGATTGGGACGATGAAACTTCATCTATGTTTTCTGAGCCTAAGAAATACAGGAGACTTATTGGAAAATTGATCTATCTGACTGTTACTCGTCCTGACATTACTACTGTTGTGGGCCTTCTGAGCAGGTACCTGGACAAGCCTAGACAGTGTCACTGGGATGCTGTCTGTCACATTCTGAGATACTTAAAAAGGGCACCTGGCAAAGGTCTGTATTACAAGAAAAATGGACATTGTAAACTTGAGGGCTATTCTGATTCAGATTATGCAGGCAGCAGAATTGACAGGAAATCCACCTCTGGCTACTGCACCTATGTAGGGGGTAACTTGGTGACTTGGAGGAGCAAGAAACAGAATGTTGTTGCTCGCTCCAGTGCTGAAGTTGAATACAGGGCCATGGCCCATACTGCCTGTGAACTTCTCTGGGTGCGTTCTCTTTTGCATGAACTTGGGATTGAATCTTCTTATGCGATTCCAATGCATTGTGACAACCGAGCTGCTATCTTCATTGCCAATAATCCTGTTTATCATGAGCGCACCAAGCATATCGAGGTGGACTGCCACTTCATTCGAGAATCTGTTCTGGCTGGGAAAATGTGCACTCCTTTTACAAGATCTGAAGATCAAGTTGCAGATGTCTTCACAAAACTTCTGGCTAAGAAGCACTTCTGCACGCTGGTGGACAAGTTGGGCATGATTGATATCTATGCTCCAACTTGAGGGGGAGTGTTACAGTATATGTTTTCTGTGGTTTACTTATTCAGTTATTTATTTTGTTATTTGTTTATTCTGTATGGACCTCTCTGTAATTGTTCCAGTATTATATATATGAGGGTGCACACTTTGTGCAACCCTATGCTCTCTGAAACCCTGACTCCTAACAAGTAGCATCACAATTAAGTGGTTACTTCCACATAGTAAAGTCACGAAAATAGAACTAGTGTCAATTTTTTTTTCATTTTGAATAAGTAGTTGCAACTTGAAATAAAGTAGAGTATTTGGACAAGATGAGGATGAGCAATTACAAGCTCTAGAGAGGCATTGGCTCATCTACCCCGCACCTATACAACATGCACGGGTGTGTATTGCAAATAGGGCATGAGTCACAAGATGAGGATAACATGAATTTGACTCAATATGTCAACCATATAACCCAGCTTATGTTTGGACAAGAACCATCGGGTTGGGTCATGAGCCTGATCAGTCACCACTCCACTCCAGTTTCAATTAAGTATTCAACACTTTTTATTATGCTACAATACGTTGATATTCAATTGTGTAAGTTGTAATACAACGTGCTTGAATTTTTTTGTAAAATAAATCGATCTCTCACCGAAACTAGCATCAATATTGTCATCAGAACAGCTCAGCTTCTTTTCACTCACACGTGGGACACTGTCCCCACATCAATATATATGATTTTATTGCATAAATTGTTGTATTTTGTTAGAAGTAAGACATCTTGTATATGAACTAGAGTTTGTAGGCCCATAAAGAGTCAAGTCAGGTCTGGAAGTCTCTACAGTCTTATCCACCCTCTCCTATATAAAGGAGAGGGATCTCTCTTGTGTCCATCACATTGTCAATCATATTGTCTATATTTCTACATGGTATCACAGCAGCGATCCTAACCCTAAAGAGAAAGCAAAAAGTCT
Organism: Alisma plantago-aquatica; assembly: GCA_963693085.1. Taxonomy (NCBI): domain Eukaryota; kingdom Viridiplantae; phylum Streptophyta; class Magnoliopsida; order Alismatales; family Alismataceae; genus Alisma; species Alisma plantago-aquatica. The sequence goes on from OY856409.1 coordinate 1,573,571,867, forward strand.
TTGTTCACGGGCGGCGGGCACCGTCATGGTTGGTTGCTTGTAGGGCCATTTCCATCACCCTCTCAACAGGGTTATCTCCATTGCCCTCTCTCTCTAAAGGGTCATCATCATCTCATCTGGAGACGTAGACCTTGATTCTCTACATCGTAGATCCCAATCTCTACAATATAGATCTAGATCTCTACATCATATCTAGAGATCTGATAAGTATCATCTTCATCATCTAACACTCGTCGTGTGATTGATTTACACAGCATGTCATCAGTAGGCTTCACAATTCAATCAGCGGCAGCAGTAGCAACACATCATATCATATATCCAACACGGTGTGTTGTAGTTCATAAGCTTCTCAACAAGAAAAGATAATTGGATCTATATTATGTTACCTAGTTCATAATTTTCTAGTGCACACAAAGATCCATTTATTTTCTTCTCTGATCTTTTAATCGGGTCACATACTACATCGAATCTAGTTATGGATTCATCCATTGCAGCTTCCTCACCAAGTCAACCTCTCTAAAGCACCGTCTTGAAGTCCTCATATGTGTGATGTAGTTCGCTCTCAGACACAAGAATAACCTTTCTCATGTGCAAGAATTCATTCCCTTTAATCACAAAGTCAAGCTTTCTTAAGCGTGAGGTCGAGTTCTCTCGAACCTTTTGAGCAGCCTGGCACACGACTTCTCCAGCCGTATCAAGCAAATCCTTCTTCGGTCGTTTCTTCCCTTTCCACCCCATGTCCCCTAATATCATAGGAGAGTTTCTCTTCGTTTTTTTCCACCCCAACCACTTTGGTGTCTCTTCATGGTTGGTGTGCGGGGGAGAGTAGAGGAGATGAGAAGAGGTGGATGAGGAGAAGAGTTGAGGTGTAGAGTTCGAGAAGATGAAAGATGAAGAAAAGCATTGTCCACATATGAAGTTGTGTACTTAACGTGTTGTCTAAATCTCATTGTCCAGTTCAAGGCCAATAACCATGTTCACCATTCAGATTCTGAGTTGGCAAGCATTGATTTGTCATCTCAGATCAATTGGATGTCATCGGCGCTCTACATCAGGCGAATATATTTCTTCATCGGCCATGTATTGGTGATTCTACTCTGGAAAACTTTAATCTGTCTTGAGCATTTTGGATTATTTGTACATTTGGTTGTGTCGGTCTGACACACCTGTCATTTGCAGAAGGTCATAGAGTCGCAAGTCAGCAATGTGTCATTATTCGTTGGTGCCCAGTTGATATTCGTCCGTTCCCTGTCAAACATATTGATTTTCATTTGTGCCCTGTCAAACACGTTGATGTCCGTCCATGCCTTGTCAAGTAAGTTGATGTTCTTCCACGCCCTGTCAAGCACGTTGATGTTCTTCCTTGCCCAGTCAAGCATGTTGATGCCCGTCCATGCCCAATCAAGCACGTAGATGTTCGTCTATGCCCCATCAAGCACGTTGATGTTCGTCTGGCCCTATCAAGCATGTTGGCTGTCTTTACAGCCTACTCTTCCTGTGGCACATATCTTGGAAACTACTCTAACGACAGCATCAACTGATTTGATGATATTAGTATATAGACTTTCCTATGTTTTTTACTTAGTCTATTTTTCTCTTTACTGTGTTATTCTTGTGTTTAGTTTTATCCCACATGGGTTATCTCTAAATCCTGTGGTCTTCTCTTGTCTTATAAAAGAGAACCTTGTACTCCTTTTTTAATCATCTCAATAATAGGATTATTAGCCACAACTTCTAGATGGTATCAGAGCCTCCCGATCCTCCCTAACCCTGATCCTTTCCCATCAACCCCAGTCGCCACCCCCCTTGCCCTTCTCCCAAGCCGCCGCCCACCCTGCCCCCCCTCCCCCCCTCCTGTTGCCGCCGACCAGCACCTCCCTTGGTGCCGCCGCTACTACCACCAGCCCCTCCAGCCATCGTCACCCCCTCCCCTACCTTTCTCCCTTGTCGCCCACCTCCTTCCCTCCCTTCTTCTCCACCGCAGCCCCCCCCTTCTTCCTCCGTCTCCACCGCCCCCCTTGCTACCCGCCGCCACCCCACACCCACCACTACCATCTCCCGCAGCCACAACCACCCTCCCCATCCTTTCTTCTCTCTTGTTTCTCTTCCCTTGTTCTTCGCTCACCATCTAGTTCGGCTACAGGCTTCCGTTCATCTCCGTACGCTCTTCCGAAAACGCTTACGTACAGCCCGTGTCTTTTCCAGTTCTGGCACGTTGAAGGCGTAAACTAGCTCTTCGCTTCTGCCTGCCTACGCCTCATGGTGGAGTGATCTTTTCTCCATGGTGGTGTAGGTTTCTTACTTCTTTATCTGTCCCGTGAGGGTCTTCTAAGGTCCATGTGGATCTCCTACTTGCTACAACTACTAGTCCATGTGGTGGACTCCTGCTACTGACTACAGCTATTGTTGATCCTTGCTGTGCCCGTGCTACTGTTCTGCTCTGGTCAAATGGCGACTCCATATCTCCCGCGTACTCTCTGTGTTACTACGGTGAAGTTGGACAGTTCCAACTATCACCTATGGGCTGCCTCCTTTGAGTTGTATGTCAAATCCCAAGGTCGCCACTCTCATCTGACTACAAAAGGCCCGTCTCTTCCTGCTCCTGATGCTAACGAGAAGACGAAACAAGCGTATGATCTCTGGTCCAAAGAGGACTATGGGTTCATGACATGGATGGTCCACAGCGCTGAAGCCAAGATCAGCCAATCCCTGCTCTGTCTTCAGACTGCCAAAGAAATGTGGGAGCAACTCTCCCATGTTTACTCGCACCAACAAAATCCTAAGAAGGTCTTTGAGATCTTTAAGCAACTTGCCAAACAGGAGTATTCTGCTACTGACTCCGTCGAGGATTACTACAACTCCTGTTGTGCCCTTTGGGATGAGTTCCAGGTGTATCATCCTCTTTCTACTGACATCGATGAAGTTCATCGACAGCGGAACGAACTTATGTTAGTTCAGTTCCTCGCGGGCCTACCTGCTTCCTTTACTGGTGTTGTGGACCAAATTCTCTCCAGCGACCCTTTACCCACTCTCCGCGATGTGCTCAAAAGGATCCAGCGCTTACCTTCTGTGTCCCAATCCGTGCCTGACTCTTCTGATGGGGCAGCCCTCGCTGTCCGCTCTGGTGATTCCTTTTGTGGTCGCGGTCGTGGCAGAGGTCGTGGCCGCGGAGGACGTTTTTCTACTCCTGGCCGTGGCTCTGGAGCTGATCCTATCGAGCCCCGCTACTGCACTCACTGCAAGCGCACCAACCATACTGAAGATCGTTGCTGGATCAAATACGGCAAACCTGACTGGGCCAATAAAGTGGCTTCTGACCAGACTGAACCTGCTCCACCAACAGCTGACTGGATCCTCTCGGAATTTGAAAAACTGCTTCAAGCTCACCTGGCTTCCTCTACTGATGCTTCAAATGATGATAGCGCCGCCCTTCTGACCAAGACTGGTAAACCTTCATGGGTGATTGACTCTGGTGCAACCTCTCATATTTCTGGCAATCCTACTTTATTCTCTAAATTGCACAAGACATCTTTTATACCGCCTGTTACTTTAGCTGATGGCTCTAAATCACCGGTTACTGGAATTGGTGATATAAGTTCTACTGGTAGTCTGCCACTGCAGTCCACTCTTTATGTCCCTAAGTTTCCCCTTAATTTACTATCTGACAGTAAAGCTTTGAAGAGCCTTCGTTGCTCAATTACGTTTGATCCGGATGGTGTTCTGTTTCAGGATCTGCGCACGAGGATGACGATTGGTTCAGGCCATGAGGGACCGGATGGACTCTACTACTTGGACGATCTGAAGCCAGCTGCATATTTGACATCATCTGTGGCCGACATTCAGTGGCATTATAGATTAGGACATCCCTCTGCTGCAAAATAAAAAGTGTTATTACCTGATGTAGTTAGTTCTGTTTTTCATTGTGAGACATGCCAGCTTGGCAAGCAAACTCGTGCTACCTTTCCACCAAAATTTTGCATTAGTTCTAAAGCTATCTTCGATGTTATACATGTTGATGTTTGGGGTCCATGTGCTGTGACGAGTACTTCTGGTTTTAAATATTTTCGGAGCTTCATTGATGATTTCTCTAGAGCAACCTGGCTGTTTTTACTGAAAGATAGATCTACCATTCTTGAGAAAATTACTGACTTCTTTGCTGAAATCCGTACCCAGTTTGCTAAGCCCGTTAAAATTTTGCGAACTGACAATGCTTTGGAGTTTATGCAAGCCTCTGTTAGTAGTTTTTGTCGTCGCCAGGGCACCATCCACCAAACTTCCTGTGCCTATACCCGGCAACAAAACGGTGTCGCTGAACGCAAAAACCGTCATCTCCTTGAAGTTGCGCATACCCTTCTTTTTCACTACCATGTTCCTCAGTCTTTTTGGCCCGAGGCGATATCTACTGCTTGCTACCTCATTAATCGTATGCCATCCTCTGTGCTCGGCAATAAGACTCCATATCAGGTCTTGTTTCCTGATGCACCTCTTTTCTCTGTGCCTCCTCGTATCTCTGGGAGCACGTGCTTTGTTAAAAATCTCCGGCCTGGCCTTACCAAATTGGATCCTAGAGCAACTAAGTGTGTTTTCTTGGGATACTCTCGCACTCAAAAAGGGTATCGATGCTACAATCCTGTTTCTAAAAAGTGGTTTGTCTCTGCGGATGTAGTATTCTTTGAGCACATGCCTTTCTATTCTCCGGCTGGTTCTGCACTCACATCGGATTTACTGGTTGATACGCCTTTACCTGTTGTGGATGATTTGACTGATAATTTTGATGCTGCCTCCCCACCTGAAATGCCACCCCTGAAAGTGTATCACAGAAGACAGAAGCCGACAGCTCCCTCTATGGCCTCTCCATCGTCTTCATCCTCTGTGCCAGATCAAACACCTCTGCAGGCATTTTCTGACCTTGATCTCCCTATTAGCCTGAGAAAAGGGACACGGACTTGTACTAAGCATCCCATTGGGAATTTTTGTTCTACTGATAATCTGGGTGCTAATTTTGCTAATTTTACTACGGCCCTTTCTGCTATATCTATTCCTAAAACTGCTGCTCATGCCATTAAAAATCCTGCATGGCGTCAGGCTATGGAAACCGAAATGCAGGCAGGCACTCACTGAGCGCAATACATGGCAACTTGTTGATCCACCTGCTGATTGCTCTCTTGTTGGTTGTCGCTGGGTCTTCACGGTCAAGTATCAACCGGATGGAACTGTTGAACGACTTAAGGCGAGACTAGTGGCTAAAGGTTATACACAGACCTATGGGGTCGACTACTTTGACACTTTCTCTCTGGTGGCACGGTTGAACTCTGTGAGAATTCTTATTTCTGTTTCTATTAATTCTTACTGGCCTCTGTATCAGCTTGATGTCAAGAATGCTTTCCTGTATGGTGACCTTCATGAAGAAATCTACATGTCACAAACCCCTGGTTTTGTTGCTCAGGGGGAGTCCTCTAAAGTATGCAGACTGAAAAAGGCGATCTATGGCTTGAAACAGAGTCCAAGGGCTTGGTTCGATAAATTAAGCACTATTATTCAAAAAATTTCATTCAAGCGCTCCCAGTCCGATCACTCAGTCTTTGTCAAGAATACTCCTACTGGCATTATTATTCTCATTTTTTATGTTGATGATATTATCCTCTCAGGAAGTGATCATGTTGGTATTCAGCCCACCAAGCACTATCTGGAAAAACATTTCGTCACTAAAGATCTTGGATCTCTCAGGTATTTTCTTGGGATAGAGGTGTCTTGGTCTTCTTCTGGCCTCTTCTTATCTCAGCGCAAGTATGTTCTGGATCTACTATCTGAAACTGGTCTTCTAGGTGCTAAGCCTGCTAGCACACCTCTGGATCCGAACACCGACTGGGATGATGAGAATTCTCCTGCCTCTCCTGACAATCATCAATATCGAAGAATGGTCGGTAAACTCATCTATCTTACTGTTACACGGGCCGATATTACTGTTTATGTTGGATTGGTTAGTCGTTAACTAGATAAGCCTCGACAATGTCATTGGCACGTTGTCTGTCATATTCTGAAATATTTAAAAAGTTCTCCTGGAAAAGGCATGCTTTACAAGAAACATGGACACTGCAAACTTCTTGGCTATTCTGATTCCGATTACGCTGGCAGCAAGGTTGACCGTCGCTCTACTTCTGGCTACTGCACGTTTGTGGGAGGCAACCTTGTCACTTGGCGAAGCAAGAAGCAGTCTGTAGTTGCTCGCTCAAGTGTTGAAGCTGAATATCGTGCCATGGCGCACACTACCTGTGAACTATTCTGGATTAGGAGCTTACTGAAGGACTTTGGTATCTCTGACTCGTCTCCTATTCCAATGTATTGTGACAACAAAGCAGCTACATTCATTGTCAGTAACCCTACTTTCCATGAGCGGACCAAGCACATTGAGGTGGATTGTCATTTTGTCCGCGAAGCTGTTCTCTCTGGCCAGGTCTCTACTCCCTACATTCATACGACTGATCAGGTGGCTGACATCTTCACAAAGATTCTACCAAAGACAAGGTTCACTGCTATGACATCCAAGCTAGGCATGATAGATATCTACACTCCAGCTTGAGGGGGAGTATTAGTATATAGACTTTCCTGTGTTTTTTACTTAGTCTATTTTTCTCTTTACTGTGTTATTCTTGTGTTTAATTTTATCCCACATGGGTTATCTCTAAATCCTGTGGTCTTCTCTTGTCTTATAAAAGAGAACCCTGTACTCCTTTTTTAATCATCTCAATAATAGGATTATTAGCCACAACTTCTAGAGATGACTTATATGATCTTCGCATGTTCCTTCAACATACTCCAAGTACAAGCTCCAACCTAGTCAAAGTTCCAGATGTCTCAAACATTCGGTGTTTAATCAATCTCTCCCAAAGATCCGGTGTTTATCAATCTCAAGGGAAGATTCAAAGTCAAAGATACCAATGTACGGGGGAGAGCACATGTTGTGCTAAGTCAGGGGATATCATGTTTTAGTCAGAACTATTTTTCTATGCCTTGTTTCTATCAGTCACTCGAGTTGGTGATGTGATTCTCCTATGCTCTAGCTTGCAGGAGTGTTACAAGTAATAAGTCATATCATATATGGGCCAGAGTCTGTAGGCCCATATAGAGTGAAGTCGGTTCTGGAAGTCTCTACATTCATGTCCACCCTGGGTCTCTCTTGTATCCACATTGTTTTACACATTGTTTATCAATGTTGTAGTAAGTGGGGAGTTCCTTAATATTCACTCACAGACCAGCAATGCTTCCGTACAACATGTCATCCCACATTTAGTTCCTACCATCCTAGACCATATTAACTTTGCACAAATTGTCTTTAAGCCTGTATATTGTGCTTGCAAACTGTAATGACTTAATTCATTCATTTCACTATCAATTTGACATTGAAATCCCCATCTAAACAATTCATCTTTCTGCACTCACACATGACAAGAACCCCCTCACACACATATCGAATATGAAATATTATTGCATATTTGAGTAGATCTATACTATTAGATCCATCTGGTATAATTTCATTAATTATTTTGTTCATTTGGTAGTCAAAACGCCAGGAACGCATGTGTAGAAACTTCGGTCAAATTTTCTGTTTATGTGGCCACCGAAACGGCGTCAAAATCATACATTTTCTTGATATGTATATATCTAGGAAGCAGGGACACGGACATGGGACACGGCGATTTTGAAAAATTTAGGACACGGACACGGTGTGGACGCGGCAGATTTTTTTTTTTACTAATATATATATGTATGTATTTTTTATATATAAATTTATGCAATCATGGAAAGTCAATTGTACAATTCAGATTTCATTCACTTGATGGGCATACAATCATTCATAAAACCATAATTCACAATCCATAATTTCAACTTTCAATAGATTAAATTGACCAATTAATTCCATGAAAACAGTAAAACTTGATTAATTTAAATACAATCAGATTACCAGACTAATAGTAAACTCTAATTTCGTGATTTTGATAATTTACTAAGAATGAGGGGATCATGGGGTATGAGGCGAGGAATGAGATGAGAAAGGGAAGAAAAAGATCTGTGGAGAAGAATAACCAGTAAATTGGACGGTTGCAGGGAGTATAAGGAGAAGACAAATGAAAAAAGAAAGGGAAGAAAATTGGGGCAGCAGGTCGTGCAACAGATTGAGCAAGAGGGGGGTCAGGAAATTGGTTGCCGTCGAGACAATCGGGAGTGAGGAGGGTTGGTTTATGCGTTTTTTTTTCCCTTAGTTAACATAATTGGGCCGCATTTTTTAATGGGCCGGCGTGTCCAGGCCGTGTCACTCACGTGTCCAGGCCGTCCAAGTCTTAAAATTCAAAAAAAAAAAAGTGGACACGCCCGAGCCGTGTCCACGGCGTGTTCGTGTCCGACACGGGGTGAGGACGGCCACGGGACCTCCCGGGAAGTGTCCGTGCTTCCTAGGTATATATACATAAAATTTTATTTGATATTTTGATGACTTTTCATTCTACAAATAGAACACCTTCTACATAAATGTTTTTGTAGAGACACGAGCTACATATTTGGGCCGCCAATCCTTTTTATATGGCAACCCTACTGATCTAAAGACAAAATCAGAATGAAAAAAATGAATCTCATTTCAGTTAAGATTAAATCAAAAAGATTTTTTTTTTGTTGTACCCAGCGTGTTGCTCTTTTTGTATTGATTTTTCAAACTGTTTACAAAATATGAAGGGAAGAAGTAAACTACTCTTTACATATCACAGCTGTATGGTGTATAGAAAACCAAATCCTATCTGTACTACTAGAAAAAATATCAAAAATCCTATGATTGCGTTCTTCCCAGATATGGAAAAGAATAGAACAGGCCAAAATTTTCCTAGGACCTCCCAGCTTTATGAGATCACCATCGACATCAGGAGAATCTCCATATTCCAGACTGAATCTTCCCAATAAATCTCTAGCAAATAGACACTCATAAAAAAGATGAGACTTGGACTCTTCAGCTTCACCACAAAGACAGCACCTCGAAGCAAATGAGTAGCCAAATCTCTTCAACATATCCACAGTAACTAATCGGTTCAGAAAGAACTTCCATAAGAAAATAGAGAACTTCTTGGGCAAGCACTTGGACCGAATCCAAGTCCCCCAAGGAACCTCAGGGCACTTCAACAGGCATTCCAGAGCTCCCTTCTAGAAACAGAACATTTACCATTGAATAAGATCAGGTCCTTTTTATTCAAATCAGGAGTAGGCAGATTTTCCAAAAAAGCCTGAGCTAATTCAGAGCCTCTAACAACTGGGAATTTCCAGCAATTATTGTTCGCACGAGCTAACCCTGGCCAACAGACCACCTTTCACTCTGAACATCAACTGATGATCTACATGTTCAGATAACAGAGACTTATTAGGACACCATGGATAGAACCATAAAAGAAAGGAATCCCCATTACCAACTTTCAGATCAATAAGAGAGAAGAAATTCCCTTTTGTTAAGAAGCCTTCTCCACATCCAAGAACAAGAAGCTTTAACATTAACTGCCCATACTGAGGAATCTAGAATGTACCTTTCATGAATCCATTTCACCCAGAGAGTATTCTTTTTGGTAACAACATCCCGGAGGTTTTTCACTAGACCATCTTGAATCCAATCCTTAATATGACGAATACCAAGCCTCCCTTCCTCGGTCTACAAATATCATTCCAAGAAACAGAATGTAACTTTCCTTTATCGTCAGCATAAAACGTCTCATGATCTTCTCCAATTCATCAATGACAGCAACAGGAAGAGGGAAGGCTGCTGTCCAGAACATGTGATAAAAGGCCAAGGTTGAGATGGTGAGTTCAATCCTTCCAGCCATAGTTAGAAGACGACCCGTCCAATCATCCAATTTCATCTTCAGCTTATCAATGATAGGAGCACAAAGCTTCTTAGTAAGTCTACCAGTGAACAATGGTAGGCCCAGATACTTCACAGGCAAACCTGATAAAGGAATACTCCAAGAAACCGAACTAGGAACCATAGCATTCTTACTCAAAAAGAGTTGATGTTTGTCACAGTTCAGCTTAAGACCAGAGAGTCTTTCAAAGGTATGAAGAACACCAAGCAAATTATTATAATTCTTCTGATCCGCCTTCAAGAAAATCATAAGATCGTCAACAAACACCAGATGAGAGACATGAAAATCTTTGGAAGCCTAAATAGGGGTAAGAGCACCTTCTTTGATCTGGCAGTCGATCAGCATAGAAAGTCCTTGCATAGCAATAACAAAAAGATAAGGCGATAATGGATCACCTTGCCTTACATCATTAGAAGAAGAAAAAGCTCTAGAAGGAGTCCCATTATTAAGGACTTGAGATGGAAGCAGAATTGAAACAAGTTTCCACCCATCCAATCCAACATTGGTAAAACCCCATCCTACAAAGCATCGTAATGATGAAATTCCTATTAACCGAGTCAAAAGCCTGAGACAAGTCAGCTTTAACACAAAACTTAGAAGAACCCTGAGTATTATTGCAAGAACTTAAGATCTCATTCGCCAACAGAATGGCATGACCAATGCTTCTTCCCTTCACAAAGGCCATTTGGTTGAGACTTGTTATTTCAGGCATGATATCTTGCAGTCTATTTGCCATGATCTTAGTAATCACCTTATATAAAATATTGCATAAAGAAATTGGTGTGAAATCTTTAATAGTAGAGGCATCTCTGACTTTAGGAACCAAAACAATGAAAAAACAATTGCATTCCCCCAAGAGTTTGGAACTAGAAAAGAAACTTTTGATTGCTTTAACAATATCATCACTCACAATATCCCAAGTCACCTTGAAAAACATGCAATTGAAACCATCGGGTCCTGGGGCTTTGTCAACTCCCAGACCTTTAAACGCAACTTCTATCTCCTCAGTATTGACTAATTTTCTCAATAAATTGAATTGAGTGTTAGAAATGTGGGGCACATACCAGGCATTATTCCACTGACCATCACAACAAACAGAAGAATTGAAGATATTTTCATAATATCCAGTGATATGGTCAAAAACAACATCTTCATTAGAACAGAAAGAACCGTCAATATCAAGATTATAGATAGTATTTCTCATCATCCTAACTTTGAGAGAGTAAAAAAATTTAGTATTAGATCCCCAGACTTGAGCCATTGCACCCTTGACTTTTGTCTGAAGTAAGCCTCCTCTGCTTTAATGGCATCAACAGCTTCCAGCCTAATAGCATTAACCTCAGCATGCAATGAAGCATTTCTAGGATGTCTATCCGCTTGAATTGTAAGAAAATGAGCCTCAGCTTCTAACCTGAGAGCTCTAGAGGAAAAGTTCTCAACCTTCTCCTTGTTCCACTTAATAAGAGCCATTGTAACAGCATTCAGCTTCCTATACACTTTGTACATAGGTGCCCTAGAAACATTCAGGCTCCAAGCATTCTTAACAATATCTAGAAACTCCACATTAGAAGTCCATGAATTAATGAAATGAAAAGGTCCACTGAATCTTTTGCTACTACAAAGATGAAGAATTAGGATCTTATGAGCGCTCACAGTGTTAGAAGCAACTTCCCCCCCAAACAGTAGGGAAGGAGTTAAGAAAGTTCAGATTCCCAAACATACGATCGATTTTATAAAAAGTACTCACCCCATTCTTGCTTTTGCTATCCCATGTGAAAAATGGTCCTTTCCCAGGAATCTCATACAAAATTGTCCTTGCATAGTTTTCACTTACCAAGTGGCTCGGATATCAATAGGACAGATAAATTTCATCTACATCACTCACAATAATCCATAAGTGTCACAATGCAGCCAATCACAACATGTATGGCAACCCTTTTTCAACGTAATGTCGGATAGAGTGAAAATACACAAAACAACATATGATTAGTGTAGTGACTTCAGGTTTACAATCACAATCATGATTGTCACATTGATATATGATTCTGACTGCAATGGCATCGCTTCCATAGTTCCATGTGACATTCTCAAACTGGGTCTGTCCTGTAGAACTTGTCCTCTAACAAGTACCCATGCATTTGAATTGATATTCAATATCATGACTAAAGAGACGCAGTCATCATTCAGTGTACACACTAGTCTTATGTATTATTATTGTCCTATAATATCCAAAATAATAACTAACCAGGAACATAACAAGAATGAATAATCTAAATATACATACGATCTCATGTTCAAATCCTCAACCCAAACCATATGCCATTGAATCAAAACATTCTTCGGACATTGTCATGTTAATTAATTATCCAATACTCAAACAAACTAATGGAGAAACTAATGAATAAAAACTAAGACTAATTATCAAGATTTAAACTAATCAAAAATAACTAATCAAAAGGAATAATACTCATCAAAAGATTTCATTCATCAAGCCTACCCTTCTCAGAGAGCATTACAAAGACTATAAATAGGTGTTTAAACCCAACTCACTAAACAACTAGCCAATGTGGGACTAAACCACAGGCTTTACAAGACAAACTGGGAAAATATCAAATAACCCTAAAATGCAAGGAAACTGATAAAACATTATAAAAACTACTAAAAGACTATTTAAAAGGCTATGCTCGTCCTACATCAACTCTTCTCTGCTTCAAAAGACTCGACTCCGATGAGTCAAAACAATCATATGGGGCCTACAAAGTAAAGAAAGTCTTTGAAGCTTGTTGTATATGGTCGGTCATCACTGTAGCATCACACCAGTGAACAAGATAATGGCGCAGGAGATTAGGAAAGAACACCATGGTTGTTTTGAAATCCGTCGTGATGTTTGGGGGTTGTGGAAGAGGAGAAAACTTATAAATTCTGGAGGTTGTGGAGGAAGCCATTCAATAGCTCTCTAAATGAGGAAATTGAAACTAGATATCCAATCCTCATGTGCAGCCCATGTTTGCTTCTCAGTAAAGCATGTGTCTGAATGATCATCGTCCAAATTAAGCACAATAGAACTTATGTACTATAACTAAGAAAGGCAGCAGCAACCTTGTCAACAAGTAATTCAAAATTGATCAAAAGAGATTCACCGTCAATATTTTCATATAATGGTAGAATTTTCCTATTAACACTAACCACATGGGAAGCCATCTGAAGTGTCATTGTAGGTGAAGTGGTGGCAAAAGAAAAATCCTCAATAGAAGATATACAATCTAAACAAGGTTGTAAAACATCATGTTCTGGAGTGGTAATAGAAGCCACGAGCGTCTGAATCTACAAAACATCAGGCGGCTCCAGAGTTGTAACTGAGGCCGCGGTCATCTAAAACTATAAATGTCAGGCGGCTTCAGAGTTGGAACTGAGACTAGGGGTATCCGGAGCTGCAAAATATATGGTTGCTCTGGATATGTAACTGAGACGGGGGCATTGGAAGAGGCAAAACATACGGCTGCTCTAGATATGTGACTGAAGGCATAGACATATGAAGATTGATATTTGTAGCCATAGGAGATGTTATAGCAGAAGTACTGATAAAAGGACCCCCCCTCCGGGGGAGGGGAGCGGAGTGCATGCCCCCTAAAGGGGCCTCTCGTGGGAGTTCTTGACATGTGGCTTTGGGGGGTGTGGGGGGTGTAGCCCCCCTGCGGCAAAGTATATCTTCCGTCTATATGTGAAGGATATATGTACTACTTGGAAGGTGACGAGCAAGGCACATAAAGATGAGATTGTACTTCAATAGCAGAGAAGGCTCCATAATATCTTTGACAATAGACATAATCACCAAGATAGATATGTGAATACTCATATTGCCAGTTGCAATGTGAACAAGCAGTCTAAAATGTAAAAGGATTATGGTATTGTGGTTCAACATCCCTTTGAGAATAATACATGTGTTTCGGATCTAGATACTTGTCGCATGATAAGACGGTCTACTGGTTTTGTCCCTTGTGTGTGATTCTGCCAAACTGTGGACAAGTACGAAGCAGCTTTGAAGAAAGACCTTGATTGTAGATTTTCGTTGTCCCATTAATTGTTTCTGTTGTAGTTGCGAAGGGAAGCGAACATGGGATGTCGATATGTTGATCAAGATGTTGCGGATGTAGCGCCAAGGGGATGGCAATTGAAAGGTGTCATGACCAGACTAGTTGCTATTTCTCCCTTGCGGGGATGGATAGCAAGGTGTTGGGGTGGAAAGCGGGATTTTGGGCCAGTGGTTATTGTGATAAGAAGGTTTTCTAGACAAGAAAACGGAAGTGGGAGGCCGCGGGATCGGGATTGACGGGATTTTAGCTTAGTAGTTGTGGACTGTCGTTGGTTGGGATTCGGCTTGTTAGAGGACGAGACGGGATTCGGATGAATGACGGAGCCGATGATTGTTGTGAGCAAAAGGTTGCGGGTCACTAGGGTGATGGAATAATATCTAAACCTTATTATCAAGATTTAAACTAAACTAAAATAACTAATCAAAAGATTTCATTCATCAAATATGCCCTATTCAGAGAGCATTACAAGTGTTTAAACCCAACAAACTAAACAACTAGCCAATGTGGGACTAAACCACAGGATTTACAAGACAAACTGGGAAAATATCAAATAACCCTAAAATGCAAGGAAACTGATAAAACATTACAAAAACTACTAAAAAGAGTATTTAAAAGGCTATGCTTATTGTTGAGAGAGTGTCTTAAACTCTCTAGAAAAGTTTCCTTGATGAACCAGACGTCTACACCAAGCCTCGACATCTTCGGGATGCGTTTTGGCACCTACAGGTGTATTTACGGTCATTACTTCAGACCATATATGATTTTCCTGGACTGTATATGTATTTACGGTCCAGTCAGACAGTATACAGTCCAGCATCGGACTGTAAATGTTGTTGATTTGGAAATACAGTCCATGTTACGAACCGTATACAGCCCTGTCGGACTGTAAACGTGACCGGAAAACAACCTAATCACTTCGGGACTTTGGATATGGACCCTATTCTTATAAATAGACCCGCCCCAACTCATCCCAAACATGGAGAGCAACGAAGAGACATCAAGAGACGTCATTTTTTGAAGACCTAAAGCCATAGACGGACCTAGGGCTTTCCTTAGGGTTTCACGCCTCCAAGAGCTCCTCTCCAAGCAGCCGTCTTCTTCCACGGTTGGCTTTCGGATATAAAAGGGGATTGGGTACTTCTCTCTTCTGTGATCATCATCTTTGTAATCTCTCTATCAATAATATCATCTTTGTCAGTGGATGTAGGCTCCCACATTGGGAATTTTTCAAACCACTATAAATCTCGTCTTTGTGGTTGCTTGCTTGTTCGTTGTTGATCTTCGTCGTTAGTATTCGGTTTGGATTGCTTGATCTCACGCTTCCGCATCTCCGCAACAAGCTCGTTGGGCCTTGTTGTTCGGGTCTATCATCACCACCATATCCCAACAAGTGGTATCAGAGCAAGTTCTACCACTGGATCTTTACCGTGACGTCAAAGTACAACATCGAGAAGTTTGATCGCTTGAAGAGCTTCTTTGGCAAGTCAGGTATGAATCTTGCCTCACGCAAGAAGTCCATAAAGCTCTTCTCGAAAAGAAGAAGAAACCGAAATCCATGACGGATGGCCGGTGGGAGGAGATTGATCAGAAGGCATGTACAGGCATCTTTCTCTGCTTGGAGGATGAAGTCTTCTAAGAGGTCATCCATCTGAAGACCGCCAAAGACGTTTGGGATGAACTTGAAGCACTCTACATGAAGAAGTCCATCACCAATGAGCTTGCGCTAAAGAAGCGCCTTTTCATGCTTTGCATGGAAGAAGGTGGTTCCTTGACGGCTCTTCTCGATCAGTTCAATGAAATCATCCATGACCTCGGGAAGATCGATGTTATTAGTATATAGACTTTCCTGCGTTTTTACTTAGTCTATTTTACTCTTTTCTTTGTTATTCTTATGTCTTGTTTTATCCCACATGGGTTATATCTAAATCATGTGGCTTTCTCTTGTCTTATAAAAGAGAACCCTGTACTCCTTTTTTAATCACTCAATAATAAGACAATTAGCCACAACTTCTAGATGGTATCAGAGCCTCCCGATCCTCCCTAACCCTAATCCTTCCTTCCCTCCCATCAACCCTAGCCGCCACCCTTCCCCTTCTTCCCTGCTGCGACGCACAGCAGCTACCTCTGCTGCCCGCCGCCACCAGCCCCTCCACCTCCTTGCCGCCGCCACCATAGCCCCACCACTGTCCATTTTCGCCGCCCCGAGTACCCACCCTATCCTCCCTTCTCCTCTATCCATCTTCTCTTACCCTTCGCTCACCATCTCGCCCGGCTAAAGGCTCCTTTTTCGACCTCCGTACTTTTTCCGAAAAAGTTACGTACAGCCCGGTCTTTTCCAGTTCTGGCACGTTGAAGGAGTAAATCAATTTTTCGCATCTGACTGTCTGCGCCTCATGGTGGAGTGATCTTTCCTCCATGTTGGCGTAGGTTTTGTTCTTCCTTTCTGCCCCGTGAGGGTCTTCTGAGGTCCATGATTGGATCTCCTACCTACTACTACTGCTAGTCCATGTATTGGACTCCTGCTGCTGCCCTCTGCTGACGCCTGCTATTATCTGCGCCTGTGCTACTGTTTTTTTTCTACTTTGGTCCGATGGCGACTTCAGATCTCCCTCACACTCTCTGTGTTACTACGGTGAAGTTGGATAGTTCCAACTATCACCTATGGGCTGCCTCCTTTGAGTTGTATGTTAAATCCCAAGGTCGCTACTCCCATCTGACTACAAAAGGCCCGTCTCCTCCTGCTCATGATGTTGACGAGAAGACGAAACAGGCCTATGATCTCTGGTCCAAGGAGGACTATGGGGTCATGACATGGATGGTCAACAGCGCTGAAGCAAAGATCAGCCAGTCCCTTCTCCGTCTTCATACTTCCAAAGAAATGTGAGAGCAACTCTCCCATGTTTACTCGCACCAACAGAATCCTAAGAAGGTCTTTGAGATCTTCAAACAACTTGCCAAACTGGAGTATTATACTACTGATTCCGTCGAGGATTACTACAACTCCTGTTGTGCCCTCTGGGATGAGTTCCAAGTGTATCATCCTCTTTCTACTAACATTGATGAACTTAATCGACAGCGGAACGAACTTATGTTAGTTCAGTTCCTCGCGGGCCTACCTGCTTCCTTTACTGGTGTTGTGGACCAGATTCTCTCCAGCGACCCTTTACCCACTCTCTGCGATGTGCTCAAAAGGGTCCAGCGCCTACCTTCTGTGTCCCAGTCCGTGCCTGACTCTTCTGATGGTGCAGCCCTCGCTGTCCGCTCTGGTGATTCCTTTCGTGGTCGCGGTCGTGGCAGAGGTCGTGGCCGTTGAGTCCCGCTACTGCACTCACTGCAAGCGCACCAACCATACTGAAGATCGTTGTTGGATCAAATATGGCAAACCTGACTGGGCCAATAAAGTGACTTCTGATCAGACTGAACCTGCTCCACCGACAGCTGACTGGATCCGCTCGGAATTTGAAAAACTGCTACAAGCTCGTCTGGCGTCTTCTAATAAGGATTCAAATGTTGGTAGTGCCGCCCTTCTGACTACGTCTGGTAAAACCTCCTGGGTGATTGACTCTGGTGCGACCTCTCATATATCTGGCAATCCTGATTTATTCTCTAAACTGCACAAGACTTCTTTTATACCTCCTATTACTTTAGCTGATGGTTCTAAATCACCTGTTACTGGCATTGGTGATATTTGCTCCACTGGTAGTCTGCCTCTGCGCTCCACTCTTTATGTCCCGAAATTTCCTCTTAACTTACTATTTGTCAGTAAAATTGTGAAGAGCCTTCGTTGCTCAATTACATTTAACCCGGACGGTGTTTTGTTTCAGGATCTGCGTACAAGGATGACGATTGGTTCGGGCCATGAGGGACCGGATGGACTCTACTACTTGGACGAGCCAAAGACAGCTGCATATTTGACTTCATCTGTAGCAGGCATCCAGTGGCATTATAGATTGGGCCACCCTTCTGTTGCGAAGTTAAAAGCCTTGTTACCTAATGTAGTTAGTTCTGATTTTCATTGTGAGACATGTCAGCTTGGCAAGCAGACTCGTGCTACCTTTTCCCAAAAATTTTGTATCAGTTCTACAGCACCTTTTGATATTATACATGCTGACGTTTGGGGTCCATGTTCTATGTCGAGCACTTCTGGTTTTAAATATTTTCTGAGCTTCATTGATGATTTTTCTAGAACATGGTTATTTTTTCTTAAAGATAGATCTACTATTCTTGAAAAAATTACTGACTTTTTTGCTGAGATCCGCACTCAATTTGCTAAGCCTATAAAAAAATTTCGCACTGATAATGCGTTGGAATTCATTCAAGCCTCTGTTAGCACCTTTTGTCGTCGTCAGGCACCATCCACCAAACTTCCTGTGCTTATACCCCACAACAAAACGGTGTCGTTGAACGCAAGAATCGTCATCTTCTCGAAGTTGCTCGTACCCTTCTTTTTCACTACCATGTTCCCCAGTCTTTTTGGCCCAAGGCGATATCCACTGTTTGTTATCTTATTAACCGCATGCCCTCCTCTGTGCTCGGAAATCAGATTCCTTTTCAGGTTCTGTTTCCCGATGCACCTCTTTTTTCTATCCCGCCTCGCATATTTGGGAGCACATGTTTTGTTAAGAACCTTCGGCCAGGCCTTACAAAATTGGATCCTAGAGCGACTAAGTGTGTTTTCCTAGGGTACTCTCACACTCAAAAGGGGTACCGATGCTATGATCCTGTTTCTAAAAAGTGGTTTGTATCTGCGGATGTGGTATTTTTTGAGCATATGCCTTTCTACTCTTCGGCTGGTTCTGCACTCACTTCGGATTTACTAGTGGACACGCCTTTACCTGTGGTGGATGATTTGGCTGATAATTCTGATGCTCCGAGTGAAAAGCCACCTCTGAAAGTTTATCACAGAAGACCGAAGCCGACAGCTCCCTCTATAGCCTCTCCATCGTCCTCATCCTCTGTGCCAGATCAAACACCTCCGCAGGTATTTTCTGATCTTGATATTCCTATTAGTCTGAGGAAAGGGACAAGAACGTGCATTATGCATCCGATTGGGAATTTTTTCTCTACTGCTAATTTGGGTGCTAATTTTGCTAACTTCACTGCGGCTCTTTCTGCTATATCTGTTCCTAAAATTGCTGCTCAGCTCTTAGACATCCTGCATGGCGTCAGGCTATGGAGGAAGAAATGAAGGCCCTTACAGAACGAAATACATGGGCCCTTGTTGATCCACCTGTTGCTTGCTCTCCAGTTGGTTGTCGCTGGGTCTTCACAGTCAAATACCAGCCAGACGGTACTGTTGAACGGCTTAAGGCAAGACTTGTGGTAAAGGGGTATACACAGACCTATGGGGTCGACTACTTCGAGACTTTCTCTCCAATTGCGCGTCTGAACTCTGTGAGAATTCTGATTTCTGTTGCTATAAATTCTGACTGGCCTCTGTATCAGCTTGATGTCAAGAATGCTTTCCTGTATGGTGACCTTCATGAAGAAGTATACATGTCACAGCCCCCCGGTTTTGTGTGTCAGGGGGAGTCCTCTAAAGTTTGTAGGTTGAAAAAGGCAATTTATGGCTTGAAACAGAGCCCTCGAGCTTGGTTTGACAAGCTCAGCACTATTCTTCAAAAATTCTCTTTCCGGCGCTCCTAGTCCGATCATTCTGTTTTTGTGAAAAATACTACTGCGGGCATTGTTGTCCTTATTGTTTATGTTGACGACATTATTCTTTCCGGAAGTGATCTTGCTGGTATTCAGTCAACAAAGTGCTATCTGGAGAAACACTTCGTCACCAAGGATCTCGGTTCGCTACGGTATTTTCTTGGGATAGAGGTGTCCCGGTCTTCTTCTGGTCTCTGCTTATCTCAGCGGAAGTATGTTCTGGACCTACTATCTGAAACTGGTCTTCTAGGTGCTAAACCTGCTAGCACACCTCTGGATCCGAACACCGACTGGGATGATGAGAATTCTCCTGCTTATCCTGACAATCATCAGTATCGAAGAATGGTTGGTAAACTCATCTATCTTACTGTTACACGGGTTGATATTACTGCTGCGGTTGGACTGGTTAGTCGTTACTTGGATAAACCTCGGCAATGCCATTGGTATGCTGTCTGCCATATTCTGAAATATCTGAAAAGTTCTCCTGGAAAAGGTCTGCTTTACAAGAAACATGGGCACTGCAAACTTCTTGGCTATTCTGACTCTGATTATGCTGGCAGCAAGGTTGACCGTCGCTCTACTTCTGGCTACTGCACCTTTGTGGGAGGCAACCTTGTCACTTGGCGAAGCAAGAAGCAGTCTGTTGTTGCTCGCTCTAGTGCTGAAGCTGAGTATCGTGTCATGGCGCATACTACCTGTGAATTGTTCTGGATTAGGAGCTTGTTGAAGGACTTTGGTATTTCTGATTCGTCTCCTATTCCAATGTATTGTGACAACAAAGCAGCTACTTTCATTGCTAGTAATCCTACTTTCCATGAGCGGACCAAGCACATTGAGGTGGATTGTCATTTCGTCCGCGAAGTTGTTCTATCGGGCCAAATCTCTACTCCCTACATTCATACGTCTGATCAGGTGGCTGACATCTTCACAAAGATTCTACCAAAGACGAGATTCACTGCTATAACATCCAAGCTGGGCTTGATAGACATCTACGCTCCAGCTTGAGGGGGAGTATTAGTATATAGACTTTCCTGAAGACAGAGGACAAGGATCAAGCAAATTTGTTGCTTTGTAGTTTGTACCCTTCCACCGTCCTACAAGAATCTTTGGGATATGATGATATTTTGTGAGTCAAAGACTATCTCACTCCATGAAGTCAAAACGGCCTTGACGTCTCAAGAGAAATTAGAGAAGGGTCTTACCTCATCAAAAGTAACGGGTGAAGCTTTGGACTCTAGAGGAAGGGAGCGTCCACGTGACAACAACCCTGAAAGTTCAAAACAAAAGAAGAACAAGTCAAAGTCACGTCAATCAAAGAGGTGCAACTATTGCAAGAAGACAAGTCAAACTCGGGATGAATGCAACAAGTTGCAAAACAAGCAAAAGCATGAGAAATCAAATGATGTCGCAGCTCATGCAAAGGTGGCTCATGGAGGTTCTGAAGACGACGGCTACGTTCTTGCTTCATCGTCGTCCTATGACTACAAGGATTGGGTTCTTGATTCAGCATGCGCGTACCACATGATCGAGCGTGAAGATTATTTCTATATCTATGAGTCACTTCAAGGTGGAGATATCCTTATGGGTGAAGATCACCCTTGCAAGACGATTGGTGTTGGCACGGTGAAGATCAAGATGTTTGATGATGAAGTCAGAGCATTGACAGACGTACTACATGTTATCGGGTTAAGAAGAATCCCATCTCTTTGGGCACACTTGAAGACAAGGGCTGCAAGTTCTCCGGTGAAAACAGAGTTCTTGATGTTCTTAAAGTTGATCAGGTCCTCATGAAGGCAGTGAAAAATTCACACAAATTGTACATCTTGTAAGGTTCCACTATCTTAAGCTATGCAGCGGTTACAACTTCATCTAAAGACCCCACAAGGCTCTGGCATATGTGTTTGGGACACATGTCTGAGAAAGGGATGATGCTTCTGAGCAAGAGAGGGTTGTTGTGTGGCAAAAGCATTGAAAAGTTAGATTTCTACGAGCATTGTGTTATGGAGAAGGCCAAACGCAATAGCTTAGACACGGCAATTCATTCTTCCAAGGATGCTCTAGATTATGTTCACTCTAATCTATGGGGGCCTTTCTCGTGTTCCAAAGGTGGTGCTAATTTGATGATTGCACAAGGTTTGGATTTATTTTCTCAAGAGCAAGGATGAGGCATTCTCGACTTTCAAGCAATGGAAGGCTCTTGTCGAGAATCAAATCGACGAGAACATAAAGACTTTTTAGATTGATAACGGCTTAGAGTTTTGTTCTAAGGAGTTCAATAATTTCTGTAGTGATCATGGGATCAAAAGACATCGTACAGGGTGTCACACTCCCCAACATACTAGTGTAGCAGAAAGAATGAACAGAATTTTATTGGAAAAGGCCCGATGCATGCTTATCAATGCGGGCTTGGATAGATCTTTCCGGGCTGAAGCTATACCAACCTCTTGTTATTTGGTGAATCGTTCTCCATCATCTTCTATTAATTTCAAGACTCCTGAAGAAGCTTGGTCTGATAAACCTATTGATTATTCAAATCTACAAATATTCGGTTGCCCTGCTTATGCACATTCTGATACTGCAAATTAAAACTTAGAGCTATCAAATGCATATTCCTTGGTTATGCTTCTAAGGTGAAAGGATATCGTCTTTGGTGCAAGGATCCTTCTTCACCATGTTTCTTGGTAGAGCGCAACGTTAATTTTAATGAATCCGCCATGGTGTCTACTATGCAAGACACAAATAGCTCTTCTACAGGTTCTCTACAGGGCGTCCCACAACAGGTGGAGACCAAAGAAGATGTCGGCTCATGGGTTGATGAACAAGATCCCTCTTCTATACCAGATGATTCAATGCCTACTGAAGATAAAGAGGATTCCGGAGAGTTCTTACAGTGTAGCCAAAGGCAAAGGCAAAGGAAACGTCAAACCACTCCAACGCTATGCCTTTGGTGACTCCATGGTAGCCTATGCTCTTTCCAACGTCATTGATGTGGATATTGGTGATGAGCCCACCAATTTCCCGGGGTTATCTTCCTCCCCGTCACGTCTTCCAGAGATTCTTTATCTCTTTATCTCTTTAACGAAGCTAATTCCCGTCAAGATCTACGTCATCCTCTAACAATACGGCGTGTTCTCCAAGCAACATGGCGTGTTGTAGCCGAGAGTTCATTCTAACGACACAGATCTTCACTCTGATCGCAAGTTACACGGCATGTTCCCAAGTGATACGGCGTGTTGATGGCTAATGGAGTTTACGCCTCCAATGGGTACACGGCGTGTCCCATCCGTGACACGGCGTGTTGACGGCTACTGGAGTTTACGCATGGACGAGTACACAGTGTGTCTCCTGCTTACACGGCGTGTAGAAGAGACTCAGAAAGTCTATCTTTTGCCTTCACCAACTGACACGACCTGTCAAGAGTTCAACATGGTGTGTCGAAGATATTCAGAAAGTCTATCTTCCGTCCTTGCCAACTGACATGCCGTGTCCAGTGTTCAACACGACGTGTTGTTGTCATACACGACGTGTCAAGTCTTCTACACGGTGTGTTTCTTACCTTGTCTATTGTTGTTATCTTAATCCAATCTTAATATGGGCGAAAAGTCAGTTGCTTCCGCAACAATCGTCTACTACGATCAATCTCAGATGACTTCTGTGAAGCTTAACTCACAAAATTATCTCCTCTGGATGAATGTTATATACACTGTTCTTGAATCTCAAGAGAAGGTAGATATTATTGAGTCAGAACCTCCTGATGAAAGTGACAAAGACTACCCTACTTAGCGGAAAAACAATGGGTTAGTGAAGTCCTGGTTATGGAATAGCATGGAGCCCCAGATTGCTTCCAGATTTATGTTCTACTCTACAGCCAAACAAATTTGGGAAGCTGCAAAGAAACACTTCTCTCACGAGAAGAATGCTCTCCGTTTTTATATTGTTTATGACTGTCTCTTTGCAGAAACACGACTCTGCAATTACATTACAGGAATGAATACTCTAAAATGTACATACGATCTCATGTTCAAGTCCTCAACCCAAGCCATATGTCAACGAGTAAAGACATTCTTAGGGCATTATCATCTTTATTTATTATGTCAATACTGAAACAAACATGATAAATAGAATTTGCTTTTATCAATGATTAAGCCATTACAATGTATCCCTATTACAATCATCATATGATGGCTCTCATTGTATACAACTAAGAATCCTCTCTCACAAGAGTAGGTAGAACCTCTTCATCAAGACATCTAAAAGAGTTCTTTGTAGAACTTTAGCAACTTTGAGTGGATTCAATCGGTTGAAATAAACACAAGCAAGTTCATCCGACATATCATTAGTCGTACAAAGACAAACTAAGCCAAAAATCACGATACATAAATCATGAAAAGACTACATGTACTCCTTATTAGTCTTCTCATCGGCATAGCTAGCATGCTTCTTAGGGACATTATTCATCCAATTGTGAGAACCCCCTTGAGAACTAACATAAGCCAAAAGGGGCATATTCCAAATTGAGCAATGTTTTCATTCTAACTTGAGAAACGTGACTAGAGGGCGAGAAATGCAGGAGGCATGTACAAAAGTTTAATAAGGCAATTAGTCTAGGAAATATACAACAATAGTCAAGAGTGGGTAGCTAATATGAAGTGAGAAATAATCAAGAGTGGATACCATAGGGGCGAGCTCAGTATAAGATGCAACAACTTAAATAGCAGTAGTCCACTGCTACAATATCACAGAATGGTATTACACTGCAATACCACAATCATAGCATAGCCCTACTCATATTGAAGCATGTGGCTGCAAAATTATGAAAAGGAGATGCGCCAACACTAGGAGCAAAGGGATGATTTGGACTTGTGCGCTAAAACCATGTGAAAATAACAATACAAGTGTTTTCTCTTCTGTTATGCTTCAAAAGGATGTACAAGGCCCTTTATATAGGACTCGAGGAGTATGTTAAGTATAATTAACGAGAAAAAAAATGAAACAAGAGAAAATAAACGTATCACATATTTTAACAAGTAACGACATATGATTGCCAGATCGTACTTGGAACAATAGGGTGCATTAGAGGTTTCATGTATATGTATAAAAAATGATCATTTATTGCAATGTTACTAAATTACTTACTCTTTTTCTACATCCAACGGCAAAGCCAATAGCAGAGCTTAGTAACCCGTCAATGCCACTAGCACCCCTATTTCCAGCTACTCTTATGCCCTGATAAGGAAGCTTTTGGCTAGAGAACGAATGCATAATGTTTGGGTTAGATTTCACAAAGCTTGTCCCATACATATCCGCATCGCGTATAACCATGCTGTTTCCTATGAACAAGGCTGCATGATGTTGAAGAGAGGTCGCGATTTCCTGAGCGACATAGGGTTCAGTCAAAGATTCCTCCAAACGTATTTGATTTGATAACTCCCATTCAACCTGAAATATTTGACTTTTCCTATCAATAAATCCATATTAGGAAATTCTGAGTCTAAAATTTAAAGCATGCAACATTAGCATAAAAGCAAGGTCTAATATGTATATAGAAATTAATACACAAAAAAATATAAACACTAATTATCTGATTTAAGAATGATATTGCATGGGAAAAAGGATATATGATGATAGTGGTAAATTTCCTTTGTTTGCCTAGAAACAGGAATTTTTGACCAAAAAAAGCACTTGCAGATGGAGGAGAAATGGTGTGTGTAATTTTTCTTTTGGGAGGGGGGATGATACATAGTAAGGTGCAAAACAAGAAGAATGAAACCCTGTATATCTGAACCGTGAATCAATCCTAATGCTTACTTCTCTTACGCGAGACTTGAGCAGATAAAAGAAAGACATTAACATATGAAATAATAGCATTGCCAAGTGTGTCTCCTACTAGTAACTTGAGTCAAGCCCCTGTCATATCCCTTTTATTGCACAATCAGTGAGGACTTTACCTGTCACCTCCTTGTTAAATCTAGGGATCATTACTAACGGATTGATGATTGTCAAGCAATATAGAGTATCCTGCCCACACGCATCATCCTAAAACATGATGGGCTTTGAATTCGTGTGCATTATCTACTTAAATATGACATCTACCCTGTTAAATACTTCAACAAACAATATCTCATATTACAAGTTTGAAACGCTAATTTAAATGATCAATTTGTTCCTATACCTCAAAATTTAGGTTTAGCAGGATCATTCAATGTATCACATATATATTTTTGTATGCAAGTGACCTAAAGAGTAACACTGTAATAATATATGCAACACATCCACTCATAGATAAATTGGCGCGATATCTCATATTGAGAAACAAACCCTGGCTTTCTTCTAGACATCATCTTTTCATTTTTCTTCATATTCCGGTCTCAGGTCAACTGACTCCTTTCCTTAGCTGTAGTATACACTGGTTTTCTAATCTATTCCCTCCAACAAATTACATACTCAGCTGGATATAGTCTTAGGCAAAGAGATGTTCCCACGGCTCCATGACTCTCCTGTTCCAGGGGTCAGTAAAATTGGATTTTCACGACATTGGTCCGCAGCATGGAACTATGTGGTAAACTCCTAATTCTAACTGATGATGCTCCCTGGAACAGATACATGCCTGGGTATAGCAATAGGTGAATGAGACATCTCAACCATCATAATACTAGATAGATGTTAAGCCTCTCTGTTAAAGGTCGTGAACAATTAAACATTACAAAACTTGTGCATCTTTAGTATGTATAGAAAAAATATTGAAAAACCATTTAGTTTCTAGCAATGTTTTAAAAAACGTTAAGCGGTAACCGTGCGGACAGCACCTTGTAACTGGTTAAGCGGTAAGTGGCCGATTTTTAAAAAAATGGGTTTTAATTTCCTATATAATTTTATACAAAATTACATATATATGTATATAAATACTAATACTCTTTGAAACTTTTATATATATCTAAAGATTCTAAACACTCTACCCAACAGTAAAAACACCCAATTAGTTTATAAGATAGCTATAAGACAATAATTATAGCCATAATATAATAAATAATAGATTTGACATAGATAAAATACCCCACATACATGATTCAGAAATATTTTTGCATCACATGTTTACATAGTTAAGCAGTAAACAATAGACTCATTATTGGATACCTTTCTAACTTATTGTTATATGTGCATATCATCAATTAGTCATACATTACAGAAGTACAATTAACTAAAGTATGCATTCTAAAATTAGACAGTAGTTACATATATTTTACTTGTATAAATTACACTTTACAACAGTACCCTATTATCCCAACTTGCATACAGTAAACAATAGACTCATTATTGGATACCTTTCTAACTTATTGTTATATGTGCATATCATCAATTGGTCATACATTACAGCAGTACAATTAACTAAAGTATGCATTCTAAAATTAGATAATAGTTACATTACATATATTTTACTTGTATAAATTACACTTTACAACAGTACCCTATTATCCCAACTTGCATACAAGTATGCATTCTATTAGACTAGGCTTATAGTCAGTAATACTTGGGGCCATATAGTTTATATAAAGTTACAGGTGTACAGCAAAATTTACAAAAAACGGACAAAAAACGGCCAAAAACGGGGAAAAAACGGGAAAAAAACGGAAAAAACGGGTAAAAAAGGGGAAAAAAGGGCTGATTAATTACAAAAAAAGTTAACCGGAGATTTTAGCAAAAATCGAACGGGCTGGGTGTTTGGCCGATTAATCGGCCGTTTAATCGGCCGCTCAGGCCGTTTTTCATTTCACTGGTTTCTAGAAATGATGTTAACAGCATGCAACCTTGATCTGGGGAATGGAATGGGTATGCTCTGGGAAACCGTTTTTCAGACATGCAAATAAGAGTAACCAATGTTCAAACGTTACTGGAAGAATAAATCGTGAAACAATCAAGAAGTCCCATGTAGAGGCTGGTAAAATCTAACAAGCGCAGGAAACCAGAAGATCAAGTAACATTAATTAAACAGATATACGCACATATATTAATAACATGTAAAGAATCTTCTATAGTAGTTAACAAGGACAACAGACCATGTTTTCTGTTGCTTCCAAAATGCTACTCCATTTTGATGTCTTTCTTGTGAATGGAACTTTGAGAAAATTAGCTGCCAAAGCTGCAATTGTACTTTGTATCCTATGAGTGACAAGATGTAATGGATCATGACGACAAGGATGCTTCTCAACTAGGATATATGTCATTGGTGGCCTATGCTCTAGAAACTGCATTACACGCTTGCTTGTTATCCTCCCTCCAAGCTGTTAATATGTGACAACAAAACATGGTTATATACCAAAGCAATTTCATCACTATTTATATATTATCATCGGTGATCGCATATCATATTTTTATATGAAAGATGGATCTGTATACTGAAGGAATCAACAGATATCCATCAAGAATAAATTAATTTGAACGAACCCATAGTTATACCTGAACAGAAGCTGTCTGCAGACATTTGAATTGCAAAAACAAAACAATGAAACCTTCACAAAGGTTTTGCAAACGATGTCCCCTATAAAAAATTTCTTTATAGAGGATGATGGCACGCATTTTTGAAGGTACCAAACCCAATATAAATAGTAGTGACAAACAAACTCAACGCTGCTTTTAGCATAAGAAACAGTGGCAGTATTACCCGATCTCTCGTATGAGGATACAGATATGGATGTTCTCTCTCTTTCACAAGGAAACATAATTCACTGTGATTAAATTTCATAAGGAACAGGACTTTAGAGTAGTACTGATGCTACCAATTCAACATCAAACATGATTACCCAATACGGTGGTTGCATTAAATAACCACATACTTGTATAGATTACAAATCTAAGGACCATGAATATTCTGGAGTATGAACTACCTGAAGAACAACATCTGGCACAGCCCAGTTCCGAAGTGAATCTGCTAGTAGAGCTTGATCAAAGTGGTCCACGAACATAATCTTGTTTTCATGCTGTTGAAATGGACCTAAAACCTTGCGTAGTCGAAGACCTGACAATATGTCCGCTACCACTGGCCAAGAAAGATGTCTTGCTAAGAGCATGGCAGCCCAAATCTCATCATCAGAGCTAACTGCCCCAACTAATAGGAGGCCACGCTCTGCCTTAAGAATCCTTTGCACGACTTCAGTTATTTCATCTTGAAGTTTGTTGCATATATAATTATTATGTAGGTTGAAATACGTCGTAAAAGGATTACAATCAGATACCCACTGATGCAATCCTTTCAAGCAGTCCAATGACCACTCATTTGTAATTTCCAGAGGTTCTCGAAAAGGACAGTTTATGTGAACAGGACCACCAGGTGACTGTTTTGCCATGTATATGGCTGAATCTAGTGTAGTTAGAACCATTCTTGCTGGAATGTCATCAGAAGGAGGAGGAAGACTGAAAAAATACCGCACAAACTTGCCAAAATGATCAACCTGTGGAACAATATAAGATGTAGCAGTTACTATTATAAGCAGGTTAACAAATACTCATTAGATAGATGATGGTCAACGAATAAACTACAAATCATGGAAGTCGATGTGTACATTATGAGATGCTAATAAATATAAAGCAAGCATGAAAACAAGACGATTACCTAAAATATCAAAAATTAAGAACCAACAACAAATCACCCATTTTGAGGTAAGGTTTTCTTTTTTAAAGTCATGGAGTGCCCACATAAGACAGCAAATGGTTTCATGTTGAAAATAAATGGGGTGATCCTGCTTTGTGCAAACCAGGCTGGTGTATCCAGTTTTTCTTGGTTCATTTGGTTGGGATGCCTGTCCTCTGGATTCCACCAGTTTCATTATTGAAACAGGTCTATGATGCTGGCAAAACCGGTCCGATGTCCAACAGAATCAAGTAATGGTCTGGTTGAAACATAAGTTTATATCCCATAATTCATAATTAAAACAGTATTGTCTACGAAAGTAGAACAAAACTTGAATCAAATTACCTTTGACTTCTAGAAAGAATCCAAGTGGTGACCTCACACTACAGTGAAAAACAGATCTTCATCGTAGATCAAAAGGTCATATAAATGAAATCTACAATCAAAAGTATTCAGACAAGTAAATAAACCGACTACAAGGGCAGGTGGTCAGTTGGAAGGATAAATAAACCAAAACTCCCTCGCACTAAAGGGCGTGGGAAGGGGAAGTAAAGAGAGGATGGGGGAAATAGATGAAAAGTGTGTGTGTGTGTGTGTCTGGGGGGGGGGTGGGGGGGCTGAAATAATAAAGGAGCCTTAAATAGCATAGGAGAGGTTGATATATGCAGTAAATGTAGATTAACTACTTGCAAGAGGTCAGGAGGAAAGAAAAGGAAATAATACATTAATATTATTGTAAGACATCACAAATTTGGAGGTCATTGTTGATATATAGACTAAAACACACAGATTTATGCAAACATAGGATGGTACAACCTCTACGTAAGACGACATGATGTAGTACATAAGCAGCGTTGCAATGGTCCGTGAGAGAGTATTAAGGTATGATAAGTTTCCAAAAATATTTCGATGGCAAATTCAATGGTAATAAATTAAGTCATGATAGTTTGTAAGCATAATATATAAACTTAAAGACAAATTTACACAATGATGTCATATGTTGGCTTGAGTGGGGTGATTAGGGTCACTATGACCCAATGGGAACAAAAGTAACATGTTACCACTTGTTACAAGTTTGTAACAATCTAAGAGTCATCAACAATTGCATTACTGAAACACAATTATGGTTTATGTACCTAGTTGAAGCTTGAGAGCTGTGATGGTTGTTGTGCTCCTTGTTGTCTATACATGAGTTTTATAATTCTATCAAAATATTGGCTCCAGTTTATTTTGTTTTATATAAGCATATATGTGTCAGAATGTGTTATTTGTATGCCTACTAGTGAAAAAATGCATACTCTTGGATAAACTCAAGCATTGTTCTTGGTTGTGTGCTTTTGTAGATGAAGCCTAGAGAGGCCAACAATGTAGTTAGAGGTGTGATTAGTAATGGCATACATACAAAATATCTCGGTGGTCATGCTAACAATGTGCACTATCATTACATATCATGTGACCTCAAAAATGAAAGCTAGCAGGTCATCATAGCCATAGATACAACTCCAAACCCGTTTTTAGTATTTTCATCGTAGATCTTTAGAGAAACAGGAGAAATAGGAGATAGAAGTACAATTAGGCAAGCAAGAGAAGAAACATAACTTAAATTTGCCTCAAAAAGGTGGAAGGAGTCACATAGCAATAACAACGTATAGGCTACCTTGTTTTTCGAAACATAACTTTTGTTTCTATTGTGTTTCACCGAAACAGGGATGAAATGGGCCTTTTTCATCGGAAAAAAAAAACTTTATTTTGTCGAAGCGTCAAAAATTGGTCGAAAGACTCCAAACGCCGTTGAAATTTCTCAAAATGCCCAACCAAGTTTGAGGTGCTTGCATTTTGATACCCAATAGTCATCAAAACTGAAATTTCAACAATTTAGTCGAATTTCGAACATTGCACCTTTTTTAATGGGGTCATGCACCCCCGCAAGCGTGCCAACAATTGGATTTGTGAACAAAATAAGATTGCTTATTTAGTCAACTAATACAAGCATAGACACCCTCCTTATATAAGATAGGAGTCTGTAAACACAGAGTTCACCAATATGGGGCAAATGACAAGATACTAAATAGACCACAAAATAAATCAAATATATTAATACTCCCCCTCAAGTTGGAGCATGGATATCATGCATGCCTAGCTGGTCCACAATAGAATGAAATCTTGTATGTGACAGTGATTTCATACTGATGTCAGTGAGTTGATCCTCAGTCTTGATGTATGGAGTAGCTATGCACCTGGATGAAATAGACTACCACAATATGTTTGGTGCACTCATGGAATGTGGGATTACTTGCAATAAAGGTAGCTTCTTTATTATCACAGTACATAGGAATTGGGGACGAATCACAAACTCCAAACTCCTTTAATAGTCCTTAAACCCACATCAGCTCACAAGTGGTATGTGTCATGGCACGATACTCGGCTTCAGCGCTGGATCTAGCCACAACAACTTGTTTTTTGCTTCTCCATGTGACAAGATTACCACCTAAAAAGGTGCAGTAACCTGAAGTAGATTTACGATCCGCCATGTTGTCAGCATAGTCTGAGTCAGGAAAACCAGAAATCTTGTAGTGCCCATTGTTCCTATATAAAAGACCTTTTCCAAGTGAGCTTTTTAAGTATTTGAGAATGTTGCACACAACATCCCAATGACATTGTCGAGGTTTATCAAGATACCTACTGACAAGTCCAACTGCGAAAGTTATATCTACTCTTGTAACTGTAAAATAAATGAGTTTTACCACAAGTCTTCTATGTGAAGAATAATAATATTGAATGCAGTGGGATTAGATGATTACAAGACTGGACGCCCTCTCCTGTATATAGGAGAGGGGAGAAACCCTGAGACTTGTAGCCCAAGTAATCTAAACGGGCTGAAATACAAAATCCCACTAACTAATTAACCTATTAACTAAATACGCTAATATAGACTATTTAACACCCCCCTCAAGCTGGAGCATGGGTGAAACACATGTCCAAATCTTGGAGGTTACAAGACTCGATAAAATGATAAAAGAAATGATAGATGAAAGATAAAAGATAAATATCACTCCCATACAAAAATTGATACTCTCCCTTAATTAATACTCCCCCTGAATTATACAATGGTGACAATGCCTCTCTTCTTTGAACTTGTATTCTACAGGCTGGAGATCCTCGAGTTTTGAAAAAGGTCTTTGGAGTGCATCTGGAATGAAGAACGTCTGAAATGGAACATGAATACTGCAGCAGTAATTCGCCACTTGGAGCAGACGATCCTTAACACCATCACTACTTCATCTTCATTGGATTACGTACTTAACGCGGCACGAATGCGGATGCCCAATGTCGATGTAGCTGTAGAGGAATCTTTGAATTGTCTGAGAAAACGTGCATAACGTGGCACAAACACGAACGGACAATATGGTGGTGATACGATGCAGGTACCATAACTCTGTCACATGAACTTTGGGGGCTTGACAGGAAAGGAGATATCATCCATCAAGGAAAGTCCCAAGAAGATCAGCAACAGGTGATGTCGAAATAGCAGATGCAGCTCGGCGAAGACATGATAAAGCAGCTCGGTGAAGATAAATTAGATGAACTATCAACCTTGCAGATGTAGACTTGGCAGGCTGAGCTACTGAAATCTAAAGAAGCACCCATCTGTCTCATGTAAATGCAGCTAAAGAAGTACACCATCAACACCTGACGCACATAACGCAGTACGAACGTGGATTGCTCGGTGTTGACGTTGAATGAAGATCCTTCAATATTGTCTGGAATAAAGAACGGATATGCTGAACAATGCGAAGCTCCATGAAGATAATAGTTTGGAAGATATATAGCCTGAATACATATATCATCTCTTCTCATACTCTCTCTCTCTCATACATATTCTCTCACTCTCTCTCTCTCCTCATCTCTTCCTCTCCTCTCTATCCCCACCGCACACCAAATACGACGAGAGTGAGTGTTTGGTGTGGAGAAATGGACATATGAAACCCCGCACTTTGGAAAGGGATACACACATGATATGGGTGGGTGGGAAAGGAATTGGTGAATTTCAGAGAATTTTGTGTATATGGAGATGTGTAATATGTAGAGAATGAAACAGATAACCGGAGAGAAAAATTAAATGGATCTAGTCCCGACCCGAAAAGCAAAAAATCTGATTAGGCTTAAAACTGGATCCGATTAGCCAAGGGCAGATCCGATTAAGGATCTGAATATCAACAGGCATCTAGTATATGAGCGCAGTAATAGGGTTGTTTGGTAGCGGTAGAGAGTGATGGGTGACCGTGCTTTAGCAAAGGATAGGCGAAAACGTACGAGATGGAGAGCAGATGTGACGTCCCCGGATTTTCTAAAACTTAATCTGATGTGTGACGTCCAAATTGAAACCCTCACCTCAGCGAGAATCCCAATTTAAACAGCACACATTAGGCTAAGAAAGAGAAAATCAAGGGAGTCAGAAGGAAACACAGTAGCACATGTACATGAACAATAATAAAACCATACACACATGTTCACTATCCAACATATAATTACAACATGAATTGTTACAACATTTGATATTACATATTGAACAACAAACTCTAACATATACATGCACTACTACTAAACTACAGGATCTTAAGACAACAGGTCCACCTGTACATCAGCTCGCCACACAACTCTCAACTATCCTGGATCTTCAAGAGCATAACCATAACCTATACAAAAGATTACATGCGGTACACGTCAGCACAATATTCAAGAATATTGTACTGAGTACGCCTACGTGTCTTTTATATACCTCTCATCATATCTTGGCAATAAGATAAAACTAATATACTTGGCAGTAACAGAAGAAATATAAGAAAAGTGTATACTTGCACAAAGATATTCATTAACAAAAGAGAACACATATTTTAAGCACATTTTCCATTATATCATCCATGCATTTACTACCTGAGAGTTGAATGCATTAAGGCCTTTATGATCTACTACCAAAGAGTTGGATCATTTCCAAGTACTTTACTACCAAAGAGTTGAAGTACTTATTTCCAGCACTTTACTACCAAGGAGTTGAAGTGCTTAGATATAATGGAACAAATATATTATGTTTCATGTGTTCATAGCCATAAGTACAGAAAATCAGGCAACATATCATACAAGAACAATCATTTCATCCAATACCATATGCCAAGTATTTTACTACTCATATAACACAAGCATATTGTATAATAAGCCAAGTAAGAGGTAATGGCATACCTTCCAAAGAGACATCCTAATCACATATTCCTCATGTCAACTATATCTTGGTCAACCCTGATTAAGACAAGACCACATATCACCATCAGGTTCTCATCATCTTACATCTCAACTTAACCCTAATCGTGCTTATATTAGGGTTTCACTTAGTTCATTGGGATATTCTCATTATTACTTGTCTTATCATCTTGTTATCTGGGATTGATGTTACTGATGTCGCATTCCAAATTATGATTCATTACCTAAACATTATCTTCCATATCCTTTTTGTGCACATATCTACCCTAGGTTACATCATTAACCTAGATTAGGGTTTTATAACATGTATTGATATTCATCTTCATATAACATGGATTTTGTTCATCATTATGATCTCATAATTAAAACTGAGGTTCAATATATTGATATGAGCTTTCTCTGTAAATTTCACCATTTATTGAGCATGCATGTATTTATTACATTTTCTTTAGGGTTATTAGCCCTAATTAGACATTCTAAGAAAATTAAATGATTACGTACATCAACATGGCCATATCTGACATCATATGAATTTTAAACGTGATTACAGCTTTAGTGACATATTCTCATAGTTTTAGGCCATTGTTTACTATTTATTATCCATGAAACAACTGTATAACATCTTACATGATATTGCTAAGATTAGTGCATCAAAAGACTGATAGATGGTTCTATTGTGTTCTACGTATTTTTTTAAACGTTTTGGTATATTATACTTATTTTTCTGATGCTCGAGCTATTTTCTATGAATTATTGAAGATCGGACAATTCTGGGATTTTCTTACCTTTTAGCCAATCTAGAGCCGCCACGTGTCCACTCGGCCGGCGCTGCCCTTTGCTGGCTGTGGGTCAGTTCAGGGTTGATCTGGCTGCAAACCGGCTGGTTCAGACTTGGACCCAAACCTCCTTTCTTTCTCTCTTTCTCACACGATCGGCCTTCCCCTGATCTCTGCGTGTGCCGTCGCGATGCTCAGATCCGGTGAGCGATCTTCCAACTCCAGGTCTTCTTCGCGAGCTCCCCACGGTGCCCACAGCTTCGGCTGTCCTCCTCAAACCTCCTCGGCTGCTCAGCTTCGCCCTGGCGCCTCCGAGCCACCGTGTCCGCAAGCTCGCCGCCGGCAGGCTCTGACACAGCAGAGCAAAAGAGGTGATCTGCCTCTGGTCATCCTCGCGCCAAGATGAAGCTTCCAAAAGCTTCGCACCGCCTCCAGGAACTCATCCATGTCCTCCATTGCAGTTGGAGCCGCTGAGGATAGGCCCTGAAGAGTGGTCTTCTTCTCTGTCGGACCTTGGGTCATAGGTCTTGGTGACCTCCACGAAACAATACTGAAAACACCTGCTTTCTTCCGTTGTATCCCCTCTCGTTATTTTCCCTTTCTAAATATTACCCAGAACCCCTTCTAGCTCTGCTTCTGACTCATGCTACACCTTTGGCCACCACCTGCTTGCCGTAAAGGAGAGGCTCTGCAAACAGGGAGCTCGTTCTCCCTATATCTTTCACCAAAAACCACGATGTGAAGGTCAGGATGGAAGTTTTCAATAAGGCGAGGATAACTACTTGATCTCCTGCCCCATAACCCCACGATTCGACTAGTGGTGGCTGGGTAGACTGTGATAGCAACAGTTCACCCCCACCTTGCTCTAACCGCAAGGTAGGAGACAAGCCAGACTGCCCTTGATCTGGTATCCAAGGGTCAAAGTCCACCCCCGTTTAAGTGAGAACCGAGGCTTTTCAAAGCTATGAGATGCGGCCCTTGGATCTATGATCCAAGGCTAGAAACTGACCACGCAGACCCAACCCAAAAGTAAGGGGCGCGTGACACAGCTGATATCCAGAAGTTAGGCTATATAACCCAAACTTTATTAATCAAATACATCAATGTATACATTACTTCATCATGTTCAAACTTAAATAACTTCCTCTAGGATCCTCTAATTGTCACCAAAATTTGACCATTGCTTTAACACAGCTCAAGCTACATTCTATTTTAATATGGTGCCAAAACCCAACTGTTTGACCATTCAATTAAATACTTCAAAAAGGCATAAAGTTAAGGAATTTAATCGTGAAATCAATGTCAATCAACACTCAAATTACCACAAGCACTTGGAACTCTCAAGATAACTCAACATTCATGAATTCACTTATTTTATTGGACATTTAAGGATTCCAAAAGTGCACTCCATCACAGCAGCAGTGGAGTAGCGACCAGGGGCATGGATGACGGCGGCGGCTGAATGGTGCGATCGGTGGCTGGGGATATGATTGTTGGATGATATGGCAGCCACACAGTAGCAGGACAGATGACGATGATTGTGTCGCTCGGTTGATGTAGCACTTGTCCGCAACGAAAGAGATGATACTGGTCTCTTGTACAACTCCGGAGATATTGCATGCCATGAGGCTGCATGCGGAG
The DNA here is from genome assembly GCA_963693085.1 of Alisma plantago-aquatica. NCBI lineage: Eukaryota > Viridiplantae > Streptophyta > Magnoliopsida > Alismatales > Alismataceae > Alisma > Alisma plantago-aquatica. Next base: position 1,573,608,807 of record OY856409.1, read on the forward strand.
TCAAGTGTGGAGCCTCTCCTTATGAGACGACAAAGGTTGGAGCTCAGGACATCAAGGCGATGCAGCAGTAGATGGTTGCTGAATAATGCGAGTGCGATGGTGTCGACGGATGCGGATGGTGGCTGCTTTTTACTGGCCGTTCGGAATGATGGTTGGGTGATCGTCGGTGGCGGCATGCTGCTGGCGGAGATGGCGCTTGGCGGCTGTTGTTGCTAGCGGATGGCAGCACTTTTGCTGTTGTTGTTGGCGACGGCACTGATTGCGCAGGATAGAGGCATGGTGGCGGTTATGTCTGTTGTTGGTGGCAGCGTTTGGACGAGAAGGATGATGATGGCGCCGGGAAGGTGATGGTGCTGACGTACAGAGAGAAAACTAGATCGTTTGAGAAAAAGAAAGATATTCCATGGAGGCCAGGAGATGCCTAGCGGGCAACCGGCCTAAGCCATGGCAACGGCGGCGGCCGCCCGCAGGCGGGGGTTCTTCCCCTCGGTTGCTCTCTGGAAAAGACGAGCGGTGGCTAGGGCTGCGTGTGCGCCAGAAAGGAGAGGGAGGAGGGGCGGCGACTAGGTTTCCCTCAGGAGCGAATGCGCTCTATTCACTCCGTCGTATTGTTCATGCAGGAATTACTGTTCACGCCGCGTACCGTTCACGCCGGAATTACTGTTCACCGCTCTATACCATGTGAAGAATAATAATATTGAATGCAATGGATTAGATGATTACAAGACTGGACGCCCTCTCCTTTATATAGGAGGGGAGAAACCCTGAGACTTGTGTCCCAAGTAATCGAAACGGGCTGAAATACAAAAGCCCACTAACTAATTAACCTATTAACTAAATAGGCTAATATAGACTCTTTAACATTCTATATTGCTTGTTGTCAGGGTAAGAAGGAGAAAAATCAGCATCCCAAATGATCTAGAGTTGTGACGACTAGCTCGGCACCCAACATGCCAGTCTCCTATAGAAGATCAAGTCCATACTTGCGTTGAGATAGACATACTCCAGAAGAAGATTGAGATACTTCAATCCCAAAAAATAGCATAGTTTTCCTAGATCTTTAGCAATGATGTGTTTTCGTAAATATTCCTTGGTATCATGAATACCCTGATGGTTACTCCTAGGAAGGACGATATCATCCACATACACGATCAGAATAACAAGTCCCTTGGTAGTTTTTTTACAAAAATAGATCGATCGAAATGCGAGCATCAAAGTCAAATTTAGCAAGGATCTGACTTAATTTATCAAACCACGCTCTAGAATTGTTTTAGTCCATGTAATTGCTTTCATAAGACGACAAACTTCATAACACTCCCCCCTGAGCAACAAATCTAGGAGGTTGCTCCATATATACTTCCTCATGCAGATCACCACATAAGAAAGCATATTTAGCATCTAGCTGTAACAAAGGCCAACTTTTATTGACGGCAACAGAAATAAGAATCCAAACAAAGTTCAGTCGGGCAACGGGTGAGAAAGTCTCAAAGTAATCCATGTCATAAGTTAAGTGTAGCCCTTAGCAATTAGACAGTTTTAAGGCGTTCAACTGTGCTAAAGAGATATGTTATTTTTACTTATTACATGTGTTGTACTCTACTTGTCACTTGTGTTATTTATCCCATATTTCTCAGTTGTGTTTTTGTTTTATTCTCTTGACCTATAAAAGAGAAGGCATTATACTCTATTTTATTCACTTAATAGAATTCATATTATTCTTCTATATGGTATCAGAGTGTTTCGATCCCCCCTTAGCCTTCCCTCCTCTCAACCCTAATGCTTCCCCTACCTTAACCTAGTCGCCATCCCACCCCTCCCTCTTCCTCCTTGCTCCTTGTCGTCGCCCCCTCCTCTTCCCTACCCGCCACCACTCCCTTCCCCTCCATTGTCCCATGTTGACCCCACCCATCTCTCCCTCTCCTGCCACCATCGCACCCCCCACCTCCCACTCTCCTTTTCGCCGCACTACCACCCCCCTTCCCTGCCGCCGCCACCCTCCACCCAACCGTCGCTGCCACCCATCCACCACCTTGTTCTCGCCGCCCCTCCACGCGCCTAACAGCCCATTATCGCCACACCCCACCATCCTCCCACCCTTCTCCACTATTCTCCCCTTCCTCCCTACGTCCCTCTCTCCATCATCTAGCCTACACAATCCTTCCTTCCCTTCTTCCTATCTGTCTGTTCGCTCTTGACACATTAAAAATAGCACGTTGACGTTGTAAACGGTCTACGTTTGCTATCTATTTGCGTCTCATGGGAGAGTAAAGTTTCTCTCTATGGTGGCGTAGGTTCTTCTCCATCTACTTTGTCTCGTTGCGGGTTTCTAGGATGTGATGCGTCAGATCGCCTGTTGCCCTCTTCTGCCCCGTTGCGGGTTTGTCAGATCTATCGATTCTAGCTGTCTTCTGCCTGTGCAAATAGGGTACTCTGGCTATCTCATGTCTACTGGCTTCTGTTGTCTTCTGATATCAATTGTTGCTTTCTGCTCCACATACCGATCTGTGCATTATATCATCTACTGAGCCTCCATTTTCTCTGTGTCACCACGGTGAAACTTGATGACTCCAATTACCACCTCTGGTTGGCATCTTTTATTCTGTTTGTGAAAGCGCAAGGTCGCTACTCACATATCACCACCGACCCTCAACCTACTCCTGATGCCTCGATGGATGATAAGACTAAGCAAGCATATGCACAATAGAGTAAAGATGACTCAGGTGTTATGTCTTGGATTGTTAATAGCACCGAGTCGCGGATCAGTCAATCCTTGCTCTGCCTCCATGATGCCAAGGCTATGTGAGATCAACTTTCCTGTGTCTACTCCCATCAAGAAAACCCGAAGAAGGTGTTTGAGATTTTCAAGGACCTAGTAAAGAAGGAATTCTCTCCTGATGCGTCTGTTGAAGATTACTGTAATCAGTGCTCTATCCTCCGGAATGAATACAAAATCTACCATCCTTTGTCTGCTGATTTCAAGGAAACTCAGAGACAGTGCAATGAACTCCAACTTATCCAGTTTCTTGTTGGACTCCCTTCCTCGTTTTCTAGAGTTGTTGACCAAATTCTCCAGAGTGATCCTCTGCCTACTCTTGGAGATGTGCTTAAACGTGTTCAACATTTACCATGAGTGACTTATGTCCTTGCTATTGAACACCCTGCTCTTGTTGTACGTTCTGCTGATACTGGTCACCACCGTGGCTGTGGTCATAGGCGTGGTCGTGGTGGACGTCACTCTCCTACCTCGGGCCTTCTTCTATTGCACAGGGTCGCGGTCAGCCCATTGGCCCTCGCTTCTGCAATCTCAAAACATGGAAAGCCTGCTTGGGCTAACCCAGTCACTTCTGATGCGAGTGAAGATTTTGTTGCTACTGAACACACCCCTGCTCAACCCTCTTCTGCCTAGATCTGGTCCGAGTTCGAGAAGCTCTTCCAAGAGTGCATATCCAACCTACCATCTACTTTAGAGGACAGCTCGTCTGCCTTGCTTGATGCTCCATCTATTGGTAAAAATAAATGGTGTATTGACTCTGGTGCTTCGGTCCATATGGTCGGTAACTCTGATTTATTTTTAGCTCAAATAGGTTCCACCAGTCTCTCTCCGGTAAGGATAGCTGATGGCTCTCAAACAGCTGTCCATGGCATTGGGACCATTCCTTTGTTTCAAAATATGCATCTGAAATTTGTCTTATACGTTTTGAGATTTCCTGTTAATATACTTTCTGTTAGTAAAATTGTTAAGAGTCTTTAGTGCTCTATTACATTTGACCCTTCGGGTTGTGTTTTTCAGGATCTTCGCACGAAGACGGGGATTGGTTCAGGACATGAGGGACCAGATGGGCTCTACTGCCTGGATGGACCAACATCAATGATTGTCATGCTATTGAAATCAGTGACTGAGATTTAGTGGCATTACCGCCTGGGTCACTCGTCTGCTTCTAAGTTGAAACATTTATTTCCAGCTCTAACTGATAAAAGTTTTTCAGGTGAATCTTGCCAATATGGCAAACAAAGTCGGTATGTGTTTCCTGCAAAGAAAGAAATTGCTTCTAAATGCACTTTTGATATTGTTCATGTTTATATATGGGGTCCATGTTCTGTTGCAAGTCATTCTGGTGTTAAATATTTTATCACATTCATTGATGACTTTTTTCGAGCTACATGGTTATTTGCAAGTCATTCTGGTGTTAAATATTTTATCACATTCATTGATGACTTTTTTCGCACGAAGACGAGGATTGGTTCAGGACATGAGGGACCAGATGGGCTCTACTGCCTGGATGGACCAACATCAATGATTGTCATGCAATTGAAATCAGTGACTGGGATTCAGTGGCATTACCGCCTGGGTCACTCGTCTGCTTCTAAGTTGAAACATTTATTTCCTGCTCTAACTGATAAAAGTTTTTCAGGTGAATCTTGCCAATATGGCAAACAAAGTCGGTATGTGTTTCCTGCAAAGAAAGAAATTGGTTCTAAATGCACTTTTGATATTGTTCATGTTGATATATGGGGTCCATGTTCTGTTGCAAGTCATTCTGGTGTTAAATATTTTATCACATTCATTGATGACTTTTTTCGAGCTACATGGTTATTTTTACTTAAAGATCGCAGCACTGTTATGGACACCATCACCACCTTTATTTCTGAAATTAAAACTCAATTCAATAAAACCCATTAAAACCTTTTAGCACCAACAATGCTCTTGAGTTCATGCAAAAATCAATTACTTACTTTTGTTCATCCCATGGAATGATTCATTGGACTACATGTCCCTATACCCCACAACAAAATGGGGTTGTTGAACGCAAAAACCGGCATCTTCTAGAGGTTGCTCGCACCATTCTTCATTATCATGTTCCTCAGCGTTTTTGGGTTGAGGTTGTTTCTACGGCTTGCTACCTTATCAATCGCATGCAACTCGTCCTCTATTTTGCAAAATCAGATTCCCTATAGCATTTTCTTTCCTAATGCGTAGCTTTTTTCTGTTCTGCCACGCATCTTTGAGTGCACTTGCTTTGTTAAAAACCTTCATCCAGGGATTACAAAACATGACCATCGCTCCACAAAATGCATTTTTCTGGGATATTCCTGAACACAAAAATGATATTGTTGTTATGATCCTATTCTGGGACAATGGCATGTTAGTGTGGATGTAGTATTCTTTGAACGTCTGCCTTACTATTATTCTGATAGAGGGGCTTCCTTATCATGTGATATTTTGACACCTCTGTTACCTGACATTGTAGATATTGATCCACCTTTTGAGTTGGCACCTGAAGAATGCTCGTTACAAGTCTACAAGAGAAGACCCAAGCAGACTATCCCCTCTATGGCCCCTCAACAACCAACTCCTTTGGCGGAAGATCACAGCACAACCCATGTACACTCTGACTTGCACCTTCCTATTAGCCTTTGGAAAGGTGTTTGCTCCTGTACTCAACATCCGATTAGTCATTTATGTTCCTCTACTAATCCGGTTGCCAGCTTTGCTTGCTTTACTGTTGCACTCTTTGTTGTGTATGTTCCGAAAAATGCTACAGAGTACAAATCCCTACATGGCGACAAGCGATTGAAGCTGAAATGCAGGCACTCACTGATCGCAAGACATGGGATCTTGTGGGTCGCCCTTCTGCCTATCCTACGGTTGGATGTCGATGGATCTTCACGATCAAATATCAACCTGATGGCATGATTGAGCGTTTGAAAGCACGCCTGGTGACAAAAGGCTATACTAAACTTACGGTGTGGACTATTTTGAGACCTTTTCTTCAGTAGCTAGACTCAATTTTGTTCTTGTCCTCATCTTTATTGTTGTCAACAAAGATTGGCTTTTATTTCAGTTGGATGTCAAGAACGCCTTTCTTTATAAGAACTTGCAAAAAGAAGTTTACATGGAGCAACCGCCTGGGCCACCTGGCTTTGTTACTCAGGGGGAGTATTCTTCGCAAGTTTGCATATTACAGAAAGCAATTTACGGCCTAAAACAAAGTCCTCACGCCTGGTTTGACAAGCTCAGTCAGATTCTCATAAAATTTGGCTTCCATCATTCTCATTCAGATCACTCAGTATTTATCAGGAAAATTGCGGCTGGTCTGGTCATTCTTATTGTCTATGTAGATGACATAATATTATCTGGCAATGACGCATCCGGCATTCAGGCTACAAAAAATATCTAGAACAGCACTTTGTCACCAAGGATCTTGGTAAACTTCTTAGGCATTGAAGTATCTAGATCATCTGCAGGTATATGTCTCTCCCAACGCAAATATGTTCTAGATCTCTTGCAGGAAATGGGTATGCTTGGTTGCAAGCCAGCCAACACCCCTCTGGACCCCAACACTGATTGGGACTATGAATCTTCTCCACCTTATGTTGATAACCACCAATTCCAGCGATTGGTTGTTAAGCTCATTTATCTTACTGTCACGAGATCTGATCTTACTGTTGTTGTCGGGTTTGTAAGCAGGTACCTTGATAAACCCCAACAGTGCCATTGGGATATTTTCTGTCACATTCTGAGATATCTCAAAAGCTCTCCAGGAAAAGGTCTATTCTACAAGAAAGATGGCCATTGCAATCTTTCTGGTTTCTCAGAATCTGATTATGCAGGGAGTAGATGTGATCGAAAATCTACATCCGGGTATTGCACTTTTGTAGGAGGCAACCTAGTTACGTGGTGACGCAAAAAGCAGATAGTGATAGCTAGGTCAAGTGTAGAGGCAGAATATCGAGCTATGGCTCACACTGCATGTGAACTTCTATGGGTTCAAAGCCTTCTCAAAGAACTTGATATATATGATACTAGTCCTATTCTGATGTTCTGTGACAACAAAGCCTCTATTTTATTGCGAGCAACCCTATCTTCATGAGCGCACAAAGCATATCGAGGTAGATTGTCACTTCGTTTGGGAATCTGTGCTTTCTGGCCGCATCTGTACTCCACATATCAGTACTGAAAAGCAAGTGGCAAACATCTTCACCAAGATTCTACCTAAAGCTCGATTCAAGACTCTAGTGGACAAGTTGGGCATGTTCGACATCTATGCTCCAGCTTGCGGGGGAGTAAAGAGATAAGTTATTTTTACTTATTACATGTGCTCTACTCTACTTGTCACTTGTGTTATTTATCCCATACTGCTCAGCTGTGTTTTTGTTTTATTCTCTTGACCTTAAAAGAGAAGGCATTGTACTCTATTTTATTCACTTAATAGAATTCATCTTATTCTTCTATATGTGCCATTAGGTTGATACTTCACAGTGGAGATCTAACGGCAACCTACACGTGAAACATGTACATGAGCATATACTAAGTCCCAAGCCTATTGAGTATGTAGAGCTTTCCATCTCCACTTCCATGGCACAACGCCAGTCGGATGCGTGAGGGCCTCATCCGCATTTTTAGGAACATTGATTGTTGAAAGGGCAGCAGTAAAGTTTGCAAATTTTGAACCAAGATTAGCATCAGAACAAAAATTGTTGATAGGATGGAAAGTACAAGAGTGCGCCCCTTTTCTTATGCTAATCGGAGTATCCAAGTCAGAGTATATCTAAGTAGTATTGCAATCTGCCGACGAAGATCAAGGATTGGTTGAGGGAGGGGTCATATAGGGAGTTGTAGTCTTGCAGCGTCTTTGATACACCTTGAAAGGTACCCCAGGAACATGGAAAAAAAGGCGAGCCTCAAGGCGTAAGAGGCGCACGCCTCGAGGCGAGGCGCATGGGAAAGTTCCCTGAGGCTTACGCCCCAGCTGGTTCTGACGAGGCGGACGCCTCAATTTCGTTGAGGCGTTAAAAAGTGCAGAGGCGGCGAGGCGCTAGTGAGGCGCTCGCCTCAGTCTTCCGCCCAAAATAGAAGGTATTTGGACTGCAAATGGGCCGGCCCAATTGGGTTTAAGTGAAAATAGAAAGGAAAAAAAAACCAAAAACTATTTGGCTATCGACGACAGAAGCTGCGCTCCCGTCCGCCGATTCCGCCGGCTTGCCCAAGGTCCGCCACCTATTGTTGGACGATCTCCGGCGAGAAGCACTGGCTAATCTTGCTCCTCCACCTCCGGCCGACCACCCCTTTGCCATCCTTGGGCTGCTACAGCCTTTGTTGCAGCGGTGGTGGCTGATCTAGCTGCTGCCAAACGTGTCAGTGAGAGGAGCCGAGCTGCTGCTGCTGCTGCTCCTTGGATCATTTTTCCATCTCCGAAGGCCACCAAAGGTGTCGCCCCTTCCTCCTCTTTCACCTATTGTACTGAAACATAGATTTTCTTGCCTCCTTGGATGATTTCCACATCATATAGTGGGATTTTGAGTAATTTTTTTACCGTTTTTTTCTGAAATTTCGGGTCCTTTGATCTTCTCCTCTCAAATTTGGGTATTTGTTTTGTTTTGCTATTTTATAGGAAGGTTACTTCCCAATTCTCAAATATGCCAAGGAAAAGTGCACCCTCAAAAGCTAGAATTGACCCGAGATGGAGGTATTGTGAGGAGGTTGAGGGAATTGAAGGCAAGGGTTACGTATATGTCAAGTGTAATTTTTGTGGCAAGAAGATTACAGGAGGGATAAGGAGGTTGAAAGATCATTTAGCCAAAACTCATAAGAATGTTCGTGCTTGTGACAAAGCTCCAAAAGAGGTTGAGCTAGAGATGAAGTTGTATTTGGGTGCACATGTGGAGAAGAAGAAGAGGCAACTGGATGAAATGGAAGAGGTTTGTCGTGTTGCAGCATACAACACAAGACTTGATCCTTCATCATTATACACTGCAAGTAATTCTAAACCAACTGCTGGAAGTGGGGTGGAGAAAGTGTTGCTTGTAGAGAAACAAAATAGAGGGCCAATGGATGCTTAAGCTTGCTTGTCTATTGGCAGATTTTTCTTTGAAAAATGATATTCTTTTTAATGTTGGCAATAGTCCATCTTTTAAGAATATGATACAATCTGTTGGGAATTATGGTACGAACTTGAAGCCTCCAAGTGTTTATGAGTTGAAGACTTGGATTCTAAATGAAGAAGTTCAAACTGTAAAAGCCTTTGTTGATGAAGTTGTTGTCTCTTGGAGGGCTACTGGATGTAGCATTATGTTTAATGGATGGACAGATGTGAAAGGCCGATCTTTGGTAAATTTCTTAGTGAACAATCCTCAAGGTACATGGTTTTTTAAAGTGAAAGACGCAAAACTGTTGTTTGAGTTGTTAGATGACATTGTTGAAGTAGTAGAAGAAAATGTGGTGTGTTAATATATGTCCTTATTTACTGTTCTGTTAATTTCCTTTTCTATTTGGACCTACATGTAATTGTTCCACTACTATATATATGAGGGTACACACATTGTGTAACCCTACGCTTCCCAAATTTGTTTTGTCTCATGTACCAGAGCGGTTCTGATCTGGGCGCCGCCCCTCTCTCTTCCCCTCCCTCCCTCACCCCCCCCCGCCGCGAGCCGCCCAACCCTGGCCGTCGGCCGGCTACCCGCAGCCGCCGCTGCCCTCGTGCAGTCGGTGGCCATTGTTGATCCGGTCTCTCCTGGCGTGATCTACGTGCACGACTTTCGGGAGTTCTCTCGGATCTGTTTTTTTCTGCCTGCCCGTGTAGGCCTTTTAGCCGCCGGGTCTTCTACTGCGCCGCGGCGTGGCCCGTATGTATCTGGTCCGTCCAGTTTTTCAACTGTTCCTATTGCCGCCTAGCTGAGGAACTAGGCGGTCGTATTCTGCCTGTGCCTGCTTGTTCTTCTCTCTGTCGGTGATTGGTTATCTGCCTGTCATGGCATCTTCTCATGAGGATCTGTGTCGCCAGGTTACGACTGTTAAACTGGATGGGAGAAACTACCAGCACTGGGTTTGTTCTATGCAAATCTATGTTAAATCTCAAGGGAAACTGTCACATTTGACGCGAGATCCACCTCCTGTACCTGCTGCCACCGCCGACTCCAAGGATGTCAAAGCATATGATGATTGGGTTAAAGATGATTCTACTATTATGACTTGGATTCTGAATAGTAGTGAGACAAAGATTAGTGTCACCTTATTATACCTGCAGACAGCGAAGCAGATGTGGGATCAGCTTGCTAGTACCTACTCTCACAGCCAGAATCCGAAGAAAGTATTTGATATCAACAAGCAACTCCGTCGTCTACACTTCTCGGGATCTGATCTTACTGACTATTTTTCTGCCTTCAAGGGACTTTGGGGGGAGTTGGAGGCCTACCATCCCTTGTCTACTGACTTGGCTACCATGCAACGTCAACGCCAGGAGTTGCAAGTAGTCCAGTTCCTATGTAGCTTACCTGACTCATATGTTGGGGTTGTGGATCAGATTCTGGCCAGTGATCCACTACCTACTCTACAGAGTGCTTTCCAGCGTTTACAGCGCCTGCCGTCATCTTTCTCTGAGTCACCCTCTGATACTGGTGATACCACTGCTCTTGCTTCCATGTTTGGCCGTGGTCGTGGCCGTGGACGTGGTCGTACTCATGAAACTCGTCCTCCCCTTGGTGCTGGGAGGGGGAGGAGTTCTTCTGGACATGGAGCATCTTCTGGTCCTCCTAATGATGCACGCCCTCAGACTGGTCAACGGTTCTGCAGCTTCTGTGGCCGGTCTAATCATGTTGAAGAAAAATGCTGGGAGAAATATGGAAAGCCTGCATGGGCTAATGCAGCTTCTGATACCCATGCTACCACTAAGGTAGTGTCCCAGCCTACTACTACTGCCGACTTTATCCGTGCTGAGGTGGAGCGTCTACTGCTCGAGCGTACTGGGTCATCCTCTGGAGCTACTTCTGGAGCTCATGTTGCTACATATTCTGGTTGTGATTCTGCTTTCATCAATGCCCCCTCGCCTAGTACTGGTAATAAAAAATGGGTGATTGATTCGGGTGCATCGTCTCATATATCTGGAAATCGGTCCTTGTTTAAAGCCTTATCTAAACCGGTTTCTAATTCTTCTATTATGCTGGTTGATGGCTCCAAGACTGTTGTAGCAGGGGTTGGAGACATAATTTCTCAATTTTTGTTAAAATCTTCTCTATATGTGCCTCGATTTCCGCTAAACTTATTATCTGTTAGCAAAATTGTGCGTAGCCTGAACTGCAGTCTCACATTCATTCCTGGTACTTGTACTTTTCAGGACCTTCGTACAAGGATGAAGATTGGTGGGGGGCATGAAGGACCTGATGGCCTATACTATCTGGATGAATTAAAAAAGATTGACAACTTGGCGCTATCTTCTGCTCTATCTTCATCAGTTTCAGCTCTGCAGTGGCACTACAGACTAGGACATCCATCTTCTGAAAAATTAAAGCACGTTATCTCAGGTGTAGGGACGCACAGTTTTCAGTATCAGTCATGTCAGTTAGGGAAACAGTCTAGAACTGTATTTCCTAAAAGGTCCCAGATTAGCAGTAAAAACATTTTTGATATTGTTCATTCAGATGTATGGGGTCCGTGTCATGTGCCAAGCTTGTCTGGCAATAAATACTTTATTCTGTTTATTGATGATTTTTCTCGTGCTACCTGGTTGTTTATGTTGAAAAATCGGTCTCAAGTGTTATCTTCAATAAAGTTCTTTTTTGTTGAAATAAAAACCCAATATTCTGTGCCTATTAAAATTCTGAGAACCGATAATGCTTTGGAGTTTGTTCAGAAAGTTGAATTGTTTTGTCGATCTGTGGGTACTATTCATCAGACATCTTGTGCTTATACACCTCAACAAAATAGAGTTGCAGAAAGAAAAAATAGGCATTTACTTGAGGTTGCTAGAACCATAATGTTGCATTCTAATGTACCTAAACATTTTTGGCCAGAAGCTATCCTGACTGCCTGTTTTCTTATTAATAGAATGTCGTCGTCTGTTATTGGCAATAAGATACATGTTCAGGTTCTCCAGTCTGATGTTACCCTATTTTTTGTACCTCCACGGATATTTGGTTCTACTTGTTTTGTGCGGTTACTTGGACCAAACTATGATAAATTATCTCCTAGAGCAGAAGAATGTACTTTTCTGGGTTATTCTCGTACTCAAAAAGGGTACCGGTGCTATAGTCCTACTGGGAAAAAATGGTTCACAAGTAGTGATGTTGTCTTTTTGTGAGGATATGCCTTTTTATTCTGCTAAAGGAGATACTCTGGATTCTGATATAATCACAGCACCATTACCTATCATGAGTGATTGCACCTCTGACACTTCATCTGCTGAAACTACTACTCCACTTATTGTGTATAAACCCAGGAACAGGTCCCAAAGTACTCAAGACACCCCCATGCCATACTTGTTAAGGCGGCAAGGCGACACGGCATTGGGGCCGGACGCCTTGCGCCTTGGCGCGACTAGGCGCGCCTAGGCGTCGCCTAGGCGACCTTTAAAAATAATAATTTATGTATATATTTTATGTATATATACATGTGTCATGATTTTTCCCCACTCATATACACACATTGTGTAGTTATATATGTAGTTATCTACATATTTATAGTCGATCTCTCCATATATATATATATATATATATATATATATATATATTATTGTATGAAAAAATAACCAATTACATTTCTAATATATTATTATTTGACAATAATGTCAAGGACACGAAAAGAATTATTGTAAAGAATGTAAGAGTGATCAACATATAAATATATATTTATTGTCATACATAGCTACAAATATTAAGCAATGTAATCACTATCCTTCATAGCATAGCTACTTAGTACAATCTGAATTGAAGGTACAAACTAAGAAAAATCAAATGTGTACTAAGAGTATTAGATCCAGTCAAACAAAAAAGAGTATTAGATCCAGTCAAACCCAAAAAAGAGTATTAGATCCAATTAAAAAGTTATATTTGGCACATAAAATAGGCAACACTATTAATTTTGAGCATTAGTGTAGCCATATCAAACATTAAAATAAGTAAATATACAACTAGACCCACAAAACTAGGTCACTGTAGCATTATAATAAAGCGTCCTCACCTAGGCGCAGCCTTGGGGCGCCTTGACGCCTAGGCGGCCGCCTAGGCGCGCGCCTTGACAAGTATGCCCCATGCAGAACCAATCTTCTCCTCAAGAAGGTCCCACTCCTGCTGAGGTACAATCTGACTTAGATCTGCCTATTGCTCTCAGAAAAGGCATTCGTTCATGTACTTCTCATAATATTGCTAATCATGTTTCTACTGCACATCTGAATGTTCATGCTAGTAACTTTATGGCTGCTCTTTCTGGTATTGTTGTTCCTAAGACTGTCCATGATGCCTTACAAAGCTCAGCCTAGATGACTGCCATGAAAGAAGAGATGACTGCTCTTACTGACAGAGGAACTTGGGAGCCGGTGGATCCACCTCCTGAGTGCAAACCTGTTGGCTGCAGATGGGTCTATGCTGTCAAGTATCAACCTGGTGGAACGGTGGAACGTCTGAAGGCACGGCTGGTTGCCAAAGGGTATACTCAAACTTATGAAATTGACTATTTTGAGACGTTTTCGCCTGTTGCCAGACTTAATTCTGTCAGAATTCTTCTTTCTGTTGCTATTAACCTTAATTGGCCTCTTATTCAACTGGATGTTAAAAATGCCTTCCTGTATGGGGATCATCAAGAAGAGGTTTATATGGAGCAACCTCCTGGGTTTGTTGCTCAAGGGGAATCACATAAAGTTTGTCTAGAATATGAGGCTAATTGTCTTATTATTGATATGTTTAAAACAGAGTACAGTGGTTCTCTTTTATAAGACAAGAGAAAGACACATGGTTTAGATATAACCAATATGGGATAAAACAAGACAAGGAAAAGAGAGAAAAAGACTAAGTAAAAACACAGGAAAGTCTATATACTAATACTCCCCCTCAAGCTGGAGCATAGATGTCAATCATGCCCAGCTTGGATGTCATATCAGTGAAGCGCTTCTTCGGAAGAATCTTTGTGAAGATATCAGCAATCTGCTCATCAGTATGAATGTAAGGGGTAGAAATCTGACCAGATAGAACCGCCTCACGAACAAAATGACAGTCCACTTCAATATGCTTCGTGCGCTCATGGAAGGTAGGGTTGCTAGCAATGAAAGTGGCTGCTTTATTGTCACAATACATAGGAATAGCAGATGAATCAGAAAATCCAAAGTCCTTCAGCAGGCTCCGAATCCAGAATAGTTCACAAGTAGTATGTGCCATGGCACGATACTCAGCTTCAGCACTAGAGCGAGCAACTACAGACTGCTTCTTGCTTCGCCAAGTGACAAGGTTACCTCCCACGAAGGTACAGTAGCCAGAAGTAGACCGACGGTCAACCTTGCTGCCAGCATAATCAGAATCAGAATAGCCAAGGAGTTTGCAATGCCCATTTTTTTTGTAAAGTAGACCTTTTCCAGGAGAACTTTTCAAATATTTCAGAATATGACAGACAGCATCCCAATGGCATTGTCGAGGCTTATCGAGGTAGCGACTAACCAATCCAACTGCAGCAGTGATATCAGCCCGAGTAACAGTAAGATATATGAGTTTCCCAACCATACGTCGATACTGCTGATTGTCAGGGTAAGCAGGAGACTCCTCATCATCCCAGTTGATGTTGGGATCCATAGGTGTGCTAGCAGGTTTCGCACCCAAAAGACCAGATTCAGATAAGAGATCCAGGACATACTTCCGTTGAGATAAGCAGAGACCAGAAGAAGACCGGGACACTTCTATCCCAAGAAAATACCGAAGTGAGCCAAGATCCTTGGTAACAAAGTGTTTCTCCAGATAGCGCTTTGTAGACTGAATACCAACAGAATCGCTTCCAGAGAGAATAATATCATCAACATAAACAATAAGAATAACAATACCCGCAGAAGTATTTTTCACAAAAACAGAGTGATCAGATTAGGAACGTCTGAAGGAAAATTGCTGAAGAATATTGCTGAGCTTGTCAAACCACGCTCTAGGGCTCTGTTTCAAGCCATAGATAGCCTTTTTTAGCCTGCAGACTTTGGAATCCTCCCCCTGACACACAAAACCGGGAGGTTGAGACATGTATACCTCTTCATGAAGATCACCATACAGGAAAGCATTCTTGACATCAAGTTGATACAGAGGCCAGTCAGAATTGACAGCAACAGAAATCAGAATCCGGACAGAGTTCAGACGCGCTACTGGAGAGAAAGTTTCAAAGTAGTCAACTCCATAGGTTTGGGTATACCCCTTTGCCACAAGTCGCGCCTTAAGTCGTTCAACAGTACCGTCGGGATGGTATTTGACAGTAAACACCCATCGGCATCCAACTGGAGAGCAATCAGCAGGTGGCTCAACTAGGGTCCAGGTATGTCGGTCAGTAAGAGCCTTCATCTCTTCTTCCATAGCCTGACGCCACGCAGGATGGCGAAGAGCCTGAGCAGCATTCTTAGGTACAGATATCGCAGACAGAGCCGCAGTGAAGTTAGCAAAATGAGTACTCAAATTAACAGTAGAGCAGAAATTTCCAATCGGATGCATAGTGCAGGTACGGGTCCCTTTCCTCGGACTAATAGGAATATCAAGATCAGAAAATACCTGCGAGGATGGTTGATCTGGCACCGAGGAAGAGGACGATGGAGGGGCCATGGAGGGAGCTGTCGGCTTCGGTCTTCTTTGATAAACTTTCAGAGGTGGCTTTTCAATCAGATCCTCAGAAATAGTAGGTACATCATCCACCACAGGCAAAGGTGTATCAGCAAGTAAATCGGAAGTGAGCGCAGAACCACCCGTGGAGTAGAAAGGCATATGCTCAAAAAACACCACATCCGCAGAGACAAACCACTTTTTAGAAACAGGATCATAGCACCTATATCCTTTCTGAGTGCGAGAATATCCCAAAAAAACACACTTAGTTGCTCGAGGATCCAATTTAGTGAGGCCAGGCCGAAGATTTTTAACAAAACAGGTGCTCCCAAAAATGCGAGGCGGGACAGAGAAAAGGGATGCATCGGGAAACAGAATCTGAAAAGGAATCTGATTGTCGAGCACAGATGAAGGCATGCGGTTAATAAGATAGCAGGCAGTGGCTATCGCCTCGGGCCAAAAAGCTTGGGGAACATGATAGTGAAAGAGAAGGGTACGAGCAACCTCGAGAAGATGACGATTTTTGCGCTCAGCAACCCCGTTTTGTTGTGGGGTGTAAGCACAAGAGATTTGATGGATTGTGCCCTGGCGACGACAGAAAGAACTAACAGATGTTTGCATGAATTCCAAAGCATTATCAGTACGAAGAATTTTGATAGGCTTAGCAAATTGAGTGCGTATCTCAGTAAAAAAGTCAGTAATTTTTTCCAGAATAGTGGATCTATCTTTAAGTAAAAACAGCCAGGTAGTTCTAGAAAAATCATCAATGAAGCTCAGAAAATATCTAAAACCGGAAGTACTTGTGACAGAGCAAGGACCCCAAACATCAGCATGTATAATATCAAAAGGTGCTTTAGAGCTGATACAAAATTTTTTTGAAAAAGTAGCACGAGTTTGCTTTCCAAGCTGACAAGTTTCGCAATGAAAATCAGAACTAACTATATCTGGTAACACGACTTTTAATTTTCCAATAGAAGGGTGTCCCAATCTATAGTGCCACTGGATGTCGGTCACCGATGATGTCAGATATGCAGCTGTCTTTGGCTCGTCCAGGTAGTAGAGTCCATCCGGTCCCTCATGGCCCGAACCAATCGTCATCCTCGTGCGCAGATCCTGAAATAAAACACCATCCGGATCAAATGTAATAGAGCAACGAAGGCTCTTCACAGTTTTACTCACAGAAAGAAGATTAATAGGAAACTTCGGGACATAAAATGTAGAGCGCAGAGGCAGACGACCAGTAGGACAAATATCACCAATGCCAGTAACAGGTGATTTAGAACCATCAGCTAAGGTAACAGGAGGTATAAAAGAAGTCTGCTGCAGTTTAGAAAATAAAGCAGGATTGCCAGATATATGAGAAGTCGCACCAGAGTCAATAACCCAGGAATTTTTACCAGCCGTAGTCAGAAGAGCAGCACTGCCAGTATGTGAAGCCTCAGTAGAAGACGCCAGACGAGCCTGTAGAAGTTTTTCAAACTCGGAGTGGATCCAGTCAGCCGTCGGTGGAGCAAGTTCATCAGTTGTCACTTTGTTGGCCCACTCAGGTTTGCCATATTTGATCCAGCACTTATCTTCATTATGGTTGGTACGTTTGCAGTGAGTGCAATAGCGGGACTCAGCTTGATCGGATCCAGTTCCACGACCAGGAGCAGAGAACCGTCCTCCGCGACCACGACCTCTACCACGGCCACGACCACGGAAGGAATCACCAGAGCGGACAGCAAGAGCAGCACCGTCAGAGGTATCAGGTACAGGTTGAGACACAGAGGGTAGACGTTGAACCCGTTTGAGAACATCACGGAGAGTAGGCAAAGGGTCGCTGGAGAGAATCTGGTCCACAACACCGGCGAAGGACGCAGGTAGGCCGGCGAGGAATTGAACTAACATAAGTTCATTTCGTTGGCGGTGCACTTCTTCAATATCAGCAGTCAGAGGGTGATATACCCGGAACTCATCCCAGAGAGCACAGCAGGAGTTGTAGTAGTCCTCAACAGAGTCGGTGGCCGAATACTCCTGTTTAGCAAGCTGTTTGAATATCTCGAAGACCTTCTTCGGATTCTGCTGGTGAGAGTAAACATGGGAAAGCTGGTCCCACATTTCTTTGGCAGTCTGAAGTCGAAGCAAGGACTGGCTGATTTTTGCTTCAACACTATTCACCATCCAGGTCATGACCCCATAGTCCTCTTTGGACCATAGATCATAGGCTTGCTTGGTTTTCTCATCAGCGTCTGCAGCAGGAAGATCAGGGCCCTTGGTAGTCAGGTGAGAGTAGCGTCCTTGGGATTTGACATATAACTCGAAGGAGGCAGCCCATAGATGATAGTTGGAGTGATCCAACTTCACCGTAGTGACACAGAGAGTGCGCGGCGGGAGATCGGAAGTCTCCATCGCAGCAGTAGTAGAAGAAGAGAAGCAGCACGGGCACAGATCCAGACAGTAGTCAGCAGCAGTAGTAGACAGCAGTAGAAGTCCAACACATGGACTAGTAGCAGTAGATAGGAGATCTGAGCATGGACCTCAGAAACCCGTATAGGGCAGGAAGAAGGAAACAGAACCTACGCCAACATGGAGAAGAGATCACTCCACCATGAGGCGTAGGCAGTCAGAGCCGGAAACTGGTTTTTAAGCCTTCAACGTGCCAGACTGGAAAGTGACAAGGCTGTACGTAAGCTTTTCGGAAAGGAAACGGAGACCGAAGAGAGAACCTGTGGTTGTCTAAGCCACAAGGAAAGATGTGCTTAGGGTACGGGGATTATAGGAGAGGGAAAAAGGTGGTGGAGAAAGGGTGGCGGTGGCGGTGGGGATGAGGAGGAGGCGGCGGCAGCAAGGCCTGCCGGCGGCAGGTCAGGGAGAAAAAAAGGAGAGGTGGCGGCGGGTAGGGGCAGGGAGAGAAAGGGAGAGAGGGTGGGTGGAGGAGGGAGAAGAAGAAAGGAGAGAAGAGAGGAGGGGATGGGTGGCGGCAGCAGCCTGCAGGGAGGGAGAGGGCGGCGGCTGAAGGAGGGTGGGCGGCGGCTGAAGGAGGGTGGCGGCTGGGGTAGGGTTAGGGAGAAGATGGGTGGCGGCTGGGGTAGGGTTAGGAAAAAGGCTAGGGTGGATCGGCCCGCTTTGATACCATCTAGAATATGAGGCTAATTGTCTTATTATTGATATGTTTAAAACAGAGTACAGTGGTTCTCTTTTATAAGACAAGAGAAAGACACATGGTTTAGATATAACCAATATGGGATAAAACAAGACAAGGAAAAGAGAGAAAAAGACTAAGTAAAAACACAGGAAAGTCTATATACTAATAGTTTGCAGGTTAAAAAAATATATTTATGGACTCAAGCAGAGTCCTCGGGCATGGTTTGATAAGTTGAGTAAAATCCTGACTGCTTTTAGTTTTCTGAGGTCACAGGTTGATCATTTTGTCTTTACAAAAAAGACTTCTTCTGGTATTGTCATTCTGATTGTTTATGTTGATGATATTGTTCTATCTGGTAGTGATTATTCTGAGATTCAGGCCACTAAAGCACACTTGTGCAAACATTTTGCTATTAAAGATCTGGGGAGGCTACGATATTTTCTGGGCATTGAGGTGTCTAGGACCTCTAATGCTCTTGTATTATCTCAGAGGAAGTATGTTCTTGACCTGTTACAGGAGACTGGGATGCTTGGTGCATGTCCTGCTGATACTCCTCTGGATCCCAATATTAATTGGGATGATGATTCTTCTCCTATGTTTCCAGATAGTAAAAAATATTGAAGACTGATTGGTAAGATGATCTATCTGACTGTTACCAGGGCCGATTTTTCTACTGCAGTTGGTCTTCTTAGCAGATACCTGGATAAGCCTAGACAGTGTCACTGGGATGCCCTCCGTAATATTCTGAGATATCTTAAGAAATCACTTGGCAAAGGCCTCTACTATAGAAAGCATGGACACTGTTCTCTGGAAGGCTACTCTAATTCTGATTATGCAGGAAGTAAGATTGACAAGAAATCTACTTCAGGCTATTGTACTTATGTTGGAGGTAATCTGGTCACTTGGAGAAGAAAAAAGCAAAATGTTGTTGCCAGATCTAATGTTGAAGCTGAATATAAGGCGATGGCCCACACCGCTTGTGAGCTCCTATGGGTACAATCTCTTCTGAAAGTCTTCGGGGTTGAATCTCCTGCTGCTATACCTATGCACTGTGACAATAAAGTTGCTATCTTCATTGCTAATAATCATATATATCATGAGTGCACAAAGCATATCGAAGTCGATTGTCATTTCATTAGAGAGACTATCTTATCTGGCAAGATCTGCACTCCTTTCACTCGCTCAGAAGACCAAGTTGCTGATATGTTTACCAAGTTGCTGCCTAAGAAGCATTTCAAGTCGTTTGTGGACAAGTTGGGCATGATTGATATCTATGCTCCAACTTAAGGGGGAGTGTTAATATATGTCTTTATTTACTGTTCTGTTAATTTCCTTTTCTATTTAGACCTACATATAATTGTTCCACTAATATATGTATGAGGGTACACACATTGTGTAACCCTACGCTTCCCAAATTTGTTTTGTCTCATGGTGCAAGTGATTACAGACAATGCACCAAACTACAAGCTTGCAGGCTCACTTTTGGAGCAAAAGAGAAAGAAGTTGTATTGGTCTCCATGTGCGGCACATTGCATTGATCTTATGCTGGAGGATATTCTTAAGTTGCCATTATATGCTTCTGTATTTAATAAATCCAAGGCTGTCAACAACTACATATATGCACATGGATGGGTTCTTGCTGGTGTGCGGAAATACATAAAGGGAGACATCGTTCGCCCTGCCATGACAAGGTTTGCTACTGCTTTTCTCACTTTTCAGAGTTTGCTATCTGTGAAAGGACCACTTGAGTCCTTCTTTGCTTCTCGTACTTGGACACATAGTCGGTATGCATCTACATCTGCTGGGAAGTTGTATAGGAAAACTGTATTGAAAAGCAAATCTTTTTGGCCTGCTATAGCATACTCAGTGAGAACATTACAACCTTTAGTCATTGTCTTGAGGATGGTTGATGCTGATAAATATCCTCCTATGGGGTTCATCTATGAAGCCGTGGATAGGGCAAAAGAAGATATTGCCAAAGGTCTAAACAATGAAAGGAACAAATACCAAATCATATGGGACATAATAGACACCAGGTGGGACAAGCAGTTGCACACACATCTACATGCTGCAGCATATTTTCTACATCCTCAGTTTCAGTATGAGCCTACTTTCTCGAGACATGTAGAAGTGAAACAAGGGTTGTATAATTGCATGGATAAGTTGCTCACTTCTGAAGACAACGCTAAGGTTGAGTTGCAACTAGATGCATTTGTTAATGCACGTGGCCTATTCGTAGACATAATGCAATCAGTACAAGGAAGTTGAGAAGTCCTGGTAAGATTTAACAACTTTAAGTTTCTAATAAGATGATAGTTGATAATGTATATAAGATCTAAGTCTTTATTCTTTAATGTCTTGTAGCTGATTGGTGGAATGCATTTAGTGACGAGACTCCAGAGTTGACTAGGTTTGCTCGTCGAGTTCTTAGCTTGACTTGTAGTGCATGTGGATGTGAACGTAATTGGAGTTCGTTCAACCAGGTAAAAACTTAAGAACTGATTTCTATATGCAACTAATTAGCTTAGTTCTTATCTAGCC
The DNA here is from genome assembly GCA_963693085.1 of Alisma plantago-aquatica. Classification (NCBI taxonomy): domain Eukaryota; kingdom Viridiplantae; phylum Streptophyta; class Magnoliopsida; order Alismatales; family Alismataceae; genus Alisma; species Alisma plantago-aquatica. The sequence continues at coordinate 1,573,630,024 of OY856409.1, forward strand.
TTTTTCTTCATTATCTTTAGGTGCATACTAAGAGAAGGAATCGTTTGGCACAAGAAAATATGAACAAGCTAGTCTATGTCATGTATAACTTGAAATTGAAACAAAGAGTGAAGAAGAAGACAATGGAGGATCCTCTAGTGTTAGAGTATCCAGATTCTGATGATGAGTGGATAGCTGAATTTGAAGGCAATGAGGTTTTACAAGATTTGGATGCAAATGTTGCACTTGAGGATGATGTATTGGACTTAGAGGAGGGACATGAAGAAAGACCTCAAAGGAGGAGGCGTGCAGGTAGCCTGAATGTTTTATATTTCCTTAGACATTGATGGTTGCTAATTGCTATGCCTAACGTTATACATATATGTGTTCATTTAAAATAGGAAAAGAACATGTTGGCAAGGAAGAGGAGATAGAGAATATTGATGATGGAGTTGGGGATGATGTTGAGATTCCTTACATGGATGATTCTTTTGATGATCCAATTAGTAGCTCCAGTGATGATGATTTGATGGATGAAGCCACATCATGCGCATGATGATTGATGAATGATGACTCATGTTGATGAAATCATAACTTTTTCTATGTTACTGTAGTTGTACTTTTTATGAACTGCATGTCTACACAACTAGTATGTTGTTTGTGTGGAATTTTATCTTGTGACTTGTGGCTTGTGACTGTCTTGCCTATTTTGAATTTTGAGTTGTGACTTAAGATATGAACTGGAGAACATTGCTTTGATGTATTAGGTCATGTATCAGTATCTTTGTGTGATCTTGTGAAATGTCTCACTTGTGCTTCAAATTTGGAATGCAATTAGCATGTGTTTTGTGATTTGATTATTATCTAGTTGTCTATCTTTAAGTATAACTTACATATATATATATATATGATATATGATATATTATATGAATAACACACACAGCAATTAGCATGTGTTTTGTGATTTGATTATTATCTAGTTGTCTATCTTTAAGTATAACTTACATATATATATATATATATATATATATATATATATATATATATATATATTATATGATATATTATACATTATATGATATATTATATATTATATGAATCACACACACACACACACACACATACATATGAACGCCTCGGTACATTCTGAGGCTTACGCCTCGTTACGCCTCATGTTTTTTTCATCCTTGCTCAGGAACAACAAATTTTGAAGATTCTTGTTCAACAAGAATAGGAAGGGGAGTAGCAACAAGAAGATCCATCGATAAAGTCGAACCCATAGTAAAAAATAATTAGTATCTTCAAAAAAGACGACATCCGCACTAACATACTATTTCTTGGTGTTAGAAAGTATTATCCCTTATTTAATAGTTTATTAGTCTATTGTGTACATGGGCCTGATTGCCTTGGCCCATTAGCGTTTAGTCTGCTTCCTTGTAATGGCCTCCTCTCCTATATATCGGACAAGGGTGTACATATCAATAATTCAATATACAAAGATTACAGTGTCCCACACACTTGTTAACATGGTATCAGAGCGTGCCCTGGGAACCAACCCTAGTTGTCACCTCCGCTTCCCTCCCCTCTCTCCACACTTGATGCTACCCTAGCAGCCGCCTCTCCTTCCTAAAGAGAGGAACAACGAGAAAGCACTGCTTGCGGGCGACAGCCGTCTCCATGGCTTCTGTCGGCCGGCCGCCAGGCACATGCCGGCCTCCATGGCTTCTCTCCCACTTTCTTAAAGAACCAATTTCCATCTATTCATCGGTGTTTTCCTTCCCAGCCATCTATACTTTTCGATCCACAGTCAAAGTAGCTACTGAGTCTCCCTCATGGTTGTCATCGTCAAGTCAACTGTTTTTCTGGGACCTCATCTTGTAACATGGAAAAGTAAAAAGCAAAGTGTGGTAGCTCGTTCTAGCACTGAAGCTGAGTACAAGGCCATGGCTCATGCGTATTGAGAACTGCATTGGAATCTTTTTGTGCTTTCTGAATTGGGAATTAGTGTGAAGACTCCTGCCACCTTGATGTGTGATAACCAAGAAGCTATACATATCGCAGGAAATCCGGTTTTTCATGAGAGAACAAAGCATATTGAGGTGGACTGCCACTTTGTGCATGACCTGGTACTGGCTAAGAAAGTCAAGACTCCCTATGTGAAGACTGGAGAACAAGTGGTTGATGTCTTCACCAAACCACTCTTACCTACTGCTTTTCAATATATGGTTGGCAAGTTGGGTATGCATGATGTGTATACTTCATCTTGAGGGGGAGTGTTAGAATTAGTTTTACTGTTTCTATTTACGTTTGTTAGCTCTTATCTGTATTTCTCTAATTCTCATATTCCATCTGGACCCATATGTAATTTTCCCTTTTACTGTTTAATATATATATCGAGGAGTCGCTCCATATTGGGGTAACGCTCCGACCCAATGATGTGTCTTTCGCTAACATTTGTAAAAGGCCAATAATATATGAAGAATCTTCATAAAGATGAGCAAATCAAGAAAGCCTGAATTGTATCTACACTCCCCGAAACACTTATGTATTATCACTCCCACCTCATTCATGTATACCGCCCTCCAGTCAACTACGAATACAAGTCGTAGTTGGGATGAACCATCCCTCACACTAAAAGATGTGGATGGTAGATGAAATGGAGAATGTCTAAAAAGCATATGATCAATTGATTAGTATACATGTAGAAATTGATAAAAGAGAGAGAAAAAAAGTATTACGATAGGTTTTTGAAAAACGTACAAAAATGGGAGAGGACATCAACGCATGAAGATGGACTTGGAATACTAGCTTAGACAATAAAACCGCAGAGTTGACGACATTGATTTATAAGAGAAGCTTGGGCCCAGAAACCGGGGAATAGTCATTTACTAGAATTAGGCCTACATGTGATTTGGCTCGATTGACGAAGAGAACAACCAAGCAATTGTAAATTCACTTGAGGCAAGTGTGACGTAAGTAGTTGTCCTCTCTCTGGAGAGGGTTACTTCAGCAATCTTGACAGTCCAATTCGGGAAAGAACTTTTGAGGAGCAATAATGGCTAGCTCTGAATTAAGAAACGATTTGTTTTTTGCTTGGACTTGGAGGAGGTAGACATGATAATGGTATGAGGCACAGTGGTAGTGGCATGGGTGATTTCTCCTTTTGCCCCTGTAATGCTTGAAATCTAATGGGCATCACATGTGTGAGGCATATTGCACTATTGGAAGTGTTTGACGCCAAGCAATAGTATTATGGAAAATAAGATGGAAGGATAATGAGATGTTTCTTATTGATAGTCGGAAAACTCCCTTCCTATATATAGGAGAGGAGGAAAGTACAAGGAAGCAAACTTAACCCTAATGGGCCAAGACAATTAAGCTCATATTACATCATCATCATCATCTAAGCCTCAATCACAAACATGTTGGGGTCGGAGCATAAGTGAAACACATATCCAGCTTATTAATATATGAAAAAGATAAAATAGTCCATACAGAAATAGATCTCCCCTGACAAGAAAATGATCTCCCATTGAATCTTGCAATATAACAATTTATGAACTTGATCATTCTCCCTGACAAAGATAGCATGTAGCAACAAACATGTCTTCTCCCCTTAATGAAGATAAGATCAATGCAGAAGCAGAGATAGCAGAGTGGAGTCCCCCTAAAATTGACGATTGTTAGGCCAACAAGAGCGATCATGAACGAATATCAAAATCTTTAACGAGCATCCAAAGCAATAGATGGTGGAGAATGTGTACAGGTCATATGAGTCACCACTGTTGTCAAAGTAGTTTGACACAAGAAGTGTCAATACTGGAATAATGCACGGTGGTTAGGATAGAAACACTGCTATAGGAAGCACTATAGCATGTGGGCATGTGTTTGAGACACGCTATTGTAGGAAAGGTGTACTATAGTAGGTGTCAACGATACAGATGAATATGTAGAACTAAACAATGTGGCAAAGGACATGGCTTCTTCTCTTAATCTTTTCTCCTCCATCTCTCTCTTCCCTCTACTCATCTTCCTCTATTCTCCCCCTCACACCAATCACGAAATAGGATCATGAGAGTGGTTAGGGTGGAAAGTCATAAACATTCGTAGAGGAATGGATATGTAAGGAACGGAATAGAATTAAGGCACTATCGATAAAAAGGCACAATAGGAAGAACAAAACACTGTCGTTATATAGGTATGGTAGGAAAAATTAAATCACGGGATTATATGCACTGTGATATGCAACATTGAAGATCCTTAGGGAACCACGTGGAAAGGATGAAAAATCAATGCATGCCCCTTTTGTAGTGTTTTACAAACTAGCAAGGGGTTTTTTTGTGTCCAAAATGTTGTTGCAATTACTGATAATGCAAGTCAATGTGTTATATGACTTGACTAGACAAATCTAGGTAGGTAAATAAATGGGTCTTTGTGCGGCCCAAAAACGAACATTTGTCCAGCCATCAGGGTGACAAATGTAGGGGTTGTGGGGGCATAGCCCCGCGGTATGGATTAGGACCAAATTCAAATCCGATTAAAGATTCGATTAGCAATAGGTATAGCATGTATGGGGGTAGTCACCAAAATTGAGGGAGATCAAACATAAGTTCAACAGTATCAAACAGGTCATCTGCTTGTTGTTGGGATGGGTTTTTTAATTGAAGTTGTTGGTGTGCATTGGTTTTCGTTGGCATGCGAAGGTCTTGCAAACAGAACAGATGTCGGGCGAGCGTGATTCATTGTCGTCGAAGCAGTAGGGCAATGGGGATATGGCCGGCTAGAAAAATGTGGGGATCGTAGCCTCGAATTGGAACCGCATCTGGCGGAGGAATTTGAGCTTGTCTTCTTCCTGTGGATCGTTAGTATCACGCTGACAGCACCCGACGTTTAAGTCAAAAAATTTGATCCTTGCTCTTCTAATCGATCCACCTTTTATTGACAAAATACCCACAGTCGTTGTAGCTTCAACGTACCCCTTCCCAGATGCATGTGTCGTCCCAATCGTAGCCAAACTGGATGATGATCACATGCTCCTCAATGAGGATTTCCTGGTCGACGGCCCACCCAGAATGCAGATTTGGAAATTGATACTACGAACTCTGAGAGCGGTGAGATGAGAAGGCTAATGTCATGGCGATGATTGGATCATTGTTGAAGAATGTTTTTCGTTACGGCAATGGTTGGCGCAAGCAGTTTGAGACAAGCACCAAAGGAGAAAAGTGATTGGTTGTTGTTGTGGGGATTATTGGTAAGGATCTTTTGCATTCGAATGATTTTTCATAGAAAATCTAGTCGAGCACATATAGTTATTTTGGCTGACAACAATTGAAGGAGAGATTAGTGAGGAGTATGCAATTAGAAATGAGAAGTAGTATGCAATTAGATATAGGAAGTGATTAGGAGATAATGAGATTTTTATGAAAGAAGAAGAGAGAAGACAACGATGGGGTCGGGATGATGTCTGGCGGGCGGCCAAGTCAAGAAAAGATCGTCGCTTGCAGGCAGATGCTCTCTCTTTTTCTCTCCTCTCTAGGGTTAGGTTTAGGATCAATGCTCTGATTCATGTGGAAAAAAGATGGAAGGCTAATGAGATGTTTCTTATTGATAGACGACAAACTCCCCTCCTATATATAGGAGAGGAGGCAAGTACAAGGAAACAAATTTAACCCTAATGGGTCAAGACAATTAGGCCCGTATTCATATAAACTAATAACTCTAACAAGTATAACATACAGGAGAGTTTGCATTTTCCTACCCATAGATGGTTTGGCATTGGTTGAAATCACTTATATGAGCTAACCCAACAACGACGTGATAAAAAGAGAGTTACAATAAAAAGAAAACAAACACCTATACTAAGAAACTAAATAACAAGTAACAGTAGAAATTGTGGATGATGGTTTTGCCTCCTTGGGATATTGGTGAACTCCTCTCTACCTTCATGCCATGAGATCACTCACTCAAAAATAGTGTCACTTGGTGATACAAACACTTTCTCTCACAAATTAATTGGCAAATCTAGGTTTGGGACAACTATTTACTCTCGTGGAGACTCTAACCTAGGCCCATAAGGTATAAGGTGAGTAATGTTCTCACACTCTAATAGATATAGATTACAAAACAAGAAAATGTCATTACATGAAGATGAAGAGGTATACATCAACAATGGGCCCCGAGGGGCTTACCACACCCAATTATGGTTCACCAAGTCATGCATAAGGGAAAAGCAAAGAACAAAGCAAATGAAACAGTACAACATCCAATATAACAATGAATAAGAAAAGAAAATACGAGAAGGAGACTCTCCTTGTAGGGAAATCAGGGCATCAGATAAGGTAGCGAAAATAAAAATTTAAAGCATGATTCCCCTTTACAGCAAGATTGCGTCAACAACAATGTATCTAGGAAGGAAAGGCAACAAGAGTTATATCTGGTTTTGGAGCAAATCCAACGACAACTCTTGATGCAGTATCGTGTTTTTTTCCAAGAAGCAACGCGCTTCTCAGCACTCGAACAGTCGTCAGCAACGGCCTCCTGGTCTGGCACCACTGACGGCGGTTGACGGTGTTCTCCTAGCGGCACACAACAGTCTCCCACCTCTAGAGTAGTCCACACGGACCACCGAGAACTCCACGTTGCGATACCAGACCAACGGGAAGGAGTTGTCCCTTTTGAACGTCAACCTGCTAGAGTTGATTCGCTCTCCCAAAATTCTCCCTTGCTATCCCTCCTTTTATCGGGGTAGGACTTACTCGGGCTCTCTATTGGTTACCACAACCAAAGAGGACAACAATTGTCAGAGCAACTGTTGTGTCTGAGAAGCCCCCAATACCCCTCTATTTATAGGAGAGGCCAGGGTCAGGGTTCCCAATCTGTGCGGAAGTCAAAAGAGACGGATTCACGAATTTTTTGGAACCTACGCACGGTGACCCGATCGTTTCGCGCACGAACCGATTGTTTTGTTCAGTTTCCTGTTTTGAATCAAATTAGTAATCAATGCCTGATTAATGCTAAACATGACATCAGCATCAATCCTTGTTCCAATCGAATTGGCAACTGAACCGGGTGACCCAGATGGTGAAACGGTTGGTTCACATAGTGAAACGAACATTCACTTAGTGAAACGGTCATTTCACAAGTGAAATTGTCATTTCACATGTCCAGTTCAGGCAGAGTTCAACCAATATTGATTCCAATTGACCTGACACTCCAACCTATCGGTTCAACACTTGAATCGATCGGTTCAGAGTCCAATCAGTCAACTTTGAACCTCAATAGTTTAATTGATTACCTAAACACCTTTAGTAATCAAATTAAACATCATTCATGAATATATTCCTATTCCAAGTGTATCATATGTGTGTAACCCTATAGGTCCAGAATTATGTTGGCAGTGAATGTTCATAGCCAATTATGACATCACAAGCAAAGAGCGGCATCTAGTAACACATCATTGCTACCCAAGTAATTCGGAAAGTTGGAGAACAACTTCAACCTACAATCTGTGATCAGTGTTATCGTGATCGTATAGTTCATTTGTCTCTGATATCCGGATTGGACTCGAGGCATGGAATCGCCATCCTCTCAACGCCCAATCCATGTTCCTTGAACTAGAGCAAATTGTTTGAGATGCATGTGAGTTCACATATCACATATTGAATCACATGAGTACGGTTGTACATTTCTCAGTCTCGCTTATCAAGTGGCATGGATATCAATCTCCTGTAAGAGGGACAAATCACATCTACATCACTCACACTCAATCCCCATGTGTCACAATGCACCCAAGCACCACCTTTATGGCAACCCTTATTCAGGATCACGGTGGATGATGTCAAAGTACATGAACGACATGTGATGAATGTAGTGACTTCAGGTCTAAGAACCACAATCACCACTATCACTATGAGAGTTGATTCTGACTACCATTCTATGGTATCCATGTATCACTCTCATGGTGGATATATCTGATACATTGTTCTCTAACATGTACATGTGCGCTTGACTTGATATCACAAATCATGACTAATGAGACTTTGTCATTAGTCGACACGCACTCTAGTCTTATGTATTCTTGTTGTCTATTTTTCTTCCAAAATAACATCTGATTAGGGACATATCAAGAATATATGTACTCTTAGCATACATATGATCTCATTGTTCAGGTCCTCAACTTGAAGACATATGTCATCGAGTAACATCATTCTTTAGACATCTACTATGTCTATGTCATCATCTAATGATGAGGCAAACATAAGAAATGGAATTACCTTTATAATTATCAAATCAGGTATCTACTGCCCCACTGCAATCATCATATGATTGGCTCTCTGGGCTTACATACCAACACTCCCAATAGAAGCTTTCTCGGACAAATTGATCCTAAATGAAGTTGCAACTCCAGTACTCCACTTTATCCTTCTTGCTTGCTCTTACAAATGAATTAGAGGGGAAATTGGACCATTCACTCTCGCTAGACCCCTAGAGTGTGAAGCTTTAGGGCTTAGCAAGCAAAGAGGGGGTGGTGAAAGATGATAGATGATAGAGGAAATGGGCGGAACAATGAATATGGAGTGGTCTCCCCTTCACCCCTTTCAAAAGAATAGAGTTTAGGTGTTTATAGGTAAGGGATAGGGTGGATCCCCACAAGTGAGAGGCAAATTAGGCATAATACACGCCCCACTTTCTAATTTTGGGGTTCATTAGAAAGATCGTTTGATCCATGTCAGTCAACATGCAAGGTTGGAGAATTTTTTAGAAGTGTGTTGCAAATCAGGGCATCCGAAATTCACATTGTTTGCAACTATTAAACTTGACCTAGGCCACTCTGTGATGTACAAAAAAAAAAATCATCGCCATTTCGGCTCCAATTTAAGTGATTCTTTTTCTAGCTTACACCTTGAATATTCTAGTATTCAAACTAACCTAATGAAGCTCATCCCAAGAATTTGGCCCCTCCAAAAAAAATTACATTTGGTATCTAGCTTTAGAAATCCTCATTTATCATCAGTTATATCTATGCTATTTAAAATATTTATTTCAGATCAAGCACTATATCGATCTTGGAAAGTCCAAAAATCAAGATGATGATTGGTATTTAGATATTTAATCTATATTATAATATCTTTTGTCCATAATAACATTTTCACATAAATTCATATAGCAAATGAAACATTTTTTCAATTACTTTGTGTGTACAAGGCAAATATATGAGCAAAACACAATGCACAACTTATACTCTTCGTTCGTGGCAAGTGCTAGTTTTTTACACCCATATATGATGAGTTGATAGGTTTCAGCGCAAAGTTCCTCATAGATGACATCAAAGTTCAGACCATGTAATTTGCCAAAATTTTAAAGGGGACTCATTTTATATGAGGCCAGTACTGTAAGAGTCTAACAAATAGACAAAAAAATGCAACTAGCTATCCAATAGATGATTTCAAAAGAGTTCGATAATAGTAATCCTTGTTAAACCTGGTTGATTGCTTGGTTCGCTCCCACATCCAGCAATTCAGGAGGACGGTCAGCTGTTAGTAATACAACTGGAATAAAATCTTGACTGGCTTCTACAACCTGAAAACTATTCTGATGTAAGCAATTTATAATCTTTGATATTTTAAATAATTGCAAGGTATTGTGTCCTATATTCCATTGCTGTTCAAGCATGTAATATTAAGAAGATCAAATAAGTGTAATATGTTCCTACATGAACAATTCAAAAACATCCTAAACGATAGAGAATATTAACAAGAGAAACAAGGATAAGTAGATTAATAAGATAGACTAAAACAATTATAAGTTTGATGCCAAGCAGGGTCCGCTCAGCCAGTCGGCTTCCTCATTAGTGAATGAGAGATTGTGCATTTGAAATGCTCCAGTGGCATTTTTGCATGAGGACAGACTGGATAGAAATTCATTTGAGAAAAAATCAAGTTTATTGTTGCATAATGATTAATATAAAACAACGCACTTTAATCAAAACGAGAACCGAGCTGCATACCGCAGGAAGAAGATTGGAAACAGCAGTTCCTGATGATGTAATCACAACTGCGGGTTTATGCGATCCTTTTGCATAGCCAACAGCATGAAATGCAAGAGAACGTTCATCAAAAATTGAAATGCATGTTGCTAAAGGATGAGTAGCTGCAGACACTGCAAGTGGAGATGATCTTGATCCAGGAGCTATACAAAAATACTAAGCCAGAACAAATCAGGAATTAAATATAAATCTGACAATGACTTTAAGGAATAGTAACAAATCATACCGTCAGGCCTAGTCTAATACATTCCTCAACAATTAGTGACGCCCAAACAATGTTGATGTTTGCTGAGTCTTCTAAAGAAACCCTTGAGCTACCATGGAATGGTGCCTGAGATAAACATGTAATATATAAAGCCCAGGAAATATTTAAAGAAGCTTTAGCAATGCAGTTATACTTCCAATAAAGTTCATCTTCTCAAAAAAAAATAAAGCAACCGTACCACCTCTTCTATACACGGTGAACCAGTCAGTCTAGCGCACCAAACTGATTCCAAACCTGTTTCTAACCTAAACCCGCTGCATAAATGCTAACCCTTAGGTCAAAACCCATCTGGTTACTGCCAGGTTCACGGATAGCACTTTAGGCATCATGTCACCTGTTAATATATATAATTTTAGGGTATTTACTTAGTGTTTTTTAGTATCTTGTCTTTCATACCATATTGGTGAACTTTGTATTTACTAACCTCTCCTATCCTATATAAGGAGAGGGTCTATGCTTGTTTTATTCAATGCAATAATAGAATCATTTTCTATTCACATGGTATCAAAGCGGTTTGATCCCCCCTAAATCTCTCCAAACCCTATGCTTCCTCTCTCTCTCCCGCCACCACTAACCCTCTTGCTGCCCACTACTGGTGAAACCCCCTCCCTTCTTCACCCGCCGGCCTCCGCTCGATCCCTCCAACCCCCCCCCCCCGCCTCTACTGCCATCCTGCCACTGCCATCTCCTGCCAGCCACCACCCTCCGGCCACCACCAGCCAGCCACCAACCCACCGTCCCACCTGTTGCCATCCATCTCTTACCAGGAAGCCATCAACCCGCCTCCCTCCATGCTCCAGCCAACCCCACGCCCCCTGCCACCGCAACCCCCCCCCCGACCCCCCTGCCAACCCTCTAGAAGCCTGCAACCCCCTCTCCACCTTCTACATCCTATGACACCCTCCACCTGTTGTAATATATATCCCTCCATCTGTAACATTCATTCCCTCGCCACCTTCACCACCCGCAGCCAACCGCAAATACCCTCAGACTTCCTTTCTCCGGCCCACCTTCCAAATCTTTGCACCAACTGTCCAGGCTGTTCCTAGTATAGTCAAACCCTACTCGGTTCGTCTTCAAACTTAGGGAGGGACTTGTTCCCTCCCTTCTACCTTTGTCACATGTCTGTCTAATTGACGGTGTGACGTTGGTTTCTTATTTCCTTCTTCCCATGTATTGGGTTTCTAATAACTACTCCTGCTCCTTGGGGTGATGTCGCACGCCTTTGTTCTCTGATATGCTGCTCTACCACACCTTTTTGGAGGCTTGTATGGTTTGAGCAAGAACTTGGTTCCATCATGGCCTCTGATGATTAACTTTAAGTACACTTTGTGTGACCAAAGTTAAATTGGATGGTTCTAACTACCATACGTGATTTGTTTCTTTTGAGTTGTATGTCAAGGCCCAAGGCCGATATCCTCACCTTATTATTGATGCACTTGCTACTCCTGCCTCAACTGTTGATGAGAAAACTAAGCAGACTTATGACTTGTGGGTCAAGGATGACTCAGGAGTAATGACCTGGATAGTTAACAGTGGGGAACCTAAAATTAGTCAATCACTTTTAAAACTTCAAACTGCTAAGGCAACATGGGATCAGTTATCTCATGTTTATTCACATCAACAAAACCATAAGATGTTGTTAGAAATCTTTAAACAATTGGCTAAAAAAGAATTTCTGGAATAATAAAAGACGGCTCATCGTTGTATTAGATAGAGAAACCCTGCTCCTATATATAGGAGGACAGGGAAGCGTACATGACACAACCTAACCCTAATGGGCCAAGACATATTTGGGCCCATATTACAAAGACAATAATAACAATAATAAACGGACTCTCTAACACTCCCCTCAAGCTGAAGTTGGGAGAATCCCAGATCAGCTTGCAAACAGAGAGTCAAACTAGAAAATAAAGAAACAAAACAAAAAGATAAACCAAGCCCATACAAGAAATGTCTCCCCCTCGATATTACAATTAAACACTCAAAAACTCCCCCTCGTGTAGATTCTCTAAGCAAGTAGGTCACAGAAGCTTCTCGATCATCTGGAGCAGAAATAAGCAGCAACACGATCATCTGGAGCAGGATTAAGTATCAAAGCAGCATGGTCTTCATCTCATCACTAACGTCGTAGCCCAGAGAGTGCTGGGTCACAGCAGTAGTAGTGGTCCACGTACAAATAAAGTACAGACGGGTCAACGTGCGAAACAGAGCACGGACGAGCCAGAGAGTGCTGGCACACAGTAGTAGGGAGTCGACATGCACATAGACATGGACAAAAAGAGAGTCAACGTGTCAAAACACAGACATGCCAGAGAGTGTTGGCGCACAGAAGCAACAGTCAATGACGTAGGCAGATATAAGACCAGTGGACAGAGTAGCTAACAAATAACTAACTCCAATATGCAAACTCCATGTAAAGTCAACAACAAAGATCTTCATCATCTTCCCTCTTCATACAGTATTCACCACAGTAGCAGACGTCAAAGTCCAGAGAGTGTTGGTCCACAGTAAAAAGTCATCATGCAAATAAAGCACGGACAGATAGATAACAGCAAGTAAAATGTGCTAATCATAGCACAAGAAGCAACAATGACGTCCCAGTATGTAACTTCATAGCAGCAGTGGAGGTAGATGATGAATAAGCAATAATAGCAGCAGAAAGCACCACATAGTAACAAAACTATCATGTAGTATATGTAGCACGAGATCCATAGAACAACAGTAAAACGTGGCATGAAGATGCACATAGCAGCATAACTAAATTCTTCATTTCTTCTTCCTTCATCTCTCCTCGCATCTCATCTCTTCATCTTTTCCTCTCTTCTATTTCTCCCCCTCACACCAACCACAGAGAAGATCAAGGGTTGGGGTGGACAAACACAAGTTCCATTAGATTCAGGGAATGAAACAAAAAGAGGTGCAAGTGGTGTAAAAACCTCACACATAATCAATATGTAGACCATGGTGCGCAGATTATCCAAGGAGGAGCCATCTTAGCAATATAGCAACAATAGCACTAGAGCAATAGCAACGACATAAATAAATGGCACCAATAGCAGCAACAAAAAGATAAATTGCAGCAATGCAATTGCAGCAGCGGTAGAGGGCTTAAAAGGCCAATGTATTTCAAACCAGTAGCAGAAAAGGAGAGCACTCAGCAAGGAAAACGTCAAAAAAAATATTGTGCAGCAGACACGCTGCTACAGTATCAGCAGCAGCATAGAGGTAAGAAAATGAAACTCCAGCTCATTCCATAGAGATCTAATTGTTTGGCAGCTAGGGTAGGAGATGCTCAAGACATAGACGACCCAAATGGAGCAGGTCCTAAGGAGAGGAACCACCTTAGTAGGCCATAATGGAGCCGCAGATCAGGAGCATGGACAGACTTGTACAGACTGCTAAAAGAATATGCAATAACTCCTTCTCCAAGGCATGTGGAAGACTCTCACCCTCTCCTAGAAGCCGCTAAGGGGTTGAGGAAGAGAAGGGGGGCACTGGAGGCAGGCAAAAACCTTGAAGGAGATGGTTGGATGCTCCCAAAATCCCGCCATGATTCAGTAGCGTACTGTAGCAATATGCCAGAATTGAAGAAATAGGAAACCCTGAGCAGCAGCAAGTGAAAGGGAGCATCAACAGCTGCAAAAAGGAGATGAAGGAGCTATAAAAGTTATGGAATGAAAGATTGGACAAGGCCTACGGGCGGCCAAGAAAGAAGGTGTGGCCGCCCGCCGGCTGTGGCTCTCTCTTTTCTCCCTTTTACTTGACGGCTAGGGTTTTGGATCTCTGCTCTGATACCATCTGGAATAATAAAAGATGGCCCATTGTTGTATTAGATAAGAGAAACCCTGCTCCTATATATAGGAGAACAGGGAAGCGTACATGACACAACCTAACCCTAATGGGTCGAGACATACTTGGGCCCATGTTACAAAGACAATAATAACAATAATAAACGGACTCTCTAACAGAATTCTCTAATGATAACAGAGTTGAAGATTATTATAACCAATGCACTTTAAGATGAGTTTGAGGCCTACCATCCCCTGTCATCTGATATTACTGAAATCCAAAAACATGAAAGTAAACAACTTGTTCAATTCCTTGTTAGATTGCCTACTTCCTTTGCCAGATTCGTGGATCAAATCTTGTTCAATGATCCTCTACCTAAACTACGTGGTGTTCTAAAGAGGGTCTGACGCCTTCCATCTATTTCTTCTTCACTTGTTGGTACCCCCCAGGCGTCATCTATCGCAGCCCGTTTTGGTGACTCTAGCTGTGGCAGAGGTCATTCCCATAGTAGAGGATGTAGTCGTCTTGGTCCATCTGGACCTTGATGTCAAGGTTTTAATTCATGACCTAGAGGTCGACCCGAAAAAGCTTTTGGGTCACAAGTCTCTGGTTCAACCACCGGTCGACCCGGTGACGTCATCATGACACCATAGACATGATATTACAATAAACAGACATACATACACATGTATGTGTATATACATATAATATGTAAATGTCTATATACATAATTATATAAGTGGGTGTGTGTATATATGTATATATATAATCTATTTAATGAAAGCAAGAGATGATGATTTATGAAACATCAAACATACAAAACAAAATATCTATTCATAAAGAAGCAAACAAATGGATTTGCAAAGCTTAAAATGAGTTATAATTTACTTAATAAGTGAATAATCAATGTATGGAGTAGTTGGGGTTGCATGAAAGGACATTCAAATTAGTGAAATGGCCATTCAATGAGGGAAAATAAAATCAACAAAACTCGGTCAGGTCTTTGACCCGAGGGCCAGGTCACCAGGTCACCAGTTGAATCAGCCGAGTCATTGAGTCAACTTCGGGCCTTGGCCAAAAATGGGTTTCTACCCCCACCCGACCCGATAAACCTATTGGGTGGCAGTTCAATTGGTTGGGTCTCCCGAGGGGCCTAGCGGAATTCTCAAACAAGTTCTTCCTCCATCGCAGCTGACTCTTTCTTAAGGTGATTACAATTGGGATGCCTTTTGATATACAGACTTGCAGTTGATTCCTTATCATGGTCGGGTTTCAAAACTCTACTTGACGTGGTCAGTCCTCTCTGGACCTAGCAATGTTCCCCCTCTTGGATCGAGATATTGTAACTTCTGTGGTCGCAATAACCATACTGAACATTGTTGTTTGGCTAAGCGTGGATATCCCAACACATGAGCTAATCAGGCATCTGTTGACTACACCGAGGAAGAACCTACCCAAACCTCCACTACTTATGTGGATTGGATCTAAATTCAAAAAATTGCTCCAAGAGAGCCCCCTGCTAGACTGTAATTGCGCGTCCTGATAGTGATTCTACTTTTTTAGCTTCCTTGGCTTTGTATGGTAAAAACAAATAGGTCATTGACTATGGTGCTTCTACTCAAATTTTTGGCAATTCTAAACTCTTTTTTGATATGACTACTACATCTACTATTCCTCCTGTCACTATGGCAGATGACACTCAACCCCCAGTACATGGGGTTGGAAAGATTCGAACATCAAATAATTTTTTACTCAAATATGCTTTATATGTTCCTCGTTTTCCTCAGAATCTACTCCCTGTTAGTAAAATAGTCAAACAATGCTCTATTACGTTTGACCCTAATGGATGTGTCTTTCAGGATTTCCTCACGAGGATGAGGATTGGTTTGGGCTATGAGGGACCAGACGGTTTATACTATCTTGATGCTCCACAAACTATTACGCCACTATCTTCTTCTATTTCAGGACTTCAGTGGCACTATCGACTAGGTCAATCCTCAACCTCCAAGATCAAGCATTTAATTCCCTTTGAATCTGAGACTCTATTTAAATGTGAAGCATGCCAATTAGAAAAACAAACTAGATGTGTTGTCCCTAGAAAAGTGAATCTTTCCTCAAAATCTGTTTTTGATATTTTGCATGCTAATATATGCGAACTGTGACAGGGTTCTGTTACTGACCTTTATTGATGATGACTATCAGGCTACTTGGTTGCTTTTACTTAAAGACAGAACAGATTCTTGACACAATTACTGCCTTTTTTGCTGAAATTAAACTCAATTTAATAAGTCCATCAATATCTTTCCGACAGACAATGTCCTTGAATTCATGCAACATTTTGTCTCTACTTTTTGTAAAAAAATTGGCACCAATCATCAAGTGTCATGTTCCTACACTCCTTAACAGAATGGTGTTGCTGATTGAAAGAACCGCCATCTTCTAGAAGTTACTCGGACAATTATGTTTCACTATCATGTCCCTAAGTTGTTTTGGGCTAATCTTATTTCTAGTGTTCGTATGTTGATACATTAAATGCACTAATATGTCTTAGACAATCACGTCCTGTATAGTATTACGTACCCAGAAGCTCCTTTTTTTCTAGTACCCCCTAGAATTTCCGGAAGTACCTATTTTGTGCTAAACCTTCATACCTGGTTAATCAAACTTGACCTGAGATCTACAAAGTGTATCTTCTTGGGGTACTCTAGAACTCATATTGGGTACAGATGTTATGACCCGGGTACTTAAAAAATGGTTTGTTATTGCGGATATAGTGTTTTTTAGGATACATCATACTTTTCTGATATGGATTCAACTCTATCTACTGGATTCTTTAGAGCTTTCTTTTGTTCTAGTTCTTCTCAAGTGTTATCAAAGACGTAGAAAGACTACAACTCCCTCTATGGCCCCTCCCTCAACCAATCCTACTTCATCGGCAAATCATGACACCAATTAGGTACCCTCTGACTTGGATATTCTGATTGGTTTACGGAAAGGGGTGTGCTCTTGTACTTTACATCATGTAGACAATTTCTTCTATGATGCTAATTTTGGTCAAGTTTTGCAAATTTTATTGCCGCTCTTTCCACTATCTTTGTTCCTACGGCTGCGGCTGACCCCTGATACATCCTGCCTGGCGTCATGCCATGGAGGTAGAAATGGAAGCTCTTTATATACAACATACATGAGACTTGCTCGATGCCCCTGCCCATGTCTATCCTGTGGAAAATAGATGGATCTTTACTGTTAAATATCAACCTGATGGCACAGTTGAATGCCTTAAAGCTCGCCTTGTTGTTAAAGGCTATACACAGACTTATGAAGTAGATTATTTTGAAATGTTTTCCCTCTTGCTCGTATTAACTCTGTTTGTGTACTTAATTTTGTGGTTATCAATAAAAGTTGTCCTCCATTCCAACTAGACATCAAAAATCTTTCTTGTATGGCGATCTACATGAGGTGTGTATATAGAGCAACCTCCCAAATTTGTTGCTCAGGGGAGTGTTCTAAAGTTTTCCGCCTAAAGAAAGCCACTTATGAACTGAAACAAAGTCCAAGAGCTTGGTTTGATAAATTAAATCAGATTCTTGCTAAATACATGCTCACATTTTGATCATTCTATGTTTGTGAAAACAACAAGTGTTGGGATAGTTATTCTGATTGTTTATGTTTCTGGGAGTGACCATTAAGGCATTCAAGCTACAAAGGAATATCAGAGCAAACACTTTATTACTAAAGATCTAATAAAATTGAGCTATTCTCTGGGAATTGAAGTATCATATTCCTCTTTTGGGTACGTCAATCTCACCGTAAGTATATCCTTGATCTACTACAAGAAACTGGCATGTTAGACGCCAAGCCAGTAAGCACTCCTCTGGATCACAACACTAATCAGGATGATGATGATTCTCCTTCATATCCTAATAGCAAGCTATATAGAAGACTTGTGGGTAAACTGATTTACTTGATTGTTACATAAGTAGATATTATTTCAATTGTTACACTTGTCAATAGGTTTCTGGATAAACCTCGACAATCTCATTGGGATGTTGTGTGTCACATTCTCAAATACTTAAAAGGATCTCTTGGAAAAAGTCTTCTATATAAGAAAAATGGGTACTGCAAGATTACTAGATTTCTTTTATTCTGATTATGCAGGCAGCGAGGTTGATTGTATATTTACCTCAAGTTATTGCACCCATTTAGGTTGTAACCTTGTCACTTGGAGAAGTAAAAAACAAATTATTGTAGCTAGATCCAGCACTGAAGCTAAGTTGAGTATCAGGCTATGGCCCATACTACCTGTGAGTTGATGTGGGTTCAAGGATTGCTAAAAGAGTTGGAATCTGTGACTTTGATCGCATACTTATGTATTGTGATAACAAAGCCTCGGTCTTTATAGCAACCCCACATTCCATGAGCGCACCAAGTACATTGAGGTAGATTGTCACTTCGTCAGGGAGTCTATTCTATCCGAGCACACATTCATTCCATACATCAGGACTGAGGATCGAATTACTAACATCTTTACAAAGCCGATGCTAAAGACAAGATTCATCTCTATGGTGGACAAGCTGGGCAAGCATGATATCTGTGCTCCAGCTTGAGGGGGTGTTAATATATTTAGTTTATGTTATTTACTTTGTGCTTTTTAGTATCTTGTCTTATATGCCACATTAATGAACTTTATACTTACTCACCTCTCCTGTCTTATATAAGGAGAGGGTGTATGCTTGTTTTATCCAACACAATTATAGAATCCTTTTCTATTCGCACCACAATCATGCGAGAGGATAACAAAACCCCAAAATAAGTTATTTTGATACACTTTCCTCCCCTCACAACCTATCTCCTCCCCCCCTCCCTGGCATGCATCCTACGGGCTGTTAAGTTTCTCACTGCTGGTGCTAATGGCTTGAACAACAGAGTCAGTGATGCCTACTGGGGCAGCAAAGACTGAAGAAGAAGGCACTTACGGAACACCAATGTTGACTGCCACTCCTGCAGTGATTGCGACCTAGCAGTGACATAAGTGGTAGCATTACAGTTAGAATCAAGTACGGTGTGGTTGCTGCTTCTTGGGTGCTGGTGGCTGGAACCAAGGACGACAAAGCAGCAAGAAGACAAAAAGTGGGTAGAGGAAAAAAGTGTAGCAATAGAGCACCAAAGGAAGCAAGCTTGATAACAGTAACCCTACTTGTTTTACTCATATTTTGTGTTATCCTTTGAAAATAATTCTAAGCTAGGGTGCAATTTTTTGAATGCATAGAAAATGACAATTCAAATTTAATCTTTTCCCCATATGCTGCCTTTTTTAACTTATAAACAGAAGAAGCCTATTAATCATTGAGCCCTATTGATTACACTGTTATATAGTTGACTGGTTAGATCCCTTTCCACTAACTGAGAATCATATGTTCCAGTTGTCTTTGGAAAGATAACAAACTATGGCACATGAAATGACTTCAAATAATTGTCAAATGCTCTGTAATGTGTCAACATTTTCCTTTTTCTTTTGTAATTTATACTTTACCTCTAAGAAAAAAAGAAAAATTAGGAGATACTTCAGCTCTATTTGGCAGAGCATTTGGAGATCAGTTGTTGGTATTTTGGAATCAAAGGCAGCATGGCTACTGCTCTGCCAAAAACGTGATTTGCACCAGACAGTGAACAACAAAATGTCACATTTTGCAGCAATAATGCAAGCATATGCCCTCACCTGCACGTACACACACACACACACACACATGTAGAAAAACAAAGCTATAACGGAAACATCAAACTAAATTTCTACATAAGTAATATCAAGTAATATCCAAAAGAGTTCCAACTCTTGAACACAATCACACTTATGTTGAGTATATGAGCACTACGTGTTTGATTAACCATCCCTATTGAGAAAAACTATTTGACACCACTTTTTGAACGCACTCTAAGATGTCAGGGTGAAGAATGTTAGTGCAGAATCAATTGCATTTCAACAAGCTAATAAAATTGTTTCAAAATGTGCAGAATGTCTTCTCTAGTTTTCATTGAGTAGATCCAGGTTGTGCGTATAATCATCCAGAAAGGATACCAACTACCTATACCCAAGTTGAGTCTAGAAGAAGTATCACATACATGACAATCAGTAAGACAATAAGGGCATGAAGATTGCTAATCGACCATACTTGTCAAGGCACACACCAAGGCATAACTAGGCAGACACCTAGGTGTCAAGGGGGGCTACAGGTTGCATATGGACTTGTGTGTTGCCTTGGATCCTTTTTGTGGGTCCTAAGCCGATATATTGGTATTAATGTTCTTTGAGTCCTTATCGTTCCGTGCTATGTGCCTAATCCCATCATATAAGGATTATCCTTCATGCTTAGTTTCAGACTTTTAGGTTTGCATTAGCTTGCACCTTATACACAATCCATATGTTGACAAACTTTTACTATGAGGATTTCTGTTGTCATCGTCGTCGTCATCATCATCATCATTTAAGCCTCAATCCCAGCCATGTTGGGGTTGGCTACATGGATCCTTGCTATCTAATCAACTTCGTTATGGGTCATACTCTGATCAAGATGTAAAGATTCAAAATCTCTCTTTGTAAGCTCTTCCCAAGTTAATTTAGGTCTGCCTTTGCTTCTTTTAGTCGTGCTTAACTCTAAAACCTTGCTTCAAATAGGTGCATTTGTCGATCTGAGTTGTACTTGTCCATACCATCTTAGACGACCTTCACGCAACTAGTCCTCGATGTTCACCGCCCCCGTTTTGTTTCTAATATGGTCATTTCTCAAACGATCTTTTCTTGTCTTCCCACACATCCATCTCAGCATACACATTTCAGCCACATTCATCTTGTGGAGAACTTGTTTCTTCACTGTCCAAGATTCACTCCCTTATAGAATGATTTGCCCTATAGCTGTTCTACAAAAATTTGCTTTTTAATCGGAAAGGGATCTTCTAGTCGCATACTACTTCAATTGCACTCCTCCACTTCAACCATCCGGTTGTGATCATGTGACAAGGATTTCTGTTGTAATGTAAAACATAGACTTATATTATCAGAGCCCCTCTTGGCTCTTGCATACCACAGCATCCCCAAATACCCATATCAATCGTAAATTGTCTAACACATGTGAGGGTTATGAACAACTATTTTGCATCCTAGATCCCCTTGTCCATGACATGAGACAAACTTTTTTGCACTCCAAGGTTCCATTCAAATCCATACCATGACATCATGAGACATTAATAAGCCACTCTGCATAAACTTTTATAATATCAAGAGTTTCAATATACTTTAGTCATCCTTCGATGGGACATTGCTCATGCTTGTTTGATTCTAAACGCCTGGGACATAGCAAGGAAAAGAGATTCCTTATGGGTTAAATGGGTCAATGAGAAGTACTTAAGGTCAATGAGATTTCTCAGCATCAGGTCCTCCTTTTCTGGCTGTATTGAATACAAGATTGATGATGGATCGAATATTTTCTTGTGGCTAGATCCTTGGGCCAGGGGCAGGTTTCTTACTAGCTTCTTCGATACTTCCCCCTTTATCAAATTTGGCTTACCTAAAGACTCTAAGCTTAATACTGTTATCTCTAATGGGGCCTGGAATTTCTCTAATTCTAGAATCTCTAAATCCTTGGTCTCTGTTGTAAATGATCTTTGTTTGTGTTTTGTTGATCACGATCAGTTTCTTTTTTGGGGAGCTGAAAGGCCTAGTCTGAAATCTGTTTGGAATCATATTAGATTCAAGAAGGACCCCTCTAAGACTTTTAGTGGATCTGGCCATGCAAGGCCCCAAAACGATGTATCATTAATCTATGGAAAGCTTACCATCATAAGCTTCCTACATCTGACTATGCCAGGAGAAGAGGCATACAGCTTGCCTCCACCTGTTTCCTCTGCCACTCGGGATATGAAAACACTGACCATATTCATTTTGAGTATTCTTTTGCTCGAGAGATCTGGAGCAACCTGAACTCTATGTTTCCCTATTTCTCTGCTCCCAAGGATTGGAATTCCTTTATTTTCTACAGGGACTGCAAGATCAAATCCTTTGTAGCTATCATTGTATATCATCTTTGGTCTGAAAAGAATTTTCGTGTGCATAACAACATATCCAAGGCCTGTGATAAAATTTGGTTATCTATTGTGAATGATGCCGTGAATTTCTGCTGAGTTGATTTGGTTACTGGTCCTTTGCTAGTTATTTCTGAAGACCTCTGCTGTGATATCTGGTTTTTTGTGTGGAACCTATAGAAAAACTGGGAATTGCTTATTTTGTGTGTAAAATAGTGTACAATGCAGTCTCATATGTAACAGAAGGGAATAGAGACTAAATCAGAGATGAGCAGTATGGGACTAAACTACAGAAGTGAAAGCATAAATGAGGCACATACTATGCACATGACACTCAACAAAACACAACATAACACAACTCTATACTCCCCCTCAAGCTGGAGCGTAGATGTCGAACATGCCCAGCGTGTCAACTAGAGTCTGAAAACGAGCTTTAGGAAGTATCTTGGTGAAGATGTCTGCAACTTGCTTTTCAGTGCTGAGATATGAAGTGCAAATCCGGCCAGAAAGGACTGCCTCTCGAACAGAGTGAGGTCAACCTCAATATGTTTTGTTCTCTCATGAAAAGTGGGGTTGCTCGCAATAAAAATGGAGGCCTTATTGTCACAAAACATCGGTATAGGGTTGGAATAAGATATATCAAACTCCTGGAGGAGACTCTGAACCCACAGAAGTTCGCATGCAGTATGAGTCATCGTTCGGTATTCCGCCTCTACACTGGATCTGGCGACAACAGTCTGTTTTTTGCTTCGCCAGGTGACAAGATTTCCGCCAACAAATGTACAGTATCCTGATGTTGACTTACGATCAGAATGACTTCCTGCACAGTCAGAGTCCGAGAAGACAGATAGATTGCAATGGCCATGCTTCTTATACATCAAGCATTTTCCTGGAGAACTTTTAAGATATCGCAGAATATGACATATAGCATCCCAGTGACATTGACGGGGTTTATCAAGATACCGACTGATGAATCTGACGGCAGCAGTGAGGTCATCTCGTGTGACGGTCAGATAGATAAGCTTGCCTACCAGCCTTCTGAACTGGTGATGATCAGCATAGGGAGGAGAGTTTACATCATCCCAGTCCATGTTTGGGTCAAGTGGAGTGTTGGCTGGTTTGCAGCCCAGCATGCCCGTTTCCTACAAGAGATCAAGTACATATTTTCTCTGAGAGAGACAGTCCTGCAGATGATCTGGAAACCTCAATGCCTAAAAAATACCTCAGCTTTCCGAGATCTTTAGTGACAAAGTGTTTTTCTAAGTAGGTTTTAGTTTCCTGTATACCCACAATATCACTGCCAGATAAGATAATATCATCAACGTAAACAATAAGAATGACAAGTCCAGCCATTGTTTTGCGGATAAAGACTGAATGATCAGAATGAGAGCGACGAAAGCCAAAGGTGACAAATATGTGACTGAGCTTGTCAAACCAAGCTCGCAGGCTCTGTTTGAGACCATAGATGGCCTTTTTCAGCTTACATACTTTGAAGGCAGACTCCCCCTGAGCAACAAACCCAGGTGGTTGCTCCATGTATACTTCTTTCTGTATATCTCCATAAAGGAATGTGTTTTTAACATCTACCTGAAAGAGAGACCAGTCTTTATTAACAGCCACAAAATCAAAATTCTAACAGAGTTTAATCGTGCAACGGGAGCATGGTTTAAAATTTCGATTTCGACGCCATTTCCGATGGCTCAAAAACAGAAATTTACAGAAATTTTGATGGAAATTTCGAGATTTCACGCTTATTTCGATACAAGATTTCAACGACCAAATAAAGGAATTAAGTCACGAAATTTTATCAGGATGATGTACATACATAAATACACCTATTTATGCAATAACATCATATATTGATCTTGATGAGGGGTCCTACATGTGTGAAAAGATCAAAAACTGTTTCGAACGAGATTTCGATGACTTTTCAATATAATGAAGGAATTAGTTTATAGGTCATCACGTTAATAATCGATTTCAATTGATACTTTCTAGCTTACACTATGGATCATCAAAGAGTAAAAATACTAAAAGTATTCTTAATCTAGGCCTAAAATTATTCATAAAATTGGAACAAATTACTAAAATTTGCTGATACTAATAGTCTAATGTATTGAATATATCAATTGAATACATTTAACTATATATTATTCCCAATAGTAGTTGAAATTTGATGTGTGTAACAAAACATTATACACATCAATTCTAAATTGTTTTAGTTTATTTTCATTTTAAAAGTCTGAATTATAGATAATTAATATTCAATGTATTACATAGTTGTAAATTATTGTTACAAAATTCATCTTTAATATAAGATATTTATTTATAAATTGAACATTTGATAAGTGTTACATAATATATATGAATATAACGTTACAAAAACTTCAAAAAAAGCTCATTTGAAAACTATTTTATCCATTGTTATGACGAATAGGATATATATATATATATACATACATTAAGTTAGATTTGCAAAATCATTGTAGTTATATGTAATGTATAGCATAATTTCATAAATCATCAAGTATAAGTTGTAGACTATCACTTGTAACTTGCAATTCGGTGGTAATTTTTCGATTAAACTGGGGTAAAAGTGGAAGATATAGATGTAGATGGGAAGGAGAAAGTAAACTTACCTTAGATTCGAAAAACAAAGCCTTTGAGAGTAAGAGAATGAAAAAAAAACAAAGAAATAACCCTTCAAGTACAACAGGCTTTGGACCGTTGATTTTCGAAATTATAAACCAATTTCGGTTGTGTTTCGCGAAATGCATGCCCAAACTGGCCTTTTTCAACAAAATTGTTGTATTTTGTCGAAATTTTACTTAATTATTCTGGACCGTTGCATTTCTATGTCTGATTCCCGTCGAAACCGAAATTTCGAGCGAAATTTTGAGATTTCGACCGAAATTTTGAACCATGAACGGGAGAGAAGGTCTCAAAATAATCGACACCATATGTCTGTGTGTAGCCTTATGCAACAAGACGGGCTTTCAGGCGTTCAATAGTCCCATCAGGTTGATATTTAATGGTAAAGACCCAGCGGCAACCCACAGTAGGGCAAGAAGAAGGGCGATCCACAAGTTCCCATGTCTTGCGATCGCAGAGTGCCTGCATTTCCTGATCCATTGCCTGTTTCCATGCAGGATTAACAAGAGCCTCTGCAGCATTTTTTGGAATGGTGACAACAGAAATTGCAGAAGTAAAGCAGGCAAAGTTGTTATGCAGATTAGCAGAAGTGAAGTAATGACTGATAGGATGTTTAGTACAGGAGAGAACACCTTTGCGCAGACTGATAGGAAGGTGCAAGTCAGGAGTTACTTCAGTGCTTATTTGATCGACCGCAGATGGAGGAATTGGTTGGGGAGGGGCCATGGAAGGAGTGTTTGTCTTCGGTCGACGTTTGTACACTTGCAGCGGACGCTCTTCAGGATGGTTAGAAGAATACAAGTCTTCAACAATATCTGGTAGAGGTGTCGGTGCCAACATATCATGGGATAGTCGTGCTCCATCATCAGAAAAGTAGGGCATATGCTCAAAAAAGATCACATCCGCACTGACAAACCACTGTCTGAGTAACGGATCAAAGCAGCGATAACCTTTTTGAGTTCTCGAATAACCCAAGAAAATGCATTTAGTGGATCGAGGGTCAAGTTTCGTCAATCCTGGGCGTAAATTTTTAACAAAGCAAGTACACCCAAAAATGCGAGGAACAGAGAAAAGAGGTCCAATTTTATAAAACAGAAGAGGGCATGCGGTTTATAAGATAGCATGTCGTAGTGACTGCCTCAGGCCAAAAAAGGTGAGGAACTTTATAATGGATAAGAAGGGTGCGAGCAACCTCTAATAAGTGGCAATTTTTCCGTTCAACAACACCGTTTTGCTGTGGAGTATAAGGACAAGTGGTTTGATGGATGGTGCCACGATCAGAACAAAAAGAAGTGACAGATTTCATAAATTCCAGGGCATTATCGGTACGGAAAATTTTAATGATTTTATTGAACTGGATCTATATTTCAGAAAAGAAAATGTGGATATTGTCCAAAACAATACTCCGATCTTTGAGCAAAAACAGCCAGGTAGCACGGGAATAATCATCAATAAATGTCAAAAAATATTTGACACCAGTTTGACTCGGGACAAAGCATGGACCCTAGATGTCCACATGAACAATATCAAGAAAAAACTGGAGAACCGGACCTGCTCTTGATACCATATAGAAAAACTGAGAATTGCTTATTTTGTGTGTAAAATAGTGTACAATGCAGTCTCTTACATAACAGAAGGAATAGAGACTAAATCAGAGATGAGCAGTATGGGACTAAACTACATAAGTGAAAGCATAAGTGAGGCACATGCTATGCACATGACACTCAACAAAACACAACATAACACAACATATCTCTATAGAACCTTCTGGTTTCCCTTTTTCAGCCTTGCAGATGACAGAAACTGTTTTTGAAGCTCTAAGCTCTCACTCTTTATTATCCTTGATGTCATATACTCTAAAGTCTAAACCTTATATAATGTATATGATGCTGTGAGCCCATGCTGAACCCTTTTAGACTGCCGTTGCACCTCTGAAGATGACTTCTAGCTTTATCAACCTGGATTTCTTGCGGGCCAAATCTGTTATGGCCCTGCTGCTGACGGATGTTTCTGGAGCTGTCTTTGCTCTATTTTCTTTGGCTCTTCTGATGCTTCTGTTGATATGGCCCTTACTGGTTTCGGGAAGTTCTTTCTAATGGCTCAGCCGTTTTCCTTTTACAGATACTACACATACTTTGGGAGCTACTCCTGGAGCTCAGAGCTCTCTTTATTTCTAGGGAAGATCTGCTGCTACAAACATACTGAACGATGGCCCTGTGTTCTGCTTGGAGCTCATGTAGTCATCCTTCTGTTTTACCTAGTACAGATCATTTTTCTTTCCCACACGCATTGTACAAAAATACCTTTCAAAAATACAAAAAAAAGCACCAAAGAGTTAGATGACCAAAAAAATTAGTCATCCTTAGATTCCATTATCAGTATGACACATCCACCTCAAACTAATAATTTGGCACATTTAAATTTATAGCATCAATCTAGATCTTAGGGTGAAACACCATTGTGGTAGGTGTAGTTGGTGTGTTGGCACTTCTTTCTTTGCTACTATTTTTCTTCTGTACCACCATATTTGATAACTGTGGAGGAAAACTTTGGTAAGAGAGGCATAATGCTAGAGAGGCTCTGAGAAAGGCCCATAGTAAGAAGACTAGTTCTACATAATATTTTGACACCACATGGCAAAATGAGAAGCTAGAGTTTACAACTTCACAACATGGAAATAAAATAACAATGGGTACACTACTATCTCATCAACAACATATGTTTTAGAAGCTTTCACCCGACTAGCAAGAAAGCATGAGGGGAGGACTGGAGGAGAAGCAAAAAATGGTTGCAATCAACTCGGAAATCTAGATTAACGTCTCATGTAAAGAAATAGCATCGTCCCTCTCGTATAGTTACAGATAAACGAGAAAATTAAAGATATGTAAGATCATCAGGTCACGTTGGATTTCACATGGCCATCTAACTAACCGAGGGTCACTACGACGTAAGACCTAGTTATCATCCAACACAAGGGGATCCACATGATCAACTACTACAAACACTAGAGCCAGCCAGACTACAATTGCTAGGACTAGCAATTCGGAATAGTTGCTACATCTGATAGAGCTGGCCACGCACTATTAGCTACTGCAAGGGGCCTTATGTCAGTTCATTGCAGCATTAAGAGTTGATTATTGACTTCAAGCCACAGGATGCAGAAATAAGAGATCACTGGAGACACAGTATATACAAAAATCTATCTTTGTATTGCTTCAATACCATGTAAACGTGTAGTAGATGTGCAAACAAGTGATAGTCTAATGGCTTGGCGCCCTTTATGACATTATTGAACAATTGTATACAGGTACATGAAGAAAAGAAAATAAAGAAAAATAATAAAAGCAAATATTTCGAACAATCACAAAATAGAATCCTCTGCCATCCACAAACGCATATTGGAAATGGATCTCCATAATTGGATCAAGTAATTGGCCTGTAGCATAAGAGGAATGTATACTAAACTCGTTGCAAAACTGTAGTATAACCTAACATTCGAAAGATGACACCAAGAGATATAACAACAATTTTATGGCTGAAATATAAATACCATATTCACAGTAAAAGTCGTTGAAGTTGAGAGCCTAAAACAAGAGCAATAATCTTCTCGCAAAGGTCTCTGCAATGCAACGAAAAAAAATTATTCCTTGTTTGTATACATCATGTTATTTCTATTAACATTATGTTCTTAGACAATTTGTCGAACAGAATGCACAGAAACTACACATTATTTAAATGGTGAGTACAAAAACAGGAAATACCAATCTGAATTTATTGAGACCGGTAATCCATTCGCCTGAGTTTTCTGTATTCACATACACCTACAGAAGTTGCAACATCATCAAAATATCACAAAGTATAACACAGCTAATAATAAACCAGATAAGCGCTCATTGAGCTTCTGTATCCTTATTAAACCCCAAATTTGTAAGTTTTCCTCTATCTGTCTTTAACAATTGATTAGTTACCCTTTCAAATGGATCCCTTAACATTTGGGACCAAATTCTTGCTGAAATTACGGGATAGCAAAGGGGCATTATTCCCAATACCAGTAACCATCAAGATATCATCATCCTATATGAACCTTAACAAGAAGCACCTAGAATTTATGACAAATTCTATTGATCCTAAAATGGTTAAAAAAAGGCATCAATATTCTCTGCAAACTATAACAAGCCGCGCCGAAATTATGCTTATCAAGAGTTACTGACAAACAGAAAAGTTTGAATATCCAATATGCAAACATTTAGACGATAAAATCTCAAGCACATCAGTAACTTTTTTTTAGCTAATGAAAAAAGATAGATCTTTTTTCAGATTATTTGGTATGGAAAAGGACATCTTGTAGAAATTTCATTGCAACATCTATCATAATTCAAATTCGCATCCATATGTATCCGTGAATATAAAGGCCAGCACCATGGCGTGTTGGAAAGTCAGGTCTAGTAAGCATGTTAACAACTCCCTATTTCCAATTACGACAATGGAGGAGATATGAGAAGTAATGAAAACAATCAAGATGAAATTTTGGATATCATAGACACCAACTTTCTCCTATGTCCAAGGAGTTGTCAAACACACTCTTCCACAATAAAAAAGAAAATGACAAACCAGTGCAAGAAGAGACATGCAATCCTAGGGCTTTCGCACACTCGATATGTGAGTAGCTAACCTAAGTACACTCGCAAATGATATTAAAAACTAAAAAAATCCTAGAGTCAGAGGCTTAAAGGATGTGCTTATACCCATGGTCATAAATGTCGTCGACATGAGGCGAAACATTGTCGATTTTGTCGACGTCGACAGCTGGTAATGTCGAATCCACATAAACATCCTCATTCCACAATATCCTTGACATTTCGTCGAAGTTGTCGACATTTCTCCATATGTCGACGAAGTTGGCCTAGGTCTATTCAAATATTCCACAATGTCGTCGACATCAATTGAAGTCGTCAAAGTTGGCGACATTCTTCTGGTGTTTCGTGGAGTTTGTTGTGTGAGGGGGAAAAAGTGTTGGATCTTGAGGTAAGATGATTTTGGTGTTATTCTTTTATTAATGTAAGCTAATATTAATAGATCGACCCCCCTCTCTACTAGATCTACCGTAGATTTACACCATTTTTTGTAGTTTATTTATTGTCACAAACTTTAGATATGGAAGAACTTTGTAGTTTGGAGACAACTGTATGTAATTGTGTATTTTTCCACATAAATAAACCTATATGGATGGCTATATGCAAACATATATTGTATTTTTAGCTAAATTTGATGATATCTGTCGATTTTCATCACAAAATGACTATTTTTAGCTTAATTTTTGTCAAAGTTGCGTCGAAGTTTAGTTGTAAAAATCCTCAAAAGTTTCCTCGATGTTCCACAAACTTCCACTTCCACACCTGTCGAAGTCGACTTGAAGTTGAAGTTACCACATTGTTGGGGGTTACACCCAAGCAATCTCCCAAGAGCATGTGACAAACAATAAGGAAGCCCGTGCAAGGTCTGTTGAAGGACCTTCACATTCTTTCTTTTTCCAAATGAGTGTGGGTCGTTGCCAGCTATCTGTACCTAGTGCAAAAGTTTTTGGAGTATGAGCCATACTCAACGTAACAATATTGATCTGTGTCTAGTGGACCACATGGCTTATCTCCTTGTTGGCCTCATGTTTTCTTTGTAGAAATAGCCTCTCCAAAAATCAAGTTGGAGTTGAAGGTGCGCTTTCCCCTAATTCCAATACAGGTTTTAGGATGGTCATCAGGTAAACTCCTAATTAAGCTCCCCGAAGTTTCATAGGAGGGGGGGTCTAGAGATGAAAACCCCGACTTCGATGTCAAGCTCCACCATGGCTATGGAGCTTGACCTCAACCACGGCAGTCTGGGTTTTCCCTGCCTCTGATGTACATCACCATGGTCCACATTGTCACAGTAAAGATGGTGGCAACGAGAGACCGGGGTGCGTTTTCTTTGGGAGCATCGTGTGGCTCACCAGAGAGCCTCCTCCCTACGGTGGTGCCATACATGGAACAAAGAAGAAGGGACGGGAAGGAGCTACCTGAATGTCAGGCTGACATGGCGCAACAGCAGGTTGCTGCATCAACAAGATCTCGGGCCCAACCGACTGTAAACCAAGAATTTTGTGTGTCCCCGGGAAGCCGAATGGCAGAATCTGGGAGCCCCAACACATAATCCAAATACTTTAAAGTAAATATGCTTTTTGTTGCATGAAATTAGTACTTTACTTCCGAAGTCCACAATAATCACTACGAATGTCAAAATATTACAAACAAGGTCCCCTAGAATCAGAAAATTCTGTACTTTATTATGGTTTATCCACATCTGACTTATAGTGAATGAAAATGAACATATGTTTTATGAAAGGTAAACCATGCACTAGTTGATGATAATTGGTAAAGGCATATATGGTCAATAAATCCCCAGTGATTCATAGTAGACTCTTATTATGATGGTTAGTTATTAGAACCATTTATCATGATTCTTACATGACTAATATGAAGAAATGACTTAGTGATGACTTACATTGTGATTAGAAAACTATAATCATTGACAAATGTTTTAAAAAACGTTAAGCGGTAAGCGGGCAATTTTTGAGAAAACGGGTTTTAGTTTTCTATATAATTTTATACAAAATTATACATATACGTATATATAATATACTTTTTGGAGCTTTTATACATATCTAAACACCCTACACAACAATATTAAACACGCATATACTTCATAACAGAACTATAAAACAACGATTATAGCTAATTTAGTAAACAATAGACGTGTCATAGATAAAACATCCTATGCAACTACAAAACATTATATATATATATATATATATATATATATATACAATAACAATTTTGCATCACATTATAACAGACTTATCATAGACATCTTACTAACTTATTGCTACATTCACATATCAGCATTTAATCATACATTACAGCAGTACTTTCAATCACAGTATGCATTCTAAAATCTAAATTAGATAATAGTTACATATAATTTACTTGGATATACAACAGTATCATATTACTACGGCTTACATACAAAGTATGCATTCAAAATTAGAACTAAGGCTTATCGTAGAACATTTAATTGTATATAAGTTTAATATATTATAGTCAATTATACTTGGAGTTTAAAATTTACTTAATGTTGCTGACTTGCAGCAGTATTCTTAAAAAAAGGGTCTAAGCGTCCGATTAAACGGATCATTAAGCGGGTTAAGCGGGTGATTAAGCGGCTGAAGCGGGCAAAAAGCGGCCTTTTTGGGAGGGGCATTTAATTGGCGCTTAAGGGAAAAATCGAGCGGCTGGTGGGTTGGGCCGATTAAGCGGCCGCTCAGACCGTTTTTCATTTCACTATATTGAAAACGGCTAATAATGAAGAAAAATGATGAAATTCTGAATATGGAACCCTAATGTCAAGAGTAGTCCATATATGAAATTATAATCACACCTTGAGCTATGGCATGTGATAACACATCTAGATGAGCTAAATACATGACTAAACCCAATTTATTGGCTCAACATTAACATGAATATGATGAATATATGTGAATGGGGTACAATGTTGAAATATGATCCTTGACCTGAAAAATGTAAGGTCGGTAATAATGGCTCCAATATGGGTTTAGGAATTTGATGAAGCTAATAAATTATGAAACCCTAATAAGGTTCTTATACCAAGAATAATGATTGTCATAAATACACTAGTGGTTATATTCCTTTGACCAAGTGTCGACCAAGTTTAGAATGAATCAACTGATGCTTGTAGGCCTTGTTTGGTTTGCAGGAAAGGACTACAATAGGATACATCAATGGTTAGGAAAGATGGGATTTGTATAGGATTGACTGTTTGGTTTCCTATCATTCGTTTGGATGTACACAAGAAAGGACTACGCAACCTTGTCTCCTTTGTCTGTTCACCCACAACAGCATGTACAAGCTGAACGACCGGATCTCATATCAAAAAAAATATTGACATACGCAGATGGTGGAGGACGCAAAGTGCTTTGATGTCTAGTGATGCGGCAATGAACAAGAGCAATAAGACAAGCTACATCTATTTTTATGCATACAAAATTCAACAACTTGACAGAAGTCATGATTTTAAACGAAGCTTTTTGTGGTCCTCCATCGTCACTCTATATATGATGGTGTACACTTAAGCAAACTTGTTCTGTGAGCGAGAAGGGCAGGTGTTTGACTGGAAAAGGAGGATACAGAATTCTACAAGGGAACTGGAGAAGAGGCTACCAAGATCAGGGGACACGCCGATGGAAGATGTTGGAGGTCTGCAATTGTGGATAGAGAGAGAGGTACCTGGTAGACAGGTCAGATAAATTGGAGCTTATCGGAAAGTTGGGGGATATTGACGGTGTCAGGGTATGATATCGTTGGGAGAGGGGGGGGGTCAAAGCGTCAGGTTTATCAAAGAGTCTGTGTATCTGGAATAAAATCTAGGGGAGCTCCATTTGGTTTGGCCTTACTAGAGAGCGTCATCTTAGCAAGCACAGATTTGTCTCCAGCTGGAATCAGTGAAGAGAAAGATCTGAGAAAGGTTAGAACTGGCCGGAGAGATTGGAGGCAGAAGGCCACTTTAGACGACCGTGCAGCAGAGGGGACGAGCGGCTATGGTGACTGCTAGAGCATTATAGATTCAGCCGGAGAACGGAAGCCGAAGAACGGAAACCTGGGGTCGGGCAGGCGTTGGGGCTTCATCACGGTAGTGGGGGTGCATATACCGCACACATATCGGGGGGGCAGAACTTAAAGTCCCGCTAGGTTGGGACTTCTCCTACCATCAAAGTCCCATCATGTTTGTACTTTTCGCACAACCAAACATAGGATTGTCATTATTAATGGGATTCTAGTCCTATCCTACTCAGAATCCCACAAACCAAATGGGGCCTTATATCTTGAACTAAGGTATGTGGCTACATCTCTTCACATGTTTTTATTCCCACTTGAGCTACGTACATGTTATGTGTCTGTTAAAATTTGCAATTTTTCTATATGCTTGGCAAAATGTATGATGATACAAGATATTGATGTTGGATGTATGATAGATAATATATATTCATTTTGGAATTCTTTAATTAGTTGATTTATATTTCTTACTTAGTTTTTTTAGATAAGTAATAGCCTTTAAGATTGTTAGAAAATAGTTTTCGTATTTATGTATCTCTTTACTATTTTCTTTTCCTGTTGGGTCTACTATGTAAATAGTCTTACTCTATATAATATGGGAGTGCACACCCTAACCAGGTATCGCTTTGACCCAAATCCTCTCACATGGTATCAAAGCATATCCGGCTGCTGCAACCCTAGCAGCCGCCTCTTCCTCCCCTCTGTCCGTCTCCTTTTTCTTCCTTCTTCTCCGGTTGCATCTACCGTCGCCGGCGAAGCAGGACAACCGGCGGAGGTGCTCCTCACCAGGTGGCCAATCACCTCTGACCCGTCAAGACACGGTGGTTGCTTGAAGGAGAGGAGGAGAACCCCTCGTTCTATCCCAAAGAGAGAAGGAGCACCTTTCTTTTCATCCCCTTTCCTCTCCACATAGTCCCCTTATGTGGATGAGTGTCCACATCTCTCGGGGTTGATGATGCATCAGTTTCGCATCATCAAGTGATTTGTGACGGAGTTAATTCTCGTCACCCTTCCCCGGTGCTTCTTTTCGGGGCCATCCTCTCTCTGGCGCGTCCCGGAGTTGTTCCTCACCGTTTGACGAAGCCAATTCCCGTCAACGTATACGTCTGCCGCCACCAAACACGGTGTGTATTCCAGGCGACATGACGTGTTGTCGTCGAAGACTTCTGTTCTGACGGCGCTGGTTACGGAAGACATGATGTGTCTCATCCTTGACACGGCGTGACCTAGCTAGTGAAAGTTACGCCTATGAAACTGGACACGGCGTGTCCCCTAGCACAACAAGTGAAAACTCTGTCAGAGGTCTCTGGCAACTCACACGGCATGTGAAAAATCAGACACGACGTGTTGAGCACCTGGAGTATTCTTCTGCCAACTCACACGACGTGCGGAAATACAGACACGTCATGCACTACTCAGACACGGCGTGTTCCGTCCTTGACACGACGTGTCATTCACTCTGTCTGCTATTGTCTTCTTGATTTTTCAATATGGCAGATGTCAAGCCTGCTGCTTCCACTACAGTCGTCTACAACGACCAATCTTAGATCACTTCTGTGAAGCTTAATCAGAACTATCTTCTTTGGATGAATGCTAACTACATTGTGTTTGAATCTTGTGATAAAGTGGACATTATTGAGTCGGAGCCTCCAGATGAAGGCAACAAAGACTACCCTATTTGGTGGAAAAACAATGGGCTGGTGAAGTCATGGCTATGGAATAGCATGGAGCTTCATATTGCTTCTAGATTCATGTTCTATTCTACAGCCAAACAAATTTGGGAAGCTGAAAAGAAACATTTTTCTCATGAGAAGAATGCTCTTCGTCTGTATACAGTTTATGACCGCCTCTTTGCAGAGAAACATAATAGTCGCTCTCTTGAGGATTATTTTGGTGCTATCCAGTCAATTTCTCAAGAACTCAACTTTTACCAGCCACTAAAGACAAATGAACAAATGAAGAACCGAGATGATCTAGCATCACCAAGGTTTCTATCCGACTTAAATCTTATGTATGCCTCGGCTAGGAGTGTTATTCTAGCTACAGACAAATTACCAAATCTTGAAGAAGCCTTTGTACAAATTCAACAGTCATCTTTTAAATCCTTCTCTGCCACTCCAGGATACCACCACACTGAGACTCAGGTGTCTCTTGTTGTTGTTGTCAAATGAATGGGACGAGGTGTTGGTCGAGGACGAGGAGCTGGAGGCAATCATCCAAAATGTACTTTCTGTGGGAAACTTGGACATGTAGAAGAAAAATGCTATTCTAAGCATGGTCGGCCTCCAATTGGAGTTTCGCATTATATTGCCAATTCATCTGGAGCATCTGCAGTTGGAGGTTCTAAACAGGTGCAATCAGATGTCACAATCTCCAAGGAGGAGTATGACTGTCTTCTACAAGCTACTCAGTAGGCTTCCCTTGGCGCCTCCGTCAATTTAGTTTCAGATGCAGATAACCCGGGGACTTCACTTGTTGCCTCTCATCCATCCTCTACATGGATAGTGGATTCCGAGGCCTCCCAGCATATGACGGGTATACGCTTTATGCTTCTTTCCTCTGACTCATATATTCCACATTCCTCTGTGACACCAGTTGATGGTTCTGTCAGAAGCGTCCAAGCATGTGGCACCATACAAGCGTCATCTAATTTGATGTTACAATCTGTCCATTATGTTCCAGACTTTCCATTTAACTTAATGTCAGTTGCTAAGCTGGTTGATTCTTTGAAATGCTTGGTAATCTTTGGAGACTCTTTCTTTGTGTTACAGGATCCCAGGAGTTGAAAGACGATCGGTGAGGGATCTAGGAAAGGTGATCTCTACTTCTTTGAAGGTGGTCGCCTAGCTCACCAGATTCCTTCCACGGTTCCACCTCATCCACCATTTTCAGTTGCTCTCTGTTGCAATGGCATTGTCGCTATGGACATCCATCCTTATAGAGTCTTCAGAAGCTTGTCCCAGGCTTAGCCTCAATCAAGTCGTTAGAGTGTCAGTCATGCCAGTTAGGCAAGCATCATCACCTTTCTTTTCTGAGTCTCATTGTGAAACGCTCTAAGCGTCCTTTTGATCTTATTCATAGTGATGTCTGGGGTCCTGTTAAAGAGTCAAGTTATAATGGCTTTCAATATTTTATATCTTTCATTGATGATTTCTCCCGCATGACTTGGGTTTATTTACTTAAGTCTCGCGATGAAGTCATGTCTGTTATTCAAACTTTTCATCAGTTAATAAAAATTCAGTATGATGCTCATATTAAGACTCTTCGTACTGATAATGCTCTTGAATATGTTCAAAAGGTTGTTTCTACGTTTTGTAATTTTGTTGGCATGATTCACCAGACGACTTGTCCTCATACACCCCAACAAAATGGGGTTGTTGAGCGCAAAAACCGTCACTTAATGCCGCCCGTTCTTTGTTGTTTCAAATGTATGTGCCCAAGAGATATTGGTCTAATGCTCCTCACTGCTTGTTTCTTGATTAATCGTCAGCCATCTTCTGTTTTACAAGGGGCTACTCCCTTCTCTGTTTTACGACCTGACAGGCAACCCTTTCTAGTTCCTCCTTGTGTGTTTGGATGCACTGCGTTTGTTCACGTGTTTGATCCACGAGCTGACAAGTTGTTTCCTCGCACAATTCGCACTGTCTTTCTGGGATATTCTCCCACACAGAAGGGATGCAGGTGTTATTGTCCTCGTCTTCATCGTCTTTTAGTGTCGGTTGACGTTACGTTTCATGAGTCTACTCCGTTGTTTAGTGACTATTCAGAGTGAGGGGGAGCACAATCCTGAGAGTGACTACATCTTTGAGCGTGAGAGAGAGCCGCCTCTTCCTGTGCTGTGTGAAGAGAGTGTTATCAATGTCACCCCACCATCACCACCGCCACCACCACCTCCACCACCGCCTCCATCCTTTCCTCTAGTTTACACCAAGCGAGCAAGGTGTCGCCAAGAGGATGTAGCACCACCAGTCCAACAGCATGCCTCCTCATCGTCTACCACTCCTGAGGTACCTATTTCTACTGAGAGTTCTCTTGATGCTTCGGTTTCAGATTTACACCTTTCAGTTGCAGTTCGGAAAGGTGTTTGGTCCTGCACTATTTTTCATCTTTTGGCGAATGTGTGTTGCTTGTCTCATTTGTCAATTGCAGCTCGCACGTTTGATCTTCAACTGGACTCTACGGTTGTTCCTCATTCTTATAAGGAAGCATCTCGCCATGATGGTTGGGTCCGAACTATGGAAATCTAGATGGTAGCACTTCATGAGAACTCTACTTGGGACTTAGCGGATCTTCCTCCTGGCAAGTCTGTTGTAGGTTGTCGTTGGGTTTACACTGTGAAACAGAAACCCAATGGGTCTATTGATCGCTTGAAGGTGCATTTGGTGGCAAAGGGGTACACTCAGACACAATGTGTTGACTTCTTTGAGACTTTTTCTCCAGTGGCTCGGCTAAATTATATGTGAATTCTTGTTTCTGTTGCTACTCATTTTTCCTGACCTCTTCTTCAGTTTGATGTCAAGAATGCCTTTCTACATGGTGATCTTCTTGAGGAGGTGTATATGGAGCAACCTCCTGGGTATCTTGCTCAGGGGGAGTGTAAGAAGGTGTGCAAGCTCAAGAAAACTTTGTATGGTCTGAAGCAGTCACCTCGGGCATGGTTTGATAAATTCAGTGTTGCACTTATACAGTTTGGATTCACCCGGTCTTCTACTGATCACTCACTCTTTGTGCATGTCTTTAAGTGGCACCATTATTCTAGCTTTTTATGTAGACGATATTGTCATCACCAGTGATAAATCTATTGGCATTCTACAACTCAAGAAATGGCTGCAAACACAATTTTAGACGAAAGATCTGGGTAATCCTCGGTATTTCCTTGGCATAGAAGTCTTGCGCTCCAAGAAAGGAACAAATCTCTCTCAGCGAAAATATGTCCTTGACCTACTTGCAGAGACAGGCATGGCATAGTGTAAACCTGTCTCCACGCCTATGGACTATCATACCAAGACTTTTATTTCTAATGACAGTGAGTTTCCTAACCCAGCAAAGTATAGAAGGATTGTAGGGAAACTGATCTACTTGACAGTTACTCGGCCTGATATTTCTTATGATGTTGGAGTTGTTTGCCAGTTCATGAGTGCGCCTAAGATGTCACATTGGATGGCAGTGACCCGAATTCTTCGGTGCATCAAAGGATCTCCAAGGAAGGGCCTTACTTTAAGGGGCAGAACCTCACACATACATCCTTAAAACGCACTGGATTCACTGAAGTTGATTGGGTTGGTGATGTTGGAGATAGACGATCTACTTCTGGATATTGCGTATTTCTTGGGTCACATTTGGTGACTTCGAGGAGCAAGAAACAAAATGTGGTAGCACGATCCAGCACAGAAGCCGAATATCGATTCATGGCACATGCTTGTTGTGAGCTACAGTGGGTTGTGTCTGTTTAATCAGAAATGGGCGTGTCTATTGAGACCCTTATTTCTCTCATGTGTGATAACCAGACAGCCATTCATATTGCTAGCAATCCGGTGTTTCATGAGAGGACCAAGCACATAGAAGTGGACTGTCATTTTGTTCGTGATTTAGTGCTCTCCAAGAAGATTCAGATTCCTCATGTCAGGACTGGTCAGCAAGTGGCAGATGTCTTCACCAAGCCACTTCCATCTTCAGCTTTCAAGCATATGACTTCCAAGTTGGGCATGCATGATGTGTATGCTCCAGTTTGAGGGGGAGTGTTAGAACATATTTTCTTATTTATGTATCTCTTTACTATTCCCTTTTCTTGTTGGGTCTACTATGTAAATAGTCTTTCTCTTTATAATAAAGGAGTGCACGCACTAACCGGGTATCGCTTTGACCCAAATCCTCTCACAAATATAATTCAAAATTCTTCTATAGCATTGCATGGTACTTTAAGGACTGTTAAAGGAACTCCCCTTCATCCCGAGAGTTTTACTCCCCCATGTATAGGTGTGAAAAGCTAACACGGCCTTGATTCAATTCAAAAGGCCCTAACAAGCTCCATGGGAAAGATATACACCCATTTTTGATACATGATACATGATATATATGTAACTTTTAAGAACTCTATATTAGTGAGGAAATTGTGCTAGTTCTTCCATGGTGTCTTAGAAAGATACAATGCACGTTAAAATATGTTATCTTATTTCAGTACTAACAATGTGATATCTTGCTATGCCTGTTACATTGCCATCTTTTCTCTTAATCATGCCAAGCTATAACATACATGTATGTTTCATGCCCACATACACAAAATGATTTGTTTTAATATATTTAGGTTTATGTTATTTATTTTTTGCTCTTTAGTATCTTGTGTTTTATCCCATTTTGGTGTGTATATATATATATAGACCTCTCCTATCCTACATAAGGAGAGGGTCTATACTTTGTATTTCATCTTAATAATAGAATTCTTTTATTATTCATACAGTATCAAGCGATTTGATCCCCCCCCAAGCCTTTCCTAACCCAAATGTTTCCCTCCTCTCCCACCTACCTGCCACCTTCCCTTTCTTCTTCCTTCTTCACCCGCCACCCTTCATGTTCGTGCCTGCCTCCACTAGTCGTTGCCTACCCCCGCCATTGTCCCCTCTCCCCCAGTCGCCCCACCAACCCACAGAAAACCCCCAGCCTACAGATCCTCCCCATCCAGCTCACTCACCAATCCATCCCACCCACCCAACCTGCATACACCTACCCATCATCCTGTTATCCCATAAACTACACCCTCCTCTCTCCACAAACATGTCTTTCCCTTTGATCTAGTTTTGATCCACCCTCCCAGGTTGTTCCTAGTATAAACAACCCCTACTAGGTTTGTCTTACGACTTAGGAACTTATTCCCTCTTGCCTTTGTCACATGTTTGTCTAAACTAACGGTGTGAAGTTGGTTTCTTATTTCTTCTTTTTTGCCCATGTGTTGGGTTTCCGAGATCCACTGTTGTTATATAGTGTGATGCCACATACCCTTGTTCTTTGATTTGTCGTTCTACCATACCTTTTTCTGGTGTCTTGTGTGGTTTGAGCAAGAACTTGGTTCCATCATGGCCTCAGATCGATAACTTAAGAACACTTTGTGTGATCATAGTAAAATTGGATGGATTCTAACTACCATACGTGGTCTGCTTCTTTTGAGTTGTACATCAAGGCCCTAGTTCGGTACTCTCACCATAGTACTGATGCACCAACTACTCCTGCCACAACTGTTGATGAGAAAACCAAGCAGTCCCATGACTTATGGGTCAAGGATGATTCAGAGAGTCTAGAGTTATAACCTAGATTGTGAACAGTGCAGAACCTAAAATAAGTCAAATCACTTCTAATACTTCGAACTACTAAGGCCATGTGGGAACAGTTATCTCATGTTTATTCATATCACAAAATCCTAAAAGGTGATTGAAATCTTTACAAATCTGGCTAAAAAAAATTATGATAACTCAATTGAAGATTATTATAACCAATTCTTGTGCTCTTTAGGATGAGTTTGAGGTTTACAATCCCCTTTCATCTCTCATTACTAAAATCCAAAGACAGTGAAATGAATTGCAGCTTGTACAATTTCTTGTTGGACTGTCTGCTTCCTTTTCAGGAGTCGTTGATGAGATTTCCAGTGACCCTCTACCTAAACTGCATGGTGTTCTTATGGAAGGATGATATAACGGGAAATTCCTTTGTGTAGTGTTTTCTTAATTAGTAGGAAAGTATTAATCACGTTACAGCATTGCTCCCTCACCTTTACATATCCATCATCGTCAGAGGCATGTACTATTTGGGAAACAAAAAATTGATATATCCCAAGCTAGATGGTCTTAATTAGTAGGAAAGTAAATCACGTTAGATGAGTACACAATAACAGTCCAATTTTACATCAAAAGTGTTAATATATATTCCTATTTTATATATTCTGTTAGTTGTTTTGTTATTTCCATATTATATGTGGACCTCTCTGTAAATGTTTCAGTGTTATATATATGAGGGTGCACACATTGTGCAACCCTACGCTTCCCAAAACTGCTTTGTGTTTCACATGGTACCAGAGCAGTAGATCCAGCCGCCACCCTCCCACCCTTCTCTCTCTTCTCCGGCCGGCCGCCCCCCCCCCCTCCCGCCCGCGCCGCCCAGCAGCCACCCAGCCGCCGGCCGCCGGGCTCGCCGCCGGGGCCGGGCGCCCACTCCGCCGCAGGGAGCCGGTGCGCCTCCGCGGTCCTAGCCGCCGGTACGTTGGCTCCGTGAAGTCCTACAGCGATCCGGTGGCTTGAAGTTGGTGAGACGTAGACCGTTTTTTTTTCTTTCGGTCTCTTGCCTGCCTGCCCGTGTAGGCCGTTGTGCCACCGGGTTCTGTTCTGCGCTTCGGCGTAGACCGTATGTGAGAGGTCTTCTCCGTGTTTTTTGTGTCTGCTGTGCCTGTCTGACGGCGTAGACCGTCTCCTGCCTGATCGTGCCTGTTCCTGCTGTGCCTACTGCTCCCATGGCGTCCTCGCATGATAACTTCCGCCGTCAGGTTACCACTGTGAAGCTTGATGGGCGCAACTATCCGCATTGGGTCTGCTCCATGACGATCTATGCCAGATCCCAGGGCAAGTACTCACATCTTACCTGTGCTGGTCCGCCAGCACCCGCAGAGGACGCTGATGCTAAAGATGTGAAGGCGTATGACGACTGGGTTCGTGACGACTCCACTGTGATGACCTGGATTCTCAACAGCAGCATTGAGAAGATTAGTGTCACACTTCTTCACCTACCTACGGCGAAGCAGATGTGGGATCAACTCGCCGGTACTTACTCGCATAGTCAGAACCCCAAGAAGGTGTTTGACATCACCAAGCAGCTGGGACGTCTACAGTTCACGGGGACGGACATTGCGGATTACTTCTCTGACTTCACTGGATTATGGGGTGAACTGGAATCCTATCACCCTCTCTCCACGGACCTGGCTACTATGCAGCGTCAGCGCCAGGATCTTCAGTTGGTCCAGTTTCTATGTGGATTGCCCGAGTCCTACGCTGGAGTTGTGGACCAGATCTTAGCCAGTGACCCTCTGCCGTCACTACAGAGTGCCTACAAACGCCTTCAGTGTTTGCCTTCGTCTTCCTCGTCTCTGACTACTGATGTTGGGGACTCTTCGGCTCTTGCTGCAGCTTCTGGTCGTGGCCGTGGTCGCGGTCGTGGTCGCTTTACTGATAGTCGTCCTCCCCTGGGTGGAGGACGAGGACGGGCTGCTCCTGGTCGTGGAGCCTCTTCTACTGCCCCTACTGCTGGTGCGCGTCCTCAGTCAGGACAGCACCTTTATACCTTCTGTGGCCGGTCCAACCATATTGAAGAAAAATGCTGGGAGAAATATGGTAAGCCGGCGTGGGCCAATGCAGCTGCTGACTCCACTACTACTGCATCAGAAGGAACGACTCAGCCTACTGACTCTGCCTCCTCGGGTGCGACTGTTGACTACATCCGTGCTGAGGTGGAGCGTCTTCTTCTGGAGCGAGCTGGTGCGTCGTCTCAAGCTTCGACTAGTGGAGCTCATGCCGCCACTTATTCTGGTTATGACACTGCCTTCCTGAGCTCCTCTTCTACTCCTGGTAATACTAAGTGGGTCATCGACTCCGGTGCCTCTTCACATATTTCTGGAAATCGATCACTGTTTCACAAATTATTTAAACATGCTAGACCCTCATCTGTTATGTTGGCTGATGGTTCCAAGTCTGCGGTGTCTGGAGTAGGGGATATTGTTTCTGACTTTCTGCTGAAATCTGCCTTATATGTGCCTAGATTTCCTTTGAATCTGTTGTCTGTCAGCAAGATATTGCGAAGCCTACAGTGCAGTCTGACTTTTATTCCTGGTTCATGTGTTTTTGAAGATTGGTGGGGGGTATGAAGGTGCTGATGGACTCTTCTATCTGGATCATTTGCCAAAAGCAGCTAAAGCATCTGTGACTCCTGCATTA
Source organism: Alisma plantago-aquatica (assembly GCA_963693085.1). NCBI lineage: Eukaryota > Viridiplantae > Streptophyta > Magnoliopsida > Alismatales > Alismataceae > Alisma > Alisma plantago-aquatica. The sequence continues at coordinate 1,573,673,461 of OY856409.1, forward strand.
TCTACCTCAGTTTCTGCATTACAGTGGCACTACCGGCTGGGCCATCCATCATCTGAAAAGCTTCGACATTTAGTGTCTGATCTTGGCATTTGTAGTTTTCAGTGCGAGTCATGTCAACTTGGAAAGCAGACTAGAGCTGTTTATCCTAGACGCAGTCAGATTAGTAGTAAAAATATGTTTGATATAGTGCATTCTGATGTATGGGGACCCTGTCATGTGCCAAGTCTATCTGGTCATAAGTATTTTATTCTTTTTATTGATGATTTTTCAAGGACTACTTGGTTGTTTATGATGAAAAGTAGGTCCGAAGTTTTGTCTGTTATCAAGTTCTTTTTTGCTGAAATAAAAACACAATATGGTATGCCTGTCAAAATTTTTCGTACTGATAATGCACTGGAATTTGTTAAAAAAGATGTGGATGTTTTTTGTAAATCTGTGGGTACAATACATCAGACCTCCTGTGCTTATACACCTCAGCAAAATGGTGTGGCTGAGCGTAAAAATAGACATGTGTTAGAGGTTGCTAGAACTATTATGATGCATGCACATGTTCCTCGCTCGTTTTGGCCTGAGGCTATATTGACTGCTTGTTTTCCGATAAATCGAATGCCATCATCTGTGATTGGAAACAAAATACCTATTCAAGTTCTTCAACCCGATATTCAGCTATTTACTGTGCCTCCTCGGATCTTTGGATGTACTTGTTTTGTACGGTTAGTTGGACCTACTTCTGATAAACTGTCTCCTCGTGCTGAGAAGTGCATTTTTTTGGGATATTCTCGTACCCAGAAGGGATACAGGTGTTACAGTCCTACTGCAAGAAAATGGTATACTAGCAGTGATGTAGTTTTCTTTGAGGATACTCCTTATTATTCGACTCGTGGTGACAGTTTACAGTCTGATCTTATTGCCTCACCTCTACCTGTTACTTCTGATTGTGTGCCTGATACTACTGACAAAGTCACTACTGAGGCTGATAAGCCTCCTCTTATAGTTTATCAACGCAGGAACAGAGCACCTTCTACTCAAGAAACCCCCCATGAAAACCAATCTTCACCTCCAGAAGGTTCTACTACACCTGAGGTACATTCTGATCTTGATTTACCCATTGCTCTTAGAAAGGGTACTCGTTCCTGCACATCACACAGTATTACTGATCATCTGAATGTTCATTCTAGCAATTTTGTATATGCCTTATCTGTTGTTGCTGTTCCAAAGAATATCCAGGATGCTCTACAGAGTACTGGATGGTTGTCTGCTATGAAGGAGGAGATGTTGGCCCTTGCTGAACGAGATACTTGGGAGCTGGTGGATCCACCTCCTCAGTGTAAACTTGTAGGTTGCAGATGGGTGTATGCTGTGAAATATCAACCTGACGGCATTGTTGAAAGGCTGAAGGCACGGTTAGTTGCTAAAGGCTACACCCAAACGTATGGTATTGACTATTTTGAGACTTTCTCTCCTGTTGCTCGTCTTAATTCTGTCAGAATTCTTCTGTCTGTTGTTGTTAACCTTGACTGGCCACTGTTGCAACTAGATGTGAAAAATGCCTTCTTGTATGGTGATTTACAAGAAGAAGTCTATATGGAGCAACCTCCTGGGTTTGTTGCTCAGGGGGAGTCTCACAAAGTTTACAGGTTAAAGAAGTCTATTTATGGGCTGAAGCAGAGTCCCCGTGCCTGGTTTGATAAATTGAGCAAAATTATGATTGATTTTGGGTTTCTGCGTTCTCAGGTGGATCATTCTATTTTCACCAAGAAGACTTCAGCTGGTATTATTATTCTGATTGTCTATGTTGATGATATTATCATATCTGGCAGTGATTCTCTTGGTATTCAGGCTACTAAATCTCATCTAGGCAAACACTTTGCTACCAAAGATTTGGGCAAGCTTAGATATTTTCTGGGCATAGAAGTTTCTAGAAATTCTAATGCTCTTGTGTTGTCTCAGCGAAAATATGTCCTAGACATACTACAGGAGACTGGTATGCTGGGGGCGAGACCTGCTGATATTCCTCTAGATCCTAATGTAAATTGGGATGATGACTCTTCTCCTCTCTTTGCTGATCATAAAAAGTACAGGAGGCTGATTGGTAAACTCATTTATTTGACTGTCACCAGAGCTGACATTTCTACTGCAGTGGGTCTTCTTAGCAGGTACCTTGATAAACCCAGACAGTGTCACTGGGATGCTCTTTGTCAGATTCTACGATATTTGAAGAAGTCTCCTGGCAAGGGACTTCACTACAGGAAGCATGGACACTGTTCTCTTGAAGGGTACTCTGATTCTGATTATGCGGGCAGCAGAGTTGACAGAAAATCTACTTCTGGGTATTGTACGTATGTTGGAGGTAATCTTGTTACCTGGAGGAGTAAAAAACAAAATGTTGTGGCCAGGTCCAGTGCTGAAGCTGAATATAGGGCCATGGCCCATACTGCCTGTGAATTGTTGTGGGTGCGCTCTCTGTTAAAGGAGTTCGGGGTTTATTCTTCTTCTGCTATACCTATGCACTGTGATAATAAAGCTGCTATCTTCATTGCGAATAATCCATTTTATCATGAGCGCACTAAACACATTGAAGTAGATTGTCATTTTATTCGGGAATCCATTCTGACTGGCAAGATATGCACTCCCTTCACTCGTTCTGAAGACCAAGTTGCTGACATCTTCACCAAGCTGCTGGCGAAGAAGCAATCCTGCACACTGACGGACAAGTTGGGCATGATTGATATCTATGCTCTAACTTGAGGGGGAGTGTTAATATATATTCCTGTTTTATATATTCTGTTAGTTGTTTTGTTATTTCCATATTATATGTGAACCTCTCTGTAAATGTTTCAGTGTTATATATATGAGGGTGCACACATTGTGCAACCCTACGCTTCCCAAAACTGCTTTGTGTTTCACAAAAAGATCATAATACAAGAGAGTATGTGTTTGAGTGTTTCATTTGGTCCATTTTAATGTTCGGGTCCAAGTCATCTCACGTCTAAACTTGGTTATAATATTTATTACCTTTTTTATGGTTATTACCATGTTACTTGGCTTTTCTTGATGAAGAGAGAAAACCTATTTATTGTATGTTATATTCTAGTCGTTTTTCACAAATTTTTTAACTAGTTTGGAAATTTATTAAAAAAGTCACACTTTGATAGAGTCAAAGAATATTTCATTCATACCTTCAATCACTTTATGTCCTCTCATGGCATCCTTCATCAATCTTCTTGCCCTCATACTCTCCAACATAATGGAGTACTTGTACGTAAAACTTTCCATATCATTTCCTTAAGGGGAATGCAGTACTTGTACATAAAACTGGAGACAGCACACACTTTCTTTTACACATCAATTTCCTTAAAGAGTTTTGGGGGATGATGTTCTCACTACCACATATCTAATCAATCGCATGCCATCAATAATCTTTGACAGAAAATTCCATGCACTATCCTTTATCCAAGAAAGTCACCTTTTGTGTTCCATCTAAAGTTTTTGGGTGTCTATATCATTCATAATCTAAGAGTTTGGCGGGACAGATTAGGTCCTATGTTTGTCAAATACGTGTTTTTGGAATATTCTAGAGTACAAAAGGACATCGATGTTTTCTTCCTACATCGTATATTCATCTCTAGCGATATGACCTTTGAGGATGCTCCTTTCTTTGGAGATTGTTTGAATGCGGCTGAAATAGAGGAACCATTACCTCTCACAGTTATATTTGAGTCAGTCACTGCTCTCACTCCTCCTTACGTCCACTCGTCCTATTGCGTAGGTGTACAAACACCAAAAAGAGGCTCATGCAATTACAAATTCAGATTTCATTGCGCTGAATCCTAAATGGGGTACCTCTACTTCTGAATGTCATTTAATAATCAGTGCTTCCCATTGATGAGTTCCAATCAGCCCATTGGTCTTAAAATATCATGCACAAACCATCCTATCTCTCATTTTGTATCATATGAATATATTTTTCCATCAAGTACACATTTCTCTCCTCTTTATAGTGTACCAACTCATAAAATGATCTCTGAGGCACTCAATCTTCCATGATGGAGGTCTGTCATGGAAGCTGAAATGCCTGCTCTGTAGCCAAATGGTACATGGTCTTTTGTCTCATGCCCGCCTAGTTAATTAGTGGTTGGATATAGAGAGGGTCTTCTCTTATAAAGTTGGTCTACACAGATCTCTTGACAAGTATAAGCTTGCTTTGTAGTAAAAGGTTACACTCAGGTGAATGTGGAACATTATTCACACATTCTCTCCTGTTGCCAAAATGTCATTTGTCGGATACCTCTCATATCTCCCCTTTCCTTTTTCCTAGCCTCTGCATCAGTTGTACATCAACAATGGTTTTTTCCACATAGAGATCTATATGAAGAGAGAGATATAAGGAGAAACCCTTGGGTTCATTGCTCAAGGGGGATATGATATGGTATGTAACTGCATAAGTCCTTGTGTGGTCTAAAATAATCTTCAAGAGCACAGTTTAGAAGGTTCAATAGTGCTTTTTAAGAGTTTGGATTACAATGGTACAGCGTAAATCACTCGGTCTTTACAAGCGCACATCTTTTGGTTTTATTTTTCTTATTGTCTATGTTGATGAAATAGTTATATATGGTGATGACATATTTGGTATATCACATCTAACGGCTTTCTTACAAGGGCAATTTTATACCAAAGATCTAAGCAATATCAAGTACTTTCTTGGTCGTGGGGTTGCATTTTTAGAGATATTATTGTCATCTCTCAAAGGAAATATGTCCACGACCTACTTGAAGAGACGGATATGCCAGGAGCTAAGCATGTTGATACACCTATAGACCTTAATCCCTAATTCTTGTGTGAGCATGGTGATATCTTTGAAGAACCATGGGGATATAGATATATAGTTGGCAAGATAAACTACATGAAAGTCACTCGGTCTGATATTTCCTGTGCCACCAGTGTTTGTAAATAAATTCATGGAAAACCATTCTACATGTCATTGGACGATCTCATGTGTGCTATCTCAAAAAAATTCCAAGTTAGGGACTTATCTACAAAATTGATGGTCATTATGTGTACAAGGGGGATTCATTGATGCAGATTGGATAAGCTTTAGTGTGGACAGAAAATCTGTCACAAGTTATTGGGTATAAGTAGGAGGCAACCTGGTGTTATGGAGAGAAAAAACAAGAAGCAAACTGTTGTTGCCAGGTCAAGTAGAATTTGAGTACAGGGCAATGGCACAGGATACTTAGTGAATTATTATGGACTAAACACCTGCTGGAAGAACTTGGTTAGTTTTAGTCCAACGCCATGTACTGAAGTTTAGCAATCAAGCTACACTGTACATTGCTAGTGATCCAATATTTCATGAAACAAAAAAGTAAATTGAGGTAGATTGTCATTTTATACAAGAGAAATCGCAAGGATGTACAATTAAGCTCACACAGATCAGTTTGAAGATCCGCTGGAAGACTTATTCACTAATTTGCTAATTCGGCATCAGGTCCAACTTTTATGTGACAAACTAGGTTCTTATGATATATACAAACCAGCTTCACGGAGAGTCGCCACCATGTCGGGGTCGGCTGCATGGACCTTCTTTTCCAATCATCTCTGTTATGGATCATATAATGATCAAGATGTAGTGATTCAAAATCTCTCTTTATAAGCTCTTTCCATGTTAATTTAGGCCTGCCTGCTATTCTTTTAATTGTGCAAATAACTAATGGCTTCGCCCGGAGAGTGTTAGAATATATTTAGTGCCTATTACATGTAATAGACATCCTAGTACATGTTCTATTGTATCTTGTATGGTTTTTGTTCCTATATACTGTAAGAGAAGGGAAAACACGAGCATTATTTCCAATTCACCATGTTGTGGGTGATCAAATGTATCACCGAAGATCACAGAAATAAAAGGGCAATGTGCAATATTTCTGAGCATGAAACGGAATAACATTAGACAACAAAAGAATAAATGGGCAGGAGGGAATGTGTTGCTAATATAAGAGATACCACTTGGGTGTCCTTAGCTACCACAGAATCTGAGCAACCTAGCAAGTAGGAAACCATGTTGCCTCTGTAACATGTACTGTCAGCATCACCCCAGTACGAAACCTGTTATATCAACAAATTATGTCGCAAGATCAACAAAGGCTGTGAAAATATCAAGTATGTGAGAAAGACTGCAGATTATTGAAGTTGAAGCCATGGTAGAGCATATATTTGATCAATTGCAGGTTTAACAATCATGGATGAAGATGAGGTACAAGGCTTGGCATCCAGGTTGAGAATGTCCAGTTTTTTTTAGTAAGTAAAGGTTTCGCAGTTCAGTACATGTATCTTCTCAAAACAATGACTAACGAATCTTAGAAGTTGACCACTGACCAATTAGATAATCAGAGAGAGCTCTTACCTGTCTCAGGTTTGAGTCTGCAGATTTAATAGCGTCTTCAAGAGTATGATATTTGCAATCATCCCATATTATGGTCAAGGCTAGTACAGAAGTATCATCAAATTCATCCAACTCTACCTGCAATAAATAACACCAGCATTCAAAAGTCTCCAGTCGGTGCAAACACTGATGCAAATAGATGACAAAAATTGGAATGGCTACAAGGAAGTATCTTGGCAGTGTTGTCCAAATTCCAGACAAGGCACCATAAACTATATTCAAAAGGAACAAAGAAAATGCATTTCACAGACCAATCATCGCAGGCAACTTCACCTGTGGAATAAATAAGTAAAACAGCTCATCTTCATGCTTTACTAGAGATAACATTGTACTGCACTTGAAACCTACGAACCCATAAGCCCTTAGCAAGGGAGAATCAATAGAAAGATATCTGCAGGAAAGGGATAGTTGGCCACACTTCTTCAGACTACTACGGCATATAATACAACAAAAACTGTGGAAAAATAAATACTTAATATGAACCACACTTCCTCTTTAAGAAAAGAATGCAATCTGTAAATAATACAAGTTGTATTTGGTTGGATGTCAAATTTAGTCTCCATTCAAATATGCTCAGCGCTCACCATCTCTCACTAACTACTAGTTTCTCACCCAAAGGCCTGACATGAAACTATGAGGAAAAGGGCAGGGTTAGATTAGGGCACAGCACCCCCCCCCCAATGGTTTGGAGGACAATCACGCCTATGAGGAGAAGAAATGAAACTGAGGAGAAATTTGACAGTGTTCTGGGAGAACACTACCTGTAAAGTAAGGGGTGAATGGGAAGGGGAACAAGGCACAATATATATATATATATATATATATATATATATATACCTAAGAATTTATGTGGACTGGTTTAGTACGGACGTTAGAAGAGATGGACTTGACTTGTCTGAGTGATAACTCAACATGTGATTGAAGACCAAAATGATCCAAGCATGAAAAAGAGATTGAAACCAAGGTGGGCCGAGCTTGATTAAAACGGCACAGACATAACAACAGAAATTGGAATAGGAGTAGACATAAACCAGCACCAAATGATCACTTGCACATAGACATGGGATCTGACTCCCTCTCCGTCAACCAATCGTATCCCAAAAAGGCTAAGAGAGATTCCAGAACGAATGTTATGAGTTGCTGCTAATAACTGGATAATTGATGTTCATGAGTGATGGATTGTGGATAGTTGGCATCACTATTGCACCTGAAGGCAACAATGAAACGTCACTGCCTCCTCAATGACAGACGTCAGAGAGTAATTGCACATGACCTCCCACCCCACCCCTCTTCCTAACAGGTTTTTGGTTGTTATGCTTCGTGCACAATCATCAACCTAACCTCGACAAATTACCCTTTTGCTCTATATAGTGTTGTTACATGAGCTACTTTCGTAGACAAAAGGGGTATTGTTGTTTTGCTCTGGTTGCTCAAAGAATGTATGTTGATGTGGAAGTCTCATTTTTATAGGTACCCCTTTCTTTTCTCCTTCCAATAACAGTCTCTCTCATCCTTCTGCACCTCTGCCTATCCCTATATTTCATACCAAGCCACCTGCCTCCACCAAACCACCTATTATCCATGTTTATAGTCGCAATAAGAGAACCAAACCGTGTGCAACATCTACCACAACTCCCTCGTCTGCAAATCCTCTTGCTTCTAAGACATTTAAGCTTAATGTACTAATCGCTCTCCGCAAGGGACCTCAATCTTCACTATCCTTATATTTGTTGTTATCAACAAAGGTTGTTGTTTCGGTAATTAGATGTCAAAATGATTTTCCCTGCAGTTACCTTTAGGAGAGTGTGTAAATGAAGCAACTTCTATGAAATGTTGCTCAGGGGGGAGTGTTCTATAGAGGTCTACAAGGTTCACAAAGATATTTATGGATTAACACAGAGTCTGCAAGTCTGGTTCAAAAAATTATCTGATTGACCTTGGTTTTTCACGGTCCCATTGTGATCATTCTATGTTTCAAACATACAATGGCAGACATCATAGTAACTTACAGTCTATGTAAACGACATAATCATAATTGGAATCGATGAATTCGGCATTCACAATATCAAACTTGAAGCATTTTGTTACCAATGATCTGGGAAAGCTCCTCTACTTTCTAGGGATAAAAATTTCATTTATGAAAAATAGATTGCCTCTACCACACAGAAAATGCGCCCTAGACCTTTCAAAGAAACGGGTATCATTGGACGCCATTCTGAGTGCATCTCCAGCAGACCAAAGACATGATCATTGAGCTCTAATTCAGAAGAATTGAAGGGAAAAAAACCCAATACAGTAGGCTAGCTGGCAATATTGTACCTAAACTAGACCTAATACATCATTTGTCGTGGCATCCTCAACCAGTTTATGGATTGTCCCAAGACATGCCACCGACAAGCAACTTTCCACGTCTTGAGATATATGAAAAAGACTGCTAGTAAAGGAGTGTTCTATTGTAACAATCGTCGCCTAAATCTTCTGGACTACTCTAACGCTAACTATGTAATATCAAGGACAAGATATCTACTTCAGGTTACTACATCATGTGTTGGCGGAAATATTGTTACATGGTGTGACAAAAAGCAAATCGTTCTAGCAAGGTCCGGCCCAAAGGCTGACTATAGGACATAGCACACACTACTTGCAAGTTGTTATGGGCAAGATCTCTTCTAGCTGAATTTGGGCTTGAGATCAACTCCCCCATCCCAATGTACTATGATAATCAAGTCTTCGCCTTCATTGCCAGTAACTCAGTTTCAAAAGCATATTAATAACATTTCAGGGGATTACCATTTTCTCAAAGATTTCATAATGTCAGGTTGGATCTTCACTGCTCTGTTAGATACTCAAGAAGCTGTTGATATCTTCACCAACACTCTTATAGGCAAGAGAAAACTTGAATTTTGTGACAAACTTGGCATTAATATCAATTCTCTAACTTAAGGGAAAGAGTTGAGAGATACTTCTTCTCTAGTATCTATGTATTTTAATCGTGTGCATGTGGCAAATTGTATCCCTTCTTGTTTACTCTCATATCGGGTATTTAGGAGAAGTGGTTCTCACTACCTCCTATACAAGCATGTGACATTTACCAACTTTATCATTAAGCAATAAACCATTCTACAAATTCTAACTGGATAGTTTGCTCATACTCCTTGTGGGATTGACATTGGCATACAACACGACACTAGTGCACTTGCAAGGTGATCATTTGTAACCATAGACTCGTTTACACAAGACAATGTACTCACAAGTTGTCCGTTCAGCGAGCTCCAATTATGTAATCTTTTAGATGTTCTTCTTTTAGAAATAAAAAGGTGCTTGAATTCAATTGATGTTTTATTTGCCACTAATAAGTTGTCTATAAGTAAATTAAAAACAATGATGAAAAAATGAGAACAAGTTGAAAAAAGAAAAACTAACATCATCAAAAATTTCATTTGAAAATTTATTCAATTCAACATGACATTTCTTCATGCAATTACACGACACATACGTCCAGATATAAAATAGCATATGCAAAACAATCATTTTTTACTACACTATTTGAGATTTTAACAAGAAGCTTGTAACACAACTTGTATGCATTAGTGATGTAGAACAAGTTCTATTCCCCAGTTTCGAAACCCTGATATCCAATTAGTCTTAATTCGCTCTTTTATAACATTATAGTTGTTTTAGGGTTCATTATGCAATTCTTTCAGTTCTAGAACCTAAGTGTAATACTATGCAGTTACTTGTAAGTTATTAATTGATTAGTTGTTATTTATTATATCAATTTTTTATTAGCGGAAATAAGCCTATTAGGACTTCTCGTGAGTTATATAAACCCATACCTGGGGTTATTGTCCAAGAGTTAAATTAGATGAATGAATTGAGTTTGTGCAACGTGGTTTGCATCAGTTAGCTTTACAAGAAGTGGCATGTCTTACAGTATATAAAATGCAGTTAATAATTGTTATATTTTATTAGTTATTATATAGGTTGTGACAGAAACGATGGCTCTGCGCTCCACTCCCAAAGGCAATGGAACAGGTGATCATGGCGACGCTAGCGGAGAAGCCAAATGGATTATTCATCAAACTAGAAGACCTCCTCCTTGTACACATCGAAGAACAGATCCAAGGAGGGTGACTTCCAATATACGAGTAGCCAAGGAGCCAAAGTAATAGAAAGGCATGTTATCTCCTCCTCTTGATAATCAAACGCTCTGAGAGAAGTATAAGGAACGAATCATTGTCTATCCTATATCTATCCCAGAGAAGAACACAAGTAAATGGAAGATGTCTGCAGCAGGATATATAGTTGATCTAAAGCCTCACTGGCCTACTCTTCAGAACCATCTTTGGAACCATTGGAGTGTGAAAGGGAACATCAAGATATTATCAAGAGGTAATGGCTACTTCATTATTAACTTCTCAGATCCGCAAGATTTAGAGACAGACACGGATAAAGGTTTGTGGTTTGTTGTCGACAAGCCACTCATCGTCAAAAAATGGGCGAGAGGAGAGTCTCTTGAGAAACTTAAACTGACAAAGATCCCATTGTGGACGAAGATATATGACTTAGTGCTTTGAACTTTGGGATAAGGATATTTTCAGTTTGATAGGTTCATACATTGCCATACCTCTGAAGACATATAGACTATCTCGTTCAGCTTTAACGTCTTGCCATACCTCTGAAGACATATAGACATATAATCAAACCTATGTATTTGATAGGTTTGGTAAGAATATCCCTCATGCTTCTTCTATGAGTGAATTCAATGATTGTGCTACCTCCTCTAACCTCATTGAGTTAGATCTGAAAGGTGCTAATTTCACATGGGACAATAGGCAGCAGGGACAAATCTTATTATGTCTTATAATTGACAGAGTCTTTTACAATATGGATTTTATGATAATGGTAAAGGGAGATATAAATAAGGAAACTATTTTCTAACAACTTTAGTGCCATAAGGTATGTATTTGATAGGTTTGGTAAGAATATCCCCCGTGCTTCTTCTATGAGTGAATTCAATGATTGTGTTACCTCCTCTAACCTCATTGAGTTAGATCTGAAAGGTGCTAATTTCACATGGAACAATAGGCAGCAGGGACAAATCTTATTATGTCTTATAATTGACAGAGTCTTTTACAATATGGATTTTATGATAAATTTGCTTGCTCATGGGGTAATATTACCCATACCATTCACAGTGACCATAGAATTATATCTATATATCTTGATGACAATATTGAAAGGAAAAAAATTCTTTTCGATTCATTAATATATGTGGATTGACAGAACTGAGTTTCTTGACATTCTTAAGCAAACCTGGCAGTGTGACGTTCTTGCCAATCCGATGTATGTGGTGTGTTAAAGGCTAAAAAAGTTAGAACGGCCTGATGTAACTGGAATAAGGATGTGGTCAGTAATCTTTTTGAGAAAAGGAAAATTATTGAAGCTGAAGCATGTTTCTTACAAAAGGAGCTGGACTCTAAGCCTGGTGATGATGAACTAAATGTAAGGACTACCAAGAAAAGAAAGGAAGCTATAGAAGTCTACAATGCTGAAGAAAACCTTCTCAAACAGAAATCGAGAATTCAATCGCTTAAACTTGGAGATAGAAAATCGAATTTCTTCTACTTTTCTCACAAGACTGGGAGGATTGGGAATTCTATTCATTGTATGAAGATTGATGATTCTTTTAACTATAATCTTGATGATATTCAAATGCATATCACATCCTATTATTATGAACTTTTCAGCAAGAAAACAAGGGTCACTGAACTCTCAGAGAATAATTCTCACCTTCATCAGCTTACAGATGAACATATTTCAGCTCTTTTTCAGGTTGTCACTAAAGATAATATTGAAAAGGTTGTGCTTCATTCTAATGGAGACAAAGCCCTGAGCCCTGATGGATTTAGTTATTTGTTCTTCAAATCTTCTTGGAGTATCATAGGTGAAGATATGACTGGAGCTATCCAAAACTATTTCAGGAGTATCAAACTCCTTTAAAAAGTTAATAGCATATTTATTACGCTTATCCCTAAAACTAGAGATGCCACTAATATCAAGGATTGGCGCCCTATAGCTCTGTGTAATGTTCTTTATAAAATAGTGTCTATGTTCTGGCTAATAGACTTCAGCCTATTTTTTCACAGTTATTAGTGAGGCACAGTGTGCTTTTGTCAAAGGCAGGTCTATGTTCGATGCAACTATCCTGGTTAATGAATTGTTGAATACTATTGTGAACAGTTCATCTCCTAAAATGTGTATTAAGATTGATCCTATGAAGGCATACAGTTCTATTGACTGGAAATATCTCAAGAGCATTATGATAGCCATGAGATTTCCCTATTGTTGGATCTCATGGATTGAAGAGATCCTCAATAGGATTAGTCAATAAGTTCTCTTCAATGGTTCTCCTACTGAAAGATCCTTTCCTTCTAGAGGTATTCGAGAAGGAGATCCTTTTGCTCCTTATTTATTTGTCTTGTCCATGGAAGCTCTAACTGCCATGATTAACCATTTTGTTGAAACCAAGCTCATTAATCCTATTTGTGCTAATCATTAAGTTGCAGTTTCTCACATATTATTTTCCGATGATGAGGTTTTCTTTGTTGATGCTAATCATAGTAGTGCTACTAATCTATTCAATATCCTCAAAAAATTTGGAGAAATGTCAGTCATGTTCATCAGTAATGAAAAGTCCCTCTATTTTGCTAATAAATGTACTGACATCTAGATGATTGAAGGGGTCTTGAATATTAAAAATGGTGTACTACCTACGAAGTATTTTGGTCTTCCCTTGTTTCATGGTAGAATTAGCAGGAACTTATGTTCTCTAGTGCTTGATAAAATTAGAAGAAGGCTTCATGGTTGGAAGTCAAGACAACTCTCGTTTGCAAGCAGAATTGAACTCATTATCTCTACCTTATCTCCTTTTCATATGTATTGGGCTGCTTCTTTCCCTCTCCCTGTCAGTGTTACTGATGATATTGATAAAATATGTCATGGCTTCTTATGGGGAGGACCTGATCTGGATAGAAACTTACATATGGTAAGTTGGAAGCAAGTGTGCTTGCCAAAACAAAGGAGTTATTGGCATCAAATTTTCTCAAGAAGTAGTGAGAGCATGTATCATTCATACATGGAACTATGGGTGAAGTGGGTACATGGAAGATATTTTGAAGGCGATGCGATTTGGAAATGTAAGATTTCTTCAAATGCATCTTGGGTTTAGAAGCTAATTATTTACAATAGAGGGTCGCTTGTGAACAATATTTCCTTCTCTGTTGGTAATGGGAGTCACATTTCGTTATGGAGGAGTGCATGGATTAAGGAAGGAAGAAGTCTCGAAGAGATATTAATGCTATTATGAATCTAGGTAAAGGTAAATTTGCTAAAATTGATTGTCTATTGCGTGATGGAAACTGGCTCTAAATCTAGAAGACAGACTAAAGTCATTGATGTGATTAAGAAACAGTGTCCTTTTAACATCAACAGATCTGACATGATTTCTGTTAACGTAAGGGAGACGGGATCTGTGTGTTGCACTAGGCAACGTGAGAAACCCAATAGGGTTCTCCTCTCTTATTTATAGTAAAGGGAAAATTACATGTAGGTACAGCAGTAATATGAAATATGAAATAAACATAAAGGAAAGATATATTAACACTCCCCCTCAAGCTGGAGTGTACACATTGTGGATGCCCAGCTTGCCACATAAATTCTGGAACACTGCTGGACCTAATGGCTTTGTCAAGATATCAGCTAGTTGATCTTCAGACTTGACATATGGCGTCACAACATTGCCATTCTTTATCTGATCTCTGATGAAATGACAGTCAACTTCTATATGCTTTGTGCGCTCATGGAAGACAGGATTCCTGGCAATATGTATAGCAGATTGATTGTCACACTTGAGAATCATGGGAGTTTGAATCAAAATCTTCAGTTCAGATAAGACAGATTTGATCCATTGTAGTTCACAGCATGCATGTGTCATAGCACGATACTCAGCTTCAGTACTAGACCGTGCTACCACTTGTTGTTTCTTGCTTTTCCAAGTGATCAGATGATCACCAAGAAAAGTGCAGTAGCCAGATGTGGATCTTCTATCAGCTTGATTACCAGCCCAATCTACATCTGCATAACCTGTGAGAGTCAAAGAAGATGGAGGACTCTTTGGTTTATAATAAGTGATCCCCTTTCCAGGAGCACTTTTCAGATATCTCAGAATCCTGCATACAGTTGTCCAGTGTGACTGTCGTGGTGTGCACATATGTTGACTCACTACTCCAACAGCAAAAGAAATATCAGGTCTTGTGACAGTTAGGTAGATTAACTTCCCAACTACTCTCCTGTAATGTCCTGGATCTGAATATGCAGTATCATCGTCCATCTCCTTGATGTGATAATCCATAGGAGTGGATACTGGCTTAGAATCAGTCATACCTATTTCCTGTAGCAAGTCAAGCACATACTTCCTCTGGGATAGATTTATACCTGCATGGGATCTAAGAACCTCAATCCCTAGAAAATATCTCAGTTTCCCCAGGTCCTTTGTATGAAAGTGTCGTTGTAATTCTTCCTTCACACGTGATATGCCTGTAGAATCGCTGCCAGTAATCACAATATCATCAACATAGACAGCAATAATGATTGACCCACAAGAAGAGTTTGAATAAAATAGAGAGTGATCAGTCATGGAACGAGAGAAGCCCATCTGTAAAACAACAGCACTGAACTTGTCAAACCAAGCTCGAGGAGATTGCTTTAGCCCATAGATAGCCTTCTTCAATTTGCAGACTTTCTGACACTCCCCCTGAGCAACAAAACCTGGTGGTTGCTCTATGTACACTTCTTCTTGAAGATATCCATGAAGAAAGGCGTTCTTGACATCCAGCTGGAAAATAGGCCAGTCAAAGGTAGTAGCTAGGGATATAAGGATCCGCACAGAATTGAGACGAGCAACTGGAGAAAAGGTCTCAAAGAAGTCCACTCCATATGTCTGTGTGTAGCCTTTTGCTACCAATCTGGCCTTCAACCGCTCAATAGATCCATCAGGGTTGTGTTTGACTGTGAAAACCCATCTACAGCCCACAACTGTCTTCCCCTCAGGTAAAGAAACAAGATCCCATGTGCCATTGTCAATCAGAGCAGAGAATTCCACCTGCATTGCCTGCTGCCAACCACTGTCCTTCAGATCATCTAAGTGATTTCTTGGTATCGTAATGGAGTCCATCCCAACAGCAAATGCACGAGCCTGTGTAGATAAGCGCGACAAACAACATACATTTGATATGGGATGTCTAATAGTACATGAACGTGTACCTTTCCGGACAGCAATAGGAAGATCAAGGTCAGAAGCCTCTGCAGGAATCTCGTGAGTAGAAGAAGACGGAGGAGGC
The DNA here is from genome assembly GCA_963693085.1 of Alisma plantago-aquatica. Taxonomy (NCBI): domain Eukaryota; kingdom Viridiplantae; phylum Streptophyta; class Magnoliopsida; order Alismatales; family Alismataceae; genus Alisma; species Alisma plantago-aquatica. Next base: position 1,573,689,301 of record OY856409.1, read on the forward strand.
TCATGGACTTGTGTCGCTGCCTCATCTGGATCCTGTCTACCTCGCCTGTGATAAACCTGGTTATATGGCTGAATGATAGGTGGATCATGCGGTATCTCCTCAACAATGATAGGTGGCACTCCCTCACTTGGCACATGTGTGGGTGGCACTCCCTCACTCAATTGCTCCCCCTTGCTCATAGAATTTGCAAAATATGGACTGGTTTCATGAAAGGTGACATCCTTAGAAACAAACATACGACGCAAACTCGGACAATAACACTTGTAACCTTTACTCGTACCAGAGTATCCAAGAAACAAGGTTTTCAAAGACCTAGGAGAGAGTTTGTCTTGTTTGGGATCAAAGTTATGAACGAAGGATGTACAACCAAAAACCCGAAGCGGAACATGAAACGGTTTATCCATAGGGCGTAAGACAGAGAAGGGAGTGCGTCCATGCAAAACAGAAGAGGGCTGTCGATTAATCAAAAAACAAGCAGTGAGAAGAGCTTCAGACCAGAAACGTTTAGGCACATTCGATTCAAACATGAGAGATCTAGTGATATCCAAAAGATGGTGATTCTTTCTCTCAGCAACGCCATTCTGCATAGGAGTGTGAGGGCAAGATGTGTAATGAATCATACCAACCGAACTGCAAAACTCATTCATCGCTTTTTGAACATATTCAAGGGCATTATCAGATTGAAAAATTTTGATATTGCAGTTAAATTGAACCTGAATTTGTTTATGAAAAAGTTTGATAATGGAAAGCACAGATTCACGACTTTTCAATAGATAAATCCATGTCATGCGAGAGTAATCGTCCACAAAGGAAATGAAATAGCTAAAACCATTATAACTCTGGTTTTTAACAGGAGCCCATACATCACTATGGACTAACTCAAACGGACTAGAAGCCCGATTATTGACACGAACAGGATATGATAACCGATGATGTTTGCCCAACTGACACGACTGACACTCTAGAGAAGACACATGAGCTAGATCTGGTTCCAACTTCTTCAAGCTTTCTAAGGATGGATGTCCATATCTGCAATGCCACAGCAAGGGGGAACCACTCAGCATGGCGGAGGAAACTGGAGCAGGAGGTGGATGGCGAGGTAGATAATCACCAGGAAAGAGGTAGAGATCACCTTTCCTAGGCCCCCCACCAATCATCTTCAAACTCTTGAGATCCTGTAAAACAAAACAAGAGGGCCCGAATGTTACTGTGCATTTTACAGTGTCAATCAACTTGGTAACATAAAGCAAATTGAATGGAAATTCAGGTACAAAATGAACAGATTTCAAATCAATATTTGGTGTAAGAGACACAGATCCACTAGCTACCACCTTCCTCACAGAACCATCTGCCAAAGTAACAGATGGATGAGGAATATAAGAGTCAAGTGTGCGGAGCAATCTCCTCATACCAGTCATGTGCTGGGAGGCACCAGAGTCAACCACCCAGGGATTTGCGGATCCAGAAGCCATAAAAGATGTAGCCTGATTAGCCGCTGTAGATGCAAGGGTTGCTGTAGAAGAAGATGAGGCGCCCATATTCCAATGTTGAGTTGCCTGAATAAATCTGTCATATTCCTCCTGAGTAAGTGTGATGCCAGAAGAACTAGAGCTCGCAGCAGTAGAGTCTGAAGTGGCACAATTGGCAGCTCCAACAGGTGGGGCTGCAGGTCTCCCATGTTTCTTCCAGCATTTCTCGACAGAGTGCCCAGGTTTGTCACAGAAAGTACATCTAGGACGAGTCCCACGTCCTCTGCCCAAGCCAGGTCTGTCAAACGGTGTAGGTGCAGGTCGTCCGCCTCGTACTGCTGCAGCAATAGATGCATGAGAATCTCCAGAAGGAACAACAGGAATAGGATTAACTGACTCAAAGGTGGACTGCTGAATCCTAGAGAAAGCTTCTGCAAGGCTCGGTAATTTATCTGACGCAAGGATCACACTTCTTGCTGAACCAAATGAGGGGCTAAGTCCAGATAGAAATTTAGCAGTGACAAGATCATCTCTATCCTTAATCTGCTCAGCAACCTTCACTGGATGATAGTAGCTCAACTCCTGGGAGAGCGCTTGAATCACACCGAAATACTCTTCAAGTGGTCTATCACCCTGTCTCTCTGCAAACAGACGATCATAGATCATAAACTGGCGAAGAGCGTTCTTCTCTTGAGCATAGTGCTGCTTGACGGCATCCCAGATCTCCTTAGCTGTAGAGTAGAACATGAACCTGGAAGCGATAGAAGGTTCCATGCTACCCCATAGCCAAGTCTTCACTAGGCTGTCAAGACGTTTCCACTCGGCATAGTCTTTGTCAGTGCTAGCGAGGGGTGCAGAATCAACGAACTTTGCCCGATCTCGCGATTCCAAGACAGTATGAACTACATTCATCCATAGCAAAAAGTTCTTCCCATTGAGCTTGATAGGAATAGGCGAGACCTCTCCATAATAGGTCTTATTCTCCATAATGCGACTGGGATATGTGTGACGGAGTGATACACGTCACAAAGAAGGCTGAGTGGACGGATAGATACACGTCCCGTGACGGAGAGATACACGTCACAACAAGAACAAAATAAGGGATGCGTTACTGACGCATCGACAGCCTTCAAGCGGGATGTTCCTAATCACACATGAAGGAGATGTGATTAGGAAGGCACGATGGAAGAGACGAGACCTCCGGGTAGGGCTTTAGAGAGCCGTTGGATCAATCGGAAGTCCCCAAACAGCAAGGTTGGCCTCCAAAAATGAACCGAAAAGTTGCTGAAAACTTTCCGAAAAACGTAGACGAAGCCCCGGTGCCGAGCTACTGAGCCTACGGTAGCATAGAGAGAGCCACCGGAGGCCCAGCGGCAAGAGACGAAGGCGGAGAACCCCCTAGCCGGCCAGGAGCAGCGGCGCCGGCAGTGGGAGGGAGCCCCGCTGTTGCCGCACGCCGGCGGCTAGCAGGGATGCCGCACGGGCGGCGGCGGTGGCCTGGAGAGAGAGGGGCCGGCGGCGCCCTGTAGGGAAGAAGGGAGAGGGAGGGAGGGGATGCGGCGGCGCTAGGAGAGGGAGAAGCGGAAGCGGCGTCGGATCACGTTGCTCTTGATACCATGTTAACGTAAGGGAGACGGGATCTGTGTGTTGCACTAGGCAACGTGAGAAACCCAATAGGGTTCTCATCTCTTATTTATAGTAAAGGGAAAATTACATGTAGGTACAGCAGTAATATGAAATATGAAATAAACATAAAGGAAAGATATATTAACAATTTCTATTGACAGTAAAGAACCCGAGAAGTTCAGAGATTTCTGGGATTTCACTGGACAGAAGAGCCAGCCACTTGTCTGGGCTAGATGGCTAGGAAATACTAAGGCTCCAAGAAGAATTCTGTTCCTAGGATGGAGAGTCTTTTTGAACAAACTGCTCACTCATGATCAGCTTCACTGCAAGGATTCCAATTCCCGTCTAATTGTATTATGTGTAGATGTAACACAAAGAATCTAAGTCATTTTCTATTCCAGTGCCAATTTGCCAAGGATCTTTGGGCGATGGTAGTGAGTGACAGACTCTTGGATACGCCACTGAATCTGGATGATGTCTGTAGCTTCAAAAATCAGTTGTCTAAGTGTGCTATTTTGTTCCCCTTTCCTGCGATCTGGACTGACAGATTTTATCACATATTTAAAGGGAGAGAGACTAACATGCATGATACTTGGAATAGACTCAAAAAGGATATAAATACGTTTACATAGTCTCTTTTCTTCTTATTTACCTCCCTGTATATACCTCCTTGTACATATCTCCTTTACCAATTAATGAGAATGAGGCAACACTTTTAAGGATCAAAAAAGAGAGATTTATATTTTTATGTCTATGCATATATGATATATATGGAGGGAGAGAGATTTAATCCTATAAGAGCATGAGATCGCTTTGAATAAGTACAAAATACTATATATATATATATATATATATATATATATATATGAAGATGTATTTGTTGCCCACACGGGTAACAGGGTTTTGTTACTCGGGGATCTGTTTAGTAATATGAAGGCACCAAACTTTAATTTAGAAGACCAAAATTGTAACAGAAAGACACGGATTGTAACCACAACGTGGTTTTTTTCGCCAACAGTAGTAAAAATGATTTGCATGACCTAAAAACATACTACTCGAAGGTAACCAAGAGTGAAATTGTAACCATAACACTCGAACCGTAACCAGAATGCTCAAATTGTAACCAAAATTGTTGGGTAACTAATTTATGTTACTTGGGAGGGTAAAGAATGCATGACGCACGCACACACACATATGTACATGTGTATGTGTATGTGTCTGTCTATATATATATATATATATATATATATATATATATATATATATATATATATATAATACCATTTGGTAGTAGGCTATGCATTTTTTACACTTTCCTAATTTTAGGAGGAGAATTTTGACGGTCGGTGGCGAAGAATACTTTAATATGCGAATGAAGACTTACTGTTGTAGGAACAAGATCAGAGACTTATTTTCTTATGGCATTCAATGTACCGATTTCTTTGCTAGCGTTCTGATGCCGGAACTTTCATGCCAACAGCTTCAAACAATTGCAAAGTAGTGGAATACTTGAACTTTATTGACGACAGTAGGATTACATAAGTGGAATGTAGGAAACACTCATAGTGTACATAATTGTACAATAGGAGGGAAGATTACAACTTCACAAATTCTCTAAGGATAGATAATTGTTCTCTCACTACAAATTATGTGGAGTAGACGGTGGGAGTTTACAAGGAATGATTCTCGTGGAATCCTTCAAAGTGAAGCTCCTTGGTTGTTGCTTCTTTTGCTCTTTCCCTCTTCCTCGTTTATAGACTTGGAATGAGGGTGGCCTTCTTTCATCTTCTTCTTCGGTGAATTCTCCACCGTTCTTTGATATTGTCTCTTCATGTCTCCTTTCTTTAGATGTCATTCCTTCTTGTAAAAAGAGCTGTTGGATTTTAGTGAGTCACATCCAACCTTCTTTTAGAATGTCTCTTGTTTATATGCAATTCACTTCTTTTAGAAAGGTCTTTTGGCTCTTGCTAAAAGAAGTGAATTGTATATAAACAAGAAACATTCTAAAAGAAGGATGGAGGTGACTCACTAAAATCCAAAAGCTCTTTTTAATACACATATACATATTATACATATATTTCTATACATAAATATATGCATATATACATATAAATACATATATGTGTGTGTGCATACGGGCATATATATATATATATATTTATATATATATATATATATATATATATATATATATATATATATATATATATATATATATATATATATATACACACACACACACACACACATATATATATGTGCCAAAGATGTGGCACCCAGTTGGTAAAAGTGTTGATGTACGACCAAGAGGTCGCAGGTTCTAACCCGGGCGATAGGATGAATGAATCATCAATTTATATATATATATATATATGCATACAATATATGCATAACATATATATGTGTGTGAGTGTATGTATATGCATATGCAGGGATATATGTATATATGTATGTGTGTATATAGAAAGAGAGAGAGAGGCTCAATTCTATGAGAAAATGAGAGCCCTTTAAATAAGTACAAAGTAAAGGTTTGTTTTCAAAACATAATTATATGGAGGGAAATAGAATATTGCCTTTACCTTTAAAATAAAATGCTATAAACAAACATCATTTGTTTGCCATCTATATAATTTACATATTTGTGCATCTAAAGGTCAGACAAAACTCAATATGGAATGTTAAAAAGTTTCCATTACTACAAGCACTCTATAGGGCCAGTGTTTAAATTTTATAGATAGGTAAATGCAATGGTAAACTTTCAATAAATTTTGATGAATCGTGATGTTAGAGAGTTTGTTTACTTATGGTAGTTAGTCTTTTTGTATTGTGGGCCCAAGTACATCTTAGCCCATTAGGGTTTAGTTTGAGTTTGTACGCTTCCCTCTTTTCCTATATATAGGAACAGGGTTTTCTCTTATCAAGATATTGAATAGCCATCCTTTACTTTCTGACATGGTATCAGAGTGGTGATCCAACCTCAGCCTAGAGGATAAAAATATTTTCTTCCCCATGCGGGCGGCAGTAGCCCTTCTTGGCTTGGCCACCCGCCAGACATCTATACAACAACAATCAGCCGTCGGGCAACTTCTCCAACCATCACTATCCCCTACTTTTTTGTTCCCGTCACTGTTGCCCATCCCGCCTCCGCTGGAGCTGCCACCACCCAGCCATCGCACAACACAACTATTGTCTCCTTACACCCAGCCACCGCCGAGCACAGCACAGCCTGCCGTCTCCCCCCTATTCCCCCAAGATGTCGTGACTCCTTTACCACCAGCCACTACCCTTTTTTTGCCGCGCAACTAAAACCCCCCTTGCGATCTCGTCAGCCCCCCTACCGCCTCATGCTATTTCTCTTGCTATCCCCAGTCGTAGGTCTTCTCACCTAAAAAAAATTACGTCGCCGCTAATGTTATCCCTCCCTCATTTTGCTTAAATCCCCGATGCCGTAAGAATCTGGACTACCCACCAGCACAAAAAGTCACCACGCAGGAGGCGTTCCATGAGGCTGCAGGCTTGTCTACTCCATGTACCATTTTTTATTTTGCTTGCTCTACTCACTAAAACCAAAGACAGCAGCCACTCGTTTTCACAACAGTCATTGCCCACAAATCTTAAAGCCGCAAAAGTCTCATGACACAGAAGGAAGCGAAGTTGATGTGTTACTGATGTAAAAAAAATAATAGAGGGAGATGATCCTACATCACATGAGTAGTAACTCAGCTTGGTTCCTATGGAAGACGGACGCACAAGACAACTGCTTTCTCCTATCCTCCCCAATTTTTTATCAGGCCTAGCAATTGTCGCCTCCTCCACATTCCCCTTCGTATATCACTTGGTCTTCTGGAATGACTTATTACATATGGCTCTTCGCAACACCGGATTTATTACTGATTGAGAACCTTACTATTACAATCAGTGATCAATGCACTTCTTCAAACCATAGTGGACATTTGGTTTTTTTTTTTCTTCTATTCAATGGCCTTTATGAAACTTTGTGCTTGATTTCTCTTCTAAAATCTTTGTAGACCTTTTTTTTGATGGCTCTGACCTCGAGCCCCCGCAAGGGGAAGCCTCCTCTCGACCCCTGCGTGTTGAAGGGCAGCAGGACCCCTATTGGGGGGTCGCACCCGCCAAACCCCCCGACAGTGATGTAGCTTTTTTTTAGGCGTTGCTTTATCATTATCCACCCCAACCACTCTTAGATATTTCCGTGGTTAGTGTGAGGGGGAAAAATAGAATATAGATGAGATGGAGGAGACAAGAGGAAGTTTTATATTTGCTACTATTGACTATGCTTCTTGGAGCACTTTGTATCTGGAGCTTATTTCTATTTCTGTTGCTTTTTGGCGGTCTTCTATCTGACTACATCCACTTTAGCACTTTGCACCGGCACTCTCTGGCTTGTCCGCGCTTTGCACATGTTGACTCTCTACTTGTCCATGCTTTTTATGCATGTTGACTTTCTGCTACTGTGATCCAGCACTCTCTGTTTCCTCCGTGCTCTATTTGCACATTGACTACTATTGTTGTTGTGACCCAACATTCTTTGGGTTGTGATGTTAGTGACCGCGATGAAGACCATGATGCTTTGCTGCTTACTTCTGCTCCAGATAACACCATTATGATCGAGAAGCTTCTGCGACCTGCTTGCCTACTATGGAGTATCTGCTTGAGGAGGAGTGTTTGAGTATTTGAGCGCTTTATTGTAATATTCAGGGGGAGAAAATTTCTTGTATGCGCTTGGTTTATCCTTTTATTATGTCTTTGTTTTTAGTTTGCCTCTCTGTTTTCAAGCTGACTTGGGATTCTCCCAAGCTTCAGCTTGAGGGGGAGTGTTAGAGAGTATGTTTACTTATGTTATTTAGTCTCTTTGTATTATGGGCCCAAGTACATCTTGGCCCATTAGGGTTTAGTTTGAGTATGTACGCTTCCTCAGGAAACACATCACTTAATTATTCAAATGGTTATCAAATTCTCACCATCACAGATATCTCACTAGATCGCTCCATTCACAAATGCACACACGCTTGCATTTTGTTACATACGATAGTTAACACCCTAAGATGGTTCTGCCCCGACCTTGCAAAAAATACAAAGATTTCATATATCATATATATGATCACAAACATGACTTTTAGCCCATAAATACCCAAAATGTCTCTTTTTCTTCCCTTCGCTTCCCTTTCTCCTTTCTCATGCACAAAGGCGCTAGCACGGGCTATTGTCGGCCTCTTCTAATACATAATCAATTGTTGCAGCCACCGTCGCCAAACACCACTAGCATTGATGAGCACTGCTATCAATAATGTCATTGCCATCAGTAGCCGCCACTGCCATTACATTCTTAGTGGTTTCCACCGTTGAGGTAAAAATAAAGCAAAAGGAGGAAGCAAGGGTGGGGCAATTATGCTTATAATAAGCAAAATTCATGATACTAACTAAAGCATGGGTATGTGTCTAATAACGTTAAGACAAATCGATCCACAGTGTATGCTACTTGTTCCCCATAGCATAACCCTTAAAGCTTATGATAAGGGTATCAAGGCCAAACATATCCTATGAACTTCGCTTTTGTATAACGCGATTGGTATCTATGTAATATAAATTTCATCATCAACATCATTGTATCTCTATTAAAAATGGGTCATTTTGGTATTTCATCATATTCAAGGTTGTGCAAGTAAAGGTTGTTAAGATCGCATCCAAGATTTTCTGTTAAAAAAATAGTGCCAGCTTTGAGGATAGCAGTATTATACATATGATATTGGAGGTGATTATGTTTTTTCCTCAAGGTACCTATTAGATAAGGAACATTTATGAAATAATAACGAAATTTCTAGTAGTAGCCAATACTTTGTAACTGTAATTAACACTCCATTGAGCCTATAATACCTAATAGTACTTATTTCCTTTTGAAAAATTGCTAGCATCTAATTCATTTGAGAATTATATACATCATTCATATACATAGCCCTCATCTTTTCATCATGTGTGGTAGTAGATACTTGATAGTGTATCAATATATTAATTACTAATAAAACATACACTATAATCAGCATTTATTATCATTTTATTAGCATCAAAGAAGTTTTTTATCAAAAAGTTGAAATAGGAAGTCTAACCATTTAGTGCATCCTAACAAATTAAAGAAGTACCTTGTGAGGCTTTTTTCTTTTGTGAAATGAGAAGGGCCACGGTAATAAACAGCAGCACCAACTCCAGATATTCCAACCAAACCATCCAATGGTTCTGACTCCACAAAGTTGGATTTACTTTTGGCAGAAATATGAAACCGGGGAAAGATTTCAGAATTACATTGACAGTGTAGCCACCCATCAGCTTTCACACTGGGAGGTACTCTCACCTGCAGACATAATCAATTGCCTTTATTCAGTGACAACAATTCTTTTTTCATTGGTAATGTGATTCAGGTTCATAAATTTGTACTGAACATACAAAAATGAATATGTTACTAAGCTATTAACCACCTCTAGAAACAGAGGAAAGATGTTCAACCTAGCAAATTGAGATATTGAAATCATAAAATGAAGAATAATGCACAGATACTCAAATAAGTAGAAACAAGCATGCCTGCATAGACATAAATTATATTGCCTAAGAATGCAAATATTTGTCATCTCCAATGAAAATAGAATCCAGCTTGAAGACAATTTCAAGTTTCATACTAGGCATGAATCTAGTTATACAGAACAATGTTGCAGTTTATATTTAACATCCAGTCCCTAGCCCCGTACACTGCGGAAGAAAAACTTCCACACTAATTTGAGGTGTCGTTGTTGGTCCAAAATGTTTGTATCATGAGCATGGTATAAAAATCATCGAAATTGGATGAAATTTTTCCAATTATGCTGATGTCGACAGTTGGCAATGTCGAATCCACAAAAACATCCTCATTTCACAACATCCTAGGCATTTCATCAAATCCATCGACATCCACCCATTATTCGACGAAGTTGGCCCAGGTCCATTCAAAAATCCCCAACTTCCTTGACATCAGTCAAAGTTGGCGGCATTCTTCTAGTGTTTTTTGGAGTTTCTTGTGTGAGAGGGAAAAAGTGTTGGATCTTGAGGTAAAGTAATTGTGATGTTAATTTTTGTTATTCTAAGCTAATATTAATAGATCTACCCCCTCTCTGCTAGATCTACCATAGATTTACACCATTTTGATGTAGTTTGTTTGTTGTCATAAACTTAATATATGGAAGAACTCTGTAGTCTGGAGACGTCTATATGTAATAGTGTATTTTTCTACATACATAAACCTATATGGATACCTACATGTAAACATATGTTGTGTTTTTAGCTAGATTTGATGGAATTTATCAATTTTCATCACAAAATGACTAGTTTTAGCTTAATTTCTGTCGAAGTTACTTCAAAGTTTAGTCGTAAAAATCATCAATGTTTCCACAAACTTCCATTTCCACACTTGTCAAAGTCGACTAGAAGTCAAGGCCCTGCTCCATGATCTTGAGGTTAACAAGAACTAGTGCCCACATCCCACCCACGAAAAAGAGTTACTCGTTGACATATTAGAAACAAGGCAACAAACTCTATACACAAAATGGCACGTTCTAGGATACATACAACATTTAGAAAACAAGTTGCATCGTATAATGGTTGTCCTTGCATTGTATATTTGTGTTCACTTTTATCATCGTCTTGAACATCTAAGCCTCAATTGCAACCATGTTGGGGTTGCCTACATGGATCCTTCTTTTCCATTGAACTCTGTAATGGGCCATATTTTCATTATAGTATACAGATTCTACGTCTCTTCTTACAAGCACTTCCCAAGTTAATTTAGGTTTACCTCTTAATATACATGTTCTCCCTGCCTAAATGAAAACAGACAAGCATGGGTGGGATATCCCGATTCCACCCCCACCCCACCCCCACTTTTAATGACTTATTCAGACTAACATGAATTTGATCTGAATTCTGTCAATTTAAAAACTAACACTAGTAGAAATACATATTGCATATTTACCAGACTGAAAACATATAAGCACTTTAAGAAAGTTAATCATGATGTTTAACTTTTTAGCATGAGGAAAGGGACATGTCAAGATCCTTCATAGAGAAATAATAATGTCAAAGCAAAAAAATCAGTTTGTTTGAATATGTAATGATATGGTTATAAAAAGAATTGTTTATCAGATCGTGAAAGTAGAGCAATGAAACAATAAGTCGATATGTCTAATTTGTTTGATTGCTCTTGGAAGCATTTTTCTGAGCATATGAAGACACTCGGATTCATGAGCAATATCGATGAAGAGTTCAATAAATCAGATTGGAAGTAAATTTGAAACTTAACAATCATAACCAACCCATCTGCAGCATTATTTTGCAATGAAATTTAGGTTTTTCAAAATGATCTGTCTTCTCAAATCCTCACTAGAACTGGTTTTTTAGTAGAATTCTGTGTGATGATACCGGAAGCTAACTGACAGTGACTGACCAGCTGCTGGAAGAAAAAAAACTTGACCTCTCACGCGAAGAGTTAACTAACGCAGTAGCCAGCTGCTGACCAAAATTTTAGCTCTCACGCCAAAAGTTAATTGACGCAGTGGCCAGCTGCTGAAAAAAAGGTTCAGCTCATATTGTCAATCATTTTTATCCCAATTCTCATTCCCGGGTCCAGAGGAAAACAACAAAATCACGTGGATGTGTGATCATTACTTAGTACTTCTCACCTGAAACCTCACAACTCCGCTTCTACAAACTGGGGGGTTAGCCCTTAGCTGTGCAACCGCCTCCTTGATCCTCTCAACGCCCTCCATAAGCGTCAGAGAGGGCTCTAGATTACGTGTCACATTCATACCTACCGGCATCACTCCGAAATCGCCTTCATCCGCAACCTCATTCGCCAAAAACCCCGACCACTCCCACAGCAGTGTGCTGCTAGAGGAAGCACGGATCTGTGGAACAGGACAAGAGAGCAGAAAACCTGACATCAGACGAAGCAATGTCAACGAAAGATAACAATTCCTTCGGATTTTCTATATGGAACCTGGAAGTTCCAGGCTCTCGGAACGCGAATGACGCGAGAATTGCGAGAGGGAAACACTTGAGTGTGGTGGTAAGGATTGCAGCGGCTCAACCGTGAGACTACGAGCCGAGGACGAAGGAGAGGTGACCGGGAGTAGATTGTGCTACGGAGGAGATCCGGTGAGGAGGCCATTTCATAGGGAACGGGCGGGAGCTAGAGGACTGAAGTGCGGAACAGGTTATGCGAGAAGGGCGCGCGAGGTGAGAGTATGTTGTGATAACGGTCGTAGTTGTAAAGATGGGATCATGTGTCTCGACGGGATAAACTTAACCTGTCGCCATCCCCAAAGTCAGCTTATTAGGGGGTATCTGATTTCCACGAGTTTAGCCGTCCGGATTTGGTCCCGAAAGCCTCTTAATAACGTTTTGGCCGCACTAATAGAATTTGAGGTTTCGGGTCAATGCTCGCCACCTATATCAATTGTCCAATTTGCACGGCGATAATTTAGTCTTTGGCCACCTATATCAATTGTCACGCCCACGTCGTAGCGTACCTTCGGCTGTCAGGGACGCCTCACTGGACTCGATCGTCGATGCTCGACTAAACGGCGAAATGATAAAATGCCTCCGTTTTTCAAAAGGGTTGGATTACAATTTGTTTTGCCTATTGTTCTCTCACCGGAGCAACGACGACCTAACGAGAACCACCAGCCGCAACAACAACATCAACCACTGCGAGGATGGCCGAAGAAAAAATCCACCATATTATATTCCTTTCAAGCAACGATGAGGAGCCTAGTGAGAGGCAAAGGGATTTTTCCAGGCCCGCGGCCGAGTTCCAAGAAAAGTTTTCAGGTTATGTCTCCACTTGCGACGCCAAGAATCGACTTGAAATGGTGGTGACTGAGGTTAGCGGCGCGTTGGAGTATAAGCACTCTGTCGTGGCCTTCAGGGATGAGATGGGGGACTAACCTGAAATCGAGGGCAGCGGCAGGCACCCTATGCAAAAATTGTCATTTATTGTCTCCGGCGATGAGGAGGAGCTTACAAAGATGTACAATGGACCAAAGTCGAAGTCGCGACAGTGCTATACTGAACCCCGTCGTCAGAAGTCCCAGGGTTCGGTCTTGAAGCAGCATTCTGCAGACTATTTGTCTGAAGTCATGCACACTGAGTTACATGCTATCCAGCGGATGCACGTTGAAATATGAACTCGATATGGCACAACAAGACTCTAAAGTTCAGGTCGTGCATCTTTGATCTTAACTTATCTTTCTTCTTACAAATCAATTTGTATAATTATTTATAGCTTTTTGCAGTAATTACGTCTGCTACAAGGAGGACGACGATATAATAACATTGACGGCGGAAGATATGCTATCTTGCATGGAAGGGTGCTACATCGACGACGACATCATCAACGCACATTTTCATGCAATGAGTAGAAAAAATATAGAGCGGGAAAATGGAAGGGTGAAGAGATTTTATCTTCCGATTCTTCTATGTGTACGTCAATTTTTCTCCTCCTTGTTTCCTTTCTCCATTTTCTTGTTCCGTCTCATCCCTTCTTAGTTCTTTTTTTCTCAATCCTTGCTCCTTTTCTTGTTGTCTGCATTCCTTTGATACAGCTCGTTGTTTGTATTCTCGGGTTTCTTATTCCATTTCTCCACGTAGTTGTTCCAGTTCACCTTCTCAACCTCGTTGTTCATGTTCTCCTTCTCCATTACTCCCACTCTGTGTTCATTTGTACCCCTCTTTTTCCTCCTTCCTTTACTCCCACTATTTGTTCTGTTCAAATAGAAAAAATATAGAGCAGTCAAATGGAAGGGTGAAGAAATTTTATCTTCTGATGGTTCTATGTGTACATAAATTTTTCTCCTCCTTGTTCCCTTTCTCGTTGTACTTACACCTTTTTTCCCTTTTATTGTTCCTTTTTTACCCATCATAGTCCCCTTCTTCCAATCTTTGTTCCTTTTCTCATCATCTGCGTTCCTTTGTTACAGCTCCTTGTTCCTGTTATCAGGTTCCTTATTCCGTTTGTCCACCTCGTTGTTCAAGTTCTCCTTCTTTGTTACTCCCACTCTCTGTTCCTATGTACCCCTCCTTCTCCTTCTTCCTTTACTCCCACTACTTGTTCCATTCTACCCCTCCTTATCCATCTTCCTTTACTCCCACTCCTTGTTCCTTTGTACCCCTCCTTCTCCTTCTTCCTTTACTCCTACTACTTGTTCTGTTCTACTCCTCCTTCTCCTTCTTTATTTACTCTCACTCCTTATTCCTTTGTTCCCCTTCCTTCTTCATGTTCTCCTCACTCCTTCTCCAATGTTTGTTTACTATTGTATTCTAGTGTATAATTGGTTCTTGTTTGTTGTGTATGTTTTCTTATTTTGCAGAAAAATGCTATTCTCAATCTTTGCTCGTCCAAGCCAATTAACGAGGAGCGTGAATGCAACATTATTCATGACATGTTCCAGTTATACAACTTGAATAAAATGAATTCTTTATGGACCAATTTGAGAGGAGGTGGTGAAGTATTTTAAGATCGTTCTCACTATCATCAAAGGGGTTGCAGATTGGAGCACATGGAAATGGGATATTCCAGTTGTTCCTAATTCCAGTTGTTCCTGAATAGAGGAACTTATATAGCTACGGGGTCTTTATCATGATATTCATGAAACATTGGAACGGTGAAATTGAGTTGAAAAAATCATTCAATGGAATGATCCGAAATATATTTTACAAATGTGTATGAAGATGGCTGCAGAGATAGTCTGTAGTCATAGAAATGTATTTTTTTTATTTTGTACAAGAGTGTGCAATCAAAGCTTGAGATAGGGGCTACTAATGTTATATACTATTCCCCTTTTGTAAAATAACTGTGATAATTTTTTAGAATGAAAGTGTGTCTGTTGTGATCTGCATGTATGACATTTTTTAATTTTAATAAAAGAATGAGAGAATGATTTTGAGGAGGAGAACAGTAGCAATGAGTAGGAGAATGGGAACAAGTAGGGTGAAAGTAGGACCAAGTATGCTTGTTAATGTTCTCGGTCTACTTGTTTACTATTCTCGTCTTGTCCATGAGAGTAACTAAGTTCTTACGAAGTGGGACAAGGACATTGATTACAGGAAAGGATTGGTAATAAAGGATCAAATAGGATGAATAAACGAGTGAAATGTCAAAACATGTTTCATAACTGTCCAGTAACATAATTTATTATACACTCACACGTAAGCCACATAATTTGAATCCAACAAAAGTGTCATTGTGAATTTGAAAAGTGCATTTCTACAACAAGAACAATAATGGGTAGTAAAGGAACATCGTGTCCTTGAACATGATCAAATAGGGAAAGTAACATGTGACAAGAATATACTCATCGTCCTTGTTGAATGAAGGAGAAAAAGAATGAGGATAGGGAGGAGAACATTAACATAGAAAGTGAGAAAGGGAGCACATAAGAGGAGAACAGGATCGACGATGGTGATATAGGAAAAAAGGAATAGGCCATGAGAAAAGGAACAAAGAGAAAGGAGAAGAGGATATGTAGCGAGGAGAACAAGATCAAAAAGGGGGAGGGAAGGAAACGGGATGAGAAAAATAACTGGTACTATGAAATCTAACTTTGTAAACTTTAAATAAGTGTAATATTGCCAGAAAACCTATTTTGCAGTTTATAGGTGTCTTTGTTGATTATGTACTCGACCATTTTTTAAATAAAACAAAAAAGAAGGTTTTGTACCGTTATTTTTTTATGTCGGTTCCTCCAATTCAATGGTTACATACAAAATGGCTACCCAAAAAGATGTATCACAAACCGACCGAACAATTACTATAAGCTCAGTCGCAACATTCAGTTATTTGATTCTTTTCCACTTGATCTTTTCATGTTGTCTCCAAGCAAGAACTTGTCATCTAATCTTTTCTCGCAATCTCCAAGCACGAACTTGTCATCCTGATATTTTCTAGCCTCCTCCAAGCACGATTTGCTACAAAATTCCCAAATTTGTGAAATAGGGGTTTTGATAGCAGTAAATAATCATGTTCGATTCTTTAGAAAAATCTTCTAATTCTTTGTTCTTTTCCTTTGCGTTTCAGATGGCAAGCCAATTCTAGCACAGGACGAGGACATCCTTGGTTGTGAAGCTGAATAAGAAAATGGATACACTGGCCAGAATCGAAGAAGTTAAGAAGCATTTGAAAATAGGAGGTTATTCAGGGCTCCTACAGTTGAAGCTAAAGTCTCTCACTCCGCAAGTTCTCCACTTCATGTGCACGGCCAGTTTTGATTCGGAGAATATGGACTGACCGACCCTCGGTGTTGAGCGATTGAAGTTGATGGAAAACAATGTCCGCCGAGTTTACAACATCCCCTCAGGTTCCATCATGGTCGATATGGAATCTAGAGACAAGGTGTCCAATGGGAGAGTTCTGGAAATGGCTAGAAGGATGGGTCTATCACCTAACAGGCAATACTGTGTTAAATTTGACGATGTGGAACAAAGAGAATTTGAGTTAAACAATCTTGAAGATATAGCATGACTGTATATTTTATTAGTATTCGGATGTGTTATTACGCCAACAAAGGAACCCATTCATGTTTACTACCTCAAATATATGGAACCGCTTAATGGAATGTGGAACCTGAACTGGGTAGGATACATCCTAACATTTTTGGAGAGGAATTTGCTGACTTTCAAAGAGAACAATTACTACGGAAGGCCAGTTGGAGATTTACACCTTCTGATGGTACGTAAGGATTATTTGAACATACTTCAATACACTTTAATACTGCTTATTGTACTCAATAAGACTCTTATGTTGTTTCTTTTAGGTGCATTACTTAGATCTGTCTTTCGGGGGGGGCGTTACACCTGGCACCTACATGCAATATTTGGAGTTTTTTACCAAACTCTAATGAAATCTCGAGTGGAAAGCAACCTACTCTTCATCAACATAAGGACGTCGATGAGCACCTGCTCGCCGAAATAGAAGACGTACAAGACGGTGAAGGCACATAAGACGTAGAAGACACGGAAGACGGTGTTGGTTATAAATCATTAGTGGAAAGGATTCTTGAGGTAATTAATACCCTACTCGAAATTTTTGAAATCATAGTATGTGTTACCTTCTGATATTTGAAAACAATAGTTGCATGCAAAAATAAAGATATACGAAAGCACGGCTCATCATTTATTGATTATGAAGGACGTTGTTGAAGATAAATTGCAAAGATATAAGAAAGCACTTCAACGATAAGTGATGGGACATGTTGTTGAGGATGACATTCCAATTTTTGAGGCAATCTAGACCCTGAAAGCAAGCAGGAAGAAGAGGAAAATGTCCAAAGCAATCATACCTGCTCAGGAAACATTTTAAGAACACCAACATATTGATGTACCCTTCAAAGTAAGTATGAGAAATGTCTTGAAAATTGCAAAGGAGGTAACATTAAATATTGTAGAATCCGCAAGAGAAGACAGTGAGAAGACTCTTCTGATACGAAATAGGGAGAAGAGAATGAGGGATACTACATCAACAGGGGTACCAAGGACAAAGAATGTTGACAAAATGAATGAAAAAGTCTTCAGAAGCGGTGGAGAAGAAGAAAAAGAACAAGGAGGAGAAGAGGGAGGAGATGGACACAACCAAGGAGGCATAAAAAGGGATCCAAGAGGATGAGAAGATGGAAAATGAAGAGGAGAAAACGAGCAAGCAGGGGGAGAAAGGGATTGAGAAGGATGAGAATAGGAAGGAGGATGAGGAAGACAGTAGCAAGACAGATGCGGGGGAGAAGGACAAAAATAAGGCATTTGTAGAGGAGGAGAAGAGGGAGAAGGAGGAAGACACAACCACAAAGGGGGAAAAAGGATCAATGAAGAGGAGGAGAGGGATATTGAAGAGGATAAAATGAGCAAGGAGGGGAACAAAGGGATTGAGAAGGATGAGAAAAGGAAGGAGGATGAGGAAGATAGTAGCAAGGCAGCTACGGAGGAGGAGAAAGACAGCAACAAGGCATCTGTAGAGGAGGAGAAGAGGGAGAAGGATGAGGAGGACACAACCACAGATGGGGAAAAATGGATCCAGGAGGAGAAGAGGGACAATGAAAAGGAGAAAACAAGCAAGGAGGGGGATAAAGGGATCGAGACATATAAGAACATGAAGGAGAATGACGAAGACATGATCAAGGAGGACAACATCACAAAGAGGGAGAAAGGGATCAAGAATGATGAGAAAAAAGGGGAGGAGGAGAAGGATAGGAGTATGAAAAGGGAGAAAATGATCAAAAATGATGAGAACGGGAAGAAGGTTGTTGCAGAGAAGAAGAAGGTAGAAGAGAATAGTGATGATGATGATGATGATAAGCCGTTTATCATCTACTGAAAAACTTTGACAATCAAGGATGTCGAAGTGGTATGTCATGTTGTGTCTTTATTACCAGTAATTAGTTATGTAATTTCTAAAAAAAAATTGTCGTTCTTGCAGAAGAAGATGAAAATGCAGAGAATAGAGAAGTTGAAAATTCGCCAAAGTGTGAGGGTCGAAGATTAGCACCAGTTTAGGACTTCTATTGATGCAACCTTTAAGAGAAAGCCACCTACTGATATTGATGAAAAAAAATACCTCTGCTCCTAAGAATCCAAGGGCATTATCCTCAGTAAGCAAAGATCCAAGCCCCGCTAAGAAAGATCCAGAACTATCTATGATAGAGGTTGAGAAGATAGTATGTGATTTTGTACTAAACGTGAAGTTAAACTTGTCTGTACTCCTATTCAATGATGGAATGATCAAACTATATAGAAAGGATCTATATACTCTCAGACCAAAAGAATGGTTGGTATACAATATAATTGAAGCATACGTACATGCGATCAATGGACAAGAAGTGAAGAGAATGTGAGGCAAAGTAAAGTGAGTTTGCCTCCTGTTCAACATTAGTGTAAGTTATTCATTATCCCACGTTACATACAACTAGGCATCGGTCTTCCTAAATACAAGTTCCTCATTTTTTATATTCACAGAAAAGTTGTCAAGCAGACTTGAAGAATTCTGATTACGAACAGAGCCGCAAGTATGTAATAAGATTCACACTAATGGAAGATGTCTTCTAGTATGATTACTTCAAGGATGGGTACGTCAACCATTCTGAATGTGATTACGTGAGTGTTTGTATATCATTGCTCTATTACTTGATGTTGTTGTTTCTTTTCATCTCATGATTGTTCCTTTACTCGTCCTTCTTGTTCCTTATCTCACCGTGTTCGTGTTAATTTGTAGTATTTGTAAATCTAACTTATTCATGTGCAGTATTTCTTCTCGGTTGTATCTGAGGGTCATTTCTATGTGATCACTATTGATTTTCCACAAAAGAAGTGTTTGGTACTGGATAGCCTGCCAAGTGAAGCTTCTTTAGAAGTGGATAGAAAACCGCTAGCAAAACACTTGATGAAAGTAATATCTCCCTTCCTGGAAGTTACAAGAGCATTATCAGACGTGGATAAATGGGAATTGCACCAAGCATCAGTTCCAGAGCAACCAGGTCATTT
Organism: Alisma plantago-aquatica; assembly: GCA_963693085.1. NCBI lineage: Eukaryota > Viridiplantae > Streptophyta > Magnoliopsida > Alismatales > Alismataceae > Alisma > Alisma plantago-aquatica. The sequence continues at coordinate 1,573,708,959 of OY856409.1, forward strand.
CAACTGTGGAATCTTTTCTATTCTATTCATGTAGCATTGGAAAGGAGAAATCCTGAAGGAGAACTACGATCATTGGACCGCCACTTAGTTGTCAACACTTCAAAGGAATTTTGCAGAAACACTCCTTCTAACCACCGATAACAAAGTCAGAGATGACGTGATCAAGTATGCTCTCACTGGTAATACAAGGCAAATCTCCTTGCCCCCTCTGGATTTGTTGTAAAAAAATTATCGATTAATGAAACAAATTGTATTAATATACTCATTTTGTTTATCGTTGTCTTGTATTATAGTTAATTATACCCTGACAATTAAGCAACATAATTTGAATCCAACAAAAGCGAAGTAGTTAATTCGAAAAGGAACACTGACTATGAGTGCGAGAACAAGATCAAGGGAACAATTACAACTACAAGAACAACAATGGGGAGTAAAGGAACATGGACTATGAGAAAAAGAACAATGATGACATATACATAAATAAGAAATGGGACTAAGGAACAAGTACACTGCGAGAAAATTTTGGATTAATAAAACAAATTTGTATTAGCAAACTCTTTCTCTTTATCATTGTCTTGTAATATAGTTAATTATACATTGACACGTAAGTCACATAATTTTGAAGATAGCAAGAATAAGAATGGAGTTATGATTCCCCATTTTTACAATAGGAAGAAGAATGTTTAGTAAAGGAACAAACTATCTGAGAAAAGGATCAAATAAAGGGAGTAATGAAACCTGGTCGTTCTTGTTGAAGGGGAACTACAACAATGGAGTTATGATTCCCCATTTTTACAATAGGAACATGAATAGTTAGTAAAGGAACAAACTGTCGGAGAAAAGGAGCAAATATGGGAAGTAACGGATCCCCGTCGTTCTTGTCAAAAGGGACTCCCGGGCAAGTAGTGATCCTCCCCCTTTTTCAAGGGGAATTTCATGGCTGTCACAAAATCATTTGTTACCCAAATCCTCACTCCTAATGGCTAGAAAGCCAAAGGCGAGAGGACCCAGTCGTACATCTATAGGATAGATCACATAACATATGCATGAACAAAACCACAAACAACAACTAAGGTATGAGACAAGAAAGCATAAAAGAATGCTAAACTAATACCTAAAAAGATCTTAGGTCCCATATATCAACCATGTGTATTCTAATATCCCAAACTAGATCGTGCATTATCATTATCAAGCAACATATTACATCATGGGTTCAATTAGCACTTAGAGTGACACATCACATCTAGATCAGGGATTCAAACTTAGGTTTTCATGGATCTTAATAGGAAAAGCATAAGATTTGAATATGACTAAAGTCTTAATCATCACATCATCCAGTTAAGTCATATTTAATCATTTCCATGCAAAAAGGTCATCATTAGAGTATAAGAGTGAGCAAGCTTGATTTCATGGCATAAAGATCAACAAGTTACTGATTTCAAGTCATCAAATAGAATGGGTGACCATTTATACAAGATTAGATATATAAATTTGCAACATGCACATTAGGTCACTTTTATGTCATGTATAAGTCATTTATTCATAATAGGGAAAGATTTTATCCATAATCCATTTCGGTGATAAAACCATGTATAGTTATTGATCTAGATCAAACATGAAGATTTTTAGTTCATATAATCAAGTTGAGCATCAAGATAAGAATCATTATCATCAAGTCCATATTACATACATTTCATGGTTCATTTCATGAATTAGAATCATTAATAGAACATGGAATAATCAAGTTCGATTACAAATATCACAAGATAGGATATGTAATTGATCAAGGTCACAAAAGTCAAGTGGAGTCAAGATATGGTCATGGTTTGACATATGGGACCTAAGATCTTGTCAGGTACTAGTTTAGCATTCTTTTATGCTTTCTTATCTCATACCTTAGTTGTTGTTTGTGGTTTTATTCATGCCTATGTTATGTGATCTATCCTACAGACAAATTCTCGGGTCCTCTTGCTTTTGGCTTTCTAGCCATTAGGAGTGAGGATTTGGATAACAAGCTCTGTGATAGGTAGTATCAGAGCAATCACATATCCTCTATGCATGTTTAATAATCCACTTACTCGTATGAACCTTGAGAAAACCTAAGTCCATAATGGTGAAGTTGAGGTGTCTAGGTAGGTCACTACATGGGGGATGATGCACCTCCTATCCGCCTAGCTATGGTGGTTGAGGTCTCCCTTGTACACCTACCTGGCTGAAGTGAAACCAAGACTGGATGAAGTATTTCTCCCTAAAAAGGTTAGAGAGTCTTCTGGCATCTCATCTCTTTATTAAGGACTACCCTAAGCCACCCATTAGATGATGCTTAGTTAGTTTCTCATCTCCTCATGTGATCTCTTTTGCGACAATTAAGCACATGACCTCTCGATTATGAGTAGCTTATGTATTGGTAAAATTTGATTAAGATGGTGATGATGTCCATGATCTGATCTTAATTTCGAAAACTCGATTATGAACAATGGAAGTACTCTTGAAGCTAAATACTCATGTGTAATATCTCAGATCATGTAAACTCGATTTTACTAAATATGACTGATGTGCTTCCTATGTTTGAGAAAAATGATAATGATCCTTAATACGATGAAATAAGGAGAACTCATGCATTATACCTCATTGTTGATGAGGTCCCTATTGATTAAGTACATATTACCCCAATTGTTGACTAAACATTAAACATGGTTAAGCAAACCTTTCCCCTAATGATATGTATCATGATCATGCTTTGAAATGACTATGACTTTATACTCTCAAAATCATGATGAAACAAATTGATACAAGAGGCAAAATCCCATATTGATTATATGCCTCATTGTTAAACTTGATTTTGAATAAATATGACAAATATGAGATCTTGTTCATACTCGATAATGCTCAAATTGTCAAAAGAGTCTATATTTTGACTTCTCTATTTTTCATGTATACCCCCTTGCTCTTAATTATGAAGAGAAAGGAATGATATTATGACCTTGAATTAATGGAATCTCAAATCATGGTTGTTCTATTATGATAAATAATCCTTGATCTCATGACCTTGTGAAATACAAATCGATAAATGATGCTCTTCCTATTTGATGGACTTGACACTTCATGGCTAATGAGGAAAAATGTGCTAGTTTAGGGTGGTAGTTTGTTTCATAACTCCCCTAACCTAGGTCACATCCTTATTATGATTGCCTCTAAATTTTCATCTTGTTGATTATTTAGAATTTGGAAAGGTAACCCTTTTCATACTATTTTGATCTCTCGACCTAAGTCTCTAATAGGTCATATCATATGATGGTATTGTAACTTGATATAGAATATCAATTTGATGATGATCTTAAGACATGATGATGTTGAGTATAGCTTGTGGTTAAGTTTCCTAGAAGGACCTAGGTCTAGATCATTCATCAACCTTGAATACCATGATAATGACATTGATGTTGATATCACAAAATATTTCTCGATTGTGCTTGATTGTTGATTGAATGTTGATTATGTATGAATGATCCCACCTATTGTCTAATAGGAATCTTGTACCCTAGCTTTGATATTTTGAACCTATGACTTTTGCTGTCCAAAATCTGACTCTTAATATTGATTTGCAAAATCTTGACTATTTATAACTCATCTCTATATTGACTTGACTTGTATGATCACCCTATTTGGATCTTGAGATCACCCTTGATTTATGATTGATGACTTCCATGTTCCTAAATCTCAAAAAAATTGAAATGATGACTATGTTGATTTTCTCAATTTATGACTTAGGGATAAGCTCTCATGTGGACTAGGGTGGGACCTTTCTTTGATTTTGATATGAAACCATGATATTTAAATATGATGTTTGTCTTGAAATGTTGAAATATGAAATCTCAATCAAGAATGTATAACCCCGCCTAGGGCCAATGTAGAAGCTAAAACCCAAAATGTTGGGATTGAAATTCATGATTTACTCTTGAATCAAAGATCCCTATTCATTTGACCTAATTGGTTATCTCTCCAAATTTGTGATATTTTGATGATCTATTGTATCAGAGTGGCATAGTGGAAGCATGGCTATGTTTGGACTTTGATGTTTGGTATCTTGATGTTGGAATAATGTTGATATTAAAGGATGATATTGTTATATCTGGAGTATTATTATGAATATGATATGGAATATGAAATCCCAATGTCATTTGAGGATTTTCTTTAATTTTGGGGACAAATTTTCTTTTAAGGTGGGGAGGATGTAACGACTTGAATTTTCTCTCTCCTCCAATTATGCACTTAATGACTCATAATGCACTCTATTTGACTTTATGATATCTCTAATCATGAATTGGATCTTTAAGAATCACGTGTTGACTAATTGATGAGAATTGATGGTTAAATTGCAAGTTTGAACTCAATTGTATAATGTTGAGTGACTTCTTTTACCTTGAGGATGGTTTTGAATTTTTGAGACAACTAATCATTCTGATATTATTAGAATGTTTCACCCTAAGTAAAAAGATTAATGATCTAGTATGTAGATTCATGATGAATATTACATGAATGTTAGAGATGTCGATATCAATCATTGTGAAGTATGGAACTTAGATTAGGTGAAACAACCACCCTTGACGAATATGTTTAAGATGACCTAAGTGTTGTGATGTTAATCTAGTCACACTTTCTTGTAATGTCATGAACTCTATGATGGACTCTTTTCAAAGATCTAATCATGTTTTATAATGCTAGTTTGCTCGTATCAAGGTACGATTTATCCTCCTATTGGCCAGACTAGCAATGTTGAAATTGTTTGTATCTATGAAATATAAGATGCTTGGCTTATAATACTTGTTTGAGATATTGTTCCCTATGACTACTATGTTTTGGTCTTGATTACATATGTTAAACAAACTTGAAAATATAATGATAGATGTCCATTATACAACCTTGTATACCTGCCTGTATTCTCGAGGTAAGGACACACAACTGGGTGTCCTACTTGAGTTGTCATGATAGGAAAAACCATGTTGTTACAAGGGTTATCTCTTGGTTATGGCCTTGAGGTCCCTTATGAATAGGTTTAACTCTTGACGTTTAGTCTTGTAGTCCCCCATGTGGAAAGAGGGTAGCTAATCTTGAGCACCCTCACAGACCCCTTCCTTTGAGAAGCTGGTCAAAGGCCTTATGATATTGTTGGTATAGTGGAAATAAACATAAAACACGCTTGCATGTTAATAAGAGAGTCTTTAAATGTTGTTGCTTTGTTCTTATTATCTACTTTATGCTTTTGCCAAGCAATATATGTTCTTAAACCTGCAATTTTATATGTTTACACAACGTACTCAGCATAGTTGTGTTGATGTGTACCCATTTTATGATTTTAGGTAACATGTACACTATGAATATCTAATGATGATCAATGCTTTTGTACTTATAATAATATGATCGTACTACGATGATATATAATGATAAGAAAATGGAATACACATGGTTGATATAACAGACCTAAGATCTTGTCATGTATTAGTTTAGCATTCTTTTATGCTTTCTTGTCTCATACCTTAGTTGTTGTTTGTGGTTTTATTCAAACATATGTTATGTGATCTATCCTACGAAAGGACACTCAGGTCCTCTAGTTTAGCATTCTTTGGTTTTCTAACCATTAGGAGTGAGGACTTGGGTAACGAACGATTCTGTGACAATGGCCATCTCCACTGGAACTAGAGTCTGGGTTTTGGTTAATACATGGTCTCTCATAGACTCTAGTTCGTACATAAGTAGCACAACCTCTAATTTAGATTGGTTGAATCGACCAACCATTTCAAGCTCCCAAGTCTGAAGGTGTCACTTTGTTACACCCACATCCCACGATTACCACTAATCATGAGATTAGGGCATAAGTTTGAGGATTATACTTAATACAAAGCTCACACCCACCTTCTTCTTTTTCCTTTTATATTAAACTCTTTGTTTTCTCGCATTCAATCACATAATCAAACTTACAAGATAATTAAACTTTGATTAGTTTAATATGATCTCAACATTAATGATACACATCCATACATTCATTCTGTTGATCACACTTCCAAGTACATACAACATGATAATCAGATACATTCTCTCTTATTAAGGAAACAAAGATACAAAACATCATTTACAACTCTCTCACGTCTATACAAGGACCTAGAGTGATAGGGGACCGACTAAACTTAACTGATCTCATACTTAACTCATGTGGTAGATCTACTCTGATGCATTGACCTTCTTCAATTCCATGTGATTTCCCTAAAAATTGCGAGTAGAGGGGTGAGCCTACTCGCTCAGTGAATGAGTACTTCAAAGTAATAGTCTAAAGCACTTATAATTACAGATATACTTTTGAGCAACTGATATCAATTATAATAGCAGTAAGCTTTAAAGAGACTAATCATTCACAAACATAAATATGTCAAGATACTCTAGATATATACAAGAGTGAATCAATATATGAACACGCTTGATTGATCACAAAGAGAATTAATAATTCAAAAACATACAATGAATAATTGAACAACTGTGCACACTTGTTTAACCTCTCATTCATCTTATTATGCCCTGAACCCACATGAGGTGTACCACAACATGTGAAAGAATCACAGCAAGCTACGATCTCACTATACAAGGCTTAGAAGTATGCTCGGGTTCCTAAGCCTATCTCTCGAGTAAGACCCCATTTGCAGTGGGACTCGGCACGTCTACCTCTCAACGGATAATGGGAGCGGCCGAATATCTCAGACTCACCTCTCAACCTAGGTACTCAGGCGATGAGTCAAATCCCTCAGGCTTATTGTGCATCAGTAGGCCTACTGGCCACTGATCACTCAACATGTTACACAGGTACCACCGGCATCCCCAGTTGGTGTTGGGTACCACACAACTATAAGGAGTCTGCCCTACTGGTCAAGACCCCTGCACCCTACTAGTGCGCTATGGCTTACCTCGATCTGGACTACCTCCAGTCAGGAAACTGTTTCCTCCTCACAGCGCATGCCTCATCTTGCAAGGATTCTATAGTGTTCAGGGAATCTACATGTCTAATTCACTCTTTAAATTCACAATTCAATCATCACATCAACATACCTTTGTTCAGATTTGTAAATTGTTCATTTTATAAACCATCTGATAACATTTACCACAATTGAACTGTTCAGCATCACCACATCGTAATCTAAGAAACATTGATATCACAATACTTGTTTCACTGAACACCCTATCCTTAGGGTTTCATTCACCTCATTCACTAATTACATGACTCACATAAGGATTTAATACATCATAACATCATTGAATAAGATTTCTCTCAGCAATTCACGTATAATCAAATATATATATATATATATATATATATATGAAACCCTATAATGAATTGAACTAGGGTTTCCACGCCATTTAGTAAAACATCATACATTAAGAATAACATTGAATCAAGATGTCTATTTACAAACCTCCAACTTTCCATTCATTTAGGGTTTCACCCTCTTTACTGATATATCAAGTAAACATTGGTATCATTGAATGAAATCCAAGATCTTAACTGACATATATGTAATACATATACAAATAAAACAATCATTCGTAACCAAGGAAATTCAACTAGGCAAATTTCTTTATTCAATTATACAACAAATTCAATCAAAGCCGAAAACCCTAAATTTTAGTTTACTTTTATAACCTCTGCAAATACTTTAAGAATTATCATTTAGATGGATTGTACCCATTTCTAATATGATTTCATCATCTGAAATTTGTCATAATAGATAAATCATCCATTTCATATCAACTTGCAAAAGCCAGATCAAAAAGACCATTTATAGTTTGTACAAGCATACTAAGCAATTGAAAATTATTAATTATTTAACTCATTTTCGTGCATCATACTGTTTAAAGGAAGTACCCACTCACCCTAAGGTGTGAAAACACCTTAAAATGTTGCACATATATGAAACTCTCGAATCCATATCAGAACTCTAGCAAAATTAGCGGTTTCTTCTTCCTTTCAACCCTAAACGAGTTCTGTTGTAGGTAGAAGATGAAGGTCAGAGGTTAATCCAAACGTTAAAATCACTAGATCAAGGGTTCTGAGCAAGGGGAAACAAGAAGGAGGAAGAATCGATGGTTAAAACTACTTACCAAGTCAAATTTATAGCAACCCTTTTGGATTTCCGCCGTTCTTCACGTTCTTCCCCAAAAATCACCCCAGTAATTGTCTTCTAGGTCGCACTATGTAAGGAGTGGGACCCATTAGGGGGACCACTCCCTAACACTAATATCTTGAGGCCACTATAGCAAATCCCATACATTGGAACACAACAGATAGGTAGAAGGGAAGCTATATCGTTCTCAAAATAACATGGCAAAATGAGCATAAAGAAAAAGCAGTGGAATGTAAAGTGTAAATTTATTACATGATCCAATTATTTCTAATAATTGGTCCACACGGACATAAAAGAAAAATAAATGAAACTAAATCTAATGGATCAGTCGCAGAGGGCAACCTAGGCATCTCAGAAACTTCACGAACTATTGTCGATTAGGTTCCTCGAACCCTGGGTCCTCAAGTGCAAGCTCCTCCTCTAAGGTCACCACATGCTCCTCTTCACCTGGGTGGAAAGGAACCTCACCCAGAACATAGGAAACAATAAAGAGGTCAGCAAAGGCTGAGTATGTACATATATAAAACACTCTGGGCATTATATAGGGTTAAAAGTGCAAAAAGAGATGTTCCCACAAGAAAAGGGGGCTATATACAAGTAGGTATGTTCAAGAGAAAAGTAACAAAAGAAATGAGGCATATTAAAATTTAGATTACAAGCATGATAATAAAAGAATGTCTTGCCATAACAATCATTCACAGATTCATATTAAAACAATGAATATTTGCATGCATAACAATGTAGACTAAATATACCTAAAATAGGGCCATAACACCATAGGATCATGACCTATAAATAAATAAGGGTGGAAATGCACATCCCGGGTGGAAACACACACCCTATATAAGTATGGTTGTACATATGTACCACTATTCTAGATAATCTACTCAAACACGCAACATGCTATAATAGAGTGGGAAGAGTATCATTTTAGTCAATATCAAACAAAAGACAACAAGGCAGAAGGGGCCTAAAGACCCATATAACATGTCAAATTAATAATCACAGCAGTAAAAGAGATTTATATCAGGAATTAGAAATGTCCATGAATATTAGATTTCCAAGAGAAACAATATTTCAAGAGATGCCTCATTAAAAGAAATTAGGTTTTAGTCAAATAATGCCCAAAATAAAATAGAGGATGTGCATACCTTATGATCAGACCTAGATATTCGATAACACCTCCAAAGCATAGGGTCAGGGTTGTCTCAACCTAGTCATAATATGTGTTCATTCGATTAATATAATATGCATTAAATCTTTTGCTTAGAAATAGACCCTACATTAGGTTGCAAATCTGGGCGTGAAACCTATCCCGATAAATCATTCATATTTTTTTGTTTTCAAAAATATATATATGTAAATTTTTCTGACGAACTAATAATTAGTTATGATTTGTATAAGTTAAAATCATTTACTCCTTAAAAGGAAAATAAATTGTGAATTGCCTGAAATACCCTCGAATGAAAAGCATATATCAAACAGGCTGATACCCAACACCATAGTAATACATTTTCGCATTATTTTGGGTCAACGATGAGTCAGATACGGTAAAAAGATGTTAATACCCACGGTCAGGCATGACAGGAAACATCTGCTCCATGGATGAGACTGGGTTTTCACCCCAGGGATTGACCTCCTATCTCTTGTGCAATGGGTAGGATTGTCAATGGGTAAGGGTAAACCCATTTACCCTTTACCCATACCTTGTAGGGTAAGGGTAAGGGTAAAGGATTTTATTACCCTTTACCCACCTACCCTCTACCCTCTAACCCACTACCTTAATGGGTAAGGGTAAGGGTAAGCCATTACCCATACCCTCTAACCCACTACCTGCCAATATTTATGTATATTATATTAAATGTATGGTCATGTGTTGTTTGAATCTATGTAATATTTAATATTATGGGGTCATCATTTTAAATAATACATGATATTCTTTTCTACTTCTTATATAGTTAACTTGGTTGTGTATACAACACTGTTTTGGAGGTGCAAGACATATGTACATAAGTAGTCTATGTTCCATTAAATAATTTGTGGTGTAAGGCAAACATGTTTATAATAACAAGACTTAATCTTTAATATATCATTTGATACATATGTGAGGTGGTGTTATCTATTTTATTTGTGCTTTATTTTTTTGGATGCAACAACATTTTAGAGGGTATAAGATATGCATGTTTCTAAGAATAACTCTCTATGACATATTGTCCTTTAATAGCATTTTAACGTAGAAGTCTTAATCTACTAGGAATAATTTATTTTTTCACACACTAATGTTAGGGTACTACCATTTGTACATGCATTCACTACAACACTGGTAGAATATTACTTAGAAACATTTTGGATATTTAAAATCCATTATGGAACATCTTGATATTTCACTCAAATATATGAATGTACTAGCTAGACCATTATTATTAATATTACCACAAATTTGAAGATGACATATAAATTCCCCACTTCACCCTTACCCTCCCCATTTACCTTGTGGGTAAGAGGGTAAGGGTAAGGGGAGGGTAAGGATATTGGTGGAGTGGAAAATTACCCATACCCTTACCTGCCAAACTTGGTGGGTATCCCTCCCCATACCCTCTCCATTGACAACCCTAGCATTGGGCGAGGTCCATGACCTCAGTTCCCAGACTCAGTTTCAAGGGATCGATACCAGTTCTTCCCCTTGGAGTCAAGCTCATCCAGACCCCTAGATGGTATGATCTCAGTGAGTTTGTGGGGTGGTGACTAAACAAGGGAGACCAGTGCTCCAGATTTGTGAACAAGGAATACCAGATGGTCGTCCCTGCCGTGAAATCTAAAAAGATGACCTGAAGAATGGTCATCCAGCAAATTGAGGGAAAACCGGGGACATCGGGTCGTAGAAGAGGGGGTTGCGTAGGTGGTTATCTGTGCGGTATTGCAGTGGGGTCAGTGGTCCGGAAGGTGGGGCACAGGGGACCGGTGAAGACCAAGTTCCTGCGGCAAAAGAAAATCCCAAGCATTCGATGTCGAGCAGCTTATCATTGCAAAACACACCATCATTCTACGCCAAGACCTCTCATTGAGGTGGTCAAGGTCTCTGAGGTCCAGGGGTCGGGATTCCACGCGCTGAGGTGAGCTTAGAATAGGGAGGACGGCGACTCTCATCTACCGGACAAACCAGAAAAAAACACGGCGAGATGAAAGCATAGAAAGAAAGAGTAATGGCTCGAGATGGTTACCCCAAACGTGATTGGACCGAGGTGAAGAGCACAACAGCCGCTCTCTGTCCTCGCCGGAGAAGAAGACCATTGCCGGCAGCAGCTCTAGAATTCCTACGTGAGCAATTAGTTGCAGCGAACTGGTAAGGTGGTTCCGTGAATCAATTCTGGAGCGAAAGAGAAGGTGTGGTGGCTCTGAGGTGGGGAGTCGGTGGAAAAGGGGAAAGGCAGCGGCGGCTGCTCGAGGCCTTAAAAGGGGTGTTTTTGATTTAGTGCACCACACATGGTGACTAAAGGTTCGTTGGATTTAGGAGAGAGAGAGAGGAGTTCGTTGGCGAAGAAATCACAATGAATGGTTCAGCCTAGCGTGGGAGAGCAACCAGCAAAAGATCTCAGCGTTGTACACCTCGCGCATGCGAGAAGGTCGGAGGTAGGGGACAACTAAGTCCCACTACTCGGAACCCAGCTGCCTGACCCGGGCACTAGCGTGACAGAAATAAATCCGGCCTTGGACCAAAGACCAGGCCGTGACACATAAAATCAATTTAAATCGACCTAAACTATAGGTTAAATCATATATAGCCAATTAGGGTCCAATTAAGGGTGCATTTGATGTCCAAATGACCCCAATTTTTTAGGGTTAACTAACTAAGATGTGAGGAACTCAATTATGGGCTTAGATTTGGATTTTGGTGTTACTTTAGCTATTATTTAACCATAGTGCATAATTCATTCAATTAATGAAATGAATTAGATTTAATGGTCAAAGCTGGTCAAACCTTCCACCTAGACTCGATCCTAGTCTTATATGATACCCAAGTCTATTCTAATTCACAAATTGAGGGTAAAGTAATCTAGATTATCATTATTGCTAATAAGTTTCCCAATTGAGGTATTAGGCTAGCAATTCCACATGCCTTCAACTCTATGGAACCCAACTCGAGTCAATCTAGGGTTTGATGGTCAAAAGTTATCTAATTCAATGTAAAGTATGAAAAATGATCTCCATGACGTATTTATCAAAGTAAGGGTTAAAGAAAAAGGAAAATATGTTTTTTACCTAGAATTGGGGATGTTACAACACACCACCCTTTAAAAAGATTTCGTCCTGAAATCTCAAGCAAAGAGGGAGGGGTAGGTCCGCAACATCTCTTCTTTCAACTCCCAAGTAGTTTCCTCAAAACCATGGTACTTCTAGAGAATCTTCACAAGCTCAATCTCCTTGTGCTTCAATTGCTTTGTCTTGGAATCTAGGACCTTCACTGGAAACTCTTCATAGGACATATCCTCTCGTAACTCAATAGGTTCAATAGTCAGCACATGAGTAGGATCCTTCACATACTTCTTCAGGACAGATACATGGAACACATTGTGAATCTTGTCATAAGTGGGAGGTAGAGCTAGGCGATAAGCACACTCCCCAACTCTATCCAAGATTTCAAATGGTCCCACATAACGAGGACTCAACTTGCCCTTGACTTTCGAACTTGCAATAGAGCGAATTGGCTTTATCTTGAGGAACACATAATCACCAACCAAGAAGCTCACATCAGATCTCTTCTTATCAGCATACACTTTCTGTCGATCTTGGGCAGCCTTCATCCTCTTCTTGATCAAACAGATCTTATCAGTCATCATTTGCATGTCATCACTCATTATTAGTGCTCGTTCACCCACATCATCCCAGTGTAGTGGTGAACGACAAGGTCGGACATAAAGTGCTTCAAATGGCGACATACCAATGTTGGCTTGGTAACTGTTATTATAAGCAAATTCAGCCAACGAAAGGTATTTGTCCCAAACACCTCCCCAATCCATCACACAAGCACGCAACAAGTCCTCCAGAATCTGTACAGTACACTCGAATTGGCCATTTGTTTGAGGATGGTATGTTGTGCTGAAACGTAGGTCAGAACCCATCTCCTCTTGTATCTGCTTCCACAAACGAGAAGTGAACTTCAGGTCTCGATCAGAAACTATCACCTTGGGAACTCCATGTAGGCGAACAACCCAGTCCACATACAATTGTGCCATATCAGGAACCTTGTAGGTTCTCTTGAACGAGAGAAAGTGAGCTGACTTGGTCAGCCGATCAATAACAACCCAAACTGCATCGTACCCACACTTTGACTTTGGAAACCCAGTAACAAAATCCATAGTGATTTTCTCCCATTTCCACTCTGGTATCTCAAGTGGATGGAGAAGACCACCAGGACGCTGATGCTCAATTTTCACCTGTTGGCACGTCAAGCACTTTGCAACATAAGTAGCAATATCCTTCTTCATGTTTTCCCACCAGAAACCCCGTTGTAAGTCCTTATACATCTTTGTGGTACTGGGATGAATCATGTACTTAGACCCATGGGCTTCACCCAGAGCTCTCTGTCTCAGACCATCAACATCAGGTATCCACAATCTATGGCGGAAGCGGATAACACCATCCAATCCAACAGAGAACTCAGATTGTGATTTCTTTGTCAACATCTTCATCTCATCAAGCTCAGAACTATCCAGCTGTGCAACAATAACTTTAGAAATCCAGGTGGAAGTGATAGCCAAACTATCCATATACACTCTCACCTTCTCCACAGAAGAGTCATCACCGACAATAGGTAGCTCAAGTCTCCAACTCGAGACATGTTCTAAGCCTCTCCATAAGAAGCAACTGATAGAAGCACAAGCTGCATCCTTTTTCCTACTCAGAGCATCAACAACAACATTGGCTTTACTGGGATGATAAGTAGTCCTTGAGGTATTCCATCCATCATCTCTGGCACATATTCAAGTCCTTCTGAGTCATCAGGTAGCGTAGGCTCTTGTGGTCACAGAAGACTTCAAACTGTACCCCATACAAGTAATGTTCGCCATATCTTCAGTGCATGAACTATGGCATCCAAATTCAGATCATGAGTAGGCCAATTACCCTCATTAGGCTTCAATTGGCGTGAGGCATATGCAATCACTCATCCTTCTTGCATAAGGACGTATCCCAACCCTAGTTTAGAAGCATCGGTGAAGATAACATAGGGTTTACCCTCAATAGGTAAAGTAAGCACAGGGGCAGACGTCAAGCACTTCTTCAGCTCTAAGAAACTCTTTTCACACTCAGGAGTCCAGATAAACTTTGCATCCTTGCATGTCAGCTTTTTCATAGGAACAACCAACTCGGAGAAATTATGTACAAATCTCCAATAGTATCATGCCAAGCCCAAAAAACTACATATCTCTGAGGGGTTCTTCGGTGATTGCCACTTTGTCACAACTTCAATCTTGACAGGATCCACAGCAATACGTCCCGTCGAGATAACATGGCCAAGAAACATCACCTCGTTGAGCCAAAACTCACACTTTGAGAACTTTGCATAGAGCTGATGTTCTCACAAGGATTGAAGAACGATCCACAGGTGCTCGTGGTGCTGGTCCATAGACTCAGAGTAGATAAGAACGTCATCGATGAACACCACCATGAAGCTGTCGAGGTAGGGATGGAAGGCTCGATTCATCAGGTCCATGAATGCGGTAGGGGCGTTGGTCAGACCGAATGGCATGACCAGGAACTCATAATGCCCGTAACGAGTGTGGAAAGCCGTCTTTGGTAGATCATCATCTTTCACCCACATCTGTGATAGTAGCCACTATGCAAATCCATCTTCGAGTATACAGTAGCAGACTTCAGCTGGTCGAACAAATTGTTAATGCGTGGCAGAGGATAACAATTCTTGATCGTCACTTGATTCAACATACGATAATCCATGCACATACGCAAGGACCCGTCTTTCTTCTTCACAAATAACACTGGTTCTCCCCAGGGAGAGACACTAGGGCATACAAACCCCATGTCTAGGAGCTCTTGTAGTTGCTTCTTGAGCTCAGCCAGCTCAGTAGGTGCCATGTGATAGGGTGGCTTGGAGATAAGCACTGTGCCTGGTATGAGGTCGATAGAAAACTCGACTTCTCGTGAGGGAGGAAGTCCAGGTAGCCCGTCGAGAAAGACATCAGGAAAGTCTCAAACCACATCAATGTCCTCTATATCCAATGGTGTGGGATTGAGGACGATCGATGCCAAGTAGGCCCTAGAGCCCTTGGCAATGAGCTTCTCCACCTTGAGTGCAGAAATGATGAATTGTCGATGTCCTTGCTTTCTTCCTTTGATGCAGAAACACTCGCTGTCAGGGTGCAGAAGACTAACCTTTTTACCTTCACAGAAGAGAGCAACTTTGAACTTCTTAAGCCAGTCCATTCCCAAGATTACGTCAAAAGCCGTCATATTGAGGATGATGAAGTCTGTCTCAAACATCTTGCCAGAAATACATAGGTCTACATTAGGGATTTTTAGGAAAGTAGAAGACATTTTACCCGTAGGAGTGTCAACCTCTAGGATATAGTCAATGTACATAGTTTCTAACTCTAACATGGCTACAAGCTTAGAAGATATGAAGGTGTTTGAAGATCCAGAATCAAATAATGCTTTTATCAGTTGTTAAAATAAGTGCACAGTACCTTCAATTACTCCATTGTCATCGATGGCTTCCACGACATCCATGGCAAAGACATGTCTTGCACATTTCTCAATAGGTGGGCGATGTCCTTGCTGATTGTTGTTCTTCAGGGGTTGTTGTGGACAAGGTTGCAGCTGCGGCTGCGGCTGCTGGGGTGCTCGTGGCTGAGCTGGTGCGACAACCTTCTGGAGTTTGGGACACTGTAGCCTGATGTGTCCAGCCTGGCCACACTCATGGCACATCAAGTGCTTCACATCTGGTCGAGCTGCAGAGGGTGGTGACGCTGGTTGCACTTGTCACGACGATCATCGTTGAAGCCCTTTCGTTTGCTGGGACTCTGAGTCGAGGGCTGAAAACCTGGATATGCCTCCACAACGAGGGCCTTATCCACCATCTGCTGGAAGGTGAGAGGGAGCTGTGGAACAAGAGCTTGCCCAAACTAGTACCTCATCCCATGTAGAAAGAGTGTAGCTCGTCGATCCTCTCCAAGTCCTGTAGCATAGCGCTCCAAAAGAAGGAACCTCTGAACATAAGCAAAGAGTGTAACATCCCTGACTTGGGTTATGCTTTAACCCTAGATGTTTTGTTTAAGAAAGATAATTATATGCTTGCTCTTATCTTTTGAAAAGTAATTAAGGCTCAAGAGGAGCTTATATTTCAATTTTAGTCCTTTTTGAATAATGTTGAAAACAATGTTTTGCCTGTTTTGGACTAAAGTGCAAATTACCCAAGATGAGGGGTTAACTTGCAAATGTTGCATGGTAAAATGTTCCTCAAGTGTTTAAGCATCATAAGAATGAGAATGATGCAGATGTATGGCTTGAGCAAGCCTGAGCACCAAGAAAGAGCTTATTAAGCAATGTTTGTGCATTAAAACCTAGTTTTGGTGTAATGTGCAATTTACCCAAAACCTAGGGTTTAATATGAAAAATAACACTTCTAGAGAGTCCCTAATGTTTCTTGGTATCAATTAGAGACAATAAAATCAGAGGGGCATCTCATTTGAATCTCTTTGGAAGAGAGAGAATCTTGATATTAAAAAAATCAAGATTTAAGCGTAATTGAAACTCTAATTCAATTTAATGCAAAAATAAATATATTAATGGAAGTGCCCTTCAACCAAAAATGAGATGGTTGAATTTTTATAATTATGGACGTCCTTGTTCCTTGCAATGGCACCGAAATATCTAAAGTGAGTGGAGAGCCCACTCACATTAGTTAAAGAAAAGTAATATCCACTCATTTTTGGATATTATTATTATATTGATTAAGGTGCTTAATTTGTTTTCTTTAATTCATGGATAAAGAAGAGGATTTTTAAGGAAAGGAATATGGCTTCGTATGCAAGGAAGTGATGGGTATAAGTGGCACCAATTTTGAGAGTTAAAGGATTTTTATAACACTTTCTCTCTCTTGAAATTCCCTTACATATATCCCATTTTTCACCCACATGAAAGACTCTTTTTCGACTCTTCTTTCTTTCCTTGCTTTGGCCATGCACAAGGGATATTAGGAGCAATAGGAGGACGTGCCCCAACCTGTAGGTAAGCTCCATAGTCATCTTCAACCAATGATTTCATGGTGGAAATCGAAATTCAATGCTTATTTTCTTGTTTACTCCATTCAATCTTCAACCTTAGCCATTCTTTCCACTCAAAGACTTGAGAACGGACCTTGGACAGTTGAGAAAGCTTCAATCACCATTGAAGACGTGAAGCTTGAAGCTTGGATTCAACTTTGAAGGTGGGTTATATAACTTGAACCCTTAAATATCATTATTGATTTCATTTCCTCTTCATATGTTGATTCCTTTTTCATTCCCAAATTTCCTTTGATCAATTGATGAAATCACTACAAAGATTACAACAAAATTTGAAGGTTTGTAGCTTGAAGATGATGATTTCATCTTAGCACACACCTAAATAAAAATCAAGGGCAAACAGTTTTGAGTTTTGATGACCAAACGGTCTCAAGACCGTTTAGTGATCAAATGGTCTCAAGACCATTTGAGGGCAAACAATATCAAGTTCGTTTCAGGTTAAACGGTCTCAAGACCATTTGGGGTAAATTGTTGATGTGGATGATTGAAGATCCAATGATTCTAATTGATATAATTATAATGGTTTTAAGAATGTATGATCCATTGATTACAAACCCTAAATCGGATTGAATGGTTAAAACCCTAAATCGATTGAACCAATTTCTAAGTTGAATGGCTCAAACGGTCTCAAGACCGTTTGGGGGCAAATGGTCTCAAGACCGTTTGAGGGCAAACGGTATCAAGACCGTTTGGAGGTCAAGGGCTGTGATGGATGTTTGGATATCCAAGGGTTATAATTTGATGTATTTTTAATAGTCCAATTGATGAATGATTCAATGAAGCAAACCCTAAATCGATTGATTGTAGAAACCCTAATTTAGGGTTAAACGATTTCAATATGAATTGACCAAACGGTCTTAAACTGTTTGAGGACCATTCAGTCTCAAACCGTTTGAGGACCATTCAGTCTCAAACCATTTGAGGGCCATTCGGTTTCAAACCATTTGGAGTTAATTAATATTTAATTCAAACGGTATCAAACCGTTTAGGGATTTTGAGATCAAGACCGTTTGATGGTCTAACGGTCTTAATACCGATTCAAGGTTTTGGGACCAAGACCGTTTAAGGTCTAAACGGTCTCCAGACCATTTGGAGGTTTGTCCCAAGACCGTTTGAAGGTCTAAACGGTCTCAGACCGATTGGAGTTTTGGACCAAGACCGTTTGAAGGTCAAAGTACTTCAAGACCATTTGAGGGTCTAATACCTCAAGACCGTTTGAAGGTCTAATTGATTCAAACCATGTAAGTACAATTAAACCCATGATTGTTAATGATGTATATCAAAGATAATTACAATGGTTGTACCTTTAAGGTACTTAAGTGATTAGTACCTTTTGAGTGGTTAACCTTTTATGCTTATGAAAGAAGTCACTCAATACACTATGATAACCATAGATGTCTTTACTTGAATGAAGGGTTGACCTAATCTAATCAAGCTTGAAGTAATCAACATCCTAGAAAGGATGAGAGAGAGGAATTCATACATGTATAATAATCATGTAGTGGTTAAACCTCAACACTCTCAACATGGATAAAATATGTAATTAGGGTATGATCCTTAATAAAAAGATCATGAAACCCTAATTGAGAAGGTTGATGAGCCCTAACCCTAATTTAGGGCAATGTTAGATGAAATCCTAATCTAGGGTAATGGTGTAACCCTAATCTAGGGTGATGATATGAGAAATCCCAATTCAGGGTAATATAATGAAAAACCCTAATTCAAAAGGATGCTTCATGAAACCCTAATTTCGGGTAAAGTAACATGAAAACCTAATTTGGGGAAAAGTGACAAGGAACCTCAATTCAAGGTAATGATGTAACCCTAATCTAGGGTGATGCCATGTGAAACCCTAATACAATAATGTGATGTAAAACTCTAATCTAGGGTGATGCTATGTGAAACCCTAATTTTGGGGTATAGTGCATGAAGCCCTATTCTTGGGCAATATGATGATAAGCCATAACCCTAATTTTGGGTAATGGGATGAGTATCCTTAATTGACATGAATTTGGAAATCCTAACCCTAATGAAGGAATAGTAATACTACCCTTACATTGCATAGTGCTGATATGTAATTGATATAACTGTTATCATGTGTACTAATCATGCAGGTATCATGAGATGATGAGCATAGCCAGGTATGAGCTATGATGTGTTATTTATTCAAAATGTTTTATGGGCCTTGTGAGCCATTATATGCTTTGTTGCCTAGTAAGAGGTAACAAGAGATTAAATGGGCTTTGAGAGCCATGTGAGATGCTTGTGTAGCAAGTATCATGTTTACCTTGGTCTGATGACCTGAAGGTATTAGTTACCTGAAAAGGGGAAACAAGTGTTCTTTGATGAACTGATGGTTTGAATACCCATATTTCATAATCATGATGATGAGATGCTAAGTGATGAGAATACCCATGATGAGATAAGGGATTGAGATCCCAATGTGCTATAAAGTTTTGAAAAATACTTGATAGAAGTGTTACACATTCTTTATAACTTATGTTTGGAAACGTGTCTAATGCTAAAAGAATATGTAATACACTTAATTAATCAAGTGAAATCTTATCATGTAGAGCCCTGACCATAGATCCATCATCGTTAGTAGTTGGTGATGGTGAAATTGGTTTTCCTACGGGAATTCCTGGAATGCATATTTTTGAATATGTGGGGGTAATGGGCGAAAATATCCTTACGCCTCATAGGAATGACCGCGGGCCATATCCTATGTACAGGAATGGTTATGGACCATATCCCAATAAGAGTATGGCTATGGGTCATAACTCCACAGTACCAGGCATTGGCTATGGGCCATATCCTGAAAAGAGTATATGCTACGGGCTATAACTCGATAGTGAAGATGCCAGTATACCCTGGAAAGCTATTTAGCAGAGACACAAGATGTCCTGCATATGAAGACAGTTAATGCTTGTAATCCTCGAGAAGAGACGGTACATGATATGTACTTATGAACCAGAATGTAAATGAAATACATTGGTTATTTATAAAAGAGTTTTCATGCGTTTGGATCTCTTTGTAAATGGTTTTAATTTTTAGTGATTTTCAGTAATCCGCTGTTAATTATCGCTTTCGCTTAGTTAATTACATTTTTTTCGGACGGGTTGTCTGAAAGACACTCATGGTTCCGTGCTTCAAGCTGTAGAATTCCGCCTCCTTCTTTAAGGCGGCGGCACAGACGTACTTTTGGCGAAAAAGAACCAGAAACTACTCCCATGTGATGTCGGAGGTGTCATGAGTGCGGGCGACACCATTCCACCAAACGCGTGCTGACCCATCCAACACGTAGGTGGCAAAGCGGACCTTCTAGTGAGGAGGGCACGCCATGCCCTCGAAGGTACGCTCGATGGCCAAGACCCAGTCGTCGGCCTTGTCCACCATCTCGATCTCTCCATCACCCTTGAAGTAGGGCGGCTGCATCTAGATAAACTCCGTGAGGGAGTACTCTTTGGATTTCTCAGGAGGAGGAATGACGCTGACACACCCCATCACAGAATTGGCCAAAAACTGGCGCAGGACTGCCAATTCTTTCTCTGCAGTAATCGGAGGTGGAGGAGGAGGCTCCAAAAAAGGAAGAGGCGCGGTGACGACCTGGTGGCACCCAGAGGTGGCATGTGCATCTGGTGTTGTCAGCGGCGACTCGATGAGTGGCATCCCGAACTGCGGGTTCAACGGTGTAGAGTACCCATCTCCTTGTCTCTCGCGGGACTGGGAGGACTCACTGCTCTTATCCCTGAACAAATCAGTTCTCCTGAAAAGGTAGATAAAGATAAGAATCCTAATGCAAAATTTTGAGATACTAGATTGCCGACATGATCCAATTATTTCTAAGAACTGGTCCACATGGACATAAAAGAAAAATAAATGAAACTAAATCTAATGGATCGGTCATAGAGGGCAACCTAGGCATCTGAGAAACTTCACAAACTACTGCCAATCAGGTTCCTCGAACCCTGGGTCCTCAAGTGCAGGCTCCTCCTCTAAGGTCACCACAAGATCCTCTTCACCTGGGTGGAAAGGAACATCATCCAGAACATAGCAAACAATAAAGAGGTCAGCAAAGGTTGAGTATGTACATATATAAAACACTTTGGGCATTATATAGGGTTAAAAGTGCAAAAAGAGATGTTCCCACAAGAAAAGGGGGCTATATACAAGTAGGTATGTTCAAGAGAAAAGTAACAAAAGAAATGAGGCATATTAAATTTCAGATTACAAGCATGATAATAAAAGAATGTCTTGCCATAACAATCATTCACAGATTCATATTAAAACAACAAATATTTGCATGCATAACAATGTAGACTAAATATACCTAAAATAGGGCCATAACACAATAGGATCATGGCCTAAAAATAAATAAGGGTAGAAACGCACACCCCGGGCAGAAATGCACACCCTATATATGTATGGTTGTACATAAGTATCACTATTCTAGATAATCTAGTCAAACACACAACATGCTATAATAGAGTGGCAAGACTATCATTTTAGTTAATATCAAACAAAATACAACAAGGCAGGAGGGGCCTAAAGACCCATATAACATGTCAAATTAATAATCACAACAACAAAAGAGATTTATATCAGGAATTAGAAATGTCCATGAATATTAGATTTCCAAGAGAAACAATATTTCAAGAGATGCCTCATTAAAAGAAATTAGGTTTTAGTCAAATAATGCCCAAAATAAAATAGAGGATGTACATACCTTATGATCAGACCTAGATATTCGATAACACCTCCTAAGCACAGGGTCAGTGTTGTCTCAACCTAGTCATAATATGTGTGCATTCGATTAATATAATATACATTAAATCTTTTGCTTATAAATCGACCCTACATTAGGTTGCAAAATCTGGGCGTGAAACCTATCCCGATAAATCAGTCATATTTTTTTGATTTTAAAAATATATATATTTATATTTTTCTGACGAACCAGTAATTAGTTATGATTTGTATAAGTTAAAATCATTTACTCCTTAAAAGGAAAATAAATTGTGAATTGCCTGAAATACCCTCGAATGAAAAACATATATCAAACAGGGCGATACCCAACACCATAGTAATACACTTTTGCATTATTCTAGGTCAATGATGAGTCAGATATGGTAAAAAGACGTTAATACCCATGGTCAGGCGTGACAGGAAACATCTGCCCCATGGCCGAGACTGGGTTTTCACCCCAGGGATTGACCTCCCATCTCTTGTGCAATGGGCGAGGTCCATGACCTCGGTTCCCAGACTTAGTTTCAAGAGATCGGTACCAGTTCTTCCGCTCGGAGTCAAGCTCATCGAGACCCCTAGATGGTATGATCTAGGTGAGTTTGTGGGGTGGTGACTGAACAAGGGAGACCAGTGCTCTAGGTTTGTGAACAAGGAATACCCGATGGTCGTCCCTGCCGTGAAATCTAAAAAAATGACTTGAAGAATGGTCATCCAGCAAACTGAGGGAAAACTAGGGACACCAGGTCGTAGAAGAGGGGGTTGCATAAGTGGTTATCTGCACGATATTGCAGCGGGGTCAGTGGTCCCGAAGGTGGGTCACAGGGGACCGGTGAAGACCAGGTTCCTGTGGTAAAAGAAAATCCCAAGGATTCGATTTCAAGCAACTTATCATTGCAAAACTCACCACCATTCTACGCCAAGACCTCTCATTGAGGCGGTCAGGGTCTCTGAGGTCCAGGGGTCGGGGTTCCATGTGTCGAGGTGAGCTCAGAATAGGGAGGATGGCAACGCTCATCGACCGGACAAACCACACAAAAACACGGCAAGATGAAAGCACAAAAAGAAAGAGTAATGGCTCGAGATGGTTACCCCAAACGTGATTGGACCGAGGTGAAGAGCACAACAGCTGCTCTTTGTCCTCACCAGAGAAGAAGACCAGCCCCGACAACAGCTCCAGAATGCCTATGCGAGCAATTGGTTGCAGTGAACTGGTAAGGTGGTTATGTGGATCAATTCTGGAGCAAAAGAGAAGGTGTGGTGGCTCTGAGGTGGGGAGTCAGTGGAAAAGGGGAAATACAGTGGCGGCTGCTCGAGGCCTTAAAAAGGGTGTTTTTGATTTAGGGCACCACACATGGTGAGTAAAGGTTCGTTGGATTTGGGAGAGAGAGAGGAGTTAGTTGGCAAAGAAATCACAATGAATGGTTCAGCCTAGCGTGGGAGAGCAACCAACGAAAGATCTCGGCGCTGTACACCTCGTGCGTGCGAGAAGGTCGGAGGTAGGGGACGACTAAGTCCCACTACTCGGAACCCGGCTACCCGACCCGGGCGCCAGCGTGATAGAAATAAATCCGGCCTTGGACCAAAGTACATGCCGTGACACATAAAATCAATTTAAACTGGCCTAAACTATAGGTTAAATCATATATAGCCAATTAGGGTCCAATTAAGGGTGCATTTGATGTCCAAATGGCCCCAGTTTTTTAGGGTTAACTAATTAAGATGTGAGGAACTCAATTATGGGATTAGATTTAGATTTTGGGGTTACTTTATCTATTATTTAACCATAGCGGATAATTCATTCAATTAATTATATGAATTAGATCTAATGGTCAAAGATGGTCAAACCTTCCACCTAGACTCGATCCTAGTCTTATATGATACCCAAGTCTATTCTAATTCACAAATTGAGGGTAAAGTAATCTAGATTATCATTATTGCTAATAAGTTTCCCAATTGAGGTATTAGGCTAGCAATTCGACATGCCTTAAACTCTATGGAACCCAACTCGAGTCAATCTAGGGTTTGATGGTCAAAAGTTATCTAATTCAATGTAAAGTATGAAAAATGATCTCCATGACGTATTTATCAAAGTAAGGGCTAAAGAAAAAGGAAAAGATTTTTTGTACCTAGAATTGGGGATGTTACACACTCTCGTTGAACAAGGTGTATAAGATGATAGAGGATCAAATTGTGGTTCTAACGCACTTCGTTTCATTGAAAACGGATAAGTATAGCTCGTGATATGATCGTTTACGATTGACTAGCCTGGGCGGCATTGGTCACGATCGCGACACATGACGCAGTGTCGGTCACGGTCACGGCACACGCCACAGCATCGCGGGTCGTGGAACTAGTGTTGCGGGTCGTGGCATAAGACGCAACGTCATTTGTGGTCGCGGCACATGACGCAGCGTCGGTCGCAGTCGCGGTGTTGGTCGTGGTACTATGTACATGTTTACTAAAAACGGCATAACTCTCTCATTTTAACTCTGATTTAGTTCATTCTTTTTTTTGTTGGATTCATAATTGAATTCTCTACAATTATACAATATTATTTTGATAATATTATCAAATAAAATTTATTTATTAATTATTTCCTCCAATATCATTAACTCTCTTCTTGCATACATGTATGGGTTAATGCTATATTAACTCCAACTCAAATCTTTATAGTATGCTTAAGTCATGATCACAGAATGAGGTTTCATCGAAATCATCAAAATTTCACTCGAAATTTCAATTTCGATGCTATCTGGTATCGAAACGTGCGACTGTTTCGATTTCGATGGGTTTCGCCAAATTTCGACGATTTTGATGAATTTCGTCAAATTTCGATGAATTTCGCCAAATTTCGATGAAAAATTCGATAATTGCAATCCTTGTTGTTATTGTTGATTTTTGAAGAGGAGCAAAGGGGGATTGGGGTCATTTCACCATTTAGTATTCATACATAGTATATACTTATAGTATATCATAATTGCATTGCATTTCCCTAATATTTGTTATTCAAATTATTAAATACTTATGTGATGCATGCTATTTTAGTTTATGCAATGTGGATGACATGTATCCTAGTGGTGATTTATTAGACAATGAGGGTGCTAGGAAGCCAACCACACCAACAAATTATGATTTAGCTTGGAAACATTGTACTAGTATTCTTGGGACCAATGAAATGGTTGACTATTGAGTCAATATCAGCAACAAACTATAAACCCAAGTAAAATGTGTGGGATGCCCTACATATCCAATATTTGATATTTTAACACAAACAAGTACATGCATGTATATAGCTCATACTTATAAAATTGCATAACTTAATTCCTACATTTTGTCATCGAAATCATTCATCGAAATCCTCAAGAAATAGGACAGTTCCCTTACTTCCCACATGAAGGACCCCCTCCCTAACCTACCCCCACATAAAATTTTATTGCATAAAACGATGCATTTAGGTGTAGAGATCACACCTGTAAAATTTCATAAATTAATTCATTCATTTTGGCGTCGAAACGGGCACGATTGCATTTATCAAAATTTCTGTGAAAATTTCCATAAATTTCGATTTCCATGTTGTCGAAATGGTATTGAAATCGGATACCTCATTCCTTTGTCATGATTATGAGTTTCCCAAACTAGTATTTAAGGTTACTAGAGTTAAGATAAAGTACATGATAAAATATTACTAATAAAAACATGACAAGCATTAAGATTATCTTAAATCTCTAGGATTACTAGCAAAGCTAGGATTGGGTTGTAACAATTCTCCCTCTCTAATAAAAATTTCATCTCAAAATTTCTAAAAGAGGAAAGGATACTTGTTAAACATCTCCATATCCACCTCTCAGGTAGCTTCTTCTACACCATGATTCCTCCAAAGAACCTTTACTAAGGGTATCTCTCTCTTTTTAAGCTTTCAAATTTTATGGTCTAGAATTTTATTTTCAACATTGAGTCATTTGTTCCTCTTCTAATCACATAAGATTTTTAAGCAAGCCTTCTCAATGATAACAAAAAAATTCTCTATGCCACAATCAATCATAGGAAAGAGAAAGATAACGACTATTTTTAGTCATGCCATACTCTGTTGAGGTGTTACCTCAGTTCTGGTAATCTGATCCCACTATCTTAATTCATACGAATCAATATGTATTATTGTTCTATATTACCTATGAGTCACAAAAGAGAGTTCATCAAGTTGTTTTGAATTTTACTATTGTGATACTAAAAAAGAAATAGCACTCATGAGCCGCAAAACCAGAAGTAACAATAATTGTATAAAACTGACTCAAGCTACTGATATGAATGATTGAAACCATAAAACTCATTCCAATTTAGTATATTGCTCGCACATGTACTATTGAAGTCATATGTAAAATAAATTGTCATCCCTTGCAACGCCTTCAACAAACTATACTTCTTTAAAACAAATTCACATATTGCTAAAAGCCATTAGTTTTCTCTGATTTCTCTTCTTAGGCATTACAACTTCTTCTTACTTATCCTTCTCACTCTGATCATCTAGAATAAACACCCCTAACATTGAAACATTCAAGGTAATAATATATTATTCATCATTCTTTCTATCACTACAAGAATTTATTTTAGATTATACTTTGCTCATGTTGCACTATAAGAATTAGTTATCAACAAGGATACTTGACTAATTAGAACTTGCTTGAATCTCCTAACCTCTTTCTTTTATAATCTATATTACTCCATCATGTTTCAAACCCTTCCTTACTTTCTATAATCCTCTTACCATATACTACTCTTCCACCTGTCATCGTTAACTTCTAATTTTCTCTTATGATCATGTTGCTTATTCATGTGTATGATCATGTATACCATGTTGCACATATTTATTTTTATCCTTCTACTAATGTGAAGTTGAAATTATAAATCAATAATCTCTCTATTGGTTTCACCACATATTTAATACATTACATATCCTTCATTTTAAATCAAACGGCTCATGCATGGGTCAAACTTAGTTTCTCTTTCAATCAAGTTTTTCCTTCCTGAATATAGTCTACCTTTGTATGACTTATTCATTTGTTAAGCTACACTTTTGTTCTTCTTTTATAAACTAGTTTGTTGTTCTATAGAGACTTAGAACCCAAAGATAGTAAGGATGAATTAAAATTCATAATAAAGGTATACATTTCATGCTCTCAATTATATTATGTAACCCTCGTTCCTTAATCAAGCTCATCATTTCCAACATTTGTCTTTGTTTCAACTTAGTTTCTTATCCTAGTCTTATGATTTACATGTTCAACTAATTCTCTATACTTTAACTCTTCTGAAGACTCTTCACTTCTATGTAATTATTGTATACTCAGCTCTTTTCTTCTATTTTTCCTTTTCTTTGGAGTACATAAAAGCATTTTACTCGATTATATGATCCATTCCTCATGATTGATTCTTACTATCTTGGCCCTTACATACTTTTCTCATATATTTTCCATATTTCATATTTAGAGTTCATATAATATTAATCATTAAACTTAATCTGAACCCTATGTCATGTTCCTTTATTCCCAATCAAGGGTTTCTCATATGAGGCCCCAAAGTTGGATCTCAGATATTAGTTCCAACTGATTCTTAGCTATTCTAATATTTCCCATATGTTTCAACATCTTAGTGTATGTACATTATCACTATGATGTGGGTCTAATTTATCCAAAGTCTACTCTTATTATATTTTCAACATGAGCTGAACCTATAGCCCTGAAGCCAAGAGCTACTCAAGATTAACCAACCTATTAATCTCAAACATGTGGAAAGAATATCCACTTAGAGAAAACTCATTTAAACATAACTTCTAGTCTACTTGATACAAAGAATAAATGAATCAACTTCATGATACACAACAATCTAAAAGAACCATACATATTCTACAAAATGATAATATGAATTCATACATACAAGAGCATTTCTTTCGATCTCCAATCAAATAAGCAATATAATGCAAGAGTTGTATCACATTCTATCTTTAAGCTCTCACTCCTTCATTACTTTCCGGTCTCCTAACCCTAATATTTTTAGGGTTTCTCTCTAGCCCATCCTTCCTCTGCATACCTGGCCAGGGCATCCATAGAAGAATAGATAGAGTAGCTTGATACTGGTCAACCTAAGTATTTAGATACCGAGCCAAGGTATCTAAAAATGCAGACCTCGTAGAGCTATAGACACATCACCTACTATCTGCCACACTTATAACTCTGACTTTCTATCCTAATGGTCCCTGACAACTCAACCTAAGCTCTGATACCAAGCTTTTACACCCACATCCCACGATTACCACTAATCATGAGATTAGGGCATAAGTTTGAGGATTATCTTAATATAAAGCTCACTCCCAACTTTTTTTTCCTTTTTTTTCAAACTCTTTGTTTTCTCACATTCAATCACGTAATCAAACTTACAAGATAATTAAACTTTGATTAGTCTAATATGATCTTAACATTAACGACACACATCCATACATTCATTCTATTTCTCACACTTACAAGTACATACAACATGATAATCAGATACATTCTCTCTTATTAAGGAAACAAAGATACAAAACATCATTTACAACTCTCTCACATCGATACAAGGACCTAGAGTGATAGAGATTGACTGAACTTAAATGATCTCATAATTAACTCATGTGGTAGATCTACTCTGATGCATTGACCTTCTTCAAGTCCATGTGATTTCCCTAAAAATTGTGAGTAGAGGGGTGAGCCTACTCGCTCAGTGAATGAGTACTTCAAATAAATAGTCTAAAGCATTTATAATTATAGATATACTTTTGAGCAACTGATATCAATTATAATTGCAGTTAGCTTTAAATAGACTAATCATTCACAAACATAAATATGTCAAGATACTCTAGAAATCTATAAGAGTGAATCAATATATCAATATGCTTGATTGATCACAAAGAGAACTAATAATTCAAAAACATAAAATGAATAATTGAACAACTGTGCACACTTGTTTAATCTCTCATTCATCTTATTATGCCCTGAATCCACATGAGGTGTACCACAACATGTGAAAGAATCATAGCAAGCTACGATCTCACTATATAAGGATTAGAAGCATGCCCGAGTTCCTAAGCCTATCTCTCGAGTAAGACCCCGTCTGCAGTGGGCCTCGACACGTCTACCTCTCGACGGCTAATGGGAGCGGCCGGATATCTCAGACTCCACCTCTCAACCTGGGTACTCAGGCGATGAGTCAAAGCCCTCAGGCTTATTTTGCATCAGTAGACCTACTAACCACTGATCACTCAACATGTTACACAGGTACCACCGACATCCCCGGTTGGTGTTGGGTACCACACAACTATAAGGAGCCTACCCTACTGGTCAAGACCCCCGCACCCTATTGGTGTGCTTCGGCTTACCTCGATCTGGACTACCTCCAGTCGGGAAACTGTTTCCTCCTCACAGCGCAGGCCTCATCCCACGAGGATTCTATAGTGTTCAGGGCATCTACATGTCTAATTCACTCTTTAAATTCAAAATTCAATCATCACATCAACATACCTTTGTTCATATTTGTAAACCATTCATTTCATAAACCATCTGATAACATTTACTACAACTGAACTATTAAGCATCACCACATCTTAAACTGAGAAACATTGATATCACAATACTTGTTTCACTAAACACCCTATCCTTAAGGTTTCATTCACCTCATTCACAAATCACATGACTCGCATAAGGATTTAATACATCATAAAATCATTGAAAAAAGATTTCTCTCCGTAGTTCACGTATAATCGAATATATATATGAAACCCTATAATGAACTAAACTAGGGTTTCTACGCCATTTAGTAAAACATCATACATTAAGAATAACATTAAATCAAGATGTCTATTTGCAAACCTCCACCTTTCCATTCATTTAGGGTTTCACCCTCATTACTGATATATCAAGCAAACATTGGTATCATTGAATGAAATCCAAGATCTTAACTGACATATATGTAATACATATACAAATAAAATAATCATTTGTAACCAAGGAGATTTAACTAGGCAAATTTCTTTATTCAATTATACAACAAATTCAATCATAGTTGAAAACCCTAAATTTTGATTTACTTTTATAACCTTTGCAAATACTTTAAGAATTATCATTTATATGGATTGTACTAATTTCTAATATGATTTCCTCATCTGAAATTCGTCACAATAGATCATCCATTTCATATCAACTTGCAAAAGCCAGATCAAAAAGACCATTTATAGTTTGTAAACACATACTAAGCAATTGAAAATTATTAATGATTTAACTCATTTTCATGCATCCTACTATTTAAAGGAAGTACCCACTCACCCTAAGGTGTGAAAACACCTTAAAATGTTGTAAATCTCAGAAACTCTCAAATCCATATCAGAACTCTAGCAAAATTAACAGTTTCTTTGTCCTTTCAACCTTAAATGAGGTCTGTTGTAGGTACAAGATGAAAGTCATAGGTTAACCCAAATCCCAAAATCACTGGATCAAGGGTTCCGAGCAAGGAGAAATGAGAAGGAGGAAGAATCGATGGTTAAAACTATTTACCAAGTCAAATCTATGGCAACCCTTTTGGATTTCCGCCGTTCTTCACGTTCTTCCCTAAAAATCACCCCAAAAATCATCTTTGTGATCGCTCATTGAGCAAGGTGTCTAAAATGATAGAGGATCGAATTGCGGTTCTAACACATTTTGTTTAGTTGAAAACAGATAAGTATAGCTCGAGATATGATCATTTTACGATTGACTGTCCTGGGCAGCATTGGTCGCGGTCGCGGCACACGACGCAGCGTCGGTCGTGGTCGCGACACACACGACACAGCGTTGGTCACAGTCATGGCACATGATGCAGCGTCATGGGTCATGACACATGACGCAACGTTGGTCGCGGTCGCGGCACACGAGCAGCGTCATTCGCCGTCGCGGTGTCGGTCGCAGTACTCTGTACATGTTTACTAAAAATGGCATAACTCTCTAATTTTAACTCCGATTTGGTTCATTATTTTTTTTTGGATTCATAATTGAATTATCTACAATTCTACAATATTATTTTGATAATATTCTCAAACAAAAAGTTATTTATTAATTATTTCCTCCAATGTCATTAACTCTCTTCTTGCATACATGTATGAGTTAATGCTATATTAACTCCAACTCAGATCTTTATAGTATACTTAAGTCATGATTACGAGTTTCCCAAACAAGTATTTAAGGTTACTAGAGTTAAGATAAAGTACAATATAAAATATTACTAACAAAAACATGACAAGCATTAAGATTATCTTAAATCTCTAGGATTACTAGCAAAGTTAGGAACGGGTTGTAACACACTTCGTGGAGGAGAAGCTTCTGCATCAACTGAACCAATGGTGTAGAAGTAGGTCAAGCTTGGAGGAGTAAGCATCTGCATCTGTAGTGACTTGGCCACAATGCAGTAAGCCTTGACGATTTTGGAATCCAAAATGTAATAGAGAAACTGGGGTTTGGGTTCCAACCACCGTAGGGTTCCCCATTAGGTTTGGAATATTTGGAAAATATTTGAGTTACAATGAGGCATAGATGAAATCTTCCATAGATATTGATCACACTATAGGAGTAGAGTTGGTTGTGGAAGATTGGTAGGTAGTGCTACCATTCTCAGAGTTGGTATTAGTACCACCATTGGCCTAAAATTATAGCAAGTCGATGATTCCCTTAAAGGCTAGGGTTTCGTAAGCTCGCCTTCCCTTTAGATGTATCAGTGGTCAAAAGGTATTAGTTCACCTTTCATCACTTGCCTGCGGGCAGCAGCAGTAAGCGTGCCCGTGAGTAAGTGTTTCTGGCCACTGGCGATGGATGTCCGTTAAAGGAATAGTGACAATGAGTACAAGAACAAGAATGATGAGAATAAGAGCAGAGACTAGTAGAAAACTAAAAATTACAAATACAAGAACAAGAATGAAGAGTAAAGGAGTAGGGCACTGAGAAAAGGAACAAAGTCTATGAATAAAGGAACAAAATCAAGGAGAGTAAAGGAACAAGTACTCCATTTGTTGTTGTAATCATCATCCTTGTTTCTAGGGTTTCACAAAAAGTATTATCTCGTTGTTTTGTTTGTCCTAGGGTTTTTCTAAAGGTATTGGTTCACCTTTCAATGCCTGCCCATATGAGTGTGCCTGTGAATGAATGAAAGGGGAAACCTATGACTGGCCACTGTCATTGGAGTTGACCATACGATTGAATATAGTTGAATATGAGAAAAGAACAAGAAATGGGAGTAAATTTATTTCATCCTTACCCTAATCCCCACTGATCATTTTCTTTTTCTGCTATTCCTCTTTTTTCGCCATTCCGGCACAGTGAGTATGAGAAAAGAACAATGACATTGAGTACAAGAACAAGAATAATGATAATCAAAGATGTCTTCCTATATGATTATTTCAAGTATGGGATCGTAGATAATTCTTAATGTGATTATGTAAGTATTAGTATAACATTGTTCCATGACTTGATGTCATTGTTCCTTTCTACGTCGTGATTGTTCCTTTACTCATACTACTGGTGCCAATTTCAACTTTGTGTTCCTATTCCTTTACTTGTACCGTGGGTGCCAATTCCATCTCCATCACTCAATGCCATTGTTGCTTTCTACGTCTTGATTGTTCCTTTACTCGTACCTTGCCCCCTCCTGGGGTTGATGATGCAAATGTTATTGATTAATGAAACAAATTTGTATTAACAATATCCTTCTCTTTATCATTGTCTAGCAACATAATTAGGCTTCAAAGTCTAAAGATGTCTTACGAATAACAGAGGTTGTTCCTTTACTTGCAATCTTTGATCATTTACTTTGCAATCGTTATATTGTAGCCATTGTTCTTGTTCCTTTTCTCCTTCTCAATATTCCACATGTTTGGAAATGGAACAACGATGGTCATGATAGGAACAAGAAAGGGGAGTAAAGGATCAAATTGGGGGAATTTAGGAACATCAGGTGGAATGTTAAAGGGTGGACCATTATGTATCTATATGTGTGTCTTGTTGTTGTCACAGACATTATTGACTAATGAAACAAATATGTATTATCATTAAATCACTTCTTGTGTTTGTGAAAAATTGGAATACATTAGATTCACGTTCCTTTTGTTGTTGTCCTTGTGACTGGTCTCAGTCTATAGGTTCCATTCTCGTCTTATATTAGTTCCCGTATAGGAACAATTGTTGGGATAAAAAGGATATAATAGTCATCGTAAAGGACCAACGGGCCAAATGTTAAAATTTCAACCATTATGAATCCAACAAACATGTTATTACTAATTTGAAAAGTACATTCCTAGGGTAGGAACAAGAACTGATAGTAAAGGAACAATGTGTTGGAGAAAAGGATCAAATAGGGGGATTAATGGATGTCGATCAAGTAGTCATCATCCTTGTTTCACAGATGCAAGGTAGCTTAGCAATGTGGATTGCCCCGATAGGTAGTCATCATCCTTGTTAAACGGTCCTACTCATCCGCAGTCATGCAAATAACGCAGGAGCAGCGGGACAGTGTGGACTACCATGAAAGACTCCTTATCTGGATTTGAGGAGAAGCTTCTGCATCGGCTGAACCAAACGATGCAGTAGTTCAGGCCACGAGGAGCAGTCATCTGCATCACCTATCCCTTGCTTATGGAGACGTCTCCATGATTGGGTAAGGGATTGTCAGGCTTTTGGTAGAGCAAATATCTACATCTGAATGCTTGGAGGTCCCATGTGGTACCATGGCTAATAATTGGCAAGGATTGCATTCCAAACCCCAATAGAGAAGTTGGGGTTTGTCTTCCATCACTTGTATGATTCCCCATTAGGTTTATAAGGATTGAAAAATATTTTAATTATGATGAGGCACAAATGAAATCTTCCATAGCTACTGATATCAAATTGACCACTGTAGGAGGAGAGTTGGTTGTGGTAGATTGGTAGGTGGTTATGCCCTGCCTTGAGTTGGTATTGGTACCACCAATGGCCTTTATTTATAGCCACTTGATGATTCCCTAAAGGTAGGGTTTTGTGAGTTAACCTCCATGCACTATGAGCAATAGTAATAGGTGCGCCCGTGAGTAAGTGTGTCTGGCCACTGGAAAAGGATGTGAGCACAATAACAACAATTAGGAGTAAAGGGATGGGGACTGAGAGAAAAGGAACACTTACGAAAACTACAATAACAACTATAAGGAGAAAAGGGGCATGGAGTGTGATAAAGGAACAATGGCTATAAGTACAAGAACAAGATTGGCAGCAATAGAGGAATCCAACACCTACTGATCTAGCATAGGTCCTGATGAAGGTGCTCCTGAACTTGTAGGTTGTACACCTATTGATGCACCATGTAACATATGAGGGCTTCATTGGATACATTAAACGATACGTGGACCGGTCGTGATGGAGGTGGAGGTGGAGGTGGAGGACTGGGTGAAGGTAGAGGCTCTAGCTGTGGTGGAAGAAAATGTAGGCAAAAAGGTTTTCTTGATTGTGGTCTCACTGATACAGACTCCTTTTCTAGAGGGTTTGTAATGAATATAATGAAAAAGAGACTTCTCAATCGCAAAGGCAAAGAGACCACATATAAGGGTAGGGTGGGTGGGTGCCTCAGGTATTCTTCCTAAAGTCAAAGTAGGTCATGTGGTGGAGAATGTATTTAGACCACTTGACTCATATGTTCTTCAAAATATAATACATAATCATTGCGGTATTCTCTTCCATCTTAGTTTGATTCTTCTTAGGGTGAATATTGCAGTTGACTACCAGAGCGAGTATGTGATTTTTGACCCCCAAGGAAGAGGATGGGATGGTGGACTTATTCCTATAGTGGGTATAAGGCTTCTTCAAGAACTT
Source organism: Alisma plantago-aquatica (assembly GCA_963693085.1). Classification (NCBI taxonomy): domain Eukaryota; kingdom Viridiplantae; phylum Streptophyta; class Magnoliopsida; order Alismatales; family Alismataceae; genus Alisma; species Alisma plantago-aquatica. The sequence continues at coordinate 1,573,744,050 of OY856409.1, forward strand.
ATAAAAATATCATGGAGAGTAATATCATATTGCTTGTAGAAGGACTCAGGGTCAAGCTAGTCAAAATACTCAGGATAATCTTTCCTCCACATGTCAGTTACCTCAGTACCATTGAGAAACATATTCAAGATATCTTTTGAGATAGTGAATTTCTTACCAGCAATCATGGAAGTGATAATCATTTGAGTATTAGGATGGGGTACAAGAGAGTTATAGTTCCATGAAATTTTGGCATCAAATTCATGGAATGCCTTAGTGCTTGTAATGTAATTGTGAAAGCACTGGTGTTTGACACTCAGGGATGCTAGGCAATGGTTGTAAAGCAACTCAACTACCTCATCTATCACTTCTTATTTACATGGGCGAGTCTCATACAAGGCACAGAAAGGAAAAGGGTTCCTAAGAAGGAGCTCCTTGTACCTATTTAGATCTTCGGTTGAAGCAAAGAAAGTGTCGTCGAAGGGAATGATGTGAGAGTTGGAGGATGATGATGGCGCTCCAGAAGGTGTGGCCCACTATCTTCTATTTGAGGCCATGAAGGCTAGATGGAGAAGATTGAGAGACCACACAAGAGAGAAACACCACAAAGGTCGTCTAACCACCTAAGGCAGGTAGGAAAAGGTGTTAGGTAGGTCAAACAAAGGTCGTCTAGGGCTAGGAGAGGAAGTTCAAGGCTAGGATTGAGAACTTAAGAGAGTTTGAGTGAGGATCAGTTGACTTTTCTCTAGTTGAGAGGGAGTTGGCCGAAACCTACTTAAGAATTTGTCTAGCTCGGCCATTAGTCGAGTTCTAAAAGAAAAAAACTCGACCGAATGGCTTTTTACAAAAGCCCTTAGCCATGAATCGGTCGAGTTAGACAAAAATTCCATCCCAAACTTAGAAATTCTAGTTTCTAGCCATTTGAGTGCTAATTAAATTTATTTTTCTGGTCCATTTTGCACTTTAGACATATTTAGGCACATATCACTCCTCATTGGGTACTATTTAGCAATAAAACAATTGTTTGTAGAAAATACCCAAAATAAGCAAAAAAACAAAGCATAAGAACATGAAATTTCAGCACTTTATCAAGCAAAGGTGAACCAAACAAAAGCATATAGGATAGATAGCATCTATCTAGATGGAAGATCCGTATCATCCAAAGTAGTTATGAGCAATTTATCTAATAAAATTAAATTGCTCTCTAGCTAGATGTTTAGTATAAATTTCTACCAACTGATTTTTCGTGTCTACATGCGTGATATAAATATCCTTTTTGGCAATGTGATCACAAAGAAAATGATGATGAACCTCTATATTCTTCACTCTATAATGCAATATAGGATTGTAAGATAAATTTATTGCACTAGTATTGTCACAATGGATAGGAGAAGTATCAATATAAATGTTAAAGTATTGGAGCATTTGCTTCATCCATAGGACCTGGACATAACAACTCTCGACTGCAATGTATTTAGCCTTGGTAGTAGATAGAGCCACTGTGCTCTATTTCCTAGAAAACCAAGACACCAAGCATGGTCCTAGGAGGAAGCAAGTGCCACTTGTGCACATTCTATCAATCAAATATTCTGTGTAATCAAAACCACTATAAGCACTAAGAGTAAAATCCCTAGACTTAGGATATTATTGACCAAAATTTTGGGTTTTGGCTAAGTACCTCAAGATCCTATTAACAGCTATAAGATGTGATTTCTTAGAATTTTATTGAAGGCAAGCACACAAGCCAACACTAAACAGTATGTCAGGTCTAGAGTTAGCTAAATAAAGTAAACTTCGAATCATACCTCTATAGAGCTTCTCATCCACCTTTTCACCTTCTTCATCTTTATCAAGATAGGCAGTGTTTGACATGGGGGTGTCCATTGGCTTGATGTGCTCCATCCTAAAGCACTTAAGTAGCTCAATTGTGTACTTGCCTTGGTTGATGAAGTTCCCATTCTTTGTTTGCTTGATTTGAAATCCAAAGAAGAATGTAAGCTCCCCCATCATGCTCATCTCGAACTTATGCCAAATAAGATCACTAAACTCCTTGCAAAGATCAAGATTAGTTTCGTCACAAATAATATCATCAACATAAATTTGAATGATAAGAAAACTGTTAGAAGTGTGTTTAAGGAACAAGGTAGAATTAACTTTTCTCATGATATAACCATTATCTGACAAAAAGTTCTTTAATTTATCATACCGATCTCGAGGTGCTTGTTTGAGTCCATAGAGAGCTTTTTGTAATAGACAGACATGATTTGGAAAACTACCATGTTCAAATCCTGGAGGTTGAGCAACATATACTTCCTCCTCAATTATACCATCAAAAAATGCACTTTTAACATCCATTTGATATAAAAGAAAATTCTTGTAACTAGTAAAAGCAATTAACATTCTAATTGACTCAAGTATAGCTACAAGTGGATATGCTTCATAAAAATCTATACCTTCATGTTGATTGTAGCCTAGAGCCAATAACCTTACTTTGTTTCTCACCACCTTGTCACTTTCATCTAGATTGTTGTGGTAGACCCACTTGGTGCCAATGATATTTCTATCACATGGTCTTGGCACAAGAGTCTACACTTTTTTCTTCTCAAATTGCTCTAGTTCTTCCTACATGGCTAGGATCCACTCATCATCCCCAAGAACGTATTTGACATTTTTTGGCTCGTGTTGTGAGATGAAGGTGTTGTTGGCTTGTTTCTTTGTTGTAGGCAGCCCACATCTTCACTCTTTCAAATGGGTCACCTATGATTAGCTCTTTAGATTGATTTTTAGCAAAGAGCGGGTTGGATTCTTCTTTTCTTCATCTATCTCTTCTTCTTGAGTGGCCACATCTTTTCCCTTTTGAGTGATGTTGATTCCTTTTAAGATAGGAATTACCTCATCCGCAACATCATCATTAGAAATATACTTGGAAACAAAGGGGTTAGTCTCAATAAATTTGTCACTAATAGATTCTTCTACTTTAGATAGATCAACATTATACACTCTATAAGCCTTGCTAGTAGTGCTATAGCCAAGAAAGAAAGTCTTGTACAATTTTAGATCAAACTTGTCAAGAGAATCTTTTGTGTTCAAAAAAGAAACAAGGACACCCGAAAAAGTGAAAATACTCGATGGAAGGCTTCCTACCACGCCATAGCCCATAGGGAGTTTTGTTCAAAGAAGGATGTGTAAAAACCCAATTTTGCACAAAACATGAAGTACTAACGGCTTCAGCCCCCAACTTCTTTTAGAGTTTCATACTCTAGCAGCATGGTCCTAGCCATTTCCTATAATGACATGTTCTTCCTCTCTATAGTCCCATTTTGTTGAGGTGTTTGATGTGAAGAAAAGTTGTGTGCATATCTGGACTCTTCACAAAAACGTTCAAAAAGTTCATTTTCAAATTCTTCCCCATGATCACTATAGATGGAAATAATGCGACAAGAAGCTTCTTTTTCAACTCATTTGCAAAAGTTGGAGAAAACATGAAGAGTATCACTCTTAGAAATAAGAAAGAAGGTCCAAGTATATTGAGAGAAATAATCAATAATAACAAGATAATACTTGGAACCACGAAGCGATTGAATTCTCATAGGTCCAAATAGATCAATATGGAGAAGTTTAAGAGCTCTCTTGGTACTAAGGACTCATTTGGATTTGAAAGAGGATTTGGTTTGCTTTCCATGGGTACAAGGTTGGAATTTCTCATCCTTTTCAAAATCTAATTTGGGAAGTCTCTTGACCAAGTCCTTTTTTCTCAACTTATTCAATTGATGCATATTTACATGACCTAGGCGACGATGCCAAATAGAAATATCTTTCGAATTGACTACTAGGCATCTACCAACAACATGATAAATAGAATCAAGGACAATTACATCAAAATTACCATTCCTAGTTCCCTTATATATGACATTGTAAGTGAGGTAATCTAAGAGCAAGTGTAACGCCCGGGCCCACTGCCCTAGGCTCTAGTAGAGTTTCAGGAATGACAACTGGCCCCACAGACCACCACTAGCCTTAACTACGCACTTTTTCCTCATTGACGCGCAAGCCAGGATCAACTTTCTGACTGGTCACCCATCCTAGTACTACTCCAAGCTGAGCACGCTTAACTATGGAGTTCATTAGTGATGGGCTCCCGGAAAAGGAGGTGCACCTTTATGATATGGGTAGTCCAATAATTCCTTTTAAGATCAACTTATCTGAGGCCTCAAATCCTGGGATGTTACAACAAGCATTCAAAAGAAGCAAATAGCACAAGGTAACCATTATCACATAATTGACTAATACTTATTACATTGTGATGTAGGCCATCTACAAAGAGAACATTCTTGATACATAAGGATTCACCAAGATCACCCTTTCCTTTTACCTTACCTTTCTTATTGTCCCCGGAAGTAATCGATCCTCCTATCTTCTTTGTGAAATTGTTAAAATGGCTTATATCACCTGTCATGTGCTTTGTGCAGCCACTAACAACAATCCATTTTCCTTTTTCCTACAAGAAAGGAGAATTTCAGTTCCCAACTCAAACTTTGGGATCTGGTGTTAGCTTGGGGACCCATTTCATCTTTGGGTTGGTCCCCTTAGGCTTGTATGGACAATAAGTAGAATAATGATCATCAATCTTGCAATGTGAAAAAATCATAGGATTCTTTGATCCAGAAGACTCTCCATGGAAGAAAGGAGGTTCCTTACTCTTTTTCTTACCTTTGGCTCACTCTTGCCCTTAGGAGACTCCCCTATAAATCTCAAACCACTAGTACCACTTTGTTTGGTAGAGTGATCAAGGATTTCATTTTGGGAGTTCTTCCCTTTGAGGAATTTCTACAGAGAGGCTCTAAGTCTATGATTGTTATCAATAAGAGAGATAACAATAGCAGACAAACTAGCAAGATAATCTCTAGCATGTACAAGGTTGGCCTCTAAACAGAGGGCTTTAGTCAAATAAGAATCCTTTTCGAGAGTAATAGACGCAACATAATTACTAGGAAAAATAGTTCTAGAAGATAAATCATTAACTTGAGCAAGTAACCTAGCATTTTTAAATTTAAACAATTGAATTTATTTGAGATAAACATCTCTTTCATCTCTACGAGCATCACTAATAAGCTTAAGTTCTAAATTTTCATCTTCAAGTAATTCAAGATCATCAAGGAACTTTTGGTTATCTTCCTTAAGGGACACAATGTTTTTAGATAGACACCATTCTCCACTTCAACTCTATTGTATTGGAGCTCAAGGTCAAGAAATTGGCCTTGCAAGGACTCAATGCTCTTAAGATGAATTTTCTCATTTGCTCAATAATGTCAAGATTAGCATACAAATCATCAATAATTTTACCCAATCTCTTCTTTTTAGATTTACAATCGGAGTAAGAAGAACGGGTAGCATTAAGCATGTCAATAAGAGTTTCTTTAGCTAACTCATGCAAACTAACCTCACTTACCTCACCAATGTCTTCACTTATGGAGGCCATGAGGGCAAGGTGGCATTCTCCATCTTCATCGGAGCTTGATATACTAGAGGATGATCATTCCCATCTGACATGAGCTGCATTTTGGTCCTCCTCTCCTTCTTGTCCTTCCTCTTGTATTTGCTATCTTTCTTATAGTCTTCCTCCTTCTTAGAGTTGATCTTGTGGTGTGACTTTATAGCCTTAGGACATTCACTCTTGTAGTGTCCCTTTTGACCACACTTGTAGCACCTTGGAGTAGATGAAGAAGATTGCTTCCCTTTGAAGTGCTTTTCCTTGGAGAAGTTGGCTTCATGATCACTAGGGCCATCATATTCACTAGAGGAGGAAGGAGAGGTTCGACAAAAAAGTTTTTGTTGAAGAATGAGAGCCTCCACTTGAGCTTTGAAGGCACTATCTTTGATCTTCCTTGATTCTTTTTCTTCTTGCTTTGCCTCCTCTTCTTGCTTGTCAAGTATTGGCTCATGAGCTGGTAGATTGCCAATAAGCTCCTCGGTTGGAAGATCACCAAGACTTCTGACTTCTTCTATGGAGGTCACCTTTGACTCCCATCTCTTTGGAAGGGACCTTAGGATCTTTGAGTTGATTGCTCCTCTATCCAAAGTATGTCCCAAAGCAGATAGGCCGTTGATGATGATGTCGAGTCTTGAATACATATCAACAACTCCTTCTTTATTCCCCATCTTGAAGTTCTCTAGGAGGATGCTAAACATGTAGATCTTTGCCTTCTTCACTTGCTTTGTGCCTTCATAAGTAATGCACAACTTGTCCCGTATCTCATAGGTTGTATTCATGAGGAGATGCGGTTGAACTCAGATGGAGTGAGGCCTGCATAGAGGATGCTAATTGATTTGGTATTGAGTTGGGATGCCTTTAGAGATGCTTCATCCCAAGTACCTACAGCTCTAGCTGGCTCCTTGTAGGGTTCAATCATCACTTTCCACATGTCAAAATTCATTCCTTGAATGTAGAATTGAATCTGTCGCTTCCAATAGAGGAAGTTGGTGTCGTCAAAGATTGGGGTGCATGGAGAAGCCTGCCGATATGTTGAGGCAACCAAGTAGGTTCTCACCCATCTTCTCATCTTGTAGGATATTTGTTGGAGAAGATCCTTGCTCTGATACCACTTGTTGGATCTAGGGCTCTAGAGGGGGGTGAATAGGGCTTGAAAACTTGCACAAGAATAGTTAGACCTTCAAATTATATCAATTCAAACCCAATGCTAAAAGTGAATTTGAAATCCTATCTATACAAGCATAGCAAGGATGAGAGAGATTGAAATAAACACTTGGACAAAGTGTTTAGAGTGGTTCCAATCTCCAAACTAGGAGACTATCAATCCACTACTTAGAGAGGTCAAACTCTAGGACTTTACAACCCATATATACTTATATTCCATTATAAGACATACAAGAAGGCCACCTTACATCCAAGGGCTTACCTATCCAAGAGCTAGTCTTCTACCTCACAGCAGGTATTACCCACTCTTACAAGTAGTTGGATTCCTTCTCCTAGGACATCTCCTCCTTGCAACAAGTCTTCAGTCTTGAGGATTTACCCACCAAGCTCCTTGGATCTTTCGTCTTATCCTTCTCCTTCACCCAAAGAAGATCTTTACACCTTCCTCAACCTTGAAGAAGAACAACTCCTCCTTCACTCGAAGAAGATCACTTCAGTCTTTTCTCTTTGAGAAGGGGATTGGGAAGAAGGATGGAGAGATTTACAAGGTAACAATGAGGTAGCTCTCTTACAACATGCCTAACTCACTCATAATTAGAAATGATTTGTAATTGAGAGAGAGAAAGGGGCTCAAAGGGGTTTAGTGCACCCAACTATAGCAAGGACTAAGGATAGCATGAATGAGTAATCTTAGAATGAACTCCAAGAGGTCCTATTAATAGCTGGTGGTGTTCCTTTAAGTGTAGGATAACTTAAGAACGAAAATATCCATTTTACAACTTGCAATATATCTATTAGTTTCTAACAACTCTCCAATGTTTGGAATCACTTTTTCTACATTTTCTGTATAGTGTATTCGGTCGAGTTTCAATAAAGGTAACTTGACTGATCCACTATCCGACAAAGCCAGTTTTCAAACTATCGATTAAGTTTGTCCTAGGATAACTCGATGGATTAGCTAAAATCAACTTTGGTCAGATAGTTGGTCGGTTGAGTTCTGTGAGTGTACAACTCGATCGATCCAATAATTTCTAAAAACCATCACTGATCGGTCAAGATTCAAACTCAACTGATAAACTTGTTGTGACAAAATTTTCAAAATAGTTTTTAAGTGATCAAATGATGGAATTAAGTGTCCCTGATTTTTTATCATCTTAGTTACAAGTCATATCATCAATACAAATGATTACAAAAATATTCTAAGGTGGTTTGATGTGTTTTCTACAGAAGTGCATTTGCATTTCTTTTGAGTTGAACTTGGACAAGCTAGGGCTTGGTGAATTTGATCCTTTTCATGTACCTAATGCCTAAAATTAATCTTAAACAAACATATTAGATACATATGAATCGAATGGTTAAGTCATTATCAAAATATGGACAATGTATAACTCTCAACTCAACACTATCAAGATTAGATGATGTGGTTTCTGAACCATACTTTACACTCCAATGGACACACCCACCAAATTAGCACATAATATGTGGGTATCGAGATGATGTAATCCTAACTTTGTGATTAGGGTGTTGCTACAACATACTATTCACACCTAAATTTGTAGTCAATGTGATAGAAGTCACAAAGTCACCGCGGGAGAGTGTTTCGTGTTAACAAGACCCTCAAATGATGAGACATACACCCAGTGGAGATATGAAAAGTGAGAGAAGAAAAGAGTGAGGAACGAATGGAGAAGGAAAATATATAGAGAAAGTGGGCATATCCTCATTTTTCTAGAGATAGATATATGAGGGGGTTAATTGGGGAAAAGAGAAAATAAAATATCATATATGAGATAATAGAATGTCAAATAGTGATAAAAAATTAATAATAGAAATCAAATACATTATTGCTGAAATAAAATGCAACATGTTTCTGATTTACCTCTTTAGTTATATATGATTAGTTTGTACCACTTGGTAGAGATAAATAAGGGGGTAGATTTTTTATCACTCTGAAAAGAAATGTCACTTTTAGTTGGGTTATAGATTAATCCTTTTTAGAGATGGAGTCTTGTACCCCTTTGGTATTTATGAATATAATTCAATTTTAGTATTCTCTCAACTTCATAACAAATGCTTTAAGTAAATCTCGTGTAATTCGCTGAATTAGTGTCAAACAAATGCAACTACTCCATAACTAGATAAATGCAACATCCTAGGATTTAAGGCCTAGAATAAAATGATCTTAAAATGAATGGTTGGATTTCTCATATCGTCAAGGTGAATTTCCTTTTTAGGGAGCCCATCATTATGAACTATATAGTCAAGTGTGCTTGGCTCAAATTATTTTTAGGATGGGTGACTAGTCGAGAAGTTGATCCCAACTTATGTGTGAGTGAGGACAAAGTCTGCACTTAAGACTAGTGGTGGTCTATGTCCAATCATCATTTATGAAACTTTACTAGAGCATTAGGCAATGCTCAGGTATTAAATATGTTATCAGAGTCAATCTACTCCAATATATGTGGCTCACATGGGTATTTGGCATGCCAGTCTTAAGTTGTATGGTCCAAAGATGTTGGAATGGACTATATGCTGAAATGAGATGGAACCGCCCTGCGTTGGTACCCATAGATGGGAGCTGAGTGTCCATATGTCATTCTAGGTCTATACTAAAATGGGTAAGATATTGAGGTTGTATAATTGAGCCTTTAATGAGGACATAAAGAGTTTAAGTGGGGGAGATTCAACTATCTCGGGACTTGAGACTTTGGATAAAATGATATTAAAAGGAATGATTGGACTACCCATATCGCCAAGGTGCACCTCCTTTTCAGGGAGCCCATCATTAAAAACAATGTAGTTAAGCGTTCTTGACTCAGTGTAGTACTAGGATAGGTGACCCATCAGGAAGTTGATGCCAGCTGGTGTGTGAGTGAGGATAAAGTGCACAGTTTAGCCAATGGTGGTCTATGGGTCCATTCATCATTCATGAAACTCAACTAGAGCCTTATGTGGTGGGACCGAGAATTGAAATAAATGTATAAACCTTGATAATCCTGCCATCATGGTGGTTTTAGTGGGATGGCTGAGACAACAATAGGTAATTGTATGAATAATTCTACTGCAACATCTAAGTTGAACATATTAAAAATATTAAACCTAATACATGTTCTTCCGTACCTATTTACTAATAATAAACTAAAGGGAAGGATATCTTAATAACTGCATGATCCAATGTGCATGGGTGGGTAATGGGTCTTTAATACGGAGATCAATGAAATTTCCCTAACACACTATTGTGCTCAAATGTGGACCATGATATGTGTTAGAAAACCAAACCCAAATTTTATATAATAACCATAATCAACCTAGTATTTCCATTAAAAAATTGGTCCTAGGAGATGAGTTTAGATCTATCAATTAATGCTATCATAATACTCAACATAGGGGAAGCCTAGTGAACATAATAATGTAAGAACATCTTAGGTCTTGAGTAACTTTCCTAGAGCAATGTGTTGTATGATAATGCTAATGGAAACATGATGCATGGGGTGACAAATTTTCATCTCGAAATGGATTGTAGTGCAAGTGGGGTGGTATAGAATGGCCTTTACTCTGTCAACCCCCTAAAGTGACTTGTAGGCCTATATTTTTTAGGAGGTGTAACTTAGTGATTTAGTATGTAGATGGATAAATTTTGAGGATGAAATCCACTTTTATGGTGGAGTGATGTAACATATCAATACCTATATATGCTCATTCTTGAGACTCCAATTCCAAGGTTTGAGTGAGTTTGGGTATGTTGGATATTGTTTATCCCCACCTCTATCGAATCATGCATGAAAACTTAGTGATGTACCCTTAGGAACCCAAATGGACATACAATTAAATTGAGGTGAAAAACTTGGATCTATAGTTATTATGTGACCCTCGTATTAATAGTATGACACCTTTATTGTAAAGGATGATCTACAAATTGGGAAATAATATTTTAATGGTACATAGGAATGAATTAACTATGGGGTAATGTGTAACATAAATGAAACCTTAGTATCTATATTATACATGTATAGATATACCCATATGTCATATTACTCCATATGAATCTTAACTTTTATTTAAATCCAAGGAATAGATATAAATAAATGTGTCTAAGTATGGTTCTTAGTTTTGATATGACTAATACATAGAGATATACATTACTTGAATCCCCAACGGTCTAAGTTGTCTTAATCTAAAAAAAAATTACTTTAAAAACATTCAATGGGTAACTTGTACAACAGAAATGTGTAAAGATTCCCAATTGGCAGGATAAGTCAAACCTAAATACAAAAAATGGTAACAAAGTATGCATAATAATGGTATTTATTTAGATATTGGCAAGAACTGTAATCTATCAAACCACCCAATGAACACTAATAAAACTTGAAAATAGTGAAATATTGATAACATAGATATCATAATTAGGGCAGATGAAAAGTTTCATAGTATTTGGATGACAATAGTTGCCTTAAATATAAAATAGAAGAATATTTAAATATGATACATAGAAATAATTTGTTTCGAACTGGACTTATTTTTTTGATTTATCGATGTGTCACACTATGCAAGTGACTTTTTGGATTTCCACAAGTGATTGTAGAATATTATGGACCCTCCAATCTTAATTGAATGGGAAAAAGCTATCTACTACCTCGGGTGGGGGACTGTGAAACTGATGCCTCTATGATCTATGTCCCTCCCTCCTCATAACACTCAAAGATTCTTTGTCTAATGAATACAAGAGATGGTCCCAATTAAACACTTACTTTGGTGACCTAATTTTGTATAAAAGAAATGCTCAATCTATAGGGTTTTTAGGGAGGGGTGCTTTAAAATAACAAAAAAAATCTTCCCTTTATAGTACCCTAGCCCCAGGTTCGTCGTATCTATAAAACGTCAGCAAAAAAAGACATGAGAAAGGATAAAGGTTATACCTTTGGACACACTAGGTGTCCAACAACTCGACACATCTTTTATCAGTGAAGAACTCGATCTTTTGAATCTAGATTTGAATCATCCAGTAAGAAATATGAATAGATCAACAAGAGATCTGGATTGGCCACCAAGCAGTTGCATAGTTGTCTTCTTTACAACACCTTATTACCATCTTGTGGAACAACTTCTCCAAAACTCCTCGCATGTGCCATGGCCTCTACCTCATCCACATAGATAAGGGAGAACATGGTTCACCACCTTGTCCACCAAGTCAAAGCGGAACATGAGTTATCAATGTGCTATTTATCTCGAAACTCCCTTTCACCTCCTATCTTAGGCAACAATCCTTAGGGGAATTTCCTCTCGCTCCAAGAGAGATATGATATTGAACTTTTCTCACAAGCTATCTTAGAGGATATGTCAAATCCTTTGGGTCATTCCCCCTTTATAAAGGGATTCATGGGCTTGTAAAACCCTAATTCCAATCCTTGTCCTAATCATAATCTCAAAAACATTCCAATGTTGAAAATTTAGAATAGAATTCCGATCAGCCGACCGAGTTACCCAATCAGGCATCCAATTGGGACTTAAAAAGCATATCAGATTGGCTAATCAGGTCAATATAGATCCATATATGAATTGGCTTCCAATTTGAGACCTTCCTTTTTTTAATTCTGATTAGTTGATTGGGATCACCGACCAATTGACTAGACCAATCTAGTGTAAAATTCAGTCAATCAATTGACGACAAAATAATTCACTGATCCAACCAATCAGATTGATTGACCAAACATTCTAGTTGCCCAATTTGATAGGAAATCAACATGTTTATGATTCAGATCCATTATGATGATATGTTTGATTGTGAACTTCAATTTCATATGCATCCGTATGTTTGTGTCCTAGTAGGTTCCTAATTATGTTGGTAGTGATGTTCAAAACCTACAAGCGAAGATTGGTGTCTAGCCACACATCATTGTAGTCCAAGTAATATGAATGAGTTCCAGAACAACTAAAATCTATATAGTGATTAATGTTACCATGATTGTATAATCCCTTTGTCACAGATATCCAGATTGAAACTGAGATATGGAACATCATCCTCTTAAAATTCAATCTTTATTCCTTGAACTCGAGTAGACTATTTGATATGTTGTGAGCTCGATATCACATATTTGCTATAGGAGAATTGCATGAAGCATTTGATTTTGAAGCTAATGATTCATGGAGCATAGCATGAGGCATTTTATGTCCATAGGGTCATCAAAATGCTTCTTATGAGTTTCCCTTTCTTCTCTAGGCATATTCAGTGTTGGTTCATTAGGTATTGGTGTGTCTAGGACACATAGCTTGCACTCATGTGTTAGAATAATTCTTAGCATTCCAAACCAATCGTTGAAGTTATTCCCATTTATTTTTTCTTTCTCAAGGACCAATCATGGTGAAAAGGATTACTAATTATATTAGCCATTGATCTACATAGAAGATATTTTTGCACTAGTCAACAAATTGATTTAAAAATTATTTTTATTTCAAAAATTTGTTTGACATAATTGATTTGGACTTTATCTAATTATGCTTCCATTATTTTATTTAAACTAATAACTATTATTATCAAATCAAATGATTGCAGTTAGCAATCTTCTAGTGAGCCAAGATCCAAAATACATTAAGTCATGAATCAACTATTTCTGACCGCTCACAACTTATCTATAAGGTAGGTAACAATTATGCATTGCATCATATGTAAATTTTAGACATATGGTTGTAGAAATCCATGTTAATAAATCATCATATGAATTATACGCTATATTTATTCCTCTAGGTGCCGAATCTTATTAATATCACATACTCAAGTCCAACCGAATACCAATACAATAAGACATGCACCCTTTTGAGAAAACCCACATACTTATTATCACACTTCCCTAAGGTAGACAGTCCACCAAGCTTGGCATGACCACACTTAGTTTTAACAAGTTTTTCATATGTATTTCACTTTAAAGGAATCATCAACATTAATATTATATTGGTGGATATATCTATATATATACAATCACCATTATATATACATTATTATATGTTTTATTTACTATAACAATCACGACATGCAATATATATGGCAAATAGTACAACAACTTGAGCCAACAAGTATTGTAGATAAACAACCAAAATACATATCTAAATACAATCCTATATCAACCCTTCTAGGATTTCTAGTTTCCGGATTGTACAAGCTAGTCATCCGAATGGAATTCCCTATTTTTGGAAGGTTTTTGTGTTGTTGACAAATTCATCATTTTGTCTTGATGAGGAACCCTCCAAGGATCATCCTCTTTGTACTAGGATTCTAATCATCTCCTATCTCACCATGGCTCCCCAGTGATGTCTTCATGTCATCCTATTGCAATTGAATAATTTAATTGACATGGAGAATGAATAGAGAGAGGCAAGTCATGCAAAACTATATACATCTTACATGGTGTTTGATAAAAATCAAAATAGTAATGTTATACATTTCAATTTACATCACAACAGTCTAATTAACACATCCACATCCACCAAACAAAATGATTTTCAAGGTGTTGCATGGATTTTCAATACATATAAATATCATATAATATAAGTATTAGGTGATCATTGTGTATACACTTTGCACCTAATTCTTCCAAAGAATTGTTTGTGGTTTCAAAATTAAACAATAGTAAGAGCACATGAAGTAGGATCTAAAACCACTACATGGCTTTTCGGAAGGGGGGCACATTAGAATAAGAAAATCCCTATATACCCTAGCTGTCAGATCCATCATATCTATAAAACATTGATGAAATGACATAGGAAAAGATAAATGTTACACATGTGTGCACACTAGTTGTACAAAAACTAGATACATCTTTTTTTGGTGAAGAAGTCAATCTTTTGGATCTAGATCCAAATCTACCATCAAGACTTTTGAATGAATCAATAAGAGATCTAAATTCACCAGCAAGCTACTCCACAATGGTCTTCTTTGTTGCACTTGGTCATCATCTTGTGGAATTGCTTCTCCAAGCCTCCACACATGTGCATTTGCCTATACTTCCTCCACACATATAATAGATAACATGGTGCACCACCTTGGCCACCAAGTCAAAGCGAATAGAAGCTTTCAATGTGCTAGTATTCCTAAAACTCTCTTTCTTCTCCTATCTTATATAGTTATCCTCAAGGTAACTTCCTCTCTCTCCAAGAGAAATATGACAACAAACTTATCTCACATGTTGTCTTAAAGCATTATCAAACCCGATAAGATGCAAACCCCTTTATATATTAGAGTCATGGGATTGGAAAATCCAAATTCTAATCCCTTTCCTAATTGCAGTCTAAAATATAGTCAAATGTTGAAAGCTCATACTGGAACTCCATTCAACCGAACAGGTTCCTACTAGAACTCAAAAGGCATTTTGATAAACTGATTGGGTCAGTTTAGATATAGACTTGAATTCTTTTCAATTTGAGACATTCCTTACAAAATTTTGATTGGCCGGTCAGGATACCCAATTGACCAACTGAGTCAGTCCAAAGTGAAATTTAGTCGACCATATTAACAATTAATAGATCCATTGGCCCAACCAATATGATCGGACAACCACACATTCCAGTCATCAGATTGGATAGGAAATCATTATGTTTATGATTCATAATCATCTAATCATATGCTTGATTGCAAACTTCAATTCCCTTATACATCATTATGCATCTGACTTGGTAGGTTTCTAATTACCTTGGTAGTGATGTTCAAATCCTAACAAGCAAATATTGGTGTCTATCCACACATCATTTCCACCCAAGTAATATGAATGAGTAGGAGAACAACTACATCATGTAAAGTGATTAATGTTACCATGGTTGTATAATCCCTTTGTCACAAATATCCAGATTGAAATTGAGGCATGGAATGTCATCCTCTTAATATTCAATTTATGTTCCTTGAACTAGATTTGACTATTCAAGATATTATGAGCTCAATATCATATATTGATTTTTATTAACGCATTCATGCAATTCATAGTCTCTTTTATCAAGTGATCATCATATCACTCAAATGGAGGGATGAATTTCCTTTACAACACTCACAATTATCCACAAATGTCATAGTGTACCCATTAACTACAATTTTGGCAACTCATGTGCAAAGCACGTTGGGCTAATGTTCAAAGCACACAGAATAACTTGTGAATACTATAGTGACTTCAGGTATAAGGATCATAGTCACCATTGACACATTGTGATATGACTCTAACATGTCATTGCACGACTTCCATATATGAATCTCAAGGTGGGTTTATCCAGTACAACTTGTTTTCTAAAATATACCTATGTATATGCATTTGATATCCAATATCATGACTGAAGAGACATAGTCATCACTCGCCATATATGCTAATCTAGTGTATTACTATTGTCATATAATATCCACAATAATAACTAACTAGGTTCATAACAAGAATGAGTACTCTTATTATACATATGATCTCATGTTCATGTCCTCAGCCTGAAATATATATCATCAAGTGTAAACATTCGTAGGGAATTATTATGTTTATTCGTTACTAATACTAAAAGAAACATAATTAGTGGAGTTGCCAAATACAAAGTATTCCTACTACAATCATCACATGATGTATCTAAGGGCATACAACCAATATAATACTTACTCTATCCCTTCTTTGATTCATCTCCTAGAATCCACTCTATCAATTAACAAGTTAATAAAATTGCTTGAGCATCATGGGCTGAAGGTCAATGCTTCTCCTTGAACAACTAGATCAGTATGCCACCAAGCCCTTACATCCAACACCATTTCCTTTTCTTGACTCTTGGTTTTGTCATCAACACTAGAAGCCATGATGGTCTAATTATAGTGGTCAAAACATTGTTGGTAGAGGGTATATGTGGTTTCTACACTACAAGGTGTGGTCAGTTGTGTTGTTGAACTCGTCCATCCTAAGCTTGTCGTAGTAGCTGGGTCGGGCATCTAGGAGCCTTGTAAGTTGTAAGATGTTGCAAACCTTGTGGTAATATTCAATGTCGTAGTAGAAACCTTCTATGATGATTAACATCCTTCCTTAAAACCTAGTTTTTTTTCTTCTATCTATTCGGCCTCGACCTTGCTGGCTCTTAGAGTAGTAGCTTGTTTTTTTTCATGGTTGCCATGGTTTTAGTTTTCTTCCTTTTGCATTATTGTTTTTGAAGATGGGTTTAGTTCTAGACGTACTAGTTCATTGGTTTACCAATCCCTCCTTCTTCTCCTTAAGATTACACATGGTGGGGGATCTGTCTTATTCCAGATCTCCTCACAACTATGTTGGGGTTTGCAAAATTGGATTGTGTTGGGCAACTCAATTTGGGGATGCTTTTGGCTCATTTTCACCAAATTTTGATATGTCAATTTATGGGTTAAGCTTCAAGAGATCCTTATATTGTGAGGAGGGAAGAACAAACTAGCTAGTAATTTTCCTTATTTACCCCACACTGATATTTTGGCATTGTCACGCCTTGTATGGATTGTAGTGTTTAGTCTTTTCATCATGCTTTATGTTGCTGGCCACACCAGATTTGACTTTTGGCTTTACCAAACTACCCTATGTGCATCAATCCTTTGATGCAAGATACACGTGCATTTTTGCCTTTTGACAATCTTTTTAGTTTTAATATGCCAATATGTTAAGTTAACTTCAAATTTTCATATAAAATCATCTAAAAGTAAGATATATGTTTTGCAATCATGAAAATTTCCCATGCCAATTGGTATGGGTCTGGTATCCTAACTTAACACCCAAGGATTCCACTTTTAGGCTTTGTGTATTCAATATGATATTAACCCTAAGTCTATATAAATGTTAACATGTTAAGTGCGTCCCTAATTTGTACCTACGATTTTGACCTTGGATTTCAAAATTGGGAATTGAAGTATGTATATATCCCTATCTATTTGTGAATTATTTAACTATATCATAAATTTTCTTAAGTGAGGCATATTTGTGTATCAACTTCTCTTTTGGAATATTTTGGGCCTTTATGGAATATCACTTTATATTCAATTATCTCATCATTGTTGGTCTCTAAATGATTGTTTATCTTTAATATGGGTCCTTTGACCCCATTTGTTGTATTATCTATGTTCTCATCCTTTGTAATTGAAATGATTTCAAAAATGACTTAATTGTATATGTTGCCTTAACTATTTGTGCATTTTTTTATTAAAACTAATATTATCTAGGGTTAGCATAAACCTACTTATTAGGTGCACCTTTCCACCTTCCCATATATATTGGGTGTACCTATCCACCCATGGTCTGCTTTCCATCCAATTATACACATATTGAGTGTGTTTTTCCACCCATGTTGTGACTTCCCATCAAACATTGGCTTGCAATCATATGCTATCCCCATCCCAATTTTGATATTGTTAGTTTGCTTATAATTAGCATACATTGATTGAAATGTTTGTTATTTTGAAATGATTTAGAAAGGGTGAGATATTCATCATTTTTATTGTCCTTTTTTAAGTGAAATGCCTAATTACTCTTTGGCATTATTATTCTTTTGATATACTTTCTCTTGAACTTGTCTATTTGTTTATATCCTCTGTTTGATTGGGACACCTACTTCTTATACTTGATTCCTAAAATTCCAATTAGTTTTATATCACACATACCAATATTTTGTTAACTCATGCCTTCTTGTTCTTTCCTATTTGGGGTTTTGTTTCCAATTCACCCAAGTATAGGTGACCTAGAGAATATGTTAAGAGAGGATATTACTACTATACTTGAGAATTTAGGGATAACTTGGTATTGCTAGGTTGCCCTTTGCAAATGGTCCTTTTGTATAAGTTAGTTTGTGGCTTCTTTTTTTAGTAGTGCCATATATTTGGTTAGGAATGATGTAACATAAGAATGATTATTTAAGTTTCTATTTATATATTATCTTTGTGTATCATACTTTTGAGATATTATATATATGATTTGTGGGTAAGTTTACTCTCTTAGAGTCATGGATGCTAATACTTTTAACACCTTGTCAATGTATATACTTTTACTTAGTCCAAAAACCCTTCTAGATCTATCACTGTCAATCTTGATTCCTAGAAATAGGATTGTTTACCTAAGTCATTCATGGAGAAGGTATTGCCCAACCATACTTCAATTAATTGTAGAGTCGATATGTCATTTTCCATCAATAGTACATCATCTACATACAATATGAAAAATACAATCATGTAACCATCTTGTATACACAAGATTCATCCTCATTTTAGATAAAGCCAAACTATTTAAATGTATCATCAAAATAAAGATTCTAGCTTTAAGATGTTGGCTTCAATCCATATATTGACCTTTGTAGATTATATATATTATTATCTTCATTTGGAGCAATAAAACCTTTAGGTTGTGTCATGTACACATCCTCTATAAGATTCCCATTAATAAAAGTAGTTGTAATGTCAATTTTCCAAATCTCATAATCATGATAAGCTGCAATGTCAAGCATGATCTTGATGGATTAAGCCATGACAACTGGTTAAAAAGTTTCATCATAGTCAAAACATCTGAACTTGTTTGAAACCTTTTACAACCCGTCTACCTTTGTAGGTTTGTACATTACCATCCATGTTGGTTTTCTTTTTGAAGAACAATTTGCATCTTATATATTTTACCCATTCAGGTGCATCCACTGTGGTCCATACCTTGTTGGTATACATGGAGTCCATCTCAGATCTCATGGCTTCAAGTCATTTCTCAGAATTTGGTCCCTCAATAGCCTCATTATGTTTTTTGAATTCCTCAATGACTAACACATCATATTCTTGAGTCATGATAAATTCAGAGTTCTCTAGCTCAAGACACGCCCTACTAAACCTTCAAGGTTCTTATGTTATGATAAGGACTTGAAGTTACACAACATATTGTGGTTGCTCTTGTTCTTATCTACAATCCGTAGGTACAATGTTGTCTTGTTGGTCATGAACTTCTTCAGTTCTATTTTCCTCCCATTGCTCCTCTATAAAAAACTCCTTTTCGAGGAGTACAACATTTTTGGAAAAAACTTTGTTGTTAGATGGATTATAGAAGTGGTAACCCTTAATTTTCTTAGGATACCCAACAAAGATACACTTATCTGATTTGGTTGCAAGCTTTTAGTTGAGCTGCTTCTTGAAATAAGCTTCACACCTCCAAACTTTCATGAAAGACATATTGGGATGTTTCACATTCTATATCTCATACAGTTTCTTTTCCATAGATTCAGAAGATACCCGGTTAAGTGTAAATGTGGTAGTTTCAAGATATGTGTCTTAGATAAACATATCCAAATTTACTAAAGTCATCAATATGTGTGATGAAGTATTGATATCTACCTTTAGCACTTGTGCTAAAAGGTCCACGGTTCACACATGTCAGTATGAACAAGTCACTCACTCTCTCATTATTTCCAATCAAAAGTTATTATGTCATCTTTCCCAATAAACAAGATTCACATGCCTCTATTGATTCAAAATCAAAAGATTCCAACGAACCATATTTATGGAGTCTAGAAATGTGTTTCTCAATTGTGTGCCCAACGATACTGCCAAAGATAAGATTTGATTGATTTATTGAGTTCTAAATTCTTTGTATATATGTTGTATACATATGTCTAAAGATTTTAATAAATAGATACCATAAGACATAAGGTCACTATCATAAAAGATCTCAACTTTAGAAATTGAAATTCAGCTACTCTTTATTAGAAATTCAAAATGTTATTATCAAAACAAGATATAGAGATAATGATTCTATTTATGGTATGTACATAATAGAGGTTCTCTAACTCTATGCCAAGCCCACTGGTCAAAGATATGGAGTGGCAACAACTCTTTCTCCATTTTCAAGCATAGTTCCACCTCCCCTTTGTTCAATGGTCTGCTTATTTTAGATTTTGCATATTTGAGCATACATGAGATCCACATGAAATATCCAAATATGTACCTGAAGGGGAGATCTCTATGCCCTACTTCTTGTTCTTCAATTCCTCAAGGTAGAGAGGCCTGCATCCCATCCAATATCCATTCTGGTGACAATGGTGACAATTTCCTCCCTTTTCTATGCCTCCTTTTGTCTTAAGTACAAAAGACTTTTTGCTAGCTTTAGAACCTTTCTTAGCTTTACCTTTGCACTGGGAAATTTCTTTTCCTTTGTTGATAATCAACACGGATTTGAGCTTGTCTTTCATTTTCCTTTCAATAGTTCTCAACAAGCTAAGTGGCTTTGTCAACGGTTTAATAAAATTGTTCATGTTGTAATTCATCACAAATTGTTTGTATGAATTCATAAATGATTGTAGTTTCACATCTATGGCCAACTCTTCACCTAAAGGAAATCTCAGTCTTGTAAGAATTTCAACATACCGAATTAACTCGAGTGCATGTGTTCCAACTGGATCACCTTCCCCATCTTGCACTTAAACAATGTCTTGGAGACATCATAACTCTCCCACATTAATTGTTCTTGATACATGTTCCTAAGATGTGTTATCACCTCAATAACATCCATATTCTCATGTTGATTCTGAATCCCATGATTCTGGAGCATAGCATGAGGCATTTTATGTCTACATGGTCATCATAATGCTTCTTATAAGCTTCCCTTTCAGCCCTAGACATATTCGGTGTTGGAATTAGGTATTGGTGTGTCTAGGACACAAAATTCTCATGTGTGAGAATAATTCTCAGCATTCTAAACCAATCATTGAAGTTATTCCCATTTAATTTTTCTCTCTCAAGGACCAATCATAGTGAAAAGGATTACTGATTGTATTTGACATTGATCTACATAGAAAATATTTTGCACTAGGTAACAAATTGATTTGATTTCACAAATCCGATTTGACAGAATAACTTTGGACTTTATTTAATTATGCTCCCACTATTTTATCGAAATTAATAACCCTTTCTATCAAATTGGAAGGTTATAGTTAGCAATATTCTAGTGAGTTAAGATCCAAAATACATTAGGTCACGAGTTAACTTTGTCTGACTGCTCACAACTTAACTATTAAGGTAGGTAACAATTATGCATTACATGATATGCAAATCTTGGATAGATGGTTGCAAAACTTCATGTTAGTGAAACATCATATGAAGTGTGCCATCTTTATGCCTCTAGGTGCTCGCTCCTATTAAGTTCACCTACTCAAGTTCAACTGAAGGACAATACAATAAGATATGCACCCTTATAAGAAAATACACATACTTACTATCAAACTTCCCCATGGTATAAGGTGCACCAAGCTTGGCATGCCAACACTTAGTTGAACAAGTTTTTCTTGTGTATTCACTTTAAAGACATCTTCAACATTTATATTATATTGAGGGATATATATATATATATATATATCCATATGTATCCAATCACCATTACATATACATTATTATTACATATCATATACTATAACAATCACCACATGCAATAAAAGGGATATGGAAACTAGTACAACAAGTTGATCTGACAAGTGTTGTAAAAACAACTAAGAGACACATCTAAATACAATCCTATATCAGCCTTTTTAGGATTTTCAGTTGACTGACTGGGCAAGCTAGTCGACCGGTTGGAATTTCCTATTTTGGGCATTCATCATTTTGTCTCGACGAGGAACCCTCCTAGGGCCATCCTCTTTAGTGTGGGCTTCTAATCATCTCCTCTTCTCACCATGGTGCACCAATGATGTCTTCATGTCATCTTATTCCAATTGATAACTAAATTGACATGGAGAGTGAATAGAGAAAGTCACAACAAGCAAGCTATATACATCTTACATGGCGTTTGATCAAAATAAAAAAAACTATGTTAAATGTTTCAATTTGCATTACAACAATCTAATTTACATATCTACACCCACAAACAAAATTATTTTCAAGGTGTCACATGGATTTATGTAATACAAATATGTATTATATCATATATGGTATTAGGTGATTATTGTGGATATAGTTTGCACTTAATTCTTCCAATGAAATGTTTGCAGTTAAAAAATTAGACCAATAGTAAAAGTTTCTGACATAGAATCTGATGCCAATACATTTTTTTGGGAAGGGGGCACATTAGAATATAAAAAAATTCCTTTTATACCCGAGTCATCAGATCCATCATATCTATAAAACGTTAGTGACCAAAAGACATAGGAAAAGATAAATGATATACACATGCACATGCTATTTGTCCAATAACTAGATTCATATTTGTTCAATGAAGAGCTTGATATTTTGGATCTACATCCAAATCGGCCTTCAAGATTTTTAAAATAAATCAATAAGAGATCTGGATTGACCATAAAGCTACTGCACAATTGTCTTATTCGTTACACCTTGTTGTTGTCTTGTGGAATAGCTTCTCCAAGCCTCCAGACATGTGCCTTCGCCTATACTTCCTCCAAACAGATGATAAAGAACATGGTGCACCACCTTGGCCACCAAGTCAAAGTGAACAAAAGTTTTTGACGTGATCGTCATCCTGAAACTCTATTTCTTCTCCTATCTTGGGAAGTTGTCTTTAGCATAACTTACTATCTGTAACATACTAAATTATGAATGTAATATCAATGTAACCCTTTTCCCTAAGTTTTCTTCTCATTTCTATCCTTTATGTCCTTGATTTTTAGTTAGTGGAATTTATAGTGGGGTGAACATTTATATACTATTTGTACCAATAAAAGGGTTTATGCACAAATACCTCAACAAAAGTTTATTTAAGGATCCTACTTAGGTGTTCCCAACCTTAATATAATTTTGTGATGTGTTTTGAAATCATAAAGTGGGCCTAATTTTCAAATTAGGTTCAATTTGGATGTTGTTTGTGCAAGTTATGCAATTTTTAGGTACATTATAGACTTTTCTACAATTTACCCAATTGGGAGGTTCTCTTTGCAAATAATAACATGAATTATAATCCTCAGATATTACCTTACGATTCTCAAGTTTTTGAACCATGGGGCACCTAGTTAAACCTTGGTTTGAAGGTGTTTCTCTCCATGGGCATTTTAGGGATTACCTTCTTCAAAATTAAGCTTATCTTTAGAAGCTATCAACCAATGGGGTTATTTATTTGATCAGAGGTCGGTGGGGATGGCCTAGAAGTCTCCATGGGATTTTAGAACTGACATTTGATATTCAAGAAGCCTCTATGAGATGTCCTCTAGCATGGCCATGAAGTCCTAGGCTAAGGATACATGGAAAGTCCCATAGACACCTCATGCTTGACCCCTTCTTTATAAAGCCATATCTACCCTTCCCATCTCCCAATTCAAAAACTCTTTCTCTCCTTCTCTTTCTTCCATCTTAGAGCATCGTTCCTACTATGTTTGACCATGAAGGTGCTGTCCCAAGGTAAAAGAAGGTGCCTACCTTTGTGAGGAAGGCTCCTAGGGTTCCGAATTTGCTCTATTTAGGGTTTCTAAAGCTCCTTGTTGGTGATATCGACCAAAAATAGTAAATTTACTCCTTTCCTTATCTATTTTCATGTTGTTCCTCTTACTACCACCTTCTTCCAGGCCGGAACCATGTCCTTCCATGGTGAAACCCCACCTAGAGCCTTTAAAACCTCATCTACAAGATCTTTTGCTAGGGTTTTTCACCTCTAAAGTGGAGACGATGCTTCTTGCTCGAGATAGGAGCTTTGTTGGAGAAACCAGATCTCTAACTCAGGAACCTTGCTACTTGTACCTGTCCACCTTCCCTAGGGGTGAGTTTTATAACTCCTTCTCATATATTGCTTACTACATGCTTAAAACTCATGCTTTTATGTTTAAAATCGATGATATCCATCTCTATTTACCATGTTCTTCGAGGGTTTTGGTTTCTTGTTGTTTTACCTTATTTAGGAGCTCTGGTTTGGTTACCTATGCAACTCCAACCTGATCTTGGGTCAAATGGTGTTTTCTCTCTCTCTCTCTCTCTCTCTCTCTTCCTCTCTCCTGAATATTTCTAACTTGTCATTTCCTGATTGGTTCAAATTGAAAAATTCATACCTTTTAATCCACTGATCCAAATTTGACAAATAAATATATTTTGGAATAAAAAAATTAATCTCCATCTAATACAAATATTTTCAAGGTCTGATTTTGAGGTTTGAAGAAGGGTGATTTTTAGAAAATGAATTTAATGCATAAAATCCAAAAAAAATTATATCTTAATCATCACAACTCTAAAATTAACATAAAAATATATTTTCTTGATCGGAGAAGCTAATAGTTCATTGGTGAGGTTTTTAGAATCTAAATATGAGTTTCATTGAAAATGTCTAAAATTAGGGTTTCTATACATTAATGTGCATTATGTACTCTAATACATATTAATACATTAAAAATAGGCAAAGAGGAACTTGGACTCAATTAAAGTGGTGAAAGTTAGTAACTGATATCAGTAAGATAGGTATGCGCATTCGTTACACCCTATGTTGGGATAATTGCAACCAAACCCTATATTTCCCTAATTAGGCTTTAATGAACCCTATTTCCTCTTTTCATGATTCTTTTGTTAAATTGCCTCAAAATCAGTAATGATATCCTTTTTCTTGGGTCTTATACCCCAATACCATGTTTCAAATATATGATGACTTTACTTGCCATAGTTCTCTTTAACATGTTGATTTTATTAGACTATTTAGCTATAGTAGTAGTACTTTTGTACAACCACCCATAGATAGGGCATATGCTTTTTCCCTGGGGAAGGTGTTTACTCTCCCCTTATAAAATTGTGTAGGTGACTGGGAATGTGTTACTCTACCCTCACCTATAGGTTGAGATCTGGTAGGTGGCTCAACCCTACATAGTTAATGTAGTTATATTAATCATGAATGCAAAAGTTTGTCTTATTTTTATTGATATGGAAAGCATCTATCTGATTATGGCTCATACTCTTGTTCTCTTCATCTTATGATGAAATCTTAGCCTTTACTTTCATGTTATTTCCTTATCTTTTGTTCTTGTTCATTATTTGACACATACCTTGTATTTCTCTCTCTTACTGGGTGATTTCCCGACCACCCAGGTTTTGATCGAGGTGTTAAACATGACCAAGGAGTACATATCTTCCAACATGGACCTAGCTCTTGGATATGTTGCATGGAGACAAATTTGAAGTATTTTAGACTTCCCTCTATTTAGATCCTTATGTTGTATCATACACACGGTTCGGGAAATCGGTCTGCACGACTGCATATACTCCCTCTTATGCCTATTCGGTCACCCTACCACACCACATATTACTAATTGGTCCATTAAGCGGTCATGGGCCACATATACTCCCGCTTGGCCGATTTAGCGGCCGATTAAACTCCGCTTTTTGAAAAGCCCACAACTTATGTCCACACATTTCATACATACATGCATACATATACACACACATTCATTACATATTAAATATATAGTCATTTATCTATATGTATACATTGTAATACACACAACAATTTCCTCACACATTTGTACATTTATATGAATACATTTTGATAATTTCGTATGTATGCTTACATATATGCTATACCTACATAATTACAAACACATATTTGGACATGCATGTATATATTTTTATTTATTCAAATCTACAGATATACATATATTTTATTATTTGTACATATATTACAAACACATTCCATATATAGACATATATACATATATAAGCATATCATACATGCATATTTGTATGTTTATATGTAAATATATATTAGTGCCTAGTGTATATATTTATACTTCTATTTATGGTCACGATATATCATTTTATACATAATTAGTTTATTAAAAGATAAAAAATTCAAAATCACATATACTCCCGTATATACTCCCACATACCACATATACTCTATGCAGTACCCCCTCCGCCCGTACACTGCATACCGCTTTCCTGAACAATGATCATACATGTAAACTCTTATGGGAGATTATGATGTACTTCTTTAATCTTTTGTGAAAATTGAATATAGTCATTTGTTTAATTCCGCTGCCACGCTTTGGTTGTTTTGAATACCATTTATTGAAATTTGAAAATTTTACACGTATTCTAGCATACCATTGAGTGTGTTTGGAATCGATGTTTTATTCTTCAAACTATTAGTAGGGAGTGGATCCCCTCTTGGGTCCCACTCCTTACAACATGGTGGCATATCCCATGATAATCACAATTCGACTATTTCAATTTTGTCTCCCTAATTAGAACCCTTGCCTCATATAGTTCCTCATTAAGTGACATGCTTGACCTAGAATTGTTCTATGCTACACTTGAGATGATGAAATATTAATTTAGGATCATAAGAGTTTCACATTAGAAACATGTTTAGTTAACCATAATGTGATGATCCTGTAAGGTATCTATTAGGCCATAAGTTGAAAGCAAAGGTGTATACAAAGGATCAAGGTTCGAGGGTTGGCAAGATTTTCCTCCGCACCACTATCTTGGTTTATGAGGACTCCCACATCCATATGATACCTGCCATGCCTTAGTTGATATTGATTGTCTGGAATAGCATGCATATAGACAGTAGTAGCCTTAGGCACCTAAGTTGGATACTCCTGAGAACCTAATATGTTGACCTTGTCTTTCAGGTGTAATGACTTATTTGAGGATGGATACCCAATATAGTTCCCTTATGTCCCCTAGAACCACATGTTTGGATAGTCTATCCCTAGTAACATAGACTTTGAAGTTTGGTGTTCAGTAAGAAATCGGAGTGTGAAGCGGAAGCATGATGGATCTTGTACATGGTTTAGTTAGAGTCACCATTTTACCTCTAGATTAGTTTGGCTTGGTAGGTCAAAACCTTTAAAGGTGTGGAGAGTAGTTGGTTTGATGATGTTAGGGTAGTTAGATTTCAAGGATGAAATCCTTTTTAAGGGGATGGAGTCATATAACATACCGAAATCTAGCTACATTGACTCTAGAAACCCTAACTCCATGATTAGGAGGATAGTTTGCTTGGATCCTTAGTTTTGACCAAACAAGTTATAGTTGTAACCCCACATACTTGTTGTTATCCTAAAGAACATATAATGATCATTTAATGAATAGTTCACATGTTTGAACCCTAATGAATATCTAATGCACATAATATGAGTAACTCACATATTAATACTAATAGTGGGTTGACATGATGCTAAGCATGTCTTGGACCAATAAACCCTAATGATATGACGAGCAAGATAATTGTAACCTAATCTTGGACTTAATGCATACTAGGAATGTATAGGTGAAGAATAATGAACATATTGACCTAAACCCTAAGTTGTAATCATCTAACCTTAACATATACATCCTTAATGACATTCTTGATACATTAGTGACATTATGTGACATAATCAGAGAACATACTTTAATATGCATAAATGATATGAAATCACCAAATCATAGATTAATCAGGTCATCAATATGAAATACATATCACCTTGTTCTATAATACACACCTAATTAATCACCTAATCATTACTTGGTATATGAATCAAATAATTAATATGTAATATGTCCCACATTGATCACCAAAATACATATAATGACTTCAATATGTTTAAGAAGTAATTGGATTCACATAAATGTGCATAATCATAATAAGAAGTGAATAAATACGAGAAAATGATTAATGATGACATTAATGTAAAAAAGGTAACGTGGTAATGTTTAATATAGATATAAGTAATTAATGCAAAATTATTTGGATTAATTGTAACAAATTGGATAAAATGTCTTAGTTCATGCAAAACAATCTGTTATAATTCAATATGTTGATAACATATACTAAATCCAAATAATTAAGGATAATAATCAAGTATATTGAGATAATTGACTAAACCCTAATTGCGCTAAAACATTCATGAGATAAATATGAAATATATAGGACTTTTTGTATATTAATAAAATATAACTCTTTTGGCCATAAAGTAAATATAACATGAAACAATGAAAAGAATAACAAGGATGATATAATATCACAATGAATTTAATAATAATAGGCCTAAAATGTTAGCTGTGTTATATCTAATAAAAAGAAATCTTAATAGTGGAACCCTTAGTGATCCATGACAACTTGACCTATGTGGAGTTGCTGAGAAGATTCCAGACTTCCAAGTTAAGCCGTTGAAAAATAAGGAGTTTGAGTTATTGAATGTTTTGGTGGAAGTTTTACGGAAACAACTTGGGAGTTTAATGTTGGGATGTTACGTACTCACCCTTCTCTTTTTGCTTGAGATTTTGGGGAGGAAATCCTTTTTAATGGGAGGAGTGTTGTAACATATTGAATTCTGAATGTAATCTCCATGTAACCCTTTTCCCCAAGTTTTCTTCTCATTTCTATCCTTTATGTCCTTGATGTTTAATTAGTGGAATTTATAATGGTTTGGTGAACATTTATTCTCTATTTGTACCAATAAAAGGGTTTATGCACAAATGCTCAGTGAAAGTTTATTTAAGGAACCCAGTTAGGTGTTCTAAACCTTAATCTAACTTTATGATGTGTTTTCAAATCATAAGATGAGCCTAAGTTTCTAATTTGGTTCAATTTAGATGTTGTTTGTGCAAGTTATGCAATTTTAGGTACATTTTGGACTTTTATGCAATTTACCTAATTGGGAGGTTCTCTTTGCAAATTTTCACATGCATTATAATCCTCAGATATTCCATTCTCTAGTTTTTGAACTATGGGGTGCCTAGTTGCACCTTAGTTTGAAGGTGTTTCTCTCTAAGGGCATTTTAGTGATTACCCTATTTAAAAATGAGCTTATCTTTAGAAGCTATCAACCAATGGGATTATTTCTTTGATTGTAGGTCGGTGGGGATGACTTACACATCTCCGTGGGCTTTTATAACTGACATTTGATATTCAAGAAGCCTCTATGAGCTGTCCTCTTGCATGGCCATGAAGCCCTTGGCTAAGGACACATGGAAAATCCCATACACACCTCATGCTTGACCCCTTCTTTATAAATCCATATCTACCCCTTCCCATCTCCCAATTCAAAAACTCTTGATATCCTTATCTTTACTACATATTATAGCATCATTCCTACTCTTTTTTTCCATGAAGGTGATGTCCCAAGGCAAAAGAGGGTGCCTACATTGGTGAAGAAGGCTCCTAGGATTCCAAATTTTCTCTATTTAGGGTTTCTAAAGATCTTTCTTGGTGATTTTGACCAAAACTAGTAAGTTTCCTCCTTCCCTTCCCTATTTTAATGCTATTTTTCTTCCTCCCACCTTCTTATAGGTCGGAACCATGGCCTTCCATGGTGAAACCCCACCTAAAGCCCTTAAACACCTCATCTCCATGTTCTTTTACTAGGATTTTTCACCTCTAAAGTGGAGAAGGTGCTTCTTGCTTGAGATATGAGCTTTGTTGGAGAAACCAACCTCTCTAGTTTGGGAACCTTGATGCTTGAACCTGTACACCTTCCCTATATGCGAGTTTTATATTCCCTTCTTATATATTTCTTACTACACGCTTAAAACTCATCCTTCTATGTTTATAATCGATGATTTCCATCTCTATTTACCATGTTCTTCTAGGGTTTTGGTTTCTTGCCATTTTGCTTTTTTGGAAGCTCTAGTTTGGTTACTTATGAAACTCCAACCCTGAACTTGGGTCAAATGGTGTTCTCTCTCTCTCTCAAAGGTTTCTGATTTGTCATTTCCTGATTAGTTCAAATTGAAAAATTCATATCTTTTAATCCGCTTATCTAAATTTAACAAATAAGTATGTTTTGGAATTGGAAAATTAATCTCTATCTAATAAAAATATTTTAAAGGTATGATTGTGAGGTTTGAAGAAGGTGATTTTTGGAAAATGAATTTAATGCATAAAATCCATAAAAATTACATCTTAATCATCACAACTTTAAAATTAACATAAAAATATATTTTCTTCATTAGGAGAACCTAATAAGTTCATTGGTGAGGTTTTCAGAGTCTAAATTTGAGTTTTGCTTAAAAGGTCTAAAATTAGGGTTTCTATACATTAATGTGCATTATGTACTCTAATACATGTTAATACATTGAAAATAGGCAAAGAGGAACTTGGACTCAATTAAAGTGGTGAAAGTTAGTAATTGATATCAGTAAGAGTGGTATGTGCATTCCTTACACCCTATGTTGGGATAATTGCAACCAAACCCTATATTTCCCTAATGAGGCATTAATGAACCCTATTTCCTCTTTTCATGGTTCTTTTATTAAATTGCCTCAAAATCAATAATGATATTCTTTTTCTTGGGTTTTGTACCCCACTGCCATGTTTCAAATATATGATGCTTTTACTTTCCATTGTTCTCTTTAGCATGTTGATTTTATTAGACTATTTAGCCATAGTAGTGGTACTTTTTCACAACCACCCATAGATAGGGCATGTGTTTTCGCCCTAGGGAACGTGTTTACTCTCCCCTTATAAAATGTGTAGGTGACTGGGAATGTGTTACTCCCCCCTCATCTATAGGTTGAGGTTTGGTAGGTGCCTCAACCCTACATAGTTATTGTAGTCAATATTTATCATGCATACAAAACTTTGTATTATTTTTCTTGATAGGGAAAGCATCTATCTAATTATGCCTCATACTCTTGTTCTCTTAATCGTATGATGAAATCTTAGCCTTAAATTTCATGTTCTTTCCTTATTTTTGTTCTTGTTAATTATTTGACACATACATTGTGTTTCTCTCTCTTTTTGTGTGATTTCCCAACCACCCAAGTTTAGATCGAGGTGTTGAACATGACCAAGGAGAACATAGCTTCCAACATAAACCTAGCTCTTAGAGATGTTGCTTGGAGATAGATTTGAAGTAGTTTAGACTTCCCTCTACTTAGTTCCTTATGATGTATCATGCATGTAAACCCTTATGGGAGATTATGATGTACTTTTGTAATCTTTTATGAAAATCAAATATAGTCATTTTTAAATTCCGCTTCTACACTTTGGTTGTTTTGAATACCATTTATTGAAACTTGGAAATTTTATACCTATTCCAGCATACCTTTGAGTGTGTTTGGAATGGATGTTTTATTCTTCAAAATTTTTAGTAGGGTGTGGATCCCCTCTCGGCTCCCACTCCTTACACTCTCTCTAAAAGAGACATATGACAAAAACTTGTCTCACAAGTCATCTCAAAGATATATTAAACCCTATGGGATGCTCCCTCTTTATATAGTTGAGTCATGGGATAGGAAAATTCTAATTTGAATCTATTTCCTTACTACAATATCAAAATAGTGAAATGTTTAAAGCTCATATCGAAATTCCAATTGACCAACCGAGTTGCTACTAGGACTCAAAAAGCATTTCAATCAGCTGATTGGGTCAATACAGATCTAGACCTGAATTTCTTTTCAATTTGAGACCTTTCTTACTAAATTTCGGTTGGCCGATCAGGATACCCGATCGGCCAACTAGGCCAGTCCAAAGTAAAATCCAATAGACCACATTGATAATTATTTCCATTGACCAACCAATCTAATTGGCTAACCAAACATTGTAGTCACCTGAATGGATAGGAAATCATCCTATTTATGATTCAGAACCATCTAATCGTATGCTTGATTGCGAACTTTAATTCCCTTATGCATCATTATTCACATGACTTTGTAGGTTCCTAATTACCTTGGTAGTGATGTTCAAATTTGAACAAACAAAGATTGGTGTATCCACACATCAATTCCACCCAAGTAATATGAATGAGTTGAAGAAAACTACAACATGTAAAGTGATTAATGTTACCATGACTGTATAATCCCTTTGTTGTAGATATCTAGATTGAAACTGAGGCATGGAATGTCATCCTCTTAACATTTAATCCATGCTCCTTGAACTAGATTGCTATTGAGAGCTCAATATCATATATTGTCTTTTATAATGTGTTCATGCATTTCATAGTTTATCTTATTAGATGGTTGGGATATCACTTGAATTAGGGACAATATACATCTACATCACTCACAATTATCCCCAAGTGTCACAATGCACCCATAACTACCATTTTGACAACTCTTATTCGGAGAACACTGGGGTAGTGGTCAAATCATATAGAAGAACTTGTGAATACTATAGAGACTTCAAGTTAAAGGATCATAGTCACCACTGACACATTGTGATATGACTCTAACATGTCATTACATGACTTCCATCTATAAATATCAAGGTGGGTCTGTCCAGTACAACTTGTTTCCTATCAAATACCCATGTATCTGCGTTGATACCCAATATCATGACTAAATAGAAATCCATCACTCACCATAGATGCAAGTCTTATGTATTGTTGTTTTCCTATAATATCCACAATAATAACGGACTAGGACCATAATAAGAATGAATACTCTTGTTATACACATGTTCTCATGTTCATGTCCTCAACCCAAAATATATGTCATCAAGTGTAAACATTCTTAGGACATTATTAGGTTTATTTGTTACTAATACTAAAAGAAACATAACAAGTAAAATTACCTTTGGTTAATAATAAACCAAATATAAAGTATCCCTACTGCATTCATCACATGATGTCTCTTAGGGCATACAACCAATACAATACTTACTCCCCCCTCTTCAATCCATCTCATAGAATCCACTCCATCAATTACCAAGTTGATAAAATTGCTTGAGCATCATGGGCTCAAGGTCAATGCTCCTCCTTGAACAACTAGACCAATATTCCACCAAACCATTATATCCAACCCCATTTCCTTTTTTTTACTCTTGGTTTTGGAATCAATGCTAGAAGCCATGATGGTCTAGTGCGCTAATCAAAACATTTTGGTAGGGTTCATGTGGTATCTAACTGCAAGTGTCTCCAGTTGTGTTGTTAAACTCTTCCTTTCTAAGATTGTCATAGTAGCTGATTCGGATGTGTAGGAGCCTCATAAGTTGTTAGATATTGTAAGCATTGTGATAAGATCCAATATCATAGCAAAAACCTTCTATGATGCTTAAAATCTTTCCTTGAGTCCTAGTTTTTTATTCTCTCTATTCTTCCTTGACCTTGCTGGCTCTTAGAGTAATATTGTTTTGTATTTTGTGAATTCATGGTTTCTATGGTTATAGTTTTCTTGCTTTTGCAATATTGTTTTTGAATATGGTTTGAGTTCAAGATGTACTAGTTCATTGGTTTCCCAATCCCTCTTTCTTCTTCTTCAAACTACCCATGGTGGGGGATGTAACTTGTTCCAAATCTCCTCACAACTGTGTTGGGGTTGCCAAGTTAGGATTGTGTTGGGAAACTCAATCTGGGGATGATTTTGGCTCATTTGCACCAAATTTTGATATGTCAATTTATGATTTGAGCTTCAAGAGATCCTCATATTGTGAGTAGGGAAGAACAAACAAGCTAGTGATTTTCCTTATTTACCCCCACACCCATATTTTGACATTGCCATGCCTTGTATGCACAAATTGTTTAATATTTTTCATCATGCTTTATGTTTCTGGCAATGCCAGATTGAGTTTTGGATTTACCAAACTATACTATGTGCATCAATCCTTTTATGCATGATACATGTGTATTTTTGTCTTTTGAGAATCTTTTTAGTTTAAATATTCCAATAAGTTAACTTAGATTCAAAATTTCATATAAAATCATCTAGAAGTAAAAAATATCTAAAAAATATGTTTTGCAGTCATGGAAATATTTCATGTCAAATTTATGGGTCTGGTAATGTCATTTGACATGAAAGGATTCCATTTTTAGGGTTTGTGTATTCAATAAGATATTAACCCTAAGTCTATATAAATGTTAATATGTGAAGTGTGGCCCTACTTTGTACCTAGAGTTTTGGCAATGGATTTTCATATAGGGAATTAAGGTATGTATATGTCCCTATCTATTTGGGCATTATTTAACTATATCCTAAAATTTCCTAGGTGAGGTATATTTGTAATTAAAATTCTCTTATATATTTTGGGCCTTTATGGAATATTACTTTATGTTTTATGATCTCATCATTTTTGGTCTCTAAAATGATTATTTCTCTCTAATATGGGTTCTTTGACCCCATTTTTTATGCCATGGATGTTCTCATCCTTTGTAGTTGAAATTATCTGAAAATGAATTTATTGTATATGTTGCCTTCACTATTTGTGCATGTTTTATTTATATTAATATTATATAGAGTAGCATAAACATACTTATTCGGCGCACCTTTCCACGTACTCATATATATTGGGTGTACCTTTCCACCCAGGGCGTGTCTTTCCATCCACTTATGTACATGTTGAGTGTGCTTTTCCAACCATGGTGTGACTTTCCACCCAACCTTGGCTGAAATCCTATGGTGTCGCAGTCCTAATTTATATATTGTTAGTTTACTTATAATTAACACATATTGATTGACATGTTTGTGTCTTTGGAATGATTTATAAAGGTGAGATATTCATCATTTTTTATTGTGTACTTTTAAGTGAAATACCTCATTACTCTTTGGTGTTATTTTCTTTCGATATATTTTCTCTTGAACTTGCCTATATGTTTATAACCTCTCTTTGACTGAAAATACACCTACTTCTTGTACTTGATTCTTTAAAGTCCCAACTAGTTTTATATCATACATACCAACATTCTATTAACACATGCCTTCTTGTTCTCTCCTAATTTGGGTTTTGTTTCCAAATCACCTAAGTATAGGTGACCTATTGAAGATGTTCGGAGAGGATATCACTCCTACACTTGAGACTTTAGGGGTAACTTGATATGTTGAGGTTGCCCTATGCAAATGGTACTTTTGTATAAGTTAGTCTATGGCTTCTCTTTTCAGTAGTGCTGCATATTTGGTTAGGAATGATGTAACATGAGAATGGTTTTTTTATGTTTCTATTTCTATGTTATCTTATGTATCATACTTTTGAGAAATCATGTATAAAAATATTGAGACTAGATTGAGTAGGCTAGATCCTAAAATAATTAAAGTGAGTCAACAGTTAAATTAAGCCAGAGTTTCATATAGAAAGGTGCACACAGATGGTTTAATCCCTAATTTTTTTTATCTAGAGTAACATGCAATCCTTGAGTATGAAGTGGATACAGAATACATTGTATGAGGGTTAAAAAGGTAACTAGTTTGGTTATATGCAGAAGTCCACTTCATCAGATTATTCCATCACTAAAAGGATTTTTTTTCACAAAATTCAAATATTCTCATCATCATTTATTCCTTAACCAATATTATCATCATTATGTCATTTTCAAGTCAGTCAGACATATGACTATACAAATCAATTTGAGTTCATAACTAGGATGATCGACTTGTATGTATAAAGGTTCTAGCTTCTTAAATTCATTATAGGGTTAGGTTTCAAGACACGAGACTAGTGGGTTGAACCCAAAAAAATCAAAGTGATTACATATATACAATTAAAAAAAACCTTGAAATACACAAGATCACAACTTTTTGGTGCACAAACAGATATAGCTTGTAGTAGCATAATATCAAAGAGTACCTCCAATCTAGTTATGATTCCGTTGATTTTACTCTATGTTGAGTTCCAAGACATGGACCTGCCTGTGGCCAAGTTGTTTGTACCAAGACGAAGTAAGACATGTTTTTTTTAAATGACCATTCATGTTACAAAGTTTGGCATGTTGGACTTTGAAAGTTGCACTATCTAGGAGGTGGGAACCACAACTATGACACCATGGATAGTCAGGATTTAACCTCAATTATAGTTATGAGCAAGACCCTCACTATAATTTTGGTTGTTTCCATCATTGTAGTTTTTGTTGGGCCTTGGTTGTAGTGCTGGCCTAGGGCATTTCTGGGACGTA
Source organism: Alisma plantago-aquatica (assembly GCA_963693085.1). Lineage (NCBI taxonomy): Eukaryota > Viridiplantae > Streptophyta > Magnoliopsida > Alismatales > Alismataceae > Alisma > Alisma plantago-aquatica. The sequence continues at coordinate 1,573,780,387 of OY856409.1, forward strand.
TATGTCTATTCATGTTCATGCTTCCACTGTTATTGTTATGGGGTCTATCTCACTGTTAGCCCAAGGTAGGCTAGGCTCATGCGTTTACTCTGTCCCATGCCTAGAGTTCACTTCATGACAAGGCATGGTTGTTAGCATCTTGGAAGGTTTCAAGCTTGCAAAAGAATACAAAATTTTAAAGGGTAACATGAGACCCATCAATAAAATGATAAATTTTCAATTCTTCATTGAGGTTATTTTCATATCTCTAATTGACATAAGTTTAACTAATTCTTAACCATTGATAAGTTTCATTGGTTGAGGGAAATAAATTGTTTCTATTTCTCTTTTCTCTCATAAATGGACGTAATATGGATAGTGAAGATAAGTTTCAAGGCTTCCCATTTGCAAGAATGATTTTTCATGAATGGAGGCACTTTTTTACACCACAACTTAGCTACACCTATGAGTTGATAGGTGGACAAGGTGACCTTATCCTATTGGGGCATCTAAGGGCACTAAATGCATTCTGCCTGGATGCTAACCATGCATTAGCCTTATCTAAGACTCCTCTAACATCATCTCCCTATGACACCTTAGTGTTTAGCTTTCAAAGCTCAACAATATAGGTTTTGGGTTGAGGTTGTTGATCTGGATTGTCCCTGGTGATAAAGATGTTGTGTGCAGTACTAGATTGTTCATGTATTCCATGAGAGCTTCTCTTTTCTCTTCCCACTGTCTAGTATTTAGGGATTTAGTGGAAGGTTCTCCAATGTTTTCCTCTTTGGGTCTCAAACCCTTTTTGACCTTTACCCTTCTTGGCCTCTTTTATTCTTTTCATCCCCATTATTCCTTTGAGCTCCTTTGTACTTAACACCAGAAACTCCTCCTCCATCCTTGCTACTACAAGTTTTTGAAGGTATCTGCTAGAACTTTTGTATTATAAGTCTTCTCATAACATAGTTTGAGTCAAAATCATCAGATTTTAGCATCATTTTACTCTACATTTTATGAATTGATTTACATCTAGTTTCTTCACATCCTTAGGCTATGCATAATAGAGATTTAGAAGATCAAACCACCCTTATATATAGAGAGAGATGAGATGTCACCATACTTCCTTCTAAATGGATGGTTTAGAGTACTCCTTAAAGAAGAGATGAGATGCTATAAGACTCACTAGGTTTTATAGGAAACCTTAAGTACTTTTTTTGGATTCACTAGGGCTAGGTAGGGCACTAAGAACCTTAACTAGTGTACCTAGAGCTATATAAGGTAATTATATCATAACCCCATGTGTGCCTAATCCTAGACAACCCAATTTCACCTTCATGGATTTTAGGGTTTCCTAGGTTCATGTGAGATTTATGGTTAAGTTTGACTGTTACATATTGTTTGTGTGTCAGGATCTAATACCTAATGCCATGAAATTATTAATCCATTAAATTTCAATCCTTTTTAGGCAATGTTAAGAGTATTCAAGGTGTCTGGATCTAAGTGGCTCAAATCATACATACAACATATGTAAAAAAGTAATGAAATCTCAATTAAAGATGAAGCAAAGGCTTTACAAAATGGAGGTTTAACGACAACAAGGAAATAATGATACATACAATCAAATTAAGCTAAGCCTACAACTAAACTACATCATCCCTTTTTGTAAAGATAAATTGTCATCAAATTCAGATTTTATGAAGCTTGTTCAATATTTTGAGGCCAAGATAGGAAATCAAACTTGACGATCATACCAAACCAAACTTAATCAAAATGCTGAGTCAAGTTTGGTTTGGATGGATGCTATGGTCAAGTTTAGTTTAAAAAATCTTCATACCGACTTTATATACTCTGGTCATAGTATTGACAATTAGTTAGCCGATCAGACTGAACTTGACTAAGCATAAATATATATGTGTGCATATATAACATAATTTATTTTTACAAGATATTTATGTATATCTAATACACTTTTATACATGTAAGTATATTGATACACTGGCATAATAAATGTTGACTAATATATCTTCTATTTTATAGACTATGATAAAAAAAGGAAAAAAGAAAATCATATTGACGCACAACTAGGACCAATGTTTAAGTGGTTCAAAATTTAATGTTAGGTAGAAAGGTCAATATGACATATTAATGAGAAGATGTTAAACTATCATGATTTGGCACAGTAAAACTTTCCATTAATTATTGTAATTACTATAATTTACTTAGTAAAAGTAACTTATAAACTTGTCATCTAAAACTTGTACTATGACTTTTTTAGATAATGGTTCCGGAATATGAGTATGCTTCTAATTATTTCTATGTAAAGAATAAATAAAAGTTATATGGTGGTGATCAATGACAATGGAAAAGGAAAAAAGTCACAAAGGAGAAGAAAGTGGATATGTGACCAAACTATTAATAAAAAATAAAAATAAACACAACACAAAGACATATACCTATCCTTTTTGGAAACAAAAAATTAAAATGATAATACATAATGTAAAGTATAAGATTCTAACCATTAATTGTTGTAATTACTATAATTTACTTGATAAAACAAATTTTAATCTTGATATCTAAAATTTGTACTAGGACTTTTGTGGATAATGATTCCAAAATTTGAGTGTGCTTTTTCTTATTTCTATGTAAAGAATAAATCAAAGTTGCACGATTATGCTTAATGACTACATAAAAGGAAAGAAAAAGTGAAAAAAGAGAAAAAAACAAAAAATTTACCAACTATCTATAAAAAATGAAAATCGACACAATACAAAAGCATATACTCATCCTTTTTGGAAACAAAAAAAAAGAATTTGAAATGACATACATAATGTAAAATATATGATGCTTACCATTAACTATCATAATTAATCTAGATTTACTTGATAAAAGCAACTTGTAATCTTGATATCTAAAACTTGTACTAAGGACTTTTTTGGATAATGGTTCTGAAATTTGAGTGTGATTTTACTTCTTTTCTTTGGTGAACCTAGCATGCATCTCCCTTTTTATTGCTTTTATGAGAAAAGAATATATAAAAAAGTTAACAGAAACTATACAAGAAAAGTTATACAAGCTAACTATACATATTCTCTAAATCATGGAGAATAATGTCCCAAATAGCTTGGACCTTCCTACTATTATTAATGAAGACTCTTCCATTACTTTCAAGCTAGATATTGTATAAAGCAAAACAAGAAGTAATCTTGGCTCTCCCTCTCAAATTTAGAAGCTCTAGCTTATTTACCGGCCAATCAGTGTTGAACTTCTGAGAAAATAGACTCCAAATATGTACATAATAGGGCATTTAAAGAATAGATGAATCCCATTATCTTCATCCTCACAGTAGAGAGGATGCCAAGAAGCCATAGAGTAACCAAACATCTGAGAACCTTCACAATAACTACTCTGTCCAGAAAGAACTTTCAAAGGAACAAAGAGATTCTTCTGGGAAGCAAATTGGACCACACCCATCTTCCTCGATCAAACTTTGGATGTTTTTATCTAGATAAAATCCAAAAGTTTCTAACAAAAACCTAAAAAAAAATCAATAAAAATAATAGAGTCCTCCACATCAGTATCAGGTCCGAGAATAGAAATAAGAAACTTCTGAACAAATTATGCACCTCTCACCTCTGTAATTCTCCATTCACCATTACTTATGCAACAACTGAGCTTGTAGTTCAAATTCTTTCCCAATCGAAAGACCAACTGAAGGTCAACATTCTCCAAAAGAAATGTTTTGTTTTGGCACTAGGGATCTACCAAAGAAGAAGCTTATTTCCATTTCCAATCTTGAAATTAATATAATCAAGAATCTCACCCCTGTGTTTCACTAATCTATTCCACATTCAAGAACATTTAGCTTTGTACTTAACATACAAAGGGAATCCTCACCAATGTATCATTCATGGACCCACTTAGCCCATAAAGATGTCTTAGAATTAGAAACATCCCATAGATTACAAAGAAGACTCACCTTCGACCATTTAGAAATCTTTCTCAAGCCTAATCCACCTTCGTCTTTAGGCCTGTAGATAACCAAAATCAAAGTAAAGAATAAATCAAATTTGCATGACAATAGTTAATGACTATGGAAAAGGAAAGAAAAAGTTGTAAGGGAAAAGAAAGTAGAAATGTGATCAAAATATCAATGAGGAAATACAAATCAACACGATACCAAGGCATATAGTCATCCTTTTTTAAAACAAAAAACAAGATTTAAAATCATAATACATAGTAGAAAGTATAAGATGCTATCCTTTCAGAGTCATTGGCTTGTGCCTTTTTTTCCGGTAAATTCCAACCTAGACGTCTACTTTTGTATTAATGATAGAGACTAGATAATCTAAAAGTTGTCTTCTTCCCTATTTGGTAGTTTATTCCGACTTCTCTTCTCCATGTGGCACACGTTCAAGGATCAAATTCTAACTTTCTACCTAGGTGTTGACGATCGAAGTTGATATCCAGACTCTAGAAATACCTATAATATATTCTCACCTTCCTTCTCCACGTGTCATTGATTCCACCTTCTACCTCTTTGTGTGGCACACAAGTGGTCAACACACATTACAAAGGACAACAATGACAAAATGGAGACTTCAATGTATCTTCCAACCAATCACAGAAGGATAAATCATCTTTATTCCACAATCATATTTCTTCCCTTGCCCATCCTTATCTGTTATTTCAATTTTTTGTAAAAAAAAATAGTACCTTGGACAAAGTATCAGATGAATGTTATCCTACAACTAGACTAAATCTTATATCTTAATTTATATTATGTTATCTTTATCTTAATATGTGACTTATTCTGATTCAGATGGAGACTTATGTGGACACTGACACAAGTTCATCTAAGAATCCAAAGAAAACGCTCAAGAGTATTCAAAATGATGAGGTATGCTCACCAAAAAATAGAGTTAAAAAATTATCCTCTAATGTTTGGTTGTATTTCATGAAGGTAAAACATAAAGGTGGAAAAGTTGAAAAACAAAGTTGTAATTATTGTAGGGGTGTATATTGCAGGATATGTGAGACTAGCACCCTAAATACCATATTAAAAACGTTCAATAAACCCAAACAAGAAAAAAGACAAGAAACAAAAAACTTTAGGGTTGAAATCAAAGATGTTGGCTCCTCAAAATTGATTCCTTGGAAATTTGATCAACAACTCTGTCATGATGCATTATGTAGAATGATTATCATAGATGAGCTATCATTTAGAGTTGTGGAACATGAGGGATTTAAGTATTACATGAATGTAGCACAACCAAAATTCAAGTCCATTTCTCGTAGAACAATTGCTAGAGACATTGTTAAAATCCAGACTAGTGAGAAGAAAAAGTTGAAATTTTTATTGCCAATATTGCTGGTAAAGTTTCAATTACAATAGACAGTTGGACAAGCTTGCAAAGTACCTCTTACATGTGTGTTACTTTCCACTGTATTGAAAAATGTTGGAAATTTCATAGAAGAATCATTAGTTTTGTTGTTATGGATGGGCATGTAGGGAAAGACGTTGGAAAATTAGTCAATACATGTCTTTTTGATTGGACCATTACTCAGTTGACATACATGACCATGGAAAGTATTTTCACATGAGATGTGCAACACATGCTAGTTGTTAAAGATGGACTTGGTGAAATGTCCAACTCATTGGATCACATTTGTTATGTTGTTAAGTGCTGTCAGAATTATCCTTATCATAAAAACCAATTAGAATCAGCTATTGAAAAAGAAGTTTTAAATACAATGGTTATTTGTGTATTGATGTTCCCACAATATGGATCTCCACTTATTTAATGCTAGATTTAACTTTAGAGTTCCAAAAAGTATTTGCTCCAATGGAGGAAGATGATCTCAAATTTTCTCAGGCATTAAATAAAGGCAGTCCAACTTAAGAGGACTGGAATGAAACACATGTTTTGTTTGTAAATTATTGAAATGTTTTCATGATTCTATGGACACTTTTTCTATTACATCACATGTTAGTGCCAATTCATTTTTTTGTGAAATTTTTTCTTTCGAGGTTAAGCTAAATGAATGGTGTAATAGTAAGGATAAGTACCTCAATTCCATGGCCACAAGGATGAAATGAGTGTTTGATAAATACTGGGGGGGATATGCTAAGATGAACATGTTGTTAATTTTTGCTATCATTTTGGATCCTAGGAATATAATTGAAGTATATGAATTAATGTTTTGAGAAGCTTCATTAATCAAAGAGGGCTATTGAGTGCTACAAAAATGCAAAGAATGTTCTTCAAGTTCAATATTATGAAGCCCACTTTATGATATTGATTTCTATGGAACAACAAGAAGGTGATGAATAAGATGGTCTTTGTTCAAATAATGACACTATAGTTGATTTTGATGTTGATTTTGAGAAAGTGAAAGTGTATAGGATTCTCATGTAGCAAAATTAGAGCTTGATAAATATCTAGATAAGAATCTTGAAAAACAACATCCTAGATTTGACTTATTGGTATGGCGGCGTTCATATGGGACATTATATCCTATCCTATCATTGGTGGCTAGGGATGTATTTGCCATTCCAGCTACGTCTATAGCATCCGAGTCAGCTTTGAGCATTGGGGATGTGTTCTTGAAAAAATTAGAACTTCTTTGACTCCAAAGCTAGTTGAATGCCTAATATGCACCCATATTGGTCGAGGGGCACGAAGATTACATCTGAGATAGAATAAAACTATGAAGAACTTAAGGAAATAGAGGTATTGGTCATGCTTTTCTTGTATTCATTTTCTTATTTTGTTTTGGTATAATGTTCATTTCTATTTGTTGCCTAACTAAATATTTGTTCTATATAGTCAATAATGATGCTCAAAGTGAAATATTAGAAGGTGCCTCAAGCAATGCATCATGATTGCATATTTTCTCGAGTTAACTTACCTTTTTATGTAATTATTAATGTGAATTCGTTTTAGCTAAACTTAAATTTAATCTTACTATTTATTATTAGATTTTGTTGTTGGTTTTACTTAAAAACATTATATAGAAGGCTTGAGGAAGACTTTTTGTAGATTTAGAGAGGTTTATGATGCTTACATTGTTTTTTTATGTTTTAGAATATGTAAATTGTTTGGATGATGTATTTGAATCATTATTGCCACCCTTTATAAGGATGCTTTCTTACATAGTCATAGTATTTCGTTGTCATTGACATTTAATTTTATGGTCAGTGTAGCAAATGAATACATTTAATGTGTTTACAACATTTAAATATTACATGTAACAATCACACTTTTCTTTCTATGTGCATTTATAAAATTTTATTTCATGTTATCAAAGTAGAAATTATAATGGAAGAGCACAAATAATGTGACCAAAAATTAAATCAACTTTTTAATGAACTCTTTTAAAAAGGCCTTCAATAAATAAGTATGCTATGAGTAAATACTTGGTAGTAGTGGTTTTGGACCAAATTTAACTAAACTTAACCATACTTAAACGGTCAAGTTAAATTTGGTCTAGACCATTCCAATGGTCAAGTTTGGTATAGAAAATTTCCTAAACACTATATGTAGTCAGGTATGTGGTTTTAGGGTCAGACAAACCATATCCATCCCTAATTATTCCATCAAGAAGCATTATTTATGAAGTGAGGAAGCAAAGATCATGATATTCCTCATTAACCACATGAAATAATTTAAAATATAAAAACAAGATGTTGACACCACAAATGTAGTGGTACTCATTCCATATAGATAAATAGTTTATATGGTAAAGTAAATAATACTTTAGCATGAACTATAGAAGAAATTAACAAAATTCTATCAAAACATTTCTTAATGTGATAATATGTATTTAGGTCATATTTCCATTATACACATATTTGACGTTGGTTGTGCATCAAACTCACTTTAAGTGAGGGTGACCTTTTATTCATAAGCTCCTTATTAACCTTGCTTTGATGGATACTTTCTTATTATCTTAAGTTCTACATCAACCTCACTCTGATGGAAGGTTGATTTTGATCGTAAGCTTTGCATAAACCCCACTAGGAGGGAGGTTCACTTTTAATAACAAGTGTGTGTAATGGACAAGTCCTTTATGTTGGAGGTTATCTGTAATATATATGTATGTATCAGAATTAGGTGCATATATTCCTGCTTCCTCCTAAAATTATAGGAGGTCAAGAGCAAAGCCCAACACTACACAACATAATGAAACAACTCGTACTCCTATCTAACATGTAGCTTCTGCTTAACACATTTACAAAATTTTACGACCATACTTTTTGCACTTGTGGCTACACAACCGTGTCTTCTATCATTTCTCTCATTTCAAATGTTATAACAAAGAGAAAAAAGAATAATTCTCTTCTTATCCTATTTTCCATAGCTTAACAGCGTCCTCCTTGGCTTTCTTCTAGTTTTAGTTGCATTAATAATTCCTTACATATCAGCTCCCAAATTTCTTTTGTGAATTTGCAGCCCCCTACTAGATGATTAAGGAAATATTCGTCTGCATTGCATTATATATACATAGTGGAAACATCTTGATTCCACATGTGTATCTTGTCAAGAGTAGCAAGTGCACCATGTATAATTTTGTAGATACACATACTCCATTTTGGCACATGTGTTCCATCCCATACCTGCTCCATGTTTTTGTCTTTTGCATCCCTTGTTCTTGTTTCCTCCCATAAGTTAATCTTTGTATGTATGTATCATAATTGGTAAGTTTTATTCTGAAGTTTCTAACCAAGTTAATCTTTATATGTATGTATGTATGTATGGGATTAAGAGAAAGATTTCTCCCCCTCTCCCATGATCGTGGCGAAGGCTGAACGCTCGTGAGGGTGGTAAATCAAGGCAACATCTGGGATTCAGACCTGAGTCCCTCTGTTAGGGGACATTGTGCCTAAACACTTGAGCCACTCCTTGTCATCTTATCAGAATTAGGTAAATATATTCCAACTTCCTCCTAAAAAGATAGGAGATTAAAGTTACATGTAGGCCTTACGCCATACATCACGCAGAACAAAGTTATAACTCAATCAACTAGCTAATGTGAAACTTATGTTTAACATATTTACAAATTTTCACAGCAATGCTTATAGCATTTGTAGCAACACCGTGGTGTTTCCTAGCATTACGTTCCTCCCAAATATGATAGTACATGGAAAAAAAAGCTTCTTCTTGTCATTGTTCCCACACTTTGTTACCATCCTTCTTGGGTCAACCTCTAGCTGTGTGTACCTTAAATTCATTGCACAATGTCTTCCAAATCTCACTTGTAAATTTGCATTCACCAACAATATTGTTGTGAGATTCTTCGGCCTCCTCACATAATAAGCACAAGGTAGAAACACCATAGTTCCATCCTTTTATCCTATCAAGAGTGGCAAGAATACTATGCAGAATTTTATATACACACGTACTCCATTTTGATACATGCAACTCACTTCAAATTTGTTCGACCTATGTGTCCCTTTCACTCTTGGATCATGTGACTTCCCATAGGTTTGTCTTCGGATCTTTTAGCCTCCATTCATCCATGTTTTGAGTCTCAAACAGATGTCTAACATGTTGCCATGTATCTGTCATGATGTTGATAGTGCATGAATAGCCTTCTCTTGTCTTCGATTTGAAGTCCAATCCTCTTGGACATCTCTCCCTCATCCAATTCCCCCATGTTGAGATCCCTTCTTAGTAGAAGATTATTCGTATCAAAGTCCTCAATTTAGCTATGTCTTTAGGTGCTTTTACATTCAGTCCCCCTTCACTTCTTGGTAGCACCACTCTTGCATACTTCATAGGATGATGTCCACTTGCCCACATGAAATATTCCATCTTCATTTCCATTCTGTCTAGGACTGATACATGGATCTTTACTTGTTGTACCCAAAAGATGAGGAGTCCTTCAACATCAACCTTTATCAACATAGCTCGTCCTGCCATCCTTTGTTGGCTTATGTATGTATGTATGTGTGGGATTAAAAGAGAAAGATTTCTCCCCCCCTCTCCCATACCCGTAGAGGAGACCGAATGCTCGGGAGGGTGGTAAATCAAGGAGGCAACTGGGATACGAACCTGGGTCCCTTTGTTAGGGGACACAATGCTTGACCACTTGAGCCACTCCTTATCGGCTTGTATTTATGTATGCATGTATGTATGTATGTATGTATGAATGTATGTATGTATGTATGCAAGTATATATATATATATATATATATATTATAACTCAAAATATCATAGAGTAGCTCAAACAAATAAATGGCTAAGAATAAGCAAGAAAAATACATACAAAATTATCATTAAATAGCACTAATTTGTTCAAAATCGAGATAAGCACACCTTGTTGAGATTCAATAGTAGGAGTAGTTGTCAGAGACATTCAGCTAAAAGGTTCAATTCAAGGGTCCTAGGTGCAACATATGGACTTATGGATCAAAATATGGATATCAAACATATTGGGTCACAAATACCACGATTATGGTGTATGAGTTCCTATATCAACCCTAGGTGTGGTCATACATCCATTATCAACTTTTGATATGTTTTTCGATATCATCATCCTCATCATAATTATCAAAACCCTAAGTTTATTATCAAAAGTCATCTTTATAATCATTTAATTATTCAAAGATTGTGATTCAATATTTGGATCTCAACAATTTGTTCAATATAATCAAGATCTGTATAATGAAAATCATAAGTTTTTATCAAATTCAAATAACCGACCGCTCAAGTTCCATCCCATCTTCATATTTCATATTACCATTAGAATTTTAAATCATCAAGAGTGGTTAGGTTTGATATATAGTTTCAAATAAATGTAAGATTCATTGATATGATCATGATATAGTGTTTTGGAGTCATAATGTAAGATTAGGGTATCATACACTTTCCAAATAATAAAAATTAAGATAATTAAGATTTTGTCAGAAATGGATGATATTTGGCATTTTCAAGTATTTTCCTTGTGTTCATAGAATTTATTTTCTCATCAATATTTAGTATGTGCACGTATTATTTGGACAAATGAGTCATTTTCTATACTATTCTAGGATATTAATTTTCAACTAGAGATAAATATGTTACCTTAATCCTAAAATGGAGTGTCGTTGGATGTGGGGCCATGTTGTTTTATGGTAGATCAAACAATATATATTGATTCCTCCCACTCACCACAAACATGAGAGAGATATAAAAATGGTTGGTTGTGAGTCTAAAGTTGGTGAATCAATGTGTCTTTGTTGATCATAGTTTATTGTGAGACACAACAAAACTCCCTCCACTAATTGGTCATGTAAAAGAGGGGTCGAGGCCACGATAATCGTCCTTTTGATAAGCCTTGTCAAAATTTAATTGGAATGGGGGACTGATTTTCTTCTTCTCCACTCACACTCTGTGTGTGAGAAAGTTGTGGAGGCATGTCAGTGATAGTTGCAGAGATGGGGAGAAAGTAATAGGAGGGGGAGGCAAGCCTCAAAAACATTTCAGAGAGTTCAAGGGAAATATTACACATTAACATTGTTTATAGTGAGAGGCCGGCTAGGTTTTGTCATACAGAGGTAGGGAAAGGCAACCGGATTTTTACTTTGCAGCGGGGGAACAAAATCATTTCTTTCCACCTAACCTAGTTCAAAAAGGAGAGAGGGAAAGAAATAAGGGGAAATCAATTGAAGAGGGTTTCCATGAGGGCAATGTGAGGATAATCACGAGAGAAAACCATGTGCAACTACTCCCGCATCCGATGACTCTTTCACAAGGTAAGAGACAACTCGTGGACCATTGGATCTCAATCCAATAGTTCTAGGGATAGGTCCAAGTTCAGAATCCTGCATGGCCCATGATGGACCAATGTAGCATGGAACATTGGATCAATAAATCAAAAGGCTATAAAAAGGGCTACAAAATATAGAAATAAAGAACTAGATTAGGAGAAGGATAAACAATTTTATGAGCATTAACTTTGGGAAGCTGTAAAAAATTACTAGAGTGTCCAATGATCAAAACATTTATATCATTTCTAATATGAGTTTCAACAGCTTGTCCAAAAAAATTGAGATCGAATTGAGAAAGATAGATCAAGAATTATTTAAATTGGATCAAGAGTTAAATCAACCTAGGTTTCACATAGAAAGTTGCAATATAGATGGTTCAAACCCTAAGTTTTAATCTTAGTGTCACTTGTGATCCTTGAGTATGGAGATAATTAAGTGGAAACAAAATATAATAAATGAGGTGTAAAATGATAAATAGACATGTATCCACAAAATTACAGTTCATCACAACCATCACATGATCAACAATACATTATTTATGCTCTTTTATGCACGTTGATACAGAGTATTAGGAGTATGGAGAATCTAATGGGCCTACTTTGTTTAACTATGAAAGTGATTTATTTAAGTAAGAAGAGTGCTCCATAAACCAAATCTTTGCTCAATGAAATAAGTTCAAAATGGGGTAATAGAATAATTCTGTTATTGCCGGAAGGGATGCTAGAATATATCATTATACTCATATGAAATGTTTGCATTAAATTTTGTCTATAATTGTTCAACATGATAACTTGTAGTGTTTGAAGCTGCAAATCTGAGTTCTAGTTATTTATTTTGGTTATCAACTGAAAGTGATCTTAGATTAATTGGGTGGTTATTTTTTATATAATTAATGTTTTTGTTAATTAATGCAAACCTACTCCTTTTCAACCAACCTATATTGTTAAAAACTACAAGTCTTACACCTATAAACAAAAGTTTCATGTTTAGAAGATGTCTACTACTTTGACCTAAATATTTACTGGGCAAACAAGTTGAGTCAATTGTAATTGTGAAAACGTGTTATTTATATATATCAAGTTTTTGACGCCTTTGTCATGGAACTTGTGGTCTTGTTAGAGTAGGAACTTTAGTGAGTAGATGAACCTAGGTTATTCACATTATTATATCCATAATGATTGTTTATATCCATTGGACTGATACTCACATTGTTTCTTTGCTCACCATCCATAAATTCCATTTCATTATGATTACTAATTGTTTTTTCTTCCCACTTTTTCGAAAAATATAGTTTTCAAGGAAATGAACTCATCCAAGGACAAAGGAGTTTCACCCACCCTTTTCCACCTTCAACACATCTCTGACCCACATTCAAATTTTATCTAGAATCACAATAAGGTACATGGTAGAAATAAAAAATCTTGAATTCTACAATGAGGATATTGTAAGTCTAAGGGAGCAACTAGATTGTAGTTTTGTACTTTGAATTGATTTCCTTTATTTTTCTTACCTTTTTGCTTACTTTAGTAAATATTTTTCTATTTTCACATGCCTATTGGATTAATGGAGGCTTATGTTATGCCTTGATGATCCTACTATGATCAACCATATCTTTTCTCTCCATGCTCGTCCATGTTGTGCGATTTAAATAGAATTGCTTTACAATACATCAATTAGTCAATTATTTCTAAACCCGACCAATCATTCACATCTGAAATTCTTTGAAGGCCAATTGTTTAGACCTATATAGAACAAATCAATCATCCTTGATTTTTTATGAACTAGATAATGACTCTCTCTCTTTGGAATTGTCAATTTCACAAGGTTGTTTAGTGAAATTCGAATTTACATTGGTTCAATAGTGAATTTCAATTGACATATTTTGAAGAAAAAATATTATAACATGAAATTGATCTCTATTAATTGTGATTGATATATATATACATATATATATATGAACAAATCAACCATCCTTGATTTTTTCTGAACTAGATAATGACTCTCTCTCTTTGGAATTGTCAATTTCACAATTTTGTTTAGTGAAATTCGAATTTACATTGGTTCAATAGTGAATTTCAATTGACATATTTTGAAGAAAAATTATTATAACATGAAATTGATCTCTATTAATTGTGATTGATATATATATATATATATATATATATATATATATATATATATATATATATATATATATATATATATATATATGAGGAGACTTAGAATAAGTACATATGGTTCCAAAGCGGAAACTGAATTTGATACTAAGTGTATTTGGGCTCCTTTTTCATGTATTTGACAAAGCCCCCAAATGACCAATCTAACCATAATATTGTGTCAATATAGCAAAAAACCAATATGGTAGTGATGGCAGGTATGGTGTGCCATTAAGAGGGTCAATTGGCCCAAACTAGAACTCCAAACATGTGTTGGATTTGTATGTAGTACCTGGGTGCTAGATCCAGAGATTTAGTTATAAGGTTATGTATGAAATTGTGTTTCATATGTGAATAAGTTGTCATAATTATAATTTACAATTTTTATTCATATATATATATATACATACATACATACATATATATATATATATATATATATATATATACATATATATATTTGAGAATACTATGCTAATTACAAACTATCCAGTCAACATGAGTAAGAAGATGACGTTATTAATGTTCTCAAATCGAAACATCCACTTAGATTGGTCGAATACATTCTTATTCTAATTTATTTCATGGATAACTGAGCTACGTTTGTCAAGGTTCACATTTATTTCATTTAGATGTTATGGATATTAGCTAGGTTTCACATTTGTGAATGCATTATTGATGTATGCGTTTCTTGTTTTATTTTCAATTCCATCTTGGTTCTCTATTTTTGATTGCTTGAGATAATCAATGATTTATATTTTTTAAGCATATTTCATATCTACTTTTTCAATCTATTAATGTGCATAAATATTCCATTAGTATTCATTTTACCTTCTTTTATGCATTATTTTGTTTGCTTATGTTTTAGTTACTTGTTCCATTGTTATATTGTAGGAGTTTCAAATTTATATAGACATAACATTTGGAAGTAGATTGAATGGATGCATGCACTGCACTGCATCATTTGAAGTCAATTTGGGTTTCATCAGCAAGTTACACTACATGTAAATTATTAACCTGACATGTAACCTTGTCAACATAAGTACTTGTCTCTAGAAAATTAGCATGTTATGTCAGTCATCCAACACAACATGTCATTAGTTTGCCAACCTGGTAGGACTTCTGATGAGAAAATCATGCACCAGAAGCATGTTGTTCTACTTGCTTTCTTGGTTCAAGTAAAAGCATGCATGTTGTGGGTGTATTTAAAAAATAATAGTTGACACAACGTGTTGCAGTGTAACCACATAATATTAGCTGCTACTTCTGCAAGTATGACCCATAATACAACAAACGTTTTAGGTCATTTTTAGGCCATTGATCTTGAGTTTGGGGAAAGTAGAGAAAACTAAGATCTAGGAGGTAGTGATTCCCTTCATTTATGAGCCTACATATCTATCTTCAACATGGAGTTTCATTTTTTACGGCTTAGATCCATAGGAGAAGTATTGAGGTGATTTCCAATCAACTCTAGATGAGAACTTAGGATAGTGATAGCAATGAAATCCTTCATCATCCTTTTATTTTTTGATAAACTTTCTCATTATTTCTGCTTCTTTTGTGGATGCCCCATCCATGAGTGAGTATTTTTCTATTTCTTGGATGTGGGGGAGTAGCCTACACATTGTCTCATGTTGAACAAGTATTTTTTTCATATATAATTTGATAGGACCTCTCTTTTGATCAGCATAAATGCAAACCATTAGAGAGAAACCCTGAACCTAAACTCATATTATGAAACAAAACAACTAAATCTTGACAAATGTGATTCACACAATATACAAAAAACACATTGACACAATTTTACTATGCGTATAATGCAAGTGCACGTATCAATGTAATATAGGCCTTGTGAGGCCTAAGTCAAACTCATGGAAACGTAAATTTCAGTAGACTACTACTAACTGGTCACGATCAGCTAGACCGATGGGAAAAATGAGTTTGATTTTGAAAAAGAAAATAAAACTAACAGAAAGCAAAAGTGAACGATGATTAAATGTTTAGTTTAATCAAATTAAATGGGAATCCTTAGGATTGCAGTTTCACCGCGAGGTCTCACTGCACGCAAATCTACACAATTAACATAATTCATTCTCTTTCCCTGATTATGGTCCGTAGTCAGAATTGCTCACTTTCGCGTTACAATTCACTACCTAGTTCTAGGTCAATTCCATGCCAGTAGTAACTTATACCCTAGATCTAGGTGCTTTAATTATTTCTCTGAGTATCCACCATTAATCGTACATTACCTCGTCTAACGAATTTATTCATTAATGTATTAATCATGACTTTTCAACCACTAATTCTCCATCAGAAGTAATTAACAGTATTAGAAATCAACTATGGTGATCAATCATAGCAAATTGTGATAGAAACACGATAACATATCAGGGAGATTGAGACAAATTATGATAATTATTGTAAACTTGTCATACAACGATTCCCCGAGCTACTCCCAGTCCTAAGAATAGAGAAGATTAGCCCCGCATGTTCATCTCAACAGTACACATGGAGAAGAAAGAGGAAGACATGGGGAAATGAGAGAAAATATGATGTAACCCCTAAAACAGAGAAGATCCGAGTGATCCTCGGTGCGAGATGCACGATCTGCAGCCTTCCAGTGGTGAAATTGTCCGTCTACGACTCTGGAATCTCCTGGGGCGTAGCTCTGGGCTCCTTTCTTTGCTCTTTTCCTTCCAGGACTTGTGCGGCTGAGTGCAATGTGATCCTTAGGTCTTGGCCATCTTTTCTTAGGTATAGGCATGACTTACGACTACCAAAAGATCACAACCTTTCGATCGTGACAATTCTGGGCACAACTCTGATCTGATGGCGTCGATACCATTGACAGGGTGTCGATGGTATCGACACCATAAGGTGCACTTCTGATGCTAAAAACAATGGAATCCATCGCTAGAACCTGGTGAACTCTCGATACTATCGACGGTGTTGTCGATAGTATCGACGGGCTTGACTTAATTCCTACTGAGATGATCTCGAGACCATCGACGACTTTAGTCGATGGTATTGACTTGGATTCTCTCCCTCCAGCCTCGATACTAACGCCATGTCGATGGCATCGAAAGAGTTGTCGATGGTATCGACGGGTCCATATATACAAAGTACCTAAAATAGAGAGAGGAACACAAATCAAATCTAAAAATTCTGATAATTTATACAAAATAAGATATTATAAACTGAATTTGATGCATATAGTGATTATAGGCTAAATGAATATGAATCATGCTATTATAGTCATAAAATGACACATAACCACACAAAACAAGTATGAAACCAGCCTATAATTGCGACTCAAATTCACTGCATCAAACTCCCCTAAGCTTGAATCTTGCTCATCCTCGAGCAACAAAACTTAAAATATGATTGAGAGGGTCAATTAAAGAACATAATCACAAATTTGATATCTCAATATGATTCCCGCCTGCATTTCGCATACCGACCCTTACCAACCACGGAATGACAACTACCCTTAAAGTGACAATAATCATTCATGAGAGATGTCCATCCCAAGATCACGAACACTATCAAGCAAAGCAGTTAATATAATAAAATCCTCAGGTTCAAGCTTGGTGCATCTTGTAATCTCCTATCTACGTTGCTCATTTCCTAACTACCATCTAAATGGAAGCAGATCTCCTGATATACATGAATGAGGAGAATATCATGGGTAGCCTACCACTTAGAGCAATGGGTGAATGTAATTGGTGGATATGGAAGAAATGGAAGCACAATACATTCGATCATGCAAAAACAAAAATGAATGACCTATCATGATGCAAATGCAAAATGAAAATGCCCTAATGCTACATTTTTTTTCTAGTGAAATGATGCATGCACTATCATTTCGTCTCAAAGTGAGATGGAATATCTAAGTAACTACACCATGTGCTTGTTCTTCCTAAAATGTGGGTGAGAACATGGTCCTTTCTACCTCTTATTCATACTTTTTTTCATTCATTTTTCAAGCTCTCATTTTCATAAATGGTAATGGATTATTTGTTGGGCTTCCTTCTCTTTTTTTTCTTCTAACTGGCACATTTGATGCATTCTATTCGGAGAGTATGGAACAAGTTCAACACCTTTAATTTTTCAGAAGAACATACAACACATGATGTACAACTAGATGCTCAAAAGATGTGAATGCACTTCATTATGACAATTATGCAACTAAATGACATGCACCTAAGGATAATGTGCATGTATAACTAATCTATATCTTTCTTTTTCCATTTTTATGCAAAACATGCAAAAATAACTATAATGCATGACCTATCTATGTGAGATGCAATTAAAGAGTGAAAGACAGTAATGTGCTCCCATTTCTTACGATAATGGATTATTTGTTGGGATTCCTTCCCTTTTTTTCTAACTGGCACATTTGATGCATTCTATTCAGAGGGTATGGAACAAGTTCAACACCTTTAATTTTTCAGAAGAAAATACAACACGTGGATGTACAACTATATGCCCAAAAGATGTGAATGCACTTTATTATGACAATTATGCAACTAAATGACATGCACCTAAGGATAATGCACATGTATAACTACTCTATATCTTTCTTTTTTCATTTTTATGCAAAACATGCAAAAATAATTGTAATGCATGACCTATCTATGTGGGATGCAATCAAAGAGTGAAACACAATAATGTGCTACCAGTTCTTATGGTGGAGAGTGAATGAAATTGCGGTGGATCAGATCACAAGACTAATTGACGGAACCTTCAGATAGAATTATATGTCCCTCCTTACTGACTTGTGTACCAATTAATTAAGGGGTTTCTCTCTCTCACTTCAAATTAAAGTCATGTTATCATTTGGTTGGTTTAGGCTCAACATCCATATAAATCCTCTTAACATGAACTATACATATACACAATCATGTTCATATGTTTTGAAGTTGACCTACCAGATGAGTTTCACAAGCAATGTCCTCAAGTTCTCACAAGACAAACTTACAATTTCTTAAGGATTTTTCATTAAAAAATATTTTCTCACAAAGCCCCAAGTGAAAATGAGATGACATGCAATTAAATTAGACTCCACTGATTACACTAGATAGATAGTGGATCCTAGAAAATAGTAAATCTTGCAATTGAGAAAACTAAGATAAAGAAAGATGAAAATTGCAAAAACAAATAAAAGATCAAATAAAATAAAAAAACTAGATAGATGTTGTTCCATCACCCCCTAAGCTTGAACTCAATTATGGCCTCATAGTCGAAATCCTAACTTAAGAGGTGGAACAATGATACCCCTTTATTGCTCCGGTGGTGGGTGTAGCGGGTACTGGTGGTCTCTAGGATCCCAAGAAGGATAATGCCCCTGGAATGACATATCAGATGGGGGCATCAGTGGTGGCTGTGGGTATCCTCCAAAAACGTTCTGGCTTCAGTACTGGTTGTAAAATGGTTGTTGCTGCATCTTCATCCTATTCAACCTATTGTGGATGGTTTCTTGGTTGGAAAAGAGGAGGCGCTCATTCTCGTAGATTGCTTGTTGATTCTCGAACAACCGGTTTGTTGTTTCTTGAATTCCCGCAAAAGAGGCGGTATGCTGGTGCTGCATCTGCTGAATATCTTGCAGCATTGTATACATCCCCTACATTGAATAAACATCCTCTCCACCTTGAGAGGGCTGTGGTGGTGGTGACTGGGAAGAAGAGGAAGCTCCATAGTGTCGTGGACACTTTCACGGAGCAACCCTTCATCGAAGAGGAACAATGGCTTCCTCCTCCTCTTCTTCATCATCGTCGCCATCTTGAATTTCCACTTCTTCAACTTGTTCTTCCTCATCCTCATCAACATCAATGATAGGCCACTTGTAGCTTTGGCCAGACCTGATGTTGAAAGTAGGGTCCGACAGTTCCCTCCTTTGAAAGACTCCTACCACGCAGAAGGTGGCGTAGACGGTGCCATGACGGGCTTCAACAAGGCCCACATTAAAAAAATGGCTCAAATTGAGCATGTTATTGCACTCCAGCTTGGGTAGCCTGGACAGATCTAGGACTAGGTACATTGCAATCGGCGTAATTAGACCCCCAAAATAAATGGGGGCCCTGCGAGAAGTATTCCTCTTAACCACTATTACGCGCACGAGGAAGAAGGCTCCAAAATTGATGGGTGTCCTCTCCAACAGACTATAGAGGAAGAACATGTCTGTCTCCTAAAATTTTCTTTGAGACAACTTCGATCATGCACATAAGGTGTTGGATAGAATCCGGTGCAAGATCTTGACAAATGGATGTTCAAAATCAGCTATGGAGGAATTGTGCCAGCTGATCGAGTACTCCTCCGGTACAGTAACTAGCTTTACAATCATGGCGTCGTAATCCGCATTTTGTGCTGGATGGAGGAGGTCACTATGGGTCCACCCATAAATCGTGTTGAACTCACAAAGGGTCATCGTATATTCCTTGTTGTATAGGTGAAAAGAAACACGCCCCTCTTTCCACTCTGTGTGCGCCGATATTAATTCATTGGGAATGACACAAATGTCCAGAGATGCCATGAACTCGATAATGATCTCCTTGTAAGTGGGCCACCTGCTGAAGAATGGATGACTGTCGACGTGGTCATGGCACAACATAGGGGACTCGCTCAATTGTCCCTACAGCACATAGGCTATATTGGCCTCAAAACCCAGATCCTTGATCAACTGTCGGTCTCCATACCGGGTCGGTTCGATGGAGCACTTCCATTGCTCCTCGTACACCTTTTTAACCTCCAGGGATGGGTGGACTAGCCTCGGGCAAGGGACTAATCCTTCTGACGGCACATGTAGGGCAGCCTTGGATGATGAAGCTCCCGATCTCACCATTGTTGCACGGGCAATGAGTGAGAGAGAAAGAGGTTTAGCAATAGAGCTCGAAGAAGATTTGTCGGTGAAGATCGAAGAAGATGGGGATCCGCAATGTCGATGGAGATGCGCGAGGAAGACCATCGGTGCATATTTCTTAAGCTTTCGGGTGCTCGGGGCTACTAGGGCTCGAAGGTGTAAGAGATGGCTTGAGAGTGTGAGATTTGATTGAAGAATTTCACTCCCTTTTATAAGGGTCGGCCACCACTACTATTAGCGCGTCGAAACCATCGACGAATCCATCGATATTATCGACGGGTAGCAGAATCCATCGCTCACTGGTATTGATGGCTGTCGATGGCTGAATGATGGGGGCCCAGATCATCAAAGTGTCGATGGTAGCGACGAGGTGTCGATACCATCGACTGTGCCCTCAGATCATTGATGTAGACCGTTGATGGAGACACACAGATCATTGACGTGTTTGTTGATACCATCGACTGGGTGTCAATAGTATCGATGCATGTGAATACTTCTTATCCTCGTGAGGGTTTGGCGGTGCTCTTTCTAATGGTGTGTCGATACCATCAACCAGGGTGTCGATAGTATCAACTTTATTGAGAAAAATCAGTCTGAAAATCTTTAGACATCTCACGACCATCGACAATACGGTCGATACTACCGACCTTTTTCTGTGTCGATCCTCTCTTTTGTTGTTCCCATGTCGATACTATCAACGAGGCCGTCGATACCATCGACGGAATGAAATCTCAATAGCTACTTTGTTGTTACAATCTCGATACTAGTGACACAATTGTCAATAGTATCGAATTAATCTCAGTCCTGCACACTCAACAAGCACATCAGGGTATCATTTTTACAAACTAACTACAACAGTAATAAAAACTACTTAGGAAGATGAAAACTAAAGCAAATGAACATGTAATCTACCAAGGTTGGGTTGCCTCCCAACAAGCACCCTTCTTTAACATCTTAGGCTAGATGGTAGAGATACCTTAACCTGGGTTGTCAAAGGATGTCTCTAATGATTCACTTGGCAATTTAAATTCAACTCTATCTTTACCAATCCCCAACGTCAAGTAGCCTCACCCAATAGCAGTGATTACATCAGCCGTAGCTTGGAACAACCTTCCCAATAACATCTCACATCCTTCCAGCTCATTCATGTCCATTACTATGAAGTCAACAGTGAACATGAATTTGTCAACTTTGACTAGCACATCCTCACATATACCTTGTGGCTTCACAATGGATCCATCTGCCAACTCGATTGTCATGGAAGTTTGTGTTGGCTTCTTCAATCCCAACTTTTGAAAAGTGGCAAGTGGCATAAGATTAATGCCTGCTCCTGAGTCACACTGTGCCTTTGGAAAATGTTGACCACCTATGGAACATGGGATGTAGAAACATGCTGGATCTTTCCTCTTTTTTGGCAATCTTCCTTAAATTATAGTACTCACTGTTTCGTTGACACATACAACATCTATATCTTTGATCTTCCATTTCTTGTTGATGACATCTTTCATGAATCTTCCATATGAAGGAATTTGGTTGATAGCTTCCACCAACGAAATGTTGATGTGGAGCTTCCGGAAGATCTCAAGAAATTTCCTGAAGTGCCTTTGCTCATTCCTCGACTTCAGACTATCCGGGAATGGCACACTTGGCTCCTTTATGCGCTTGTGCGGTGGAATGGAACTTTAGGGGTCTCCTCCCCTAAGCTTGCTTCAATGCCACCGTTCAGGATCAAATTTGGTACATCATCTGTGCATGGCATGACTTGTGGCTGCTTCTCCGTATTGCTAGTGGCTGCTCCACTCCGAAGTGCATCTTTCACTTGCTCTTCCAGACTAGGAATCTCTTCAGAAATCTGAGACGTGGGCACAACAGTGGTGGAATCTTGGAGTGAGCTGCATGGCATCCCACATCCTCCTGGTAATCCATATAAGCTGTGAGGGTATAGAACTTTGGGTTTGTCCTCTAAGTCTATACGCATGATACTCTGCTCATGTACCTCCTCAACAGGAAGCTTTGATGCTTTGCAGACTGAAATATATTTAACATGTTGATGTGGTTGAGTGGGCTCGACATTCCCAGCTGGTTTTTGTTGAATGATTTGCTTCATTGCAGCCACCTCAGTTGAAATTTGGGTCATGGTTGTCTCTAGAGTCCTTAGTTGTGCACCATGACTTTACCGAGTTTGACCAAATTGGTTCAGAAATCCCCCCTGTGACTGAATTTTCTTGCTGAATGTATTCATCATCTCTTGGTTTTGCTTTATTACTTGATTGAGCAACTTATTGCTCTTGTCCTCTGCACTCAGCTGTGCTTTTTGCTCTGGGTATTGTAGAAAATTATTTAGATCCTTCCATGAAAATTTCTTATCCTTTCTCCAAGAGTAGTCATTGCTCCTATATCTATGTTGATGCATATAGTTTACATATTCTTCCTCCTCAGACCCACTGCTCTTCTTCTCTAAGATCTTCTTAGCTAGTAGGTCCATATTCTCATTTAATGCTTGAATGGCCTTTGCATCATGCAACATTGACCTGTTCTAGTGCATCTCTTTCACCCGAAGACTACTTCTTGGCCATATTCTTCAAAAGTTCTCGACACTTAGAACCTTATTTATTTAGAAAGAACTCTGTTCCAGCTGAGTCTAGAGTACTCCTATCATGTTCATTAAGAGCAAAATAAAAAATCTTTGCTTGGATTTCTAGATCAAGCCCATGATGTGGGCATCTTCACAGCATGATATTGAATCACTCCCAAGCCTTCCGAGTATGTCTCGCCGGCCTGTTGTTTGAAGTTATGGATCCTTCTGACAAGATCATTTGTCTTCTCAGATGGGAAATACCTCTCAAATAACACTTCTATCATCATGTACCAAGATTCAACATATTTGTCGTCTAAATTGTATAGCCACTCCCTTGCATTTCCTGCCAGAGATGATGGAAACAACTTTAGGTAAATGGCTTCCTGTGAAAACCTATCCACCTTCACCATGTCACAGTTCGCCATAAACATGCTGATGTGGGCCACATGGTCATCATTTTTAA
Organism: Alisma plantago-aquatica; assembly: GCA_963693085.1. NCBI lineage: Eukaryota > Viridiplantae > Streptophyta > Magnoliopsida > Alismatales > Alismataceae > Alisma > Alisma plantago-aquatica. Next base: position 1,573,804,171 of record OY856409.1, read on the forward strand.
GCCCATGGAAAGCCTGTGACTTGACCAACTCGATCAGCCCTGGGTCAATCTTGTAACTGGGTATGTTGATAGCTTGTTTCTTGATTGGCCCCTTCTGTGCAGAAGAAGAAGAAGCCTTAATCTTCTCCCATATAGTCTGTTCCTCGGCCATTGTGAAAACCTCAAATTCTTCTTGAAGGTCTTCAGGTGGTGTATTTATCCGCTCGTATTCAGATCCTGAAGGCGGAACCTCAGGTGTCAACTATGCGTAGTCCGTACTACGTGTCTTCACCATGCATTAGTACCTGAAATGTGGAAAAATCGAATAAGTACAATGCTAGATGAATAAATAATCTGAAAGATAGATAATTAATTCCTACAATTAAAATTGTAAATAAAAAGAAAAAGTGGCCTAGAGTGGCCGCTTGGAGCACTCGTAGTGCTGAAATTTATTATTTCCCCGACAACGATGCCAAAAACTTGACATAATTTTACCATGTGTATAACGCAAGTACACATATCAATGTAATATAGGCCTTGTGAGGCCCGAGTCAAACTTAGAGAAACATAGATTTCAGTAGACTACTACTAACTGGTCATGATCAGCTAGACCGATGGGAAAAATGAGTTTGATTTTGAAAAAGAAAATAAAACTAAAAGAAAGCAAAAGCGAACGATGATTAAATGTTTAGTTTAATCAGATTAAATGGAAATACTTAGGATTGTGGTTTTACCGCGAGGTCTCACTACACGCAAATCTACACAATTAACATAATTCGTTATCTTTCCCTGATTATGGCCCGTAGTCAGAATTGCTCACTTCGGTGATATAATTCACTACCTAGTTCTAGGTTAGTTCCACGCCAGTAGTAACTTATACCCTAGATCTAGGTGCTTTAATTATTTCTCTGAGTATCCATCATTAATCATACATTACCTTGTCTAAGGAATTTATTGATTAATGTGTTAATTGTGCCTTTTCAACCACTAATTCTCCGTCAGAAGAAATTAACGGTATTAGAAATCAACTATGGTGATCAATCATAGCAATTTGCGATAGAAACATGATAACATATCATGGAGATTGAGAAAAATTATGATAATTATTGTAAACTTGTCATACAGTGATTCCTTGGGCTACTCTCGGTCCTAAGGATAGAGGGGATTAGCCCCGCATGTTCATCTCAATAGTACACATGGAGAAGAAAGAGGAAGACATGGGGAAATGAGAGAAAATATGATGTAACCCCTAAAACGGAGAAGATCTGGGTGATCCTCGATGCGAGATGCACGATCTGTAGTCTTCCGACGGTGAAATCATCCGTCTACGGCTCTGGAATCTCCCGGGGTGTAGATCTGGGCTTCGTTCTTCGCTCTTCTCCTTCTAGGTTTTGTGCGGCTGAGTGCAATGTGATCCTTAGGTCTTGGCTGTCTTTTCTTAGGTATAGGCATGACTTACGGCCGCCAAAAGATCACAACCGTTCGATCGTGGTAATTCTGGGTGCAACTCTGATTCGACGACGTCGAAACCATCGACGGGGTGTCGATGGTATCGACACCTTAAGGTGCACTTTCGATGCTAAAAACAATGGAATCCATCGCTAGAACCTGGTGAACTCTCGATACTATCAACGGTGCCATCGATAGTATCTATAGGCTTGACATAATTCCTATTGAGATGATCTTGAGACCATCGACGACTTTGGTCGATGGTATCGACTTGGATGCTCTCCCTCTGGCCTGGGTACTAACACCATGTCGATGGTATCGACGGGTCCAGATATACAAAGTACCTGAAACAGAGAGAGCAACACAAATCAAATCCAAAAATTATGATAATTTATACAAAATAAGATAAAATAAACTGAATTTGATGCATATACTGATTATAGGCTAAAGGAATATGAATCATGCTATTATAGTCATAAAATGACACATAACCACACAAAACAAGTATGAAACCAGCCTATTAATGTGACTCAAATTCACTACATCACACATGTACTTTCTTTTTCATTTTCTTCATAAAACCTCATTAGCTGACATTACATCAAGGTAAAATATTCAATTATCACCAATCCTTTCAACTCCATTAAAATCAAAATCAAATTATAATGCTCATATGTTGTCCAATTTACATCTATTGCAGTTAAACAAAAGAGAAAACTCTCCATACTACCCATCTTAGGAAAGAGAAAGTATAGGGACATTATAATCTAGTTATTCTATTTATATATTTTTGTCATGACCTCTCTGCTGGATAGAATTATACCTAAAACATTTGAAAACAACCTCATGATACTCATATAGATCCTCAGTAAGTGGATGTATCCCACTCAAGTTGAGTACGTGCATCAACATCAGGTTAAGTATAATGAACATATATAATCTTGCATATATTGCAAAGTCTAACATATAGCTTTAGCATTTATTTAAATTTTGTTTATGAACATAATCTAATTAATTAGATAAGGTATAGAATCAGTCCAATTCCAACTTAAAAATATCATTAAGAGGATGTCCATGAAAAAAATATAGATTTTTATTACTTCATAATGACAATCAATTTGTAGGAGTAACAAGTAAGATCTAAACATTCAAAATCTAGACATAACAATATTATTATCTTTGTGCACCCCACCAAGAGGACCATGAACACATTTTTAACTCATGAAGATGAAGTACACATTAAACATGTCTACCAAATATGACTATTCAAATGATAAGTAAATCAAAATAATATTCACATCGGATATCAAATCCTATCATAGACCACATACCAACATTTAAATCAGATTCCAACTAGATAAATAAGAATATCGAAACAAATCATCTTTATAAAAGAATGATTAAGTTTCACAACAAGAATTCAACAACAATAGTTTATCAACTTGTTGTGAAAGGAATGTAACATATATTCAACTCATATTCTACAAGACTTGTCATTTTTTATTCATTTTCCGTAAAACTACTTAGCTTGTACCTCACCAAGTAGAAGTCACCACACTCGATTCTCATTTTAATGACTTGTCGTTACTATCTTAGGGCTTATCCGATCACCCTAAGATATCACCAACAGACCCAGTCCACCTTATGGTTGCCTAAATAGGCTCACATCCTCAAAGATAAAAAAATGTTACAAATCATCATATTTCCCATATTTCACAATTTTTCATTTCATCATAGTCTATTCCTCATGGACATAGAGTTTCACAATAGAGGATTTAGGTCCAGAATCACACTAGATGAATCACTCCTAGATCCTGGTGGTCTAAACTTTAAGGTCTCAATCCACACTTCAGAAATCTTTCTCATAATTATCTGATTACTACAAAGAGATCCATTTCATTTCCCTAGCATGAACCTTGAGGGAACTTACGATGTTCAAACACCTAACTAGACATGTCATCATTTCACTTTCTATTTATTCCATTCAATCATATTAAAAAGTGTTCAAGTCATCATTTATCAAGTGTGTCTATTATCACAAAACTAGAATGATATAAAGCAAATTAGGTTTAACAAAAAAGACAATGATTGAAACAAGAAGTACAAAAAAATGTAATTTTCAATATGTATTTTCTTTTCCATTTCCGCATCATCTCATATCCACCATCATCATTGGGATATCAGCTCGAGGCATAATATCATTATCTAGTATTTACTCTCATTAAGATTTCTCAAATATTAATGGATGATAATTCAATCTCAACATATTTCTTATCAGTTCATTCCATATCATAGTTCTCATCAAACATTTATAGAGACATTAGAACTAAAAATAATATAAGCATATACACATCTGGTGTCACTCAACATGCTCAGAATAAGCTTATCATACAACATGTACTTATTCGATCTGATTTCTATAGATGTGAATACATTTTAAACCATAACCATGCACAACACACTTAATACTACTCTCTTATTATCTACCATTCTTTACTTAGGATTACTATTCAACACATAAGTGATCTCATTTAAAATTCATCATAATAGACCATTCTCACAATACAAGTATTATACAAACCATTAGAATCCAAAAAATGCATCTCATGAATCAATTCACATCCTTGAACACCATCTTGTAAGATTTAAACTATATTTATGTACAATCCTTAATCCCTTAGTTCATTATATTATTCAATATTATCACATAGTTCATTAATGTTAGGGTTTTGATTCAACTATCAATTTAATTCATTTTTGCTTTAATTCACAATCATTATTCATAACTTCTTTCATATCATGTTCACTACTATTCTTATAATCGATCATTCAAATTTACTAAATGCCTAAAATTTCTCCCTAGTTGAAATCCTTCATTGCTTGATTCTTAGTGTATTTAGGTCAACCCAAATAATAAGACATTAATATTTCAATCATTATTCATTAACACACTTTGTTTCACCCTTGTCCATTTCTTCTATTGCATTTAGCTACATATATTGAGTCATTTGATTTTTCATGGAATTTTGGTAATTAAAAGGAATCCCTCCATTCCTTATAAAACTCTAAATTTAGGAAGTACCATGGATTATGGTTACTTCTTATTATTCCTAAATCTTTAATCATCTTCTCAGTTCATGCTTGTGTAATTTGTATAAAAAACTTGCTTTCATGTGGTTTTTACTCATTTTTTCAGATATTATGCTAGAACGCATGCATTAGATTTAGATCATCTGAGTCATACTTATCACCTTAATATGATGTAATAATAGATAGAATCCAGTGTTTCTACTCATTACAGATTATATACAACTTCGGGCTTTATCTCTCATATATGTATTAATACTTTATTTTTAGGGTGTTCAAGAAGTTGTTTAGTTCAATACATCACAAGAACCTTACTATTCACTAATATCATCAAGGTGTGTAGAGTTTTGTCAAGGCTATTCACACACATGGAAACCCTAGCTTCCATCCATCACAACTCATCCATCAATTATAAATATACATCAATTCATCGACTCATTTAAGTCAATTTGACAAAACTAACTCTAGACATGGAATACCTCAATTCAGAACCCTTGTACTAATCCTTATGTACATACCATATATACTTCTATAAAATATCAAAAATATAGTTGTGAACTCATTCTTACTAATTTCATACATGATCTATACTCGATAACTCAATTTCCAAGCGAAACATTCATTATGCCAATTTTTGGAATATATGTCTAAAACAATATAATTTTCTATCCAAAATTTTGTCCACACATCTTGAACCAATATATAAGGAACTAGAGAAATACAAATCAATTAGAAAAAACTGAATAATTAGAAATCATTTCCCAAAAATCTTCCCAATGGATCACCCAATCACATACAAATGTAATAAGAAATGTTAATTATTTTGGCAAGATAAAATTAGTCTTTAATATAATTACATAGATTAAGAGAGAGATAAAAATTACATCATGTTCCAAGCACCTTAAAAATATTACCTGTACTATGAAGTTGTAGAAATCCAACTAGCTCATGTAGATTCAACTCATTTCTTACTCTTTCATACTAAAAAATCCTAAAAAAGAGGGACTGGAGAGAAAAAAAGAGAAAATAGGTTGATTTGATATCTTTTTTATGAAAAACAAAAATAGAAGGAATTTATACATAAGAGAGAAGATTCACCATAAAACTTATCTAAAGAAGGTAAACTTACTTTTTACCACTCCTTGGAAGAGAAAATCCTAGATCAACATCTCCACTTCCTTCCTCACTGAAACCCTAATTCTCCTTTCTCTAAGATTACATTTCTTTGTAATGGATTGCAAAATATGGGAGCTACTAGGGTGTTAGTTTACTCATATAGAACAATTAAGGTTCTTGGGACAATTACAAGCTATCTCCACATTTACTTTTTATTATATTTCAATAGAAATATATGTCATAAAGTTAACTGATAAAGTTATTTTTTGCGAGTCAAACCTTATTCAAAATTTATCAAAAAAATGTTGTCCAAAATGACATTTCAGAGCTCCAGTTAAGATTTCAACTCATTCAAAGTTACCAGTAAATAAATAAAAATCAAACACTGCTATTATATTGTAGTTTGCAACATTGTTAGTCGAATTAGAATTTGACCGATAGAAAGATTCCAACAACATCCAAATTTTTTGAAAATTTACAGTAACATGTATATTTAAATTATAAATTATATTCAAATTTCAAATAAAAGCAAGTCATATATAAAATAGTTAAAATAATTTACCACACCATTGTATATGTCAAATTTTGTATTCATGTAGTTTGAACATCCTAAATTTCAACTCATTAGGGTTTCACTTGAAAGCCCTAATTATTCAAATTAATGCATGTTTTAAAGTGTATAATAAAGTCTACAATATCATAATAAACTATAAATATAGATGAAGATAAAACTAAGACCCATCAAGTAAATCCTATAATCATCCAAGTAAAAGCTAATTTGATTTCTAAGCTGGAACCGGGTCATTATAGATTCTCCCCTCTTTTTAGGATTCTATCCCAAAATCCAAGAAAATGCATGAAAGTATATCATAACATGTAATCATGCATCTGTCTTAGCATTCTCTTAGAATTAATTCTAGATTATCTCTCTTACTTAGTATATCATTTTCTTACTTTTTAGATCTAGTACATTGAAATTCTAAATTTGCTGACATTAGATATTTATTCATAATCATATATCTCTACTAGTATTATTCATTTATTTTTTTGATATATCACTACCAAGATGTGATCCAGATTGCCTTTCATTATATTTTTTGTAATTCGATAGTGTAATCCATGGATAAAGATAATAATTCATTTTGTGTTATTGTCTACATTCATCAGTTCTCTTCACAAAGAAGATTATTTTAGTGGGAATCATTATCACTTCTTATTTTTTATAATTTTATCTTCATACTCATATTCAAACTCATTAGAATTATCTTAATAATCTATTAGATTCATTCATTTTCTCATGTTAAATTTTAATCTTGTGTGTGGTTCCATATGTGAAATATATAATACGTTTCTCTTTCATCATTTTATCATTCATTTTTTACCATCATGCTTCTTATTATACTCCCAAATTGTCTTTATCTAGATACTTGGTTAGGGTATCCAGAAGAAGTATATCTGACAATACCATACTAACTTATCCCAACATTCAAATACTTGACTAGAGTAGCTGGCTATTGAGTGCAGCTAGTATGCATATCATTCAAGATATGTTCAAAATCCATGTTACCATTTATCTCTATATTTCATTATCCCTACAGACTCATCTAACCTGGGTCAGATACCACAATGACCGAACCTCTCTTTTGATAAACATAAATGGCAAACATTAGAGAGAAACCCTAAAACTAAACTTTAATTATGTAACATATAACTAATTAGGGACAAACATGATTAACATAGTATACAAAAGCATGGGTAAAATAGGGACCAAGATGACATCTCCTAGGGTGACTAGCGGTAGATGCCATGTCAACCCTAACTTTATAGGATGATGGAAATGGGGATCCACCGCAGAATCATGATTCATTCCCATAGGGATCAAGAGGAATGCACCTCAACTTCTAAGAAAACAAGACACAACCATGACCGCATCAGGGTTCCTCCATCAGTTCTATGGAGATTAACCTATCCAATACAGTCTCACAGTGTTCATGTCTTGAATCTAGAACTTAACCACACCATGCCTAGTGATTCTGACCAACAACAAGGTCCCCACACTTACTATAAAGATAAGGTGGAGAAAAGTAATGAAGGTACTACTACTCGTAATTTCATTAAGATTGATGAGGAGAATTGCAATATTTTCCCCAATCAGAACTTCTTTTCATATCCACGACACATGGATATCCAGTGTTCAACCTCTGTCAGGAAGCCTCGGATGACTTCCTAAAGCCATGGATGACTTCCTGAATCCCTTGAAATTTGTTGTGATTATCAATTTACTCTTGAAGGAGGTTGGATTTTCACTCTTCATAACATGATCAATATTCTATGGAAGTAGTGGGAGGGTTAACCTAATAAATGTGGCTAATTACCTCTTCATAGTACAACTATAGATGGATGAGGACTATATTCATGATTTGATGAGTGGACCATGGGAAATATTTGGGTCCGATTTGTTGGTTCAACATTGGTTTCATTCATTCTTTCCTGACATAGCCACCACCCCTAAGCTATTGCATGTGCGAGGATCCCAAACATTCCCATCCATTTATACTAAGAAGTTCTTCTAGAAGAGATCAGTGATCTCTTAGGGATGACTATTAAGGTGGACAAGAATACCAAAAACCAACTTAGAGGAAGATTTTCCTAAATTGCAGTCAAATTAAACATGGATCAACTGCTCATCTCAATCATCACAATCTTAGGAACTAGATATATAATCATATACAAAAACACCCCCTTCATTTTCATGCACTATGCCATCTAGATTGCACAAAGAGAATAATAGAAGAAAATGCGGCAAGATAGGAAAGCATAGCAACTGGCTCTATTATTATTAAACAACCACAATGCCAAGAAGGCTTCACTAGTTTCATCTATGCTCAACCAGTTTAGAGTAAGTAGAAGAATTCAAATAAATCACGAACTCAACAAAAAAATAATTTGATATCTAATAGGTTTCAGAGTCTTGAGGACCAAGATGAAGTTGATGTTACCCAAGAGATCATTGATGTGGAAATGTGGTTGAAAGAGTTAGAAATGACATTGACTAGAACACTCAAAATAAAAATAGAAAAACTTTCAAGAATTTAGAGACAAAAATTGCCAAAAAAAAAATCAAATGGCCTCTACTCAAGGTCAGCTAACAAAACAAGCATAGCCCACCCTATCAAGTTTGCAGAACACAACAACAAATACTTCAGGGGGTGCAGTCCTCATTGGTAGGGATATGAATTCACACATCCCTTTGTCACTACTGCATTCAACCTAGGTAGTGCTGACACAGGAGGAAGTAACCATGGGGGTCAAAGGAGTCCCAACAACTATTCAGTCGGAATCCATATTTGGAACCAAAAGGTGGTGCAATCTGGAGACCTTGATCAAGAATTTTCCAAGAAGAGAGGGAAAACCTCCCACATATAGGATCTTGAAGAGGAAGCACAAGCGATGGGTACATATACTCTCTTATATTATGCTCCATGAAGGTCATCAGTTGGAATGTTCAAGGTATATGTGATAAGGATACCCAAAACACAAGGAAAGATTTGGCACAAGCACAATGTCTTGGTCCTTGGTCTATATGAACCTCACTATAGTGGGGTGAAGGCTCTTAGCATAATTAAGAAAATAGGCTTCCCCCGATCCCACAGGGTAGAAGTAGTATGTTTCTCAGATGGTATTTGGGTGTTTTGAAAGGCCAATACCACTATGAAAATTCTATACTCACCCAAACAGTTCATCCACTGGAAACTTAACAACATTCAGATGTACACCTTTGTCTATTCTAGCACAAATAGAGGGGTCAAACACCTCTTGCGGAATAAACTACAATCAATGGATACCTCAATTACAACTCCTTGGATCATTGTGCGGGACTTCAATGTTGTGATGTACCCCTCTGAGAAGTTTGGCATCTCATCCTTTGATGGTTCTAATAGTGGAGATTTCATTGAAGCAACATAATACTGTTACATGCAAGATCTTCGAGAAAATGGTGCGTGCACAAAATCAGGAGAGGTCTTCTTCTTGAATGTCTTGATATAGCCCTTGGAAACTAGAGCTGGATTGACTATGCTACTTCTAGTTCCATTCAAGTATTAGAGAACATCCACTCAGACCATGCTCCACTTTTGATAACTGACTCTACTTCCCACAAACACCCACACACCTTGGCGGTATGGGAAGCCATGCAAAGTTACAAATCCTTTCTACACGATACTTGAAATCCCAATCTTCCCTTTCAACAACCTGCCACAAAATTTGTGAATCTTGCATCAGGTTGTGACTACTCTATAAAGAAGAAGAACAAGAGAGAGAAAGACCAACTGAACAACAAAATCAAATGGAAACAACTTCAACTTGCTTTATCCTTTTATGCAAACTTGGTATGGAACACTATTAATGTTCAAACCAATCTTGATTCTGTTATAAGAAGAGAAGAGATGGAGTGGCAACAAAGAGTTCGATGTGATTGGGTGAAATTAGCAGAGAATAACAACAAGTACTTCCATCCCTGGCTAAATCTAGGAGGTGGAAGAACATGCATGTGAGATCCAAGAACCATGATGGATCATGGGTGGAGAATGACTAGTAGGTAAAGAAACTAATTATTTCCTTCTTATCTAATGTTTACTAGGAAGTTGGCAGTCCCAAAAGGCATTGTGCCTGCAACTCCTTCAATGGGGTATTCCCTACCCTAAGCGAACAAAACACCATCAATATGTCCAACACATCTCAACATTGCAGATATCTGTGATGTTGTTTGTTCCATGGAGACTCTAAAAGATCCTAGCCTAGATGGGGTTGATGCCTACTTTCTCCAGATTATTTTTCCTATTGTCAAATAGCATGTCACGGAACCGTTCTTACCCCAATCCCAATCCTACTGCCTAGACAGTAGAAAAAGGATTGAAGCGTCCGTCCCTGAGTGGACCAATAAGATCAATCACACTGGCATATATAATAAGAAATAAATAACTCAAAAACTGGATAATTGAATAACAAACTAACCCAATATGGAGATGTAACTGATTTATCTTTGTCATCAGAGTGTATGAGTGCGGAAGAGATCTTATTCAATATTCCATTTGTAATGCCTAAAATCAAGAAAATCAAGACATAATCATGCAATTGCACGGTACACTATAAAAATCAAGCAAAGTGATTTATAACAAAACAATATACTTGGCAGGACTTATATTCAAAAGAATAAAAAGCAATTTGCAAAACCAACATTTATTCGACGAGTTTTTCAAGCAATTCAACTTTTATTACGAATTCCCATTATACTGTAATTCAAGAAGCATGCTTATATAATTTTGCGTGACTCTATTACCCCAACGTGATGGGGAAGGTCACTAGGATCCTTCTCACCATAGGAACATAGGAGGACAATGTACAAGTCCCACCTCCAAATGAGGGGGTTGTTGCACTCAATATCAACATTATCAACATTATCAATATCATCATCATTATCAATATACGGGCAGTCATAATGGGCATGCAATTTATGTTTTCATGTTTTTCAAAATATAGTATAGAAAAATAGAAGACTAATCATAGGGAACAATAGCTCATCCAAGTAAATAGCCAAGCATACGGTCAAGAGATACATAAAAGTATCTTCAATACAATCAAGGAGGAGTTATATAATAGCGTACCTTTCACTGAGGATTTCGAGTATAAACAACAAATAGGTAGACCCTTTAAGTCAGATCCTAAATCATCAAGATAGGATCAAGGGTTAAGATCATGATATTCTGAATGTCATGTTTCAATATTCGAGATTAGGGTTACACTTTCCTATGTCAACCTTAGGGTTGGGTCATTCACTTATAATCAATATTTCAATGTCCAACATTATTTCAAGTGTACAATATATTCGAGTGTGAATGACTTACCTAGGTTTTCTAGGATCATATGTGTTAACCTTAATTTATGGTCATTATAAAAGTCTTCATATCATTTCTATATTATCATCATGATAACTAATATCATTGGTATTCAAGATTAGATCAAGTTTTGATTAGCATTAAGAGTAAATCAGGGATCAACTTTTAAGTCAATAGATCAAGATATGCCATAAGATTTAGATCAATCATATTATTAAGATGTAATAATCATGTTCAAGATTAAAACAAGTTAAAAAATATAAATCTAGATCATTAATGGGTCAATTATTATTTTAGAGTCTCAATATGAACATTAGAGTCAAGAATTAGGGTTTTCAGTGTTAAGTTAAGATTAACAACAAATAGAGTCATTTAGATCAATTACATAAGCAATATATCAAGGTTTAGACATATCAGTGGGAATCGTTTGGAATCATATTTCAAAAGTATTTTTAAATAATCCATTGGATTTTTCTGATCAAAATGGACTACTTATTTATCATTTTTGGAGTTCGTATGCATTTTCTACAATTAATACAAGATCTAGACATTTTACTGATTTTCTGAATAGAGATGAGCAAAAGTACCTTAATGTGGAAAAATGAGAGCCACCAGATGTGCAAGGATGGGCCTAGATTGATCCACATGATCTAGGCATCTCACTTGATCAAACTTTTGGTTCAGGCCTTGGCTTCGTCGGTTCAAAATTGGATTTTGATCAGTTCTCGCCCGGTTCAGTCCTGGTTGGACCCCTTCTGGACCGGCCAGTTCTTCAATCCTCTCCTTCCTCGTGCAGGACTCACGCGAGCCACACAGGAAAGTGGAGGTACTCACCAGAACAAGGGGGAAAAGAGCAGGAGAGAGAAGGAGAGCGCACGAGCAGGCCGATGGAGTTTACGTCGGCCCCGCGGACCTGATGGGGGTCGTTGCAAGAGGATAGGGGGTGAGGAGGAAGGATGCCCAACTGGGGCTAGGTGGCGGCGCCGCCCAAGAAGCAAGATCTCAGAAAGGTATTTGGGGGCGTTAGAGGCTAAAAGAGAGAGCAAGAGTAAGGGTTGACATGCGGAAAGGTGTAGGCGACCCTGTGCGAGGGTTTTTATAGGCTAAGGACTAGGTTTAGGGATGAAAACTTGGAGCAGCAGCTATGGCCACTGGAAGGAGAGGGGAGAGTAAGGGACTCATTTTTGCGGCACAAGGGTGCTCGAAAGCTAGACAAAATAAGGTTTTGTTAGTGCGAAATGGCAAGGGGAACATTTCCTCTCGATTGGAATTTCGAATTGCGGTCTTAGGCGTGAGTTTGCAAGTCTTAGCCATAAAGACACCTCCCCGCTGATTGCGGGAGGTTGATGATGACCTCGCAGCCACTGGATCAGGCTTGGATGCGCGAGAGGCAGATCCAAGGGCCATCAGTCACCCCGGATCCCTTGTGTGGATTGCTGACTTGGATTAGCCAACAAAAGGGCAAATAAAGGCAATAAAAAGGGTTTTTTAGATGCAAAATTTCAAGAATTTTTACATAGTTGTAGGAATGTCCAAATGAGATAAAATTTGGATCATAGCTTCAAAAAAATGTGGAGAATATTTAGAAAAAGTTTGAGAACCAAATTATGAAATTTTATGGATCAATTTGACTATTTTATCAAAGTGATGATTGAATCTAATTTGAGGTGTTATAATGTGCATAAAAGCTATATTGATCACCATATTTTGTATTTGAGTCTCAATAATGATTATGAAGACAAGAAAAATTATTTGAGACCATGAGAGAATAAATTGAGGTCAAAAGAGTAATGTATCATTCTTATGCTAAAATCCACTTTGTCACATCCTTCCCTCCTTAAAAGAATTTTGTCCCCAAAATTCAAAAACATCCTCAAAATTGGGACCATCAAAAATCAGATCATATCCTCAACTATATAATATAAATCATGTCCTAAAATTTCAAGTAATACAATCATCATAATTGGGATTCCATGTTTCATATCATAATCAACTTGGTACTAACACCATTTCATAATCGAGCAACTGAGTATCAAGGTCAATGCATATATTTTTCAAAGTCATCATATGAGTCACAAATATGGAAAGAATCCTATTGATCAAAAATTTGGAAAGATCATATTTTAGGTCAAACAAATAGAGTACTCGAATCAAGTATACACGGTGACTTTCAATCCCAATATATCAAGGTCCTAGCTTCTCCATTGTCCTAGGTGGGGTTATATGTCCATGATTTGAGATTTCATATTTCAATATTTCAAAACAACATCATACTTTCAATATCATGATTTCAAGATCATAATAAATGGGGGTTCCACCCTAGTCCTAATGAGAGCTAAGCCCTAAGTCATAAATCGAGAAGGTCAAAATAGTCATCATTTCAAAATTTTGGGATTTATGAAAGTCATTATTTATATATCAAATGTGGTCTCAAGATCCATATCATGTTTCAAAATTTTGTACATCAATACCAAGAGTTGAATTTTAGCTATCAATATCAAATGTATAACTATTCCAAAGCTAGGGTTTAGATTCCTATTTAGACCTTAGGGGAGATCACTCATCTATATCAATTTTGAGAAATAATATTCAATCAATATTCGAGCAACATATCAAGATTTCATTATCAGGGTGTCCAATTTTGATGAATGATCTAGACCTAGGTCTATCTAGGAAGTCAACCACAAGCTATAGTAAATATTGTCATATATCAAGGTCATTATCAATATTTAAGATCTAGTATCAACCATGGTTTTAACATATTAGGATTAGGTCAACCAATTCCAAATTGAGTGAAAGGTTATACCTTCCCAAACTCTAAATGATCAACAATACGAAAATTTAGAGGTAGTCAGAATAGATATGTGACCTAGGTTAGGGGAGTCACGAGTCAACTACCACCCTAATCTAGCACATTACCAACATTAGTCATTATCCAATCGAGTTTATTCGAATAGGGAGAGTATCAATGATCAAAGCATGTTTTACAAGGTCATAACATCAAAATTCAAGATCATAATAGGGCAATAATGTCAAGATTTTACAAAGTCAAGTTAATATTTGCATTCCTTTGCTTTAATGATCAAGGTAATAATATAATTTGGAAATCGAGGATTTGACATTTGAGGAATTAGAGCATAATATCAAAATTGAGATTGCAAAAGGCATCAATAGTCAATAGGAAAACTATTTTTTGCATCATAGTCTTATATCATGATTTTGTGAGTCTAAGACTTAGTCATTTGATAGCATGGTCAAGATGTGTATAAAAATAGGATACGAGGTTGCTTAACTATGTTTGAGATTTAATCAACAATAGGGAAACATGGCTTAATCAAATAGGGACCTTATCATCAATGAGGTGTAAAGTATATAAGTCACCCTTATTTCACCAAATCAAGATTTACCTCAACGTAGGAAGCATATAGTCAAGTTTTAGATAATTTGAGTGTTCATGGTATTAGGGATCATACATGAGTATTTTATTCCATGGATCAAAATTGAGTTTTCAAACTAGGGTCAGATCATGGTATCAACTTTCGAGATTTAACAATATTCACTTTTCCCATGCATAAGCTACCCATAATCGAGACATCATGTGGTGAAAGGTCATGAGAAGGACCACATGATGAGATAAGGAGACTACCTAATCTTCATTTACATGGGTGGCTTAGGATTGTCCTTAAAGAAGAGACAAGATGCTAGAAGACTTTCTAGGGTTTCACAAAAGAACCTTTAGGTCCAGTTCTGGATCAATTAAGGCCAGGTAGAGCGGGGGATCTCAACCACCGTGAAGACGGATAGGAGAAATTATGCCAGGACCCCGAGCCTAGACACCTCAATTTTCACCATTATGGACTTTAGGGTTTCTTGGGTGTAAGAGACCTCAGAAATTATTTACTTAAAGTATATGGGAGTGTGAAGGCTAGCCCCCTTTGGCGTCGGTTGTTTAACCCCCTTTGGCGTCGGTTGTTTAACCCCCTTTGGCGTCAGTTTCTGAGCAACGCCTATGTGGGTGCCGCTAAAGGTTGAACACTTCAGCGTTGTTTTTTTAACCGACGCCTATTTAACATATAGGCGTCGGTCTTTTAGTAGATAACCGACGCCAAAAGGGTTCGCACCATAGAAAACAGCGTCATCTAGGACACATTCTGTGTCGGTTATCTACTAAAAGACCGACGCCATACTTCAAGACGACATGACCGTTCTTCCCTGCACGACCGTGTTTAGTACTATAGGCGTCGATTTTATATGAATAAGCGACACCTTTTCCACCACGGCCGTGCTTTCCTGCACGGTCGGGTTGTTTGTAATATTAGGCGTCGGTTTTTATCCAATAACCGACGCTGTAGGTCTTTGCTGACGGTTTTCTGTAAATAACCGACACCTATATCTATTTTTTTTCATATCAGTTTGCAGGCCTGCTGTGGCTGGTCAGCAGGATGAGAGCCTGCAGTTCAGTTATGAACTGCAGGTTTACGACATCCATTGATATCAGCCTACAAACAGGCCACAAACCTGCAAAAGTCCCAAGGAAAATTTCACACAAGTAGATACATTCAGACATCAATTCAATTCTCACATTCACACATATAGAAACATTCAAATACATGTATTAATATTCAGAAATATTCATTTACAAAGTATCATTCATTATCGCTATCAACATCCCAATTATATCTTACAGTTGCCACTGCTTCTATGTCTTTTGCCCATTCTTCTCTTATTTCATTTAATGCTTCCATCGTATATGGAGCATGTATATTTTTTAAGCGTTTACCTATAGTGTGGTTAGTTTTAAACACCTGCAAAGAGAATGATGTATATATAAGTAATAATATAAAAATAAGATTGATATATTTCATACTAACTAATGAGACTATATATAATACCTCATGTATGGTATCGATGTCCAATGCGGCATGTTTGACAATCATCTGCATAAATCGCATCACATAGTATGCGCATGCCCAGCCATTGTCTTGTGTAGCACACTATAAATTGAAACATACAAAACAATACAACTAAGCACAATTCACATCAATAATATATACATTGGAGTCGGGAACTTACTTGTACGTTCTGCCAATTTATTGGCTGGTTCTTTTTCCTTCGGACTGTTCCTCCAGCCTTTTTGAATGCATCTAAACCCCTACATGTTAATATAACACAGTAAATTACATAAGTAAATAGTAATGTAATAACAGATGTTAACAAATACAAAAATGAAATATTTCTCACCAGAATAATGGCATTCTCATTACGTGTCCAATTTTAGTGTTTAATGTACTTCCCGCGGGATCTAGATAATAAACAGTGAACGTCCCGGGGACAATAACTAGTAACTCCCAATGTTTACCGCTAGAGGTAAAAAGTTAACAATTAATAACTCAAATGCACAAT
Organism: Alisma plantago-aquatica; assembly: GCA_963693085.1. NCBI lineage: Eukaryota > Viridiplantae > Streptophyta > Magnoliopsida > Alismatales > Alismataceae > Alisma > Alisma plantago-aquatica. The sequence goes on from OY856409.1 coordinate 1,573,821,099, forward strand.
AAAAATGGAATTTTCTTAAGTCCAAATTATAAATAAAGTAAACTTACTTGACATTGAATGGAGCTATTATTATTGTCTTCTTTTGCTGACCAAAAATTGTAAAAGCATCTATACAGTATTGTTGAACATTATCAGGGTCTTTAACTACCATACTAATCAATAATGGAATCAAAAATCCCACATGATCAAATGCAAATTGTTTGCAATGATCTTCGACTAAGTAGGTGCAAAACATGTATTACGTATGCATTAATATATAAGAAACCAGATCACCGGATCTTACATAAGATATATGGATGTATAAACAAGATCTCACCTTATCCATGTCTCTATCATTGATGTATTCAGCCAATCATACATAAACAGCTCAATAATATCTTGTATAAATAAACATTTAGCATTTGTATAAACATACATGTCTCTAAAATTGTGATCTTTTATCAATTAACAATCCTTCATTGTGATCTCCGCGCACATATAAGTCATCATTAGCTTCAATATTTTGTGGACTTGGCAACCCAACTGAGAATGGACTGGAGTCATCATACTTATCATAGTACTCTTCTTCATCTATAGGATCTTCAATGAACTGTCTTTTACCATGAAGAACAACCGACCATTTATCATTTGCAGGATCATCGATATAGAATATTTGTTTCGCCTGTGATGCCAATATGAATGGTTCACCCTTCTCGCCAATCTTTTCAAAGTTCACCAAAGTGAAACCCAATTCATCCACTATAACTCCTTTGGTGTTATCAACCCAATTACATTTAAAGAGCAAAATTTTGAAATCTATGTAGTCAAACTCCCAAATGTCTTCAATGACACCGTAATATGACATTTTAGCTTCACGTGGACTCTTATCCTTTGCACTTGCAAAGTACATAGTCGACGCTTGAAGAGTGACCCCACTATTTTGGACGACACTCTTATCATCTTGGCACTTTGTGTAATATGTGAATCCATTAATGTCAAACCCTTCATAAGACATAACATTCGGTTTTGGTTTAAAGGCGAGGCATTTGATAGTTTCTGTAATATCATTTGGTATTTGAGATAGTTGATGTAAGACTTTATCTTCAAACCACTTAGTAAAAGTCTTATTATGCTCTCTAGCAAGCCACATTGAACTTGCTCGAGGATGTTGTCTCTTTATGAAATTGGTATGTTCCTCGATATAAACACTCACTTCATCCATATTGTGTAAAATATACAAGTGAGCTTGTTCCAACTGCTCACGGTTGATTACTTTCACCCGTGATCCCAAAATTCCCATCTGTACAAAGCCCAAGTCTTAGATTCCTATCTTCTTCACCAAATTTGGGGTACAATAGATCAATCTTCTTCCACTGTGGGGAATCAGACGCATGTCGTAGGATCCCATCATTATTTTTCTTAACATCTGCATGCCACCTCAAATTCTTCACATCTTTCGTATTTGCAAACAAGCGTTGAAACCGTGATATTATAGGTAGATACCACAACACCTTGGCAGGAGAACCAGTTTTGGACTCCCCCCGAAGTCGTCAATTTATACCTTGACGCACCACATTTTGGACAATCTTTCAAATCTACATAGTCCTTTTGAAATAATACACAATCATTCGGGCATGCGTGTATCTTCTTGGCCTCCATTCCCATTGGGCACAACATTTTCTTTACCTGGTATGTTGAGATTGGCAGCTTGTTTCCTTCAGGAAGCATTTCTTTCAACAAAGTCAACAATGAAGTGAAGCTTTTGTCGCTCCATCTATTGTTAGCTTTCAACTTATACAATCTCAACACAGCGCTAAGCTTCGTAAACTTAGCACAGCCTGTGTATAACGGTATCTCAGCATCATGCACAATGTTTCTAAAGATAGGAGGTGGATCGGTGTGCTCTACCCTACAACTATCCAGCATCGCATCAACGATGTCTGCTGGAACTGGTTCGTTCACATTTACGTCATCGGAGGCAATTTCTTCTTCCACCCAAGCACTGCTATCGACATCTACTGGTTTCGATTTTGAAATCTCTCCATGCCAGTGCCATTTTGTATAGCCTTGTACAATCCCGTTGCACATGACATGACTTTTGATTTCCTCACCAGTGTTGACTTTCAAGTTGTTACCGCAATGCCTACATGGACAGTAGAACCTATCTGTAGGTTTTTTCCTATGTTCCTCGGCAAATCTAATAAACTGATCAAGACCAGATATAAACTCTGGGGGTGCAACGATTACGAATGGACATCCATGATCTATCCATTCTATGATCAGAGAAAACAAGTATATATTAGGAAGCAAGTATATATTAGGAAAAGATTAGGGTATACACTTACATCCTAAGTGTATAATGTGATGTCATTCTTATATATAATAAATGTGTACCACCTATCCCATCCTTGAACTCCTAATCTCACTAGTAAGTGTATAATGTGTATTGGGTTTTCAAGAAAATTTCGACAACATTTCCCCGTTGTTCTCTAAGTACATATGTACTTAGAGAACAAACAGGGAAATGCTACCGAAATTTTCTCGAAAATCCAATACACATTATACACTTACATCCTAAGTGAGATTAGGTGTTCAACAACAGTCCCAAACCGGGGACTATCCAAGATTTACTCCTAATGAGTCAATCTTGGACGGGTTTCTAGGCCAACAAACATAATAATAGATATCTACAATGAAGCCGGACTCCATACAAATAGTATATAATTTAGTGATTGTTCATTCTAATTTATACCAATGTACAAGTAATATAAAGAACAATGATTGTTCACTTTCTAGTCCAACAAACACATGTGATGTCATTCTTATATATAATAAATGTGTACCACCTATCCCATCCTTGAACACCTAATCTCACTAGTAAGTGTATAATGTGTATTGGGTTTTCAAGAAAATTTCGGCAGCATTTCCCCGCTGTTCTCTAAGTACATATGTACTTAGAGAACAAACAGGGAAATGCTGCCGAAATTTTCTCAAAAACCCAATACACATTATACACTTACATCCTAAGTGAGATTAGGTGTTCAAGAACAGTCCCAAACCGGGGACTATCCAAGATTTACTCCTAATGAGTCAATCTTGGATGGGTTTCTAGGCCAACAAACACAATAATAGATATCTACAATGAAGCCGGACTCCATACAAACAATATATAATTTAGTGATTGTTCATTCTAATTTATACCAATGTACAAGTAATATAAAGAACAATGATTGTTCACTTTCTAGGCCAACAAACACATGTGATGTCATTCTTATATATAATAAAAGTGTACCACCTATCCCATCCTTGAACACCTAATCTCACTGGTAAGTGTATAATGTGTATTGGGTTTTCGAGAAAATTTCGGCAGCATTTCCCCGCTGTTCTCTAAGTGCATATGTACTTAGAGAACAAACGGGGAAATGCTACCGAAATTTTCTCGAAAACCCAATACACATTATACACTTACATCCTAAGTGAGATTAGGTGTTTAAGAACAGTCCCAAACCGGGGACTATCCAAGATTTACTCCTAATGAGTCAATCTTGGACGGGTTTCTAGGCCAACAAACACAATAATAGATATGTACATGTTAGGCTTTCATCACAATTGATGTTAGGGTTTCATCAATGTTAGTGTTTAATCAAATCAAATTAGGATGCTAGAATGGAAAAGTTTAAATCAAATTAGGGTTTAAATCAAATCAAACACGGCCGTGGCTGTGTTGGCCTACCACGGCCGTGCTGCCTAGCACGGCCGTGGTAGGCCATTCTTCTCAGTTCTCAGTGAAAGAAGTAGAACACTAACTAGTCTTAGGTTTTGAAGTCAGAGCAGCAAGCAGAGCAGAGCAGCGCGCGGCAAGGAAGAAGACAAGGAAGAAGGTGCTACGACTAATACCTTGTGAGCAGCGGAGGCAAGCAAGAAGACAACGCCGCAGTAGGGCGTGAGCAGGGAGGAAGGAGCGGGCGGCGGCGGCGGGCGGCGGCGGCGGCGATGTAGAGCAGCAGTAGGGATCGTCGGCGGCGAGTGAGAAGCAGCAGGCACCAGGCACCAGGCGGCGATTTTGGGAGAGCACACAGGAGAATCGATGAAGCAGGAAGAAAGGGGGAAGAGTCGGGTGATCGAGCCTCTATTAAGTTGGTCAACGGCGTCGGTTATCTAGGACAACCGACACCTATTATCTTCAGCGTCGGTTGATTGTAATAACCGACGTCCAATTAGACAATCTTTACCCCAAATTAATTGGCGGGAACTATTATCAGCGTCGGTTATCCAAGGATAACCGACACCGAAAGTGGAACTTTTCGCGCAAAATTTCATTTCACATAGGCGTCGATGAATTATTAAACAACCGACACTGTATGTGACCCAGATTTTTTTCGCTCAAAAATTGGATTTCGCGGGCGCCTTTAGGCGTCGGTTGGTTACACTCAGCCGACGCTGAATACAAAGCGGTACCCGTGTCTGGATGGTCTTCGAATATAGACGTCGGTTTATATAAATAACCGACGCCGAATATTATAGGCGTCGGTTGTCCGAAATAACCGATGCCCAGAAAAGCGACACTGAACGCTATTTCTGTAGTAGTGGCTCTGATACCAACTGTCACGGAACTGTTCTTACCCCAATCCCAATCCTACTACCTAGACAGTAGAAAAAGGATTGAAGCATCCATCCCTGAGTGGCCCAATAAGATCAATCACACTGGCATATACAATAAGAAATAAATAACTCAAAAAGTGGATAATTGAATAACAAACTAACCCAATATGGAGATGTAACCGATTTATCTGTGTCATCAGAGTGTATGAGTGCGGAAGAGATCTTATTCAATATTCCATTTGTAATGCCTAAAATCAAGAAAATCAAGACACAATCATGCAATTGCACGGTACACTATCAAAATCAAGCAAAGCGATTTATAACAAAACAATATACTTGGCAGGACTTATATTCAAAAGAATAAAAAACAATTTGCAAAACCAACATTTATTCGACAAGTTTTTCAAGAAATTTGACTTTTATTACGAATTCCCATTATACTGTAATTCAAGAAGCATGCTTATATAATTTTGTGTGACTCTATTACCCCAACGCGATGGGGAAGGTCACTAGGATCCTTCTCACCATAGGAACATAGGAGGCCAATGTACAAGTCCCACCTCCAAATGAGGGGTTTGTTGCACTCAATATCAACATTATCAACATTATCAATATCATCATCATTATCAATATACGGGCAGTCATAATGGGCATGCAATTTATGTTTTCATGTTTTTCAAAATATAATATAGAAAAATAGAAGACTAGTCATAGGGAACAATAGCTCATCCAAGTAAATAGCCAAGCATACGGTCAAGAGATACATAAAAGTATCTTCAATACAATCAAGGAGGAGTTATATAATAGCGTACCTTTCACCAAGAATTTTGAGTATAAATAACAAATAGGTAGACCCTTTGAGTCAGATCCTAAATCATCAAGATAGGATCAAGGGTTAAGATCATGACATTATGAATGTCATGTTTCAATATTCGAGATTAGTGTTACACTTTCCTATGTCAACCTTAGGGTTGGATCATTCACTTATAATCAATATTTCAATGTCCAACATTATTTCAAGTGTACAATATATTCGAGTGTGAATGACTTACCTAGGTTTTCTAGGATCATATGTGTTAACCCTAATTTATGGTCATTATACAAGTCCTCATATCATTTCTATATTATCATCATGATAACTAATATCATTGGTATTCAAGATTAGATCAAGTTTTGATTAACATTAAGAGTAAATCAGGCATCAACTTTTAAGTCAATAGATCAAGATATGCCATAAGATTTAGATCAATCATATTATTAAGATGTAATTATCATGTTCAAGATTAAAACAAGTCAACAAATATAAATCTAGATCATTAATGGGTCAATTATTATTTTAGAGTCTCAATATGAACATTAGAGTCAAGAATTAGGTTTTTTAATGTTAAGTCAAGATTAACAACAAATAGAGTCATTTAGATCAATTACATAAGCAATATATCAAGGTTTAGACATATCAGTGGGAATCGTTTGGAATCCGATTTCAAACGTATTTTTAAATAATCCATTGGATTTTTCTGATCAAAATGGACTACTTATTTATCATTTTTGGAGTTCGTATGCATTTTCTATAATTAATACAAGATCTAGATATTTTAATGATTTTCTGAATAAAGATGAGCAAAAGTACCTAAATGTGGAAAAATGAGGGCCGACAAATGTGCAAGGAAGGGCCTAGATTGATCCACGTGATCTAGGCAGCTCACTTGATCAAACTTTTGGTTCAGGCCTTGGCTTCGTCGGTTCAAAATTGGATTTTGATCGGTTCTCGCCCGGTTCAGTCCTGGTTGGACCCCTTCTGGACCGGCCAGTTCTTCAATCCTCTCCTTCCTCATGCAGGCCTCACGCGAGCCACACATGCAAGCGGAGGTGCTCACCGGAACAAGGGGGAAAAGAGCAGGAGAGGGAAGGAGAGCGCACGAGCAGGCCGGTGGAGTTTACGTCGGCCCCGCGGACCTGATGGGGGTCGTTGCAAGAGGATAGGGGGCGAGGAGGAAGGATGCCCAACTGGGGCTAGGTGGTGGCGCTGCCCAAGAAGCAAGAGCTCAAAAAGGTATTTGGGGGCGTTAGAGGCTAAAAGAGAGAGCAAGAGTAAGGGTTGACATGCGGAAAGGTGTAGGCGACCCTGTGCGAGGGTTTTTATAGGCTAAGGACTAGGTTTAGGGCTGAAAACTTGGAGCAGCAGCTATGGCCGTCGGAAGGAGAGGGGAGAGTAAGGGACTCATTTTGGCGACACAAGGGTGCTCGAAGTCTAGCCAAAATAGGGTTTGGTGAGCGCAAAATGGCAAGGGGAACATTTCCTCTCGATTGGAATTTCGAATTGCGGTCTTAGGCGCGAGTTTGCAAGTTTTAGCCATAAAGACACCTCCCCGCTGATTGCAGGAGGTTGATGATGACCTCGTAGCCACTGGATCATGCTTTGATCTGCGAGAGGCAGATCCAAGGGCCATCAGTCACCCTGGATCCCTTGTGTGGATTGCTGACTTGGATTAGCCAACAAAAGGGCAAATAAAGGCAATAAAAAGGGTTTTTTAGATGCAAAATTTCAAAAATTTGTACACAGTTGTAGGAATGTCCAAATGAGATAAAATTTGGACCATAGCTTCGCAAAAATGTGGAGAATATTTAGAAAAAGTTTGAGAACCAAATTATGAAGTTTGATGGATCAATATGACTATTTGATCAAAGTGATGATTGAATCTAATTTGAGGTGTTATAATGTGCATAAAAACTACATTGATCACCATATTTCGTATTTGAGTCTCAATAATGATTATGAAGACAAGAAAAATTATTTGAGACCATGAGAGAATAAATTGAGGTCAAAAGAGTAATGTATCATTCTTATGCTAAAATCCACTTTGTCACATAGCAAGTCTACGATCTCGTCATCAATCACTCTCAAGGTACTCTAGTTGAGTCAAGTGTTGTTGCATGCTCGCAATTATGCCCCATTTTATTGAATAATGTCTGCACTAAGCTCATGTCAAAGGTGATTGTAGCTTGCATCAAACCTTACCTCAAGGATTGGATATCTCCCCTCTAATCTAGGTTCACCATGGGTCGAAGGATTGGGGACAACATGGCACAGGAACAAGAAGTAATCCACTCCTTGGAATCTAAACTCAGTAGGAAAAACTACTTTTCCATATAACAAGATGTAGTGAAGGCATTCGATAGAATGATCTCACCCTCCTTTGACGACACACTTCTCAGAACACCAATCCTTCATAACATCATCACCATCATAATGTAAACTATATCATATGGAAGTACCTCTATTATGTGGAATGGAGAGATTATTGGCTTGTTTAAACCATTATGCAGAGTTAAATAAGGGGGCCCCTTATCTCCCTACGTCTTTGTATTGTTTCTTAAGAGGATTAGCCAGCTAATTATTGAAGAGATCATCTGGGGCAATGGGAAGCCCATTGTTATTACTAGATAAAGCTACAATTCTCTAATGTAAGCTTTGTTGATGATATTATTTTGTTTGAAGAAGCTTCAATACAACAAGAAAATACAGCCAAGAGATGCCTACTACTATCTAGTTCAACTTCTAGTCAATACACTCGCATGAAAAATCAATCGTCTTCTTCTCAACCAACATCCCAAGAGTAACAAGGTCATATCTAACCAAGAAGATGAGTATTCACAAAACCTCCAATCTGGGGAGGCACCTTGGTATTTCCATTATCTATAATAGGAAAGGGAAGGAACACTTGCATTACTAGATAGAGAAAATTCATCAATAGATCACAAAATGGCAGAACAAACTTTCAGCTCTTGCGGGGTAGGTCACCTTGAAAAGTCAGCACTAATTTCCCAATCATGTTATACTATGCAAGCAACTCAAGTTCCTATGTCCACATGTGAAAAAGGTGTCATCAAACAAACTCCTTAACCTTATAGAATGGAAGTATCTAAAAAAAATACTTCCCTGGGGAGGATTAGGAGTCAAGAAAGCAAAGGAATTTAATGCAGATCTGATCATAAAGATGGTGTGGGCCTTCATTCTAAAGAAACCAAGTCCCTGTATTCAACTCTTGCAAGCAAAATATTGAAGTCAGGGTGTTCTCAACTCATCACGTTGTCATACTTGGAATAGTATCAAGAACTATATACCCTTTCTTATCAACCACTCAAGGAAGGTTGTGATCTTAGGATGGAATAAAAATGCATGGATAAATGCTTGGGTTGGTGACGTTTACACTCCCACCCTTAAAACTCCAACATTATACCTGATAATATCAAAGACCTAAAAGTTATAAGTCTTGTTACCAATGAGGGAGCCTGGGACACAAGCTTCCTGGACTACATGTTCACCCGATCCACAGTAGAGGACACTCTATGCATACCTACACCCAAGCTCTCTTATGAAGAGGATGTATTGATATGACGTCATCCATGTGATTATGTCTTCAATTGAAGTTCTTCCTATAAACTTCTCAATAGCTAAAATGGCAATACCAACCTTGACCACTATGCAACTATATGGTCTTCTCCTATTCCACATAGGATGAATACCCATCTCTAGCTTATTCATAGAAATAGGCTCCTCATGAATGCTTAAGATTCAAGAGGAAGCTTGCCCCTAATAATATCTTCTGAAGATGTAAGGATGCTGAAAAAACTGTACTCCATGGTCTATGACACTGTGATGAAATCAAACAAACTTGGCTGCCCCTTATTCTCATGGAAGCATCTAACTTCATTGAACTTTCCTCATCAACATATTGGAATGGATATAACCTCAAATCCCTAAAGAAAATAGAGGGCTGACATAGTATATTTACAATGGCATACTAGCTTCTATGAAAGAATAGAAACTCCCTCAATTTTGAGAACAAGTCCAGACCACTAAGTATTATGGTTGTTGCAAGTTGAGATGAAGATGCACCAATCATACATGTGTTCCACAATTCATCCAATTACCACCTTACTCAAGCTCAATCCACAAACACCAGGGTCACCATACCATCTGATATGGTTTTGATGCATGTGGACACAACTGTCAATATTAAAGATAACCTCAAGTCCACTAGCCTTACCTTGAGGGACAACACATGCCAATGGCTAGGTGGTGGTTCCAGAGTCATGGGGGGACTAATTCAATGGTAGGGGAACTCTACACTATCCTAGATGGCCTCCTATATGCCACGAACCATGTTTCCTCTCAAGGAATTATCATCAGTGACTTAAGCAATGAAGTGAAATGGGCTAACAACACCAAGGAGCCTCCATACAAATACAAAATTCTGGTGTAGGAGATATTAGAAATCTGGAAGCAAACACCCATTCAAGAATAATCCATCTATAAATCAAAATAAGCTTGCTGACTGGATATCCAAGCATTGCCTTAAGCAACTAGAGTCACAGGTTTCATGGAGCTCATGCCTCCTTTCTACTTGCACATATTGAAAATTCCAACATATAATCTAGTTAATCAAAAAATGTATTCACTAAGTCCAATTCCAACTCTAAAATATCTTTAAGAGCATATCTATGAATGAATATATTAGTAGATATTAATTACTTCAGATGACAATATGTTTGTAGGAGTAACAATTAAGATATAAACAACTAGAACCAAGACATAACAATAATTTTATCTTCATGACACCCCACTAGTCAGACCAAGAACACACCTTACAGTCCTGAAGCTAAAGTACACATAAGAGATGTCTACCAAAGTTTAGACTACTGAAATGATAAGTAAAGCCAAATAATATTCATTGTGGATACTAAATCCCAATATTATCCACTTGTACATTTAAAATTAGATTCCAACTAGGCAAATAAGAATATAGAAACATATCATATTTATATAAGAAGGATGAAGTTCCCACAAGAATCATTGTCAACACTGATAGTATCAAGTCACTGTAAAAGAGATGTAACAAATATTCAACTCATATTCTACACAGCTTGTCAAGTTTTATTCATTTTCCCTAAAACTACTTAGCTTGTACCTCACCAAGTAGAAGTCACCAAAATTGTTTCTCATGTCACTGATTCACCATTACTAACTTATCATTTATCTAGACACCCTAAGTTATCAACAACATACCCTATCCATTGTAGGGTTTATAAAGAGGTTCACATCCTCATGTTGGGTACACAACACAGGAACAAACAGAACAAAATATCATATATCATCATATTTCTCAAATTTTACAACTTTCATTTGATCATAGTCTATTAATCATGGAAATAGACTTGTACACTAAAGGATTTAGGGCCAAAATCACACTAGATAACTCACCCCTAGATCCTAGTGGTATGATCTTAAAGGTCTCAATCCATACTCTGAAAATCTTTCTCATAATTCTCTGATTACTACAAGGAGATCTATTTCATTTCTCAAGTATGGACCTCAAGGGAAACTCACAATTTCTAGGCACCTTATGTGCCATTATTTCACTTATTATTTAATCCATTTACTTATCTTAAAAAGAGTGTTAATTATAATTTATCAAGTGTTCCTATTCTCGTGCAACTAGAATGACATAAAGCAAGTTGGGTTTAACTAGATATCACTATCTTTTAGAGATTCCGCTCCCCCCTTTCCCTAGAAATCCTTGGTTTTCTCTTTGGAGGCAACTAGTTGGGGGAGGGGTTTTTTTATCACTACAAAGTGGCACCCCCATTCCCCTTGGCCTCTTCTTGCTCGACATCAACATGGTTTCTTCTCTGGGAGGTGTGGTCATTGCTCCTATGGCTTCCTGGTGTTGAATGTGGAGGCATTTGATCTGGACTTTTGGGTTCAAATCTTGGGCTTCTCAAAGATTTTTTGGCTACATGGATGTGTTCTATTTGTCTAATCTTGCTTGGTGGACGGTGCATGGTACCTTTAGAGGCAACAATCTTCTTCCTTTCTTTTGTTGAGCCTATTTGTGATGAGTTTCCTATCCCCTTTCTACTTTACTTGTTTTCTATTTGGACTAGGCTATTATTTTTGTTTTGTATCATCTCTCTCGTCATTAATAGACACTTCTTCCTCTCCTCATAGTAGGTAAATTTTTTATAGGCCAGTTTTGTTGTGTAGTTGTATGGCAACAAGTGCATAGGTGATATCCTTTTAAAACACTGGTTTGGTGTAGTTACTCTACCATAGATACATGCTTAAATTGAAGGTATCCCTCCTGAAGCTACATTATCCAACAAAGTAGAAGAGGGGTATGTGCATCACTATTTGTGTCAGGTTCTGATATGAAATTTTATGGTGGGTTGTATATATTCTTGAACATCATGTGGTATGTTAGTTTGTCTTCCTCTTCATGTAGATGTCGTATGGGTCATCTATAATGAAATTAGTCTTTTTATAAAAACAAACAAAGCAAATTTAGATTAATAAGAAAGACGATGATTGAAACAAGAAGTAATAAATAAATTATATATATATAATTTGCAACATATATGTTCTTTTACATTTCCACACCATCTCATATCAGTCATCTTTAATGGGCTATCATATGGAGGTATAATATCTAAATCTAGCATTTACCCTCACTAGGGTTTCTTGACTATAATCAATACATGATAATTCAATCTCAACATATTTCTTATTAGTTCATTACATATCACAATTCACATCAAATATTCAAATAGACATTAGAACCAGAAACAATATAAGCATACATCTTGTGTCACTCATCATGCTCAAAATAGGTTTATCATACAACATATACTCATTCAACATGATTTCTATAGATATACATAAATATTAAGTCATAAACATTCATAACACACTTAATACTCCTCTCTTACTATTTACCATTCTTCACTTAGGGTTACCATTCAACACATAATCAATCTCATTTGAAATCTAACAAAATAGACCATTCCTAGAATACAAGCATTTTGTAGGAAATTACAATCCAAAAATGTATACTTATGAATCAATTTACATCTTTGAAGTTCATCTTGAAATTGAATTAAACTATACTTATATACATTCCTTAATCCCTTATTTTAGGTATCATTCATTAAATCACATAGATCATCATATCAGGGTTCTAATCCAACTATCATTTTTTCATTTTACCTGATTTTATAACCATTAGTCATAAATTCTTTCATATCATGTTCACTACTATTCTTGGAATCAATCATTTTATATTTACTAAATGTAAAAAAAATCTACCTTATTGAAATCCTTCATATTCTGATTTCTAGTGCTACTCATTCAATTTAGGTCAGATTGCATACATTTAAAGTAAAAAGTTAAAAGGCTTTCTCATACTTATTAATATTGCATTTAGTATTCATCAACATAATTTGGTTTACCCTTTTTCATTTCTTCTATTGCATTTAGCTACACGTACCATGCAATTTGACTTCTGATGGCATTTTGGTAATTATAAGAACCCCCATTCCTTATAAAACTCTCAATTTAGAAATTACCTTGGATTAAGGTTACTTCTTCTTACTCCTTGATCAGTAGTGATCTTCTCAATTAATACTTATGAATATGTATAAAAGACTTGCATTCATGGGTGGTTACTCATTTTTTCATATATTGTGCTATGATACACAAATTACATTTGGATCATGCTACTCATACTTTTTAGCTTTAATTGATGTAATGAAACCTACAGTTGGACATTTCTACTTTTTTACAATATTGTATACACGTTTGGGCTTTATCTCTAGTACATGTCTTAATACTTGATTTCTAGGGTCTTCTTGAATTCAATTTAGTTAAATACATGACAAGAACCTTAATATTCACTATTATCATTGGGGTGTGCATGGTTTCATTATGTCTATTCACACACATAGAAACCTTAGTTTCCATATATCACAACTCATCCATCAATTATAAGTATGCAAAGATTTATTGGATCATTTGAGTCAATTTGGAACAAATAACCCTAGACATTGAATACCTCCATTTGAAATCCTCATACTGATCCTTATGTTCATGCCATATGTAATTCTAGAAAAGATATGAAAATATAGTTCAAACCTCGTTCTTATTAGTTTTATACATGATTCTATACTTGTCAACTCAATTTCCAAGAATTACATTGACTAGGTCAATTTTAGACAATATACATGTAAAACAACATAGTTATCTATCCAATTTTTTTTTACCAAATCATCTATCAATATATCATGAACTATATAAATACATATAATTGAGAAAGAGACTTCAATAGTAGAAATCATTTCTCAAAAATCTTCCCAATTGATCACCCAATCACATATGAATGCAAGTAAAGCTGTTGATTATTTTATCAGAATAGAATTAGGCTTTAAACATGGAAAAAGATCTTAAGAGAGAGATAAATACTCACCTCAACTACCAAGCACCTTAAAACATTTCCCATACTCTAAATTTCTAGAAATCAAACCAACTCCTATGCATTCAACTCATTTCTTTCTCTTTACAACTCAGAAACCCTAGAAAAAGGAATTACAAAGAAAGAAAGAAAAGAGGTTGATTTGGTATATTTTTGATGTAAATCAAAGGACAACAAAATTTGTGTCTAAGAGAGAAGATTCACCATAAATACCTATCTAAAGAAGGTAAGATTACTTGCTTTCATCACTTCTCAGAAGAGAAAATCCTATATAAAAAATCTCCACTTCCTTCCCCACTCAAACCTTTATTCACCACCTCTTTCTAAAATTTTATTTCTCTAGAATGAGTTACAAAACATGGGAGCTACTAGGGTATTAGGTTACTAGTATAGAGAAATTATGTGTTTGGGACAATTTAAATTTTGCCCCACATTTGCGATAAAGCTATTTGTTGTCAACCAAACCTGCTTAAAAATTTATCAAGAAATAGTCTAAAATGACTAGTCTGAGCTCCAATCAAAATTTCACCTCACTAAAAGTTAAGAATAAATAACTAAAAATTAAACATTATGGTGTTATACTATAGTCTGCAACATGGTTGCTCGAATTGGAATTTAACTGACAAACAAATTCAAACAACATCCAAATATTCTAAAAATTTGCAATAACATACATATTTGAATTTTTTAATTTTGATAAAAATATAAATACATTCAAGTCACCTATAAATAGTAAAATAATGTACTACACCAATGTATTTAGCAAATTATATATTCATGTACTTTCAAAACCCTAAAATATTAAATGATTCTATTTTTCTCTAGAAAGCCCTTAATATTAAAATAAATATATGTTTGAAAGTGTATAATGAAGTTCAAAACATCATAAAAAACTATCACAATTAATAAAGATAAAACTAAGATCAATTAATTAAAACATATAATCATTCAAAGAAACCCTAATTAGATTGCTCATGTTGAAATTGCGTCATTACAAATTCTCCCCTCTTTTTCGGATCCTGCCTAAAAATAAAAAAAAAGACATGGAAGCTTATTAACATCTAATTGTGCATATGCCTTAATGTTCTTTTAGAATGATTTCCGTGTTATATTTTTTCTTACTAATATCATTTTCTTAAATTCTAAATTTTCTAGCATATCATTATCATATCTCTCTTTGAGTGTTACAAACACTTGCTTCATAAATCATTATAATACATCACTAACAAGATGTGATCCACATTACCTATCATATTATTTTTCATTTTTTATCCCATGGATCAAGATTTTAATTCATTTTTAATTATTTTCTACATCTATCAATTCTCTTCACAATGAAGATTATTTTACTAGGCATCATTTTAAGTTCTCATCTTCTTTGTTTACACTTTTAGATTCATACTCATATTTAAAATCATAGGAATTATCTTCATGATCTAATAAATGCATTTGTCTTTCTCATATGGAATTTTCATCTTGTATTAGGTTCCATACTTAAAATATATACTCATTATACTCATTTCTCTTTCACAATTTTATCATTCATTTTTTTACCATCATGCATCTTATCATAGTCCCAAACTGTCTTCATCTGGATACTTGGTCAGGAAATCCAGAAGAAGTACAATTAACACTTCCATACTAACTTATCCCAACATTCAGATACTTGACCAGACTAGTTAAATTCTAAGTCCACTCAATATACATATCATTCAAGATATGTTCAACATCCACATTATCATTTGGCCCTATATCCAATTGTCCCTATAGATTTATCTAACATGGCTCTATCACCACATTGAGGGAACCACTCTTTTGATCAACATAAATGCAACCATTAGAGAGAAATCCTAAACCTAAACTCATATTACAAAACAAAACAACTCATTCTAAACAAACACAATGAACACACAATACAAAAAATAGTAATTTTTTCTTCTTCTTTTTCTTCATAAACCTCATAAGCCAATGTCACCTTGAGAACAACATATTCAGTTATCAAAAATCCTTTCAACTTCATCAAAACTAGAATAACGTATTATTGCTCATATGCTTTTAATGTTATATATGTTACATTTACATGAAAGAACAAAATCGGTATACTACCCATCTCAAGAAACAGAGAGTATATGAATATTCTAATCCACACTATCCTATTTACATCTTCTTTGTCTTGACCTCTCCACTTGATAGCATTGTAGAGAAATTGGGACGATAGATAAGGTAGCGGAAACAAAAATTTAAAGCCTGATTCTTTAGGATAGCAAGACCGAGTCAACAACAATGTATCTAGGAAGGAAGGGTTGCAAGGTTATACATGGTCCTGGAAAAGTCCAACAACATAACCCTTACAGTAGCATCATGATTCTTCTCCTTCAGGCATCATCTCGCTCCTTCTTCAACGACAACACTCAAACAATCATATCCATCGGCCTCCTGGAGCAACACCATGGACAATAGTTTACGGTGTTCTCCCACGGAAGGCAACAACCTACCACCTCTATAGTAGTCCACACAGACCATGGGTAACTCGATGTTGTGCTACTAGAACTAATGGGAAGCGGTTTTCCCTTTTGAACGTCAACTTGCTAGAGTTGATACACTCTCCCACAATTGTCTCTCCCTGGCTATCCCTCCTTTATCAGGTAGGACTTGCTCGATCTCTCTATTGGTTACTACAACCAGAGAGGACACAATTGTTAGAGAAACTGTTGTGTTCTGAGAAGCCCCCAATACCACTCTATTTAGAGTAGAGGCTAGGGTCAGGGTTCCTAGTCTGTGGGGGAGTCAAAAAGGTCAAATTCACAAATTGTTTAGAATTTGCGCACGACAAACTATTTGGTTTCCACATCCAACCAGTTGGTTCGTGCAATATCCTATTCTGAATCACATTGTTATTCAATGTATGATTGATGCACAACATGATGTCAACACCAATACTTGATCCAATCCAATTGACCATCAAACTGGGCAGTTCATCCCATGAACCGGTCAGTTGGGACTTGTGAACTGATTAGTTCACTATGTGAATCGGTCATCTCACACCTTGGTTCAGACATTGATCAACCATTGTTAATTCCAATTGACCAGGCATTCCAACTGATCGGTTCAACACTTGAACTGGTTGGTTCAGAGTCTAGTCAGTCAACTTTTAACCCATGTTGTTAAATTGAATATCTAAAGACCTTTAGTAATCAAATTAAACATCATTCATGAATATACTCCTTTAATCCAAGTGTATCCTATGTGTGTGACCTTATAGGTCTAAAATTACATTGTTAGTGAATGTCTATAACAAACTTATGACATCACAAGAAAAGAACAACGTCTAGGAACACATCATTGCTACCCAGGTAATTTGAAAAGTTGAAGAACAACTTCAACATACAATCTGTGATTAGTGTTACTGTGATCATATAGTTCCTTTTTCTTTGATATCTGGATTAAACTCGAGACATGAAATCATCATCCTCTCAACATTCATTCCATGTTCCTTGAACTAGAGCAGACTGTTTGAGATGCACATGAGCTCATATATCAGATATTGAGTCACATGATTATTGCCATACATTTCTCAATCTTGATTATTAAGAGCCCATGGATATCTTCTGAATCTCAATTATCAAGAGGCCATGGATATCAATCTCCTATATGAGGGGAAAATCCCATTTACATCACTCACACTCTATCCCCATGTGTCATAGTGCACCCAATCATCACCGTTATGACAACCCTTATTCAGGATCACATTAGATGATGTACAAGTACATGAACGACATGTGATGAATGTAGTGACTTTAGGTCCAAGAACCACAATCACCACTATCACTATGAGAGATGATTCTGACTACTATTCCATGGTCTCCATGTATCACTCTCATGGTGGGTTTGTCTGAATACATAGTTCTCTAACATGTACATGTGTGCTTGACTTCATATCACATATCATGACTAATGAGATTATGTCATCAATCAACACACACTCTAGTCTTATGTATTAATGTTGTCTATTTTGCTTCCATAATAATATCTGACTAGGGACATACTAAGAATGTATGTAACTTTATCATCCATATGATCTCATCATTCAGGTCCTCAACCTAAATACACATGTCATAGAGTAAAAACATTCTTTAGATATCTACTATGTATGTGTCATCATCTCATGCCTGAGACAAACATAATAGACCGAATCACCTTTATTATTATCAAATTAGGTATCTAATGCCACACTCCAATCATCATATGATTGGCTCTCTGGGCATACATACCAATAAGCACTATACCTAAAAACATATGAAATAACCTCATGAAACTTATATAGAGCCTAGTGAGTGGATACCTCTCACTCAAGCTGAGTACATGCATCATCAACATGTTAAGTATAATGGACCCTAAAGAAACTTGAAAATGTTGAAAAGTCTAACAGACAGTTCTAAGATTTAGTCAAGTCTAGTTTATGATTTGCAAATATTCATTTTAGACTTTAGGTACATGAAAAGGACCCTAAAGAAACTTGCAAATATTTAAGTATAATGGACCCTAAAGAAACTTGCAAATATTCATTTCAGGATTTAGGTACATGAAAAGGATCAAATTACACATGCCCTAGCTGATCCAAGTTCAAGTAAAAAGCTATGCAAGTGTGTAATTTGGGAAATAACTCCAAAATAACCTTAGAATATTTTTGTAATCATTTGTATTGATGATATGACTTGTAACTAAGATGAGAAAAAATCTAGGGACTCTTAATTACAATGTTTGATCATTCAAAAATCATTTTGAAAAATTTGTCACAACAACTTTGTCGACCGAGTTTGGATCTAGACTGATAGTGATGGATTTTTGGAAATGGATCAATCGGCCGAGTTGTACACTCACAAAACTAGATAGACCAACTCACTGACCATAATTGATTTTAACTGATCAATCAAGTTTCCCAGAACAAACTCGACCAATAGTTTGAAAATTAGCTTTGTTGGTTAGTGGATTGGTCAAGTTACTTTTATTGAAAATCAACCAAATGTACTATATGGAAAACGTAGAAAAAGTGATTCCAACCGTTGGAGAGTTTTTAGAAATGAAAATAAATCCATTTCAAGTTGTTAAATGGCTATTTTTCATTCTTAAGTTATCCCACACTCAAAGGAACACCCCCAGCTATAAATAGGACCTCTTGGAATTCATTCCAAGGATGATTTTTCATGCTATCCTTGGTCGTTGCTATAGTTGAGTGTGATACAACCCTTTGATCCCCTTTCTCTCTCTCTCATTTACAAAGCATTTCATGATTATGAGTTAGGCATGTTGTAAGAGATCTAACTTCATGTTATCTTGTAAAGCTCTACATCTTTCCATCTTCCCAGCCCCCTTTCTCAAAGAGCAAAGGTTGAAGTGATCTTTTCTGAGTAAAGGAGGAGTTTTTGATCTTCTTCAAGGTTGAAGAAGGTGTGAAGATCTTCTCCTAGTAAAAGAGAAGGACATGGTAGAAGATTCAAGAAGAGTGGTGTGAGAACCCGTTACACTAAATGAGATTACTCAAAATATAAAACACAATCAATAACTAATTAATCACATACCCAAAAATATGGGTAAATTAAAACCGATTTCAACATCAGCACCCGCTCAGAAGCATTTACATAAGAGCCCAACATCTTTCTTATACCCATACTATGCCATGAATTTGATACAAATTGTTCTAGAACCTTAGCCACAACATATATACATAAGATAATAATATTTGTATATGGCACACAACAAACATTAACGTGCTAACAAAATTTCTATTCATTTGAAACACCACATACAAACTTTTCCTGCCTAGACGTGAGAGTACATGGATGACTCTAGGACACGATAGAAATCTAATCAACTTTCTCAAGGATTCATTACTATAGCTCCTCTTTGATTCCACATGTTTGTTTCTTCACTTATGATTACCTAAAAAGATGTGGCAAACCACAAGGGTGAGACCCATGTCCTAGCAAGAGATATAACCACCAACAACACTTACTGATTACAACATTTTAAATAGTACATAACTAAGCAGTTGGAGTATTTAATAATCAATTGAACAGATTGAATAGTTCAAGTATGCTAAACAAATTAAGAAATTTATCTTAGAAACAAGTATGATCATCAATGCATATATAGATAACAAATAAATCCATTTCTTTGGAAAGATATCTACTCAAATATCATCAAATTGCATCTAATAACAATCATTATCACTCATATGACTATCATCATATTCCTTGCTAACAACACAAGCAATCTAGTAGCATAATTATCCCTGACATCATGAATATGTCTAGTAACATAACATGGCTATCGATATTGGCATCTCAAATAAAGGGGACATATCTATATCATAAGTAGAACTAACATCATAACACAATGAACTACATAGGCATGATTAGTAGTTTAAGCATTTCTAATTACATAGGCATGGCTAGTAATATTAAACATAGCTAATAGCAACATCTTAACCATCAGTGTCAGTATATTTGACAACATAAGCATGTTTACAACATGAGCATAACTACAACATAAGTATATCTATTATCTCTTATTGTACTATACATGATCTCAGTGAAAAGAAATCAAACAAGGGTTATCATCCAATATGAAGCATCGTGTATAACACTAAACATATATGCTACACGACTGTCTTACATCTTTTATTATGCCCTGGGGAATTTGAATTGTACCATCCAAAGTCCAACCGACCCCTACAAAGGGCTATTTGGTTCCGTACAAGATCTAGGTGTGCTAGTATCCTAAGATCTCTTCCCCTCGGTCAGTTAGAGTAAAAAGGTAGTGACATATTAGTCAAAGCTTCCACCACAATGACATATATTCAAGTTGCTAACCACTAGTCCACCCTTGGTACAGGTCACAACACTAGAAACTAGGGTATACAAAACCCTCTAATCTGAGGTACAACCACAGTTGTCCACAATCACATCAGATGTATGAGGCATGACCATAGCCATCCTCCAAAACCTGCATTGTGGATGACAAAGATATATCCTCAACTTGCAACTCCCACATACTCAATAGTATATGCTCTGAGTTTCCCTTAGGAATAGTCGTTTCACCATCCAGCAAGTTCTGACACTAAAGATGGCTCTAAGGCACATGGCACTACATGATTAGAGTTTCACTTGATTAGTTATGCCAATTGGGTGAATTAAGGCTGCATCAAACAAGTTGGCATAAAAATCCTAATTCACTTCTAGCAATCATATAAATATCACAACTTTTAAAAGATATAAAATGTGTGAAACATAATTTCTCATCTCATCATCACATGATACTATTAACTTGCCATTCATGATACCATACTAGTCATCATACTATCACAAGATATAAATCCTTTTCACAATATCACAGGGTATCAACCCTTATCAACACAAGAGGATTACACCTCATTCAGGGCTCAACCATGCCCAAAGGTCATTAAGACCATCATACTATCACATGATATAAATCCTTTTCACAATATCATAGGGTATCAAACCTTATCAACACAAGAGGATTACACCTCATTCAGGGCTCAACCATGCCCAAAGGTCATTAAGACCATCATACTATTCCATGCAAGATCATCATTATCTTTGCATGCCTTATAACAAGGCTCAACAACATCACTTACATATAATACACCAGATCAACACAATATTGCATTAATGAGCTAGGAGATATTCATAAACAATCATAGTAGGGTTATATTAACATTAAGAACATTCCTTTATTACATCAACATGCAAGGAATATAGATATGATTAACCCTCATCATATTCATAATGCACATGTTTAGCATAAGAAAGTATCAACCATGTGGCTATGATAACCACCAATTAACACATTAAGGTTATGATCATATTAAGGAGGTTATTTCACCATAATTCCATCATATAAGAAGGTTAAACATGAATACTCATCTTTATCTATTTGCATTAAAGTTAGGTTCACAAGATAAATTATATTAATGTTACTAATCATCACTCGTACCCAAACCCTAACTCATGACATCCCCATTGGATCATAGATGCATAAGGTGAAGCATCACCATCACATTCCATACTATTATCAAGTATGAACCCACACATAAATCAAGGTGTAACCATCAGGTTATAGCATACTAGGGTTTCAACAATAGTAACAGAGTACTCCATGATTGTATTAGTCATTCAAGGACTATTCATACCCAATTATCATCATTTAGTTATATTAAAGCTAGGTATAACAAGATATAATTCATTAGGGTTACATATCAACACAATATGGTTACCATACCTTCTATTCATATGAATGAATAGGTAATACTACCTTATTAAGGGTAACCCTCCATTTGTTCCATCATCATTCAACCCACATCACTATACCACAATGTCACCCAGAACCATTGTATGTTTAAAAGGTAAGACCATTGGTTGTTTACATAAGTAAACACCTTGGATAAACCACCTATGAAGTCCTTGATTTGTGCTCTAGAAAGAGTCACCATCTAACCCTATACATGCCTTGATTAACAACACAAAAAGTTCCATTGAGAGTAGGGTAAAAAACCCACAATCGACTGTTCATTGAAAACAAGCCATCCATTGTCAACAAGTAAGCTTATTAAGTTGATCATATAAAGGAAACCATCTAAATCAAATTATTAGGATCAACATATTACATTAGCCATGATTCCACTTTATTGGAGGAATAAACATTAGATCTTGACCATTGGGTCAAGTTCGTATGTTAAAACCATCAATTAAGTATAGGTCCAACCATTACATCAAGTGACCCAAGAAACTATTGATTTAAGGCTTAATTGATGCTACAACTATATGATTAACTCACCATAGGTTTGGAGACCTGATCCATCATCATTAGTGACCATTAAGACACCATAGGTTGTTAGATCGGCACTATATTCATTAATCAATATCAAACTAATATCACCATTGATTGATAGCATCATTAGGGTACTTAGTTGTAGATCACTAGGCTTCTAATTAGGCCAACACCTGACCTAATGGGTGAAATTAAGTTGATACCATTGGTCACCACCATCAGTTGTCATGAAGACAACACCATCAGTTGTTGCAATGGTACCACCATCAAGTCATGTGTTTATCGAAGAAATCAGCTTTAAACCTTAAAATTGACCATTGGTTGATAGGTGCTTAGCACCATAGGTTGTCAAACCAACCTGATCCAAGTCATATTATACCTTAGGAATAATGTACACATGATCATAGGTTCATCTATAACTGAAATCGGAATAGGTAACATTATAAAAATCAAAATCCAAGTCAAGCATAGCTTTTTAGTGCATGGATCATCATTCAAAAGCAAGAACATGAGCTAGAAAGCTTATGGTAAGAAATAAACGTGGAGAAAGTTATAAAACTTGCCTATAATTAGAAGATAAACTCCAAAACAGAATAAAACACAAGAAGGTAGGGTAGGAAATCCAAGAATAAGTTGTGAACTCGTCCATCTAGCAACTTTCTTCATCAAATGAGCAAACCCTAAGCATAAGGAGCAAGAAAGGTAGGGTTTTAGAGCTTTAGAGAAATTTCTACCATGTAACAGCAAGGTTCCGACCTGGAGAAAGGTAAGAGAAATGATAAAAAATAAATAAATGCAGGAAAGAAGGGAATTCTTACTCTTTTAGGTCAAGATCACTAGAAGGAAGCTTTACAAACCCTAAAAGGAAGTCAATTGCAGCCCTAGATTCTTTTTCCAAGAAGATCCCCGCTTTCTTCTTCCTTGGATAGGAAATTCACAGAACCACAGAGGGAGAAAGAGGTTTGTAGAAGGAGGGAAGTGTTGGAGAGTAAATGGCTCGTTTGGGTGCTTAGGGATAAGTATATGAAACTTTAAGATAAAGAAAAAGAAAAAGTTGAAGTTCTAGTATCTTTCCAAGTGTCCATGGCCTTAAACTATTAAGAATATACAAGCACACACACAAGAAGCTCCCCCACCATCCATATAGACATGCTTATCCCTCGTTTTTTGAATTTCTAAGAAAAACAAATAATTCATTAGTTGATAACTACTAAAGGCAGCTCATCCATGAAGGGGTAAACCCTAAAATACCCTTGAGGAAAACACCTTCAAACCAAGGTTTAAATAGGTGCCCCATGTCTCAACAAGCTCAAGAATGATGAGAGAATATCCAAGGAACATAATGCAAGTGATAAATTACAAAGAAAACCTCTCAATTGGGTAAATTGTAGAAAAGTCCAAAATGTGCATAAAAGTGCATAACTTGCTCAAACAATATCCAAATTGGATCAAATTTGAAACTTGAGCTTGTATTATGATTTAAAAGCATATCAAAAGGTTATATTAGGGTTATAAGAATTAAATTATGATAATTAAGCTTATTCAACTCATTAAGCAAGTTTAGGGGCCTTACAACTATAAACCCCTGACATGGATTTCTCCCCTGAAATCCAAGGTAAACAAAGATGGGTACTTCCTTTGCACATCATGCTATTAACTTCACATGGTTACTTGCATATCATGGTGATGTCACATCATTAATACATACATCCTCTTGGGTCAACACAAAAACCCCCACCTAAGAAGACATTCTCAATATGGAATGTAGAAACTTGTTGTGTCATCTGTACAACTCTAGTAGTAATGTTCAACTTAAAATTCTAGCTATCATCCTAAAATTATATCCATTGTATCAACATATTACTCAAAAGTCACACTTGCTAGCTTTTTACCAATCATGGCATGTGTCCCATACCATTCCTTGAAGCATAAAAAAAGGCAGTGTATCCATCCTTTTTTTTAGATACACTGACACTGGAATACTTGTCAGTTCTTTTTCAGCATCAAAAGAAATGTTAACGCGGGCACCTGTTATTCCATACAAGGAAACATCATTCCTAGTCAACCTTTTTAGGGGTGAAACAACAACACTATCTCCACCTTACTAGCATTTACACAACCTACTTAGAAGACATATCATGATCCCATAAAGATACTTAATCAACCCCATCTCACTCTTGTTTGACTTGTCTAATAGCTATTGCTACTTTGGAAACCCTAAGGTTTTTGAAGAAATATTGATCATATTTTTGACCATATTTGAAATACTTTGACATGTCATCATTCAAAGCTTGATATAACTTGTATGACATGACTGGAACACTCTATTCCTCCTATTCATAAATTCTATTTGTACATTGGTTAGTCTAAAGGACATAACTCTGAACTCATCATGGCCATGTGAATTATGTCATCCAACCTAACTCTTATGCATTGATATTTTATCTTAAAGGAATACGATAGCACATGTCTATTGATCAACAAACCACCTATCCTTGATAGTGGTCTTGCCCAGCTATCACTGAACCATACACAACATTATAGAATCACTTTTGTTTTTCCTTCCAAACAACATTTAGAGGGTCATCATAAACTCTCTCTCTCTCTCTCTAAGGGGGAGGAACACTTGGAATGTTCATTTAATAAACATATCCAACCTTTACATATTTTCCATACTGTTGATACATCTTGGATACTAGGATTCATTACCTTAGTATCCACCTCATGTGCTATAAGGAACTCACATCCTTATCTCATCTACTTTTACCTACATAATAAATTTCAAAACATATAAGAGGATTTTCCCAAATTATTGGAAGGCTCAAAAGCAAACTTATCACAAACTTTATGATCTTGGAACCATAGTCCAAGAAACCTTATGCTATAATAAGCTATACACCCTCATGTTTGCAGCAAATCCACACGTACCAAGTGACAATCTTTCCTCAAGGGTTCCTCATCATATATTACAAGGTTAGGTATCTCAAAACAAACAAATCTACTTATTTAAGCATCGTATTAAAGGAAATCTAGGTTTTCCTTTCTATTAATCACATCAAAACATGTACCATATCTAGACTTTGATTATATTTTATTCCACTTCTACTCATTTTTCCAATCAATTTCATATATACTTATGTTATCATCAGAGCTACCATTAATTAACTACATTTATTCTAAAATCTAAGTTACCTGAGCCAATTGTATGATGCCACGTCAGCACGATTTTTTTTTTGGTTGGCGTCCGGTCTGGTCTCGAACCATAGGTTTATTATTCAATTCCTTTTTTTGTACCGCTGGTCTGGGGCTGGTCCAACTGCGACCGTCCCACTCTCTCTCCCCATGTTCGCGTGTCCACATCTCTGTGTGGAATCACACTGCTTCTATTGGAGCTAGAGGGTGATGAGCCCATCCTGTTTCTTAAGTCGGAGTGTGATGCCCTTCAGGGGTCGGTGCTACACCACCTTGCCCCGCCTACCCTTGGAGCAGTCCAGAAGGTCCATCCATTGCTGAGCTCCATCCCTCTTTATCCCTCTTCCGTTCTCAGATCCATGAAACCATCCACGAAAACTCCCAAAAGGTCGGCTCTCTAACTCCTCCAAGGAGGAAGGCCATTCTAGAGGCTCTAGGTTGTTTTGTCCCTCAACGAACCTGCTCAACACCTCTGGGTCATCCAGGGCGGTCGGAGTGCATCCCAATAGTCGTGATTCTCTGACTGTCGAGGGTCCCTACCATGCAGATGGTCGTCGCTTCCCACACGTGTAGAAGGTGGTTGGACCCCTCTGGGGATGACAATGTCACAAAGAAACTTGGGGAGGACCCGTTCGCGCTCATCCTGGATATGGGTCTAACTACAACTTGCTGCGATCATGTGCAAGTCTATCCAAGCATGAGGAACCGAAGAAGACCAGGAGGTTTGGATGTCTCATACTCTTTGCAGAATTTCCTCGAGACTGTCATGGCCAAAGCATTCCTAGTCACATAAGGGATGAATGGGTTTCCATATATATATATATATATCCACCCCAAAACCCTAATGGGTTCCTATGTAAGACAAAGGAAGGGAGAGGGTGATGGTGGCAGAGGAATGGGCTACTCCCATTTAATTGTGAGGGATAGGGACTGCCTTCCTATGTATAGCGTAGAGTCCTATCAATGAAAATGATCCCCCCCATTATACACAATTTTCCCTGGATTTGTCTCCCAATGAAAGTGGTAATCATTTGAAAAACCCCCTCATTGGATAAGTAATTATCATGATTGTTATATAACTTCATAGTATCCTAAATCTTAGGGTAATCTTCCTTTTCCTATTATCTTCTCATAATAAAGAGATTTGAGTCTAAAAATTAGGATAATCACCTCAAGCTTGCCTTCTAAGTAACCACTAGACAATTATTTAATTAATTACTTAGGTTACTTGATAATTTAGTATATCCTGAATTTCCATCTATAATCCCACTTTTAGATAACCTTTAACATATAATGGTCATGATCATTTATCATGTGCATAGATATTGTTTTCCCAAATTTGTATTGCAAGGACCAATTTGTAAACCCTAATTAACCATTTCGGGTTTGTATTGAGTTCCAGGACCAAGGCCCATATTCGAGTCTTCCCATAGGGTCCATAAGGTTTATTACACCCATAATTACATATTTAAGGATTTGATTATCATTTCACCTTATATCATCCTCATATGAACACATGTGCTCAAAAGCACATTATTTACTTAAATTGAACATTTATTAGAAGTCTAGGGTTTGGAATTATCAACCAAGATCCCTCAATCCTCTTCCTTGTTGATTGTGCCATAGTTTCATATAGGATTGAAATCTACAAATTTCAAGGATGTAACATTCACCCCTCCTCAAATGGAATTTTGTCCCCAAAATGCAGGCCTACTAAGCCTAGGTGAATGATGACTCACATTATTTTCAAAACTTAGGTTTAGCATCCCACTTAGATGGATTAAACCTTATCATCTCTTGATGATTTCATTCTCATTTTGTGATTTCAATTTCACTTGGTGATTTCTCTTCTCACCTAGGTTTCCAACCTATTATTCATTATTTCCACATAAGGGTGAGGTGACACCTCAAACCCTAGTTCATGTCATTATACCTCAACTTAAGGTATTCATTCTCATACCTTAATTTTTAAGCATAACATGTGTCCTCCCAATCTCTCTCACTCATAACGAGATGACATAAGCATTTAACTTCATCCCAAACACAAAGCTCATTCCATTCCAAGAGCAGAGATGGTACATCCACACATTACCTTTCAATTTCACATTTTAAGTTGAATCATACTCGACATGACTCTAAACATACTTATTTTTAATTCCATAGTATTCTTATGTTTCATGAAGTCAAGTGTCCCTTTTCTTACTCTTAAGTTAGGGAACAACTTCTCTCAAGTTTTCATGACTTTATTATATCTTTTATATTTACACCTCATGTATTATGAGCCTTAACCACTTCCTTGAGGATCAAGTGAAGATGATGGTCCTAGTGAGCATAAATCAAACTTCTCCAAGGGAAATCACTTCAAAGGAAAGAAATCTTATTCATCTACTTCAAGGTGATATAAGTGTCGTCAAAAAGGACACTAAAAGAGTGAATGTCCTAAGTCTAGAAAGTCACACAACAAGAGCAGCTCCAAGGAGGAAGAGTACAAGAAAGATAGGAAATACAAGAGGAAGGACAAGAAGGAGAGAAAGAACAAAGACGTAGCTCATGAAACTTGGGAAGGATCATCCTCTAGTGGCTCAAGCTCCAATGAAGATGGAGAGTGCCATCTTGCACTCATGGCTTCTACAAGTGAAGAAATTGGTGAGTTAAGTGAGGTAAGTTTGCATAAGTTAGATAAAGAAACTCTAATTGACATGCTTGTTACTTCCCATTCTTGTTATTTCGAATGTAAATATAAAAATAAGAGGTTAGGTAAAATCATTGATGATTTGTATGTTAAACTTGATATTCTTGAGCAAAATGAGAAAATTCAACTTGAGAGAATTGATACCTTGCAAGGCCAATTTCTTGATTTTGATCTCCAATATAATGGAGTTGAAGTAGAGAATGGTGTCTATCTTAAGAATATTTCATCTCTTAAGAAAGAGAACCAAAAGTGCCTAAATGATCTTGAGTTACTTAAAACTAAAAATGTTGAACTTAAGCTTGTTAGTGATGCTCGTAGAGATGAGAGGGATGTTTATCTTAAAGAAATTCAATTGCTTAAATATGAAAATGCTAGGTTTCTTAGTCAAGTTAATGATTTATCTTCTAGACCTATTTTTCCTGGTAATGATGTTGCTTCCATTACTCTTGAAAAGGATTCTTATTTGACTAAAGACCTCTATTTAGAGGTTGACCTTATTCATGCTAGAGATGATCTTGCTATTTTGTCTTCCAGTGTTATATCTCTTACTGATGACAATGATAGACTAAGAGCCTCTCTATAGAAATTCGTCAAAGGGAAAAACTCCCTAAATGAAATCCTTGACCATTCTACCAAACAAAGTGGTCTCATGGTTTGGGATTTGTAGGGGGAGCACCTAAGGGCAAGAATAAGGCCAAAGGTAAGAAAAAGAGTAGGAAACTCCATTTTTTATTGGAGAGCCTTCTGTAACTAAGAACCCTATAATTTGCTCTCATTGAAAAAGTGATGATCATTATTATACTTATTGTCCTTACAAGCCTAAGGGGACCAACCCAAAACTGAAATGGGTCCCCAAGATAACTCCGGATCCCAAAGTTTGAGTTGGGAACTGTTATAACCCCAATTTTTGGGTTCAATTGGTGAGAAAAGCAATTTCTCATATTACGGATAATGGAACAAAGAATGGTATAATCTGTTTTGAATACATGGATTTCATTTACAATAGCCTTGATGATTATTTTGTGGGCTTTATTGGCTATTGGGCCCAAATAACAAGAAAATTCAATTAGTAAATGAATAATTGAATATTTGAGAAAAGAAAAATGTGGAAACCTCTAGAAGGCAGATCCAAAGAGAGATTTCATGCCTCTTGGGTTCCTTGGGATCCAAGGAATCCAAAATTGCAAAGGAAAGGCAATAAGAAAAGAAAATTTTAATTAAGTATTTCTTTAATAAGAAAGAAATTGAAAATGATGGTGACATGTGGAAAATGAGTGGAAAGAGGCATAAATGAGATTTCTTGGGGAAATTTCATATCCATGAGGTTACTAATATTAAAAGGAATGACAATAAGGAAAATAAAAGAGAAATAAAAATAAATCCTCAAAAAGAGATGTTTAAATGAGAAATAAACAAGATAATGTGAAATAATGCATAATGATGCATCTAGAAGGATAATAAGTATCCAATAAAGATAATTTCGAAATAATAGAGTTCCTTGGGATACAAGGAGTCCCAATAAAAAGGAAAGAAAGAGAAAATACTAAAAAGTTAAAATAAGAGGATAATGTGTTGCATTATTAATATATTATGTGGTATTGTTTAAAAGGATGATATTTTCTATAAAGGAAAATAGGATTTCATGATCAATGGATTAAAAAGCAAGAATAAAGAGAGTAAGTAAGAGGAATTTCGAATTCCTAATATCTAAAGAATAAAGCATATATTAAAGAGGTAAGTAGGAGAGAGAATCTTGCTTCTCCATGAAGGAATTTGTTTCCTATTAGAAAAGAACTTCGTTTCTTGTGAGCAAGCCATCTTAGGGCGTCAAACTCTCCCTTATATAAAGGATAAATCTCTAGTTCGAGTTCCAAAAAGGGATCCCATGCAAATCTCTCTTCTCCTACCTTGCTTTCATTCATAAACCCTAGTATGAGGGAGTAGCATGACCATGGAACCACGAGGAGTTATTAATGATTTGGATGAAGGCAGGAGGCACCCACGTCGACCTAGGAAGAGATCGGCCATCCTCCCCTACCCCAGATCTTACATGATCTCCCACAACTGCAGCTGCACGGCTGCAACTCAGCCGTGGGTTGCAGCACTCCCCAGTCCAGGCTAGTCGTTCTAGTCGTGGTCCTTTTGGTGCCCCAAGGGTGGCGGAGGGTGACGCAGCCAATGAAGGAGTCGAAGGCGGCCGACGGGCTCCGGGAAGATGAGAAAAAGCTGCGCCCCGCGCTGCTAGGGCAAAGCTCAGCACGTACACGAGGTAGAAGAAGGCAGAGGTCCCTTTGGACCGTTCTGCCCCTCCGTGATATAAAGAGGGTTGTTTAAGTGGAGGGGTACAACCGTCATTTGGTTATAATTCTCAATCGAGCACGTTGCATGGATATAGACGACGTGGCAGCCTCGGATTGGCCGGAAAGGTATTTTCTTTATAAAATCGTAACTAATTCTAGGAAACTCGGATTGGGACAAATCTTATATGAAAATTGATCCTCAGAACGAGAGGAACATGAATAAATTATGTTTGAAGTCTCATTCTAATTGCAATCCGAAAATTAATGGAAGTAATCATATTTAATACTTTAAAGATTAAGAAACCCTATTTTGAAATAAATAAAGTGTTTAATAGGGTATAATGGATCATTAGAGTTGATGTTAACCTGTTAAATGTAAAAAGGTACATTATGATAAAAAAGAAAGAACTTTACATGTGATTAATCTAATTGGAGTTTATGTGCATAAATATGCTTGAATGTTGAAAAGGACATAAAGTTATCATCTTTAATGATTTAATTAAGGAAAGACCCTTAGATTTGATGATAAATGGATTTAATGTTGTTCATTGAATAATTCAGACCAATATTAACATGTGGTTAATAAAAATGAAAATAGGATCTAAAAAGATGATCTTTTTATATAATTGGCTTAATTTAGGGTTTTCGTGCATGATTATGCATTAATGAGCTTAAAAACCCTAATTTAAGAGAATATGTCTTTTAATTGGTTTAATTGTTCAAATCCATGAATGAATAGGGATATGATGATCCTAAGTCAAATTGGGTATAAAAGACTATTAAAATAGATAGTTGAGCAATTAAGGTTCGTATAAATGGAAAAGAGTATTTTAGGGTTTGTTGACCTAAAATGGATAAAGTTTGAGGAATTGATCTAAGAAACCCTAATGGATATTAATGAAACCTTAATGCAGATTAGGAACCCTAGAAAGTGAATCCAAGTCAATAAAGTAGATTCTTGATAAAGTGGGTAATAAATAGAGTACATGTTCTTTCAGGAATTATGTGATGATTGAATTACTGGCTTGGATCTGTTGATTGACTTGATTGTATAAACATGAAGTATATGTTGAATAATCTGCATGACTCATCAAATCAGGTATGTGGTTAATTATGAATAACCGCTTAGGTTTTCCAATGGATTCTCGAATGTTTAATCGCATTGAATGCAACTAAACTGTTTGGATGTTCATATTGCAATTATAAAGTGACTATGACTATCACATAATGTATATGCCTTCTAGCTCAGATCTTGTTCCCCTCTGTGTCGTAATGGCTGACCTAGTATATGGCTACCTAGAGGGTAGGTTCATCAGGTCATGAATGACTTAGTATATGGCTGCCTAGAGGGTAGGTCCATCAAGTCACAGTGAGTTAGATATTGGGATACCTTTGGGTGGTGCCATGCGACTCTACCTTTACAGAGGTACCATATAAGTCCTTATAGGGACAACACAAAGTTGTGGATAGGTATGGATTGAGTAGTTTGGCTTAAAATGTAATCTTGGTTGATAAATGATTAATTGAATGATTATGTTGTTAACATATTTGTGCATGATTATTGTTCCCCCCTCCCACATACCAGCTTCGGGCTGACCGACGTTTTGTTTGTCGGCGTTTTAGGTACAATGAAAAGAATAAACAGTAAAGTGGCACATGTGGTACTAAATGAGAATTAAAGTGCAAAGGAGGATTAGATATATTAGTATCTGTGTGGATAGAAGTTTAGAGATCCAAGTTTTCAAAAAGGTATGCAAAAATTTATTTTCTACAACTTTCAGTATAGTATGTTAAAATTTGATAATTATTCTTGATTAATTGCCGAACCTTTGATCCGAAAGTCATGGGTGCGGCTCCGACCTCTCGGTCTCCCTTAATTGGGGGCTATCGGGAGGTGGGGTCGTAACATTTGGTATCAGAGCGTAGGTTCCTCATTTAACCATTAATAATTATTAAATTTTACAAACTCCATAGAACCCAAGGGAGTTATTAGAGGATTATCTGAAAGACAGAGGTGTCTAGAAAAGGATCACGACCGGCGGCTGGCAATATTTTCCTCCGCACTGCTAGTCGGAATACAAGGACTCCCGGATCCGTGTGACTGCCTGGCCAAAGTCTTAGGGTATGAGTCGAAATAAGATACGTTTAGGACTTCTCATCTTATTCATCCCTTTTTACCATAAAATTCTGATAAGGACCTAAAGGATTAGGGTTTTCTTTCTTCTCCTCACCCTCTTGAGGTATGGGTTAATAAGGTTTAAGGAATCCTCCACCAAATTAATGAAAGGCATGTAAATAAGATGTCATGGACATAAGCTTAATAGATTAAGCACAAACTAAAGAATAGATACATGCTTAGGTCGTATGACATAAGTTGTCATGTCCTCAGAAGAGTCCTGAGGCTAGACCTTCTTGATAGGAGGATAAGTTAGTCTTGGAGATAAAGATCTCCATTTCAAGTAGAGACCTGGCACATCCTCGGAGGATGATGCTAACCCTAACCCTAAGTGAAGGTTAGAGAGAGATGATTTGGACCAGGTGTTTGAAAGGACATGCCTTTGGGATGCCATATGATCCATGGGTGACCTAGCACCTTTGACAACCCAACCATGGGAAGGGTCGTGCATGTTAGGGTAAAGGATAGCTCATTAGATGATAATGTTAGTGAAGGACCATAGAAACCCTATGGGCTTGTACAAGTAGGGCGTAGCTGGCACCTAGGGCACGTCATAATGCTGACAGTAGGATGAAACCCTGGATAAGGAATTATGATGGAGCATAAAGGGTTATGGATGATCTTGAGCAACCATAAGTTCAAACCTAGGCTTCACCCATGTAGAGCATGCTTTTGAGGTTGATCCTTCATGAAGAAAGGACCTCTAATGGTGAGGTTGGATGTGGGGTTAGCTCTAGAGAGAGCAGGAAACCCAGCAAGAAGGTTGGAAGCCTAAAAACCTGAATAATGGATGATAGTGGTTGCCTCATGATCGATCCCTGAAAGTTGATGATACCTTGGTTGCCTTTAGAGGGACCAAACCCTTGAGAAAAGATGAAGCTTCTGGTACCTACGTGCATATGGTATAGATGTTTACCTTCCGAGGTAGGAAGAAGAGTTCCTTAGACCTAGAAAGGTTTAGTAGCAGGTTATGAGGCCTTATACCTTGTTAGTTGTCCTTAAGGAGGGCCCAACTCTAAGTGTTGCTTGGGTTGAAGGGTGACAAGGAGTGCATGTCATTCCTTTTTCATGCTTGGTTCGTAGATAAGAGACATAGCATGCAGTGAACCTAGGGTTCCTAGGCCTAAGAGGGGAAGTGGTGTACTTAAGGCTCATGATGAGAAGTTGAGTTCCTATAGAAGTGAGCATGGTACTCCTCATGAATAGAGGAAAAGAGAAGCCCCTTAAGTTTAAGGTGTGTTTGATGAACCCCTCACAGCTAGGTTGATGATAAAGAAAGGTATGATCTTGATCCAACATTGAGAAAAGAGGACAAGTATGACCTAGCATGGTTCAGTAGGTGATCTTCTTGTGCCTTAATAGCCTGGTAGGGTTAAGTAGGCTCATGTGGATGAAACCCTAGACCTAATAGCTTTTATGACTTTGTTTTCAAGAGATAGTTTTCCTCCCATTCTGGGAGAGGGACCCCTTTGGTAGGGTGTATATCAGTTTTGTTGGTTCAAGGTAACCTAAAGAGGTCTCATAGGATCTTGAGAAGCTAAGTGAAAAGTACATGGTATGAGAATGAACCTGCAGACCCATAGATATCCATCTCTATTGCATATGAATGTGTTACCATGGAGGTAACCGGTATGGGGCTTGACCAAAGTAGGCAGGTTGCCATGATCCCTATGAAAGGATGAGAACCAGCCCATGAATGCAGAAAGAGAGATGATGAAGACTTGGGTAAGGTTCTAAGTAAACATGTACTATAATGGTGAATCCTAAGTCTATCCTAGGTTCAGGTAGGGATAAGATAGATGAAAGTAGGAGTTGCCTAATTCCCTTGTTGCACATGACCATAGGGTCGGGAGGTAACAACTAGCATTGTCTGAGGGCCATGGGTTAGGAGATTGATCACCTTCATGAACTCATGGGACCCAAAGGGTAGATGAGTAGGACACTCTCTTGATGCATAAGGGAAGAGGGATGACCCCAAAAGAGTCGGTACCCTATAGACCTAGAGGAGATGACCAAGGATATAAATCTCAGTAGGTTTGAGAATAGTTTGTTATCATGTCTGTGGCACGTTGCAACTTAGATGTAAGGGTATATTGGCAAGGTGGGATGTACCATCTCTACTCTTGGAACAGGAAGAACTCTATATTTGGACTGCAACCAAATGCTTATTTCCTCTTGTTATGGGGGTGAGAGATAGGACATTACACATGCCATACAACATGGATAAGAGATGATGTGGGTTGGAACGTTGCCACGAAATAGGGATAGAGAAGATAACCTACCCTAGTAAAGTGAATGATACATGGATGGTTTGCAAACACTAATAGGAATGAGGTAGTCACCTTATGAGGATGTTTTTATCATGAGCTATGTGGAACTTACAAGTTATACCAGGTTGAGTTTGATAACCATGATGATGAAATCAGAGAAGTGTTCTTAATGAAGATAGACATAGAGTTTTAGGTGAGATGATAAGTGAAATACATGGAAGTGTATGGAAGTAGGTGCATGAAGAACTCAATGTTAGTATAGTTTATCACCCCTAACTATGGTTAGTATGATCCAGACTAAATGGTCTGATGAGGGCATGTGTGCTCGTTCAGGGTGATATCTAGAGACAGTTTTTGTCCTATGAAAGGTGTGACAATGACCACCATAGCCAGTATCAGGTTTTATAAGAAGCTCTGTAAGGGAGGTTGTGTCGGTCACCACTTCAGTAAGGTGATGTTGGTGAAAGGACCACATGATGGTTAGAAAAGGATCACATGATGGTTAGAAAAGGGACCATAGTGCGTGTAGATGAAGTCACTTTGATTGTGTAAGGGCTGAAAGGAGCCTAGAAATGATGAGAGTCGTGAGCAGATGCAAAGTAGACTGACATACAAGTCACTGTGGAAGAATATGTGAAAATTCGTGCCCTCTAAGTTATAGCTAAGAGAGCTGAGACCCCGATGCATGGGTTCTTTTGATATGCTTTGTTTGACCTTACCCCTCAGGATAAGTGATGTGTGATGAGTTACATGTGTCCGATTTAGAGCACTATGTGAGGTACTCGACCATGTGCTGAGCAATGAACCTAGTGAGCCCCAAGGGAGGCTGACATGGCCTGAGTCACCTGTGCAGTTTATAGACGCCAGGATGAAAGAACTCATAGAAAAGAATATGTGATAATAAAGGTTCTTTGAAAATGCCATGAGTACGGAAAAGCCACATAGGGGCCAATGATGGACATGGAAAAGTCTTATCCTGAATTGTCTGTTTGCTTGTTTGAATTTTGAGGACAAAATTCATATAAGAGGGGAAGGATGTTATAACCCCAATTTTTGGGTTCAATTGGTGAGAAAAGCAATTTCTCATATTACGAATAATGGAACAAAGAATGGTATAATCTGTTTTGAATACATGGATTTCATTTACAATAGCCTTGATGATTATTTTGTGGGCTTTATTGGCTATTGGGCCCAAATAACAAGAAAATTCAATTAGTAAATGAATAATTGAATATTTGAGAAAAGAAAAATGTGGAAACCTCTAGAAGGCAGATCCAAAGAGGGATTTCATGCCTCTTGGGTTCCTTGGGATCCAAGGAGTCCAAAGTTGCAAAGGAAAGGCAATAAGAAAAGAAAAGTTTAATTTAGTATTTCTTTAATAAGAAAGAAATTGAAAATGATGATGAAATGTGGAAAATGAGTGGAAAGAGGCATAAATGAGATTTCTTGGGGAAATTTCATATCCATGAGGTTGCTAATATTAAAAGGAATGCCAATAAGGAAAATAAAAGAGAAATAAAAAGAAATCCTCAAAAAGAGATTTTTAAATTAGAAATAAACAAGATAATGTGAAATAATGCATAATGATGCATCTAGAAGGATAATAAGTATCCAATAAAGAGAATTTCGAAATAATAGAGTTCCTTGGGATCCAAGGAGTCCCAATAAAAAGGAAAGAAAGATAAAATACTAAAAAGGTAAAATAAGAGGATAATGAGTTGCATTATTAATATATTATGTGGTATTGTTTAAAAGGATGATATTTTCTATAAAGGAAAATATGATTTCACGATCAATGGATTAAAAAGCAAGAATAAAGAGAGTAAGTAAGAGGAATTTCGAATTCCTAATATCTAAATAATAAAGCATATATTAAATAGGTAAGTAGGAGAGAGAATCTTGCTTCTCCATGAAGGAATTTGTTTCCTAGTAGAAAAGAACTTCGTTAGTGATCCCACGCGAATCTCTCTTCTCCTACCTTGCTTTCGTTCATAAACCCTAGTATGAGGGAGTAGCATGATCATGGAACCACGAGGAGTTATTAATGATCTGGATGAAGGCAAGAGGCACCCACATCGACCTAGGAAGAGATCGGCCATCCTCCCCTGCCCCAGATCTTGCACGATCTCCCGCAACTGCAGCTGCACGACTGCAACTCAGCCGTGGGTTGCAGCACTCCCCAGTCCAGGCTAGCCGTGCTAGTCATGGTCCTTTTGGTGCCCCAAGGGCGGCGGAGGGTGACACAGCCAATGAAGGAGTCGACGGCGGCCGACGGGCTCCGGGAAGACGAGAAAAAGCTGTGCCCCGCGCTGCTAGGGCAAAGCTCAACACCTGCACGAGGTAGAAAAAGGAAGAGGTCCCTTTGGACCGTTCTGCCCCTCCGTGATATAAAGAGGGTCGTTTAAGTGGAGGGGTACAACCGTCATTTGGTTACAATTCTCAATCGAGCGTGTTGCATGGATATAGACGACATGGCAGCCTCGGATTGGCCGGAAAGGTATTTTCTTTATAAAATCGTAACTAATTCTAGGAAACTCGGATTGGGACAGATCTTATATGAAAATTGATCCTCAGAACGAGAGGAACATGAATAAATTATGTTTGAAGTCTCATTCTAATTGCAATCCGAAAATTAATGGAAGTAATCATATTTAATACTTTAAAGATTAAGAAACCCTATTTTGAAATAAATAAAGTGTTTAATAGGGTATAATGGATCATTAGAGTTGATGTTAACCTGTTAAATGTAAAAAGGTACATTATGATAAAAAAGGAAGAACTTTACATGTGATTAATCTAATTGGAGTTTATGTGCATAAATATGCTTGAATATTGAAAATGACATAAAGTTATCATCTTTAATGATTTAATTAAGGAAAGACCCTTAGATTTGATGATAAATGGATTTTATGTTGTTCATTGAATAACTCAGACCAATATTAACATGTGGTTAATAAAAATGAAAATAGGATCTAAAAAGATGATCTTTTTATATAATTGGCTTCATTTAGGGTTTTCGTGCATGATTATGCATTAATGAGCTTAAAAACCCTAATTTAAGAGAATATGTCTTTTAATTGGTTTAATTGTTCAAATCCATGAATGAATAGGGATATGATGATCCTAAGTCAAATTGGGTATAAAAGACTATTAAAATAGATAGTTGATCAATTAAGGTTCGTATAAATGGAAAATAGTATTTTAGGGTTTGTTGACCTAAAATGGATAAAGTTTGAGGAATTGATCTAAGAAACCCTAATGAATATTAATGAAACCTTAATGTGGATTAGAAACCCTAGAAAGTGAATCCAAGTCAATAAAGTAGATTCTTGATAAAGTGGGTAATAAATAGAGTACATGTTCTTTCAGGAATTATGTGATGATTGAATTACTTGCTTGGATCTGTTGATTGGCTTGATTGTATAAACATGAAGTATATGTTGAATAATCTGCATGACTCATCAAATCAGGTATGTGGTTAATTATGAATAATCGCTTAGGTTTTCTGATGGATTCCCGAATGTTTAATCGCATTGAATGCAACTAAATTGTTTGGATGTTCATATTGCAATTATAAAGTGACTATGACTATCACATAATGTATATGCCTTCTAGCTCAGATCCTGGTCCCCTCTGTGTCGTAATGGCTGACCTAGAGGGTAGGTCCATCAGGTCATGAATGACTTAGTATATGGCTGCCT
Organism: Alisma plantago-aquatica; assembly: GCA_963693085.1. Lineage (NCBI taxonomy): Eukaryota > Viridiplantae > Streptophyta > Magnoliopsida > Alismatales > Alismataceae > Alisma > Alisma plantago-aquatica. The sequence goes on from OY856409.1 coordinate 1,573,860,169, forward strand.
AGAGGGTAGGTCCATCAAGTCACAGTGAGTTAGATATTGGGCTACCTTTGGGTGGTGCCATGCGACTCTACCTTTACAGAGGTACCATATAAGTCCTTATAGGGACAACACAAAGTTGTGGATAGGTATGGATTGAGTAGTTTGGCTTAAAACGTAATCTTGGTTGATAAATGATTAATTGAATGATTACGTTGTTAACATATTTGTGCATGATTATTGTCCCCCCCCCACATACCAGCTTCGGGCTGACCGGCGTTTTGTTTGTCGGCATTTTAGGTACAATGAAAAGAACAAACAGTAAAGTGGCACATGTGGTACTAAATGAGAATTAAAGTGCAAAGGAGGATTAGATAGATTAGTATCTATGTGGATAGAAGTTTAGAGATCCAAGTTTTCAAAAAGGTATGCAAAAATTTATTTTCTACAGCTTTCAATATAGTATGTTAAAATTTGATAATTATTTTTGGTTAATTGCCGAACCTTTGATCCGGAAGTAATGGGTGCGGCTCTGACCTCTCGGTCTCCCTTAATTGGGGGTTATCGGGAGGTGGGGTCATAACAGGAATCGACACTCTCCTTTCTTATAGGAAAAAAGGAAAATGGATTGTTGATAGTGGCTACACTAAGGACATGGCATGTGATATAAGCCATTTCAACAATTTCACAAAGAAGAAAGGAGATTCAGTTACTTTCAGAGACAACAAGAAAGGTGACGTGATTCATATCTTAAAAGAACTAAACATCACTCAAAAGGGAAAATAGGTGGCCACTCAAGAAGAAGATATAGATGAAGAGAAGAAGCATCCAACTCCCCGCTTTGCAAAAAATCATCCTAAAGAGCTAACCATTGGTGACCCTTTTAAAAGAGTTAAGACTCAGGATGCCTACAATAAGGAACAAGCAAACAATGCCTTCATCTCACAACTCGAGCCAAAGAACGTCAAAGAAGCTCTTAGAGATGATGAATGGATCCTAGCCATGCAAGAAGAGTTGGAGCAATTCGAGAAGAATAAAGTGTGGACTCTAGTGCCAAGACCATGTGATAGACTGATCATTGGAACCAAGTGGGTCTACCGCACAATTTAGATGAAAGCGGCAAGGTGGTAAGAAACAAAGCAAGGTTAGTGGCTCAAGGATACAATCAATATGAAGGTATAGATTTTGATGAAATATATGCACCTATAGTTAGACTTGAGTCCATTCGTATGTTGCTTGCTTTTTCTAGTTATAAGAACTTTCTTCTATATCAAATGGATGTTAAAAGTGTGTTTTTGAATGGTACAATTGAGGAGGAAGTGTATGTTGCACAACCTCTAGGATTTGAACATGATGGTTTACCTAACCATGTTTATTTATTGCAAAAAGCCCTCTATGGCCTCAAACAAGCACCTCGAGCTTGGTATGAGAAATTAAAAAACTTTTTTTAGATCATGGATATATCATGGGCAAATTAGATTCTACCTTGTTTCTCAAACACAGTTCTAACAACTTTCTTATCATTCAAATTTATGTTGATGATATCATTTTTGGCAGGACTAATCTTGATCATTCCAAGGAGTTTAGTGATCTTATGCAGAGTGAGTTTGAGATGAGCATGATGGGTGAGCTTACTTTCTTCCTTGGCTTTCAAATCAAGCAAACTAAAGATGGGAACTTCATCAACCAAGGCAAGTAAACAAGTGGTCTACTTAAGTGATTTGGTATGGAGAACACCTAGATGATGGACACCCCCATGCCAAACACTACCAAACTTGATAAAGATGAAGAAGGTGAGAAAGTGGATGAGAAGCTCTATAGAGGTATGATTGGAAGTTTACTTTATTTAACTTCCTCTGGATCTGATATAATGTTTACTGTTGACTTGTGTGCTAGATTTCAATCAAATCCCAAGAAATAACTTATAGTTGTTAAGAGGATTTTAAGGTACTTAGACAAAACCCCAAATTTTGAACTATGGTATCCCATGTCAAGGGACTTTACTGTTACGAATTATAGTGATGTGGATTACATAGGATGTTTGATTGATAGAAAGTGCACAAGTGGCACTTGCTTCCTCCTAGGACTATGCTTGGTGTCTTAGTTTTCCAAGAAACATAGCATAGTGGATTATCAACTATCGAGGTTGAATACATTGCATCTTAGAGTTGTTGTTCCCAGGTTCTATGGATGAAGCAAATTCTCCAAGACTTTAACATTTGTTTTGATACTTCTCCTATTTATTGTGATAATACTAGTGCAATTAATTTATCTTACAATCCTATATTGCATAGTAGAGACAAGCATATAGAGGTTCATCATTATTTTCTTCATTATCACATTGCCAAAAAGGATATTTATATCACGCATGTGGACACATAAAATCAGTTGACGGACATTTTTACTAAACCTCTAGCGAGAGAGAAATTTAATTTTATTAGATATAAACTACTCAAAACTGCTTTGGTTGAATCTGATATGACCTCTAGTTAGTTGCTACTATCCTATATGCTTTGTGTATGTCTTGATCACCCTTTCTAGCTAAAGTGCTAAAATTTAACGTTGTTTTGCCTTGTTCTTCGCATGTTTTGGGTATTTTTCACAATCACTTGTTTTTATCAATAAATAGTACCCAATGATGAGTGATATGTGTCTAAGTATGTTTAAAATGCAAAATGGACCATAAAAATAATTTTAATTAGCACTCAAATGGCTAGAAATTAAGATTTCTAATGATGGATCAGGTTGACCATTGGCTGAGTTGCCAACTCGACCGATCTGTGGCTGAGGGCTTTTGTAAAAAGCCATTTGGTCGAGTTTCCATCTCATAAAACTCGACCGATGGCCGGGCTTGAGAAAAACTTAAGTAGGGTTCAACCGATTTTTCTCCCTCTCAACTAGAGAAAAATTGATCGATTCCTTCTCCAGCTCCCTCTAGCTCTCAACCCTAGCCCCAAACTTCCCTTTCCTAGCCCTAGCCAGCCTTTTCCTGACCTTCCTAGCTTTCTTGCACATCAACCCTATGTGTTTGGTCAGTTTTGGTGGTGTTTCCTTCATATTTGACCTCTCAATCTCCTTCTTTCTGCCTCCATGGCTTCCAATAGGAGAAAGAGAGCCACCCCTTTTAGAGAACCACCCTCTTCATCCAACTCTCATCTCATTCCTTTCAATGATTCCTTCTTTGTCTCCGGTGAAGCTCTAAATAGGTACAAGGAGATCCTTCCTAGGAACCCCTTCCCTTTTTGTGCCTTGTTGGAGCCTCATCCACATAGAAAAAAGGTCATAGATGATGTAGCTGAGTTGTTGTATGACCACCACCTATCAGCCATGAGTTTTGAATGCCAGTGATAAAAAACTTTATCACAAGCACCAAGGCAGTTCTTGAGTTCTATGCAAATTTGTCATGGAATAATGACACTCTTGCACCCCCACCTAATACTTAAGTAATTCTTACTTCCATGATTGCCAGTAAGAAGTTTAAAATCTCAGAAGATACCTTGAATATGTTCTTCTATGGTACTAAGGTAACTGTCACATGGAGAAATGATTACCTAGAGTATTTTTACCTCCTAGACCATGAGGCCTTCTTCAAGCAATATGACATCACTCTTCCTGACATGCATAAGTTGTTGAAGAAGTCTTAGTTTCCTCATAGGAAGAATTCCATCCTACCCTCCTCTACCTTGGACCTTAAAAATCACATTCTCTCTCTAGTAGTCAACTGCAATATTCACCCCAAGAAAATATCAAACTAAAATTGCAAAGAATGCCATAGTGATTATGTTTTGCATGTTGAAAAGCATCGGAGTCAAGTGGTCTAGATATGTTCTCCACCACATGACCTACTTTGACTCCAGGAAGAACACCCGAGGTACCCATCTACCTTACCCAGCCCTGATTTGTGGTCTTTTTCAATCTTCTACTAGAAAGTCTCTTTTTCATGATCTTCATTACAAACCTGCTAGAAAAGGAGTCTGTATCAGTGAGACCAAAATCAAGAAAAGTTTGTCTCTATATTCTTCTACCACACCTAGAGCCTCTACCTCCACCCAGGCACCTCCACCTCCTCAACCATCCAGACCTACCCACGCCTCGTTCAATGTATCAAATGAAGCCCTCATGGGTTGCATGATGCATCAACATGCATACAACCTTCAGGTTTAGGACTATTTGCATCAAAATCTTTATTCTATCATGTCTACCATGAACCTATCATGTGCCCATCCTTATCCTTCCTACCAGTCCTACCCAGGTGGTGATTATGCATCCTATTCATATAATCACTTTTACCCAACTCATCCACCTATTGTTTCTATCGTTACACCCTCTTCTATTGGTGGATCCACCCCTGGAGTGCTACCTCTCCCTACTAGATGCATCGCTACCCTACTTGTAGGACTTGGCACCTCTTCTCCCACTTTTTCTTAGGCCCAGGAGTTGCATGACCTTGGTATGTCTTGGGCTGAGCAGAATGCCATGTGGCCCGATCCTATTTTCAGTCCTTCTTCCGATGAGGAGATTCCCGACCAGGTTGATGAGGAAGCTACTTCTGATGAGGAGGAGGCAACTAATGATGGCGAGGATGGTTCAGAAGGTTCTGATGATGGCTTTTTTGGTGCATATGGTGATGAAGGTGAAGCTGTTGCCTTAGTTGCACCCTCAGATGGAGATGATGACTATGAGCCTGAAGCTTCTGATGATGATGTCGATGATGATGACCCTCTGGACTTAGATATCTTAGAAGTTTAGATGTTTTAGTTTTTTGTCTTTATATGTTGATCATATATATCTTTCTAGACTATTTTGTACTTAAACATCTGGGTACATTATCTGAGCTATACTATTTTATATCATCATGTTGTTTTCATCGTTTGGGCTTGTAGTTGCCTTGAGAACATGCTCATGTGTTGTAATTAGTATCATAACTCTACATATGTTCTTTCATGTGATTTAATGGTATGCTTTTGATATTTTGATTATGATACTAGTTGCTTGTTTCTCTCTCGAATTTGCTTGATGTGTGTTATGTGGTTGCATGTTTTGTATTGTGGTTGGATGTTTTTTATTGTACTTGGAGAAGACCCATTTTTGTGCTCTTCTACCCCCCTCACTTTTGGATAATGCCAAAAGAGGAAGAGAAGTTCAATGTTTTGAAGCTCAACCATATTGCTTATATTGCCAATGTGATCCTTTTCTTGTCTAAATATATGCATTATTATGTGACTTGCTTAAGGACCATGTGTATGTTATATTGTATTTTGTATAAAGACTAACTATGCAGGTAAGAGTGAGAATATATTGAGGGGGAGCAATTCACATTGTTAAACTTATGAATCCACTTGCAATTCACAAGGCTAAGGTATAACTTTACGTATCCTTTTCATTATGTTTAGGAATGGTTTATCATTGTCAAAAAGGGGGAGAATGTTGATTTGTGAGTTATACATTGTCCATATTTTGATAATGACTTAACCATTCCATTCATATGTAGCTAATATGTTTGTTTAATATTTGATTTGGGCTTTAGGTACATGAAATTAAAGGATCAAATTACACAAGCCCTAGCTTGTCCAAGTTCAAGTCAAAAGCTATGTAAATGTGTAATTTGGGAAATCACTCCAAACCACCTTAGGATATGTTTTAATTATTTTTTTCTCAATGTGACTTGTCACTAAGATGAGAAAAAATCAGGGACACTTAATTCCAATGTTTGATCACTCAAAAATCATTTTAAAAATTTTGTCACAACAACTTTGTCGGTGAAGTTTGGATCTCTACCGACCACTGATGGATTTTTGGAAATGGATCAATCGGTCGAGTTGTACACTCACAGAACTTGACTGACTGACTCACTGACCAAAACTAATTTTGACTGATTGGCCGAGTTTCCCAGAGTTAACTCAACCGATAGTCTAAAAATTAGCTTTGTCAGTTAGTGGATTGGTTGACTTATCTTTATTGAAACTCGACCGAATGTACTGCACAGAAAATGTAGAAAAAGTGATTCCAACGGTTGGAGAGTTGTTAGAAACAAAAATAGATCTGTTATAAGTTGTAAAAAGGCTATTTTTCATTCTTAAGTGATCCCACACTCAATGGAACACCCTGTGATGTCCCCAGATTTTCTAAAAGCTAATCTAATATGTGACGTCCAAATTGAAACCCTCACCTCAGTGAGAATCCCAGTTTAAACGCCCCACACTAGGCTAAGAAGAAGAAAATTAGAGGTAAGTCAGATGGAAACAATCAGTAAAACATGCACATGAACAATAATAAAACCATACCACACATGTTCACCATTCAACATATAATTACAACATGAATTATTACAACATTTGATATTACATATTGAACAACAAACTTCAACATATACATGTACTAACACTAAACTACATGATCTTAAGACAATAGGTCCACATGTACATTAGCTCACCATATAACTCTCAACTATCCTGGTCCTTCAAGATCATATGTCCACAACCTAAACAAAAGATTACATGTGGTACACGTCAACATAATATTCAAGAATATTGTACTGAGTACGCCTACATGTCTTTTTTATACCTCTCATTACTAAGCTTGGCAATAAGATAAAACTAATACTTGGTAGGTATACAAAATATAAGAAAAAGTGTATACTTGCACAAAGATGTTCATTAACAAAGAGAACACATATTTTAAGAACAATTTCTATTATATCATCCATGCATTGACCGTCGAAGGTTGAATGCACTGAACGCCTTATGATCAACTACCAAAGAGTTGGATAATTTCATAATTTGACCAGACTACCAAAGAGTTGGATGACTTTCAAGTACTTGACTACTAAAGAGTTGAAGTACTTTATTTTCCAGCACTTGACTGCCAAAGAGTTGAAGTGCTTAGATATAATGGAACAGATATATTATGTTTCATGTGTTCATAGCAATAAGTATGGAAAATCAAGCAAGATATCATACAAGAACAATCATTTCATCCAATATCATATGCCAAGTATTTTACTACCCTTATAATGCAAGCATATTGTATAATATGCCAAGTAAGAGGTAATGGCGTACCTTGATCAAGAGATAACCTAAACCACATTAATGATGTCAACTACATCCTCGGTCAAACCCTGATGAAGACAAGATCATGTACTATATCATCAGATTCTCATCATCTTAACCCTAGTTATGTTGTTAGGGTTTTCTTAGTTGATTAGGACATTTCCATCATTACTTGCATTCTTGTCTTATAAGTATCTTACTGATGTTATTTTCCAATTATGTTACTACTCTCTCTTCTAGAATGACGTCACACCCCCAACTATAAATAGAATCTCTTGGAGTTCATTCCAATGTTTCTCATTCATGCTATCCTTGGTCCTTTCTATAGTTGAGTGTGCTACAACCCTTTGAGCCCCTTTCTCTCTCTCATTTACAAAGCATTTCATGATTATGAGTGAGTTAGACATGTTGTAAGAGAGCTATCTCCATGTTATCTTGTAAAGCTCTCCATCTTTCCATCTTCCCAATTCCCTTTCTCAAAGAGAAAATGTGGAAGTGATCTTCTCTGAGTGAAGGAGGATTTGTTCTTCTTCTTCAAGGTTGAAGAGGGTGTGAAGATCTTCTTCAAGTGAAGGAGAAGGAAAGGAGGAAGATTCAAGAAGAGTGGGTAATTCCTATGAGGCCAAAGCTTGATGTAAGTGTGGGTAAGTCCTTGGTGAAGACTGAAGACATCTTGATTAAGTGGGTAAGTCCTTGTGTAGGTGAAAGACTCTTGGCTTGGATAGGTAAGTCCTTGGATGTATAGTGGTCTTCTTGTATCTCTTATAATGAAACATAAGTATACATGGGTTTCAAAGTCCTAGAGGTTGACCTCTCTAGGTAGTGGATTGACGGTCTCCCAGTTTAGAGACTGGAAGCACTCTAACCACCTTGTCCAAGTGTTTTTTTCTCATCCTTTCTATGCTTGTTTAGATAGAACTTCAAATTGAGTTTTATCTTTTGGTTCCAATTGATATAATTGGAAGGTCTAACTATTGTTGTGAGAATTTTGAAGCTCTATCCACCCCCCTCTAGAGCCCTAGATCCAACATAGAGGACAAGTATCAACTCTCTCAGACCGTGAGAGTTCTAGAAGTACGTCAGAGTTCTACTTGGAGGCACTAATTAGAATGAGTACCGCAAATAAAAATGAGGTAGGTGATCTCCTTATGAGAAGAGGTGATCCTATCCACGATTGCAGTGGTACACATTGGTTGCAACTTTTTTCTTCTCGATCTTTGTTCTCGTGTAGGGGGGTTATTCAGATTTAAGGATAAAAAAATCTAGATGGTGTAAGTTGTAATCTTGATTATATAGTGTTTGTTGGTCAGTATTACACCGTGGTTTTTCTCTTCTCGTCTTGAGGAGAGTTTTCTACTTTGAATCTAGCACTTTCCGTTTTATAGAACATCTCATTTTCCCACTATAATTCCTAAAAAGTGGTATTAGAACAAGGTCTAAAGGATGTAGTGAGTGTAGTGATATGACGTCTAAACACAAGAAGGGTAACATCGACAAGAAGCGATCAAAAGAATGGTCGCATGTCTGAGATGTGGGATTTGATCTGGAAGGGCAACGATATGCAACAAGACGGCTCCCAGTCAGACAAGATCACTCTAAAGCCTTCTTCTGGACAATATACCTGTTAAGAAGAAGGGCAATGTAGTGAGTGTTCAACCGCTACATCTAGAGTGGAGGATCAAGCTTCTAGGAAAAAAAAGAGTGGAGGATCAAGCTTCTAAAGAGGAGTTGCATAGATAGGGGGACATCATCAAAGGGTTTCTAAGCTTTGATATAGAAGGTCAGAAATAGATTATTCCTCATGGATGGATCAACTGGTTGATCAGGGGGAGCTTACAATATTCTAGGTGCAGACATGGAGAGAGAAGTGACATTGTCATGATACTTCTTCTTAGTTTTATGGGAACATAGTGAAGTCATGGTGGGACTTCTAGAAAATGGATGAAGATGACATGGTGCTGACATGTTTGAGGAGAACGGATGCATCACACTTGGTGATGAGATCCAAAAGCTACTCCATATGATCGTTGAAGAAAATATCTCCCTCATAGGCTGGAGGGGGAAATTGTTGGGATACGAAAGGGTTTTGCCCATGCCTAATTGGAATAAGACTTAACAGGAGTCTGTATTTTGTGTTGCCAAGCCTAATAGGAGTTGAATCTAAGAAGGAAAACACATGGCTCCATGTGCATGTCATTAATTATTGTTTGAATTTGGACTAAGAATTAGACTGAGAATTGGAGTAGGATTCCTAGTTTTCATCTGCATGGCAAAGATGCCTATAAATAGAGACCCTGGGGGAGGCCAATGAGACATCCCATTTGTTGGTGTGTGATCCTACCAGTTGTTGGTTGTTGGTGCCTTCTGTGGCAGAAGATCCAGAGATAATAACAATGGGTAGTACTCTCTCATGGTGAGAGAAGGTCAGCAACTTTGCCTTTAAGAGAAGTAGCGGCTACAGTCGATGACACATTGGGTGTACCGACATTTCTAATTTCTCATGGATGAGAGAGGGCCAACGACTTTTCCTCGAGGCAGAGTAATGGTTGACAGTCAACTACACAACGATAGTGCATTGACAATAGAGGCGGGTCCGGGCAATAGAGAACACACATCAGTTGGTGGTACTTTGTTGATGTTGGGACATCGACTGTGGCAGCGTATCCGAGCCGAAGAAGAGGCTCATTAATCAGTGGCTATGAGAAAGACATCGGTATGTCCGATCTACAAAGGACACATATGAGTCAGTGATATATAGGTGGTGAATCAACCACAATGACAGATCTGAGCAGCAGAAGACACACATCATTTTGTGGCTCACTATTGATGACGTGAAAATGAAAATAATCAGTCTGATCATCAGAGGACGTCTATCGACTCTCTCAGGTGGTGAGAGTGATGGCAGTATGTCAGAGTTCTAGTTGAAGGTGCCAAGTAGAATAAAATACCACAGATAGAAATGAGGTAGGCAATCTCGTCAGGAGAAGAAGTGACTCGATTAACGGTCACAACGAAAATAAACAAGGACACAACCGAGTGTGTGATCCCCAACAATGTTAGGGGTGTTATGAGGAGAAAAAGACAAGTGAGATATTTTGTACACCTTGGATGTAACTTTCTTCTTTTCTCTCTTTGTTCTTATGTGGGAGGAGCTATTTAGATTTAAAGATAATTAAATCTGGACTATAAGTTGTAATCTTAATTACATAATCCTTGTTGGCATTATTACCCCATAATTTTTCTCTTTTCATCATCTTAAGGAGAATTTTCTACGTTAAATGTTACACTTTTAAAGTTTTGCAGAATATCGCCACTTTCTCACTATGATTCTTAACACGGATCTCGCATGAGATCACTAAACCACAAATCGAAGGACCCAACGCTCAACCAAGTATATGCATATATGCTTGAAACCCCAACAGACAACCATCGTTGTCTTCTAGGCATGGTCGTCTTTGCATGTTGTGTTGATGCCCTCGTGGGGTGTACGTTTTGAGTCCAAATCTCCTATTCCGACTGCCTGTTACACTTCTTGTTCTAGCCATTCAAACTCTGCCACGTATCTAGCAGGGGTGATGCACGGTCTGTATTTATAACCGACCTGGGAAAGGAACAAACCGGCAAACATGGAGTGCAGAAAAAGAATACACAAACTCTGTCCCTCGCGATTCTGGATATCATTGACAATTAACAAGTAAAGAACGAAGCGGCAACTTATTTTTTTACCGTGTTGGATGGCCCATCGGTTATTCATAAAGAAATTTCAACCACGTTGCCATGCTACAAACCAACTAAATTTGGTCATATATACCGGTCAAGGTCGAATCGGACAGTACATATTGAGATCTTCCGCCAGTCCACCTACTACGGTTAATAAATTTAACAATATATATTAGTTGTTGTTTGTTATGTTGTTTAATTGATAAATAAGATGTCGCGTGGGTTAGATTAGATAATCAAAATATCTTTAAGTAACATGTCACGTGAAATTTTTGCGGCTGAGAACAGATTTAGCTATCGCAGTTATCTATATCTCACAAAACTCATCTAACATATTCTCAATACATACAATGGCACTTATGGATGTCTTGCAACTTTATTACAATATGACCGAACGCAAACAACAAATGCATATACAAAATAAAAGGAACAACTTATTTATTGAAGAAGTACTTACTACTATGGTGCATATTGACCAACGGTGTACTTCAAATGCTTCTCTGATGGGCGGAGTGTTTGGTACCCACATGTTTTACCTTGTCAAGTGAAGTTAGTAAGTGATGCTTCCTCGGAAGCGGTTCCATCAACAAAAGATATGTATTTGTTGCCGTCTGGTCGCTTAGGGGCAGCGTTTGCGTAACTTTTTCCTACGCTCCACATTTGCCAATTTGTTCCTTTCCCAGGCTGGCTATAGATGCCAGACCGTGCTTCACCTGCTTAGATATGTGGCAAAGTCCAAAGAGTCACACTACCCACACCCGACAGCCCCATCCGGCTGCCCACCCGGGTCTTGGAAAAATGCACCAGCAGCATTTGCACTCGGCTTTTATTGTCCAACAATTAACTTCATGCAGCCAACTTTTATTGTCTAACAATTAATTCCATGCAACCGGCTTTTATTGTCCAGCAATTAACGTCAATTAACTCCATACATGCAGCCCGCTTTTATTGTCCAGCAATTAACTCTCTCCACTCTTTTCTCTTGCCACTCCCTCCTTCCGGCTCTATTTCAACCCACCAACATTTGCACGTTAGTACAGTACGTCTGTTCTCCAGTTCTCATCAATCTTTCTACTACGGTCGTACAGTACATCATGTAAAGATTGCGATGGTCAGAGAGTTGAAGTACAAGTACAGTACTTGCCAAACACTGTTTTATGAGTACTTGTCCAACACTGTTTTTTACAATTCAATAATAAGTACAATACTTAATTATTATTCTCATATCAGTAACACACATATTTATTTCCGCCAAGTACAATACTCACTCTCCCTCTCTATTCATTTCCGCCAAGTACAATACTCACTTGTTAATTTTAACTCATTTACTCAAGCATAAGTATAATACCTACTAATTTTAATCCATAAGTACATTACCTACGAAATCAAAAATAATATTTTTCTATTGGACATAATTTTTTTATAAAAGTACAATGTACATCGGGTCCATAATCAACTATAAAATGCATCCATAAGTATTGTACCCAATACTTAATTTCCAACTCAGTTTGTCAAACATAAGTACAATGCCTATCAAATTCACTTGTGAATGTATATGTATTTATTGTAGGTACAGTACTTATGTAATCTGCGGTGGGGAGAAATATGACTTTTTGAAAAAAAGAAGGAAATCAGAAACGAAAAAAACTAAGTGGTTTTCGTAAGCTATAATGGATTGATATCTGCAATTTGCATGTCTGTTGTATGAAGTGGACAGAGTATCAGTACCTTGTATGTATTTTACATGTTTTTACATGGATAATAGTATCAAAAGTTGGTTGTATGTTGAGACACATTAAAAATCGTATATTCCCGAGTTCCGAGTAGGCCAACGGGTGTACCAGCGGTTATGGCTAGAATTTTTCTAAGTCCAAATGACTGGAACACAAAGCATAACAGCCAGTCGAATAGGAGATTTGGACCCGTAAGTTCCATGAGCGGAAGATAAATTTGTCGGTGATCGGGAACCTCATGACTACTCATCTGGTGTTTATATTTCACTTAATTTGATTGTCTTTTATTTTTCTTACTAGTTCATCGCTTGGATCGCATAAACGTTTATACCCTAGCAGAGCTAGATTAAGAAGTCTGTCTTGCGTGGAATGTTATTAACGTGTCATGCTAATCAACTATCTTAATTATCAGCTTTCAAAGATTCTAATAATTGCTACGTGTTCAATGGTTAGGTGGAGGTGTCACACAACATCCCGACAAGCTAGCAGCTTAAGGTTGCAATTGTTAGATATATGGTTGTATAAGTTATGTATATAGTAAGGGTTAAGTCCGATGCAGTGCAACTAGTACATGTGAGAAAAGTAATTTTTGTGTCTAGGGCAAATGGGGAAGAAATTTTATCTCACGTTGTTCACTCCTAGAACTTTTGTGGTCATTATATGTAGGATCACATGTGATACTAGTGTCTAGGGGTCCTAGGGGAGAGTATACTTACCTCTTTGGTGTGTATGATGACCACAACACACACGCGCGGGCGCGCCACGCCTAGCTGGGTCGTTCCCAGGCTTGTGGATTGTGGAGAATGTTTTAGGCCTCCTTTTTGTACTAGGACACAACTATGTAATTAATTATTAATTTAATTAATTCCTAAACATGTTTATTGATCCTGATTGAAAAGTATTTCTCCTTACGAATTTATTCGCAACGTGTACAAGAGTGATCGAGTGATTGTGTCTTAATGGAAAAATAAGATTTTAGTGTGTGTAAGGCTATAAATAAGCCTCCGGTCATTAGGGTTAAACACATCTCAAACGAACATCAGTCATCAATTGTTGTTTTATTCATGTTTTGCAAATCCTAAAGGAAAGCTTTCAGCCGTCGTCGCTTCCGAGTTGTTGTTTCGAGTTGTTCTTCTCCTGCGAACAACAAGTTCTTCCTTCTCCTGCGAACAACAAGTTCTTCCGTCTCCTCCTTAGAGACGTGATATGTCAGACGGTGGATTCTGTGATCGTTGGGATGCGCTGGTAGTGCAACCGAACGTCATCAAGTACGAGCGAGACAAAAACTTACTTCAGGTTCGTGATCAGGTCGACTAGAAGAACAACGCCTATCCTTCTGAATTAAAGCCACTGATTTCTATAAGTAACACGTTCGTTTTTTCAATGAATGACCCAGTCTGTGTTCCTAACTTCACTTTTATTTTCTCCTGGAGTATTTATTCTGATGCTTCTTATCTGGATCTGGCCTAAACCTCTTAATTTATTACACTTTTTGTTGTTTCATGTAATGACATAAACATAAAATTAACAACAACATTAAAAAATCATTATATGTCATTAATTAACAATGGTTGGCCATGATGGTTCTGGGAATAAAATTGATACTAGCAGTATGCCTGAGAAATTTATTGGTACCAACTTTGCCCGTTGGCAGAGTCGGATGTAAATTTGACTTAATATTGTGGATTTTGATCAGTACTTAGAAGAGACAAACTTAAATATGATGACACTATCCCTAATAATGCCAATATAATTGCTAGTTGGAAGAAGGGAGATAAGATGTGTCGAGGGTTGAATCAGTTTGGTTTAAATAAAAAATTATATGATTCTTACTCGAATCCTCCTGTTACCTCTTCTAAAGTTATGTGGGAAGTGTTAGTTAAGAATTTTAGTACTGAAAACTAAGGTGCTGAAAAGTACTATGTGTCTAAGTTTCTAAAATTTTAGATGGTTGAGGGTAAGTCTCTCTCTGATCAAACACACCACTTTCATCTCATGTGTCATGAACTCTCAGATGTAAAGATAGAATTGCCTGAGAAGTTCATTGTTATGTCCATCTTAGAAAGTTCCCTAAGTCATGATAATTGTTTGGCATGACTCTTAAGCATCATAAAGGAGACTTGTCAATGAATGATATAATGAGGGATATTAACATACAAGAAGAACACTTAAAAGAGAAGACTGTCAAGGTGTCTACTGATGCAAACCCTAGTATCAAATTTACTATTGCTAAAACCAAAGATAAAAAAAATAAAGAATACACATAAACCTAAGGCCAAGATCCAGAAGAAATCGAAGAACAAATCTTATTGGACTTGTGGATAGGTTGGCCACTAGAACAAGGATTGTCCTTTAAAAAAGGCAAAGAAAGTTGTTGTATCTGCAACTGAGGAGGTTGTAGTCAATTTGATGATTGCATCCTCAAACCTCAATGATGGGTATATTTCAATAAAACCTAAAATACTTTCTATTTTTGAACCACTTTATTAGATCATTGACACTGGGGCTAATGTACATGTTTGTGCTGATAAGTCCTTGTTTGTGTCTTACCAGGCCTCAAGAGGCCGTTCTGTGACTTTGGGCGATTTCAACACTGTAGAAGTCAAAGGTGAAGGACAGGTGGACTTGAAGTTCCTTTCAGGGAAGGTTCTGACACTTCGTAGAGTCAGACATGTTTCAACCATTCGACGCAATATCCTTAGTGGTGTAATTTTAATTAGGGAAGGTTTTAGAGTAGACTGTAAATGTAATAAGGACATTATTACATGCTTCTATTATTCTTTATTTTTTTGGCAAGGGGTATCTATATGATGTGGAGAACTTATTTAAGATTCTTTGTGAGCATGTTTCAAATTTCTTTTTAAATTTGAATGATAATAGTTTTGTATGTATGAATCTTATATCATCTGATGTTTGGCATTCACGTTTGGGACATGCTAATGTTGCCTCAATGAAGTGTATGATGAATCTGAATTTGATCCCTAAATCCGACATTAGCAATAATAAATGTGAAATATGTGTGCAAGCTAAATTACCTAGGAAACATTTTCATTTTGTGAATAGGAATTCAGAAATATCAGATTTGGTGCATATTGATATGTGTGAATTTAATGGAATTGCTACTAGGGATCAAAAGTGTTATGGACTTTTATTGACAATGCTAGTAGATAATGTTATGTCTTTTTACTTAGAAGTAAAGATGAGGCATTGCATAAATTTAAAAATTTATAACAAAGAAGATGAACTCAAACTAACAAAGTACTTAAGCGATTAAGGTCTGATATGGGAGGAGAATATACCTCAAACTTGTTTTTGGAATTTTGCCAATTGCATGGTATAGTTCATGAGGTTACCACTCCGTATTCAGCACAGTCTAATGGGATAGCTGAACATAAAAACCAAACTCTTATACAGATGGTACATTCTTTACTCTAAACCATAGGTCTATCCAACTTCATGTGAGGGGAAGCTTTAAATATATCTTGTCATATTCTGAATAGAGTTTCCCATAAACATGTACAAAGTAGTCCCTTTGAGTTGTAGAGAGGAAAAAAACTAAGTCTCAAATATCTTCTAGTGTGGGGGTGCCTTGCTGAGGTACTTGACCCTGAACACAAGAGGAAGAAATTGATACCAAAAATGGTTGATGTCATTTTCTTGGGGTATGTAGAGACAAGTTATGCCTATATATTCTTAATTCTAAAATATGATATCGCAGGCATTGAGGTCAATACTATTGTAGAATTATGTGATGCTATATACTTTCATGATGTGTTTCCCATGAAATCTGGTGTGTCTGATGAAGTATCTCAAGAGGGTTCATTCACCATAGGTTCCATTTTCGAGCACGTGGAAAGGATGACACATATGGGGGGTGACTCAAAATAAGCTATTTCTAAATCTGATGATTATGAAGAAATGGTTTAACCAAGGAGAAGTAAATGGCCTGGGCCATCCAAGGACTTTAGAAGTGAGTTTCTCACTTATAATGTTGAGGATGATCATGCAACTTTTAAACAATCTATGAAATCTCTAGAAGCTAAGTTTTGGAAAGAAACCTTTAATGATGAAATCTAATCAATTATCTTGAATGGAACTTAGGAATTGCTGGATTTGCCTCCTGGTTGTTCTACAGTTGGTTGCAAATGGATCTTTAAGAACAAACTTAATGTAGATGGGACAATCAATAAGTATAAGGCTAGGTTAGTTGCTAAGGGTTACACATAGAGGGAAGGAATAGATTATTTTGATACATATTCTCATGTTTCATGTATGACCACAATTTGAGTGCTTTTAGAATTGGCTTCCATTTATAATCTATGTATCCATCAGATGGATGTGAAGATTATGTTATTACATGATGATCTTTAGGAAGAGATATATATGGAACAACCCGAGATTTTTTTGGGTCGTGGGAAGGAGTCCAAAGTGTGAAAACTTGTTAAGTCATTATATGGCTTGAAACAATCCCTTAAGAAATGGGATGAGAATTTTAATTCTATGATACCATCATTTGGCTTTGTCAATGATGGATTCCTTTTATTATGCTTATATGTCGATGATATCCTACTTTTTGGTTCCGATATGGAAGTAGTAAATGAGACAAAGTTATTCTTGTGTAGCAAGTTTGAGATGTAGGATATGGGTGTCGTTGATGTGATTTTAGGGCTTAAAATCATAAGGTCTACTGATGGTATAACTCTTTCTCAGTCTCACTATGTTGAGAAGATACTGGAGAGGTTTGAGTAAACATCACATAAACCTGTTAAGACTCCATATAATTCATCCAAGGCCTTGTTCAAGAATGAGACTGGGGTTCTAGTGTCTCAATTATGACACTCTCATATTATCAGAAGTTTGATGTATCTTATGAATTGTACACGTCTAAACATTGTGTTTGTCGTGAGCAAGTTAAGTAGATATACCATTTGTCCCAATAAGATCCATTGGGAAGCTCTTGATAGAGTTTTAAGATATATCAAGGGAACTTGTTCCCTTGGGCTACATTATGGCAAACATCCTTCTGTAGTTGAAGGATATAGTGATGCAAGCTGGATTGCCATGAACTTTGGGAGTAATGGTGTCTCAGGATATGTATTCATGTTGGGAGGAGTTGTTTCCTAGAGGTCTAAGAAATAGACCATATTGTCTCCATCGACTTTTGAGGCAGAATTATGTGCTTTAGATGAAACTAAATTGGAGGTTGCATGGCTACATGGACTTATGTACAATTTACCTATGATAAAGAAGTCACTTCCTGCAATTTCAGTTCACTGTGATAGCACTACAACTATTGCTAAATTACTGAGTTCCAAGTACAACAAAAAATAGCGTAGACACATCCAAATTAGACTCAAGTCTGTAAGAGAGTTAGTGTCTAATGGGGTCATGGTTGTTAATGCATCGTTTAGCACTTACAATCACTAAGATAATTATCCTAGAGTTTAATCCTTTTTCAACTTTCCGATTAATGCTAGTATAGAAAGGGTCGATCCTACAGGACAACTTTTTAAGATTGTTTCTTTTTATCCCAATTGTTTTGAAGAACTTGTTATTTTGTTTTGGTATTTTTTTAGATTTGGAACAGAAAGTAAAAGTCGAGTTTTGGGGGTTGATGATTAACACTAAGGAAAGAAATGCAAGAATGTAAATACACTTAACAAGAATGTAAATACACTTAACAAGAATGTAAATTTGCCCTATCACAAGGAAAATTAAGATTGTTGTTAGCACAAGAAAAACTATTATGAATGAAAATACTATAGAGAAAGCAAAGCAAGCGGTGATTAAATCAAGAGATGAGAATCTAGGATTTAGGGGTTTTCACCACCTTAGCCTAGGCAAAAGCAACTAATCCTTTAAAAATGACGGATTCGATGAAGGCAAGTGAATTAGTAAAAATCCACTAAAGATGGACTCCACATGAGCCCATTGGTCCTGGTGCTCATGCTTCTCAGTTCATCATCCTAAAAGAAGAAGATCCACGGTCATTTCAAAACTTCTATGCGATTGGGTTTGTTGTTCTAAATATGAACTTCCACAGTCATATCCATCCAAATTAACTTTTGATCAAATCAATTAATTACTTTGATAGATCAATTAGTTATCACACCCAAAAGCCATCTAGAATCATTTTTTTAGGGAAAGTCGATAAAGCCATGGCTAAGGGGCTATTCCCCTTGCCTCGATAAAGAACTACTCACTCATGGAGAAGGAGCAAAGAGAGATGGAGGAAGGAAGTGATCTAGCCATCTTTGAGTCTTACAACTACTGATCCTCAATTAGAGACAATGAGGATGGTTGTCTCTTCCTACCTTGCTTGATTTCTCAAGAGAGGGGAGGAGGAGAAAAGCAAGTACTAGATTTAAACACAACAGAATAACGAAATAACATGTTATTCAATATGCAAAGCCACTTTATTCAGATCTAGAAGGAGAATACAAGAAAAATTGCTTCAGAGCACTAATACAAGAAAACTCGAGATGCCCCAATGAGGAGGAAGTGCCCCTCCTTTTATAGGAGAAGGAGGGGGTATACATTAGGTTTAGGGAAAAAGAAATGGCCGGCAGATGACTTTTTGGCTGTCTGCGGGCAGCCAACCGACCGGTTTAGAAGTGAATCGATCGGTTGGATGCTGGTGGATGGCGGCCGCCAAGCGATCGGCTTCCAACCCTAATTAGGGTGGCGGTGCAGTCAAAAGTGTGTTTCTTCCCATCAATAGGGCTTGGGCCGAGCGTTTGGATTAGGAATCGGGAAATCTGGCTTGTCATCTGGTCAAGAGCAATGATCAACACTAGAACACAAAATGAGCAGTTGAACAACTGAGACGATCGGTTTGTGATAGTGAAACGATCGGTTGGTGATGTCAGACGATCAGTTCAGCTCCTGAAACTACAATACAATGCACATGATTGTCAGATTTCTGATAAAATGAGAAAATATTAATTTGTGCAATTTTAAGAGATGAATTGAGTATTTCTATGTGACAAGCTTAATAATTTGTAAAAAAGAAGTGCTGAAATAGAACTCATCAAAATACCCCGGACTTAGAGTTTTGCTTGTCCTCAAGCAATTGAAAAACCAAAATGTTTCAAAGATTTTGTAAATCAAGTTCATCCTCCCTAGATTAGCAATTCTTCTATCCTTTTCATGGCCAAGCGACCCATCTCCTAGAACCACAAATTGCAAGCTCTATGTTTCTTATGAAAGCATTTTTCATAACTTAATTTTTTAAACTTATACTTTGTAAAGACACTCTTGATCTAACTTGTGCTTCGACACTCAATTTTCAATTTTTTTATTTTCATTCACAGGGACGAGAGAAGTGGGGGTGTGAAAGATGGATCCTTCCTCTATTCGACTTGGGATATTATTTATGGACTTGCGGTTACATTGACCAAAATTTTTTGTGTGCTCTTTTTTGGCATCTTTTGACGGTACACCCCTATTACATTTACGAGGGATATGGAAGAGAGAGGGAAAAGGGGCTTGCCACCCCAGTCTTAGGGTTTGGCAAGCAGATTTATTTGTCCCCATGTGTGAATTTTAAACTTTTTTTTAGTGTCGTTGCATAAGATAGAAGAGACATGTAGCTACATTATATGAGAGTAAAAAGAATAAGTTAATCTAATGCTAAAAATAAGAAAATTCGCATTTGTTTCTATTTGATACTCTAAGGCTTGCCACCATTTCCAAGAATTACTTTCATGATCATAGGGAACTTGAGATTTCAAAGTTTTTTGAATAAGTTTGAGAATGCAATTGTTTTGACAAATTTCATTTTTGCAGATAAAATACAACATTCGACCGACTAGATAAAGGCCTATGTTTGAAAGAAAAAAAATGCAATACAAGATAAAATGCAAAATAAATGTTGAAAAGGGAAGATAGAGGGTGGATCACGTACCACCCACCCCCACCCCGGACTTAGAAATTTGTTCATCCCGAGCAAACTCTTAGAACGAGATGGAGGGAGGATTTACTGCGGTGGAGGGTGCAGCTGGTGGGAGTAGTAGTAGTTTCCCCAATAAGGAGAGTCATGATTGGGATAACTCTGTTGTGCTCTGTACTCCTCATATGTCGGTCGAGTAGGGGCATAGTGACCGCAGTCTACATGCCAAGACTCCTACGAACGCTGCATCAGGTACATGTGGTTGAGCTGGTGGCCATGTCTCTACTGCTCTCACTGAATCTCATCCAGCTGAGTCTGACCTCATAGAAGCCGTAGGGGCCAACGTCGTCATTTGCTCGATGCCTAGTGTGACATCTGGAAGGTGGCGGTGGTGGTCCAGTGTCCTCATCGTGAGCCTCTAGAGAGAGGCTCCTCCTGTGAGGTTGTGGCTCGAGGACAGTGTCTGGGCCGTGATGATCCAGGTTGAATCTCTGTATATGGCTTGGTAGATTAGTTAACTCATAGATGTAGTTTGCTGCCGCAAACCGCGAATGTAACAGGAGTTGGAGGACCACCTGAGTGTCTTTAAACAATAGGTAATAAACACCCTCGGTGGCCAAACAGATAAACCTACTATTCTTCAAATATTGAGTGTTGATGAGGTGATTTTTGAGCTCAAGTGGAGGAAAGGCAATGTGGGTGTAGCCTAAAAAGATTGTGAGCTGGGTGACATAGTGGCCGATATGAAAGGAAGAGGAAGTGGCTCGGCTGGCTTGGGTACCAAAGTGCTCAATAATAACATTTCCCCAGTTAAAAGGCTCTTCATGTAAAAGACACCAGAGAGCATAAAGTTCTACCTGAGTGATTTCTCCCTGAGTATCTTCACGACTGAAAATGGTGCAGGCTAAGATGCGGTGAAGGTAACGAACCACCGGGTTGTGGATGCAAGAGGCCTTGGGCCCACTAGGAAGACGGGGTAGAAGCCCAGTGATTTTAGCCCAAAACTTGTCTATGTCATAGTGGTCTGGGTAGGAGTCATGAGAACATGCCATACATTGTTCTAGCCAATAATCATCTCTGCCATCGAGGATAAAAGAAGTGATTTGCCTGGCAGAAGACTCCAGAATTTTCCCAAAAATCCGGAATTTGCAACTCGAGTTTCCAAAAGAACAGTGTAACCTGCAGAAGGTGTTCAAAAACTCGAGGGTAAGATCACATTATACATAGGTGACATGGTAGGGGAAGATAAGGATGTGGTTTCTGTGTAGAATATCGTCGGTAGCGTCGCGAATGCCCAAAACGTCTAGGGTTGTGCCGCACACCCAAAGGGGAAGGGAAACACCGATTGTGTACATCTCCTCATAACGCTATCGGTGCTCGGTGCTAGTAAACTGGTCATAGCTACCTGGAATGGGAGCTATACGGGGTGAACGGGGGGTGATGGAGTCTGGATCGCTGGCGGTCTTCTGAGTACCCTCCATCTCGCGGAGAAGCTCATCTGCCTCATCGATGTCACGACGCATCTCTTCGGCCAACTCAGGGGAAGACTCACCAGTAGGGGAGGGCGTGCGGAATTGGATTCCGAGATGAGAACTGGAATGGCGAGGAGGGTTCCTGGAAGAGGATGCAATGCAAGGGCCTTACCCTTGCCCTTGCGAAAGCGACTGAACATGACTGCTGCAGAGACAAGCCGATCGGTTGAGCAAGTAAACTGATCATCTGGATAAGACCAGCTGATCGTCTGGCTGATGAAATGAGCATTTTGGTAGTATGAGACAGGCAGCTAGTGAACCCAAGCGGTCGACTAAGTCTGGATCTGAGCACTCGGCAGAGCAAGCTGACGTCCGATTTTTCGAGAAAAAGGGGTGGTGGTGATGCAAGGCCGCTCGGTCGTCTGGCTTGTGGGACGGGCGACGTCGTAGCCAGGCGGGTGGTTGGGTGACATAGAACAACAACTGGACGAGCAGCTGCATCGAGCGGTGAGAGGAAGGCTCGAGCGGCAGAAATGGCCAGACGTCCAGCTGAGGTCCAGGCTGGTCGCTCGACGAGGTGAAAATAGAGTGCGAGCAAGCTCGAGCGGCCGAATTGGCCAGATGGCTAGCTGAGGTCCAGGTCGGTCGTCTAACTAGGGCTTTCAATGGGGAGGGTATTATCCGTTTACCCTTACTCATACCCTGGAGGGTAAGGGTAAGGGTAAGGGTAAGGGTAGAGATTTTATTATCCTTTACCCATTCCCCATTTCCCCGCTATACTATAAGGGGAGGGTAAGGTATAGACATTATCCATACCCTTTTACCCTTTTACCCGCACACGATATAAAGATTATGCATACTTATACAAAGGAAAAAAATGATTTATGCATAAAAAATTGTTATTGTGTGAATTGACTTAACTTTACACGGAGAAACATATGATTTGGAATTAGATATAATGTTTTATATGTTGTTATCAACAAATTAGTTATAAAATTATTAAAAATCAACACACAATGTGTATAAAATTCTTTTTTGTTAAAATTACCTGCTTACCCTTTACCCTCCCCATTTATCCTATGGAGAAGAGGGTAAGGGTAAGGGGAGGGTAAGGGGATTGCTGAAAAGGATAATTACCCTTACCCTTACCCGCTACCCAAAGAGGGTAAGGGTAAGGGTAAGACCTTACCCTCCTCATTGACATCCCTACGTCTGACGAGGCGAAAACGGAGCGCGGAGTAGTGGCAAGATCGAGCGATCAAGTGAAAGTGAGGGTGGCGGCTAGGGTAAGCGAGGAGATGGGAGAGTGGTCTTGCGTCAGGTGTGTTATATAGAGCAATGGAGCAACGAGCTGATCGGTTGGTTTGCCTAGGGCGCCAAACAAAACAAGTAAAGGGGTGGCGGCTGCATGAAATTATTGGGGAACATTCGGGTAACGAGCTGAGCGGCTGGATAACCAGCCAATCGCCTGAGATGTCGAGGCATCCAAAAAATCAAACTTGAGCCGAGCGGCTGGTGGTGGTAACCGGTCGGCTCAGAAACAGATAAGAAAGAAAACAAAAGAAAACAAAGAAAAATAAATGAAAAAGAAAGAACATAATGGAAGATAGTGTTGGGCTGCCTCCCAACTAGCACCTTAGTTTACGTCGTGGTTCGAAAAGGATCAAATTATTTAGATTCTGAGGAAGTTGTGTGGTCGGTGAGGTTCAGGTCTGCCAATGGTGGATAATTGGTTGAGTTTGAGGCGACGACATCTTCAGTAGTGATGTATCTTTTAAGACGATGCCCATTGACCTTAAATTCACCCAAAACTTTATCCCAGAGAAGAAAAGCGTCGTGTGGATACGCACGCTTGACAATGTAAGGGCCATACCATCTCGACTTGAGTTTTCCTGGGAAAAGTCGTAATCTTGAGTTAAAAACTAAAACTTGATCCCCTTCTCTAATGTCTTTGCACCTGATATGACCATCATGCCACATTTTGGTTCGGTCTTTGTAGATTCTTGCATTTTCATAGGCACTCATCCTAAGTTCATCAAGCTCATTTATTTGGAGAAAACGTTTCTCTCCAGTCCTGGAAAGGTCAAAATTCAAACTTTTGATGGCCCAACTGGCTCTGTGCTCTAGTTCTATTGGTAAGTGACATGACTTATCGTAGATCAGTCTGAAAGGGGTGGTACCAATGGGTATTTTATAGGCAGTACGATATGCCCACAGAGCGTCATTGATTTTTAACACCCGATCTTTCCTAGTGCGTCCAACAGTTTTTTCTAAAATTGATTTGATTTGTCTGTTGGATACTTCTACTTGCCCACTGGTCTGAGGATGGTAAGGAGTGGAAACTTTGTGGTAAACTCCATATTTTTTCAAAAGAGCCTCAAAACTTTTCTAAAAAAAGGGGATCCCCCATCGGAAATGACTGTGCGAGGGACTCCAAATCTAGGAAAAATGATATCTTTAAAGAGTTTCTTAACAGGTTTATAATCACAGGTTTTAGTGGGTATAGCTTCAACCCACTTTGACATGTAATCGACTGCGATTAAAATGTAAGAAAACCCATAAGAAGAAGGACATGGGCCCATGTAGTCGATTCCTCAGACATCAAAGATCTCTAATTCTTGCCAAGATGTTAGGGGCATTTGGTCACATTTAGAAATGTTTCCTGTCCTTTGACATTGATCACAAGAAAGCACATAGTCATAAGAGTCCTTGAAGATGGTGGGCCAATAGAAACCGCATTGCAAGACCTTTCTAGCGGTTTTTTGAGAACTCATATGTCCACCACAGGGGCCAAGGTGGCATTGTTCTAGGATGTCAATGCTTTCTTCTTGGGAAACACAACGGCGATACAAACCGTCAGTGCAAAGTCTGAAAAGATAAGGTTCATCCCAATAATAATTTTTAACGTCATGTAGAAATTTAGCTTTAGAGTGTCCCTTATATTCGGGATGCAATACACCTGCAGCTAAATAATTCACAAAATCAGCAAACCAAGGGAATTAGGAGTCTACCTTGAGTAATTGGTCATCAGGTAAAGATTCATTTATGGGATTTTCATCAGTGGGGCTATAGTTAAGTCTACTTACGTGGTCAGCTACGACATTTTTAGATCCCTTTTTGTCTAGGATTTCTACATCAAATTCTTGCAATAACAAAATCCATCTTATGAGTCTAGGCTTGTCATCTTTCTTAGTCATGAGGTAGCGAATGGTTGCATGATCTGTAAGAGAGTTGATCCTTTCACTAATGGTCTTACCTTGGCCTTAGTGGAAAAATCTAGGTTGAGGATGGGTCTGAAACCCCTTTAGTTTTATAGACAATAGAAACCCAACCCAACAGAGTGGAGATTCCACAAATTGGGTTCAATGTGGTAATAACAAGTTGTCAGGTGAATTAGATGACACTATGTAAATACTTTGATGCTTCATGCATCTGTGTGTCTGTCTCCTGGGAAACTTGCTAGTGTTATGACTATAAGTTAGTAAGAGATTAGTCTCTGGATGGTGTCGAGTCTTAGGACATGATGTTAACAGTACGTCCTTGAAGACTCTAACTAAATGGTTGATGTTGTGTATGCCGTAATAGGAGAATTGGGTTGTTCTCTAATATCAATCATGAGGTCTATTATGTATGCATGGCCTTAATGCATTGTTTTCTTTTCTAGCATGTCTTTATTATGTTGTTACCGACCTATACTCTTGCACCCAATGTTTAGGCTCAAGACTTTTATTCCCCTAGTTCCCACGGAGATCACAGTTGGATAACTCAGGTAGATTCAAACGGAAAGATTTATGTTAAAAGTGCAGTATGGAGGACTAAATGGTAGAGCACACTAAACATTGGACTTTTTGAGAGATTGTTAGATATATGGTTGTGAAATCCATATATATATATATATATATATATATATATATATATATATATATATATATATATATATATATATATATATATATATGGGCCCATCTTTATTGCCCACGCAGGTAGCTACCCGCCCACCCTTCCGATCACTTTTTTTCAAATTTTTTTTTCGTTATTGTAGAGGACTATTTTTTCTAGCTCTCCAAAAAATTTTGGCCAAAAATAATATCATTTGCCCCTCCAAAATCAAAAAACCCGTCCTTATATATATCTGCTGTATATTTTGTACAGAGTTACTTTTTTGGCCAGCAGAGTTACTTTTTTTGCTAGGAGAGTTACTTTTTTGGCTGCAGGGTAGTGAAAATCCAAGTTACCCGCACGGGCAACGAATGAACGCCCTATATATATATATATATATATATATATATATATATATATATATATATATATATATATATATATATATATATTAAGCATGGGTTAAGCCCAATGTAGTGCAACTAGCACATGGGACAGAGGTAGTTTTGTGTCTAGTGCAAATGGGGAAGAAGTTTTATCCCACATTGCTCATTCCTAAAACTTTTGTGGTCCTTATATGTAGGATCACATGTAACACTAATGTCAAGGGTCCTAGGGGAGAGTATGCTCACCTCCTTGGTGAGTATGGTGACCACAACACACACGCACGCACGCGTGACGCCTCATCTCACCTGGTCGGGCCGGGCCGGATACATGCTTGGGCTTGTGGCTTATGGATTGTAGATTGTAGAGAATGTCTTCCATCTTATTTTTGTACTAGGAAACAACTACATAATTAATTATTAATTTAATTAATTTTGATACAGATTTATTGATTCTAATTGAAAAGTATTTTTCCTTGCAGATTTTTCCGCAATGTGTACAAGAGCAATTGAGTGATTGTGTCTTAATGAGAATAGGATTTTGGTGCATGTAAGGCTATAAAAAGCCTCCAATCATTAGTGTTAAATACAACTCAAACGGACATCATCTGTTAATCGTTTCATTCGTGTTTTGCAAACCCTAAAGGAGAGCTTTCAACCATCATCGCTTCCAAGTTGTTGTTTGGAGTTGTTCTTCTCATGCAAACAAGTTCTCCCTTTTCCTCCTTGGAGACGTTGTGACGCTCCGTGCGAACAAAACGTCATTAACTAAGCGGAAGCGATCATTGACAGCGGATTACTGAAAATCACTAAAAAATAAAACCATTTGCGAAGAGATTCAAACACAATAAAACTCTTTTGTCAAGAACCAAAGTATTTTATTTACATCTTGGTTCATAAGTACATCTCATGTACCATCTCTTCTCGAGGATTACAAGTATCATTTGCCTTGTTAAAACTATACATAGACAACATAAGAACCTCGAGGCATCAAGCCAAAATCTCAGATCGATTCATTAAAAGTACTAACTACTAACTCTGAGGACCTGAGAGTACAGAGATGACACATAGGACTCTCAATACAAAACATGACAGCCAGTGCCTCCACCAGGAATCTCACTACTGTCCCTGTGGCTGTTGCTGCTGCTGTTCTTCCCCTACTGTAGGGTTTCTGCCTCTTCTTCTGCGTCTACCTAAAAGTTGGATCCCACGGGGTGAGACAATTGAAATTGTCCCAGCGAGAGATATAACTCTCTGCCAGAAATATTATTATTGCAGTTTAATAGAATAAAACTGAGCATAAGAATCATATATATTCAACAGTAGATAAATCAATGTCTAAATATATTAGAGCATTATTCCTTATTCAAAGCATTTCAATTATATCTTGATAAAGCAACATGTCACTTATCCAATAAGGAATTGAAGAGTATGTATAACGTTTATCCATCTAGGATATGCTAAGCAATGTAACATAAACCAATAATTCTCGTATTTCATTCTTAAGCAAATACACTACACGGCTGATTACATTTTACAATTATAGTTAAGCCCTGAGGAGATGAGGTATACCGCTCATACTATAACTGACCATTGTGAAATCATAATCAGTACCATACATAGGTCAAGGAAGAGCCGGATTCCCATGACCTCATCCTCCTCAGTCAGTGTGAGGAAAAAATGCAGGACATCTATGTCTCTACTAAATAGCTTTCCAGGGTATACTGGCAACTTCACTATAGAGTTATAGTGTCAACTATACTCCTTCGGCATCGAGAGATTTAATGTTTATCTCACATCGATCCGGCATTAACATTATTGGGAGATTCGTGATACATCCATCCCGGCATCAGGAGATTAGTGATACATCCATCCCGGTATATATAATGAAGGATTGAGATATTTAATGTTTATCTCACATCAATTCACCCATAACCCCCACATACTCAATAGTATGCCCTACAGGAATTCCCGTAGGAAAACCTATTTCACCATCACCAACTACTGACGATGATGGATCTATGGCCAGGACTCTACATGATAAGATTTCTCTTGATTAATTAAGTACATTACCATATTCTTTTAGCATCAGTCAAGTTTTCAAACATAAATGATTATAACGAATGCTACAAAGAATGAGTAATACTTCTATCAAGTACTTTTCAAAGCTTTATAAAACATTGGGATCTCAATCCCTTGTCACATCAGGGCATCCTCATCCCTTATCATCTCATCATCATGACTATGGAATATGGGTATTCAAACACTCAGTTCATTAGAGAACACTTATTACCACTTATCAAGTAACTAATACCTTCATGTCATCTAACCAAGGTAAACATGATACTTGCAATACACGCATCTCTTAAAGCCCATTAATCTCTTGTTACCTCTCACTAGGAAACACAACATATTATGTCTCACAAGGCCCATAAAATAATTTTAATAATAAAACATCATAGCTCATACCTGGCTATGTCCAACATCTCATGATACCTGCATGATTAGTACAGATGATAACAGTTATATCAATTACATATCAACACTATGCAATGTAATGGTAGCATCACTATTCACTCAATAGGGTTAGTGTTTCCAAAATTCATGTCAATTAGGGATACTCATCCCATTACCCAAAATTAGGGTTATGGTTTATCATCATATTGCCCAAGATTAGGGTTCCATGCACTATAACCCAAAATTAGGGTTTCACATACCTTCACCCTATATTAGGGTAGGATTTCATATAGCATTACATAACATCACCCTAGATTAGAGTTTCAAATCACATCATTGCATTAGAGTTTCACATCACTTCACTACATTAGGATTCCAAATCACATCACCCTAGATTTAGGGTTTCACATTACATCATTGCATTAGGGTTTCATATGACATCACCCTTGATTAGGGTTTTCACATAACATCACCCTTGATTAGGATTTCACATGGCATTATTGCATTAGGGTTTTTCATTATATTACCCTGAATTGGGATTTCTCATATCATCACCCTAGATTAGGGTTACATCATTACCCTGGATTAGGGTTTCACCTAGCATTGCCCTAAATTAGGGTTAGGGCTCATCAACCTTCTCAATTAGGGTTTCATGATCTATTTATCAAGGATCATAACCTAATTACATATTTTATTCATGTTGAAAGTGTTGAGGCTTAACCACTTACATGATTATTATACATGTATGAATTCCTCTCTTTCTCATCCTCTCTAGGATGTTGATTTACTTCAAACTTGATTAGATTAGGTCAACCCCTCATTTAAGTACACACATTTAGGGTTAGCATAGTGTGTTGAGATATTGCTTCCATAAGCATCAAAGGTTAACCCCTCAAAGGGTACTAATCACCCTAGTACCTTAAAGGTACAACCATTGTAATTAACTTGATAAGCATCATTAACAAACATAAGGTTAATTGATCTTTCATAGCTTTGAGACTATTAGGTCTCCAAATGGTTTTAACACTTTTGAACCTTCAAAAGGTTTTGACCTCCTTGACCTTTTTTAATGTGTCGCATAACACTTACAATCACTAAGATAATTATCTTAGAGTTTAATCCTTTTTCAACTTTCTGAATAAGGCTAGTATAGAAAGGGTCGATCCCACATGACAACTTTTTAAGATTGTTTCTTTTTATCCCAATTGTTTTGAAGAACTTGTTATTTGTTTTTTGGTATTTTTTAGATTTGGAACAAAAAGTAAAAGTCGAGTTTTGGGGGTTGATGATTAACACTAAGGAAGGAAATGCAAGAATAAAAATGCACTTAACAAGAATGTAAACTTGCCCTATCACAAGAAAAATTAAAATTGTTGTTAGCACAAGAAAAACTATTATGAATGAAAAGACTATAGATTAAAGAAAGAAAAAACAAGCAGTGATTAAATCAAGAGATGAGAATCGAGGCTTTATGGGTTTTCACCACCTTAGCCTATGTAAAAACAAACTAATCCTTAAAAATGACGGATTCGATGAAGGCAAGTGAATTAATAAAAATTCACTAAAGATAGACTCCACATGAGCCTATTGGTCCTGGTGCTCATGTTTCTTAGTTCATCATCCTAAAAGAAGAAGATCCATGGTCATTTCAAAACTCCTATGCGGTTGGGTTTGTTGTTCTAAATCCAAACTTCCACGGTCATATCCATCCAGATTAACTTTTGATCAAATCAATTAATTACTTTGATAGATCAATTAGTTATCAAACCCAAAAGCCATCTAGAATCATTTTTAAGAAAAAATCGATAAAGCCATGGATAAGGGGTTATTCCCCTTGCCTCGATAGAGAACTACTCACTCATGCTTGTGGAGAAAAGGGAGACGGAGAGAAGAAGAGTTTTACCCATAGTCTAGTCTTACTAAAGGATAGTTCCTTCGGCTAGAGTCTATGAAATGGCCGACGCTTAATCCCTTGCTCCAGTCCACGGAAGAATAATAGGAAGAAGAAACTAGATCTAAATGAGCAAAGTAAAAGAACTACAATTGAAGAAAATACTTAGCTTGCAAAAACTAATCTTTATTGATGGAAAGAACAATAACATAAGAACACAAGAAGGTTGCTCAGAAATCCTGTACAAAGATGATACAAAAGATGATCTTGGGAGGAGAAAGTGCCCCTCCTTTTATAGGAGAAGGAGGGGGTAGGCTACTAAAAAAAATGGGGGAAATAGAGGGAGCAATCCTTTTGAATTTTCTAGATCTGGTCAATAGAAATTTGATAGTATTTAATTGTCTTGACCATGTACCTCTCTTCAATGCAGATTCCCGCAGCAGTAATTTCGAACTTATTTTGCTCCTGTAAAAAGAATAAAAGCGGTCCAAATAATAGTATATTAATTTAGAAAATAAAATTTCCTTTCTAATGAATACTTGTACACTCAATTTGGAATTTGGATGCAAGAGTTATGCCACTTTTGGTGACGGGTATACAATAATTACAGGACTGCTGCAAATTGTGCAATTATACTCCAAGAATATTTATCCCATTTCCTAAAAAAATCCAAGAAAATATAATTAAAATTATACTTAAATAAAAAATATAATATAATGCAATTAATTATAAAACTAAGAAAATAAACGACAAAACAATCCTGAAAAGATATCTAAAAGATGTAAATAAAAATGATAAAAACACATTTATCAAAATACCCCGAACTTGAATATTTGCCTGTCCTCAAGCAAATTTGATTACAAATAAATTCCAATTTATACTTCCATAATGTCATCCTCACCTTAATAACATTAGTATATCCCTCACCTCCAAATTTTGGCCAAGTGACCCAATCTCTTAGAACCATATAGCATAAATTTCCATATTCCCTATCAAAACAATTGTCAAATCTAGCTTCTAAATTAAGAATTTGTATAAAGATAGGCATCGTCTTACTTTCTATTTGACACTCTTAATTTTTTTTTAAGTTATTGCACAAGAATAGGATGAATTTGGGGGTGTGAAAACAAAGAAAGAAGTGTCGAAAATATATTGATCCCTCCTCTATTCAACTCGGGATATGAATTTATGGAGTTGTGGCTACATTGGTCACAATTTTTTTTCATGTGTGCTTTTGGCATCTTTTGATGGTACGCCCCTTTGTGGGGTATGGAGTTTTCATTTTGGGAAGCATGCCACCTTGGACTTGATTTTTTTCTGATGGTGATTCTTTGCTTCTCTTTTTTAGAAGAAAAATAGAGGGAAGGAAGAGATGTTCTTGTACTTATACTTATAACTTTTAATTTTTTTTCATATATTTTCATCAGAGAGTGTCATTGCTCTAGTTAGAGTATTCCTATAAATCACATCATACAAAATTTATGACAAGATAATCCATTGCTTAAATATAGCAAAAATTATGCTTGGTTCTGATTGATTCCTTATGACTTGCCAACTATTCAGAGGAGTGATGTTATTAGGGGTCCTAGGTGACATGGTGGTTTCAGTCATGGTAATTTGTAATAGATTTTGCAAAAAAATTACTAAATTCAATTTGGGGTACAATGATATATGTCTACTCAATGGCCGACTAGATAAAGGCCATTTTGCAACAAAAGAAATAAAACATGGCCGACTAGATAAGAGCCAAACTAAAAATTTTGAAAATTTGTGATTTTTTAAAGTAAATTAAAATTAAATTATATAACATAATGAAAAATTTCAGAAAAATAAGATAGTGTAGGTGGAAGGAGTATGTACCACCCACCTCCACCTCGGACTTTAAATTTTGCTCGTCTCGAGCAAAACACAAATCCAGGATGGAGGGAAGAAAATCATTGGGATCACCGGGAGGTCCTGGTAGCTCAAAAAATGTCCAGCTGAAGGGGATGTTGATGATGGTTGTAGCTTTGAACAAAGGAGCTTCATGGTACACCCAATTGATGGGTGATCATAGAGGCTGAAAGAGGATTTTATGTCTTTTGCCTCGCACTCCTTCCAAAAGGATCCACACATATTCCTTTAGTAGTAAAGGAAATGTCATAAATGTGAGTGGCTTGAGGGGGATTGGTGGGTGTTCAGTGGGTGGCACATATGGTGTCGACTCTGCAACATCGGGTGGGGGATCAGGCTTTGGTTTCCCTCTGTCATATTGATCTACATATAGTAAAATTGGTGGTAATATGAAAGGGACACATGAATTTAAATCAGCATCATACATATTTTGGCTCTCCTCAAAATTCATGCAATCAACCTTGGGATAGATGGATTTCATGGTTGATATTGCAGGTGACTGTAGTTCCTCTATGCAAGGATTTCCCAAGGGTTCTTGAAGGATAAAAATGGGGATATATTCCTTGCAGCTAGTAGAAGGGGGTATATAGAATTCTTGTAAGGAGTTCTCCCCTTCTATATCATCCTTATGTAGAATGGGAATTGGTTGTAGCAGAATGGGAGGAATCATTTCATCAATGGAGGTGGGCTGCTCATTATCCAGAATAGATCCTACCAGAGGGGATTGGTCGTCGATAACAATTGGACTTTTGCAAATGATGGGAAAGGTTGTTGGATCTTTAGGACGACTCTCTGAGATTGACTTTTCGTACTCGAGTAATAAAGTCTCCAAGGGAAGGGTAGGAATGCCAACGTCCTCATCGCATAAGAAATACAACCCAATGGTATGTATTGTTTCTTTAGAATCCGACGTATATGGCATAAAAATTAGATCATCGTCATCATCTTCGGGAAGAACCATCTTAGGTTTCTCTAAGTCCTCCACATATTTTTGTGCTTGGGCCTCTAATAAGGTTGCTAAAAGGGCTTGGCTGGTTTCAAGTTTTTTTTGTCCTTCTACTACCATTTTTTCTAAAGCCCCAAGTCTCTCTTTTAGTTGATTTTCATTATTAGATTCATACATCCCAAAAAAATTACCATCCTCACCATTCCCCCCATAAGGATCTTGGTCATGGTACCCAGTATGTTGGTTGTGGTGTTGCTCCTCATAATAATCTTCAGAAGATGGTGGATTGTTATTTCCATTATTCTCATCATGGTGGGAAGATACAATATTACAAGGTGTCACCGAGTCATGGGGGAACATATTTGGAACATCTGGGTTTTGGGATTGGGCTTTCAGCAAGGTGGCTAGCAACATTTGGCTAGTTATGAGTTTTGCTGCCATCTTCTCTAGGGACCTAAGTTTCTCTTCTTGTTGAGGATTATATTGGGTATCATAAATAGGTCCATTTCCCCCAAAGTTTTGTTGATCATACCCTCTCTCAGAATATGGATAGCAAGCTTCCCCATAATGGTTCTCAGAAAAATAAGGATTTACATTGTACCCACCAGGATGAAAGGGCTCATAAAGAGGGGTGCTATGGGATAATGTTGTACATGTAAGAGATGCGTGGTGGCAATGACCACAATAATAACATTGTGGGGGATATTGCAATGCCCACTCCATTTGAAAGGTTTTTTTTTACAATTCAAAAAATAGCTAAAGATTTTTTACAAGACCGTAAATTACGAAAAAAAGCTAAGGGATTAGGACTCAAGGTTAAAATTTACAAAACTAACTAAAATTATAATTTTTTTACAAACTAGCATATTTGCAGAAAAATGGACTGCCGGAATGGAAACTCGGCAGAAGGAGGAGTAGCACTTCCGGAATGTTACTCGGAAGGCATAAAAAAAGGAAAAAGTTTTTTCAAAAATTTTGGGGTTCGAAAGAAACAAATTTGTTGTCCCCGGCAACGGCAACGGCTCTTAGCACTTACAATCACTAAGATAATTATCCTAGAGTTTAATCCTTTTTCAACTTTCCGATTAAGGCTAGTATAGAAAGGGTCGATCCCACATGACAACTTTTTAAGATTGTTTCTTTTTATCCCAATTGTTTTGAAGAACTTGTTATTTGTTTTTTTGTATTTTTTAGATTCGGAACAGAAAGTAAAAGTTGAGTTTTGGGGGTTGATGATTAACACTAAGGAAGGAAATGCAAGAATGAAAATGCACTTAACAAGAATGTAAACTTGCCCTGTCACAAGGAAAATTAAAATTGTTGTTAGCACAAGAAAAACTATTATGAATGAAAAGACTATAGATTAAAGAAAGCAAAAATAAGCAGTGATTAAATCAACAGATGAGAATCGAGGCTTTAGGGGTTTTCACCACCTTAGCCTAGGTAAAAACAAACTAATCCTTAAAAATGACAAATTTGATGAAGGCAAGTGAATTAATAAAAATCCACTAAAGATGGACTCCACACGAGCCCATTGGTCCTGGTGCTCATGTTTCTTAGTTCATCATCCTAAAAGAAGAAGATCCACAGTCATTTCAAAACTCCTATGCGATTGGGTTTGTTGTTTTAAATCCGAACTTCTACGGTCATATCCATCCAGATTAACTTTTGATAAAATCAATTAATTACTTTGATAGATCAATTAGTTATCAAACCCAAAACCCATCTATAATCATTTTTAAGGAAAAATCGATAAAGCCTGGCTAAGGGGTTATTCCCCTTGCCTCGATAGAGAACTACTCACTCATGCTTGTGGAGAAAAGGGAGACGGAGAGGAGAAGAAGAGTTCTATCCATAGTCTAGTCTTACTAAAGGATAGTTCCTTCGGCTAGAGTCTATGAAATGGCCGACGCTTAATCCCTTGCTCCAGTCCACGGAAGAATAATAGGAAGAAAAAACTAGATCTAAATGTGCAAAGTAAAAGAACAACAATTGAAGGAAACACTTAGCTTGTAAAAACTAATCTTTATTGATGGAAAGAACAATAACATAAGAACACAAGAAGGTTGCTCAGAAATCCTGTACAAAGATGATACAAAAGATGATCTTGGGAGGAGAAAGTGCCCCTCCTTTTATAGGAGAAGGAGGGGGTAGGCTACTAAAAAAAATGGGGGAAATAGAGGGAGCAATCCTTTTGAATTTTCTAGATCTGGTCAATAGAAATTTGATAGTATTTAATTGTCTTGACCATGTACCTCTCTTCAATGCAGATTCCCGCAGCAGTAATTTCGAACTTATTTTGATCCCATAAAAAGAATAAAAGCGGTCCAAATAATAGGATATTCATTTAGGAAACAAAATTTCTTTTCCAATGAATACTTGTACACTCAATTTGGACTTTGGATGCAAGTGTTATGCCACTTTTGGTGACGGGTATACAATAATTACAGGACTGCTGCAAATTGTGAAATTATACTCCAAGAATATTTATCCCATTTCCTACAAAAATCCAAGAAAATATAATTAAAATTTTACTTAAATAAAAAATATAATATAATGCAATTAATTATAAAACTAAGAAAATAAACAACAAAAAAATCCTAAAAAGATATCTAAAAGATGTAAATAAAAATGATGAAAACATATTTATCAACCTTCAAACGGTCTTGAAGACCGTTAGACCTTAAATGGTCTTGATTCAATTGTATCTCCAAACGGTCTTGAATCTTTTGTACCTCCAAACGGTCTTGAGCTGCTTGACCTCCAAACGGTCTTGTCCAAAATCTTCAATCGGTTTTGAAACCATATGATCAAATTATCATTGAAACTGAATGGACAACCCATCATTAAAACTGATTGAACATCAAACGGCTTGAGACTGTTTTCCCTCCAAACGGTCTGAAGACTGTTTGATCGCAAACGGTATCAAGACCGTTTGGTCCAAATCATCTTGAAACCGAATGGATCAATTAGGGTTTCCACAATCAATCGATTTAGGGTTTGCACACATTAAGCCATCCAACATTGAGACCATTTAAAGTTCATCAATCTACAACCATTGGATCTCCATCCATCCATGACTCCTCTTGACCTCAAATGGTCTTGAGACCTTTTGACCTCAAACGGTCTTGAGACCATTTGAGCCATTCAACTTAGAAATCGGCTCAACCAATTTAGGGTTTCAACCATTCAATCCAATTAGGGTTTGTAATCAATGGATCACCCATCACTGTAACCATTATAATTAAATCAATTTGAGCCATTGGATCTTCATCAATCACATCAACAATAGACCTAAAACAGTCTTGAGGCCGTTTGACCTTAAACGGCCTTGAGACCATTTGACTTTAAACGGTCTTGAGACTGTTTTCTCTCAAACGGTCTTGAGACCGCTGGTCATCAAAGTGCAAACTGTTTGCTCATGATATTAATTGAGGTGTGTGCTAAGATGACATCATCATATTGAAGCTACAAACCTTCGAAATTTGTTGTGATTATTATGGTGATTTCTACAATTAACCAAAAGGAAAAATCGTGAATGAAAAAGGAATCAACACATGATGAAGAAATGGAATCAATAATGATATTTAAGGGTTCAAGTTATATAACCCACCTTAAAAGTTGAATACAAGCTTCAAGCTTCACGTTCTAAATGGTGAATGAAGCTCTCTCAACTATCCAAGATCCATTCTCAAGTCTTTGAGTGAAAGGATTGGCTAAAGTTGAAGATTGAATGGAGAAAAGAAGAAAATAAGCATTGAATTTCGATTTCCACCATGAATTCAAGGTTGAAGATGACTATGGAGCTTACATACAGGTTGGGGCACGTCCTCCTGTTTCTCCTAATCTCCCTTGTGCACGGCCAAAGCAAAGAAAGAAAGAAGGGTCGAAAAGAGTTTTTCATGTGGGTGGAAAATGGAGTGTATATAAGGGAAATTCAAGAGAGAGAAAGTGTTATAAAAATCCTTTAAATTCCCAAAATTGGTGCCACTTACCCCCCTCACTTCCTTGCATATGCAGACATCATCCTCTCCTTCAAAATCCTCTTCTTTGTCCATGAATTAAAGAAAACAAATTAAGCACCTTAATCTATATAATAATAATATCCAAAAATGAGTGGAAATTACTTTTTCTTGAACTAATGTGAGTGGGCTCTCCACTCACTTTAGATATTTCCTTGCCTTTACAAGGCACAAGGACATCCATACTTATATAAATTCAACCGTCACATTTTTGGTTGAAGGTTACTTTCATTAATATATTTATTTTTGCATTAAATTGAATTAGGGTTTCAATTATGCTTAAAATCTTGATTATTTTAATATCAAGATTCTTTCTCCTCCAAAGAGATTCAAATGAGACACCCCTTTGATTTTCTTGTCTCTAATTAATACCAAGAAACATTAGGGACTCTCAATAAGTGGTATTTTGCATATTGAACCCTAGGTTTTGGGTAAATTGCACATTACACCAAAACTAGGTTTTAATGCACAAACATTGCTTAATAAGCTCTTTCTTGGTGCTCAGGGTGCCACAAGCCATGCCTCTACATCATTTTCATTCTTATGATGCTTCAACACTTGAGGAACATTTTACCATGTAACATTTGCAAGTTAACCCCTCAACTTGGGTAATTTGCACATTAGTCCAAAATAGGCAAAACATTGTTTTCAAAATTATTCAAAAAGGACTAAAATTGTAACATAAGCTCCTCTTGAGCCTTAATTACTTTTCAAAAGATAAGAAAAAGCATATAATTATCTTTCTTAAACAAAATATCTAGGATTAAAGCATAACCCAGGTCAGGGATGTTACAAATTATCTACCCCTAATAGGGATTTCGTCCCCGAAATCATCAAGAGAAAAGAGATGGGTACTTCCTCCTCATCACTTCCTCTAGCTCCCACATAGCTTCTTCAATGCCACGGTGATTCCAGAGAACTTTCACAAGACATATGTCTTTCTTTTTCAGCTTTTTAATTCTTTTATCAAGGATCATCACAGGTCCTTCAACATATGATATATCATCATTTAATTCTACCTCCACATGTTGCAAAACTAACTCTCTGTCAGGATGAAACTTTCTCAGCATGGAGATATGGAACACTGGATGCAACTTATGCAGCTCAGGTGGCAATTCCAACTTATAGTCTACCTTTCAAATCCGTTCAATGATTGGATAAGGCTCCATAAATCTAGGATCTAACTTTCCCTTCTTTCCAAATCTAAGAACACCTTTCCAAGGTGAGACCTTAAGATATACTCTGTCTCCAACTTGGAATTTATCGGCGTACGACTTCTGTCTATCATGTGTAGTCTTTAATTGTTGTTGTATTACTTTAATCTTCTCAGTTGTCTGCTGCACAAGTTCGGGACCCAAAAGTTGATATTCTCCTGTTTCATACCAACATAAAAGAGATCTACAATATGTACCATATAATGCTTCATATGGTGCCATATCAATACTGTGTTGATAGCTATTATTGTAAGCAAATTCTATCAAGCTCAGGTGTAGATCCTAACTTCCTACAAATTGAAGGACACATGCCCTAAGAAAATCCTCCAAAGTTTGTATGGTCCTATCAGATTGTCCATCTATCTGTGGGTGAAAGGAAGTACTAAACCTTAACTGCATACCCAAATCTTTATGTAGTCATTCCCAAAAATGACTCGTGAACTGAGGACCTCTATCAGAAACAATAGTAGCTGAAACTCTGTGCAACTGCACTATCTCATCTATATATATTTGTGCAAGTTTCTCAGTAGTGTGGGTTGTTTTGATAGGAAGGAAATGTGATGTCTTAGTCAACCTATCAACTATCACCCATATGGAATCATGACCTTTGGTTGTTCTAGGCAAACCAACCACAAAATCCATGGTCACATGATCCCATTTCCACTACGGTATAGGCAAAGGTTGCATTGTTCTTGCGGGCTTTTGATGTTCAGCATTAACCTGCTGACACACCGGACATCGCATAACAAACTCAGCAACATCTTTCTTCAATCCAGGCCACCAATACATATCCTTCAACTTATGATACATTTTGGTGCTCCCTGGGTGCATTGCATACATCGAAGAATGAGCTTCCTCCAAAACTAACTTCCTTAAGTCATTGGCATCAGGTACTACCATCCTACCATGGTAACAGACTACCTGATCCTATGACTCATGAAAGTCATCCCATTTTTCACTACCATACTCTGACCTAATCTTCTGAACCACAGTATCAATTTGTTGTGCTTCTTTAATTTGTTGTTTCAGAGTAGGTTTCGCTTGCATCTCAGCTAACAATCCGGCTAACAATGATACCTTAAGTTGTATATTATTTTGCCTCAAGGAGATAAGCATATCTCTTTTAAAGCACACTAAGGAGTTCAACTATACTTTATCTAAGGATGGTGATGATGATTTCCTACTTAGTGTATAAACCACTACATTAGCCTTCCCTGGATGAAAATTAATTATACAATCGCAGTCCTTGATTAACTCCATCCAGCGGCATTGTCTCATGTTCAACTCATGTTGTGAGAAGATATATTTTAGATTCTTATGGTCTGTGAAAATTTGGAATGTTTCTCCATAAAGATAATGTCTCTAGATCTTCAAAGCATGGACCACAGTAGGTAGCTCCAGATCATGTGTCAGATAATTCTCCTCATGTTTCTTAAGCTGTCGAGAGGCAAAAGAAATCACTTGATTATCCTACATCAACACACATCCTAGACCATTCTTAGATGCATCACAGAAAACTATGTACCCCTTCCCTTATTTAGGTAACACCAGTACAGGTGCACTTGTTAACCTTTCTTTCAACAGTTGGAAAGAATGTTGACACTTGTCATTCCAGACAAAAGGAACCTCCTTCCTGGTCAACTTGGTTAGGGGTAAAGCTATAGAACTAAAGTTCTTAATGAACCTCCTGTAATATCTCGCCAATCCTAGGAAACTGTGTATCTCCGTCAGTGTCTTTGGTTGTTCCCATTGTAGGATAGATTCTACCTTCTTAGGATCAATATGAACACCTGAGGCAGATATTACGTGTCCTAGAAAAGAAACTTCTGGTAACCAGAACTCACATTTGCTAAACTTAGCATACAACTTATGCTCTCTTAGAAAAGTTAAAGCCTGACGGAGGTGTTGCTCATGTTGTTGAGCATATCTACTGT
Source organism: Alisma plantago-aquatica (assembly GCA_963693085.1). Lineage (NCBI taxonomy): Eukaryota > Viridiplantae > Streptophyta > Magnoliopsida > Alismatales > Alismataceae > Alisma > Alisma plantago-aquatica. The sequence goes on from OY856409.1 coordinate 1,573,900,629, forward strand.
ATATCAAAATGTCATCTATGAAGGCTACTATGAACTGATCAAGAAAAGGTCGAAATATTCTATTCATTAGTTCCATGAATGCAATTGGTGCATTAGTTAGTCCAAACGACATAACTATGAACTCATAGTGACCATACCTTATCCTAAAGGCAGACTTAGGTATGTCACTCTCCTTGATACGCAACTGATGATATCCCGACCTCAGATCTATCTTAGAAAAGATAGTTGCACCATGCAACTGATCAAACAAGTCATCAATCCTTGGCAGAGGATACTTGTTCTTTATGGTTACTTTATTCAACTGTCTATAATCAATGCATAATCACATCGATCCGTCCTTCTTCTTAACAAAGAGAACCGGAGCACCCCATGGTGAAGTACTCGGTCGGACAAAACCTTTCTCAAGCAACTCCTGCAGCTGTTTCTTGAGCTCTGCCATCTCAGCAGGTGCCATTCTATATGGTGTTTGTGCTATTGGTTGCATGCTCGGGATTAGATTAATCTCAAAATCAGTCTCTCGGGGCAGAGGAACACTTGGAAGTTCCTCAGGGAACACATCTTCAAACTCCCAAACTATCAGTACTTCAGAAAGATTAGGGCTCTCCATTATGGTGTCTACCACATGTGCCAAGAATGCAAAGCATCCTTGTCTCATCAGCTTCTCAGCTACCATAGCTGACACAAGACAGGTTGGAAGAATCTTTCTATCTCCCTAAAAGATCAATGTGTCACCATTATCTGTGAACACAGCTTGCTTGGATTCACAATCGAAGACAACCTTATACTTTTCTAGGGTGTCCATCCCAAGGATTATATCAAACCCGTGCATCTCAAGTGGTATAAGATCCACCTGAACACGATGTTCATAGAAGGAAAGAATGCAGGGAGAACATACCTCCCGCAACACTGCAGATCCCAACAAAGGGGTTTCTAATAACAAACTATCTGCTCGATGACTGACAGTCATGTTGTAGTCATGAATCACTCTTCGAGTGATAAAGGAATGTGTAGCACACAGATCAATCAAAGTAGATACGAAGCTGGATGAAGACATATCAGAATAATATAGTTCCATCTGACCCGTCACAACTCAAGGGTTGACTACTGCTTCGGGTTGATTCATCGCATAGAATCTTGTCGTTGCTTGCTATTGACCCTGTGCTCAGTTGTTGGGTGCCGATGAACCAGCTTGGGACACTTGTCCACGTCATCTAGCGCCATACAAAAAGTGTCGCCTCTGAGAGCCTTGCTGAATCTGCCTCTGAGGTTGAGTCACACTTGCATCACTAGCCCGACAATATTTCATCAAATGCCCCATCTTTCCGCATATAAAACAACCTCTAGTCTCCTTCTGTAGCCTGGGTGGTCCTATTATTAACACTGATGTTGAGTTGTGGGCTCCCTCTGGTGGTAAACTATGACCTCTACCCCTACTCGACGTCCATTGCGTCTGGGTATTGAATCTTGGTGGTGTTATTGGTGCAGAAAATCTCAGTTTCTTGAAACCTTCAAACCTCTGTCCTTGAAACTGAGTATACACCTTCTTGCTCTTAGTCTGACACTTCTCAATCACCAACCTTTTTATCCGTCTCACAGACTCCACAAAGGTGGTGAACCTCTCCCTATTCTCTAAGGCAGACACAGGAGTGGTCAACTCAGCGTTCAGCCCCTTCTCAAAACACTGAATTCTTTCTTCATCAGCAGCTACCATATGCGGACAGAACCACAAAATCTCCATGAACTTAGCTTCATACTCGCTAATGTTCATTGGTCCTTGCCTTAACCTCTCAAAATGAGAGATCTTCTAATCTAGAAACGTCTTGGGAAAGTATCTATTGACATATTCTCATTGGAATACTTCCCATACGATCTCAACACCTGGCCTCTTGCCCTCTTCTATTATCCACCAGTGACCAACACTCCCTTTTAGAAGGTACACCGCGTGCATCACCTTCTCTACTTCAGGGATATTGAGAATTCTAAAGGCCTTCTCCAACTCAGTCAACCACATGTCTACCAGCATAATCTGTGGCTCCAACCCGGCGAAGTCGTTCGAAAGTCTTGCCAGCTCCCTATCCTTCATGGTGAGTTGGTGCTCTAGGTGCAGGTGGTGGCATCCTATCCGCCATATGCGTCATGGTTGCCATGAACTGCCCAAACAGATTATGGAAGGTTGGGTTTTCTAATGCAGCTTGGTTAAGCTGGGGATGTTCAGGTTCTGGTTCCTCCCTATTCTTGTCCCTTACACCTCTTCCTGGTGCAACAATGCTGCTCTCAACAACATGTTTTTCATGTGATCTAGACATCTTTAAGTTCTTCTTCTCCTCCTATATGAGCAGAAGACACTATCAAATAACTGGAAGACACTAGAACAGACTCAACAACCTTAATCCTATGTCTCTATAGACTCAGCAAACCTAGAGCTCTGATACCAACTAAACTGTGATGCTCCGTGTGAACAAAACGTCATTAAGTAAGCGGAAGGGATCATTGACAGCGGATTACTGAAAATTACTAAAAATTAAAACCATTTGCAAAGAGATTCAAACACAGGAAAACTCTTTTGTCAAGAACCAAAGTATTTTATTTACATCTTGGTTCATAAGTACATATCATGTACCATCTCTTCTCGAGGATTACAAGTATCATCTACCTTGTTAAAACTATACATAGACAACATAAGAATCTCGAGGCATCAAGCCAAAATCTCATATTGATTCATTAAAAGTACTAACTACTAACTCTGAGGACCTGAGAGTACAGAGACGACACATAGGACTCTCTATACAAAACATGACAGCCAGTGCCTCCACCTGGAATCTCACTGCTGTCCCTATTGTTGTTGTTCTTCCCCTACTGTAGGGTTTCTGCCACTTCTTCTGCGTCTGCCTAAAAGTTGGATCCCATGGGGGTGAGACAATTGAAATGGTCCCAGCGAGAGATATAACACTCTACCGGAAATATTATTATTACAGTTTAATAGAATAAAACTGAGCAGAAGAATCATATATATTCAATAGCAGATAAATCAATGTCTAAACAGATTAGAGCATTATTCTTTATTCAAACAATTTCAATTATATCTTGATAAAGCAGCATGTCACTTATCCAATAAGGAATTGAAGAGTATGTTCAACATTTATCCATCTAGGATATGCTAAGCAATGTAACAACAACCAATAATTCTCATATTTCATTCTTAAGCAAATACGCTACACGGCTGATTACATTTTACAATTATACTTAAGCCCTGAGGAGATGAGGTATACCACTCATACTCCAACAGACCATTACAAAATTGTAATCGGTACCATACATAGGTCAAGGAAGAGTCGGATCCCATGACCTCATCCTCCTCAGTCAATGTGAGGACAAAATGCAGGACATCTGTGTCTCTGCTAAATAGCTTTCCAGGATATACTAGCAACTTCGCTATAGAGTTACAACGTCAACTGTACTCCTTCGGCATCGAGAGATTTAATGTTTATCTCACATCGATCCGGCATTAACATTATCAGGAGATTTGTGATACATCCATCTCGGCATCGGGAGATTAGTGATACATCCATCCTGATATATATAATGAAGGATTGAGATATTTAATGTTTATCTCACATTGATTCGTCCATTAGGGCGTAAGGATATTCGTGCCCATAACCCCCACATACTCAATAGTATGCCCTCTAGGAGTTCCCGTAGGAAAACCTATTTCACCATCACCAACTACTGACGATGATGGATCTATGGCCAGGGCTATACATGATAAGATTTCTCTTGATTAATTAAGTACATTACCATATTCTTTTAGCACCAGTCAGGTTTTCAAACATAAATCATTATAACAAATTCTACAAAGAATGAGTAATACTTCTATCAAGTACTTTTCAAAGCTTTATAAAACATTGGGATCTCAATCCCTTGTCACATCAGGGCATCCTCATCCCTTATCATCTCATCATCATGACTATGGAATATGGGTATTCAAACCCTCAGTTCATTAGAGAACACTTGTTACCACTTATCATGTAACTAATACCTTCAGGTCATCTAACCAAGGTAAACATGATACTTGCAATACAGGCATCTCTTAAAGCCCATTAATCTCTTGTTACCTCTCACTCTAGGCAACACAGCATATTATGGCTCACAAGGCCCATAAAATAATTTTAATAATAAAACATCATAGCTCATACCTGGCTATGTCCAACATCTCATGATACCTGCATGATTAGTATAGATGATAACAGTTATATCAATTACATATCAGCACTATGCAATGTAATGGTAGCATCACTATTCACTCATTAGGGTTAGGGTTTCCCAAATTCATGTCAATTAGGGATACTCATACCATTACCCAAAATTAGGGTTATGGTTTATCATCATATTGCCCAAGATTAGGGTTTCATGCACTATAACCCAAAATTAGGGTTTCCCATACCTTCACCCTATATTAGGGTAGGATTTCATATAGCATTACATAACATCACCCTAGATTAGAGTTTCACATCACATCATTGCATTAGGGTTTCACATCACTTCAATGCATTAGGATTTCATATCACATCACCCTAGATTTAGGGTTTCACATTACATCATTGCATTAGGGTTTCATATGACATCACCCTTGATTAGGGTTTTCACATAACATCACCCTTGATTAGGGTTTCACATGGCATTATTGCATTAGGGTTTTTCATTATATTACTCTGAATTGGGATTTCTCGGATCATCACCCTAGATTAGGGTTACATCATTACCCTGGATTAGGGTTTCACCTAGCATTGCCCTAAATTAGGGTTAGGGCTCATCAACGTTCTCAATTAGGGTTTCATGATCTCTTTATCAAGGATCATACCCTAATTACATATTTTATTCATGTTGAAAGTGTTGAGGCTTAACCACTTACATGATTATTATACATGTATGAATTCCTCTCTTTCTCATCCTCTCTAGGATGTTGATTTACTTCAAACTTGATTAGATTAGGTCAACCCCTCATTTAAGTACACACATTTAGGGTTAGCATAGTGTGTTGAGATATTGCTTCCATAAGCATCAAAGGTTAACCCCTCAAAGGGTATTAAAGGTACAACCATTGTAATTAACTTGATAAGCATCATTAATAAACATAAGGTTAATTGATCTTTCATACCTTTGAGACTATTAAGTCTCCAAATGGTTTTAACCATTGTAATTGACCTCCTTGATCTTCAAACGGTCTTGAAGACCGTTAGACCTTAAACGGTCTTGGTTCAATTGTATCTCCAAAAGGTCTTAAATCTTTTGTACCTCCAAATGATCTTGAGGTGCTTGACCTCCAAATGGTCTTGTCCAAAATCTTCAATCGGTTTTGAAACCGTATGATCAAATTATCATTGAAACCGAATGGACAACCCATCATTGAAACCGATTGAACATCAAATAGTTTGAGACCGTTTTCCCTCCAAACGGTCTGAAGACCGTTTGGTCCAAATCATCTTGAAACTGAATGGATCAATTAGGGTTTCCACAATCAATCTATTTAGGGTTTGCACACATTAAACCATCCAACATTGAGACCATTGAAAGTTCATCAATCTACAACCCTTGGATCTCCATCCATCCATGACTCCTCTTGACCTCAAACGGACTTAAGACCGTTTGAGCCATTCAACTTAGAAATCGGATCAACCAATTTAGGGTTTCAACCATTCAATCCAATTAGGGTTTGTAATCAATGGATCACCCGTCACTGTAACCATTATAATTAAATCAATTTGAGCCTTTGGATCTTCATTAATTACATCAACAATAGACCTCAAACGGTCTTGAGACTGTTTGGTCATCAAAATGCAAACTGTTTGCTCATGGTATTAATTGAGGTGTGTGATAAGATGACCTCATCATCTTCAAGCTACAAACCTTCGAAATTTTCTGTGATTCTTATGGTGATTTCAACAATTAATCCAAAGGAAAAATCGTGAATGAAAAAGGAATCAACACATGATGAAGAAATGGAATCAATAATGATATTTAAGGGTTAAAGTTATATAACCTGCCTTCAAAGTTGAATCCAAGCTTCAAGATTCACGTCCTCAATGGTGAATGAATCTCTCTCAACTGTCCAAGGTCCGTTCTCAAGTCTTTGAGTGAAAGGATTGGCTAAAGTTGAAGATTGAATGGAGAAAGGAAGAAAATAAGCATTGAATTTCGATTTCCACCATGAATTCAAGGTTGAAGATGACTATGGAGCTTACCTACAGGTTGGGGCACGTCCTCCTATTGCTCCTAAGCTCCCTTGTTCACGGCCAAAGCAAGGAAAGAAAGAAGGGTCGAAAAGAGTCTTTCATGTGGGTGGAAAATGGAGTGTATATAAGGGAAATTCAAGAGAGAGAAAGTGTTATAAAAATCCTTTAAATTCCCAAAATTGGTGCCACTTATCCCCCTCACTTCCTTGCATACGAAGACATAACCCTCTCCTTCAAAATCCTCTTCTTTATCCATGAATTAAAGAAAACAAATTAAACACCTTAATCAATATAATAATAATATCCAAAAATGAGTGGATATTACTTTTTCTTTAACTAATGTGATTGGGATCTCCACTCACTTTAGATATTTTGTTGCCTTTGCAAGGCACAAGTACGTCCATACTTATATAAATTCAACCATCACATTTTTGGCTGAAGGGCACTTTCATTAATATATTTATTTTTGCATTAAATTGAATTAGGGTTTCAATTATGCTTAAATCTCGATTATTTTAATATCAAGATTCTCTCTCCTCCAAAGAGATTCAAATGAGATGCCCCTTCGATTTCATTATCTATAATTAATACCAAGAAATATTAGGGACTCTCAAGAAGTGGTATTTTGCATATTGAACCCTAGGTTTTGGGTAAATTGCACATTACACCAAAACTAGATTTTAATGCACAAACATTGCTTAATAAGCTCTTTCTTGGTGCTCAGGCTGCCACAAGCCATACCTCTACATAATTTTCATTCTTATGATGCTTAAAAACTTGAGGAACATTTTACCATGTAACATTTGCAAGTTAACCCCTCAACTTGGGTAATTTGCACATTAGTCCAAAACAGGCAAAACATTGTTTTCAACATTATTCAAAAAGGACTAAAATTGAAACATAAGCTCCTATTGAGCCATAATTACTTTTCAAAAGATAAGAGCAAGCATATAATTATCTTTCTTAAACAAAACATCTAGGGTTAAAGCGTAACCCAGGTCAGGGATGTTACAGACATTATCTATCAAGCGGTGGATCTTGGGATCGCTGGGTTGCGATGATAGTGCAACAGAACATTGTCAAGCACGAGCAAGATGAAAACTTGCTTCAGGTTCATGATCAGGTCGACTAGAAGAATGGTGCCTATCCTTCATGATTGCGACCGCTGATTTCTTTAAGTAACACGTTCATTTTTTCAACGAACGATCTAGTTTGTGTTCCTAACTTTGCATTTATTTTCTCCCACATTGTTTATTATGTTACTACTTATCTGGATCTGGCCTGAACCTATTAATTTATTGCACCTATTGTTGCATGTAACAACGTAAATATAAAACTAACCACAACAATTTTTTCACCGAGTACAACATGAACAACCATACAATTGTTCCTTTGTTGTTCCTAATACAAACCTAACTAAGTATTGCAAACTATATTTAGAAAGAATATTATTTAATGATATTTCCTTCTAGTATGGTTCAGGTGTTAAACCTCATTTGACAATAGCATCATAGCATCATTTACTTGACATATGGAGTCGGTAATTCATTCAAATACTGACATTGCATAAAGCAATCGACCAACACTAGGGGCGACGACAGAAGAATGCAAGTCCCCCAAGTCCATGCACTCCTCTGTGACTGGGTTACAAGTATATGATCAATTGATACATATTAAGGCCCTTTTATTTGTTTTTGTTTTTTTTGCAGATATATTCTATATATTATTACATCATTTTCATATTGAAATGAAACTATATGTTTTCACCTGTTATTTTGCTTTGGCAATATTAACGGATCTACTTATATCAATATCTCTATATGAAGAAGAGTGGTGACATGCCTGCTCTTCATTCCAGTGTGTGCTTCACCTATGTGTGTGTGCTTCTGTGTGCTTCACCTATGTCAATATGTTTTTTTATTTTTTATTTTATGAGTACCATTACTATTCTTTCTTTCTTGAGTGATGTGCTTACTCATCCTATCAGTCTGTGTCCTTCTATTGATGTGTTCCATAGTCTGTCTATCAACTAATCCTACTGACTATGTATCCATTTTTGGTCGGACTTTCTTAGTAGAATGTGTGTCTGCTTTTGATCGTATCTTTTCTAACAAGTTTGTGTCTGCTTATCTTACTAAATTTATATCTATATATATATATATATATATATATATATATATATATATATATAAATATTCCATATAAATAAGCATGGGAGACATGCTTGCTTTTCCTGTGCAAGTTGTCACCATGTGTACTTCGGTGTAAGCATGGGTGACATGTTTTCTTTTCCTATGCAAGTTGTCACCATGTATTCGTCATTGTTTATTTTTTTTCACTGTCATTTGTATAATGGCACACTTCCAAGTTTTGTTACTATACATGTTTCAACCTTCAATTTTTTTCTCAGACATCTATATAACAGGTATTGTCACATCATAAAGTAAGAATATTCATGTGCAAGTTGTCGTCATGTGTGCTTCAACGTTAATATTTTTATTTCCTATTATATCCATATGAAGAAGAGTGGGTGACATGTCTACTCTTCATTCCAGTGTGTGTGTGTGTACTTCACCTATGTGTGTGTGCTTTTTTATTTTTTTTGCATAGTGTGTCTTTCAACTAATCCCACTGACTATATATTCATTTTTGGTCAAACTATCTTAGTAGAACATGTGTCTGTTTCTGGTCATATCTTTTCTAACAAGTGTGTGTCTGCTTATCTTACTAAATCTATATTTATATCTGTATTTTTCATATAAAGAAACATGGGTGACATGTTTGATTTTTCTATGTAAGTTGTCACCATGTGTGCTTCGGTGTAAGCATGGGTGACATGCTTGCTTTTCATGTGCAAGTTGTCACCATGTGTGCATCAGTGTTAATTTTTGTCACTATCATTTGTATATTGGTCTACTGCCAGGTTCTGATACTATGTCTGTTTCAACCTTCAATTTTTTTCACACATTTGTATAACAGGTTATTGCCACGTCGTAAAGTAAAAATATTCATGTGCAAGTTGTCTTCGTGTGTGCTTCAACATTAATATTTTTATTTTATCTAGATATCTATATAAATAAGCATGTCTGACATGCTTTCTTTTCCTATGCAAGTTGTCACTCTGTGGCGTTAATTTTTTTTTCACAGACATTTTGTATAATGGAGCACTGTCAAGTTCTATTACCATGTGTGTTTTTGTAACCCTATAAATAAAGCAGAGTGTGGTGTGTGCAATTTGAGCTGCTTGCTCAGCCACACATCACACCACTTTATTGTATTTATCTTCAATTATATTGTTTTTTAATCATTTCATAAGTATAAGATCTGATTTGTACAAAATCTTGATGACATATAATTGAACCGAGTCAAGGTGTGTGCTTGACCTGCTTTCCGCTTTTCATTTTTTTGACCTGATTGCCACTTTTTTCAACTTTATTTTTTCAATTCTTTTTTGAACTAAATAAGAAGATGGACATATTAACAAGTGTCAGATTTTAGTTATATATTTTCATCATACCAGTTTGTGTGTATTTTAATCTTTAGGTATACTCATTGTTCCAATTCGTCTATCTGTATATTAATCAATGCAGTCTGTTTATGTGTTTAACATCATCGGTTTCTTCAACGGAAGTTCCAGTAAAATATATGTGCCATTGATTGGGTTTATTTATGTGTTCAATCAGTCTATCTTAGTGTTCATTAGCCCAGTCTATATTTGTGTTCAAACATTCTGAGTATTAATTGGTCTGATTTATCTGTGTGCTTACAAGTTTGAGGGAGTCGGTTGGCTTTTTAATCAAGATGCTTTCTGTTATTATGTTTTATATAAATTAGCCATGCTGATGCAATGATCATCATGAGTTCAACGAAAAAAATAATTTTAGTTTAAATTTTGTAAATGATGCACTACAAGTAAGAGGGAGTCAACTGGTCAACTGATTGAATGCATTTGTATGTACTTCAGTAGTTTGGCTACGTGCTAATTGGTCCATTCATTATTTGTATTCTAGCAACATGTATATTTGTTAATCAATCTAGTATGTTTGTATTCTAATCAATTCAATATATTTAGTAATTTTTTTTGTAATTCACATTTTTTTACATTTTAATTTTAAAATTTTGTTGTCCATCCCTAGGAGTCAACTAGATATTAACTGAGTTATTTTATTATTCTATTTTAACAAGTTGTATATAATTGTTGCTATTAATAAAAATAAATAATAAAATATCAATTTTGAGATTAAATTTGAATATTCATCAAATATTTTTATGTGTAATAGTATAATTAGAGATTTTAATATGGTTGTTCAACTAAAATTCACGTGCTTAGCACGTGATTTAGCTAGTCGTATATACCATATGAATAAACACAAATCACCTGGTATTTCATCTAGGTGACTGCTTGCTTGGTTCCCCTAAGTGCTTGCTTGCTTTTCTTAGCGAGTCTCCAGCCGCCGGTCTGTTAGCTCATCGAGCTGCTTATTCCCGTTGTCAAGCTTTCCTGCCGCATATGTTGCATTTCCAATTACTTAGTGCTTGCTTTTAATGTTTCTTTTACATCCACTAAACAAGGTGTCAAAGAACGAAATTAGAAGTAGTTGGAAGTTGTGACACGTAATTGTTGTATTGTAAGATCATTGCAGTAGTTGACGGCACCAAAGACAACACGCAACAACGCATCACGTCACAACACCACAACGACCACCGTCACCAAGAGCGTCGGAAGGATGGGCCCAACAACATAAAAAGTGGAGAAAGAAAAAGAAACAAGCGGAGCATGCCACCTCCACCTCTCTTACCCGTTCCTAAGCCCATCTCTTTGTGGTCGCAGTTCAAGAGCATGCTCGCCTGCCACAACCTCTCACCCACGCAAGTTCACAACCCTTCTTCATCCTCCTCGGCTGTTACGGCAGAGGGCAGTAGCAAGTGCAACAAGTTGAAGTCTTCTGGCAGTAGCTTCTATATGCTCAAGAACGTGGTCGTCCATGGAAATACACGAGTGGTCCACTGCGACGCTCCCCTCCAGACGCTTCCAGCGGCATCGGCAGCGTGCAGCTGGGGCTCGAAGCCAAGCTACTTAGTTCGCGCTCCTATACGGCTGCCAGATCCGCCTCCCGCTCTGCTTCTGGCAGTAGTCACCATGGTTCGAGGGAGATGTTGTTAGATATATGACTGCTACAGTCAAGTATATAGCATGAGTCAACCATAATGTAGTGCAGCTAATCCACGTCATAAAAGTAGAACAAATGGCAAAGAAATTTTATCCTATATTACTCACTATTAGAATTTATGTGGTTCATATACTAGTATCTAAGGATTCCTAGGACGAGGGTATGCTCACCTCCTTGATGGGTATGGTGACCACAACACACACGCAATCGTGCACCACGCTTCGCCGGGCCAGGCCAAACTTGTGGATTGTGGTGAATGTCTTTCATCCTCTTTATGCACAAGGATACAATTACGTAATTAATTATTCATTTAATTAATTATTTCTTTCCTATTTGAATTTATTAATCCTAACGGGAAAGTCTCTTTTTCAAAAAATTTCGCAATGTGTACAAGAACAACTGAGTGATCACGTCTTAACAGAAATAGGATTAGTGGGGCGTGTAAAACTATAAATAGGCATCCGATTATTAGGGTTAAACATATCTTTCGAACACACAGCCGTCAATTGTTCGAGTGCGTATTTGCAAACCCTAAAGTCGGAGTCTCTCTCTGCCGCCGTCGCTTCTGTGGTGTTACGTGGAGATCCTCTCCTAGACGTAGCAAGTCCATCCATCCTTCCTTCCAAGACACAACTTGTCAAGCGGTGGTTCATGCGGTTGCTGAGTTGCACTGGTGGTGCACTGCTTCTTCTGCAGTGTTCGTCGTCAACACGAGAGGGACGTCTCTTCTTCAGGTTCATACCAGGTCGACTGGGAGAACGTCGCCTATCCAGAAGTGTGACAAGACACTGATTTCTTTAAGTATATCACGTTTGTTTCTCGTTTCTCAACGAACGATCCAGTTTGATCCTAACTTTATTTACTTTTATTCTCATTCTCATGAGTTGGTTTATTCTTATCTGGATCGGATTAAACTGTTAGCCTATATTACACATGTCGATATTACATGTAACAACATAATTCAAAATTAACAACAGATGGTGCCGTTGAAAAAGCCCTCAGGGTGCTATGAGTGTCCTGTTATTTCGGACCCCATCTCATAACTATCCGGAGCTCTTACCCCATATCAATCTCGCCTCTGTTATGTCAGTATTATAGAGCTCGGTCGGAGTTTCATGATATTGGGTTCCCAAACCAGATATCCAGTGCCAAGGACGATAGGTGCATGCCCAGGGTGCGGGGAAGTGTTCACCAAGCAGGAGAGCCTTGAGCAGCGCAATTGTATAGCTTCTTCTTCATTTTCTTAGTCTATTGGAAAAACATTTTTGATTCTTTCTGGAATTCTTTGTAGCTACTTCTGCCTACTTCCGTACGTATATCAGATAAACATACAGTCTTGCATCCATTTACACTGAAACAACAACCGCTCATAAAACAGATAGATCTTGGCTCTCACGTCTATTGTGTTGTTAATTATGTCATGCCTTTAGTATGCAATAGACTGCAAAATATGTGTCGCCCGCCAACACTTCTCAGGTCTTTGTCTTCAACAAACAGTTAGCGTGGTCCCTGACAGGAAGAAAACAAGATAGGATTCCAGAAGTGTGACCCGACCCTTGATACATAGACGGTTGTCATCCTAATTCAATCGCAAACGATTCTAGGAACATCGACAGAAAGGCAATGACACTGCTGAGACGCTTGAGAATGACTTTGTTATCCTGGACTTCATCCGGCGATCATTGTGCGGCTGCATCCAGGTTGACCACCTCTCAAAGTTTGCATTCAGAATGGACCCCGGGCACGGTGAAGCGGCATCACGTATAGCCTCCGTAGCTTCATGGATGAGACAATAATTCTCAATCACTAGGCTCTTCCATGCGGCAGATGTTATGATTTTGTCTCTTATTATAATTGGATAAGAAATAATATCTAACAATATTTGAAAAATACAATTAATGTTAGACTTGGAGTATAAGATATTATTTTCTTATAATTTTGTTTTGTCGTTTCTTAATCCTTATAGAATAATTGTATCCTCTCGTACTGTCTAAAATCCATATCTATATAAACAGGAGTAGACACCTTTGGAATATGATGTCAATGTGTGGGGGTTCTAACGTGTTGTAGACTTTGGATGTGCTAACGTAGATCAACATTGTGCGTCAAAACGGAAAGCCACAAAAGACAGCCAAAGGGGAGAGAGAACAAGAGTGAGTTACGAGATTCTATCGCGACACAAGATTGTGAGGAGTGACAATTGTTGTAATCTTCTTGAGGTTGTTTAATAGAATTTTACAGTATTTTTCACCAATCATGTTCTCTGTTTGGAAATTTATTTGATGATTATTGACTTTGTTGATGTGGGCCGTCGTAGATTTTGTTGTGTATACTTGGGTTGTATCTTACGTGGTGTTTTTTTTTTGTCTTGAAGATTCCATAAATCTCTTCAAGTGGTATCAAAGTAGGGTTCATACGAGACGATAAGAAAGTATCGGTGGCACAAAAAAGCATGACGACATCGACAACTACCGTTGGGGGCCACCCGGTAGTAAATCTTAATGGCAACATCGTTATGCAACCCGGTGAGAGCAAATCTACGTGTTGTAAAATATCAACACGAGGTAGAGTTGTGCAACTCACTTGTAAGGGGCCAATAGTCATAGAGGCTACTTGGTTCTATCGACAAGTTGGACTATTTCTACCCAATAGAGGAGTGGTTGGAGAGAGGTCTACCAACACGGGAGGCGTAAATGAAGTAGTAGCATGGATGGCGGGCGTCATGAATCTGAAAAGTGATATACGTATTCAACCCTCACAGACAGTCTCGTGCGAGATTGAAAACTCAACTGTAAATTTCAACATGCGCAGAGACGAAACTGTCAACTATTGGAAAGAGGAAGTCTTGGTTGGAACAACCACGCGGTGCCATCGAGTAGGCGCGGCTCAAAGAAGGCACAACCCTATGGCATGGGGGGCAAAGGTACGAAGGATGTGGTTCTTCCAACCGCTGGTGGAGGCAATACAACTTTTCAAATGGTGCAACATGAGGAGCTCTCACGTGAAGGGTCCAGGAAGCAATGTCTAGACACACACTCCATGCAGGCGTGCATGGTGATACGCTTCTGAAAATGGAAGCAGCTTCTAAGGACGGAAGCATAGAGAAAGAACGGGAGCAGACTTCTTGGTGGAGCAAATTCAGCAGATAAGATACAAGGTAGAGATTGTTAGGATTTTGTCTCTTATCTTAATTGGATAAGAAATAATATCTAACAATATTAGGAGAAAGTGCAATTAATGTTAGACTTAGAGTCCAAGACATTATTTTCTTATCCTTTTGTATTGTCGTTTCCTAATCCCTATAGAATAGTTGTATCGTCTCGTACCGTCTAACTAGGAGTCTCTATTTATATAAATAGGGGTAGATATCGTTAGAATACAATGAGTCGATGTGTGGAGGTTTCAACGTGTGGTAGACTTTAGGTGTGTCAATGTGGGATAACATAGTGCGCCAAAACGGGAAGCCACAAAAGATAGCCAAAGGAAGAGAGAACGAGAGTGGGTTACGAGATTCTATCACAGACAGGAGATTGTGAGGAGCGACAATCATTGTAATCTTCTTGAGGTTGCTTAATAGAATTATGCGGCCTTCTTCGTCAATCATGTTCTATTTTTTATTATTTATTTAGTGGTTATTGATTGTCGATGTGGGCCCTCATAGTTTTTGTTGTACATGCTTGGTTGTATCCCGTGTGATATTTTTCTTAGACTTGAAGCTTTCGCAAATCTCTTTAAACAGACACAAGCACGCGGGAGATTGCCGCAACATTAGATATGCCTCACATTTCATGCACGGGATTATGGCTCTTCTTTAGTGAAAAAACAGGTAGTGGTAAAAGTAATGACATAATCTATTGTGCATGTCGATGCCTATTCTATAGGACGGGTTCTATAGAAATTTAGTAGGATCCAATAGGATTTCGTTATAGAGAATTTTTGTGTTTCTCTCTCCTTATTTTTTAAGGAGTTGGGTTTTAAAGAGGTGTGAGAAGGAAATAATGTAATGTGATTGGTTGTCCTATAGAATTGCTATAGGAGGTGTCCTATACTACTGACTTGGGGTACATGTCGGCTTGGACCACACATCTTCCCGCAATAGAGGTGCATGACTATTGTTCTTCCTGTGGTAGCTTCCCTGACCGGTCATGGTGGTGGCTCTATGTAGTATGCAAACTTGCAAAGGGTGGTAATAAAACTGGGTTTTTGACTATTTTCAGTCAAGAAAAAACTGGAATTACACAATGCCTCGCGTGTTCATTCGAATGGCCTCCCTGTTGTTTTTGATATTTGTTTAGCATCGTCTTTTCTATGTGTAGTAGTTTATAGTTGAGTGCAATTATGAATATCGCCCTACATACTAATAATTGTGCAAAGAGTCATCAATAGAATGGAGAATTATGTATCCAGAATTGCTCAAGCCGTGCTTTAATATTTCCTCTATTAGACAACGGCGATCAACATATAATAGAAAATGCATTCTTTACAAATCAATAACTCGCAACAACATGTAGGATAGAATTGTTTATGAACGCCTGTCATTTTGTGTTGCTAAACGTTATCTTGGGCCCCTCACATAATAATGTTTACATGTATTTGTTACATAGATGGTTTTGACAGTTTTGTTTGAACCATCACATACTCCATTAACTAGAAGTATTGCATTACGATAACTACCACAAAATACTGACATTGATTATACTCCAAACTTCTATTGCTAATTTTGGTACAAAGAGTCCACTAAAGAACTTGAAGTGATCAAATTTATTTATTTGTCCAAAATGTACAATATGTTTCCTTTCAAATTAAATCATCCCAGGTACAGGTTGAGGCTCAAATTCTATGATAACAATCAAACCAGACATGATACTTAGAATTGAAAATGTAACATATCAGGATTTGAAGCCTCAGATAAAATGATCTTATAAGAAATGATTGGACTACCCATATCACCAAGGTGCACCTCCTTTTCCGAGAGCTCATCACTAAAGAACTACATAGTTAAGCGTGCTCAGCTTGGAATAGTACTAGGATGGGTGACCATTCGGGAAGTTGACTCCGGCTTGCGTGTGAGTGAGGAAAAAACACGCAAAACTCTACTAGAGCCTTGGGTAGTGGGTCAGGGTGTTACAAATGATATCAGCGCCATGACCCCTCTAGTAGGTGGGGCCCACATGGGCATGTGGCATGTCAGTCTTGAGCCGTGCGGTCCAGACATGTTGGAAAGGATTGTCTATTGATATTATGATGTCATATAGTTGAGCCTTGACGAGGACATCAAGAGTCTAAGTGGGGAGATTGTAATTAACATCCCAGGATTTGAGGCCTCGTATAAAATGATCTTATAAGGAATGATTGGACTACCCATATCACCAAAGTGTACCTTCTTTTCCGGGAGTCCATCACTAAAGAACTCCATAGTTAAGCGTGCTCAGCTTAGAGTAGTACTAGAATGGGTGACCAGTCGAGAAGTTGACTCCGGCTTGCGTGTGAGTGAGGAAAAAGCACGCAGTCACTAGTACATAATCGGCCTTTAGTGTCGGTTATTTAAGGTATTTAGTGTCGGTTTTTAAGCGACACCTATGTGGGCGCCGCTAAAAGCCCAATTGTTACGCGTCGGTTCTCAAACTGACGCTACAACCCTTCGCGCGCCAGCAAGGGGGTATAGGTGTCAGTTATTAGCTTTGAAAGCGACGCCATATACCTTTGCGCCACAGAAAGGGCGCCATCTGGGCACTATCGGCGTCGGTTTATTAGTGATAACCGCCATCTGGGGCACTATCGGCGTCGGTTTATTAGTGATAACCGACGCCATCTCACCCGATGCCACGGCCGTACTGGCCAGCACGGCCGTGGTGTCTGGCCCGCTGCCACGACTGTGCTGGCCAGCACGGCCGTGGTGTCTGGCCTCATTAGGGAAATCGACGTCGGTTACTAGTAAGGAAACTGACACTGTATATATCTACCCTAATCGACAGAGGGTCATTAGGGAAACCACGACCGTGTTGCCGTCAGTTTTATAAAAATAATCGATGCCTATTTTATATTTTTTTTGTCAGTCTGTAGACCTGTTGTGGCTGGTCGCAGGATGAGCTGAACTGCAGGTTTTACGACATCCATTGATATCAGTCAACAACATGCCACAAACCTACAAAATTAACAACATAAATGTTCACACATTTAGCAACCTACAGTTCCATTCGATTTTCACACATGTAGAAACATTCATGTAGCAATCTGTAGTTCCATTCATTTTCACATTCACATATGTAGAAACATTCATATAGCAACCAATAGTTTCATTCATTTTCACTCAGACACATGTAGAAACATTCACACATATTATAATTCAGAAATTTATTTACAAAATATCATTCTTTAGTCATTATTCGTTATCAACATCCCAATTATATGTTAAAACCCCCACTACTTGTATGGTTGTTGCCAATTCTTCTCTTACTTCATTTAATTCTCTCGTCGTATAGGGAGCATGTACATTTGGTAAGGCCTTTCCTGTAGTGTGGTCAGTTTTAAATACTTGCAAAGAGAATGATGTATATATATAATTAATGAGCTATAAATAAGAGTGATATATTTCATATTATCTAATGAGACTATGTATAATACCTCAGGAATGATATCGATGTCCACTACGGCATATTTGATAATCATGTGCATAAATTACATCACATAGTATGCACATGCCCATTCGTTGTCTTGTGTAGTACACTATAAATTGAAACATACAAAATATTAAAAAATACAACTAATTAAGCATTGTTCACATAAATAATATATACATTGCAGTCGAGAACTTACTTCCACGTTTGTCCAAATTATTTGCTGGTTCTTTTTCCTGCAGACCTTTCCTCCAGCCTTTTTGAACTCATCTAAACCTCTACATGTTAATGTAACACAGTACATTACATAATTAAATAGTAATGTAATAACATATGTTAATGGATATGAAAATGAAATATTTCTCACCGGAATAATGCCATTTTCATTTTGTGTCCATATCTTGAATTCAATTTAGTCCCCTTAGGATCTAGATAATAGACAGTGAACGTCCCGGGGACAATAACTAGTAACTCCCAATGCATACCACTAGAGGTAAAAAAGTTAAAAATTAATAACTCAAAATCCACAATAAATATGTAATTTTCTTAAGTCCAAATTATAAGCAAAGTAAACTTACTCCACATTGAATGGAGTTATTATCAACGTCTTCTTATTTTGAGCAAAACTTCTAAAAGCATCACAGCAGTATTGTTGAACTGACAGAGGGTCTTTAGCTACTAGACTAATCAAAGATGGAATAAAAATCCTACATGTTCGAATGAAAAATCTGCACATATCTTGTCTAAGTAGCTGCAAAACATGTATTACGTATGCATTAATAAATAAGAAACCAGATCACCATATCCTACACAAGGTATATGGATGTATAAAGAAGATCTCACCTTATCCATAGCTCTATCACAGATGTATTCAGCCAATCATATCGAAATAACTCCAAAATATCTTGTATAAATAGGTTGCTTTCGTATGATTGACCTGCAGCATCCCCATCTATAGAAACAGTTATAGGGCAATTTATATCATGTTCGCCTAACCATATTTCCATAACCATACAATCAGGACCTAACGGGATAGGTAGATCATGTGGAACCCAACTTGGTAATGTAGGAGGTGGAGGTGGAGGCCTAGATGTTGTGGGTGTCTTCTTTTTAACCTGTATATATATATATATATAATTTCATATCAACTGACATCATATACACACACTAACAATTTAACGTAATGTAAATTTACCATATAATTTCAGTATAGAGGACAGCCGCTTTTAGCCACAATATCACTCTGCATTCTACCTCACCAAGCATTTCATAATCTGGGTGGGCATATGGCAATGGAAGATCCATCCAGTTGGGGAATATACGTAGCGGGCTTACACGAACCCAACCAGTCGGTAATGGAGACCCATGAAACATTTCCCCTGGTAGGGATGGGTAAGCCGACGCCTCTGCAATGACAAATTCTTTACTTTTTAGACGGCATGGCTTCAACCCCTACAAATTTTTGTGTAAAGAATGTTATATACATATATACATATCATCTTGAAAACATATCATCTTGAAAAGACTAGTTATTATGTCATAAAAATACTTACATTAGATGTGCTAGATGGTGGGTCTACAGGATTAATCCCAACCTCTGCAGTAGGAGTAGAGCGGGACACCATAGGTACTGTCTACTGAGTGGCAGTCTGAGATGCCTGCCACTTGCTCAGTGCTTCTTCGAGTTTCCTATCAACTAGCTTATCTACCTATACATGGATAAAAGAAACATTAGCTTCTGATTATTGAATTCTCTTTTACAGTAACATTATAAATAAAGAATAGGTTACCTCTTCTTGTGAAAGTCCCACTTTTGGGACATGTTTGCACTGGGATGGCCCAAAGAACGTTTTGATTCCCACACCAATGTCTGCAGCCCTAACACGTCCAGGATGCTTTGGGTTACCCAGAGCAACTGTCAATTCATCCCTTGTGCCTTCAGGGATGAACTTTCCTTGTTTCCTCAGCGCGTGCAGCTCCCGCTAATCGCCAAAACAAAAAATTTTAATTAAGTAAACACCACAAATAATCAATATTTGAACGATTGTTGTAAGAGTTGTATTTTACCATTTTTGCAGCCACCTCAGCAGTTGCGGGCTTCCTTATTTCTCCCTTCTTATTTTTCCTCCCAGCTATCCAGACATCATGGCGAGGCAGAGGTGTGCTACCTATAGTAGAGGACTCCTGAGTAGCAGCAGACTGAGCATTAGCCTCAGACTGTAGTCTTTGGTGAATGCCCGCATACCCCTTTGGGCCCATTGTGTGGTCATGCACATTCAGTGCACACCTTGCTTTTTGCGCCTCGCTGAGGGCCTAGTTAGTATGCACATTAATGATTTGGTTAGTAACACTAAATGTTAATATTGAATAGGTGAATACAACATATATTAATTAAATTGGGGGTGACGCCTAATACTTGAATTCATCAGTTTGTCTTGAAGCAACAAATGCGTCCCATTCTTCTTGGTCCAGGAAGTTCCATTATTCTGTGGCTTTCTTCTTCCTCTTGTCACCTTTTTTATGTATTCTCGGGTGAGATTTGTCCTATAGTTCCTTAGGACTCTCCCACATTGTTGCATCACACATTTACGATGTAGCTTTTCATCCAATTCAAATATACTCTGCAAAATAGAATTGCTATTAACTAGTATCCAAAAAATTAGTATGAAAAATAGAATTGCAAATTAATAATAACTCACGCATAAATCCTTCCATATTACATCTTTCTTCTCCTTAGGAACTTTATGCCAAGAATCTATCTTACAACCGCAATGGCTACGAGTAACATACCCAAGATATGAAATAAACGAATTGTGATTCACTCCAAGTGCATTTCCTGCATTATCAAAATTCACAACAAGTTTGGGTCCATTGCCCCTTTGCGATATTAACTTCTTCATCATAGTGATGCCCCTTCTCTTGTTAACTTTTTGGTGCTGCTCATCAAGTGCCTCAAGTGCTTCAGAGGGCACATTTGCATCATCAACCTAAAATTTTGACAAAATAAACACACTTACAGGATATAACTAGAAATGGACATATAGATATAAATATATGAAATATATTTTTAAAACTTACATTGTGAGGCGGCGCATTGATGTCCTCACCCTCACGGTCATCAGGAGAATGCTCAGCCATCTGAAAGTTCACATTCACATTGTAAAGTAATTCATATTGTAAATCTCACATTTTAAAATTCACATTCACATTGTAAAGTAATTCACATTGTAAAATTCACATTATAAAGTTCACATTCACATTGTAAAGTAATTAACATTGTAAAGTTCACATTCGGAAAAATAAAACATATAAAAAATATAAGTATGCCTCTAATATTGTGATTTTTTATCAATTAACAATCCTTCATTGTGATTTTTCATCCCATCTGTACAAAGCCCAAGTCTTAGATTCCTATCTTCTTCACCAAATTTGGGGTAAAATAGATCAATCTTCTTCCACTGTGGGGAATCAGACGCATGTCGTAGGATTCCATCATTATTTTTCTTAACATCTGCATGCCACCTCAAATTCTTCACATCTGTCGGATTGGCAAACAAGCGTTGAAACTGTGATATTATAGGTAGATACCACATCACCTTGGCAGGAGAACCAGTTTTGGACTCCCACAAAGTCGTCAATTTATACCACGACGCACCACATTTTGGACAATCTTTCAAATCCACATAGTCCTTTTGAAATAATACACAATCATTCGGGCATGCGTGTATCTTCTTGACATCCATTCCCATTGGACACAACAATTTCTTTACCTGGTATGTTGAGATTGGCAGTTTGTTTCCTTCAAGAAGCATTTCTTTCAACAAATACAACAATGACGTGAAGCTTTTGTCGCTCCATCTATTGTTAGCTTTCAGATTATACAATCTCAACACAGCGCTAAGCTTCGTAAACTTAGTACAACCTGTGTATAACGATATCTCAGCATCATGCACAATGTTTCTAAAAATGAGAGATGGATCAGTGTGCTTTACCCCACAACTATCCAGCATCGCATCAACGATGTCTACTGGAACTGGTTCATTCAGATCTACATCATCGGAGACAATTTCTTCTTCCACACAAGCACTGCTATCGACATCCACTGGTTTTGAGTTTGAAATCTCTCCATGCCAGTGCCATTATGTATAGCCTTGTATAATCCCGTTGCACATGACATGACTTTTGATTTCGTCACCGGTGCTGGCTTTCAAGTTGTTACCGCAATTCCTACATGGACAGTAGAACCTATCTCTAGGTTGTTTCCTATGTTCCTCGGCAAATCTAATAAACTGGTCAAGACCAGATATAAACTTTGGGGTGCAGCGATTGTAAATGGACATCCATGATCTATCCATTCTATGATCAAAGAGAAAACAAGTATATATTACAACAAGATTAGGGTCTAGGGTTAACAGATTAAAGTTTTTGCATGGTTAATTAGGCCAATAAATACATGTGTTGTCATTCTTATATATAATAAATGTGTACCACCTATTCCATTCTTGAACACAATCTCACTAGTAAGTGTATAATGTGTATTGGGTTTTCAAAAAAAATTCGGCAGCATTTCCCCTCTGTTCTCCAAGTACATATGTACTTAGAGAACAAATGGGGAAATGCTACCGAAATTTTCTTAAAAACCCAATACACATTATACACTTACATCCTAAGTGATATTAGGTGTTCAAGAACAGTCCCAAATCGGGGACTATCCAAGATTGACTCCAAATGAGTAAATCTTGGACATGTTTCTAGGCTAATGAGTACATATCCACTACATGTATTTGCTCACTTACATTGCATCATTCACAATTAGAGCATTATTAAATAATAAATCAAGAATTCAACAGTTTCAAACATGTAATAATTCACAATTAGAGCGATAAGATTCACTTTGTACAAACATACATGGCATAATTCAAGCACAATTGCAGGTGTTCATTGACCCGATTCAACATTATAAGAATAATTTTAGAAGAGTAATAATATTTCCTAATTAAGAGTATATGAATTGTCCAACAATTAGAACAAGAGCAAGGTATTGTAAAAATTGCCACATTATGGGAAAAAATAGTCATAATAATGCCCAATCATGTTTAAATCAAACAAAATATCACCTGGGTCTGAGCAAAAATGAATATCTCAAAGATTAATATCACCTACACATGAGATTATGCTAGAGTTAATATTATGTCTTCTGCAGTCATTTAATCTAAAAAAAACCACTCCTTTTAAAAAATCAGCCACAAATACACACAAATGTAGATGCATATTCATCATCAAGATAATCATTACACACAAATGTAGCTATCCGATTATAATTGAGCAATATAGCACAAAATCAGCCAACATGGTCGTGTTATGCGGCACGGCCGTGCTACCAACACGGTCGTGATGCCCAGCACGGCCGTGCCAACCTGTGATTTCACACAGTCGCGGAGTAGGGTACTTGCTTGAGGGTGGAGGAAGAAGAGGAGGAAGAAGAGAAGAGCAAGTACCTTTGGCGGCGGCGGCGGGGAGAGTAGTAGTAGTGAGCAGCGGTGGTGCGGGCAGAGCAGGCCGCCGGAGCAGCAGAGAAGGCTAGCGGTGTGGGGAGAGAGGGCCGCCGGAGTAGGAGGAGAAGGCTGCCGGAGCAACGAGCTGGGGGCAGAGGCCAAGCGAGGCCGGAGGTGGGCAGAGGACCAGCAACCAAGCGGAGCAGCGCGCGGCCGGAGCAAGCAGAGAAATCATCAGACCAAACCCTGGTAGCGCGAGAATGAATGAAATAGAGAAAGAGGAAGAATCGGGCTCACGCGGGTGCTGTTAAGTTAACATTAGGTGTCGGTTCTTAAATAAAATTGACACCTAAAACTAAAGGTATCGGTTCTTAAATAAAATCGACGTCCAATTGGACATTCCTTTACCCTAATTTTTTTGGCGGGGACGGCGCGCGTACCCTTATAACGTTGGTTATGCTATGACAACCGACGCCCATATTGGAACTATTGGCACAAATTTTATCTTCATTTTGTGTCGGTTATGAGGTAAAATATCGACGTTGTATCTGATACTTTGGCGCAATTTTTTTTGCTCAAAAAAGTTGGATTTCGCAGGCTACTTTAGGCGTCGGTTTCTTTTCTTCAACTGACATTGAATGAAAATTGATACCCGTGTTTGGCTGGTCTTCAAATATAGATGTCGGATGTCCTTATTAACCGACGTTTAATGTTAACATCGTCGGTTTTACTAAAAAACTGAGGCCTCTAAAAGCGACGTTGAACGTTGTTTCTGTAGTAGTGAGTTAAGGCTAATGGTGGTCTATGGGGTCAGTCGTCATTCTTAAAACTCTACTAGAGCCTTGGGTAGTGGGCCCAGGCATTACAAAAAAGGTAGAATATAATCTCTAATGTAAATCTAAATTATTTCTAACATACCAAGTAGACATTCTATATATTTGCATAGTTCTATTAAAAGAATGCTGTTGATAGAAGATGTCTCAATTTGTAGTATGTCACCAACGACATGAATGTTACTTTGGTATATGGTGAGATAGAAATCAAATTGTATTAACCACGACAAAATATCTTTTTTCCAAATATTTTTACAAATATGTTTTTTTGACATGAAGTATGCTTTTTTGGAACCGCCATAGAATTACCTATTAACAACATTATTTATGTAAACTATGAGCTATTTCATAGTATTGTTGGATCCTAGATGGGTTATTTGATGCTCTACAGGGGGGTTGAATAGAGCTAAATGTACTTAAACAAAATACATTAGACCTTCAAGTTATATCACAAGATAAGGTTGCTAAATAGGAGGTTTGAGTGCAACTAAAACATACATAATAAGGGAGAGAGAGATTGAACAAGCACCAATTGACAAGCTATGTAGAGTGGTTCCCCACTCCAAACTAGGAGTATATCAGTCCACTACCTAGAGAGATCAACCTCTAAGATTTCTTAACCATTGCACTCTTATATTCATTCATAAGACTTACAATACATGATCAACCAAAGGACTTACCTATCCAATACAAAGAGTCTTCAACCTTACCAAGGACTTACCTACTTTGCAATGAGTTTTCGGACTTCTCCAAAGACTTACCAATTCTTGTACAAGTCTTCAACCTTCTAGGAATTATCCACTCTTCTTAGATCTTCAGCATTAGACTTCACCTTCACTCAAAGAAGCTTCCACTAAGGACTTACCCACTTGAGGAAGGAGTCTTCTGGCTTCACCAAGGGCTTATCCACTCTTTCTCCAAGTCTTCGGCCTTGATCTTCACCAAGGGACTCCTTCCCTTGTTCTTATTCACCTCTCTTAGCCAAGAGAGAGAACCTTCATCTTCATGGCTGAAATGAGAGCATGGGAGGTGGTGTAAGTGAGAGCCTCACAAGATATACATGTATGAAGAGCTCTCTTATAAATCTCCTACTCACTCTAATGGATGTAGCAAGTGATTATGCTTAGAGAGAGGGGAGATTGTAGGATCACTCAACTATAGAACATGGACCTTCATAGTTCTTGCCTTGAATGCTCAACCTTGGAATGAAGCCCAATGGGTCCTATTAATAGTTGGGGATGCCTCTTAGCCTTTGGGAACACTTAAGAACAAAAACTAGTCATTTTGTAGCTTGCAACGAATATATTTTCTATTGTTGCAACTCCACAATGGCTAGAAACACTTTTCTGCACTTTTTTGTATAGTGCTATCAGTCAAGTTTCTATAAAGATAACTCGACCGAATGCACTATGTGACAAGGATAATTTGACCAATTGGTCAAGTTTATCCTGGATGAAACTCGACCAATCACTTAAATCAATTTTGTTCCAGTGATGGGATCGGTCGAGTTCTGTGAAGTGACAACTCGGCTGAATCATGACATTCTCAAAATCCATCAAGGATCAGTCAAGATTGTAACTTGACTGATAAAGTGCCTATAATGAATTTTGCAAAATATCATTAATGTGTTTAAATATTCGATCTAAGTTCTCCTGTTTTTTTCTAAGATTAATTATAAGCCATACAATCACTACAAGTGATTTACTATATGATTCTAATGGATTTACATCATATTCTAAAAACATGCACTTGTATTGACTTTGACTTGTCTTTTCTCCAAGTTGAGATGTGCAAGTTAGGGCACTTGGACTATGTCTATACCTAATCTGAAATCACCCAAGTAGATACATTAGACACAAATAAGTGGAATTGGTTTAGTCATCATCAAAATAAGGGTTTAGTCAATTTAGACCTTGAGTCAACATTCTCCCCTTTTTTGAAGATGACACACCATTCCATAAATTTATTGAAATCTTTTAAGTAAAGTCATACCTTTGGACAAACCTAGGGGTTTCAAATAGAATTGAGTTCATATTATCCCCCCCAATTGATGCTCATGTAGTTATCATACTCCCCCTCAATTGATGATATTTCTCTTACATGGTTAGCTTTCATAACATTTATAGAATACTATGTCTTCTACTCATATATGTTCTAGAGACATCTCTCTTCTCCCTTTTACCTTTTCCCCTTTACATAAGAGACATGCTTCTTTTATCCCTTTGTCAAAAGAATACATGTGCCTTCAACCCCTTTGTCATTTAAAAAAGTGGGGGTATAAAGAGATAAGAAACACCACTTGTTAAAAGAAAGGAAATAACAAAAATTATAAAAGGAGAGTGGAAGAGCACAGCTAGGGGCTTGTCCTAGTATAGAAAGAAAAGAAAGCTAAAGCATACACTTGAACAACCCATAATGCAAGATAAAGTGCTGCAAAAAAGCAATAAATCACAATTTTGACCCTCAAGATGAAAAAATTCGCCCAAAAAGTGTCAGGGCTCATGGCAAAGTGATGAGTCTTGCTCAGAAGGCCATTTCACTAAGATCCTCAAGGTTGTATCCAAACAATATATACAATTGGATAGATGTAGCAAGTTAGAGCACAACAGAAGCATTTTAAGACACAACCAAGAGATCTAAAGAGATCATCATCAAAACTTGTAAAACAACTCAAAGCAAGTAATTACAAGATATAGATATATCAATTAAGAGAAATTAGAGAGATAGAGTTATATGCAAGATAGGCAATTTAAAAACATGGCAATATGCATATATAAAGGTACCAAGGGAGTGCTAAAAAAATGCTATTAGATAAAAAATCTAGTTGAGAGGGAATTCTCATCCAAAAAGTTAACTGTATATTTTGTGCATAATGTTTTCGGTTGAGTTCTGTGTATTAAAAACTCGACCGATGATAGTTGTTGGTGACATCCATTGGTGTTGGTCGGTCAAGTTTCTAACAGGACAAACTCGACTAAAAGATGTTGTCAATAAGCACATATATATAAAAACATATCTAGAGGCATGATAAAAATATTGGCCATATCCAAACATGTGTAAGAAAGTTAGTAATGCACTATGCAAGTATTTGAAACAGTTTTTGAGCAAGAGTGTAAAGAAAAACAATAAATACCACTTTTAACTCAAAAAGCATATGTGTAGTGCACACTGACATGGAAAAACACACAATTATTGGATGTTAGCAAGAATAACATTACCTATGTGCTTAGAATTGCTTTTCCACTTGTTATCACCCTCTACACATCTCACCTTTCTTCTTTCATGTGGATTGAGAAATCAATTTGCAATTTAATAGCTCAAATCAACCCATTTGCATGTACCTACAAGATGAAAGATGAAATGGTCCCCAATCATGTTTTTAGGTCTGGAGGGGTTAGCTTAGCAACCGAAGTCCTAGTGTTCTTGGGTGCTTTCCTAAAAGGGAAACAAGTAGAATAATGACCAATTTTATTACAATAGTTGCATGTGCACATAGTTTGGAACTAGAGGATTCTCCATGGAATATTGGAGGTCTTTTACCTTTGTTGTTCCTTTGACTACCATCATATCCTAAACCATGTCTACCAATTTGTTTAGTAGTCTAGTGTAGGATATCATTAAGATTCTTTTTACCAACTAAAAATCTTTGCAAAGAAGATCTCAAACTATGCTTATCATGCAAAAGAGAAGAAATAGTAGAAGATAAATGATTGATATTATCTCTAGTATGAAAAAGATCATTTTCTAAGAAAAGAGCTTTGGTTAAATAAGCATCTCTATCAACGTGAAGAGCACCAACATTATTCTCTCTACTAATAGAACTAGAACAAGATTCAAGCACATTGATTTTAGCAAGCAAGGGGGCATTTTTTATTGCAAGAAAAATAATTTTAGAAAGATAAACACCATTTTTAGATTCTAATCCTTGCAAAGCAAAATCTTTGTCCTTATTTTCAGATTTAAGAATATCAATATCATGCATGAGATAATCAACAATTAAGGTATGCTCTTCATTAGAACTACTCATAAGAGGTTGATCTTCTAAAAATCTAATATTGCCAAGAAAATTAGCATTTTCAAGTTTAAGAGAGTCTACTTGACTAAGACAAGCATTTTTATCATCAAGCAAATAAGTATTATCATGTTCAAGATCATCTAATTCTACATGCATATTATCAATATTTCTAGCAAACTTTTTCCTTTTCTTTTTAGAAGACTTAAGAGAGGTGTGAGTAGCATTAATGATAGAAATTAAAGGTTATTTATGTTTAGATTTACCTCATTTGGTTTTTCATTTGTTGAAGCCATAAGAGAAAAATGGCATTCTCCTTCATCACTAGAGCTTGTGCTTGATCCTTCACTCGAGCTTGAGTTGGAGGAGTCACTTGAGCTTGAGTGTCATTTCTCCTTCTTCTTGTACTTCTCTTCTCTTTCCTTGTGATGGGTCTTCTTGACTTGTAGACAATCTATCTTAAAGTGACCCTTCTTTCCACACTTGAGGCACCAGATGGAGGAGGATTTCTTGTCTTTGTAGAATCTACCATAGGAGTACATGGCATCTTCTTCAACATGAGAGGATGGAGAGGCATGTCCCATAATTTCTTCAATTTGAGCCTTGACTTTAGCCTTCTTTATTCTCTTTAGCTCTTTCTCCTCTTGTCTTTCAATTTCTTCTCTTTTGTCAAGTGTGGCTTCATGGGATTGTAGATTTCCAATGAGCTCTTCAATGGGGATGTCATCAAGAGACCTTACTTCTTCAATGGAAGTCACCTTGGGTTCTCATCTCTTGGCAAAACATTTAAGGATCTTAGAGTTGATCTCTCCTCTACTCATAGGATGACCTAGTACGGCAAGGCCATTTACAATTGTGTTAAGTCTTGAGTACATGTTGGCTATCTTCTCCTCCTTTCCCATCTTAAAGTTCTCAAGAAGCCCTTTGAGCATGTAGACTTTTCTTTCCTTCACTTGAGTTGTCCCCTCATAAGTGATGCATAGCTTTCTCTATACCTCATAGGCCGTCTCAAAAGAGGAAATCTGGTTTAACTCTGTGGGGTTCATGGTGGCATAGAGGATGTTGATTTCTCTTTCATTCAAGGTAGCTTTCTTTATTGTAGCTTCATCCCATTCTTCTATCTTTATCTCTGATAGTTTGTATGGATGGTCTACCATTTTTCCATAGCTCAAGACTTGACCCTTGTATGTAGAATTGTAGACTTCTTTTCTAATAGAGGAAGTTACTCCCATTAAAGATTGGAGGGTTGATGAAGTATCACCCACCTTGGTAGTCACCCATCTTCTCCTACTTCTTGAAGTATTCTTAGAGAAGACCCGCTCTGATAACGATTGTTGAATCCTAGATGGGTTATTTGATGTTCTATAGGGGGGTGAATTGAGATGAATGCACTTAAACAATATTCATAAGACCTTCAAGTTATATCACAAGATAAGGTTGCTAAATAGAAAATTTGAGTGCAACTAAAACATACATAGAAATGGAGAGAGATATTTGAACAAGAACCAATTGATAAGCTATGTAGAGTGGTTCTACACTCCAAATTAGGAGTATGTCAGTCCACTACCTAGAGAGGTCAACCTCTAGGATTTCTTAACCATTGCACTCTTATATTCATTCATAAGATTTACAATACATGACCAACCAAAGGTCTTACCTATCCAATACAAAGAGTCTTCAACCTTACCAAGGACTTACCCGCTTTGTAATGAGTCTTCGACCTTCTCCAAGGAATTATCCACTCTTTCAGAAGTCTTCAGCCTTCTAGGAATTAACCACTCTTCTTGGATATTCAGCCTTTGACTTCACCTTCACTCGGAGAAGCTTCCACTAAGGACTTACCCACTTGAGCAAGGAGTCTTCTGCCTTCACCAAGGCTTACCCACTCTTGCTCTAAGTCTTCGGCCTTAATCTTCACCAAGGGACTCCTTCCCTTATTCTTCTTCACCTCTCTTATCCAAGAGAGAGAACATTCATCCTCATAGTTGAAATGAGAGAATGAGAGGTGGTGGAAGTGAGAGAGCTCTCTTACAAATATCCTACGCACCCTAATGGATGTATCACGTGATTAAGCTTAGAGAGAGAGGAGATTGTAGAATCACTCAACTATAGAATAGGGACCTTCATAGTGCTTGGCTTGAATGCTCAACCTTGGAATGAAGCCCAAGGAGTCCTATTTATTGATGGGGAGGCCTCTTAGCCTTTGGGAACACTTAAGAATGAAAACTATCCATTTTATAGCTTGCAACGGATATATTTGTGATTGTTGCAACTCTACAACGACTAGAAACACTTTTATGTACTTTTCCGTACAATGCTATCTGTCAAGTTTCTATAAAGGTAACTTGACCAAATGCACTATGTGACAAAGATAATTTGACCAATTGGTCAAGTTTATCCTGGATGAAACTCAACTGATCACTTAAATCAATTTTGTTCCAGTGCAAGGATCAGTCGAGTTCTGTGAAGTATCAACTCGACCGAACCATGACATTCTCAAAATCCATCAAGGATCGGTCAAGACTGTAACTCGACCGATAAAGTGACTGCAATAAATTTTGAAAAATGTCATTAACGTTCTTGAATATTCGATCGAAGTGCTCCTGATTTTTTCTAATCTTAATTACAAGTCATACAATCATTACAAGTGATTTACAACACGATTCTAATTGATTTACATCATATTCCAAATATGTGCACTTGTATTGACTTTGACTTGTCTTTTCTCCAAGTTGAGATGCACAAGTTAGGGCATTTGGAGTGTGTCTATACCTAATCTAAAATTACTCAAGTAGAGACATTAGACACAAATAAGTAGAATGGTTTAGTCATCATCAAAACAAGGGTTTAGTCAATTCATACCTTGAGTCAACAAGTATGTGATGTAGGAAAATCACCATCTCTATGAAAATCAATTAGGTACATTGTGAATATAAAAATTTATGTAGTTATTTATCTAAAAAGTTTTAGTTTAGTATTCAACTAAATATCACGTGCTTGGCACGTGTCATCTTGCTAGTATTCCTAAGAAAGATAAGTTGTAGGCATGGCATACATGTATCTTGAAATATGAATATGGAAGAACCAGTGCTTGTTCTTTGAAATGCCTCAAATATGAGCCATTGACCCACACCTGCATAAATGAAGTCAATGTTCTGTATTGTGGTATTTCAAATACAAAAAGGAAGCACTTTAATCTGATACCGGGAGTGTTAGAACGTCTTTCTTCCTTATAGATTCCTTATCCATTGGATATTCGATATGGGCTTCGCACGCGCATGTTGCGGTAGTCTAACTGGATTTGGGTTGGCATGGTCCAGAAACACTTTCACCAGAAGCGTAAGTGCATCCTGCATCCCGTAAGCAGGGGGTGCAGATCCCGCCTCCCTGGGCTCCTTTCGTAGGTGTGGCCTCGGCTTATTTCTGCTATTGCATCTCTTCAAGATTGCGATTGCGACCAGACACAACCTTTCATTTGTGTTGCATCCCTATTAAATAAAGATGGGTGTGAGTCTTTCTTACATTTGAAAAATGAAAAACTCTCTCATTTTTTTCTTCTCGCTTAGTTGTTTCAATTGTCGTATTTCTGGCCATGTGTTTGTGATCGCTAGAAGAATAATCAAGTGATGTTTGCCCGGACACTGCAATTTATGTGTAGCTTCACCGCTCCAAACATTGTTATCCAGGGAGGATAGCTGATGTATGCTACCGGGCCGAATTTTGTCATCGAGTAAGGCGGAAGTACTCTATCTGAACTAAAACCAAAAATTGATTCTATTGAATGGAAAAAGGCTAATCGGATTTACCATCATATTATTTTAAGTATTATTTTTAATCAGTTATTTGACACTTACTTTTCAATTAAATTACATCTAAAATTTGGAAAATACTTAAAAATAAATATATTCTAGAAGAGGCTTCTACCCAAAAAAATTATTGTTACAAATTTTCTAAATTTTTATGTCTCAAGATAAAAAATAACAACTCAAATTCATGATTTTACAATCTTTTCTGACAACTTAAAAATGAAATAAATGAGATTCCAAAGTCTTTCATTGTGGGTTCTTTAATTGAGAAACAACCTAGTTCTTGGAAATAGTACAAGAACTACTTAAAATATTAAAAAAAGACTATATCGTTGGATGATGTAATAATACACATTCGAGTTGAAGATTAAAAATCATAGTAGAGGAAGATCTGACTTAAAGAAATAACTATTTTTACTACTAAGTTTGTTAACAACAAATTTAATTAAAATAATAAATCTTTTGACCAATTTAAAATGAGTAAAGGAAAAAAAATAACAATAAAAACAAAGACAAAAAGATATTAAGAAAAAGAATGTTTTTTGTTATGTTTGTGGTAAATCTGGTCACACCTCTCCTAAATGCAGGCATAGGAAGGAGCAAGCGGTCTAGAATTTCTAAGAAAATAACAAATAATCTTTTCATGAAGAACATGTTTGTGTCATTTATCATCCTCGTCAGCATAGGATTATTTCAACATTATGATTGGATCATCGATTTGGGGATTACACACCACATTAATGAAAATATTAATGCCTTCGTGACCTACTCAAAAGTAGTAGAGGATGGGCACCGGTTGACATGGGTAACTAAAGTGCTTCCCCTATAATTGGAAAGGACAACGTCATGATCAAGATGATTTTTAGAAAAATACTGCTAATCAAAAATGTGTTGTGTGATCTCAACATTAGGGTTAATTTGAACAATGTGTCTCAACTTGTCAAGTTTAGGATTACATTGTATGACAAGGTTTCTCTTTCTAAGTCAAGAGATTATATGAGTATGAGGTATTGTTAAAATTACCTTTTTCTTCTTAATGTACCAAACTCTTCTGCTAATGAAATTTCCTCTTCTACTTATATCATTGATTCCTTTAATATGTAATAGAATAGACTTAGACATATCAATTTTAAATAAGTATAACACATGAAATCTTTAAGTTTATTCAAGGATATAAATGATATTCTTGATTTAAACAATAAATGTAAAGTATGTACTGAAATTAAATCTACAAAGAAATTTTATCCTCAATTTTTACATAGAGAATTCTGAATTACTAGATTTCCTTCATAGGATCCTTGAGATTTAAAAGGATATTTGTCTAGAGGTGAGAAAAAAATATATGTCATATTTGTAGATGATTTCACACGCGATATAAATTTATACTTTTACAATAAAAAGATGAAACTTTTGAGACATTTGTTTAAATATAAAATAGAAGTATAAAGTTAAACTTAATAGGAAAAAAAGGTCTTTACTTAGATGGGGGTGGTCAATATGATTGTTATTTATTTAATGATTTTTGTGTAACTCATGGTAGTATACATAAATAGTCTCCTCCATATTCTCCTCAATCAAATGGGATTGCTGAAAGTAAAAATAAAACTCTAAAAGAGATGATAATTTCTGTTTTAATTAAATTAGGAGCATCCAACAACTTGTAGGGTGGAGCAATTTTATCATCTTTTTTTCTTCTAAACGACACTTCATATGAGTTATGGAAAAGATATCCTCCTAATTTGAAATATCTCAAAATGTTGGGGTGTTTAGCTAAAGTCTTATTTATTGAACCTAGGAAACAAAAATTAGGATCTACAAACGTAGATGGTGTTTTTCTAGATTATGCTCAAAATAGTTTAGCATATAGATTCTTGGTTCTTAGAAGTAGCAACAATGTTGTAGAACCTAATACTATTGTTGAATCTAAAAACACTAAATTTTTTGGCATATCTTTCCTATGAAAACACCTATGAAAAAAGTGGTCAATCCTTCAAATGAAATTTCAGATAATATACCAAATACATCTGATACTAATGATGT
Organism: Alisma plantago-aquatica; assembly: GCA_963693085.1. Classification (NCBI taxonomy): domain Eukaryota; kingdom Viridiplantae; phylum Streptophyta; class Magnoliopsida; order Alismatales; family Alismataceae; genus Alisma; species Alisma plantago-aquatica. The sequence continues at coordinate 1,573,934,833 of OY856409.1, forward strand.
TTTAAAGCTTGATGATGTACAACTTAGAATATCTACTAAGATGGGAAGGAAAAGAATCTTGGTGATGGTTTATATTTATTTATTGTAGATAATGACCCTCAATCTTACAATGATGCTATTAATTCATATGATTCCTCCTTTTGAAAGGAAGAAATTAATGGTGAGGTTGAATCTATATTATCTAATCACACATGGGAGTTAGTGGATCTTCCCCTAGGTATTAAATCCATTAGAAGTGAATGGATATTCAAATGAAAGTTAAAAAATGATGGGACTTTAGATATATACAAAGATTGATTAGTTGCCAAGGGATATAGATAACAAAAGGATATTTGACTATTTTGATATTTTTGCTCATGTAACTAGAATTTCTTCAATCATAATTTTAATTGTGTTGACATCTATTAAGAAATTAATTATACATCAAATAGATGTCAAAACTGCTTTCTTAAATGGAAATTTTAGATGAATAAATTTATATGGATCAATCAATGGGTTAATGTTGTTCCGGGAAAAGAATATATAGTATGCAGACTAATCAAATTTTTCTATGGCTTGAAACAAGTACCTAAATAATGACTGTTGACTCAAGGTCAATTAGGTCAATGTTGACTCACGTCTAAATTGACTAAACCCATGTTTTGATGATGACTAACCATTCCACATTTTGGTGTCTAATGCCTCTACTTGATTGTTTTCAGATTAGGTATAGACACACTCCAATTGGCCTAACTTGCGCATCTCAAATTGGAGAAAAGACAAGTCAAAGTCATACAAGTGGACGTTTTTGTAATATGATGTATATCCATTAGAATCATGTTGTAAATCACTTGTAATGATTGTATGACTTGTAATTAAGCTTAGAAAAATATCAGGAACACTTAGATCGAATTTAGAGCACTTTTAATGCAACTTTGAAAATCAATTACAGGCACTTGTTCGGTCGAGTTTTCCACCCTGAAACTCGACCGATCAACCTTGGTCAATTTTCTGAAGATTGCATCGGTCGAGTTGTGCACCCACAAAACTCGACCGATCGGGTAGCAGGCCATTTCCAGTTGAAATGGTCGGTCGAGTTTCCTCAGGACAAACTCGACCGATCATCTGAATATCGGTTTTCCTGTTACTTGATCGGTCGAGTTACACATATAGAAACTCGACCGATTGCACTGTACGGAAAAGTGCAGAAAAGTGTTTCTAGCTGTTGTGGAGTTGCAACAAGTGAAAATAGATCTGTTGCAAGCCACAAAACGGCTAGTTTTCATTCATAAGTGTTCCTAAAGGCTAAGAGGCATCCCCATCTATAAATAGGACCCCTTGGGCTTCATTCCAAGGTTGAGCATTCATTGCAAACTCTTTATGAGGTTCCTATTCTATAGTTGAGTGCTTCCTACAGCCTCCTCTCTCTCTCTAAGCTTAATCACTTGCTACATCCATTAAAGTGAGTAGGAAATCTGTAAGAGAGCTAGTCCTATTTGTATATCTTGTGAGGCTCTCACTTCCACCACCTCCCCATCTCTCATTTGCTATCTTGAAGATGAAGGTTCTCTCTCTTATCCAAGAGAGGTGAAGAAGAACAAGGGAAGGAGTCCCTTTGTGAAGATCAAGGCAGAAGACTTGGAGCTAGAGTGGGTAAGACCTTGGAGAAGGCAAAAGACTCAAGCTCAAGTAGGTAAGACCTTGGTGGAAAGCTTCTCTGAGTGAAGGTGAAGTCAAAGGTGGAAGATCCAAGAAAAGTGGGTAATTCCTGCAAGGCCGAAGACTTGTGCAAGAGTGGGTAAGTCCTTGGAGAAGGCCGAAGACTCTTGCAAAGTGGGTAAGTCCTTAGTAAGGTTGAAGACTCTATGTATTGGATAGGTAAGTCCTTTATTGGTCATGTATTGTATGTCTTATTAATGAATATAAGAGTGCAATTGTTTGAAGTCCTAGAGTTTGACCTCTCTAGGCAAGTGGACTGACACACTTCTAGTTTGAAGTGTGGAACCACTCTAAATAGCTTGTCTAATTGGTGCATGTTCAATCTCTCTTATCCTTGCTATGCATGATTTAGTTGAACTCAAATTACCTATTTAGCAACCTTATCTTGTCATATATTTTGAAGGTTTAATGAATTTTGTGTAAGTGCTTTCAGATCTATTCACCCCCCCTCTAGAGCATCTAATCACCCATCTAGGATCCAACAAGTGGTATCAGAGCGGGTCTTCTCCAAGCATACTTCAACAAGTAGGAGAAGATGGGTGACTACCTAGGAGGGAGACTCTCAACCAGCCTTCCAATCTTTGATGGGAGCAACTTCCTCTATTGGAGAAGAAGACTTCAATTCTTCATCCAAGGATCAAGTCTCGAGATGTGGAAAATGGTGAACAGCCCATACATTCTACCAAAGACAAATATTGAAGAATGGGATGAAGCCACCTTGATGAAAGCAACCTTGAATGCTAGAGCAATGCACATCTTATATGCCTCCATGACCCCCACCGAGTTCAACCGGATTTCTTCTCGTGAGACGGCTTATGAGGTATGGAGAAAGCTTTGCATCACTTATGAAGGGACAGATCAAGTGAAGGAAAGCAAAGTCTACATGCTCAAAGGGCTGCTTGAGAACTTCAAAATGGGAAAGGAGGAGAGCATAGCCGACATGTACTCAAGGCTCAACACCATCTTAAATGGTCTTGCTGTTCTAGGACATCCTATGTCTAGTGGAGAGATCAACTCAAAGATCCTTAGAACTCTCCCCAAGAGGTGGGAATCCAAGGTGACTTCTATTGAATAAGCAAGGTCTCTTAGGGATATTCCTATTGAAGTGCTCATTGGAAATCTACAAGCACATGAAGCCACACTTGACAAGAGGGAGGAATTAGAAAGACAAGAGGAGAAAGAACTCAAGAGAATGAAGAAGGCTGAAATCAAAGCTCAAATCAAGGCTATTGTTGGTCAAGCCTCTCCATCCTCTCAAGTTGAAGAAGATGCCATGTACTCCAAGGGTAGACTCTACAAAGGCAAGTCCTCCTCTATCCAGTGCTTCACATGTGGAAAGAAGGGTCACTACAAGGAATATTGCCCACAAGGCAAAAAGACCCATCTTCACAAGAAGAAATGGCAATCAAGCTCAAGTGGCTCCTCCAACTCAAGCTCAAGTGAAGATTCATGTGAAGGATCAAGCTCAAGCTCTAGTGATGAAGGAGAATGCCATTTTGCTCTTATAGCATCAACAAGTGAAGACTCAAATGAGGTAAATCTAGACTCTTTAGATAAAGAATCTTTAATTGCTATTATTCATGATATTTGTGCCTCTTATAAGTCTTCTAAAAAGAAAAAGAAAAAGAAAAAGCATGCTAAAATTGTTGATAATTTGCATATAGAACTAGATGATCTTGAATATGCAAATTCTTGCTTGCTTATTGATAAAAATGATTGTCTTAGCCAAGTAGACTCTCTTAAACTTGAAAATGCTAGTTTACTTGATAAGATTAAATTTCTAGAAGCTCAACCTCTCATGCCTAGTTCAAATGAAGAGCATACTTTAATTGTTGATTCTCTCATGCATGACATTGATGTTCTTAAATCTGAAAACAAGGACAAAGATTTTGTTTTGCATGAATTAGAAATAGAAAATGCCTCCTTGCTTGCTAAAATCAATGGGCATGAATCTTGTTCTAGTTCTACAAATAGAGAGAATGATGTTGCTGCTCTTCATATTGATAGAGATTCTTATTTAACTAAAACTCTTTGCTTAGAAAATGATCTTCTGCATTCTAGAGATAATATAGATCATTTGTCTTCTACTATTGCTTCTCTTAAGCATGATAATGATAGTTTGAGATCATCTTTGCAAGGATTCTTAGTTGGTAAAAAGAATCTTAATGATATTCTACACCATACTACTAAACAAATTGGTAGACATGGTTTAGGGTATGATAGTAGTCAAGGGAACAACAAAGATAAAGGACCTCCAATATTCCATGGAGAATCCTCTAGCTCTAAGACTATGGGCACATGCAACTACTGCAATGAATTTGGTCATTACTCTAATTGTTGTCCTTTTAGGAAAGCACCCAAGAGCAATAGGATTTGGTTGCAAAACTAACCCCTCCGGACCCAAAAACATGATTGGGGACCATTTCATCTTTCTTCTTGTAGGTACTTACAAATGGATTGATTTGAGCTATTGAATTGCAAATTGACTTCTCAATCCACATCAAAGAAGAAAGGTGAGATGTGAAGAAGGTGACAACAAATGGAAAAGGAATGGTAAGCACAAAGGTAATGTTTCTCTTGCTTATAACCTACCCTAACTTGTTTTTGTCAAGTTAGTGTGCACTATACATATGGTTTTTGAGTCAAAAGTGGCATTTTGTGATTCTCTTCACACTCTTGCTCAAAAACTGTTTCTAATGCTTCTATAGTGCATTACTAACTTACTTAGACATGTTTGGATATGGTTTGTATTTTCAGCATGCCTTTAAATATGTTTTTATGATATATATGTGCTTTTTGACAGCTGGTCTGTCGGTCGAGTTTGCCCTAGTGAAACTCGACCGATAGGCACCAATGGGTGTTGCCAGCAGTTGTCATCGGTCGAGATGCCAATGCACAGAACTCGACCGATAACACTGTGCACAGAATATACATTTGGCTTATTGAGTGAGAATTTCCCTCTCAACTAGATTTTCTCAACCAATAGCCTTTTTATTTGGCACTCTCATTTGGTACCTTTATATATGCTTCTTGCCATGTTCTAAATTTCCTATCTTGCTTACAACTCTATCTCTCTAATTGCTCTAGATTGGTATTTCTATATCTTGCAATTACTTGCTTTGAGTTGTTTTGCAGGTTTTGATGATGATCTCTATGGAACTCTTGGTTGTGTCTTGAATCGCTTCCGTTGTGCTCTAACTTGCTACATCTATCTAGGTGTATATCTTGTTTTGATACAACCTTGAGGTTCTTAGGGGGTAATCATCTTATGGTAAGGATGCACATCTAGTGAGTTATATCCTCTCATGCTTCTAAATTTGCATATCTTTTTGTTTGGATATATCTCTACATCTACTCATAGCTTGCTCTTTGACTTGTATATCTTTTGGTATCTCTTGCTATGATCTAGATCCTACTAGTAGTCCTAACTTGTGATATCATCTACTAGTAGTTCATATACATGTAGTTCTAGCCTGGATTAAAATTGACATCTTTGCTCATCTATATGCTATGCTCATACATGCTCAAGATTGTTCCTTGAATTGCATATCTACTATCTTGAGTTACTTGCATAACATTGTGATGCAGGGCACATAGAGCTACATTATATGTAGAAATTGGAGTATTTTTGGATTTTATGCAGCTTTTACTCCAGTTTCAGTTTTTGGTGCAAGACTAGTGTTTTTCATGCAGAAACAACCTTCTTAGCAAGACTCATGGCTTTGCCATGAACTCCAATGGTTTGTGATCAAATTCCATCATCTTGAGGGTCAAAATTGCAATTTATTATTTTTCTGCAGCACTTTATCTTGCATTTTGGGGTGTTCAAGTATATTCTTTAACTTGCTCTTCTTTCTATGTTTGGACAAGCCCCTATCTGTGCTCTTCTACTCTCCTTATATATATTTGTGTTATCTCCTTTCTCTTTAACAAGTGATGTTTCTTATTTCTTCATAACCCCACTTTTTGAAATGACAAAGGGGGAGAAACGTATGTCTTCTTTTAAAAAGAGGAAGACGGCATGTCTTACATGAAGAAGAGAAGTATACTCATGTAAAGGGAGAAGGTAAAGGGGAGAAGACATATATGTGTGGAACATATATGAGTAGAAGACATAGTATTCTATAAATGTTATGAAAGCTAACCATGCAGGAGAAATAGCATCAATTGAGGGGGAGTATGAAAACTCCATGCGCATCAATTGAGGGGGAGCATATGAGCTTAGTCCTATTGAAATCCCCAGGTTTCTCCAAAGGTATGAATTTACTTAAATGCTTTCAATACATTTATGGAATGGTTTGTCATCTTCAAAAAGGGGGAGAATGTTGACTCAAGGTCAATTAGGTCAATGTTGACTCACGTCTAAATTGACTAAACCCATGTTTTGATGATGACTAACCATTCCACATTTTGGTGTCTAATGCCTCTACTTGAGTGTTTTCAGATTAGGTATAGACACACTCCAATTGGCCTAACTTGCGCATCTCAAATTGGAGAAAAGACAAGTCAAAGTCATACAAGTGGACGTTTTTGTAATATGATGTATATCCATTAGAATCATGTTGTAAATCACTTGTAATGATTGTATGACTTGTAATTAAGCTTAGAAAAATATCAGGAACACTTAGATCGAATTTAGAGCACTTTTAATGCAACTTTGAAAATCAATTACAGGCACTTGTTCGGTCGAGTTTCCCACCCTGAAACTCGACCTATCAACCTTGGTCGATTTTCTGAAGATTGCATCGGTCGAGTTGTGCACCCACAGAACTCGACCGATCAGGTAGCAGGCCATTTCCAGTTGAGATGGTCGGTCGAGTTTCCTCAGGACAAACTCGACCGATCATCTGAATATCGGTTTTCCTGTTACTTGATCGGTCGAGTTACACATATAGAAACTCGACCGATTGCACTGTACGGAAAAGTGCAGAAAAGTGTTTCTAGCCGTTGTGGAGTTGCAACAAATGAAAATAGATCCGTTGCAAGCCACAAAACGGTTAGTTTTCTTTTATAAGTGTTCCCAAAGGCTAAGAGGCATCCCCATCTATAAATAGGACCCCTTGGGCTTCATTCCAAGGTTGAGCATTCATTGCAAACTCTTTATGAGGTTCCTATTCTATAGTTGAGTGCTTCCTACAGCCTCCTCTCTCTCTCTCTAAACTTAATCACTTGCTACATCCATTAGAGTGAGTAGGAAATTTGTAAGAGAGCTAGTCCTATTTGTATATCTTGTGAGGCTCTCACTTCCACCACCTCCCCATCTCTCATTTGCTATCTTGAAGATGAAGGTTCTCTCTCTTGTCCAAGAGAGGTGAAGAAGAACAAGGGAAGGAGTCCCTTGGTCAAGATCAAGGCAGAAGACTTGGAGCTAGAGTGGGTAAGCCCTTGGAGAAGGCAAAAGACTCAAGCTCAAGTAGGTAAGACCTTGGTGGAAAGCTTCTCCGAGTGAAGGTGAAGTCAAAGACGGAAGATCCAAGAAGAGTGGGTAATTCCTGCAAGGCCGAAGACTTGTGCAAAAATGGGTAAGTCCTTGGAGAAGGCCGAAGACTCTTGCAAAGTGGGTAAGTCCTTGGTAAGGTTGAAGACTCTGTGTATTGGATAGGTAAGTCCTTTGTTGGTCATGTATTGTATGTCTTATTAATGAATATAAGAGTGCAATTGTTTGAATTCCTAGAGTTTGACCTCTCTAGGCAAGTGGACTGACACACTTCTAGTTTGAAGTGTGGAACCACTCTAAATAGCTTGTCTAATTGGTGCATGTTCAATCTCTCTTATCCTTGCTATGCATGATTTAGTTGCACTCAAATTACCTATTTAGCAACCTTATCTTGTCATATATTTTGAAGGTTTAATGAATTTTGTGTAAGTGCTTTCAGCTCTATTCACCCCCCCTCTAGAGCATCTAATCACCCATCTAGGATCCAACAAGTGGTATCAGAGCGGGTCTTCTCCAAGCATACTTCAACAAGTAGGAGAAGATGGGTGACTACCTAGGAGGGAGACTCTCAACCAGCCTTCCAATCTTTGATGGGAGCAACTTCCTCTATTGGAGAAGAAGACTTCAATTCTTCATCCAAGGATCAAGTCTCGAGATGTGGCAAATGGTGAATAGCCCATACATTCTACCAAAGACAAATATTGAAGAATGGGATGAAGCCACCTTGATGAAAGCAACCTTGAATGCTAGAGCAATGCACATCTTATATGCCTCCATGACCCCCACCGAGTTCAACCGGATTTCTTCTTGTGAGACGGCTTATGAGGTATGGAGAAAGCTTTGCATCACTTATGAAGGGACAGATCAAGTGAAGGAAAACAAAGTCTACATGCTCAAAGAGCTGCTTGAGAACTTCAAAATGGGAAAGGACGAGAACATAGCCGACATGTACTCAAGGCTCAACACCATCTTAAATGGTCTTGCTGTTCTAGGACATCCTATGTCTAGTGGAGAGATCAACTCAAAGATCCTTAGAACTCTCCCCAAGAGGTGGGAATCCAAGGTGACTTCTATTGAAGAAGCAAGGTCTCTTAGGGATATTCCTATTGAAGAGCTCATTGGAAATCTACAAGCACATGAAGCCACACTTGACAAGGGGGAGGAATTAGAAAGACAAGAGGAGAAAGAACTCAAGAGAATGAAGAAGGCTGAAATCAAAGCTCAAATCAAGGCTATTGTTGGTCAAGCCTCTCCATCCTCTCAAGTTGAAGAAGATGCCATGTACTCCAAGGGTAGACTCTACAAAGGCAAGTCCTCCTCTATCCGGTACTTCACATGTGGAAAGAAGGGTCACTACAAGGAAGATTTCCCACAAGGCAAAAAGACCCATCTTCACAAGAAGAAATGGCAATCAAGCTCAAGTGGCTCCTCCAACTCAAGCTCAAGTGAAGATTCATGTGAAGGATCAAGCTCAAGCTCTAGTGATGAAGGAGAATGCCATTTTGCTCTTATAGCATCAACAAGTGAAGACTCAAATGAGGTAAATCTAGACTCTTTAGATAAAGAATCTTTAATTGCTATTATTCATGATATTTGTGCCTCTTATAAGTCTTCTAAAAAGAAAAAGAAAATGCTTGATAAAATTGTTGATAATTTGCATATAGAACTAGATGATCTTGAATATGCAAATTCTTGCTTGCTTATTGATAAAAATGATTGTCTTAGCCAAGTAGACTCTCTTAAACTTGAAAATGCTAGTTTACTTGATAAGATTAAATTTCTAGAAGCTCAACCTCTCATGCCTAGTTCAAATGAAGAGCATACTTTAATTGTTGATTCTCTCATGCATGACATTGATGTTCTTAAATCTGAAAACAAGGACAAAGATTTTGTTTTGCATGAATTAGAAATAGAAAATGCCTCCTTGCTTGCTAAAATCAATGGGCATGAATTTTGTTCTAGTTCTACAAATAGAGAGAATGATGTTGCTGCTCTTCATATTGATATAGATTCTTATTTAACTAAAACTCTTTGCTTAGAAAATGATCTTCTGCATGCTAGAGATAATATAGATCATTTGTCTTCTACTATTGCTTCTCTTAAGCATGATAATGATAGTTTGAGATCATCTTTGCAAAGATTCTTAGTTGGTAAAAAGAATCTTAATGATATCCTACACCATACTACTAAACAAATTGGTAGACATGGTTTAGGGTATGATAGTAGTCAAGGGAACAACAAAGATAAAGGACCTCCAATATTCCATGGAGAATCCTCTAGCTCCAAGACTATGGGCACATGCAACTACTGCAATGAATTTGGTCATTACTCTAATTGTTGTCCTTTTAGGAAAGCACCCAAGAGCAATAGGATTTGGGTTGCAAAACTAACCCCTCCGGACCCAAAAACATGATTGGGGACCATTTCATCTTTCTTCTTGTAGGTACTTAAAAATGGATTGATTTGAGCTATTGAATTGCAAATTGACTTCTCAATCCACATCAAAGAAGAAAGGTGAGATGTGTAGAGGGTGACAACAAATGGAAAAGGAATGGTAAGCACAAAGGTAATGTTTCTTTTGCTTATAACCTACCCTAACTTGTTTTTGTCAAGTTCGTGTGCACTATACATATGGTTTTTGAGTCAAAAGTGGCATTTTGTGATTCTCTTCACACTCTTGCTCAAAAACTGTTTCTAATGCTTCTATAGTGCATTACTAACTTACTTAGACATGTTTGGATATGGTTTGTATTTTAAGCATGCCTTTAAATATGTTTTTATGATATATATGTGTTTTTTGACAGCTGGTCTGTCGGTCGAGTTTCACTAGGGCAAACTCGACCGATAGGCACCAATGGGTGTTGCCAGCAGTTGTCATCGGTCGAGTTGCCAATACACAGAACTCGACCGATAACACTGTGCACAGAATATACATTTGGCTTATTGAGTGAGAATTTCCCTCTCAACTAGATTTTCTCAACCAATAGCCTTATTCTTTGGCACTCTCATTTGGTACCTTTATATATGCTTCTTGCCATGTTCTAAATTGCCTATCTTGCTTACAACTCTATCTCTCTAATTGCTCTAGATTGGTATTTCTATATCTTGCAATTACTTGCTTTGAGTTGTTTTGTAGGTTTTGATGATGATCTCTATGGAACTCTTGGTTGTGTCTTGAATCGCTTCCGTTGTGCTCTAACTTGCTACATCTATCTAGGTGTATATCTTGTTTTGATACAACCTTGAGGTTCTTAGGGGGTAATCATCTTATGGTAAGGATGCACATCTAGTGAGTTATATCCTCTCATGCTTCTAAATTTGCATATCTTTTTGTTTGGATATATCTCTACATCTTCTCATAGCTTGCTCTTTGACTTGTATATCTTTTGGTATCTCTTGCTATGATCTAGATCCTACTAGTAGTCCTAACTTGTGATATCATCTACTAGTAGTTCATATACATGTAGTTCTAGCCTTGTTAAAAATTGACATCTTTGCTCATCTATATGCTATGCTCATACATGCTCAAGATTGTTCCTTGAATTGCATATCTACTATCTTGAGTTACTTGCATAACATTGTTATGCAGGGCACATAGAGCTACATTATATGTAGAAATTGGAGTATTTTTGGATTTTATGCAGCTTTTACTCCAGTTTCAGTTTTTGGTGCAAGACTAGTGTTTTTCATGCAGAAACAACCTTCTTAGCAAGAGATACCAAAATTGCATCATCTTGAGGGTCAAAATTGCAATTTATTATTTTTCTGCAGCACTTTATCTTGCATTTTGGGGTGTTCAAGTATATTCTTTGACTTGCTCTTCTTTCTATGCTTGGACAAGCCCCTATCTGTGCTCTTCTACTCTCCTTATATATATATATTTGTGTTATCTCCTTTCTCTTTAACAAGTGATGTTTCTTATTTCTTCATAACCCCACTTTTTGAAATGACAAAGGGGGAGAAATGTATGTCTTCTTTTAAAAAGAGGAAGACGGCATGTCTTACATGAAGAAGAGAAGTATGCTCATGTAAAGGGAGAAGGTAAAGGCGAGAAGACATATATGTGTAGAACATATATGAGTAGAAGACATAGTATTCTATAAATGTTATGAAAGCTAACCATGCAGGAGAAATAGCATCAATTGAGGGGGAGTATGAAAACTCCATGCGCATCAATTGAGGGGGAGCATATGAGCTTAGTCCTATTGAAATCCCCAGGTTTCTCCAAAGGTATGAATTTACTTAAATGCTTTCAATACATTTATGGAATGGTTTGTCATCTTCAAACAGGGGGAGAATGTTGACTCAAGGTCAATTAGGTCAATGTTGACTCACGTCTAAATTGACTAAACCCATGTTTTGATGATGACTAACCATTCCACATTTTGGTGTCTAATGCCTCTACTTGAGTGTTTTCAGATTAGGTATAGACACACTCCAATTGGCCTAACTTGCACATCTCAAATTGGAGAAAAGACAAGTCAAAGTCATACAAGTGGACGTTTTTGTAATATGATGTATATCCATTAAAATCATGTTGTAAATCACTTGTAATGATTTTATGACTTGTAATTAAGCTTAGAAAAATATCAGGAACACTTAGATCGAATTTAGAGCACTTTTAATGCAACTTTGAAAATCAATTACAGGCACTTGTTCGGTCGAGTTTCCCACCCTGAAACTCGACCGATCAACCTTGGTCGATTTTCTAAAGATTGCATCAGTCGAGTTGTGCACCCACAGAACTCGACCGATCGGGTAGAAGGCCATTTCCAGTTGAGATGGTCGGTCGAGTTTCCTCAGGTAAAACTCGACCGATCATCTGAATATCGGTTTTCCTGTTACTTGATCGGTCGATTTACACATATAGAAACTCGACCGATTGCACTGTACGGAAAAGTGCAGAAAAGTGTTTCTAGCCGTTGTGGAGTTGCAACAAGTGAAAATGGATTCGTTGCAAGCCACAAAATGGCTAGTTTTTGTTCATAAGTGTTCCCAAAGGCTAAGAGGCATCCCCAGCTATAAATAGGATCCCTTGGGCTTCATTCCAAGGTTGAGCATTCATTGCATACTCTTTATAAGGTTCCTATTCTATAGTTGAGTGTTTCCTACAGCCTCCTCCTCTCTCTCTGTCTAAGCTTAATCACTTGCTACATCCATTAGAGTGAGTAGGAAATCTGTAAGAGAGCTAGTCCTATTTGTATATCTTGTGAGGATCTCACTTCCACCACCTCCCCATCTCTCATTTGCTATCTTGAAGATGAAGGTTCTCTCTCTTGTCCAAGAGAGGTGAAGAAGAACAAGGGAAGGAGTCCTTTGGTGAAGATCAAGGCAGAAGACTTCGAGCTAGAGTGGGTAAGCCCTTAGAGAAGGCAAAAGACTCAAGCTCAAGTAGGTAAGACCTTGGTGGAAAGCTTCTCCGAGTGAAGGTGAAGTCAAAGGCGGAAGATCCAAGAAGAGTGGGTAATTCCTGCAAGGCCGAAGACTTGTGCAAGAGTGGGTAAGTCCTTGGAGAAGGCCGAAGACTCTTGCAAAGTGGGTAAGTCCTTGGTAAGGTTGAAGACTCTGTGTATTGGATAGGTAAGTCCTTTGTTGGTCATGTATTGTATGTCTTATTAATGAATATAATAGTGCAATTGTTTGAAGTCCTAGAGTTTGACCTCTCTAGGCAAGTGGACTGACACACTTCTAGTTTGAAGTGTGGAACCACTCTAAATAGCTTGTCTAATTGGTGCATGTTCAATCTCTCTTATCCTTGCTATGCATGATTTAGTTGCATACAAATTACCTATTTAGCAACCTTATCTTGTCATATATTTTGAAGGTTTAATGAATTTTGTGTAAGTGCTTTCAGCTCTATTCACCCTCCCTCTAGAGCATCTAATCACCCATCTAGGATCCAACAAGTGGTATCAGAGCGGGTCTTCTCCAAGCATACTTCAACAAATAGGAGAAGATGGGTGACTACCTTGGAGGGAGACTCTCAACCAGCCTTCCAATCTTTGATGGGAGCAACTTCCTCTATTGGAGAAGAAGACTTCAATTCTTCATCCAAGGATCAAGTCTCGAGATGTGGCAAATGGTGAACAGCCCATACATTCTACCAAAGACAAATATTGAAGAATGGGATGAAACCACCTTGATGAAAGCAACCTTGAATGCTAGAGCAATGCACATCTTATATGCCTCCATGACCCCCACCGAGTTCAACCGGATTTCTTCTTGTGAGACGACTTATGAGGTATGGAGAAAACTTTGCATCACTTATGAAGGGACATATCAAGTGAAGGAAAGCAAAGTCTACATGCTCAAAGGGCTGCTTGAGAACTTCAAAATGGGAAAAGAGGAGAGCATAGCCGACATGTACTCAAGGCTCAACACCATCTTAAATGGTCTTGCTGTTCTAGGACATCCTATGTCTAGTGGAGAGATCAACTCAAAGATCCTTAGAACTCTCCCCAAGAGGTGGGAATCCAAGGTGACTTCTATTGAAAAAGCAAGGTCTCTTAGGGATATTCCTATTGAAGAGCTCATTGGAAATCTACAAGCACATGAAGCCACACTTGACAAGAGGGAGGAATTAGAAAGACAAGCGGAGAAAGAACTCAAGAGAATGAAGAAGGCTGAAATCAAAGCTCAAATAAAGGCTATTGTTGGTCAAGCCTCTCCATCCTCTCAAGTTGAAGAAGATGCCATGTACTCCAAGGGTAGACTCTACAAAGGCAAGTCCTCCTCTATCCGGTGCTTCACATGTGGAAAGAAGGGTCACTACAAGGAAGATTTCCCACAAGGCAAAAATACCCATCTTCACAAGAAGAAATGGAAATCAAGCTCAAGTGGCTCCTCCAACTCAAGATCAAGTGAAGATTCATGTGAAGGATCAAGCTCAAGCTCTAGTGATGAAGGAGAATGCCATTTTGCTCTTATAGCATCAACAAGTGAAGATTCAAATGAGGTAAATCTAGACTCTTTAGATAAAGAATCTTTAATTGCTATTATTCATGATATTTGTGCCTCTTATAAGTCTTCTAAAAAGAAAAAGAAAAAGAAAAAGCATGCTAAAATTGTTGATAATTTGCATATAGAACTAGATGATCTTGAATATGCAAATTCTTGCTTGCTTATTGATAAAAATGATTGTCTTAGCCAAGTAGACTCTCTTAAACTTGAAAATGCTAGTTTACTTGATAAGATTAAATTTCTAGAAGCTCAACCTCTCATGCCTAGTTCAAATGAAGAGTATACTTTAATTGTTGATTCTCTCATGCATGACATTGATGTTCTTAAATCTGAAAACAAGGACAAAGATTTTGTTTTGCATGAATTAGAAATAGAAAATGCCTCCTTGCTTGCTAAAATCAATGGGCATGAATCTTGTTCTAGTTCTACAAATAGAGAGAATGATGTTGCTGCTCTACATATTGATAGAGATTCTTATTTAACTAAAACTCTTTGCTTAGAAAATGATCTTCTGCATGCTAGAGATAATATAGATCATTTGTCTTCTACTATTGCTTCTCTTAAGCATGATAATGATAGTTTGAGATCATCTTTGCAAAGATTCTTAGTTGGTAAAAAGAATCTTAATGATATCCTACACCATACTACTAAACAAATTGGTAGACATGGTTTAGGGTATGATAGTAGTCAAGGGAACAACAAAGATAAAGGACCTCCAATATTCCATGGAGAATCCTTTAGCTCCAAGACTATGGGCACATGCAACTACTGCAATGAATTTGGTCATTACTCTAATTGTTGTCCTTTTAGGAAAGCACCCAAGAGCAATAGGATTTGGGTTGCAAAACTAACCCCTCCGGACCCAAAAACATGATTGGGGACCATTTCATCTTTCTTCTTGTAGGTACTTACAAATGGATTGATTTGAGCTATTGAATTGCAAATTGACTTCTCAATCCACATCAAAGAAGAAAGGTGAGATGTGTAGAGGGTGACAACAAATGGAAAAGGAATGGTAAGCACAAAGGTAATGTTTCTCTTGCTTATAACCTACCCTAACTTGTTTTTGTCAAGTTAGTGTGCACTATACATATGGTTTTTGAGTCAAAAGTGGCATTTTGTGATTCTCTTCACACTCTTGCTCAAAAACTGTTTCTAATGCTTCTATAGTGCATTACTAACTTACTTAGACATGTTTGGATATGGTTTTATTTTAAGCATGCCTTTAAATATGTTTTTATGATATATATGTGCTTTTTGACAGCTGGTCTGTCGGTCGAGTTTTCCCTAGTGAAACTCGACCGATAGGCACCAATGGGTGTTGCCAGCAGTTGTCATCGGTCGAGTTGCTAATGCACAGAACTCGACCGATAACACTGTGCACAGAATATACATTTGGCTTATTGAGTGAGAATTTCCCTCTCAACTAGATTTTCTCAACCAATAGCCTTATTCTTTGGCACTCTCATTTGGTACCTTTATATATGCTTCTTGCCATGTTATAAATTGCCTATCTTGCTTACAACTCTATCTCTCTAATTGCTCTAGATTGGTATTTCTATATCTTGCAATTACTTGCTTTGAGTTGTTTTGCAGGTTTTGATGATGATCTCTATGGAACTCTTGGTTGTGTCTTGAATCGCTTCCGTTGTGCTCTAACTTGCTACATCTATCTAGGTGTATATCTTGTTTTGATACAACCTTGAGGTTCTTAGGGGGTAATCATCTTATGGTAAGGATGCACATCTAGTGAGTTATATCCTCTCATGCTTCTAAATTTTCATATCTTTTTGTTTGGATATATCTCTACATCTACTCATAGCTTGCTCTTTGACTTGTATATCTTTTGGTATCTCTTGCTATGATCTAGATCCTACTAGTAGTCCTAACTTGTGATATCATCTACTAGTAGTTCATATACATGTAGTTCTAGCCTTGTTTAAAATTGACATCTTTGCTCATCTATATGCTATGCTCATACATGCTCAAGATTGTTCCTTGAATTGCATATCTACTATCTTGAGTTACTTGCATAACATTGTGATGCGGGGCACAAAGAGCTACATTATATGTAGAAATTGGAGTATTTTTGGATTTTATGCAGCTTTTACTCCAGTTTTAGTTTTTGGTGCAAGACTAGTGTTTTTCATGCAGAAACAACCTTCGTAGCAAGACTCATGGCTTTGCCATGAGCTCCGATGGTTTTTGATCAAATTCCATCATCTTGAGGGTCAAAATTGCAATTTATTATTTTTCTGCAGCACTTTATCTTGCATTTTGGGGTGTTCAAGTATATTCTTTAACTTGCTCTTCTTTCTATGCTTGGACAAGCCCCTATCTGTGCTCTTCTACTCTCCTTATAAATATTTGTGTTATCTCCTTTCTCTTTAACAAGTGATGTTTCTTATTTTTCATAACCCCACTTTTTGAAATGACAAAGGGGGAGAAAGGTATGTCTTCTTTTAAAAAGAGGAAGACGGCATGTCTTACATGAAGAAGAGAAGTATGCTCATGTAAAGGGAGAAGGTAAAGGGGAGAAGACATATATGTGTAGAACATATATGAGTAGAAGACATAGTATTCTATAAATGTTATGAAAGCTAACCGTGCAGGAGAAATAGCATCAATTGAGGGGGAGTATGAAAACTCCATGCGCATCAATTGAGGAGGAGCATATGAGCTTAGTCCTATTGAAATCCCCAGGTTTCTCCAAAGGTATGAATTTACTTAAATGCTTTCAATACATTTATGGAATGGTTTGTTTTCTTCAAAAAGGGGGAGAATGTTGACTCAAGGTCAATTAGGTCAATGTTGACTCACGTCTAAATTGACTAAACCCATGTTTTGATGATGACTAACCATTCCACATTTTGGTGTCTAATGCCTCTACTTGAGTGTTTTCATATTAGGTATAGACACACTCCAATTGGCCTAACTTGTGCATCTCAAATTGGAGAAAAGACAAGTCAAAGTCATACAAGTGGACGTTTTTGTAATATGATGTATATCCATTAGAATCATGTTGTAAATCACTTGTAATGATTGTATGACTTGTAATTAAGCTTAGAAAAATATCAGGAACACTTAGATCGAATTTAGAGCACTTTTAATGCAATTTTGAAAATCAATTACAGGCACTTGTTCGGTCGAGTTTCCCACCCTGAAACTCGACCGATCAACCTTGGTCGATTTTCTGAAGATTGCATCGGTCGAGTTGTGCACCCACAGAACTCGACCGATCGGGTAGCAGGCCATTTCCAGTAGAGATGGTCGGTCGAGTTTCCTCAGGACAAACTCGACCGATCATCTGAATATCGGTTTTCCTGTTACTTGATCGGTCGAGTTACACATATAGGAACTCGACCGATTGCACTGTATGGAAAAGTGCAGAAAAGTGTTTCTAGCCGTTGTGGAGTTGCAACAAGTGAAAATAGATCCGTTGCAAGCCACAAAACGGCTAGTTTTCGTTCATAAGTGTTCCCAAAGGCTAAGAGCATCCCCAGCTATAAATAGGACCCCTTGGGCTTCATTCCAAGGTTGAGCATTCATTGCAAACTCTTTATGAGGTTCCTATTCTATAGTTGAGTGCTTCCTACAGCCTCCTCTCTCTCTCTCTAAGCTTAATCACTTGCTACATCCATTAGAGTGAGTAGGAAATCTATAAGAGAGCTAGTCCTATTTGTATATCTTGTGAGGCTCTCACTTCCACCACCTCCCCATCTCTCATTTGCTATCTTGAAGATGAAGGTTCTCTCTATTGTCCAAGAGAGGTGAAGAAGAAAAAGGGAAGGAGTCCCTTGGTGAATATCAAGGCAGAAGACTTGGAGCTAGAGTGGGTAAGCCCTTGGAGAAGGCAAAAGACTCAAGCTCAAGTAGGTAAGACCTTGGTGGAAAGCTTCTCCGAGTGAAGGTGAAGTCAAAGGCGGAAGATCCAAAAAGAGTGGGTAATTCCTGCAAGGCGAAGACTTATGTAAGAGTGGGTAAGTCCTTGGAGAAGGCCGAAGACTCTTGCAAAGTGGGTAAGTCTTTGGTAAGGTTGAAGACTCTGTGTATTGGATAGGTAAGTCCTTTGTTGGTCATGTATTGTATGTCTTATTAATGAATATAAGAGTGCAATTGTTTGAAGTCCTAGAGTTTGACCTCTCTAGGCAAGTGGACTGACACACTTCTAGTTTTAAGTGTGGAACCACTCTAAATAGCTTGTCTAATTGGTGCATGTTCAATCTCTCTTATCCTTGCTATGCATGATTTAGTTGCACTCAAATTACCTATTTAGCAACCTTATCTTGTCATATATTTTGAAGGTTTAATAAATTTTGTGTAAGTGCTTTCAGTTCTATTCACCCCCCCTCTAGAGCATCTAATCACCCATCTAGGATCCAACAAGTGGTATCAGAGCGGGTCTTCTCCAAGCATACTTCAACAAGTAGGAGAAGAAGGGTGACTACCTAGGAGGGAGACTCTCAACCAGCATTCCAATCTTTGATGGGAGCAACTTCCTCTATTGGAGAAGAAGACTTCAATTCTTCATCCAAGGATCAAGTCTCGAGATGTGGCAAATGGTGAACATCCCATACATTCTACCAAAGACAAATATTGAAGAATGGGATGAAACCACCTTGATGAAAGCAACCTTGAATGCTAGAGCAATGCACATCTTATATGCCTCCATGACCCCCACCGAGTTCAACCGGATTTCTTCTTGTGAGACGGCTTATGAGGTATGGAGAAAGCTTTGCATCACATATGAAGGGACAGATCAAGTGAAGGAAAGCAAAGTCTACATGCTCAAAGGGCTGCTTGAGAACTTCAAAATGGAAAAGGAGGAGAGCATAGCCGACATGTACTCAAGGCTCAACACCATCTTAAATGGTCTTGCTGTTCTAGTACATCCTATGTCTAGTGGAGAGATCAACTCAAAGATCCTTAGAACTCTCCCCAAGAGGTGGGAATCCAAGGTGACTTCTATTGAAGAAGCAAGGTCTCTTAGGGATATTCCTATTGAAGAGCTCATTGGAAATCTACAAGCACATGAAGCCACACTTGACAAGAGGGAGGAATTAGAAAGACAAGAGAAGAAAGAACTCAAGAGAATGAAGAAGGCTGAAATCAAAGCTCAAATCAAGGCTATTGTTGGTCAAGCCTCTCCATCCTCTCAAGTTGAAGAAGATGCCATGTACTCCAAGGGTAGACTCTACAAAGGAAATTCCTCCTCTATCCGGTGCTTCACATGTGGAAAGAAGGGTCACTACAAGGAAGATTGCCCACAAAGCAAAAAGACCCATCTTCATAAGAAGAAATGGCAATCAAGCTCAAGTGGCTCCTTCAACTCAAGCTCAAGTGAAGATTCATGTGAAGGATCAAGCTCAAGCTCTAGTGATGAAGGAGAATGCCATTTTTCTCTTATAGCATCAACAAGCGAAGACTCAAATGAGGTAAATCTAGACTCTTTAGATAAAGAATCTTTAATTGCTATTATTCATAATATTTGTCCCTCTTATAAGTCTTCTAAAAAGAAAAAGAAAAAGCTTGCTAAAATTGTTGATAATTTGCATATAGAACTAGATGATCTTGAATATGCAAATTCTTGCTTTCTTATTGATAAAAATGATTGTCTTAGCCAAGTAGACTCTCTTAAACTTGAAAATGCTAGTTTACTTGATAAGATTAAATTTCTAGAAGCTCAACCTCTCATGCCTAGTTCAAATGAAGAGCATACTTTAATTGTTGATTCTCTCATGCATGACATTGATGTTCTTAAATTTGAAAACAAGGACAAAGATTTTGTTTTGCATGAATTAGAAATAGAAAATGCCTCCTTGCTTGCTAAAATCAATGGGCATGAATCTTGTTCTAGTTCTACAAATAGAGAGAATGATGTTGCTGCTCTTCATATTGATAGAGATTCTTATTTAACTAAAACTCTTTGCTTAGAAAATGATCTTCTGCATGCTAGAGATAATATAGATCATTTGTCTTCTACTATTGCTTCTCTTAAGCATGATAATGATAGTTTTAGATCATCTTTGCAAAGATTCTTAGTTGGTAAAAAGAATCTTAATGATATCCTACACCATACTACTAAACAAATTGGTAGACATGGTTTAGGGTATGATAGTAGTCAACCGAACAACAAAGATAAAGGACCTCCAATATTCCATGGAGAATCCTCTAGCTCCAAGACTATGGGCACATGCAACTACTGCAATGAATCTGGTCATTACTCTAATTGTTGTCCTTTTAGGAAAGCACCCAAGAGAAATAGGATTTGGGTTACAAAACTAACCCCTCCGGACCCAAAAACATGATTCGAGACCATTTCATCTTTCTTCTTGTAGGTACTTACAAATGGATTGATTTGAGCTATTGAATTGCAAATTGACTTCTCAATCCACATAAAAGAAGAAAGGTGAGATGTGTAGAGGGTGACAACAATGGAAAAGGAATGGTAAGCACAAAGGTAATTTTTCTCATTCTTATAACCTACCCTAACTTGTTTTTGTCAAGTTAGTGTGCACTATACATATGGTTTTTGAGTCAAAAGTGGCATTTTGTGATTCTCTTCACACTCTTGCTCAAAAACTGTTTCTAATGCTTCTATAGTGCATTACTAACTTACTTTGACATGTTTGGATATGGTTTGTATTTTAAGCATGCCTTTAAATATGTTTTTATGATATATATGTGCTTTTTGACAGCTGGTCTGTCGGTCGAGTTTTCCCTAGTGAAACTCGACCGATAGGCACCAATGGGTGTTGCCAGCAGTTGTCATCGGTCGAGTTGCCAATGCACAGAACTCGACCGATAACATTGTGCACAGAATATACATTTGGCTTATTGAGTGATAATTTCCCTCTCAACTAGATTTTCTCAACCAATAGCCTTATTCTTTGGCACTCTCATTTGGTACCTTTATATATGCTTCTTGCCATGTTCTAAATTGCCTATCTTGCTTACAACTCTATCTCTCTAATTGCTCTAAATTGGTATTTCTATATCTTGCAATTACTTGCTTTGAGTTGTTTTGCAGGTTTTGATGATGATCTCTATGGAACTCTTGGTTGTGTCTTGAATCGCTTCCGTTGTGCTCTAACTTGCTACATCTATCTAGGTGTATATCTTGTTTTGATACAACCTTGAGGTTCTTAGGGGTAATCATCTTATGGTAAGGATGCACATCTAGTGAGTTATATCCTCTCATGCTTCTAAATTTGCATATCTTTTTGTTTGGATATATCTCTACATCTACTCATAGCTTGCTCTTTGACTTGTATATCTTTTTGTATCTCTTGCTATGATCTAGATCCTACTAGTAGTCCTAACTTGTGATATCATCTACTAGTAGTTCATATACATGTAGTTCTAGCCTTGTTTAAAATTGACATCTTTGCTCATCTATATGCTATGCTCATACATGCTCAAGATTGTTCCTTGAATTGCATATCTACTATCTTGAGTTACTTGCATAACATTGTGATGCAGGGCACATAGAGCTACATTATATGTAGAAATTGGAGTATTTTTGGATTTTATGCAGCTTTTACTCCAGTTTCAGTTTTTGGTGCAAGACAAGTGTTTTTCATGCAGAAACAACCTTCTTAGCAATACTCATGGCTTTTCCATGAGCTCCGATGGTTTTTGATCAAATTCCATCATCTTGAGGGTCAAAATTGCAATTTATTATTTTTCTGCAGCACTTTATCTTGCATTTTGGGGTGTTCAAGTATATTTTTTAACTTGCTCTTCTTTCTATACTTGGACAAGCCCCTATCTGTGCTCTTCTACTCTCCTTATATATATTTGTGTTATCTCCTTTCTTTTTAACAAGTGATGTTTCTTATTTCTTCATAACCCCACTTTTTGAAATGACAAAGGGGGAGAAAGGTATGTCTTCTTTTAAAAAGAGGAAGACGGCATGTCTTACATGAAGAAGAGAAGTATGCTCATGTAAAGGGAGAAGGTAAAGGCGAGAAGACATATATGTGTAGAACATATATGAGTAGAAGACATAGTATTCTATAAATGTTATGAAAGCTAACCATGCAGGAGAAATAGCATCAATTGAGGGGGAGTATGAAAACTCCATGCGCATCAATGGAGGGGGAGCATATGAGCTTAGTCCTATTGAAATCCCCAAGTTTCTCCAAAGGTATGAATTTACTTAAATGCTTTCAATACATTTATGGAATGGTTTGTCATCTTCAAAAAGGGGGAGAATGTTGACTCAAGGTCAATTAGGTCAATGTTGACTCACGTCTAAATTGACTAAACCCATGTTTTGATGATGACTAACCATTCCAAATTTTGGTGTCTAATGCCTCTACTTGAGTGTTTTCAGATTAGGTATAGACACACTCCAATTGGCCTAACTTGCGCATCTCAAATTGGAGAAAAGACAAGTCAAAGTCATACAAGTGGACGTTTTTGTAATATGATGTATATCCATTAGAATCATGTTGTAAATCACTTTTAATGATTGTATGACTTGTAATTAAGCTTCGAAAAATATCAAGAACACTTAGATCGAATTTAGAGCACTTTTAATGCAACTTTGAAAATCAATTACAGGCACTTGTTCGGTCGAGTTTCCCACCCTGAAACTCGACCGATCAACCTTGGTAGCTTTTCTGAAGATTGCATCGGTCGAGTTGTGCACCCACAGAACTCGACCGATCGGGTAGCAGGCCATTTCCAGTTGAGATGGTCGGTCGAGTTTCCTCAGGACAAACTCGACCGATCATCTGAATATCGGTTTTCCTGTTACTTGATCGGTCGAGTTACACATATAGAAACTCGACCGATTGCACTGTACGGAAAAGTGTAGAAAAGTGTTTCTAGTCGTTGTGGAGTTGCAACAAGTGAAAATAGATCTGTTGCAAGCCACAAAACGGCTAGTTTTCGTTCATAAGTGTTCCCAAAGGCTAAGAGGCATCCCCAGCTATAAATAGGACCCCTTGGGCTTCATTCCAAGGTTGAGCATTCATTGCAAACTCTTTATGAGGTTCCTATTCTATAGTTGAGTGCTTCCTACAGCCTCCTCTCTCTCTCTAAGCTTAATCACTTGCTACATACATTAGAGTGAGTAGGAAATCTGTAAGAGAGCTAGTCCTATTTGTATATCTTGTGAGGCTCTCACTTCCACCACCTCCCCATCTCTCATTTGCTATCTTGAAGATGAAGGTTCTCTCTCTTGTCCAAGAGAGGTGAAGAAGAACAAGGGAAGGAGTCCCTTGGTGAAGATCAAGGTAGAAGACTTGGAGCTAGAGTGGGTAAGCCCTTGGAGAAGGCAAAAGACTCAAGCTCAAGTAGGTAAAACCTTGGTGGAAAGCTTCTCCGAGTGAAGGTGAAGTCAAAGGCGGAAGATCCAAGAAGAGTGGGTAATTCTTGAAATGCCGAAGACTTGTGCAAGAGTGGGTAAGTCCTTGGAGAAGGCCGAAGACTCTTGCAAAGTGGGTAAGTCCTTGGTAAGGTTGAAGACTCTGTGTATTGGATAGGTAAGTCCTTTGTTGGTCATGTATTGTATGTCTTATTAATGAATATAAGAGTGCAATTGTTTGAAGTCCTAGAGTTTGACCTCTCTAGGCAAGTGGACTGACACACTTCTAGTTTTAAGTGTGGAACCACTCTAAATAGCTTGTCTAATTGGTGCATGTTCAATCTCTCTTATCCTTGCTATGCATGATTTAGTTGCACTCAAATTACCTATTTAGCAGCCTTATCTTGTCATATATTTTGAAGGTTTAATGAATTTTGTGTAAGTGCTTTCAGCTCTATTCACCCCCCCTCTAGAGCATCTAATCACCCATCTAGGATCCAACAAGTGGTATCAGAGCGGGTCTTCTCCAAGCATACTTCAACAAGTAGGAGAAGATGGGTGACTACCTAGGAGGGAGACTCTCAACCAGCCTTCCAATCTTTGATGGGAGCATCTTCCTCTGTTGGAGAAGAAGACTTCAATTCTTCATCCAAGGATCAAGTCTCAAGATGTGGCAAATGGTGAACAGCCCATACATTCTACCAAAGACAAATATTGAAGAATGGGATGAAGCCAGCTTGATGAAAGCAACCTTGAATGCTAGAGCAATGCACATCTTATATGCCTCCATGACCCCCACCGAGTTCAACCAGATTTCTTCTTGTGTGACGGCTTATGAGGTATGGAGAAAACTTTGCATCACTTATGAAGGGACAGATCAAGTGAAGGAAAGCAAAGTGTACATGCTCAAAGGGCTGCTTGAGAACTTCAAAATGGGAAAGGAGGAGAGCATAGCCGACATGTACTCAAGGCTCAACACCATCTTAAATGGTCTTGTTGTTCTAGGACATCCTATGTCTAGTGGAGAGATCAACTCAAAGATCCTTATAACTCTCCCCAAGAGGTGGGAATCCAAGGTGACTTCTATTGAAGAAGCAAGGTCTCTTAGGGATATTCCTATTGAAGAGCTCATTGGAAATCTACAAGCACATGAAGCCACACTTGACAAGAGGGAGGAATTAGAAAGACAAGAGGAGAAAGAACTCAAGAGAATGAAGAAGGCTGAAATCAAATCTCAAATCAAGGCTATTGTTGGTCAAGCCTCTCCGTCCTCTCAAGTTGAAGAAGATGCCATGTACTCCAAGGGTAGACTCTACAAAGGCAAGTCCTCCTCTATCCGGTGCTTCACATGTGGAAAGAAGGGTCACTACAAGGAAGATTTCCCACAAGGCAAAAAGACCCATCTTCATAAGAAGAAATGGCAATCAAGCTCAAGTGGCTCCTCCAACTCAAGCTCAAGTGAAGATTCATGTGAAGGATCAAGCTCAAGCTCTAGTGATGAAGGAGAATGCCATTTTGCTCTTATAGCATCAACAAGTGAAGACTCAAATGAGGTAAATCTAGACTCTTTAGATAAAGAATCTTTAATTGCTATTATTCATGATATTTGTGCCTCTTATAAGTCTTCTAAAAAGAAAAAGAAAAAGCTTGCTAAAATTGTTGATAATTTGCATATAGAACTAGATGATCTTGAATATGCAAATTCTTGCTTGCTTATTGATAAAAATGATTGTCTTAGCCAAGTAGACTCTCTTAAACTTGAAAATGCTAGTTTACTTGATAAGATTAAATTTCTAGAAGCTCAACCTCTCATGCCTAGTTCAAATGAAGAGCATACTTTAATTGTTTATTCTCTCATGCATGACATTGATGTTCTTAAATCTGAAAACAAGGATAAAGATTTTGTTTTGCATGAATTAGAAATAGAAAATGCCTCCTTGCTTGCTAAAATCAATGGGCATGAATCTTGTTCTAGTTCTACAAATAGAGAGAATGATGTTGTTGCTCTTCATACAAATAGAGAGAATGATGTTCCATCACCTAGCCACAACCGAAATGTACTAGTACATGGTCATGACCGCGACACACCCTCACCTGTCACGACTGTGTCACACCCTCAACCTAGTTGTAACCATGTCAAATCTTCAACCTGGTCACGACAACATCACACCTTCAACCTTGTCGCTACTGTGACACATCTTCAACCTAGTCGCAACCACGACGCATCATGTCTAAGCTTCAAGATCGACTTCACAATGGGGCACCACATTCATCAAACACAAAGCAACGTCTCATCTATTATCCACAAAGCGTCCTCGCGACCATGAGCCACAAGCAATATCGTGACCACGACAAAAAGCAAGCATCCCAACCAAGGGCATTGCGTTCAGAACAAAAGCCAGGCATCACAATCAGGCATTGCAACCCTAACAAAGGGAACACCTCGATCTTCAACACATACACAAAACATCAACAACGTGATGTCATGACCACTTCCAGTAAGGCATAGTGTAACATCCCTGACCTGGGTTATGACTTAACCCTGGGATTTTTGCTTAAGCAAGTTAATTAGATCCTTAATTTTATCTTGTGAAAAGTAATTAAGGCTCAAGAGGAACTTATGTTTCAATTTTGGTCATGTTTGAATAATGTTGAAGCAATGTTTGCTTAGTTTGGACTAAAGTGCAATTTACCCAATATGAGGGGTTAAGTTGCAAATGTTACTTGATAAATGTTCTTCATGTGTTGAAGCATCATGAGAATGAATATGATGCAGAAGTATGGCTTGGGGAAAAGCTTGAGTACCAAGAAAGAACTGATAAAGCAATTTTTGTGCATTAAAACCTAGTTTTGATATAATATGCAATTTACCCAAAACCTAGGGTTCAATATGCAATTTACCATTTCAAAATAGTCCCTAATATTTCTTGGCATCATGTAGATCAAATAAAATGAGAGGGGCATCTCATTTGTATCACCTTGAAGGAGAGAGAATCTTTATATTAAAATAATCAAGATTTAAGCATAATTGAAACCTTAATTCAATTTAATGCAAAAATAAATAAAATAATTGAAGGGCCTTCAACCAAAAATGAGATGGTTGGATTTTCTCAAGTGTGAACGTCCTTTTACCTTGCAAAGGCAAAGGAAATATCTACATGAGTGGAGAACCCACTCACATTAAGAAAATAAAAAGAAATATCCACTAATTTATGGATAATAATATTATAAAGGTTAAGGTGCGTAATTTCTTTTCCCTTAATTCATGGATAATGGAAGGGAATTTGGAGGTGAGGAAGATATCTTTGCATGAAAGGAATTGAGGGGGAAGAGGTGGCACCACTTTCGGAATTAAAAGATTTTTATAAGGCATTTTCTCTCTCATTGATTTTCTTATAAAAACACCTTTTACAACTCAAACCAAAGGCTTTTTCGAATCCACTTCTTCTATTTGCTTGAAAAAATGACCAAGGGATCTAGGAGCAGCAGGATGACGACCTCCAACCTGTTGGTAAGCTTCTTGACTTCCTTTCACCTTAATTCCATGGTGGAAATAAAAAATCAATGCATGATTTCTTCTTATCTCGATCCCATTTTCAATTCTAACCATTCCTTTTCACTCAAAGCTTGAGGAAGAGCCTTGGGATAGTGAAAGGAGTTGCATCCACCATTTTTGATGTGATCTTGAAGCTTTGAATCTCAATTGGATGCGGGTTATATAACTTGAACCCCTATTCATTGTTATTGAATTCAATTTCTCAATTAATTATGTTCAATTGCTCTTCTTACAATTCCTTTGATAAATTGATGCAACTACCATGATAATGACAGTAGTTTTCGATGGACTAAGGCTTGATGATGATGACATCATCTTAGGCACACATTTCCAATAAGTTTCTATTGCAAACAGTTTTAAGACCTTGGTCCAAACGGTTTCACCAAACTATTTGGAGACCAAACGGTTTGCAAACCGTTTGGAGGTTTGGATCCCAAACCGTTTGGAAGGGTTGACCATTTGGATGGGTTGACCATTTGATGTCAGGACCCTAGTACATTTTGGATGATGATCTAATGGATTCAATTGATTAATTCAATATATGGACAATCCTCCAATTAGAAACTCTAATCGGGTTAAGTGCTGGAATTTCAATTGGTTGATTTAAAACTTTGGGTTGATGAACCCAAACGGTCTCAAAACCGTTTGGAGATCACCCAAATGGTCTCAAGACCGTTTGGAGGTCAACCAAGACCGTTTGGAGGTCTAGGGTTGAGTATGGTCGAGTGATCAAAGATCTAGAGATATCAAATTGAAATGCAATCAATAGCTAATTGATGATCAATCCAATGATGCAAACCCTAATTGAATTTCACAAATTTTAATGATGGATGAGGCAAACGGTCTCAAGACCGTTTGTAGGTCAACCAAGACCGTTTGGAGGTCATCCAAATGACCTCAAGACCGTTTGAGGTCAGGTCATATCATAATTTGATGACGATTCACTGTTTTCATTTGAATCGGTTCCACAATGTTAATCATTGATGGTTCCTCGTTTCAAATCCCTAATTGAAGGTTTCTTGATTATAAATCCTAGTTCAATTGGGTTCAAAACCCTAATTCATGGTCTAATTGAAGGATGATTCAATAGTTCAATTGGTGAATGAATCAAGGATTCAATTGATAATCGGTTCATTGATTGAAACCTTGAATTGTTTAAGTGTTGAAGACCTTTTTGCTCCATTCAGTTTTGAGAGGGTTTGGACCAAACGGTCTTAAGACCGTTTGAGTCCAAACGGTCTCAAGACCATTTGGGTCCAAACGGTCTCAAGACCATTTGAATAATTGGACACCTAATGTACCTAAATGATTGGTACCCTTAATGGGATTAATCATTGATGTATAATGACGCAATAATACAATACATCATGCTAACCCTAGATGCATGAATTTGAATAAAGAGTAGACTCCATCTAATCAAGAATCGAGTAGTAGTCATCCTAGAGAGGATGAAAGAGAGAGGAATTCATACATGTATAATAATCATGTAAAGGTCAAGCCTTAACACCTTCAATTTGAATAATTTTGTAATAGGGTATGATCCTTAATAAAGAGATTATGAAACCCTAATCAAGAAGGTTGTTGAGCCCTAACCTAATTTAGGGTAATATCAGATGTAACCCTAATCTAGGGTAATGGTGTAACTCTAAACTAGGATGATAATATGGGAAATCCCAATTCAGAGTAACATCATGAACAACCCTAATTTGAGAAGATACTTCATGAAACCCTAATTTCGGGTAAAGTCATATGAGAAACCCTAATTGAGGGTGATTATATGAGAAACCCTAATTGAGGGTGATGCCATAAGAAACCCTAGTTGGGATGAATAATAAACCCTAATTATAGGCAATGTGATGAGAAATCCTCATGAAGGGTGATGCTATATGCAATCCTAACCCTAATGAAGTATGATAGTGTGTAAAACCCTAAACCCTAATAAAGGGTGATGGTATGGGAGACCTAATCCTAATAATGGAATAGTGATTATTACACTGATAAGGGAAGTACCTAAAGTGATTGTTTATAGGTAACCTTATAGCAAGCAATGCCTTAACTTGAGATAAGTCTGTATCATTAAAGATAGTTGTACAAATTCAAATGGGTGACCTATGCACTACATGATAAAGATGATAGGTTAGTGGTTAAAGTATTAAGAGGGAAATACCTTAATACAGGGTCAGTTGATTAACTTAAGTAAGATGGAAATGAGGAGAAAAGTGATACATCAAGACATGATAGATATCACATTTAGCATTTCAGGGTTGATATACCTTGATGCACCTCAAATCCAATATACTTGGATAAGAAACACAAGAAGTGTGTGTTATGTAAATTGTTACAATGAAGATGTAATGAACTCATGCACTTTGATGAGTGTTGACTAACATACTATGAGAAAGGGGTGAAGCCAAGATAATGAGTATGATATAAACATACCATGGTAAGGTTGAGAGATGAACTCATACCTTGAATTGATAATTATTAATGATATATGATGAAAGTAATGATCATGAGTAAATACTTATGATATTATTGAATGATCCTAGAGGAATGGAACAATAAATTAGGGTTGGACAGATAATATAAACATGAAACCCTAATTAATGTGAAATGGGAAATACTAACCCTAAGTTGGGTAATGGAATGGAAAATCCTATTTGATAGTAAACCCTAATCCTGATAAAGGAATGGTGGTGTTACTATTGTATCACATGATGTGATAAGTGATTTTTATGGCTGTTATCATGTGTATCAACCATACAGGTATCATGATATGATAAGCATAGCCAAATATGAGCTATGATGATTATTTGATATAGATGTTGATTGACCTTGTGAGCCATATGAACAAGCTGTTGCCTAGTGAAAGGTGACAAGACACCTTATGGCCTTGTGAGCCATGTGAGATGCTTGTGTAACAAGTATCATGTATACCTCGGTTTGAGGGCCTAGAGGTAGGAGTTACTAATAGTTGGTAACAATGATTAGTGATGAACTGAGGGTATGAATACCCAGATTTGATAAGTATGATAATGATGTTGTTGAGAGATGTGAACTTTCAAGTAATGAAATGAGGGACTAAGATCCCAATCTCTTATAAAGACTTAGAAGTAATGGATGATAATAGTACCTGTTTCTTTGTAGCAATTGTCATAATAATTCCTGTTTGAGATAATATCTTTTGGTATCTCTTGCTATGATCTAGATCCTACTAGTAGTCCTAACTTGTGATATCATCTACTAGTAGTTCATATACATGTAGTTCTAGCCTTGTTTAAAATTGACATCTTTGCTCATCTATATGCTATGCTCATACATGCTCAAGATTGTTCCTTGAATTGCATATCTACTATCTTGAGTTACTTGCATAACATTGTGATGCAGGGCACATAGAGCTACATTATATGTAGAAATTGGAGTATTTTTGGATTTTATGCAGCTTTTACTCCAGTTTCAGTTTTTGGTGCAATACTAGTGTTTTTCATGCAGAAACAACCTTCTTAGAAAGACTCATGGCTTGGCCATGAGCTCCGATGGTTTTTGATCAAATTCCATCATCTTGAGGGTCAAAATTGCAATTTATTTTTTTTCTGCAGCACTTTATCTTGCATTTTGGGGTGTTCAAGTATATTCTTTAACTTGCTCTTCTTTCTATGCTTGGACAAGCCCCTATTTGTGCTCTTCTACTCTCCTTATATATATTTGTGTTATCTCCTTTCTCTTTAACAAGTGATGTTTCTAATTTCTTCATAACCCCACTTTTTGAAATGACAAAGGGGGAGAAAGGTATGTCTTCTTTTAAAAAGAGGAAGACGGCATGTCTTACATGAAGAAGAGAAGTATGCTCATGTAAAGGGAGAAGGTAAAGGGGAGAAGACATATATGTGTAGAACATATATGAGTAGAAGACATAGTATTCTATAAATGTTATGAAAGCTAACCATGCAGGAGAAATAGCATCAATTGAGGGGGAGTATGAAAACTCCATGCGCATCAATTGAGGGGGAGCATATGAGCTTAGTCCTATTGAAATCCCCAGGTTTCTCCAAAGGTATGAATTTACTTAAATGCTTTCAATACATTTATGGAATGGTTTGTCATCTTCAAAAAGGGGGAGAATGTTGACTCAAGGTCAATTAGGTCAATGTTGACTCACGTCTAAATTGACTAAACCCATGTTTTGATGATGACTAACCATTCCACATTTTGGTGTCTAATGCCTCTACTTGAGTGTTTTCAGATTAGGTATAGACACACTCCAATTGGCCTAACTTGCGCATCTCAAATTGGAGAAAAGACAAGTCAAAGTCATACAAGTGGACGTTTTTGTAATATGATGTATATCCATTAGAATCATGTTGTAAATCACTTGTAATATTTGTATGACTTGTAATTAAGCTTAGAAAATTATCAGGAACACTTAGATCGAATTTAGAGCACTTTTAATGCAACTTTGAAAATCAATTACATGCACTTGTTCGGTCGAGTTTCCCACCCTGAAACTCGACCGATCAACCTTGGTCGATTTTCTGAAGATTGCATCGGTCGAGTTGTGCACCCACAGAACTCGACCGATCGGGTAGCAGGCCATTTCCAGTTGAGATGGTCGGTCGAGTTTCCTCAGGACAAACTCGACCGATCATCTGAATATCGGTTTTCCTGTTACTTGATCGGTCGAGTTACACATATAGAAACTCGACCGATTGCACTGTACGGAAAAGTGCAGAAAAGTGTTTCTAGCCGTTGTGGAGTTGCAACAAGTGAAAATAGATCCGTTGCAAGCCACAAAACGGCTAGTTTTCGTTCATAAGTGTTCCCAAAGGCTAAGAGGCATCCCCAGCTATAAATAGGACCCCTTGGGCTTCATTCCAAGGTTGAGCATTCATTGCAAACTCTTTATGAGGTTCCTATTCTATAGTTGAGTGCTTCCTACAGCCTCCTCTCTCTCTCTAAGCTTCATCACTTGCTACATCCATTAGAGTGAGTAGGAAATCTGTAAGAGAGCTAGTCCTATTTGTATATCTTGTGAGGCTCTCACTTCCACCACTTCCCCATCTCTCATTTGCTATCTTGAAGATGAAGGTTCTCTCTCTTGTCCACGAGAGGTGAAGAAGAACAAGGGAAGGAGTCCCTTGGTGAAGATCAAGGCAGAAGACTTGGAGATAGAGTGGGTAATCCCTTGGAGAAGGCAAAAGACTCAAGCTCAAGTAGGTAAAACCTTGGTGGAAAGCTTCTCCGAGTGAAGGTGAAGTCAAAGGCGGAAGATCCAAGAAGAGTGGGTAATTCTTGAAATGCCGAAGACTTGTGCAAGAGTGGGTAAGTCCTTGGAGAAGGCCGAAAACTCTTGCAAACAGGGTAAGTCCTTGGTAAGGTTGAAGACTCTGTGTATTGGATAGGTAAGTCCTTTGTTGGTCATGTATTGTATGTCTTATTAATGAATATAAGAGTGCAATTGTTTGAAGTCCTAGAGTTTGACCTCTCTAGGCAAGTGGACTGACACACTTCTAGTTTGAAGTGTGGAACCACTCTAAATAGCTTGTCTAATTGGTGCATGTTCAATCTCTCTTATCCTTTCTATGCATGATTTAGTTGCACTCAAATTACCTATTTAGCAACCTTATCTTGTCATATATTTTGAAGGTTTAATGAATTTTGTGTAAGTGCTTTCAGCTCTATTCACCCCCCCTCTAGAGCATCTAATCACCCATCTAGGATCCAACAAGTGGTATCAGAGCGGGTCTTCTCCAAACATACTTCAACAAATAGGAGAAGATGGGTGACTACCTAGGAGGGAGACTCTCAACCAGCCTTCCAATCTTTGATGGGAGCAACTTCCTCTATTGGAGAAGAAGACTTCAATTCTTCATCCAAGGATCAAGTCTCAAGATGTGGCAAATGGTGAACAGCCCATACATTCTACCAAAGACAAATATTGAAGAATGGGATGAAGCCAGCTTGATGAAAGCAACCTTGAATGCTAGAGCAATGCACATCTTATATGCCTCCATGACCCCCACCGAGTTCAACCGGATTTCTTTTTGTGAGACGTCTTATGAGGTATGGAGAAATCTTTGCATCACTTATGAAGGGACAGATCAAGTAAAGGAAAGCAAAGTCTACATGCTCAAAGGGCTGCTTGAGAACTTCAAAATGGGAAAGGAGGAGAGCATAGCCGACATGTACTCAAGGCTCAACACCATCTTAAATGGTCTTGCTGTTCTAGGACATCCTATGTCTAGTGGAGAGATCAACTCAAAGATCCTTAGAACTCTCCCCAAGAGGTGGGAATCCAAGGTGACTTCTATTGAAGAAGCAAGGTCTCTTAGGGATATTCCTATTGAAGAGCTCATTGGAAATCTACAAGCACATGAAGCCACACTTGACAAGAGGGAGGAATTAGAAAGACAAGAGGAGAAAGAACTCAAGAGAATGAAGAAGGATGAAATCAAAGCTCAAATCAAGGCTATTGTTGGTCAAGCCTCTCCGTCCTCTCAAGTTGAAGAAGATGCCATGTACTCCAAGGGTAGACTCTACAAAGGCAAGTCCTCCTCTATCCGGTGCTTCACATGTGGAAAGAAGGGTCACTACAAGGAAGATTTCCCACAAGGCAAAAAGACCCATCTTCACAAGAAGAAATGGCAATCAAGCTCAAGTGGCTCCTCCAACGCAAGCTCAAGTGAACATTCATGTGAAAGATCAAGCTCAAGCTCTAGTGATGAAGGAGAATGCCATTTTGCTCTTATAGCATCAACAAGTGAAGACTCAAATGAGGTAAATCTAGACTCTTTAGATAAAGAATCTTTAATTGCTATTATTCATGATATTTGTGCCTCTTATAAGTCTTCTAAAAAGAAAAAGAAAAAGCTTGCTAAAATTGTTGATAATTTGCATATAGAACTAGATGATCTTGAATATGCAAATTCTTGCTTGCTTATTGATAAAAATGATTGTCTTAGCCAAGTAGACTCTCTTAAACTTGAAAATGCTAGTTTACTTGATAAGATTAAATTTCTAGAAGCTCAACCTCTCATGCCTAGTTCAAATGAAGAGCATACTTTAATTGTTGATTCTCTCATGCATGACATTGATGTTCTTAAATCTGAAAACAAGGACAAAGATTTTGTTTTGCATGAATTAGAAATAGAAAATGCCTCCTTGCTTGCTAAAATCAATGGGCATGAATCTTGTTCTAGTTCTACAAATAGAGAGAATGATGTTGCTGCTCTACATATTGATAGAGATTCTTATTTAACTAAAACTCTTTGCTTAGAAAATGATCTTCTGCATGCTAGAGATAATATAGATCATTTGTCTTCTACTATTGCTTCTCGTAAGCATGATAATGATAGTTTGAGATCATCTTTGCAAAGATTCTTAGTTGGTAAAAAGAATCTTAATGATATCCTACACCATACTACTAAACAAATTGGTAGACATGGTTTAGGGTATGATAGTAGTCAAGGGAACAACAAAGATAAAGGACCTCCAATATTCCATGGAGAATCCTTTAGCTCCAAGACTATGGGCACATGCAACTACTGCAATGAATTTGGTCATTACTCTAATTGTTGTCCTTTTAGGAAAGCACCCAAGAGCAATAGGATTTGGGTTGCAAAACTAACCCCTCCGGACCCAAAAACATGATTGGGGACCATTTCATCTTTCTTCTTGTAGGTACTTACAAATGGATTGATTTGAGCTATTGAATTGCAAATTGACTTCTCAATCCACATCAAAGAAGAAAGGTGAGATGTGTAGAGGGTGACAACAAATGGAAAAGGAATGGTAAGAACAAAGGTAATGTTTCTCTTGCTTATAACCTACCCTAACTTGTTTTTGTCAAGTTAGTGTGCACTATACATATGGTTTTTGAGTCAAAAGTGGCATTTTGTGATTCTCTTCACACTCTTGCTCAAAAACTGTTTCTAATGCTTCTATAGTGCATTACTAACTTACTTAGACATGTTTGGATATGGTTTGTATTTTAAGCATGCCTTTAAATATGTTTTTATGATATATATGTGTTTTTTGACAGCTGGTCTGTCGGTCGAGTTTTCCCTAGTGAAACTCGACCGATAGGCACCAATGGGTGTTGCCAGCAGTTGTCATCGGTCGAGTTGCCAATGCACAGAACTCGACCGATAACACTGTGCACAGAATATACATTTGGCTTATTGAGTGAGAATTTCCCTCTCAACTAGATTTTCTCAACCAATAGCCTTATTCTTTGGCACTCTCATTTGGTACCTTTATATATGCTTCTTGCCATGTTCTAAATTGCCTATCTTGCTTACAACTCTATCTCTCTAATTGCTCTAAATTGGTATTTCTATATCTTGCAATTACTTGCTTTGAGTTGTTTTGCAGGTTTTGATGATGATCTCTATGGAACTCTTGGTTGTGTCTTGAATCGCTTCCGTTGTGCTCTAACTTGCTACATCTATCTAGGTGTATATCTTGTTTTGATACAACCTTGAGGTTCTTAGGGGTAATCATCTTATGGTAAGGATGCACATCTAGTGAGTTATATCCTCTCATGCTTCTAAATTTGCATATCTTTTTGTTTGGATATATCTCTACATCTACTCATAGCTTGCTCTTTGACTTGTATATCTTTTGGTATCTCTTGTTATGATCTAGATCCTACTAGTAGTCCTAACTTGTGATATCATCTACTAGTAGTTCATATACATGTAGTTCTAGCCTTGTTTAAAATTGACATATTTGCTCATCTATATGCTATGCTCATACATGCTCAAGATTGTTCCTTGAATTGCATATGTACTATCTTGAGTTACTTGCATAACATTGTGATGCAGGGCACATAGAGCTACATTATATGTAGAAATTGGAGTATTTTTGGATTTTATGCAGCTTTTACTCCAGTTTCAGTTTTTGGTGCAAGACTAGTATTTTTCATACAGAAACAACCTTCTTAGCAAAACTCATGGCTTTGCCATGAGCTCCGATGGTTTTTGATCAAATTCCATCATCTTGAGGGTCAAAATTGCAATTTATTATTTTTCTACAGCACTTTATCTTGCATTTTGGGGTGTTCAAGTATATTCTTTAACTTGCTCTTCTTTCTATGCTTGGACAAGCCCCTATCTGTGCTCTTCTACTCTCCTTATAAATATTTGTGTTATCTCCTTTCTCTTTAACAAGTGATGTTTCTTATTTTTCATAACCCCACTTTTTGAAATGACAAAGGGGGAGAAAGGTATGTCTTCTTTTAAAAAGAGGAAGACGGCATGTCTTACATGAAGAAGAGAAGCATGCTCATGTAAAGGGAGAAGGTAAAGGGGAGAAGACATATATGTGTAGAACATATATGAGTAGAAGACATAGTATTCTATAAATGTTATGAAAGCTAACCGTGCAGGAGAAATAGCATCAATTGAGGGGGAGTATGAAAACTCCATGTGCATCAATTGAGGGGGAGCATATGAGCTTAGTCCTATTGAAATCCCCAGGTTTCTCCAAAGGTATGAATTTACTTAAATGCTTTCAATACATTTATGGAATGGTTTGTCATCTTCAAAAAGGGGGAGAATGTTGACTCAAGGTCAATTAGGTCAATGTTGACTCACGTCTAAATTGACTAAACCCATGTTTTGATGATGACTAACCATTCCACATTTTGGTGTCTAATGCCTCTACTTGAGTGTTTTCAGATTAGGTATAGACACACTCCAATTGGCCTAACTTGCGCATCTCAAATTGGAGAAAAGACAAGTCAAAGTCATACAAGTGGACGTTTTTGTAATATGATGTATATCCATTAGAATCATGTTGTAAATCACTTGTAATGATTGTATGACTTGTAATTAAGCTTAGAAAAATATCAGGAACACTTAGATCGAATTTAGAGCACTTTTAATGCAACTTTGAAAATCAATTACATGCACTTGTTCGGTCGAGTTTCCCACCCTGAAACTCGACCGATCAACCTTGGTCGATTTTCTGAAGATTGCATCGGTCGAGTTGTGCACCCACAGAACTCGACTGATCGGGTAGCAGGCCATTTCCAGTTGAGATGGTCGGTCGAGTTTCCTCAGGACAAACTCGACCGATCATCTGAATATCGGTTTTCCTGTTACTTGATCGGTCGAGTTACACATATAGAAACTCGACCGATTGCACTGTACGGAAAAGTGCAGAAAAGTATTTCTCGCCGTTGTGGAGTTGCAACAAGTGAAAATAGATCTGTTGCAAGCCACAAAACGGCTAGTTTTCGTTCATAAGTGTTCCCAAAGGCTAAGAGGCATCCCCAGCTATAAATAGGACCCCTTGGGCTTCATTCCAAGGTTGACCATTCATTGCAAACTCTTTATGAGGTTCCTATTCTATAGTTGAGTGCTTCCTACAGCCTCCTCTCTCTCTCTCTAAGCTTAATCACTTGCTACATCCATTAGAGTGAGTAGGAAATCTGTAAGAGAGCTAGTCCTATTTGTATATCTTGTGAGGCTCTCACTTCCACCACCTCCCCATCTCTCATTTGCTATCTTGAAGATGAAGGTTCTCTCTCTTGTCCAAGAGAGGTGAAGAAGAACAAGGGAAGGAGTCCCTTGGTGAAGATCAAGGCAGAAGACTTGGAGCTAGAGTGGGTAAGCCCTTGGAGAAGGCAAAAGACTCAAGCTCAAGTAGGTAAGACCTTGGTGGAAAGCTTCTCCGAGTGAAGGTGAAGTCAAAGGCGGAAGATCCAAGAAGAGTGGGTAATTCCTGCAAGGCCGAAGACTTGTGCAAGAGTGGGTAAGTCCTTGGAGAAGGCCGAAGACTCTTGCAAAGTGGGTAAGTCCTTGGTAAGGTTGAAGACTCTGTGTATTGGATAGGTAAGTCCTTTGTT
Source organism: Alisma plantago-aquatica (assembly GCA_963693085.1). NCBI lineage: Eukaryota > Viridiplantae > Streptophyta > Magnoliopsida > Alismatales > Alismataceae > Alisma > Alisma plantago-aquatica. The sequence continues at coordinate 1,573,972,649 of OY856409.1, forward strand.
GGTCATGTATTGTATGTCTTATTAATAAATATAAGAGTGCAATTGTTTGAAGTCCTAGAGTTTGACCTCTCTAGGCAAGTGGGCTGACACACTTCTAGTTTGAAGTGTAGAACCACTCTAAATAGCTTGTCTAATTGGTGCATGTTCAATCTCTCTTATCCTTGCTATGCATGATTTAGTTGCACTCAAATTACCTATTTAGCAACCTTATCTTGTCATATATTTTGAAGGTTTAATGAATTTTGTTTAAGTGCTTTCAGCTCTATTCACCCCCCCCCTCTAGAGCATATAATCACCCATCTAGGATCCAACAATGACATGAGAAATTTGGTAGATATCATATGGGTTCTGTATAATGAAAGATATATATATATATATTAAAGTTTGATAACCAAGATTTTATTATTATGTCTTTACGTGGATGACATGCATATTTTTGGCACTATTGTTGATATCATAAATAGAACAAAAGGTTTCTTGGATTCTAATTTTGGCATGAAAGATATGGGAGAAGTAGATGTAATTTTGAGAATTAAACTTCTTAAAAGTGATGATTACATCATGCTCTCTCAAGAATATTATGTTAAGATATTCTCAAAATATTTTTAATATTTTATTGTATGCCGATAAAAATACCTTTTAATTCTAATTGCAATCTTAAGAAAAATAAAAGTACTAGTGGTCAACAAATCAAATCTGCACAAGTAATTGGAAGCCTAATATTTTTAGTGATATGTATTCATCCAAATCTAGCATATGCAGTAGGGAGATTAAGTAGATCTGCTCAAAATCCTCGAATGGATCATTGGGATGCTATACATAGGGATTTAAGATATTGAAAAGGCATAATCAATCATGGACTGATTTTTTGTGGATCTCCAATTGTGTTAGAAGGTTATTGTGATGCCAATTGAAATTCTAATTCATATGATCTGATATATACAAGTGGCTACATCCTTTACCATGGATGGAGGTGTTGTGTCTTGAAAATCTATCAAGCAAACATGTATAACTCGTTCCACTATTAAAATATGAGTTTATTACCTTAGAGAAGACTAGAATCGATTCTGAATGGCTAAGACATGTTCCAATAGATTTTTCCATTTGGAAGAAACCTTCTTCACCAGTGTTTATACATTGTAATAACCAAGTTGTCATAGCAAGAGTGAAAATTAAAGTTTATAATGGGAATAGTAGATATATTCGTATATGTCATATATTATGAGGTAGCTTATATGTGATAGCATACCCTCAATAGATTATGTAAAGTCAGAATTAAACTTGGACGATCCTTTGACAAAGTCGTTAAGTCAAAAACTATTAATAAACGCATTGAGGAGAATGGGATTATGTACATATTAGAAGCCAAATTGATTTATACCCAACCTTCATGAATGATAATTCCGAGAAGGTGGTTCAATGGAAAAAACTAAGTCATTGGATGACTCAATGTATTGTAATTATATCTCATTCTTATGGTGTAAATAATAATTTACAATGATTAAGTTGAATATATATTTAATAGATTTTATAACCATTGATGGTGTATATATAACTGCAATATATACTTGATGAAAGTCTAAATATATGAGTGTGAAGTGGTGGTGCTCCTATTGAGATTTGGGAAGATCTATAAAGTACTCATGAATATTCGTGGTAGGTGCATCACATAAAAGTGTCAAACTATAAGAATGATAATTGATTCTATGAATGCCATGTGAGTAATGGCCATCTAATTAGATAAAAGAAAAATTAGTTCAGGAACATAGTTACACCTATCATCTATTGATTAGACACATCTACTCTATGTTTCTGTTCAAAGGACCTAGTTCTACTAAAGATTATGCATGTTATTTATTTAAGTTCTTCTGGTGAGTTCTTATTTGAAGTTTTAATGTTTTGCTTTTCAAATAGTTGATGAATTGTTGTATAGTGTGGTATTTAAAATATAAAAAGGAAGAGTCTTAGCCCCTTATAGAGGAGATCTACATTTTCTCTCCTCCTTATATATGACTCATTATCCATTGGATATTTGAGGATCACAATGAGACATGGGTTTGGTACGTGCATGGTGGAGCAGCCCAAGAGGATTTGGGTCAGCGTAGTCCAAAAATTCTTTAATTGGACGTATCGGCGCATGTCGCATTCCGGATGCATGGGGTACTGATCCTACCTCTAAGGTCTCCTTGCATGGGTGCGTCCTGGCTTGTTTTTACTACTTGGTCCACTCAACATTTTTAACATGTCTTGCATCTTTTTAAGATTGTGGTTGAGATTTAATTTGTTTGGTGATTGTAACTATTCACATCCTTTCATCTGCGTTGTGTCCCTATTAAATAAAGACGCATGCGAGTCTTTCTTGTATTCAAAAATGGAAAATTTCTCATTTTGTTTCTTCTCGCTTTGCTACTACAACTAATCATTTTTCTACATCTGTGTATGTGATCGCTAGAAGAACGATTAAGTGTTGTTCACATAGATGTTGTGATTTACGAGTGTACGCTTCCCTACTCTGAGTGTTGTTGTATCCTGCGAGGATGGTCTCTCTATGCTATTGCACCGGCCTTTGTTGTCGAGGAAGGCAAAAATATTTGTAAGGACAATTTGTTTTGCATGCTTCAATGAGTCAGTAACATAATTTTATTTCTGAATTTTTTGCTTCCTCTACATAGTTTAAACAAAGCGCTTGTGCGATGATACTTTTTCAGGATGTCTCCTATCCTCACATAATTAGATGAGCTACATGATACTAAAGCTTGCTTTGTCAATATCTGAAGAAAATGTAGCGGGCCATGTCGCTACTTTGTACTCCACACTTCTCTTGAATCTTGTGAGGGAACCAGAGACGATCACTAAGAGAATTTTGGTAAACTATTATCGGGTTAGAAGGACCTAAAGTACCAAATGAAGAATTTTTACAAACTTTTTTGTAAATTACATGATTTCTATTCTGTTTAAATGTATTCGTTAATAAAAGAATTACCATGTGGTACATAAAAAAATAATATACATTCTTGTTTTTCACTTGGTGATATTTGATTGGCAGCTATTCCTTTATAAAAGACTTTGTAGTCTTTGTTAACTCATCATTCTGGAATCATGCACCTGTTATTTCAATTGAAAATAGTGCATATTATTTGTTAGTCTAGTATTGGACAACATCATTATATGCATGCAGCAGATGAACTTGTTATTAAAATTTTGGAGCACGTTTCTAACAAAGAACATCCACTAAACCTTAATGAATATTGTCAAAGCATATTAGAGTCCGGTAAATGTACTAATGGGTTGGATAGAAACACAAGTATCATTAGCTGCTAGCGGTTAGAGATAGGTTTGCAACATGTTCAGTTTATAAAAAAAATAGACCCTCGATATTGTATATGAACTCTAATTTGGATTAACTCATCAACGAATTAGGGCAATATGGTTAATCATAAGCCATCCTTAACATTGCATTTTGCAGGATACACAATACAAATTAGATTTATTAGAATCATAAGAGAAAATTGTGTCTATATTAATTCAAGAATATGCATCTTTACTAAATGGTTAACATGGTTTTAGGACTTCATTAAGTTACATTATGTATTCACACGTGGTAGTACTATGCCACTAGAAATAGATGACTAAACTTTTTCTTTTCTATCAATGCTATGGAAAGCAATATGAAAAGAGACATATGAATCACACATAGTTAAAATTTTATGTTTGAATCAAACCTTCAAATAAATTGATAAAATATCATGAAAGTGTTATATGAATTTTTTTTATAAACGGTCATGCAATTCTATTAAAAGATCATAAAGTCTACAGATCAGCAGGTTAGCACCTGCAAGTCACATGTCTTGAGCTAAGCTCTGATTGGTTCGGTGGAAGTCATATGTTTTGTGGAACTCATTTTCTGGAAACTCTAGTTCCGTTTCTGAAATTTAAGTTTTATTCACTTCCATGTGATTGGTTTGTCATTAGTGTAAATATGAAAATCAATTAAAAATTATTAGTTTTACTGTGTGATATATAAAAAATAAGGACGACAAAGAAATAAAAAAGAATCATATCTATGTCTACTAATTAATATATTTTTAAAATAATAATCTTACCAAGCAGTCATAATGCGGATGTTGCTCCTTTAAAAATAGAGGACAGCAAAAGTAAAAAAAGAATCGTATCTGCGACTACTAATTAATATATTTTTAACATAATAATCTCAACAAGCGGTCATGATGCGGATATTGCTCCTTTAAAAATATTTTAATATGGTATATTGTGGTTCAAATTACATTATAATATTTTTATTTCACTTTGTATGTATAAACTATTGTAATGATATGTACGTTTTATACATATGTAAATATAAATTTTAATTTAAAATTATTTAACAACATGTACAACATTAATTTTTACTATATTCTTCACGTACGATTATAGTTTATTATCATTTTCACATCATATTATTTAAACATGAATATATAAAATGCTAGATAAATTATTTTTTGTCACGTGTTGTAGTCTGATTATTTTTCATAGTGGTATGCTTATTTTTCATAGTGTTTTTATATTTTTTATTTTGTAGATATAGTGATAATGGTAGTTGTAGTGTAAAATATTTTATATGGTGTCGCTTATAGTGTACAATATTTTGTCATATTATTTTATCATTTTGACAATAAACCATATCCACACACTAACATTCCTAGTCATAAATATTTACATGTGTCATTCATGAAGAATGAAAAATATAATTATATAGGAAATGTTGTCAACTGTTCCGGAACTCGTTTTCCGCTCTTTTTAAGAGGGAACTCAGAAACTCTATTTTTATATAACTTTGTAACTCACTGGAAGTCACAGAACTCAACTTCCAGTACTTACTTTAAACCAATCATGAAAAATTGCTTTAGGAACTCCAGTTCATAAGTTTTCCGGACTAGTTACAACAAACCAATCGGAGCCTAAAAACAGAAACTAGTACTACGGTGATATGAAAAGAGCGGTGAAGATAGAAGTTTTTATGGGGAGGCACCCCTTAGACAAGCCTCAAAATGATGTAATTAATACTTGAGCTAAGAAAAATATTAAAAGATAGGCATCAGCAGTATCAGAAGTCTGATTCTTCCTCCAGAATCTCCTCCAATGTTATATGAATTATATGTTCACATATAATTGTTTTTGTACTGATCAAAACTTAAATGTACGTTAGACAAGTATCTGGATGCAATTATTCATTTTTTGATTCTTGAATTATAATGCCATGCTAACTAAAAGAGCAAGGGCCAATCAATAAATGATTGGAATTGTTTATTTTGATATTATTAATTGCGAATCAAAACTTGACAAAAAATATTTGCATAAATATGTGAAGCTACATATGAAGTAGTATGCAACTAGGAGCTCCATATAGCTGAGCAACAAAAAATCTTATTATAATATCACCATTTTCTTTTGAAATATGCTAGGCAGACACCATTTTGGGACCCAAAATGGAACCCCAAGCATTCTCCACCACAAGTTAGAAGGTATAACAAATAAAATACATTATTTTATTTGTTATACCTTCTAATTTGTGATGGAGAATGATTGAGATTTCATTTTGGGTCCCAAAATGGGTATGCATAGCAAACCTCTTTTCTTTTCTACAAACTATCATCTCTCTCTCCCACCACTTGCATTTTTTTGCAAATATTTGTTATTGTTTTCCCAATCTAAAACGATGTCACTATCCCATTTAAGCCAATAAATCACTCTCTGCCTCTCTGTCACACTTCCCAACACCACTCAGATTCTCTTCCCACTTTTTCAATCTTTCACTTCAGACTTAAATGACTTCCTATTCTCTCCCTCCCTCTAATTAACTCATATTCCTAACATCATTATCATTATCTCCAAGTACCTTTGACTCTATCTTTCTCTATCCACATGCCTCATGTCTATAGATCTCAATCCAATAACGTTACGAAATGAGTACCATTTAATTAATGTATGACCTTTCTCTCTTTATTTATATCATGTTCTTATTCCCAATCAACAACAAGAACAAAATCTAGAGTTAGTAAACAATTCACTAATCACAACAATTATCTCTCTACAATTACTTCATGTTATCTTACCAATAATACTAGTTTAATCAAATTTTTACTCAGTTAGAAATATATAAAATAATATATTTATTGGGTCCTATATTTTCACACTCTTCAAGAAAATCATGATCCCACGAGTAGGACTCCTGATTCAATAAATATCATCCAATAATTTTGATGCCATATTAAAAAGATTCCATTATATGTTAATTTGGAATCTAGGGAAAAATAATGTCGATAAATTAAAAACATAAAAAATATCATTAAAAGTCATTTGTTATCATTGTTTGATATGTGTCATCACATATTTGTTTAAATAAATGTCCAAGAATATCCTAATCAACTAACTATGTTTTCAAACTTAAAACATACATTGTAGAGTGGCAAGGGAATACAACTTTTGATTTTTCAATATTGAAGCATTCATCGTTGTGCTCTCTCTCCCTTCCTTGTTTTATCTACATATTTTTTTATCAAATTTATTTTTTGGTATCATTTCTTCCTCCCGACTCTTACCTTTCCTTTATTGGACTCTAACATATTGCTAAACTCCCCCTGTTTTGGGATATAAAGTGTGGCTTGTTATTGGTTTTCCACCTTTCTCTAAAAAAATTCGTGTTGTTTTAAAATGATGTAAAATTTGTGAATCTCAAATCACCTTCCATATGAATCACAAATCATAAACCAATATTTCGACAAGATAAGATTGTGTTTGTAAATAAAATGAAATAAACTTATAAAAAAATATTTATGTATACAAATCATACATGATTTACAATCTCATTTTTCAAGCATATTATAAATTTTCACCTTCAATATTTGCATAATTAATATGCATGAAAATTATAGTACTTGTTTCTATGATAAGAATCACACTTTACATATCTGCATTCAAAATTTACATAAATTATATAACATTGCATTGAAAAAATATAACCAACCATACTTTTCTCTTACACCCTATAATAGTAATTAAGATTTATATTACTATATTGTATTTATTTCTATAACATTTTTATCAATTACATGTTCTACTAATATAATTTTTCACATGTACATAATATTTTGTTGAAAAAAATAACAAATCATGAGTTTCTCTTATGATTGGTAATAGTACCAATATTTACCAAACTCATATTTCTAGTTTTAAAAATGTAAGTGAAATTTTATTGTTTCAAAAATATTTTTCTCAACCAAAAATTTTGTTGTGGTATCTATATCCCTATAATAAAAGGAAATAAGGCAAATTGTGTATCTGCTCGTCGATATGTACCCCTACTTCCTAGGCTTGACATGCTAGCTACTTGTTAGGCTCTACTAGCTTACTTTTTTCTATTTTCTTGTTTAACCAATACACAAACACCGTGTAAAAAGGCACAAGAAATAATAAAAAAAGACATCATAATAGATACATTTTAAATTGTCATTGTAGCAACATGATTGTATGTTTTAAGATATTTATTTGAACTTTGTATGCATGCTTCAACAACACGTTTGTATGTTTTAGCAGTCTGTTTGTGAACTCATCGGTTCAACCTAAATATTACTTTTTTTTAGAGCAGAGATAATTTTATTAATACATACTATAAATAGGTGGGAGTTGAAAGGCAATTAATCGGATTATTCTCTTTTAATGGATTTTGTATAAATTATTATAAATAATAATATTAACCGTCCACGGGCACACATCATACAAAGGAAACACATAAAATTTTGAAACTGACACGTGTCGGTTGGAAGGAGTCAATTGTCAGTTAATCAAATCTCTTAGAGGGTTGTTGGAGTTTGTTGCATGGTAACTTATTAAATCGGTATGTTTGTCTACAAGTTCAAATGTGTTACTCTCATATGAACTTGGAGTACACTACATCTTTATTTATCTTTTGACACTACCGGTTTGCTTAGTATAACTTACTTCGCTTTTTTTTTGTACTTTGTATGTCGATAGTATAATAGTTGTCACCAATGATTGATGCTAGACCAAATCTTTTTGTAAGTGGTGTGTGTACATTTTGTTCGTGTCATGCTAAAAGTTGAGTCAAGTGTAGAATTAGTGCATATGTCAGTACCGTCATTAATGGATAAACCGGTCTAAAAATTGACTTTGATCATTTATATCAGACGTCCATATTTAGTAGTTGCATATTGAAACCTCATCTATATCTGGATCGGCAACTGTGTCATTCATCTCAATGTTCATCACTGAACCGTGTTGTGAAACATCAATGGCCTGGATATGAATATCATCCGTATTGTGTTTGATAGCGGTCATTGTTTCTAGTTGTTCTACTTGTTCTAGAGAAGAATCAGATCCTGTTGTTCATGCTAGGGCTGACGCTTTAGCGAAGTTTCATTTTGCTTCTGCAAATAGTGATTATGTATATCACCATAATTCTCTAGAAGGTTACCCATGTGTGGTACGAAACACTTTTGTGTAATCATGATGGGCCTTGTCTACATTAGACAAGCCATTTAATAAAGGTTATTTCTTTACCATAATAAAACTAAATTGTATTAAACTAGACCCCCGTGTTTAACACGTACTTCCGGCTAGTCCTCGGGAAAACTTAAGACGTCCTCCTGACACTTAAGGAGCAGCTACAAGGGCCTGCCTCCTCACTCAGATTGCCAATGACCTGTTTGGTCCACGCCAAGGCCTTGAACTTGAGACCAGTATTAAGCTAGGCGCGCCCTAAATCAAGCAGCAGGCGGGTCTGTTGGAAAAATATACGCACGGTAGAAATAAATTTGACTTCTCCGCGGCACATTAATTCGGATCAGAAATTCAACATGGATTGTAAGCATTGCAGAAATAAGCTTGAAATGTGATTTTAAAAAGATGAGCACTTATGATAGCATAATAAGAGACATGGCCATTTATAACGGATGCATTACAGCCGACACTCCGGTCACAAGGGAAAACGCCGACTGCTCAAGCTATCAACCTTGTGAAACAGTAATCAATTCAAACCTAAGAAGTAACGATTTGGAATGATCACTCAAGCAAGACTGAGAATCGTCAGACACAGGAGGATAAAAATTCAAACCATGCGATTTCACTGAAAAGAGTTGTGCATCAGTCAATTATTCTACTTGATATATATACATGACAACAACTGCAGTGAGCAACAATAAAAGAGCTACGTAAGCATGCCTATGACTAAGTTGTCCTGCTTCAATTGTCCTGACAGGAACAGAGTCAGATCCTACATCCGTTTCATTGTCCGTCAAGCCACTCAATTCTGAATCCGTCCCAGGATAAGCCGCTTCTGCGGCTGAGTTTTCGGCCTGTAGAGAAATTTAGTGAGGGACAAAACATAATGAAAAAGCAGGCTTGGGAGGAGTAAAAATCTGCTCAGCTGGATACTGATGATAGTAAATAGATCCAAACATCAACATTAGATAACTAAGCATTGCGGGACTATAACCACACCTTAATGCTTGCCGTAGATGTCTCAAAATCTTCTTTACCAGGAAATCTTAGGGAAATGTTTTCTTTTGCAGTTTCATCACAAGCGGAATGGCCATTACTTGGCTGATTGGTTTCCCAACATTTTTTCCCCAATATTCTATTTTCCTTCTTCAAGACAGATACCTGCACAAAACTCATATCTTAAATAACACTTGACTAAACCTTCCTGCTTCAGGGTCACTATGGGATGTAAATCCAATGCATGATAAAAGAGAAAAAATTGGACGGAAAGATAGAAACCCATTAGTGCTTCATCATATTTGAGGGCAGGGATTAAGCATGGAAGGGAAGCATAGTTCAATATACCACACTAATTTCAGTAAACATAATGTGTATTTCAAGCATTTACACACTGTCAAAAGCGAAGCCCCGCGGAAACAATGACTTAAAATGAGATCAGAGTCATTGGTTAATGAAGCATAACAACTAACTTGATAAACTATTCTCCAACCAAAAGGTAGTTTATATATAATTACAGGTATTGCATGCCATTCTTTATGTGATATTAAGTCCGCTCTTTCTTCATTATATAACCCAACACCATCACCCCAAAAGAAAAAGTGGAGAAATTCCTTCGTGCTACTATCATACATGTTGATCTGTCACTTCGAAGAGTAAGAGCTCAGTCAGATGATGTTAATACTTAGTACCAAATTTAGAGATTATCATATAGACAGATAGAGAATACCTAGGGGCACAAGACAACTCTCTTTAAGGAACTCGGCAAAATAGCCCCGCAATTTCGGGAAAAGGGGTGCCTCCTCACAAAGGGGGCCGCAGTGACCAGACTCGGGCAATAGTTTACCAAAAACGCAGGTTTGCGCAATGTCGTAAGACCATGTATGGGGCCTGGCGCCTGCCTAGTGCCGAAAGGTCAAGGAAGTTGGTTACCTGATAACGGGGGAGCCGACAACCGACATTTAGGACAATTAGTTGATTTGATTGGAATTTGAAGTGATATTTTTCATATAAAAAATCTACGATTAGCTACATTTTTTATTTCAAAAATTAATAATCCAAAATGTGAATATGTTTCCCAGTCAAAAGAAATATGGATCTGTTGGACTTTAAGAGCTGCAGAATTGAAAACCCCAATGTTATGAAGATCTTCAAATAATCTGAAGGATTGACCTATAGCTTTGGGTCATTAATATTGATTTTATTAGAATCTTATTTATTGGAATTGGAGTCCAATATTGGGCCATTAAAGATTTTGATTATATTTGGTCATAATGTTAGGAAACTTTTGAGGTGTTATCGTACATAACCCTCTAGGGATAAGGCCCATGTGACTAATTTGGAGAGCAATCTTATTAACAATTAAATGGGTACAAAGAATCCTATTTATAACCAGACCCAGGGAAACAATGTACATGGGGAACATTATACGATAAACTAGTTTGACGTTAATGGGCTCAAGTAGGAGAGGCCATCAGTCTTAATTAAGTAAATAAAATATGTGAAGCAACCTGTATCTAAGTCGATACCATCGACAGGATCTGTCCAGGTTCATGATGGAGCAAGCTGCATCTCAGTCGATACTATCGACACACATGTCGATAGTATCGAGATTGGTTCAGGCACAAGAGACTACTCCGTCGATACCATCGACACAAGTCGATGGTATCGACACCGGCACAGCGGCGGAACAGTAAACCGGCGGCTGACCTATTTTTGTTATAAAATGTTATTTTTTATGTGTTTTCTCTTCTTGTATCTCATGTATTCTACCCTAATGTATAAATACAAGTGTGTAGGCTCTAACCCTACTTACGTACGCTGCACATAGCAGCCGACATGTAATTGGTGTTTTCCATCTTCTTCCTCCGTCATTCCTAATATGGTATCAGAGCGGTAACTTCGACCGGTCCATCACCTCTACTCCAAGCGCCGCCTACCCTTCTTCTTCTTCTCCTCAGGGCGCCGCCACACCTTCTCTCCACAAGGCGCCACCGCAGCAACTTCTTCTCCACAAGGCGCCGCCACAGCAACCGGTAGAGCTGCTGTTCTCCGGTTTGAAGATCTCCGGTTGATCAAACGGCCATCTAAAGCCCAAACCGGAGGTCTCGCCTCTTCCAAAGTGCCTTCCTAATCACATCTCCTTCATGTGTGATTAGGAACCTCTCTCTTGAAGGTTGTTGATGCGTCAATAACGCATTCTCTATCTTGTTTCAGTTGTGACGTGTATCTCTCCGTCACGGGACGCGTATCTATCCGTCCACTCAGCCTTCTTTGTGACGTGTATCACTCCGTCACACATATCCCAGTTGCATCATGGAGAACAAGACCTATTATGAGGTCTCGCCTATTCCTATCAAGCTCAATGGGAAGAATTTTTTGCTATGGATGAATGCGGTTCATACTGTCTTGGAATCGCGCGATCGAGCAAAGTTCGTTGATTCTGCACCTCTCACTAGCACTGACCAAGACTATGCCGAGTGGAAACGTCTTGACAGCCTAGTGAAGACTTGGCTATGGGGTAGCATGGAACCTTCTATTGCTTCTAGGTTCATGTTCTACTCCACCGCTAAGGAGATTTGGGATGCCGTCAAGCAACACTATGCTCAAGAGAAGAATGCTCTTCGCCAGTTTATGATCTATGATCGTCTGTTTGCAGAGAAACAAGGTGATAGACCACTTGAAGAGTATTTCGGTGTGATTCAAGTTATCTCTCAGGAATTGAGCTACTATCATCCAGTGAAGGTTGCTGAGCAGATTAAGGATAGAGATGATCTTGTCACTGCTAAATTTCTATCTGGCCTTAGCTCCTCATTTGGTTCAGCAAGAAGTGTGATACTTGCGTCTGATAAATTACCGAGCCTTGCAGAAGCCTTCTCTAGGATTCAGCAGTCCACCTTTGAGTCTGTTGGTCCTACTCCTATTGTTCCTTCTGGAGATTCTCATGCCTCCATTGCTGCAGCAGTTCGTGGAGGACGACCTGCACCTACTTCATCTGACAGACCTGGCTTGGGCAGAGGACGTGGGACTCGTCCTAGATGTACTTTCTGTGACAAACCTGGGCACTCTGTCGAGAAATGCTGGAAGAAACATGGGAGACCTGCAGCCCCACCTGTTGGAGCTGCCAATTGTGCTACTTCCGACTCTACTACTGCGAGCTCGAGTTCCTCTGGCATCACACTTACTCAGGAGGAATATGACAGATTCATTCAGGCAACTCAACATTTGAATATGGGCGCCTCATCTGCTTCTACAGCACATCTTGCATCTACAGCGGGTAATCAGGCTACATCTTTTATGGCTTCCGGATCCGCAACTCCCTGGGTGGTTGACTCTGGTGCCTCCCAGCACATGACTGGTATGAGGCGATTGCTCCGCACACTTGACTCATATATTCCTCATCCATCTGTTACTTTGGCGGATGGTTCTGTGAGGAAGGTGGTAGCTAGTGGTTCTGTGTCCCTTACACCAGATATTGATTTGAAATCTGTCCATTTTGTACCTGAATTTCCATTCAATTTGCTTTCTGTTGCCAAGTTGATTGACACTGTAAACTGCACAGTAACTTTTGGGCCCTCTTGTTTTGTTTTACAGGATCTCAAGAGTTTGAAGATGATTGGTGGGGGGCCTAGGAAAGGTGATCTCTACCTCTTTCCTGGTGATTATCTACCTCGCCATCCACCTCCTGCTCCAGTTTCCTCCGCCATGCTGAGTGGTTCCCCCTTGCTGTGGCATTGCAGATATGGACATCCATCCTTAGAAAGCTTGAAGAAGTTGGAACCAGATCTAGCTCATGTGTCCTCTTTAGAGTGTCAGTCATGTCAGTTAGGCAAACATCATCGGTTATCATACCCTGTTCGTGTCAATAATCGAGCTTCTAGCCCGTTTGAGTTAGTCCATAGTGATGTATGGGGTCCTGTTAAAAACCAGAGTTATAATGGTTTTAGCTATTTCATTTCCTTTGTGGACGATTACTCTCGCATGACATGGATTTATCTATTGAAAAGCCGTGAATCTGTGCTTTCCATTATCAAACATTTTCATAAACAAATTCAGGTTCAATTTAACTGCAATATCAAAAATTTTCAATCTGATAATGCCCTTGAGTATGTTCAGAAAGCGATGAATGAGTTTTGCAGTTCGGTTGGTATGATTCATCACACCTCTTGCCCTCACACTCCTATGCAAAATGGCGTTGCTGAGAGAAAGAATCGCCATCTTTTGGATATCACTAGGTCTATCATGTTTGAATCAAATGTGCCTAAACGTTTCTGGTCTGAAGCTCTTCTCACTGCCTGTTTTTTGATTAATCGGCAGCCCTCTTCGGTTTTGCATGGACGCACTCCCTTCTCTGTCTTACGCCCTATGGATAAACCGTTTCATGTTCCGCTTCGGGTTTTTGGTTGTACATCCTTCATTCATAATTTTGATCCCAAACAAGACAAACTCTCTCCTAGGTCCTTGAAAACCTTGTTTCTTGGTTACTCTGGTACGAGTAAAGGTTACAAGTGTTATTGCCCGAGTTTGCGTCGTATGTTTGTTTCTAAGGATGTCACCTTTCATGAAACCAGTCCATATTTTGCAAATTCTATGAGCAAGGGGGAGCAATTGAGTGAGGGAGTGCCACCCGCAATTTCAAGTGAGGGAGTGCCACCTATCACTGTTGAGGACATACCGCATGATCCACCTACCATTCAACCCTATAACCAGGTTTATCACAGGCGAGGTAGACAGGATCCAGATGAGGTAGCGGCACAAGTCCATGAGCCTCCTTCGCCATCTTCTACTCAAGAGATTCCTGCAGAAGCTTCTGACCTTGATCTTCCTATTGCTGTCCGGAAAGGTATACGTTCATGTACTATTAGACATCCCATATCAAATGTCTGTTGTTTGTCGCACTTATCTACACAGGCTCGTGCATTTGCTGTTGGGATGGACTCCATTAAGATACCAAGAAACCACTTCGAGGCTCTGAAGGACAGTGGGTGGCAGCAGGCAATGCAGGTGGAAATCTCTGCTCTAATTGACAATGGCACATGGGATCTTGTTACTTTACCTGCGGGAAAGAAAGTTGTGGGCTGTAAATGGGTCTTTACAGTCAAACACAACCCTGATGGATCGATTGAGCGGTTGAAGGCCAGATTGGTAGCTAAAGGCTACACACAGACATATGGAGTGGACTTCTTTGAGACCTTTTCTCCAGTTGCTCGTCTCAATTCTGTGCGGATCCTTATATCTCTAGCTACTACCTTTGATTGGCCCCTGTTCCAGCTGGATGTCAAGAACGCCTTTCTTCATGGAGATCTTCAAGAAGAGGTGTACATGGAGCAACCACCAGGTTTTGTTGCTCAGGGGGAGTGTCAGAAAGTCTGCAAATTGAAGAAGGCTATCTATGGGTTAAAGCAATCTCCTCGAGCTTGGTTTGACAAGTTCAGTGCTGTTGTGTTACAGATGGGCTTCTCTCGTTCCATGACTGATCACTCTCTATTTTATTCAAATTCTTCTGGTGGGTCCATCATTATTGCTGTCTATGTTGATGATATTGTGATTACTGGCAGCGATTCTACAGGCATATCACGTGTGAAGGAAGGACTACAACACCACTTTCACACGAAGGACCTGGGGAAGCTGAGATACTTTCTAGGGATTGAGGTTCCAGTCCGATTAGAAGATCAAGTAGCTGATCTGTTTACTAGACCCCTTAATAGTTATTGGGTCAAATTCTTATGTAACAAGCTTGGCGCCTATGATATATATACACCAGCTTGAGGGGGAGTGTTAGACTAATAATTATTTATTATTTATTTTTCTTTTATTCTATTCCTTTGTATATTTGGGATTAGCCCCATACTGTGTAATTGGGTCATTGGCCACTGCCCAAGTCCATATACATAGGTGTGTCCTGTTAATCCAAAGTCAAGTTGCCTCATAATCTCCTTGTTAACAAGTGGGATGATTGGTGTGAGGGTCAATGGGAGAAGACTCCATTCGATCAAAGAAATTTAACTCAACATATTTGCTTGTTGGCGCTAGTGACATAGATGAAGGTATGGCACAAAAATACTAGATTCATGGAAGGTGACATCGGGCAAGACATACACGTGACGGTGACTTGGACTACAATAGTTATAACATTTTTGAAAGGTGGAACGGCCAGGAAAAATCATTTCAATAGAATGAGGATTAAGTTTGTCCACCTTCCAATCAAAGTTATAAACAAGGATAGTACTACCAAAATGCGCAAAGAGAGTAGAAAAATCTTGTCTTCAGAGAAAGCAAGTACAGGGGGTCTTATTTTAGAAAATAGAGGGAGGCTGTTGGTTGATGAGGTAGTCGGCACTGTAAATAGATTCAGACCAGTTGGTTTGGAAAACTAAGCTTGGAAAAGAAGAGCCCATGTAATATTCAACAAATGTCGGTTCTTGCACTCAGCCATGGAATAAATTTTTGATCAAAAAATTCATTTTTTTTTGCAATCAGACATCAAAACTGTGATAGGACATTGAAGCACACAAATGCAGTGACTGGGACGTAATTTCACAAATATTTCAACCCTAGGTGAGAAATTTCGCACAACGAGGTGAACTTTTGCAGCAAAAAGCCTAGTTTGGGCCGTAATTTTGTGAAATAGCACAGAAACACAACTTATTTTCGAGAAAGTTGTTCATAGGGCTGCTAATACTACATCTTGGGTATTTTGGCAAAAACATTAATCTCTTGCTTGTAGAGCCTATTTCTCTTAATTCTAAAGTATGCTTCCCCTATCCCTAGACCATCTATACATTACCTTCTTCAATTTCTACATCTTCTATAGAGATCTAGAGAAATACTTTAAAAATAACAAAGTTCTTTCTTGGATCTATGTATAAATGTCCCATGTAACCTAGTAAATATGCTAACACTAGACTTATACAAGTTGTAGTTTGTAAGTTAGTAACTTGTTACTGTCAGTTTTCAATTCTAAGCTGTAACTTGAAATTTTTAATAGTCTAATTGTCTAGCAGACTTGACATTTTTGTTCATATGTGCACTCACTCATCTAGACACGGATCCCACCTTGACCTCTAAACATATAGATTTATTATATAGTCCAGTGTGTATATGTATAAACATTGTGTTTGCCAAATTTCAAAACTTAATTCCGTCATTTTGCCATTGAAAATCTGTCAAAATTGTTCAGCTTCCTCCACTTACAAATGTGGGAGACCCCCTCCCCACATATCCAATATGCAATTTTATTGCATATTTGAGTAGATCCCGGTGTTTAGACTGTCTTGGTAAATTTTTATGATTCAATTTGCTTTTTTGGTCGTCGAAATCGTGAGGACCGTAAATATAAAAAACAATTGGCCTAAATTTTGAAAAGTTTATATTTCTGGACTGTCGGATATGGCATCGAAATCAGACATTAAATTCTATGCACTCAGCAACCCCATTTTGTTGTGGCGTGTGAGCACAAGATTGTTGGTAGACAACCCCATTCTCCGAGCAAAAAGACATCATGAATCCAGGGACATAACTTGTAAAGCATTGATGACTCTTAACAGTTTAATGGATTTACCAAAGTCTATTATAATTATTTCATAAAAGGTAGTGAAAATATCAAACATCCCATTACGGAATTTCAACAAATATGACCCAGTCATTCTTAAGAAATCATCAACCAAAGTAACAAAGTAGCAAAATCCATTAACTCGTGGTTCGAAACGGACCACAAATGCCACTATGAACCAAATCAAAGACAGGTTTTGAACATAAAAAAGTTTTGTGACAAAAAGAAATTCAATGATACTTCCCTAATAGGCAAAATTCACATGGAAGGCTGTTTTGAACTAGATAAACATGGCTCCATATGTTTGAGCTTGGCCTAGGGATTGGTGACCGTAGCGTTGATGAAGATGAAGGGGTGAGCAAGAAATAAGGGTAGACTGAGGTGCACCATCGCCAAAATAGTACAGATTACCAACTCTAGAGCTTGAACCAATCATCTTCAAATTCCAAGAATCTTGTAACACAAGGCCATGACTACCGAATATGTATAGAAAAGATCACATCCTGGTGAGCTTTCCAAACAATGTAGAATTAGTAATACCTGAATCCAGTGACAGATAAGAGGTTGAGCCATGTGTTGACTAATTACATTACTGCAAAGGAAATGTCTAGACGGGTGATTGTGCGATAAATTAGCTTTCCCACTGTGTGGATATTGCTCAAGATCCTTGAAGGGACTCCCTCTTAGAACTGGCTTTGGTATGGTAGTCTATCAGAAGACTATTCTTTGTATCTAAATATGTTGATGTTGATTGGGTAGATTACGCTCAAGACCAAAGATCCATTCCGGGTTTTTGCATCTTACTTAGCAAACATAAAGTGGCGTGGAGGAGCAAAAACGGACAGTGTTTGCCAGATCAACAGGGGTGGCAAAAATGCCCAACCCTACCTGACCTGACCCGACCCGACCCGACCCTAGACCTGTATAACTGGGTCAAAATATGTGGGCAACCACGATTCGACCCGTTTAAGTTGAGTTTGGTGATGAAATTTGTCACCCGTTAGAAATCACCCAAACCCATACCCACCCATTTTAATTAGCGGGTTTCTTGGGTGACCCGTGGTGCCTAGTTAACCAAATAATTATATTAATATAAATATAATACCATACTTGTTAAGGCGGCAAAGCGACAAGGCACCAGGGCTGAACGCCTTGCGCCAAGGCACGACTAGGCGGCTTTAAAAAAATTATAGTTTTGTAAAATTTACTTGTGTATACATGTATTATGATTTTTATAACACCCCCTTCATATATATATTATTTTTACCTATATCTATACACATATTATGATCTATATATCATTTCCCCTTTCATATATATGTTATGTTTCAAATATATAAATGTAGGTCAATCCAAAAAGTCATGGTGAAGCCACTAATATACATGTCTTACAGGAAAATAACATAATTTATTGTTTTATACATAGATATATACATATTAAACACAACGAAACCTGGATTTACACAATTTAATTGTTGCATACATAGATATATACATAATATAAAAAGTTATACTTGGATGCATATATGTAAATATGGTAATATGGGTATCTGAGGTTCCACTAACATACAAACCATACTCTTATATAAGTTCTGTAATCCACTATACATCAGTTTTATACCTGAGTAAGAGATTAAGAATAGCAGTGCTTTTAATAGCAGCAGTACATAACTTTGTTTAGATAATTTTCTTTATTTTAGGGTTATTTTCAGCTTATACACATAGCTTTCGCAGCTAATATGGCTGCTCTAAGTTTATAAAATAAGCAAGAAGCGATTTAGTATATGTAGCAATGTATTTAACTATTTATATTAGAATCAGATAGCTATTCAGGGGAAGAAAATACCTCAACATCAAGATCAGATTCAACCAGCTACCAAGAAAAACAGTAAAATAAATATCAAAATAATTATCCAGAAAATAATAATATTGCACAACAAGCATAGATAGATATACTTCATTTTTATATTAGAACATGTGTATAGCAAATATATACCTAAATATAAGGTCAAGGGTCCATAAAAAGACTTAAGGCGACATTTTGAGCAAGGCGCAGGTCAAGGCGCACCCCCTTTGGGGCACCTTGCCGCCTAGGCGCTCGCCTTACAAGTATGTACAATACATATATGACTCTTAAGACACGTCACACCTTAACATTTGTCGAGTATCTAATTGATGATATGTAATGTATACAATGCAAAAAGATAGTCTAAATGCCATGATTGATATCTTTTATTAACTTGTTTATACTAATGGAAACAAAGTAGTTATCTTCTATTTTGTTGTTTATGAATGAGCAAAATAGTGTGTTGCATGTCTTATATTCAGTACCAACAATTATATTCTCATTTTTATCACTTAATGCAATTGATAACTATAAGCACATGCTATATTAGGATTTTCTAACATTAGATATAAAACAGTGTTCTTATGGTGATATATTATGCCATTTGCAACATCCATATCATTAATTTATTGTTAACTTACATTTCAGTAGTTGGTTGTATTTTTTCTCTTACAAATTTATTTTAAAATAGAGCATAGGTATTACACTGTATTTGACACCAAAATTAGTGGTTGGTTGCTCTCATTTTCCTATGTTAGCACCAAAGGTTATTAATGAGACAACATTTTGTCATAGAGCAGCATATAGCAACATCTTTTCATTATGCACATATTAGATGGGCGCCCGCGGGTGACCCACAGCCCGCTCGGTCGGGCTTGCGTGTGCTATTGCTCCACCCGTTCAATGTTGGATATTTTTAACCCGCACCCGCGAGACTCACACCCACAATCACCCAACCCAAACCCAACTCACCCACCTATTTGACAGGTCACCTGATCCTACCCAATCTGACCTGAAAATCTTGATTTTCTCTGGGCTTATCCAGTTTTCGGATCAGGTTCATTTTATTCTCAGTCAGGTTCGGTCGGGTTTTATCTAGTTTGGGGCGAGTGTGGTTCGGGCTTAGGATTTACAATATTTTTTGGTAATATTTGTGGTAAGAGTATTTTTTATGATTTTCGGTTCCAGTCAGGTCATGTTGGTTTCGGGTTGGGTATGGCGGGTCCAGACCCGTCCGGGTCCATTTCGAGTCAGGTTTTCTGGGTTTGGATCCATTTCGGGTTGGATCTAACAAAACCCGGCCCATTGCCAGACCTATAAATGAAGCATAGAAGATTAATATAGAGCAATGGCACATGCACGTTCTAATCTATGGTGGGTCTTATCTATCCATTCTAAGTTTGAATCACCTTACGGTATCATTTTACCCTTCACTATGATAACCAAACAACTATTCATATTGCCAACAATCTGGTCTTTCAAGGACATACTAAACATATCGAGGTGGACTGTCATTTTGTTTGTGATCTTGTTAAAGAAAATAAGATTATCACGCCTCATGTAAAGACCGACTTCCAAGTGGTTGATGTTCTCATCAAACCACTGCCTCCAGCCTTATCCAATGAGTCACAAGTTGGACTATATGGTGTGAACTCTCCAGCTTGAGGGGGAGTACTAATATTATCGATTGGGCTTAGGCCCACATTTTGTTTTCCTAATTCTATAATTAGACTTAAGTGGATCCATGTACCACTTATTTGTTAAATCCCTTCTCTCTCCAATCCTCCTATATATATGACCCTCTTGTAAACAAGTTTTGGTCAGTGAGAGCTCTTTCGCAATCTAATTTACACTTTCCATGAGTCCACTATGTACTTTGTTTGTGCTCTTAATGTGGGTAGCAACTTTCATCTTTTATTAAACAATTTCACTGAAGTGCATCATAGACATCGAGTAGAAACACCATAGAAAGTAGCGACTTCAGTCCATGAGGTAAACCAGTCGGTTCTTTCAACTCAAGAGATTCATGTTGTCTATATTGATCTTCATCTTCCTATTATTTCAAGGAAGGTCACTCAAGTATGCATTACTCAATATCCAATTTTTTATTTTATTTTCTTGTCAAATTTGTCGTAGACTGCTCATTCTTTTACCTTAGGAATTGATGAAGTTAGTATTCCCAAGCATAGTCACAAATTCAGCATTCGGCAATTATTCAGCGAGGCTGAAACATTCAGCATTTGGGAATTATGAGGAAAATTCAGATAACGCCCTAGATGGGATCTACAATGGCATGATGTTCTCTCAGCTCTACAACGTTACCGTGAACTGCAACGACGCTCTATTCTCCGCTATGCCGTCCTAGATAGGATTCGTAATGGCGCTTGATTGTCTCGGCTCCACGACGCCGCCATGGATGACATCTACTATGGCACAATGATCTCCTGGCTTCACCATGGTGCCCCAGACTCCATTGATCTCATATCCTGTAGCGGCTGCCCCTTTGGGTTCGTGGTGTCGACTGCGCAAAATCAACCACGCTGGGCGGCGGCGCAAACAATCACCAGGAATATATATATATATATATATATATATATATATATATATGGGATCAAGAGAGAGATTTCTCCCTCCGCCCCTCACGCCCATGGCGGAGGCCGAATGCCCGGGAGAGTTGTAAATAAAGGCGGCAACTGGGATTCGAACCTGGGTTCCTTTGTTAGGGGACACCATGCTTGACCACTTGAGCCACTCCTTGTAGGCACACACACACACACACACATATATATATGTATGTATGTATGTATGTATCGTTGAATCATGTATCATGGAAAAAAAAGGCGCGCCCTGAGGCGCTAGAGGCGCACCCCAGGGCGCCTTGAGGCTTAAGCCTCACCTGTGATCCAAGAGGCGGACGCCTCATTTTTTGCAAGGCGCAAAGAGGCGCAAGAGGCGTTAAGGCGCAAGTGAGGCGCTAGCCTCAAGCTGCAACCCAAAATACATGTTTCCTGGTTCATTTTAACTACATATGGGCCTGGCCCAATGGTTTTTCCATTAGCCCCTTTGATTCAAACGAAAAAACAAACAAATTGTGGTTAAAATACTACTGTTTGGGTACAACTTGTACTGCTTTTATTTTCCAGCTGTTTAAATTTAGATTATAAACAGGTAGTGTAATGTGATTTTGTTATGTAGTTGTCCAATTGTATTAACTTACATTGTATATATATTTTCTTATATATATAAACATATTAATACATATAAATATATATAAATATAGGAACGCCTCGGTACATTTTGAGGCTTACGCCTCGCCTCGCCTCGCCAAGACAAAAACGCTTCGTTACGCCTCACGCCTTTTTCAACCTTGCATGTATGTTTAAAAGTCATAGGTGCATGATTTACTTGGTGATTTGGTAAAGTCAAAGAAGAGCAATCAGCAACTATCAAGATTCATGCATGTACAGAAAAGCGCCATAGTACCGAAGTAGTCAATTTGGTTTAATTATAGGTGCAGAGTTTACTCGAGAAAGAAGGCTAGAGCAATTGATAAATATCAGCCTTGAAGTATCAACTACAGCTCAAGTACCACAGTAGTTAAATCTCACGTTGAGCTGCTTAAGTCAAATTAAATAATGTAGGAGCCAAAGTTCAATGGATGGAGGAGAAACATGCTTAAGAAAATTTTGAAACATGAACAAATCTTAACTGGCCACTTTTTTCCTAAAATATCGGCAAAATTTCATTTTATTCGTGTTACATTATATATTTCCTGTTTTACATAGCCTGTTATTTGTTTTGTTATTTCTCTTTTATATATGGACCTCTCTGTAATTCTTTCAGTATTATATATATGAGGATGCACACATTGTGCAACCCTAAGCTCTCCAAATCTCATTGTATTTCACATGGTATCAGAGCGGGACGATCCACCTTAAACCTAATCCCAATCTCCACCAACCCTAGCCGCCACCACACTCCAAAATCTCCTTTTTTTCGCTGCTACAGTACCGCCGCCGCTACCGATCGCCGTCCACCCCTCCGCAGCCCTCCATCCACCTCTAATCCCCTAATAACCTCCATCCTTATGGCCAAATCCACCACAGGACCCTCCGTCTAGCTCCGTTTCTCTTTTCGAAATCTCCGAACAGCCTCGGTAACTTTCCAGTTCTGGCACGTTGACGGCGTAACAGGCTTCATCCTCTCTGTCTGCCTGCGCCTCATGGTGGAGTGATTGATCCTCCATGTTGGCGTAGGTTTTTTCTCTTCATTTGCTGCTCCTACGTGGGTTTTTTTTTAAGATCCATGCGTGGATCTTCTACCTTCTACTACTAGTCCATGTGTTGGACTTCTGCCTCTGACTGCTGACTACTCTTGCCTGTGCCTGCCTTCCTGCCTGTTCTCATGGCGTCTTTCGGAGATGACTTCTGGAGAGACTCGCGTCGTCAAGTTACCACTGTTAAACTTGACGGGCGCAATTACCAGCTTTGGGTGTGCTCCTTTGTAATATATGCCAAATCACAAGGGAAGTACTCTCATCTGATTCGCACTGGTCCGCCTCAGCCTGCAGCGAACGCGGATGAAAAAGACGTCAAAACTTTTGATGATTGGGTTCGTGAAGACTCGACTGTGATGACATGGATTCTCAACAGTGTTGTTGAGAAGATCAGTGTTACTTTACTTAGGCTTCCTACGGCGAAGCAGATGTGGGATCAGCTCGCCAGTACCTACTCTCACAGTCAGAATCCCAAGAAGGTCTTCGACATAACCAAGCAACTGGGGCGACTCCAATTCACGGGATCTGACATCTCTGACTACTTCTCCACCTTCACCGGCCTGTGGGGTGAGTTGGAGACTTACCACCCACTGTCTACTGATCTGGCGACTATGCAGATCAGCGGGCAGAACTACAGCTGATACAGTTTCTGAGTGGCTTGCCAGAATCCTATGCTGGCGTTGTGGATCAGATCTTGGCGAGTGATCCGCTCCCTACTTTGCAGAGTGCCTACCAGCGCCTCCAGCGCCTTTCTTCATCGACACTGTCTCCTGAGACTGGAGATTCTACTGCCCTAGCTGCTCGGGTCGGGTGTGGCCGTGGCCGTTCCACTGATGGTCGTCCTCCCCTGGGTGCAGGACGGGGACGTGGACCTGGTGCTGGACGAGGAGCCCCTCCTGCTGCCTCACCTCCTGCTGCTGTGCGTCCTCAGCAAGGACAGCGCGTGTGTACCTTCTGTGGCCGGTCTAACCATATTGAAGAAAAGTGCTGGGAAAAGTATGGTAAACCGACTTGGGCCAATGCTGCTGCAGATTCATCATCTACTGCTTCTGAGGTTGTTACTCCGACGCCTGAGCCAGCGACTGCGGGAGCGACCGCAGACAACATTCGTGCTGAGGAGGAACGCCTCCTTGAGCGTGCTGGCTCTTCGACTGCTGCTTCTACTAGTGGAGCACATGCTGCATATTCTGGTTATGATACTGCATTCCTGAGTTCCTCCTCACCTTCTACTTCTGGTAATACCAAATGGGTGATAGATTATGGTGCCTCTGCACATATATCTGGCAATAGATCTCTGTTTAAAACTCTATCTAAACCTGTCTGTAACTCTTCTGTTATGCTTGCTGATGGCTCAAAGTCTTCGGTCTTTGGAGTTGGTGATATTGTTTCTCAGTTTTGGCTCAAGTCTGTCTTATATGTGCCTAGATTTCCTATGAACTTATTATCAGTCAGCAAAATTTTACGAAGTTTGAACTGCAGCCTGACTTTTGTTCCTGGTTCATGTGTTTTTCAGGACCTT
Source organism: Alisma plantago-aquatica (assembly GCA_963693085.1). Classification (NCBI taxonomy): domain Eukaryota; kingdom Viridiplantae; phylum Streptophyta; class Magnoliopsida; order Alismatales; family Alismataceae; genus Alisma; species Alisma plantago-aquatica. The sequence goes on from OY856409.1 coordinate 1,573,997,352, forward strand.
CGCACGAGGACGAAGATTGGTGGGGGTATGAAGGTGATGATGGACTCTATTACTTGGACCAGTTACCGCGATCAGAGAAAGTTGTTGTGGTATTTGCTTTATTGTCTTCTGTTTCTGCACTGCAATGACACTACAGGCTGGGACATCCATCGTCAGAGAAGTTGCGTCATTCAGTGTCTGATATTAGCAGTTGTAATTTTCAGTGTGAATCTTGTCAGCTAGGAAAACAGACTCGTACTGTGTATCCTAGACGTAGTACTGTGAGCAATAAAAACATTTTTGATTTAGTTCACTTTGATGTATGGGGTCCATGCCATGTACCGAGTTTGTCTGGTTACAAATATTTCATTCTATTTATTGATGACTTTTCTAGGACTACTTGGTTATTTCTATTAACAAGTAAGTCCGAAGTGCTGTCTACTATCAAAAATTTTTTTGCTGAAATAAAAACGCAGTTTGGTTTGCCTGTTAAAGTTTTCCGCACTGATAATGCTTTAGAGTTTGTTAAGCAAGAAGTGGCGGTTTTCTGTAAATCTGTTGGTACGCTCCACCAGACTTCATGTGCCTATACCCCACAACAAAATGGTGTCGCTGAGCGGAAAAATACACTTATTAGAAGTTACCAGGACTATCATGATGCATTCTCATGTGCCCCGCTCCTATTGGCCTGAGGCTATTTTGACTGTGTGTTTTCTGATTAATAGGATGCCATCGTCTGTTATTGGAAATAAGATTCCTATACAGGTTCTGCAACCTGAGACTTCTTTGTTTGTTGTGCCTCCTAGAATTTTTTGGTGTACCTGCTTTGTCAGATTACTTGGACCTGCTTCTGATAAATTGTCTCCTCGAGCTGCTAAATGCATTTTTCTGGGCTATTCTAGAACTTAGAAGGGTTACAAGTGTTATAATCCCAGTACAAGGAAATGGTTTACTAGTAGTGATGTTGTCTTTTTTTGAAGATACACCGTATTATTCTTCAGCAGGAGATAGTTTGCAGACAGACATTCTTGCCTCTCATTTGCTTGTTATTTCTGACTGTGTGCCTGACAGTACTGACACTGTGACTATTGAAACTCAAGATTCTCCTCTTATTGTTTATCAGCGCAGGAATAGAGCACCTTCTACGCAAGTACCCCCCCAAGGCAACCAATCTTCTCCTCCAGAAGGTTCTGCTGCACTTGAGGTACACTCTGACCTTGACATACCTATTGCACTCAGAAAGGGTACTCGTTCCTGCACTTCTCATAGCATTGCTCAGTTTGTATCTACTGCTCATCTGAATACTCATTCTAGCAATTTTGTATATGCTTTATCTGTTGTGGCTGTACCTAAGAATGTTCAGGAGGCATTGAAAAGTACTGCTTGGACATCTGCTATGAAAGAAGAAATGATTGCTCTTACTGACAGAGACACTTGGGAGCTGGTGGATCCACCTCCTCAGTGTAAGCCTGTGGGTTGCAGGTGGGTATATGTCGTAAAATATCAACCCGATGGTACGGTTGAGAGGTTGAAAGCACGGTTAGTTGCAAAGGGCTATACTCAGACATATGGCATTGATTACTTTGAGACTTTTTCTCCTGTTGCTCGCCTTAACTCTGTCAGGATTCTCCTATCTGTTGCTGTGAATCTGAACTGGCCTCTTCTGCAGCTTGATGTGAAAAATGCTTTTCTGTATGGTGACTTGCAGGAAGAAGTGTATATGGAGCAACCTCCTGGGTTTGTTGCTCAGGGGGAGTCTCACAAAGTATGCAGGCTTAAGAAGTCTATCTATGGGCTCAAGCAGAGTCCTCGTGCCTGGTTTGATAAGTTGAGCAGGATCTTGATTGATTTTGGTTTTCTGAGGTCACAGGTTGACCACTCTGTGTTCACAAAAACGACTTCAGCAGGTATTACTGTTCTGATGGTATATGTTGGTGACATTATTATTTCTGGCAACGACTCTCTTGGTATTCAGGCTACCAAAGATCATTTGGGCAAGCACTTTGCTACAAAAGATTTGGGCAGACTTCAGTATTTTCTTGGCATAGAGGTCTCTAGAACCTCTAATGCCCTGGTGCTTTCTCAGAGAAAGTATGTTCTTGATATTCTGCAGGAGACTGGTATGCTTGGAGCAAGACCTGCGGATACTCCTCTTGATCCCAATGTGAATTGGGATGATGACTCCTCTTCTGTGTTTGCTGATCATAAAAAATTCAGGAGGTTGATTGGTAAATTGATTTATTTAACTGTTACTCGTCCTGATATTGCTACTGCAGTGGGTCTTCTTAGCAGGTACCTTGACAAACCCAAACAGTGTCATTGGGATGTTGTATGTCAAGTCCTGAGATACTTTAAAAAGTCGTCTGGAAAGGGACTTCATTATAAAAAGAATGGGCACTGTGTTCTTGATGGGTATTCTGATTCTGATTATGCAGGCAGCAAAGTTGATAGAAAATCTACCTCCGGTTACTATACTTTTGTAGGAGGCAATCTTGTTACTTGGAGGAGCAAGAAACAGAATGTCGTTGCTAGATTTAGTGCTGAAGCTGAGTACAGGGCCATGGCCCATACTGCCTGTGAGTTACTGTGGGTACGTTCTCTCCTGAAAGAGTTTGGGATTGAGTCTTCTTCGGCCATTCCTATGCACTGTGATAACAGAGCTGCCATCTTCATTGCAAATAATCCTGTCTATCATGAGCGCACCAAACACGTTGAAATTGACTGCCACTTCATTAGAGAATCTATTCTTGCTGGCAAGATATGCACTCCATTCACGAGATCAGAAGATCAAGTTGTTGATATCTTCACCAAGCTGTTGGCGAAGAAACAGTTCTGCACACTGATGGACAAGTTGGGCATGATTGACATCTATGCTCCAACTTGAGGGGGAGTGTTACATTATATATTTCCTATTTTACATAGCCTATTATTTGTTTTGTTATTTCTCTTTTATATATGGACCTATCTGTAATTCTTTCAGTATTATATATATGAGGGTGCACACATTGTGCAACCCTAAGCTCTCCAAATCTCATTGTATTTCACAATTTGGATATAAAACGTGAATATACGCAAATGTGAATGGCGAAAAAACCCAAATAATACGTAAAATTGGGTAAAAGTGTGGGTTCAACAAAATTTGGGCGTAGCATATGTCTGATTAAAAATTCTTGAATTATACATGAATAATTCAAAAATTCTCCGAATTATGTGACAGAGTTCCCAAGTCCCATAATATTTATCTATAGATTAAGGATCATTATGAAAAAATTATAAGTAGTACTTATTATTCTCAATTGATTATTTCTCATTCGTACTCTCTATGTATATGGGATTAGTCCCATATTGTGTAATTGGGTTGTTGGCCGCTACCCAAGTCTATATAAATCATTAGTCCTATTTAGATACAAACAAGTTGCAAGGTGGTCTGACCACAATTCGGAAGAAGCCAAGCAATAGTCCACTCCCAACTATTGTAGTCGTCATCATCATTGGCATCGATCGTCCTCTACAGAAATTGTATATGGTTGAAGTCATTTCCGCCAACTACGACGGTCGTCTCCATCATCTTCATGGGGAAGTCATCTCCACTACCTCAACAACCATCTCATTCACTACAACAGTCATCTCCATCACCTTCATCAAGCACCGGTGAAGATCTTCATCACTGGCAAGGAAACATTTTCGAAATCCATATAGTGGTTCATTTTCATCTCTATCCACCTCGTGAGTATAGAACACCTTTTGACCAGACATAAATACTTCTATAATCATAGGGTTTAGGAGACTCCTCAAGTTTGACAGTGGTTGGAATTTCTTCAAAGAGCGGAGTCTCTTCATAGAAGCCAACATTTTTGGACACGAGAAATCAGTGTTCATTGGGACTATAGCATCTATACCTATCTATACCCAGTGAATTGAAAAACAGCCTGAGCGGCCGATTACTCAGCCGCTCAATCGGCCCAACCGACCGCTCAATTTTCCCCAAAATCACTGGTTAGACGTTTTAGATTAAATCGCCTGCTTAATGCTCTATTTTCCCGATTAATCGGCCGCTTAGCGGGGATAAAAATCACCCGCTTTAACCCTTTTTTGGAAAAAAAACGTTCAGCGGGACCCCAAAATGGCCCATAATTTAATGGACTTGTTCCTAATCTACCTTTCTACCTATCTATATGTATGCAAAGTCTGTAAATCGAGGTATAATAGTTATATCCCTGGTTGTATATGGTTATGTATGACATTATTTGTTGTTTGCATAATCTATTTCTTCTACAAGTTTGTATTTTGTTGTTGTGAGAGACTTTTTTGTAATGAGTTATGTTCTGAAGTACTGTGTAACTACGTTTATGTTCATCAATCACCATCTTACTTCTATTGTATTAAATACTAATCTATTCATTATTTAGATGATCAGAATACTGTTGTAGCCTATATCTACTGATACAATAAGTCTATTGTTTAATGTTGAGCTATGTAAACATACGATAAGTCTATTGTTTAATGTCTTAAATTTATGTAATTTATTTGTATTTGTTCAATCATAATTTTGTACTTGTGTTATAAACTATTTGAGTGTTTTATATTGTTCTGTAGGTGTTTAGATATATATAAAATTTCCTAAAAATATAATATTTGTATACATATGTGTAATTTTGCATAAAAGTACATGGAAAATTAAACCCATTTTTTCAAAAATCGCCCACTTACCGCTTAACCAGTTACAAGGTGTTGTCCGCACGCTTACCACTTAACGTTTTTTAAAACATTGTCTATACCCTTTTTGGATTCTAGGGTAACCAAGGAAAACACGTTTGGTAACCCTTAGAGTGAATTTACCACGACCATGCTCTCAACATTATGGACAAAGCAGGCACACCTAAACACTTTACAAGGAACACTATATGTAGGATGGTTCAGGCAAGGATCTGAAAAGGGATCTAGTTGTTTAAAGTGGAGAATGGCATATGAATAATGAGATAAGTGCAACAAGGATAGCATCACCCCAAAAAGCCTTTGAACTTTCATATGAAGAAGGGTCCCAGCAGTTTCAACAATGTGTTAATTCCTCCTCTCATCTACTCCATTTTGTTAGGGAGTATGTGGACATGAGGATTGGTGGATAGAAACAAGGTGAGAGCGTAATTAAAGTAGTCCTTGTCATTATCTATGAAACCTCAGAATGCGTAGAGAAAGCTTATTTTCAACTTCATGATAAAACTGTGTTATAGATTAAATTTACCTGAAGAAAGTCATCAACAAAAGAGAAATATTTTGACCTAACTTTAATGGAACCTAACAAGGTCCCAAAAAAATCAAATGAATTATATTAAAACTTGACTTAGCATTCGTTTAAACCCCTAAACCTAAAAGTGGACCCATGATGCTTGCCAAATTGACACCTCACATTCTAACTTGTAAAGATTTGATAACTGAGACTATCTTAGATGACTCATAGAAACAGAAACATGATTAGGTGCGACAATGTCGAAAGAGAGATCAGTTGCCAAAGGTTATACACATGCATATGGTGTTGATTTCTTTAAGACTTTCTCCAATATCTAGAGTGAATTTTGTGCACATTATCATCATCATCTCTCTTTCTATACATGAAGATTGACCTTTGTTTCAGCTGGATGTAAAATATGCATTTCTTCATGGAGACAAACATGAAGTTGTATATGTAGAGCAACATCCTAGGTATGTTGCTCCTAAGGTTGGCAAGCTGAAAAAGATCTATTTATGGTCTCAAACAGTTTCCAAGGGCATTGTTTGAGATACTCAGTATTGTTGCTATCTAGCTAGACTTTCTTTGCTAACCTATGGATTATTATCTTTCTTATTCTTGTTCTGCTAGTGTCGTTGTGCTTTTCGTTCTATACGTTGACAATATTGTGGCGATGGACAATGATGCAAAAGGTATTTCAGCCATTATAAGGCGTTTGCAGGCACATTTTCTTTTACACATATGGTCTTGGAAAAGTGTGGTATTTTTTTAGGATTGAGGTCATTCGGTTTAAACACGGGTGTAGTACATTCTTGGAATTGAGGTCATCCGGTCAAAGCAAGGAGTTAACCTATCCCAAAGGAAGTAAGTATCAGATCTTCTGCCAAAACCTGGCTAGTGCTTCCAAACAAGTTTCTGCTCCTATGGACTATATGGTAAGGTGACACTTGATGATGGTTCTGATAATGAGGATCCAGGACAGTATAAAAGGATGGTTGGAAAACTTGTTGATTTAATGTTACCCAACTAGACATATCTTATTATGTCGGAGTTGTTAGTCAATTTACGAGTGCTCTTAAACAGTCACATTGGAGCAATGTGTCATGTTCAGAGATATTTTAAGGGTTCTCTTAGAAAACGATTACATATTGTGAATGTTTTTGTGTCGGGAAAAAATATTTCTGTTAGGCTATGTTGATGTTGATTGAGTTGGTGATCCATTTGAGACGTTCTATGTCTGGTTTTATACCTTTTTAAGTGGCCACCTTATTACCTAGAAAGCAATGAAGCTCATTTTTGCAATGAGGCTGAGTATGCCACACGCATGTCGTGAGTTATAGTGGGTCCAGTCGGTCTTGTCTGAGTTTAATTTATGTGTGGAATCTCCTGTAGAGCTATTGTGTGACAATCGGGCTACTATTCACATTGCTAATGAGTGTACTAAGCATATAGAGGTTGATTGACATTTTATCTGAGATCCCATCAAGAGCAACAAGATTATTACTCCTTTACACAGGAAACACCTAGCAGACATTCTTACAAGCCTTCCATACCTACTTTGTATCAGAGTATAAGTAGCAAGTTGGGCATGCACTACTTTGTTTCAGAGTATAAGTAGCAAGTTGGGCATGCACGATTTGTACATTCCAGCTTGAGGGGCATGTTAGAATACTTGTTATTTTTATTATATATATCTTTCTTTTATTTCAATTATTTCTTGGGCTAGCAATGTAATTTTCCCTTTGTAGTTTAATACAAAGAGGGAGACACAAGTTTTCTTTCCCTGGGTTGCGCAATTCAAGATTGGCAACAAAATGATTTGTTAATATATTTCATATATATTCAGCTATTTATTCTATTTTGTAATTTCCATATCTTGCTGGACCTCTATGTAAATTCTCCAACTTCTCTTATTAATAAAAAGGGAGAAGGCCTATTGCCTCTCCCACGCTACATTGCACGTTCCATTGCGGCACCTCAGTTCACATGGTACCAGAGCAAAGATCATAACCTAACCCTACCCCGCCGCCTCAGCGGCGCCGAAAGCAGCAGCAGCCGCCGACTAACAGCCAGCAGCAGCCACAACGGGCGTTGTTGGCTCCAGCAGCCACCGGTCGGCCGGCCGCCGCACCGCCGCCCCAAGGGGAGGACAGCCGTCGCCCGGCCTAAGGCGGACGCAGCAGCCGCAGTCCCCCCTCCTCTCTCTCTGGATCGTCGGGTCCTTCGGTTGATCCAACGGATTTCTAAATCCGAAACCGGAGGGCCCGTCGGTACGTAGGAAATTCCTAATCACATCTCCTCCATATGTGATTAGGGAATTTTAGTTGGGGGTTGTGGATGCGTCAGATACGCATCTGATTCTATGGTGTGACGTGTATCTCTCCGTCACTCAAATCTTCTTGTGACGTGTATCAATCCGTCATCTTCTTCTCGTTATATCATGGAGGATACCAAGGCATCTACCATCTACAGTGATATGTCTCCTATCCCCTCCAGCAAGCTGAATGGGAAGAATTCTCTTATGGATGAATGTTGTCCATACAGTGTTGGAGTCACGCGACAAGGCGAGACACGTTGATTCTGATCCTCCTGCGTCTACTGACAAAGGCTATGCTGAATGGAAGCGCCATAATAGTCTGGTGAAGACCTGGTTGTGGGGGAGCATGGAACCTGGGATTGCCTCGAGGTTCATGTTCTACACTACTGCCAAAGAGATCTGGGATGCAGTAAAGAAACATTATTCTCAAGAGAAGATTGCACTTCGTCAATTCATGATATATGACCGCCTCTATGCAAAACGACAGGGAGACAGACCTTTAGAAGAATACTTTGGAGTGATCCAAGGTATTGCACAAGAGTTGAGTTTCTACCATCCGGTGACTGTCCTGGAGCAAGTCAAAGACAGAGATGGCTTGATTACAGCAAAATTCTTGTCTGGTCTGAGTTCTTCGTGCAGTTCAGCCGCAGCGTCATCCTAACTTCTGATAAACTTCCCAGCTTGGAAGAGGCTTATTCAAGGATTTTACAGGCAAATTTTGAACATGTTGATCCTACCGCAGTCTCATCTCCAGGAGATTCTCATGCTTCTGTAGCTGCTGCAGTGAGAGGACGGACAGGTATGGGCCGAGGACGTGGAACTCGTCCTAAATACGCTTTCTGTGACAAATCTGGACACACAGTTGAGAAGTGTTGGAAGAAGCATAGTCGACCTGCTGCACCACCTGTTGGAGCAACAAACTATGCTACCACTACTGAGTCTACTGAGCCTCCTGCTTTGAGTTTCGGTTCTTCAGGCATCACACTCACCAAGGAGGAATACGATAGATTTATTTTGGCTACTCAGCATCTGAGTTTGGGATCATCGTCTTCAGCTAACTTGGCATCCACCATTGGTAATCAGGCTACCTCTTTATTGGCTTTTGGTTCTACTTCATCATGGGTCGTTAACTCTAGAGCGTCACAGCATGACTGCTATGAGGAGACTTCTTCATTCTATTGACTCGCATATTCCTCACAAATCTGTAACAATAGCAGATGGTCCAGTGAGGAGAGTGTTAGCCAATGGATCTGTTTCTCTGACTCCTGAAATTGATCTTAAATCCGTACATTATGTGCCTGCATTTCCTTTTAATCTTCTGTCTGTTGCTAAATTGATTGATATTGTGAAATGTACGGTAACTTTTGGACCTTCTTGTTTTGTATTACAGGATCTCAAGAGTATGAGGACGATTGGTGGGGGGGGCTAGAAAGGTGATTTCTACCTCTTCCACGGTGACAGTTTGCCTCGCCAAGTGTCTGCTCCTGCTCCACCTGTCCTGTTGAGTGGTTCTCCTTTACTGTGGCACTACAGATATAAACATCCTTTATTAGAGAGTCTGAGGAAGTTAGAACCAGAGTTGTCTCAAGTATCGTCTCTAGAGTGTCAGTCCTGTCAACTGGGGAAACATCATAGGATGTCTTATCCCGGTCGTGTCAATAAACAGGCGTCTTGTCCTTTTGAGTTGGTCTGCAATGATGTTTGGGGTCTTGTAAAAGACCATAGCTATAATGGTTTTCGTTATTTTATTTCCTTTGTGGATGACTTTTCGCGTATGACTTGGATTTATTTGTTGAAAAGTCGAGAGTTTGTGCTATCTATTATCAAACATTTTCATCAAGAAACAAAAGTTCAATTGATTGCAATATTAAAGTTCTTCAATCTGATAATGCCTTGGAGTATGTTCAAAATGCTATGGCTGATTTTTGTAGTTCTGTTGGGATGATACATCGTACATCCTGTCCTCACACCCCTCAGCAGAATGGGGTAGCAGAGAGGAAAAATCGTCATCTTCTTGATATTACCAGGACAATCATGTTTCAATCTAATGTTCCTAAGCGATTTTGGTCTGACGCTTTACACACTGCTTGTTTCCTTATCAACAGGCAACCTTCTTCTGTGCTTCAAGGACGTACTCCTTTCTCTGTCTCACGTCCCAAAGATCTACCTTTCCTTGTTCCCCTTAGAGTGTTTGGTTGTACTTCTTTTGTCCACAATTTTGATCCTAAGACTGATAAGTTATCTCCTAGGTCAATTAGGACTCTCTTTCTTGGGTACTCCAACACTAGCAAATGGTACAAGTGTTATTGTCCAAGTCTAAGTCGTATGTTTGTGTCTAGGGATGTGACATTTCATGAATCCACTCCATATTTCTCTAGTGTTCCCAGTAAGGGGGAGCAATTATGTGAGAGAGTGCCACCATCATATGCTAGTGAGAGAGTGCCACCACCACATCAGAGTGAGAGAGTGCCACCTATCATTCCTGACTATACTATAATTCAGGAAGAGCAGCCAGCAGATGGTCCACTAATTCAGCAATATTCACATGTTTAAAGCAGACGAGGCAGACAAGATCTAGAGGAGGTAGCGACTCCAGCATCTGAGCCCTCCCCATCTTCCTCTACTCAAGGGATTGCTGAAGAACCTTCTGACCTTGATGTTCCCATTGCTGTTCGCAAAGGTACCCGTTCCTGTACTATTCGGCATCCTATTGCAAATGTGTTGTTTGTCCAAGTTATCTCAGTAAGCCCGCTCATTTGCTCTTGGGATTGATTATGTGGTCATTCCAAGAAATCATCTTGATGCTATGAAGGATATTGGCTGGAAACAGGCTATGCATGTTGAAATATCTGCTCTTTTACTGAACAACACCTGCGAACTTGCTGACTTACCTCCAGATAAAAATATTGTGGGATGCAGATGGGTATTTACAGTAAAACATAATCCAGATGGTTTTGTGGAGAGATTGAAAGCTAGACTGGTGGCAAAGGGGTACACTCAGACATATGGGGTTGATTTCTTTGAGACCTTTTCACCAATGGCTCGTTTGAATTTTGTGTGTATTCTTATTTCTCTGGCTACTACATTTGACTAGCCTCTATTTCAGCTCGATGTCAATAATGTCTTTCTTCATGGTGATCTACAAGAGGAGGTATACATGGAGCAACCACCTGGTTTTGTTGCTCAGGGGGAGTGTCGGGAGCTATGTAGATTGAAGAAAGCCATCTATGGATTGAAACAATCTCCTAGAGCTTGGTTTGACAAGTTCAGTGATGTTGTGCTAAAGATGGGCTTTTCTCGTTGTTACTGATCACTCCTTATTTTATTCTATTTCTTTTGGTGGATCTATTATTATTGTTGTATATGTTGATGATATCATTATCACTGTCGGTGATTCCACAGGCATATCTCGTGTGAAAGAAGGCTTGCAGGGGCACTTCATACAAAGGATCTGGGAAAATTGAGATACTTTCTGGGCATTGAAGTACTTAGATCCCATGCAAGTACCAATTTGTCTCAGAGAAAATATGTGCTGGACTTACTATAGGAAACAGGTATGAGTGAGTCCAAGCCTGTGTCTACTCCTATGGACTATCATGTGAAGGAGATGACTGATGATACTAATTATCCAGATCCAAGATATTATAGGAAAATTGTGGGTAAATTGATATATTTGGCAGTCACACGCCCTGACATTTCTTTTGTTGTAGGAGTGGTGAGTCAGCATATGAGCTCACCACAACAGTCTCATTGGACATCAATCTGTCGAATTCTGAGATATCTGAAAGGTGAACCTGGTAAGGGAATCACCTATTATAGGCTGAAGACTCCTGTATCTACACTTTCTCTTACTGGTTATGCAGACGCAGATTAGGCTGGTAATCTGAATGACAAGAGGTCTATGTCTGGATATTGCACATTTCTGGGAAATCACCTTATTACCTGGAAAAGCAAAAAGCAAAATGTTGTGGCAAGATCTAGCACGGAAACTGAGTATAGAGCAATAGCACATGCATGTTGTGAGTTGCAATGGGTTCTATCTGTACTTTTTGAATTAAAGATTCCTATTTTGTCTCATGTAGAACTCAGATGTGACAATCAAGCGGCCATCTACATTGCCAAGAATCCAGTCTTCCATGAACGCACTAAGCACATATAGGTTGATTGCCACTTTATTAGAGATCAGATCAAGAATGGAACTGTTGTGACTCCGCATGTCAAGTATGAAGATCAACTTGCAGATGTTCTTACGAAGCCATTGAGTCCAGCAGCATTTCAGAGGTTTTGCAACAAGCTGGGTCTACATGATGTGTACACTCCAGCTTGAGGGGGAGTGTTAATATATTTCATATATATTCAGCTATTTATTCTATCTTGTAATTTCTATATCCTGTTGGACCTCTATGTAAATTCTCCAACTTCTTTTATTAATAAAAAGGGAGAAGGCATATTGCCTCTCCCACGCTGAATTGCACGTTGCATTGCGGCACCTCAGTTCACATGATTCTTTGTCGTCAATAAAATTATCGATCATAATAATTGTGTATTAACATTATTGATAATAAGTATCTCATTTTGAAATCATCATAAAAAAGTTCCTTATCAACTCGGGGTGAGGTGTCAAGGTTGCTAGGCAATGGCCTCAGGGATGGGACAGCTAGCCACATAGGCACTCGCAATTTAAAAGGCATATTTTACTTAGTTTATGTATGTGCCTAAATATATATGTTGAACTTAAATTTATCCACTAGTTAATGTACATAGCTTTCCATAAAATGGTTATATTTGCATAAAATGAGATACCTAAATTACTTTAAATACTTGCAATGCTTAATTTTGGTCTTAGTTCAACATAAAGTGGGCCCAATCTAACCTATCTTAATTGATATGGGTCAAAATATGTATTGTCAAAAAGACTTATATGCCTCTAATTGACGTTCACGAAACTTACATCAGACCTAATATAACTAAATTAATAAATAAATTTTATAATTAAATTAAACCTAAATTGGCCTAACAAAAATATTGTTAGGTCCAGATGGACTTGATAAAACCGAAATTGCCTAAATCCGGCCTGAATTAATCTAAACATAACGAAATCAGCCTAATCAATCCCTAGCTCATTGGGGAACTAGTAGTCTAGGTTTCAACCCCCACCTTTGCGCCTAGGACTGTGCCTTGAAGACATTGATTAAAAGATTTGAATGCATCATCCTAATATCTCTATCTAGGGGTGTGTGAGCACGTGTGCATGTGTACGATTTCTTCTCCATTTTACTAGAATTTTATATTAGTATAATGATCTAAGAGCTGCATCCTTTTATGCATGTCCCATATTTGAGAAAACCCATACAGAATCAAATCTGGTCCTTCTCATTTCGATTTGTCTTTACCTCTGATGCATATGTATGTCTATAGTATACATGTTTATCTGTTTGTCTCGCTGTTTGTATTCTAATGTATACGTGTTTTTGTTGCACGTAAACAAGGCTGTCAAATATGTATCATTGTGTGTATCTGTGGGGATAATATCGATGAAAGTGCATGGTGTGTGTGTCTGTGTGGGTGTGGGTGTGAGAGAGAGAGAGAGAGAGAGAGATGGGCTACAATTAGATGCTTGTAAAAAGATCCTCTACAGAACCACACATTTTCTCTTTGCAACTTCTTAATACAAGAAGAAGAACAAAAGTTAGTCAGCGTCTGAGATAAACAGAAGTATATAAACAAATAATAACATGAAATGAATTGGTTAATACTTTTGAAATAAGAAAGATGCAAAAAGGAATTAGTAGAACCTCTATTTGAAGACGCTCTCTTTCTAAAGCCAGTCTCATTACGAGATCAGAGATTACTTTAGAAGTAGTACTGACTTCACTCGCTGCTGACACTTTAGCCCTTTCTGCTTTATGCAATGATTCTTCCAAGTATTCCAACCTATATCTCATCTCAATCAGTTCATCATTGAGTTCTCGATTAGTATCAGTCAGTAGAGCACACTTAGATTCTGCATTCTCGGCCCTTTTTTCAGCAACAGAAACCTTGATCTTTAGATCTTCAATTAAATTCTTCATATCCACGAGAGCAGTGTACAGCATTGTCTGTTGTTCTTCTATAGCTTCATAGGATGATTTTGCATGCTCCAGCTGAGTATCTGAAACTTTCAATTTTTCTTCTAGACAAAAAGCCTTGTCTGTTTCACTACTTTTTAGAAGATCTATCTCCATATTTAGTTCCAAGTTAGTTTCTGCTAACAAGTTACTTTGAGCTTCAGCATTCGCAGCCTTAATCTCAGTGTTTATAAGCTTATCTTTAAGATCCATAATTGTGTTTTTGTATTTAATTAACTTAAAGTGCAGCAACTTCTCCTGCCTCTGAGATGTTGCAATAGATGCCTTTGCTTTCTGCAGCTGAGCGTCAGACTCCCAAAGTTTCTCCTCAAGTGCATTCACCTGATCTCTTAGGGATAAAGCCTGATCAAACTGGAATGATTCCATCAATTCTTTTGCCATTGCAGCAAATAGTCCAGAAGCATTGTCAGCCTGAAAATATCTTTTCAAAAGTGATGATAACTCTTCTTCATTTATAGACAATATGGGATCTACATTTTGAAGCTCTAAGTTGAGCCCTTCTTTGTAATGTTCTGAAACAAACAGACGTTTTTCAAGATCAAGCTCTCTAGCCAATGACCTCTCTAGTATCCGTAATGTCCCTTCTGAATGACCCATTGTATCTTCCTTTAACCTTGCATCGGAGGATCTGAGATCTATATTTCCACATGAATCTGTGTTTGCTTCACTCCCTAGCAAAACAGAAGAGCATCAAACATTAACTTTTCTTGGTAAGCTGACAGCAGATAGGGAAGCAAGTATACTAACGGATTAGATGTGTGGATTTGACAAAACATTACACTATACTTACATGAACAATGCAAGATAGAAGCCAAGCAGCTTCCAGACTTATATGCTTGCTGTTTAAAGTCTAATAATTGGCCATACATTTTCACTAAAGATTTTTCAGCTGCCAACAGTTTCTCTTTTACATTTTGCAAGTCACTTTCAAAGTTCTCATTGAAACATATTTCCTGATGTAAAACAATAACTTCTTTGTGAATGAAATTCAAGAAAATTTCTTGCTCTTCCACCTCAGACTTCAAAATCCCAAACAAGATATCATATTCATAATCTTTTTCGGCTTCAATTAAACTGGCCTCATTTTCTACTGGCAGCACTTCAAAATCAGATCTAGCAGCAATGAGCATTGACAGGACACCTAAATTAGAAATCTTTTCCCAAGAATAAGCTAAACCAAGCTCGATTTTACTTAGCAATTTTTCACCATCTGTATCTTGAGTTTGGACCTCTTCACATAGCGATGTTTTTTCTTCATCGACATGATAGTTGATGTCAGCCTCCATCACCTATTGCAGAAGCATGACAGTTCAAGAAATGGCTGAAGAGGCTAAAAATCACACAATTTACACATATCAAGCTAAGAGAGGACAATATTGAAGTGTTGTAGGAACTAGGAACATTATATTCCTAGCATAAAAGGGAGAGGCATGCACACCTGAGATACATCATATATACGTGCCCACAGGAATATATATGTTTGCAAGAATATCGTCACAAGAAGGACAAGCTAGTCAACAAGTTAAGCATACACTAAAACTTCAGACAAACAATGCCCAGAAAAAAAATACATTTTTTTTAAAACACTATTAATGAAAAAGCTATCAGAAGTCAAAAGGGTTGCAGAACCTATTAAATGAAGAAGCTGTCATGATTCACAAACTCTGTAGGAATTGCATTCACATACACTTTACCCATTCACTCAGTCGAAAAGCTGAGCCCCCTGTAAACGTCATCAATGAAAATAGCGAAAGAATGTCATTTCCAACAGTACCAGATTGGGGGCACAGGAAGACTGCAACCTTTGGCCTTACAAGCGGTAACCACCATTAATGCAGATGCTACTTCAGTAATAGGTTTCCATAGTTACCATCACTGGCCAGGAGCGCAGCTCATTTTCTCTAGTAGAGAATATAACCTCGGAAAATTCTATTTATAGGGCGCCTGCTTATTGATAAGGTATGGCAAAGCGTGGAAACCCAGTTACATGCATTGTAAGTTTGTAACCAAAAGTTACTGATCTTTTAAAAAAAGTCATAAAAATTTGTTATTTTTACCACAATTTTTTCCCCATTTAATAGGCTGATTGTCAATTTTCCACATATTTCCTGATTTTTGTATTTGTTTTGTGAAAAGACTTCTTTAAGGGTGTGCTTGGCAGGCAGGGAATGGGGGCTGGGAGGGAAAGTGAAGAGATCCAACCAATTTGTTTAGACAAAATGATGGGGGGTAGGAGTATAAAGGGGAAAGGTGTATGTGCATTTTCAATCACTTCTCTCCCCACCGAATCAGAGTGGAGACAAGGGGAAGGAGAAAGACTTGGCGTGAATCTTAATTGGAAACTTAAGGGGAAACATGAAAAGTGAAGGGAAAACTTGGAGGCGAAATCTAAAATATATATAGAAACTAAAGTAAACTTTGGCAGGTAACATGAATGAAAACTTGAATGTATAACGCAATTTGGTGGGGAATTTTGAGGAAACATGAAAATTTGGAAGGAAAAGTGATTTTAAACATAAAATATGTAGGGAGATGTAGGGAAATTTAGATAAGTGGAAGGAAATTTGGATGCAATTTAGAGGAAATGTTAAAGATAGAGGGAACCCGGATACTTGAATCGAATATGGAGAGAAACATAGAAATATGAAGGAAAATATTTTCATAGCATAGAATTGTTATAAAAAATATGTAGTTTAATTTTCACAGAACAAATGTTTAATATTGTAAATTTGTTTATAGTGTTCTTCTTCCCCTCCCATTCCTATGCTAACCAAACAAATCAAAACATGTGTATCTTATTGTCCCCTCCCCTCACCTCCCTCTGCCCGCCCTTCCCATCCCCTTTATTCACCATGTACCAAACATAGTGTAAGTCGCCAAACCAATGTTTATTATCTTAAAGAAAAATGAATCAAATCGAGTTTCCCCATTACCAACAACATGTCCTCCATCAGAACCCCAGCCTCGTCGTCTGACCTCCTTCTTCGCCTTGTCCTTCAGCTCACAACTGACTTTCCCCACCATAAAAAACATGTCCTCCTCCCCGACAACCCCTAGAGCAGCACGCCAGCACCCTCTCCTGTACACTCCCTAGCCATGTCCTTTGTACTCCTCCTTCGGCATTGTCCTTCTGCCCCCTCCTCAAAGTTTTTCATCTTCCTCTCCCTTCATTGAGGTGGTGATGTTGTCTCTGACTGGACTCAACTCTGACTCCCTTGGAAGGACCGTGGACCTTAAAGGGGCTGAAGCAGTTGCTCCACCAAACTCTATTGGATTTCTTCTCCTGGTGAAGAGATAAGCCTTCTCCTCCTTCCCTACTCCTTGCTTGTTATTGCTATGTTTATTTCTTCTTCTTTTTTCTTCCCACCTACCACTATTTGTTGTGATGATCTTTTTTTCTATTTTCTTCTCCCCCTTAGGCCCCTACTGTAATCTCTTCTCCCACCTAGACCCCTTCCATTTTCCTCATTCCTTCCCCCTGCTATTGCAATCTTTTCTTTATAATTCCCCTTTTGTCCCTCTACTGCAATCTTCCATGTCTTATATTTTTTATCTTGATTCTTCAAACTAATGTAATCTCTTCCTCTTCCTCTATTTGCTCTTCTTTTCTCCCCTCTTCTTCCCTAACTATGTTCCATCCAAATCCATTTGGTATTTTCTCCCTTCTTAGCCTGTCATTTTCTTCTATCTCCTCCTGACCCGGTAGTACCTGTACACCCATCCTATTGAAAAGTGAGCCCTAAGGTGATGTTGGCATATGCCTCGAGGTGAGACGGTCTCAAGGCACCTCAATCTTCTTTCTTGAGGGGTTTGCCTCACTTTATGCAAGGTGTAACAAGGCACTCAAGACGCCGAGGCGCAAGCCTAAATCTAGGTGTCTTACAAAATTCTAGATCACCCTATTTTAGACCCAATAGGGGCTAGACCAACTCCAACATGTGTGTATAACATCTAAATGCAAAATGTGAGGCACACCCCCTAGGGGCGCCTTAAAACCTAGGCGGACGCCTAGGTGTGCCACTTGACAAGTATGGACATAGTGCACACACGTGCTCAATAAAATTAAACTATTAAACTACATTATCTATTTGTAGTTCCCAAACAACGGACATGCCAGGATTTGTGCTCGATCACATACACATGAATTGGAACATTGTTTTTTTTATTTTTAGGTTTACTTCTTCGAGCCCTTCAATTGAATTACCACTAGTGTCGGATGCTAACATAAGCCACACATTCGTATTTATAATTAATATGTAGATATATAGAGGTATAACTAATAAATATAAAGATTGTGTACAAGGTATACGAGTAAAGCGAGTACGACTTTGAGAAAACCGCCAGTGGTTAAAGTATGCAATTTTGTGGTATAAGGGTACAAGGTTCGAAAAAATTGTATGTGAATATAGATCTAGGTTTAAGGGTATGTTGATATACTTTAAGGTATAACCAATAACAACCCTAATCGTGAGGACGATGCCCATGGAGGACAAGACGCTGTCATTGAACTTATCATTTGAGTGTGTATTTTCCAATATACTTCATCGACCAAACGCCTTCTATAGACTGGAATCACTTCTTCAACATAAAAGGGGAAGAACACATCTTCCAGGGAATCATGCTAGGCCTAATTCTTTTTAAAAGCATTGATGCATTACTAAATAGTTACAAAATTTACTCCTATGTATGTTATTCTTACTCTTTATGCCTGTAGTCAGATTAGCTCTTGCATTGTAAACTATATGCTGTAGCAACTCCATAGTTTTAGTCAATAGTCTTTGAAGATTATTGTTCTCAGCCTAAGTACTTACTAAATGTTAGCTGCCCTGATCTAGAGATTTATCATATTACATGATGAATGGTATATTGATATAGCAAAGACTCGCCATATAGAATAATTATTTACGGATAATTACCCTGATATACTGAACTTCAACCTGTTATATTATAGTTTGGTAATATAGTTTCATTAAAATGTGTGTATGTATTGTTTTGCTACACCATCTAAATTTTGAAAACAAGTCGCTGAATTGCTAGGTTCACCGAGAAGTGCCTAGAGACAGCTAGCCATTCACTCTACAGTCTACACTCTCTACAACTTAGACAAAATTAACACAATCAATTGAGACACCACATGCTGAGTGAAATGGGTGAAATCTATGCAAAATTCTAGAATTAAAACACGTGTTGAGTGATAAATGCACAAAATGAAAACAAGAAAATTGTAGCAGTTGGCTCAAACTCTAAAACTACGATCACATCCCACTCAAGAAGGAATTTTATTCCAATCGGTAAATCCTAAAATTATTTGTAAAGAATGTGGCTAAATTTTAGCTATTGCCATCATTTATGACCCATCCGAACACGTAGGGGTCATCTACATGTCGCCTTCTTTTCTACAAGGATCCATGTCGTAAAAAGAGTGACATCATTTTATGGTAGATTTAAGCTATAAGGTTAAAAAATACAATCACTGCATGACATTGCATGGGCACATTCTCTAGCATGGTTAAGTTCACAATGGTGTTCTTGTATTTTTTTTGTGTACCAACTGTGCCATGGAAAATTCTTATCTTTTACTCGTTTAGTTAAAAAGGAAAGTATAGAAACTAAGCAAATAAATGCCAAATTAGTTAATTTATAAAATCTGACAAAGGTATTCTGACCTAGGTTTAGTAACGATCCATGTACTATCCTAAACATATAATATTTCATATAAAAGACTAAGTAGTTGTAAAAGGCGTAGCTGAGTAGAATTTGATGGGAAAATGTTAGAAGTGGGCGTCGTGTATTCTTTCTCAACGCAGAAATAAAAACTTTATTTGCATGCAAGGTGAAAAAGAAAAGCTCTAAGATCAATTAGCCTCACCCTTTTGCATCCTTGTATCTAGAAACCAAAGAAAATCTAGCAAAGTTTGAAGTTATAAAAGATTCAAGATGATGTCAATTCAACCATGCAATGTAAAGCTTACATGCATTAACCTCTCTGACAGATAGACCAGAATTTTTGTCTAACCGATGACAAAGATTGCTCGACTCCCTAGGCTAGGATGGAACCCAATGGTATTTGATCCCCTATTGAAAGAGAAGGGGCAAAATCAAATTGATTTTTTATGAGCAGTGGTAATCATAGCTATCAAGGTCGTTCTTGGGGGAAATATTTTTAACATTATTAGCGCTTATGCCCCCCCAAGTTGGCCTTAGCGAGGAGGCTAAGAAGGATTTTTGGGATAACATGGATGAATTGATGCAAGGAATACCAACAGAGGAGAAGATCATTATTGGGAGCGATTTAAATGGCCATGTGGGGAGTAGCAATGATGGATATGAGAGAGTTCGTGGTGGTTTTGGATATGGCAGCAAAAACGGAGGAGAGAGGATATTAGATTTTGCAGTTGCATATGATATGATTTTGGCAAACACCCATTTCAAGAAAAGAGAATCTCATAAGATTACTTTCAAGAGTGAGCACAATTGTAGCCAAATTGATTACCTCCTTACAAGGCAGGAGGATCGTAAAGTATGCAAGGACTGTAAAGTGATTCCTGGCGAAGAACTCACGACCCAACATAGGTTGGTGGTTTTGGATATTAACATGAAGATCAATAAAGGCAAGCATAACAAAAATCAAGATAGCAGGATCAAGTGGTGGAATCTTAAAGGAGAAAAGAAATTGACCTTTCATGATAAACTCATCAAGGAGGGAACTTGGAACTTAGAGTTTGATGTCAACACTATGTGGCATAACATGAGTTCCTGCATAACAAAATTGTCGGAGAGGTTTTGGGGGAGTCCAAAGGTTGTGGGCCTCCACAAAAAGAGACTTGATGGTGGAATGATGAAGTACAGAAGGCTATTAAACTGAAAAGGGAGATCTATAGGAGCTTGCCCAAATCTCGAGATGATGCAACATTCCAGAGATACAAGCAAGAAAAGAAATAAGCGAAAAAGGTTGTTCAGGAGGCAAGGTCTAGATACTTTGATGATATTATTAAGAGGTTGGACACTAGAGAAGGGGAAAAAGATATATATAAAATGGCTCGTATAAGAGAAAGGAAAGGAAGAGACTTGAGTCAAGTAAAATACATCAAAAATGAAGATGGTAGAGTGTTGGTAAAGGACAATGATATCAAGAACCAATGGAGAAATTACTTCCATAAGTTTTTCAATGGAGATACTGTAAATAATGTTAGAGACTCGTGTGACAGAGATACAAGAGATATCATTTACACACGACGAGTTTCACATTTTGAGGTCAAGAATGCCTTGAAAAAGATGAAAACAAGAAAGGCATGCGGACCAGACGGTATTCCCATTGATGTATGGAAGAGTATGGGGGATGAAGGAGTTATGTGGTTAACAAATTTATTTAACAAGATCATGAAGACAAAGAAGATGTCGGATGAATGGAGAAATAGTACTATAGTCCCCATCTACAAGAACAAAGGTGATGTTCAGAGTTGCATAAACTACAAAGGTATCACGTTGATGAGTCATACAATGAAGCTTTGGGAGAGGATTATTGAGCAGAGGCTAAGATCTATAACGCAGATATCAAACAATCAATTTAGTTTCATGTCTGGTAAATCAACAACAGCTGCTATTTTTCTGATAAGGAGGCTTATGGAGAAGTATAGGGAAAGAAAAAGAGATCTTCACATGGTTTTTATCGATTTGAAAAAGGCTTATGATCGAGTACCCAGAGAAGTGGTGTGGATGGTTTTGAGGAAAAAGGGTGTGTCAATCCAATAAATTGACTTGACTAAAGTCATGTATGGTAGTTCCACTGCAAGTGTGAAGACTCCTGGAGGTGAGACGCCAACATTTCCCATCACAGTTGGGGTACACCAAGGATCCACACTCAGCCCATATATGTTCGTTCTTGTTATGGATGAGTTGACAAAGAATGTTCAGGATGATGTTCCTTGGTGTATGTTATTTGCTGATGATATTGTATTGATTAACGAAACTAAAGATGGTTTGAATGATAAAGTTGAACTTTGGAGAAAGGCACTGGACTCAAATGGATTGATGATTAGTAGGAGCAAAACTGAGTATATGCATTGCAATTTCAGCCAATCTCGCAGTGTGAATGGTGGAGCCAAGTTGGACGGAGTAGATACACCAAAATGTGATAAATTTTGTTACTTGGGCTCTATCATTCAAACAGATGGCGATGTCCAAAATGACGTTTGTCATAGGATCACTGCAGGATGGTTGAAATGGAGGAGTGCAACTGGAGTATTATGTGATCGGAAGATCCCTCTCAGACTAAAAAGCAAGTTTTATAAAACTGCTATACGGCCAACCATGCTCTATGGGAGTGAATGTTGGGCAGTGAAGAAACAAGGACTCAACAAGATGAACGTGGTTGAAATGCATATGTTGAGATGGATGTGTGGGAAGACAAGAAAAGATCGCTTGAGAAATGACTATATCAGGAATAAAGTGGGGGTTGCGAGCATTGAGGACAAGTTGCGCAAGGTCCGACTCAGATGGTATGGACATGTGCAACGCAGACCGACTAATGCGCCTATACGAAGCAATACTATTGAGGCAAGAATAATTAATAGAAGAAGAGGAAGGCCTAAATTAACATGGGAAGAGCTTATAAAGAGAGATTTTGAATCTCTACATCTCAACCAGAATATGACTCATGATAGAGCTGAATGGAAAAGAAGGATTCATGTAGCCGACCCCAACATAGTTGGGATTGAGGCTTAGTTGATAATGATGATGATGATGATGATGAGCAGTGGTAATCAATACAGTTTGCATATTCCAAAATGAGAATTCACCCGAACAAAAATCAAGTTGGATTCTCAGATCTTGTTCAACCCATGAATACGCTTAGTCCATAAATGCTTAAAAGCCCAGTTATTAGTTGTTTTGATGATTGATTAAGCTAATAATGTTGTAGAAGTCGAGGAGGCATGCTAGTAAGCAATCGTTCTTAATATCTAGTGATGCACAACAAAATTTGAGATCCCATGGCTCATAATACTATGTTTATTGTATGGTTTCTATATGCTTCTTAGTTTGGATAATTGAACCACATATTTCGTCAACAAATTCTAGCCTTAACATAAATGCAGCATCTGGGAATGTGATTGCATTTATCACCGATGGCTCATCCCCTATGGCCCATGGCAACAATTTATTATGGTGATAAGCTAACGATTGGTAGAGTTTGTTGATTGCTTAGGATAGAAAAAATAATGTAAAATGAGAGCGGTGGAGTCGTGTGTTTGGCAACGCGCAGTGTTTTAAAAAGCAGCCAAGGCAGCGGCCGCTCATGCAGCTTAGACCCCTGGCGCCGCTACAAATAGCCTTTAGGCGACATCCAGGCGGCTCTGCAGTAAGCAGCCACTTCATGCCCGCTCAAGCGCCCGCCTGAGGCCGCTTAATTGAAAAACAGGATCTACGCCCACTTCTTAGGCCCAAAAGTAAAATGTAATATTATATTTAGTATGTAATATTAGACTACTGATATTGATTATTGTCTAACATCATTTAACATGTTAATATGATACTATTGTATTAAGCAACTAGTATGTATCTAAATATTGTACAATAGCTAACTAGTGTGTAAATCTACACTGATTATGTTGCTACTTGTTAGAGAGTTCGTTTATTATTGTTATTATTGTCTTTGTAATATGGGCCCAAGTATGTCTTGGCCCATTAGGGTTAGGTTGTGTCATGTACGCTTCCCAGTTCTCCTATATATAGGAGCAGGGTTTCTCTTATCTAATACAACGATTAGCCGTCTTTTAATATTCCAGATGGTACCAAAGCAGAGATCCAAAACCCTAGCCGTCAAGTAAAAGGGAGAAAAGAGAGAGCCACAGCCGGCGGGCGGCCACCCCTTCTTTTTTCTTGGCCGCCCGCAGGCCTTGTCCACTCTTTCATTCCATAACTGTATTGCTCCTTCATCTCTTTTTTGCTGATGTTGATGCTCCCTTTCACTTACTGCTGCGTGTGGTTTCCTATTCCCTCAATTCTGGCATATTGCTACAGTACACTACTGTAGCATGGTGGGATTTTGGGAGCATCCAACCCTCTCTTTCATGGTTTTTTGCCTGCCTCCAGTGGCCCCCTTCTCTTCCTCAACCCCTTAACGGCTTCTAGGAGAGGGTGAGAGTCTTTCTCATGCCTTGGAGAAGGAGTTATTGCATATTCTTTTAGCAGTCTGTACAAGTTTGTCCATGCTCCTGATCTCCGGTTCCATTACGGCCTTACTAAGGTGTTACCTCTCCTTGGGACCTGCTCCATTTGGTTCGTCTATGTCTTGAGCATCTCCTACCCTAGCTGTCGAACAATCAAATCTCTATGGAATGAGCTGGAGTTTCATTTTCTAACCTCTATGCTGCCACTGGTACTGTAGCAGTGTGTCTGCTGCACAATAATTTTTTTTGACGTTTTCCTTGCTGAGTGAGCTCATTTTCTGCTACTGGTTTGAAATACTTTGGCCTTTAAGCCCTCTACTTCTGCTGCAATTGCATTGTTATGATTTACCTTTTTTTTTTGCTGCTATTGGTGCCATTTATTTATGTCGCTGCTATTGCTCTAGTGTTATTGCTGTTATACTGCTAAGATGGCTGCCTCCTTGGATAATCTGCACACCATGGTCTACATATTGATTATGTGTGAAGTTTTTACACCACTTGCACCTCTTTTTGTTTCATTCCCTAAATCTAATGGAACTTGTGTTTGTCCACCCCAACCCTTGATCTCTCTGTGGTTGGTGTGAGGGGGAGAAATAGAAGAGAGGAAAAGATGAAGAGATGAGATGCGAGGAGAGATGAAGGAAGAAGAAATGAAGAATTTAGTTACACTACTATGTACATCTTCATCCCACGTTTTACTGTTGTTCTATGGATCTCGTGCTACATATACTACATGATAGTTTTGCTGCTATGTGGTGCTTTCTGCTGCTATTATTGCTTATTCATCATCTACCTCCACTGCTGCTATGAAGTTACATATTGGGACGTCATTGTTGTTGCTTGTGCTATGATTAGCACATTTTACTTGATGTTATCTATCTGTTCGTGCTTTATTTGCATGTTGACTTTCTACTTTGGACCAGCATTCTCTGGACTTTGATGCCTGCTAGTGTGGTGGATATTGTATGAAGAGGGAAGATGATGAAGATCTTTGTTGCTGACTTTACATGGATCTTGCATATTAGAGTTAGTTATGTGTTAGCTACTCTATCCACTGGTCTTATATCTACCTACGTCGTTGACTGTTGCTTCTGTGTGCCAACACTCTCTGGCATGTCCCTGTTTTGACACGTTGACTCTTTTTTTGTCCATGCCTTGTATGCATGTCGACTCCCTACTACTGTGTGCCAGCACTCTCTAACTCGTTCGTGCTCTGTTTCGCGCGTTGACCCGTCCGTACATTATTTGTACGTTGACCACTACTACCGTTGTGACCCAGCACTCTCTGGGTTGCGACGTTAGTGACGAGATGAAGACCATGCTGCTTTGATACTTACTTCTGCTCCAGATGATCGTGTTGCTGCTTATTTCTATTCCAGATGATCGAAAAGCTTATGTGACCTACTTGCTTGGAGTATCTACATGAGGGGGAGTGTCTGAGTGTTTGAGTGTAGAAATTTCTTGTATGGGCTTGGTTTATCTTTTTGTTTTGTTTCTTTTTTTTTTAGGGAAGTCAGAGGGTTTTTTATTCATCTCGCCCCTCTCGTGCAAGCAAAAACTTGGGGATCATTACAGCATACATTTCTTTCAACAGAAATAAAATTGGTAGTACTACTACCATTACAGGACTCAGAAAAGATAATATTAACTAGACTACTAGGAGGTACCCTATATACTAAGGAACCATCCTTGGATTTTTGGTGATGTTTCGCAAGGCCATCAGCAACCTTGTTCCTTTCTCTAGGGATATGATTGAGCTTCCAGTACTCCTTCCACCCACTCTTGATGTCAGCTAACCAAGGCATAATTTTAGGGAAACGTTGTATGTCACCTTCAACAGCTTCAATAGTCTTCTGTGAATCAGTTTCGAAAGTGATCTGATTGCAAGTAAAACCACTACTGACCTCGACTGCCCAGTGAACAGCCCTGACCTCGGCTTCCAGAACGCTGCTGGCATAAATCTTCCTACTCCAGCCTCCTATCCATCTTCCATTCCAGTCTCTGCAAACAAAAGCAATAGTCGAACAGTTCTTTTTGCCCCTGAAGGTTGCATCAGTGTTTATCTTCCAGCAATTGAGGTTCGGAGGCTGCCATCCTCCAATCTCCTGGTGAAGCCTTTCTTTCTTACTTCCTGCAGGTGTGAAGGCTAGATCAGTAAGCTTGCATTCCTTCTTAATAATGTGAGCTATATAGCTGCTAGTGAAAGAAGTTCCTTCAAAAACATGAGCATTCCTCCCTTTCCAGATTTGCCAGCATCCCATCATGAAAATCGTGCTCTTGCTTTTATCAGTATTAATACAGGTTTCCAGCCATTCCCACACATCAGTAATCGAGAAGTTGTTCCAAAGTTGGTTCCCCAAAATGACTCTCCAAACAGCTTGGGCTCTGGGACAGTCCCTAAGAGCGTGTAAAATGGATTCCTCCTGGGCACCACAAATGGGACACCCTGCATTAGCAGTCCAGCCTCGGTTCATCCGTTTCTTATTAGTTAGAATCGCCTTATGACCAACCAGCCAGATGAAAAATTTAATTCTGCTAGCAATCTTCGCTTCCCAGATGATGTTCCACCTTCCCTGGACTCTAATGTCCTTGTTCTGACGTAGAATTTGGTAGGCACTCTTAATCGTGAATTGACCAGTATCGGAATGGTCCCAAGCTAGCCCATCTTCCTCCTCCTTCTGTCGAGGTATATCAACTTTGGTGACCTGATTGACAACTTCAGTAGGAAGCCAATCAGCAAGGACAACCTGTTTTGTTTCTTTATTTTCTAGTTTCACTCTATTTGCAAGCTAATCTGGGATTCTCCCAACTTCAATTTGAGGGGGAGTGTTAGAGAGTCCGTTTATTATTGTTATTATTGTCTTTGTAATATGGGCCCAAGTATGTTTTGGCCCATTAGGGTTAGGTTGTGTCATGTACGCTTCCCTGTTCTCCTATATATAGAAGCAGGGTTTCTCTTATCTAATACAACGATTAGCCGTCTTTTAATATTCCAGACTACTATACAATAGTAACGACTATGTACGATTAAGTCTATTATAGCAAGTAATAGCATGTATATGTAACATAAAACTATGAAATCCAAGCACTCATTATGCTGCTATTATACAACAGTAACGATTGTGTCCCATTTTAGTCGATTATAGCAAATGATACCATGTATATGTAATGTAAAACTATGAAATCAAGAATATTGTGTTGTTGTATAGTACTGATTACTAAGTATAGAACATTAAGCTAATAAACAACAACCAGTGTGTGAATGTAATACAAAATCAATGTAAATTACTATGAGGTATTAACTGCTATATAAACTATTGCTAACCTAAGAGTTATACAATATTCATATTTTGATAATGACTTAACCATTCCATTCATATGTATCTAATGTGTCTATTTGAGATTAATTTCAGACATTAGGTACATGAAAAGGATCAATTCAATCAAGCCCTAGCTTGATCAAGTTCAAGTCAAAAGCAATGCAAATGCACTTTTTTGAAAACACCCTAAAACCCTTAGGATGATTTTTGTAATCATTTGTATTGATGTAATGACTTATAACTAAGATAAGAAAAATAAGGAGCCCTAAATTCGAACATTTAATCACTCTAATGACGTTTTCCAAATTTCATTACATGGAGTTTTTTGATCGAGTTTTACCTCTGACAAACTCGACCGATCCCCTTAATGGATTCTGAGAAAACTCAGGTTCGGTCGAGTTTACCATACACAGAACTTGACCGATCCCTACACTAAGCAAAATTGATTTAAGCGTTCAGTCGAGTTTCATCCAGGATAAACTCGACTGATGTTTTAAATTAGCTTTGTCACATAGCGCAACTAGTCAAGTTAAATTTATTAAAACTCAACCAAATGCACTATACAGAAAGTGCAGAAAAAGTGATTCTAACCGTTTGGAGTGTTGCAAGACTCAAAATTATATCTGTTGCAACACCCCAAATGGCTAGAAAACATTCCTTAGTGTTGCTACCCTCTAGTGGACACCCCCGACTATAAATAAGACCTCTTGGAGTTCATTCCAAGGTTGCTCCTTCATGCTATTCAAGCTCCTAGCTATAGTTGAGTGCATCCAGTCCACTTGAGCCCCTTTCTCTCTCTTGTTTGTAAATCAAAATGTCTATATGAGTTAGATAGGATCTGTGTGAGAGAGATACTTCATTGTAAACTTATAAAGCTCTCAAAGCTTCCCTTTCCTCCACCCCTTTTTTCAAGATCAAGTTGGTGAAAGCTTCTCCAAATGAAGGAGAAGGTGCGGGCTTCTTCAAGCTGTAGAAGAAGGTCCAAAAACTTCTCCAAGGTGAAGGAGAAGGTCAAGGTTGAAGATCCAGGAGTAGAGTGGGTAAATCCTTCAAGAGAAAAGACTTGTTGCAAGAAGGGGATCTCTTTGGCGAAGGTCTCCAACTATTTGCAAGAATGGGTAAGACCTTGTAGAGGTAGAAGACTCTAACTCCTTCCGATAGGTAAGACCTTGGTTGGTTATTGGCTCCGTTGTCCTCAAAGGGAAGGCTGGGCATCCTTGTCCTAGAAAAAGAAGGTCATCTTGTATGTCTTATAATGGAGTATAAGTATAATTGGTTGCAAAATCCTAGGGATTAACCTCTCTATGTAGTGGATTGATTATCTCCTAGTTTGGGGATTGGAATCACTCTAAACAACTTGTGTTCGTGTGTTTGTTCCATCTCTCTCATCCTTGCTATGTATGTTTAGTTGCACTACAAATTTGATATTTGCAATCGCATACACAGTTGTAACTTGAAGGTAACGGATTTTGTGCAAATATATCTAGCTCTATTCACCCCCCCCCCCTCTAGAGCCCATTTGATCCAACAACTACTAAGCGTATTATATCATGGCTTGATACTAGTATACAACTGTATGTGATACATTCTATATATGGAACTAACTATTAAGTAGATTACATGATAGTACGATACTTGTATATTGTTGTATATAATAAATGCATCTTAATGCTTCGTTTATAGGCAAGCAACTATAAAGTAGCAACATTATTGTGTCGGGTGAATTTTACACAGACACATGGGTTTAGTTTTGTATACAAGTTTCCAAAAAAATATTATATATATACAAATGTGTATAAAATCATATAGAAAATTAAGCATCCGTGATTTCAAAAAGGCCACTTAAGTGCCCACTTGGCGCTCAAGCAGCCACAAGGTGTTGTCCACACGCCTCCCGCGTCTCACTTTTTAAAACATTGGCAACAAGATCACTAATTATATCTGAATTTTCCTCACAATTCCCCAATGCCGAATTTCCAACCTCGCCGAAAGAATTCCAAAATTTTGACTATGCGTGTCTCTTCAGGTGTACACAGATAAACTGCTAAGAAAATAATCTCGATATAAATATAGTTTCTTCTCTCCTCAATGCTCTTTATTGAGAAAGTTCCACATTAATCGGCACCGAACACAATTTGTGTCTTTTTTGGTGCATAGCATGGTTCTTTCAGTATTGCCTTTTCTATTCTAATCATCATGGAACATAACTTCCATATCCTTTGGTGCATATCATGTTCTTTTAGCTTCGCTACTCCAATCTCAAGCACTGTCCACAGCGGTTTTAACAAAATATACCCCAGAAGTTACTAAAGAATCATGAATCATACGGACCATTGCATCAATTCCAAATCCGTGAAGTTCATCCGGAAATAAAATAAAGTTTCAGCCAATTCAGTTGCGGATTCCGGAATTTCCTGACAAAACCTACCCTAGGCAGCAAAACGCGAGAATCAGTAATGAATGAGCAGAGGGAAAGCCAAAGCCAAAGTTGATATCCAGTAGGCATCTTGTGGGAAACCAGTAGCGTACTGATGTTTCTGCTGACTGGTGCATCTGGTTTCACTTGGATCACAAACGGCGAAGCTGGGCGGGGTGAGAAGCAAGGTAAGGGGCATGGACAACTACAAGAGGTGGGAGATGTCGCCCATTTTCTTAGAAAAGTAGTTCACCCACTCTTCTTATGCAACGTCGCCGTCCGCCGCCCTGTTGTTCCCGTGGGTCGCTGGCAACTCTCAACGGGCGCTTACTGTATGAAATACATGCTTTTATGTGCGTGGCAAGCAAATGGCAAGCTTAAGCAAGGTAGCAGAGCATGGCGACTACTACGAGAATTGCTGAAGGGTTTAAGCAAGGGAGATAAAAACAGGACAGACAGTAAGTACCTTGGGTGCGGGAGGCTCTATCCGCAGTAAGGAAGAAATCTGAACCGGCGGGGTGAAGCAGAACAGGAGCGGGGGGAGTGGAGGAAAGTGAAGCCGCAGGCGGTGGAATCTGTAAGAAGTGGAATCTCGGCAGGATTTACCCTGTCACTCGCCCAGTACTGGCGAATTTACTGTCACCGTGAATGCTAGATGTTTTCTTTTTCTGGTAAGCAAGGAATCGCGATAAGGAACAAATGATGCGCGCGCCTGTCTGTAAAACAGCGCTAAGGCTGAAAAGTATGCGAGCCTGTAATGACTACGAAGGATGACTTTTCGTTGCCTTTGCTGTGATGCCCGGGACGAGTGAGATCGGGAGAGCACATGGTCAGAGGTCTTTTTAATATTATTTTTCCTGTGTTGACAGCACCCAAGTAACAATAGATGACGTTGCGTTGTTTCAAAGGGTCCTAGCAGTAGCACATTTCACATGCTAAGCGCCTTGATTACAATTGAGCTAAGTCAATAAAAAGCAAACTAACCACAAATGTATTAAATATGATTCAATGATTAAAATGAACATTTAGATGCGCATATTTACATTTAATTAGCATGTCGTCTATACTATACAATCAGCCCGTTCTGGATTAGTATCGCAATTTTTCACAGCATTTTTATAAATTATGAAGACATCCTTTTATAAACTCTAGGGGTTCTGTATAGAATTCTAAAGCTATTTATTCAGAACGCATTCGGAAGTGTCTCCGCATTGTATAGTCGCTGGTTGCTATTAGCAAAATCAGAGGTCTCCCCGAGTGTTGGTTGCGGGGCCAAATCCGGAGATACTTGCAAGTTTCTTGGCAGTTGGACGTCTCTCAGCAGCAGTGGCGGAGCCAGGGGACAAGCGGGGACCGCGGCTCCCAAAAAAAAAAATTATGCATATATGCATATATATGTAAATGTGTGAAAATATATATATATATATTTGTTCTGTTTTGATCAATGTGCCTCTACTGGCTTAGTGGTTAGCATGCTTAATTTATGTCCTTCCTTTAAGTTGTTTGGGTTCGAATCCCAGCTATTCCATTTTTATAACTCACTTTGGATCCCATGTGTGCGGCATCCGGAATATATACAACTTGCACGATATTTTAACAAAAATCATGGTGTAGCCTAATGGTTAGCAGTTGTAGCATTGTGTCCATCTTGGGTTGTTGCTTGGGTTTGAAACCCATCTACTTTATTTTGGCCCCCCAATCACGAAGTGCTGGCTCCGCCTCTGCTCAGCAGCCCTTCGATCCTTCAAAGTCGGCTTCATCTACGTAGGTATTAGCTCGTCGATTTTTAAATTTCTTCTGTAAATCAAGGTCCCAAATTCTCCTGCAATGGGCATGTCAAACCCGTAGCAGGAACCTGAGAATTCAACTATGTATGATATCCTAGCATAGCAGCGGCGGTAGGTGTTAGATTTAGGATATGGGATACAAAATGGAGACAATGGTTGCCTACCTTCATTGTCAAAACAGTGGGTACATATAGGAGATACATATGCATAGGGTATTGGAAGAGTCATGACATAGTGTCATTTACAAGAAATAAAGACAGTCCATTGAGTACATGCAATGCGGGAGTCGAGGAGACATTAGATACAACCCAATCTTTGAAGATCACGGTGAGATATTCTTACAGCCCCCCGCAAGTTGAGCCGAAGAGAATCGAAGGCCCAACTTGAGAAAAGAACGTCGCCGCCGGGAGGAAGCTTTGTGAAGAGTCTTTTGAGCAAGTTGTCTGTTGCTTTGAATAGCCATAGAACTGGTCTTTTTGGTGTCTTGTGTCAAGCATCTTTGTGCGGATTGCATTACTACATGGTAGGGGCTGCCTTTTGCGTAGGCAACATGGGGAAGAGCCAGCTTATCTTCTTGCATCTTTTGAAGGTTCTTTATGCGTTAGCATGGAAGAGGAGGAACCTTGTATGTAGATGGGGGTTTTAGCTAATACCGTACGTAGTGACGGTTGACCCCAACTGATTTTGAGGAAGAAGTGAGCTCATTGGCTCGGTTGAGAAGTAGAACATGCTTTCAAGCATGAGGTGATAGCCATAGCTTGGTGGGAAGGAGATGGAATACACCTCATATTTTTGAAGCCAGTTTGTGAGATGAGGCTTAGCCGTGGAGAGACTTGGAAATAAAGGGGTTTGGAAGGACGAATGTAAGGAAAAAAGGTCACAGAACCCACTGTTGCTGGGTAGCCGATGAAAGGACATAGGGATGATTGGAATAAGGGTTTTTTTTTAATTGGTTTGGAAAGATTAAACGCAGAGATAGAAGAAGGGCTCGGGAGTTTGTGAAGTGGAGATGTTTATGACTGGATTTATGTTTGTAGAGAAGGTAGTTGCTTTGAGGCGAGAAAGAAAGGAGTAGAAGGTTGTCTGGACAGAGAGGTGCAAGATAGGTTGAGGGCAAGGGGGCATGAGAGTTTATGTGAAGAGTGGAGGCTTGTTCTGCTCCTGAGGTGATCGGGTTTAGTAGGGTGATGATCATGATGATGTGAGTGATGGTTGTGATGGTAGTTGTGATGCAGGTGCTGGTGGTGGTGGTGATGATGATGGTTGTGCCTGGCGGAGGGGGTTACGGCGATGGGGCGGTTATGCGGAGAGATGGAGCGTGAGTCGATAGAGAATCTGACGGACGGTGCGGATGCGGATGAGTGCACACCGCTGGTGACCAGGTTGACGCACGTCGACAACGCGGACCGCTGGCTGAGGCTGTTGTTACTGTTGCTGCTGTGGTGCGGCTGGTGGTGGAAGATGTCAGGGACGGCGGAACGGGACGACGAGGATGATAAGAAGGAAGACGACGTGGACGACGCGAACACGGAGGCGTTGGACGGGTAGTAGCCGTGATGGGTGTTGGTGCCGAGATTGGCAAACGACGAGGCGGCGTGCTGACGGTGGGTGTTGGTGGCAGTAGTGTGATGGTGTTGCTGGTACTGTTGTTGGGGATGGTGGGGGCAAGATGAAGGGAAGTATGACGACGACTGGGCGCCATAACCGGAAGAGGCGCGGTAAAAGGAACTGTTGACGACTTGGCCGAGGTGGATTAGGAGGGAGAGTGGAAGGAGGAGTTGGAGAAGCAAAGGGGTCCTCTCCTCTCTGGTGTGAAAGGGAAGAAGGAAGAAGGAGACGGGATTTTAGGAGACGAGATTTTTTCTCGTTGCTCAATTGTGTTGTGGAAGGGAGAGGGATGTGTTGTGGAAGGGAGAGGGAAGAAGAGAAGAGTAGTGAGAGCCATTTTGCTGGTTGCGGCTGGGGTTTAGTGTTTTTAGACGGGGAGGAAGGTGAGTAGGGTAGAAGGTGGGCATTGTGGATCGGGAGCCGGTTAAGGCAATTGATGCTCTGATACCATGTTAGATTTAGGATATGGGATACAAAATGGAGCCATTGGTTGCCTACCTTCATTGTCAAAATAGTGGGTACATATAGGAGATACATATGCATAGGGTATTGGAAGAGTCATGACATAGTGTCATTTACAAGAAATAAAGACAGTGCATTGAGTACATGCAATGCGGGAGTCGAGGAGACATTAGATACAACCCAATCTTTGAAGATCACGGTGAGATATTCTTACAGTAGGTACCAGCTCCAGTCGATCCCCCAAGGGCAACATTGTAGCAGTGTCATCCCTCCCACAAGTAAATTCCTAATTTCTTCTTCTTCTTCCATTTACCCTGATTGTAGTAGTTGTCCAACTCTCTTTTTATTTGTTGTGATGTCCCTTCATTTCTCACCACTCCTTCATTTGTCCTCCTCTTCATGTCTCCTCTTCTTCTTCTTTCCCCTCCACCTCCTCCTATTCCCTTATTGTGCTACTCCTATTTTTTCATCCTAATTTCCTACTTTTATTGCATTGCTCATCAATTTACCTTAATTTCTTTTCTTTTCTCCTATGCCAAGTGGTTGTGCATTTTTATCTATTTAACTTGTTAACAAGTTAGTCCACCCCCATAATGGCATTGGAATGCCTCACAAAATTTCTTGAATGCTAAATTGTAATTTTGACCCAAAAGATAAAAATGAATAATAGCAAAAGGCTCATGACGCTTCTTTGGGTTATCCTCAAATTTAGTAGTAGTAAGAAACTCATAGGTCAACCTAGGATAGGTATTTCTCACCGTACAACATGTGTATTTGAGTCTTAGCTCCTCTAGTAGCCCCAGGACCTCATCCTTGAACCCCAGTGCTTCCATAGTTTATTCACATGTGAAGTGTGTAGGGAGGACCCTATCAGAGATCAAAAAATGATATGTGGCGTCTTTTGCCTCTGTGACTCTGAATTGAGTGGAGGAGACATAGCTTGGAGTTGAGGAAGATCTCTCCCCCCATCAATGTTTAGATGCTTTATCGGTGCCATTGGAATTGAGATTGAGCTTCAAAACGTTGAGACATGTCGTGTCTATTGTGGCACACGACGTGTCTTCTAGATAGGGGAAAGTATCAAGCTCAGAGAAAAACAACAGGTGGATATGGCATGTTCTGAAAAAATATACGGTGTGTCTTCTGTAGATCAGGTGAATCTAAAGGTTGGAGATGGTGAAGATGCACTGCGAATTCTTGCTTGTTCACGAGTGTTCACGCACTGGTGGTGAGCTCCAAGTCAGAGGGGGTCTTGATCGAGTGGAGGTTGTGCGCTCCAGACTTGACAGCGGCGACAGTGTAGCTTGGTGGATGATGGAGCACCGATAAGGTAGTTGGAGAGACTGAGATGGTGATGGCATAGTGGGTCGTGTTGGATCTCCTTGCATGGCTGGCGGCGGCGGTGGAGATGCGGCTTGATCATGACACTGTTGGATCTAAGGGCTCTAGAGGGGGGTGAATAGAGCTACAAAATTTCTCACCAAACAGATTAGACCTTCAAATTATATCAATTAAGAGCAATAGCTTAATGGAAATTTGAAGTCCTAACTAACAAGCATAGCAAGGATGAGAGAGATTGATAGCAAGCACTTGACAAAGGGAAGTAGAGTGGTTCCACACTTCAAACTAGAAGTGAGTCAGTCCACTACCTAGAGAGGTCAACGCCTAGGACTTTGTAAGTGCTTTTCTCTATTAATCACCATGGCGATTACAGCAATAGACCACCAAAGGACTTACCCATCCAAATACAAGGAGATCTCCACCTTCACAAGGAACTTACCTGCTTAGCTTGAATCTTCAGCCTTCATCTAGGTCTTACCCATTCAAGCTTCAGACTTGAAGGACTTTTCTTCTCCTCTTAGATCTTCTGCCTTTGCCTTCTCCTTCACCTGGAGAAGATCACCACCTCTTCATCAACCTTGAAGAGGACCAGCAACAACTCCTTCTTCACTCGATGGAGCTTACTTCCTTCAGCTTTTCTTCATAGAAGAAGGGGATAGGGAAGTAGTGGAAGATTGAGAGCTTTACATGCACAAGGGTGGAGCTCTCTTACAATTATCCTAACTAACTCACAAATCACAAAATGAAGTGTAAACTAGAGAGAGAAAGGGGCTCAAGGGGTGGTATCACACTCAACTATAGCAAAGACCTTGTATGCAGTGAATGAGCAACCCTGGAATGAAATCCAAGTGATCCTATTTATAGCTGGGGTTGCTCCCTTGAGTTGGGGAACACAGGGTCAAATTATAGCCCTTGGGACAGACTCCTATCCTTAGTTAAGGGCATGTTTGGTTTCCTAGATTTTGCCGTATAGGATTGTATTTTGACATCCATTTGCAGAAAGTTTATGTTTAGACTACAAGATTCCAGAAATGGGGCTAATCCCGGAATTTCTGAACATAATAGGAATTCCATATTTTGGTTTCCATCAAAATTCTCCCGGACGTCAAAATCCAGCTATGGCTGTCCTGTGGACCTAAAAAAAAATTAAATCATGTATTTTACAAATCCAGGAAACCAAACATAAAATTTGTGTTTGCGGGATTTTGACATTGCAGTATTTTGCAAATACAGGATGACATAAATGCAGGATTTTTGAAAATCCAACAAACCAAGCGTGTCCTAAGTGATGACTTGATTCGCATTGGATTACCATCCAACGATGCTTGGAAATATATGCATGCAATGTCATGCCTCCCATGCCCCAGGTTACCCAGAAGGTTCAAACTGACTATTTAAATTATAACTATCCACTCTATTTCAACTTTAGCTAAATCTTAGAAATTTCATGTAGGCTTTTTCTAGTCTCCAAATTTCGTGTAGGTCTTGATGCATTGTATATTTTTCGTTTTCACAGGCTATTTTTGTATTGCTTTTTATGCAATTACTATTTATTTTCATATTAATTTGTGCATGGTTTATTAGTATTAGCTTATGTTACTCAATTGCATCAAATAAGCATAATTTTAATATTTTTGAATGATTTATTATATTTCAAGTACTTATGTACATTTTTGTGCGATTTTAGGACCACAAGAGTCTCACAGACTCGGTACTACCAACTTCAAAATTTGGTACTACCGACTTTGCATCAGAGAAAGAGCAAATTCGACCTCCAGACTCAGTACTACCGAGTTCAAAAGTCAATACTACCGAGTCTGCTCGATCAGGCAGTCCAGAAATCATGTTTTAATCTGACGGTTGAGGATTTATTTCGCCCTAAGTCACTTCTATAACTTAAGGGGAGTTCGGCCAAACCTAAGCGATCATGTTCTATTCCATTGTAAGATAGTGACGGCATGGGAGAGGAGAATGAGGAGGAGAACCGCACATTCGGTAGGTTCTGGGCACGTTCAGCGGGCAGAAATTGCAGATTGCGGATCTATTCGTCGGCGTGGAGCGTCCTAACCATGTTTCTCTAGGGGGTTCATCGGTTTTTCTATGTTCTCCATGTTTTTCCTTCTTCTCTGTATGTTTTTATCTGTGGAAACCATGAGGGGTTAATCCCCATGTTCTTTAGGACCCAGGAGTAGCCTCGTTGTACACTGTATATGAATCTTTTGCATTAGTATATAGTTTTCTCCTTGTTCTTAGGCATGTTGCTATGAAATCATATTGAATTGTCTATGTTGCGCACCATAGGTGATTAATTAGATCTTTAATAACTTCAGGAGGAGGATTAAGGATTGGAAATCTATAGTAACACATGTTTTATATCGCCTTTTGGGAAAGTGGCATACGAACGTGAAGAGATTACTCAGAGATTATTCATAAAGCACCTAACTAATCAACCAACTACTACGGAAGTGGGGTTCGTAATAGGATAGGTAGTGAATTATACCATGGGAGTGGGTAATTCTTGCTACATGCTCTATGTCCAGGAGTGGGAGGAAAATATATTGATCTTAGATAAAATTTATAGTGTCAATCATGGTGAAACCATAGTCCTAGAGAATTTCTTCTCATTGTGATCACAACCCAATAAATTAGTTTTCTTTCTTGCAATTAGTTTAATAACTCTCAAATCAAAGTTTTCTTCGGCTTAGCTGATCGAAAGTAGTTAGTAGTAGTTTCTTGAATTACGTTTCTCCGTGTTCGATATCCAGGCCTCTTTGGCATGCATTACTTTGACGTGTATGCTTACGTTTTACACGTACAGTTTAGTCATGTCAGGTCTCTATAAACATCTAGTTACTACTAAATTTTATAGATATCTTTATTTTAACCTTATCCTGCTATTGTGATTAATATATGAAAGATAAATATCTATTTTTGTCATTCAAGTAATTGCTTAAATTAATTCCTTACGTCACAAGAAATAATAGTATCTTTCCAGTTTTGATATGTGTCTTTCTTGAGTTTAATCCCACAGTGGCCCAAAGATGGGGTCCAATTAAGTTTGTTGGTTATCCTAACCTTAGTGTTTAAGTAAACAATCGATAATTCATTAAGTAATTACCCAGTTAATTTACTATCTTGGAGTATTCTAGAATTTTGATTTTTATATTATTATTAAATCAAGAAATGTCTTTAAGTGTATTTTCATTTTACATAAAAGCACAAAATTTCTCAAGTTAGGGTGATTTGTACTTATGGAGTCAACTGAAAAATAAATACATAAAAATTAGGGATTTTCAAAGACACCTTAATAAATGCTTATGTTATCTTAAGGAAAATTGAATGTTCAAAAATTCAAGTTACTATAGTGTGTGTTCAAACATGTTATATGATCAATTCACGCTTTATTATGTATATAAACATAGGTGTATTAATTTCTTGCATTATTAGAGCTACTATTTATTTTGATAAATATCCTATTCTTATTTATCTATAAATATTATTAATATAATCATTACTCGAATAAACTCTTCTTAGTTTTTTGGTTAGGAGGAATACCTCCTAGACAGGGCCACAATTGGAGCCACCTTACCATGGTATATCACAAAGCCAATCGTGCTGATGGAGGGCACCATGACACACTCAATCTAAGGTTGAGTCACACTACTTGAGCTACTCCTTGTCCCCAAACTTAACTCTTATTATCTGTGGCATCCAACTCACAAAAAAAATATTTACTTAAGCGGAAGCGAATCATTTGCAGCGGATTACTAAAAATCACTAAAAATTAAAACTTTTTGCAAAGAGATCCAACATAGGAAAACTCTTTCATTAAGAACCATTGTATAACATTTACATTCTGGTTCAAAAGTACATAACTTGTATCATCTCTTCTCGAGGATTACAACATCAGCTGCCCTAGTAACATTATATACAGACAACATAAGAAACCTCGAGGCATCAAGCCAAAATCTCAGATCGATTCATTAAAAACACTAACTATAAACTCTGAGGACCTGAGAGTACATAGACGACACATAGGACTACTAACTATAACTTGATAGACAGTGTCTCCACCTGAGACATTACTGTTGTCCCTGATGTTGCTGTTGTTCTTTCTCTGCTATGGGGTTTCTGCCTCTTCATCCGCGTTCACCTAAAAACATTGGATCCCATGGGGTGAGACAATTATAAATTGCCCCAGCGGGAGATATAACTCTCCGCAAAAACATTGTTATAGTAGTTTATTATAATAAAATTGAGCAGGAGTTCTTATATTTGATCAACAATATTAATTGTTGAATAAACAAAGTAACGTAATCTCCTTTCCTAAGGAGAGCCTTGCATTTATCCATGATAGAATCATAATTCATCATTCTACTTGCAATGAGTATAAAGAAATATGAATAACATCTATCAACTAGAGATGCATAAAAGAAATGTAACATCAGCCAATGAATTTCCGTATTCAGTCCTTAAGCAAACATGCTATACGGTTGATTACATTTTACAATCACACTTATGCCCTGAGGAGATGAGGTATACCGCTCATACTCCAACCGACCATTGTGAAGTTGAAATCGGTGCCATACAAGGTCAATGGTAGAGCCGGCTACCAAGACCTCCCTTGTCTCGGTCAGTACGAGATCAAATGCAGGACATCTTGTGTCTCTACTAAATAGCTTTCCAGGGTATAATGGAAACTTCGCTATTAGAGTTACAGTGGCGTGATGTACTCTATTCGCAATCGTGAGATTTCATGTTTATCTCCATCGATCCGACATTAACATTATTGGGAGATGTGTACTTCATCTGTCCCAATCTTTAGGAGATTCGTGATACATCCATCCCAGTACAAGTAATGAAGGATTGAGAGGCTTAATGTTTACCATTCCTCAATTCCCTCATTAGGACGTCAGGATACATTCGCCCATTGCCCCCACATATTCAAAATATGCGTTCCAGGTTTTGCCGTGGAGCACCCCTTTCACCATCCAGCAAGTTCTGACACTGATGGTTATATGGCCAGGGCTCTACATGATATGATTTCACTTGATTAATTAAGTACATTAGCATATTCTTTTAGCATCAGTCAAGTTCTCAAACATAACTTTTTCATATAAGTGCTATAAAGAAATATGTACTATTTTCATCAATCACTTCTCAGTCTTTATAATACTTTGGGATCTCAGTCCCTCATTTCATTTCTTTGAAAGTTCACATCTCTCAATAACATCATTATCATACTTATCAAGTCGAGGTATTCATACCCTCAATTCATCACTATCACTGTTACCACTTGTTAGGTAACTATTACCTTCAGGTCCTCAGACCGAGGTGTACATAATACTTGATATACAAGTATCTCACATGGCTCACGAGGCCTATTAAATATTTTATCACCTTTCACTAGGCAACAACCTGTTCATGGAACTCATAAGGTCCATACACATTTTGTTACTTTTACTAAGCAACAACAACATTAGGCACATAAGGCCATTCAACATATTTATTATATGAATGGCATAGCTCAAATCTGGCTATGTTCATCATCTCATGATGTCTACATGATAATAGACATGATAACAGTCATGTAAATCATCTATCACTTCATATGAAACAATAGTAACACCTCCATCCTTTATCAGGATTAGGGTTATCTATCAAATAGGGTTTTCATTACCTTCACCCAAAATTAGGGTTAGGGTTTCCCATCTTTACATTAATTAGGGTTTCATGCTCACATTACTGGTTCAACCCTAATATATTGCTCCACACCTCTAGGACACTAGTATAGAAACAACATTCAATGTCACTTTTATGGGCGTCGGTTAATTAGGAAATCTGACGCATATAATATTCAACGTCGGTGATGTAGATCACCCAACGTCTATAGTCAAGACACGGGTACCGCTTTGTATTCAGCGTCGGCTGGGTAACAAAAAACTGACTCCTAAAATCGCCCGCGAAATCCAATTTTCAAGTGAAACAAAATTGGCCCCAATGTGTCACATACAACGTCAGTTTTTTACCAACAAACTGACGCCTATATGATGAAAATTTGCGCGAAAAGTTCCAGCTTAGGTGTCAGTTATCCTGTGATACCCGACGTCGATAATGGTTCCCGTCAAATTATTTAGGGCAACATTTTTCTAATTGGACGTCGGTTGTTTCAGAGGAACCGACGCCGAAGACTGTAGGTGTCGTTTGTATGTGATAACCGACGCCTTTTACAAACTTAATAGACGCACGATCGATCGCAACTAGTGTTCCCCTTTCCTGTTTCATTATCTTCATCACCCGCTAGCTGCTTCTCCATTGCCCACTAGCTGCCTGCTGGTTCTCGCCGTCGCCGACGCTGCCTCGCCTCACCGTCGCCGTCGCCGCCGACGGTGTTGCTACTCTGTGTCACCGCCGCCGACGCTGCTGCTGCTGCTGCTTCTTCGTCCTGCTCCGTCCTGTGCCGCCCTAGCTCCGTCCTGTGTCGCCTCCGCCGCCCGCTCCTTCCTCCCTGCTCACGTCCGTCGCGCCTTGCCGCCTAGCTTCGGTCTGCTCTCCAGGTATTAGTCGTGCGTAGCCTCTGTTCTTCTTTCTCCCTAGCTTTTTACCTACATGTAGCAAACACGGCCGTGGCTGTGTTGGCCTACCACGGCCGTGCTGGGCAGCACGGCCCTGGTAGGCCAACACAGCCACGGCCGTGTTTGCTGTTGGTAAGGATATGAACAAATCTATATGTAATGCTTTATGTAAATTCTAGGATACGAACAAATCTTTTGCTTGAATATATTTGTGCTTCTAATCCTAATGCTTGACCTAATTTAGTAAATTTTGATGCATGTTGAAATAAGATTTAAACTTGTCCATTCTAGCATCCTAATTTGATTTGATTAAACCCTATCATTGATGAAACTCTAACATCAATTGTGATGAAACCCTAACATGTACATATCTATTATTGTGTTTGTTGGCCTAGAAACCCGTCCAAGATTTACTCATTAGGAGTAAATCTTGGATAGTCCCCGGTTTGGAACTGTTCTTGAATACCTAATCTCACTTAGGATGTAAGTGTATAATGTGTATTGGGTTTTCGAGAAAACTTCGGTAGCATTTCCTCGTTTGTTCTCTAAGTACATATGTACTTAGAGAACAGCGGGGAAATGTTGCCGGATTTTTTTTGAAAACCCAATACACATTATACACTTACTAGTGAGATTAGGTGTTCAAGGATGGGATAGGTGGTACACATTTATTATATATAAGAATGACATCACATGTGTTTGTTGGCCTAGAAAGTGAACAATCTTGGATAGGATGTAAGTGTATACCCTAATCTTATCCTAATATATACTTGTTTTCTCTTTGATCATAGAATGGATAGATCATGGATGTCTATTCGCAATCGCTGCACCCCAGAGTTTATAACTGGTCTTGATCAGTTTATTAGATTTGTTGAGGAACATAGGAAAAAACCTACAGATAGGTTCTACTGTCCATGTAGGCATTGCGGTAACAACTTGAAAGTCAGCACTGGTGAGGAAATCAAAAGTCATGTCATGTGCAACGGGATTGTACAAGGCTATACAGAATGGCACTGGCATGGAGAGATTTCAAACTCGAAACCAGTAGATGTCGATAGCAGTGCTTGGGTGGAAGAAGAAATTGCCTCCGATGACGTAGATGTGAACGAACCAGTTCCAGTAGACATCGTTGATGCGATGTTGGATAGTTGTAGGGTAGAGCACACTGATCCACCTCCTATCTTTACAAACATTGTGCATGATGTTGAGATGTCGTTATACACAGGTTGTGCTAAGTTTACGAAGCTTAGCGCTGTGTTGGGATTGTATAAGTTGAAAGCTAACAATAAATGGAGCGACAAAAGCTTCACTTCATTGTTGACTTTGTTGAAAGAAATGCTTCCTGAAGGAAACGAGCTGACAATCTCAACATACCGGGTAAAGAAAATGTTGTTCCCAATGGGAATGGAGGCCAAGAAGATACACGCATGCCTGAATGATTATGTATTATTTCAAAAGGACTATCTAGATTTGAAAGATTGTCCAAAATGTGGCACGTCATGGTATAAATTGACGACTTCGAGGGTGTAACATACCAAAACTTGAACCCTACCCTAGAAGTTTAACCTTTTGGTCTTGGGCCAAACAAGGTTGATGTTAGGATGATCCTAATAATCTAATGCATGAAAAATGTAATCTAATATGTCATATAATTCATTTGGTAATAATAAGATGATAAATAACTTAATTATATGCATAATGATGTTAATGGGCCTCTAATGGGCCAGATGACAAAACCCATGTAAGAAAGCCTCAAATTAAATAATAGACTTCAAATTCGTAATCTACACATTAAAATAAGCTTACATGTCAATTTTCATTTAATTTGGACTACCTTGAAATAATATGGTAATTTAGGAGAGAGAAATTGCCTAAAAGGTGTAATTAATAAATAAAAATAATAAATGACTCCAAAAGAGGAAAATAATCTTAGATTTTTAATCTACATAATAAATATAGCCTTTGGGTGAATTTTCATCCAATTTGGAGAAAGTTTGCTTAAAAGGTAAAATCAGGAGAGAGAAAGTGGGTAAAACCTTCAAGATATTAAATAAATATGCAAATATATCCAATATGTAAAATTTATGGCAAATTCGTATCCAACACATTAAATATGACTTGTGGGTCAAGTTTCATAAAATTTGGATAATCCTAATACCATAAATGAAAGAGGAAAGAGAAAATATGATTTGATTTATTTAACACATTAAAAGTTTCCAAAAGGCAAAACTAAGTGCATAATCGGAATCTACATGCCTTTATTGGCCTCTGTACAAAATTTGGCTTAATTTGGATAATGTATGAACCCTTAATTGATGAGAGAGAAAAAGAGTATTAATTATATGCATCACTTTCAAATCCGACTATGGTTTCCACATTTATATGTGTCACACGCTGAGATTTATTTGCCTTTTCTGTCACATGCGATCTTGACCGCTCGCTTTTGATCCGATGGCCAGCAAGTCGTC
Organism: Alisma plantago-aquatica; assembly: GCA_963693085.1. Classification (NCBI taxonomy): domain Eukaryota; kingdom Viridiplantae; phylum Streptophyta; class Magnoliopsida; order Alismatales; family Alismataceae; genus Alisma; species Alisma plantago-aquatica. The sequence continues at coordinate 1,574,041,149 of OY856409.1, forward strand.
TCCTACCTTGAGTAGGAGACTGATACGCGAGCTACAGTAACTCGTCCCCATTGAAGTTTCCGATTCAATTTTCTCAGTCATTTCTCGGTAGTTTTCCCTGATTTTTGTTGCTTTAGTTTTGGGGGAGGATTCCACTCACCCCAAGCCATAAAAGAACCTCTCTCGTTCCCTATTAAGGAAACGCCTATTTTGGCCGCCGTGCTCTCTTGACTTCGGTTGTGGGGAACCCATAACCTTGGGTGCTATCTATGAGAACCTGATCCCAGAGTGTCGTCGAACCTCCAAAAACTCTCCCACACTCTCAATTGCATCCCTCGTCCTCACTTCAACCACCGCCAGTCGAATTTGTGTTCCAGACGTGTGACCCTCTCCATGCCGGAATCCTTTGTCAGAGTGCAATTATTTTCGGGGTAAGATTTCTTAGACCAACGAAGATGTTTCTGATGTGTTGGTTGGGCTTTTGATTGCGCAATTGAGTTTTCCCCAAAATCAAGCAACTGCTGCTTCCCTACCTCACGGACATGGCATTTGTGCTTGCGAAGGGGATGATTCCCCAGTACACATTCTCGTTTATGCCCTCGTGTTTCTTCTTTCTCTATTTTTTTCACCAAGGGCACTTTAGTCTTTTGCCTTCGTTTTATTTGGTTTGGACGAGTCAAGGCTGAGGGTTGACGCGGTGACTTGTCAGGCCTGGATTGGGCCAAGTCATGCGGGCCCGGACTGCTCTTCTCTTTCTTTTAGTGGATTTTCTTCGCCTATGTGGCTTTATCAGATTTCTTGATTGGTCGATTTTGTAAAATTGATAACTAATTATTTGTTGGGTCAAAAATTTCAAATAAATATTCGTTGGATTCATAAAAATGCAATCTTTCTAATGGTATTGGTTTTGTCCCCTGAATTTGATGTTTTAAAGGGGTGATTTAAGGGATCTAATTAAATAAGATAATAACTTGTATAATTCATAACTAATAATTTATAAGTCAGAAAAATATAATAAAATATGTTTTGAATTCAGAAAAATATAATCTAAAATATGGAATCATTTTGAAAACCTAATTCATATAAAAAGGTGTTTTTAGGGTTTTGTATATTAATGGAAACCTAACCCTAATTTCACATATATGCTAAATAGGTGTTTTGGAAGCCTAGGCTTGGACCTAGATGTGACCCTGGATCCTTTGACTCTGAAGTTGAGGTATGATTGCATCCCACATTAATTCTATATTGAGCAATTTCTTATTCATCCCACTTATGTATGTTGCATCCCATATTATTTCTGTTGAGCAATTATCCTATTTTATTCTTCCTCTTGGTCCTATGGACAATAGCCTATACACATTGATCTTTTCTTTTGATATCATGGTTCATGTGAACTACCTTATTTATTATTGATCTTATGATCATGGATATTCTCTTGAATATGTTTCATATGCCTTGGTGCATGTTGGACTTTTGATATTATATGCCCACTGTGATGTGGATTCTTACTTGTTGATATATGCCCACTTTGAAGTGGATTTGTTTATATGTTTGTGTTGTCCATTGTGTGATGGCAACCTTGATAATTCTAACTATACCTTTTTACTTGCCTCTACATTATACATGCTATGTGATTCAGTAGCACTAGAGTAGTGTAAATTACATTGGTTTGTTTATAGCAGATGTGTTATTTCCTGCTCTATTTGGGACGGCAAGGAACCTCGTACCCAGGGCAAGATGTGTGATTCTTGGCCCATCTTTTTATTTGGGAGATTGGCAGTATTCCTTTCTCTATCAGGCTTCAGCTTTATGGGGGTTGGCCGCCAATTGTGTTTATATTGTTCTAGTGTTATGTTTATCTCACATGCATGCATGAAATTGATTGTGGTGTGTGTGCCCTACTTGTGCTTTGTTTCCCACCATGGTAGTGGATGTTTATATTGATATCACATTCTTATTATTTGTTGGTTATGGCAAGTATCCCTTTTTGTTGTGATCTTTCTCTTGATACTCGTTTGGGTGATACTTATCTCTTGCTTGGGAAGCCTTTTATTTTGATGTCCCTAATTCCTTATATTGCTCAATTTGTTTTTAGTATGCACATACCAGCCTTTGCTGATGTCTCTTTTGTTTCTCTTTTGCTGGGGTATGCTTCCAACCCTAGGTGGAGGACATGGATGGCAAGACCTGTTGACCTAGACTTAGCTTGAGTTGATAAAGCTTGGAGACAATCTTGAGTTGGTTTAGATTTCCTCTACATGGATCCTTGTGATGTAAGTTTAAGTTTGAACCCTTTGTTTTATAATTGAATATAGTCATGTTTTTTTTTCTTCCGCTGCTATACTTTGGTCTTTTTATTACCATTAATAAAGATTTGAAAATTTTACACCCACTTCAACATACCTTTTGAGTGTGTTTGGATTGGAGGTTTTATTGTTCAAATTTTTAGTAAGGAGGTGTTTTCACTTCTTTACAGAGGGAGTCTAAAATTGGTTCTCCTGCCAAGGTGTTGTGGTATCTACCTATAATATCACAGTTTCAACGCTTGTTTGCAAATCCGAAAGATGTGAAGAATTTGAGGTGGCATGCAGATGTTAAGAAAGATAATGATGGGATCCTATGACATGCGTCTGATTCTCCACAGTGGAAGAAGATTGATCTATTGTACCCCAAATTTGGTGAAGAAGATAGGAATATAAGACTTGGGCTTTGTAAAAATGGGATGAATCCGTACGGGACATTGAGCAGCCAACATAGCACTTGGCCAGTCATGCTTGTTATATACAATCTTCATCCCTGGCTGTGTATGAAAAATAAGTACGTTATGCTGTCGTTGTTGATGTCGGGCCCTAAACAACCCAGAAATGATATCGATGTTTATCTTGTACCTCTAATTGATGACTTAAAGAAACTTTGGGCTGAAGGTGTGATGACCTATGATGCTTCATTAAAAGAGACATTTCGTTTGCACGCTATGTTATTTTGCACTATTAATGATTTTCCAGCATATGGGAATTTGTCTGGATATAGTGTCAAAGGAGCTAAAGTGTGTCCTATATGTGAAGAAAATACTGATTCAATAAGACTAAAACATGGAGGCAAGACTGTATATCTTGGTCATCGAAGGTTTCTTTCAAAATTTCATCCGTATCGTAGGAAGCGCAAAGCATTCAATGGATGGAATGATGAACGGAGTGCACCTAAACCTATACCAGGGGATGTTGTTTATGAAAGAGTAAAAGACATTGTCGATGAATTTGGTAAGAAATCACAATGTAGTATGGCCACACAGAGTGACAATTCTTCATTCAAGAAGAAGTCAATATTTTGGGATCTTCCTTATTGGAGTTCTTTGACAGTCAGGCATTGTATCGATGTAATGCACGTTGAGAAAAATGTCTGTGATAGCATCATTGGCACTCTGTTAAATATACCAGGTAAGACCAAAGATGGGATAAAATCTAGACTGGACCTACGTGAAATGGGAATAAGGTCAGAATTAATAGAATTATGTGAAATGGGTAATAAAAGAACATACTTACCTCCCGCTTGTTACACATTGTCTAGAAAGGAGAAGAAAACTTTTTGTGAATGCTTGGTAAATGTTAAGGCACCACATGGTTACTCATCCAACATCCGTAGATTGGTATCAATGAAAGATCTGAAGTTGATAGGTCTTAAATCTCATGATTGTCACACTCTAATGCAACAAATATTGCCCGTGGCAGTTCGATCTATATTTCCGAAGCATGTAAGGTTTGCAATCACCAGACTTTGTTTCTTTTTCAACAGTCTATGCAGCAAAGTTATTGACCCTGATACTCTCGATAATTTGCAAAGAGAAGTGGTTGTTACCCTATGTCATCTTGAGATGTATTTCCCTCCTTTGTTCTTTGATATCATGGTACATCTTGTTGTCCACTTGACTAGGGAAGTGAAAATGTTGGGACCAGTTTTCTTGCATTGGATGTATCCCTTTGAACGATACATGAGCGTTTTTAAAGGTGATGTTCGAAACCGTTATCGACCTGAAGGGAGTATTATTGAAGGTTATGTGGCGAGAGAGGTTATGGATTTTTGCAATGACTTTTTGAATGGTAATAACAGTCCTGTTAATGACAAGAATATTGAGGAGGGCAAAGGAATTTTGGGATCACGGGTGAAAATAATCAACCGTGAGCAGTTGGAACAAGCTCACTTGTATATTTTACACAACATGGACAAAGTGAGTGTTTATATCGAGGAAGATACCAATTTCATCAAGAGACAACATCCTCGAGCAAGTTCAATGTGGCTTGCTAGAGAGCATAATAAGACTTTTACTAAGTGGTTTGAAGATAAAGTCTTACATCAACTATCTGAAATACCAAATCATATTACATAAACTATCAAATGCCTCGCCTTTAAACCAAAACCGAATGTTATGTCTTATGAAGGGTTTGACATTAATGGGTTCACATATTACACAAAGCGCCAAGATGATAAGAGTGTCGTCCAAAATAGTGGGGCCACTCTTCAAGCGTCGACTATGTATTTTGCAAGTGCAAAGGATAAGAGTCCACGTGAAGCTAAAATGTCATATTACGGTGTCATTGAAGACATATGGGAGTTTGACTACATAGATATCAGAATTCTGCTCTTTAAATGTAATTGGGTTGATAACACCAAAGGAGTTATAGTTGATGAATTGGGTTTCACTTTGGTGAACTTTGAAAAGATTGGCAAGAAGGGTGAACCATTCATATTTGCATCACAGGCGAAACAAATATTCTACATCGATGATCCTGCAAATGATAAATGGTCGGTTGTTCTTTATGGTAAAAGACAGTTCATTGAAGATCCTATAGATGAAGAAGAGTACTATGATAAGTATGATGACTCCAGTCCATTCTCAGTTGGGTTTCCAACTCCACAGAATATTAAAGCTAATGATGACTTATATGTGCGCGGAGATCACAATGAAGGATTGTTAATTGATAAAAGATCACAATTTTAGAGGCATGTATGTTTATATTTTTTATTGAAGCTAAATGTTTGCCTTTTTAATATCAATATCATTTTCAGATTTGATGTTTCATTATCTTCTAGTTAATACAAATGCTAAATGTTTGCCTTTTTAATATCAATATCATTTTCAGATTTGATGTTTCATTATATGCTAAATGTTTGCCTTTTTAATGACATTTTCAGATAGCTGACCATGATGAACATGATGTCCATGATGAGCATGAAGTCCATGATGAGCATGTTGTCCATGATGAGCATGGCGAGGATACCAATGTAAGTTCTAAAAACATATCTTGTATTTCTATAAAATTAATTATTTCTAGTTATGTCATATATCCCATATTTCTATATTGTGCTAATTCGGTGTGTTTATTTTTGTCAAATTTTAGGTTGATGATACACATGTACCCACTGAAGCACTGGAGCAACTTGATGGGCAGCACCAAACAATTAACAAGAAAAGGGGCATCACTCTGTTGAAGAAGTTAATAACGCTAAGTGGCAGTGGATCCAAATTGGTTGTGGAGTTTGATAATGGAGGAAATGCAATTGGAGTGAACCACAATAATTTTGTAAACTATCTTGGGTGTGTCACTCGAAGCCGTTGTGGTTTTAAGTATGATAATTGGTATAAAGTTCCTCAGGGGAAGAAAGACTTGATATGGAAGGATTTATGCGTGAGTTATTATTATTTGCAATTCTATTTTGTAGATTACAAATTATATTATTTGCAATTCTATTTTTGGATACTAGTTAATAAGAATTCTATTTTACAGAATCTGTTTACATTGGATGAGAAGCTGCATCGTAAAAGCATGATGCAACGCGCTGGAAAGATGCTTAGGAACTATAGGACAAATCTCAACAGAGAATACATAAAAGATGGTGATAAGAAGAAGAAATCAGCCCTTGAACAGTGGAACTTCTTGGACAAAGAAGATTGGGACAATTTTGTTGCTTCAAGAAAATCTGAAGAATTCAAGGTATTAGGCGTCACTCCCAATTTAATTAATATACGTTGTATTCACCTATTCAAGATTAACATTTAGTGCTACTAACCTAATCATTAATGTGCATACTAACTAGGCCCTCAGTGAGGCGCAAAAAGCAAAGTGTGCACTGAATGTGCATGACCACACTATGGGTCCAAGGGCTATGCAAGCGTTCGCCAAAGACTACAGGCGGAGTCTGCTGCTACTCAGGAGTCTGCTGCTACTCAGGAGTCTGCCACACCCATGCCTCGCCATGATATCTGGATAGCTGGGAGGCAAAACAAGAAGGGTGAAATAAAAAAGCCCGTAACTACTGAGGCGGCTGCGAAAATGGTAAAATACAACTCTTAGAGCAATCGTTTGAATATTGATTATTTGTGGTGTTAACTTACCAATTTCGGTTGATGGTGATTAGCGGGAGCTGTACAAGCAGAGGAAACAAGGCATGTTCATCCCTCAGGGCACAAGGGATGAATTGACAGTTGCTCTGGGTAACCCAGAGCATCCTGGATGTGTTAGGGGTGCAGGCACTGGTGTGGGCATCAAAGCATTCTTTGGGCCATCCCAGCGCAAACCCAGAGCGGGACTTTCACAAGAAGAGGTAACCTATTCTTTTTTTTAGAATGTTACTGCAAAAGGGAATTCAATAATAAGAAGCTAATGTTTCTTTTATCCATGTATAGGAGAATAAGAGAGTCGAGGATATAGTTGCTAAGAAGGTCAATGATATAGTTGCTGAGAAGGTCAAGGAAGAAATAATGCGGTGGCAGGCATCTTAGGCTTCCAATCAGCCTATGGCGACCTACTCTTCTCCCGGTGTACAGACTGAGAGTAATCCTGTAGACCCACCACCGCCTAACACGTCTACTGTAAGTACTGTTTATGACATTATAGCTAGTCTTTTCAAGATGATATGTTTTCAAGATGATATGTATATATGTATAATATTCTTTACGTAAATTTGTAGGCATTGAAGCCATGCCGCTTAAGAATGCAAGACTATGTTGTTGTAGAGGCGCAAGCTTACCCGTCCCTTCCTGGGGCAGTGTTTCACGGGACTCCAATGCCACAGGGCTACGTTCGTGTGAGCCTGCTACATGTGTTACCCGATTGGAGGGAAGCTACATTGCCATATCCCTATCCGGATATTGATACACTTGCTGAGGCAGAAGGCGGGGTGATATTGTGGCCCAAAGCAGATGTCGTCTACACTACTGAAATTGTAAGATAAATTTACATTACTTTAGATTGTTAATGTGTATATATGAGGTCAACTGATCTGAAATTATATATACAGGTTAAAAAGAAGACACCCGGAGCACCTAGGCCTCCACCTCCACTTCCTGCATTACCAAGTTGGGTTCCAACTGACCTAAAATACCCGTTAGGTCCTTCTTGTAGGGGAATGGCATGTTGGCTACGGGCACATAATATACATTGCCCTATAATTGTTTCTTTAGATGTAGATTATGCAGGTCAATCATACATTAGCTCTTTATTTATACAAGATATTATTGAGTTGTTTATGTATGATTGGTTGAATACATCAATGATAGAGACATGGATAAGGTGAGATCTTGTTTATACATCCATATACCTTGTGTAAGATCCGGTGATATGGTTTCTTATATATTAATGCATATGTAATACATGTTTTACAGCTACTTAGTCGAAGATCAATGCAAACAATTTGCATTTGATCATGTGGGATTTTTGATTCCATCATTGATTAGTATGGTAGCTAAAGACCCTAATAGTATTCAACAATACTGTATAGATGCTTTTACAATTTTTGGTCAGCAAAAAAAGATGATAATAATATCTCCATTCAATGTCAAGTAAGTTTACTTTATTTATAACTCGGATTTAAGAAAATTCCATTTTTATTTTGCATTTTGAGTTATTAATTTTTAACTTATTTACCTCTAGCGGTAGACATTGGGAGTTACTAGTTATTATCCCCGCGACATTCACTATTTATTATCTAGATCCTGCGGGAAATACATTGAACACTAAAATTGGTCACGTAATGAGAATGCCATTATTCTGGTGAGAAATATTTCATTTTTATATCTGTTAACATATGTTATTACATTACTATTTAATTATGCAATTTACTGTGTTACATTAACTTGTAAGGGTTTAGATGCATTCAAAAATGCTGGAGGAAATGTCCCAAGGAGAAAGAACCAGCCAATAATTTGGGAGAATGTAAAAGTAAGTTCCCGACTCCAATGTATATATTATTTATGTGAACTGTGCTTAGTTGTATTTTTTAATATTTTGTATGTTTCAATTTATAGTGTGCTACACAAGACAATGGTTGGGCATGCACATACTATGTCATGCGATTTATGCAGATGATTATCCGACATGCCACATTGGATATTAATACCATACATGAGGTATTATATATAGTCTCATCAGTTAGTATGAAATATATCAATCTTTTTTTATATTATTACTTATATATATACATCATTCTCTTTGCATGTGTTTAAAACTGACCACACTATAGGTAAACGCTTAAAAAATGTACATGCTCCATATACGATGGAAGCATTAAATGAAATAAGAGAAGAATGGGCAAAAGCCATACAAGTAGTGGCGATTGTAAGATATAATTAGGATGCTGATAGCGATGTTGAATGATATTTTGTAAATGAATATTTCTGAATGTTTATACATGTCTGAATGTTTTTACATGTATTTGAATGTTTCTACATGTGTGAATGTGAGAATTGAATTGATGTCTGAATGTATCTACTTGTGTGAAAAAATATTTGTTGATTTTACAAGTTTGTGGCCTGTTTGTAGGATGATATCAATGGATGTCATAAACCTGCAGTTCAGAAAACTGAACTGTAGGTTCTCATCCTGCTGACCAGCCACAGCAGGCCTGCAAACTGATAAGAAAAAAAAATTTAAAATATAGGCGTCGGTTTTTTATAGAACACCGACATCAAAGGCCTACATCGTTGGTTATTGTGTAAAACCGCCGCCTAATGTGACAAACAACACGACCGTGCAAGAAAGCACGGCCGTGGTGGATATGGGGTCACTTATTCGTATAAAACCGACACCTATAGTAATACACACGGCCGTGCAGCAAAGCACGGCCGTGTTGTCTTGGAGTCTGGCGTCGGTTGTTCAGTTGTTAACCGACACAGAATGTGTCCTAGGTGATGCCCTTTTTTTGTGGCGCGAACCCTATAGACGTCGGCCATCTATATAAAACTGACGGCTATAGGTCATATAGGCGTCAGTTATAAAACCGACGCCGAAGAGTTCAACCTTTAGTGGCGCCCACATATGCATCGCTTGAAAACCATCGCCAAAGGGGGTTAAACAACCGATGCCAAAGGTGTATTCTGTAGTAGTGGGAGCATTCAAAGATATTATAAGTATATGCTTATGATCACTATTATCATCATATATCATTAATGATCATCAGTTCAAGGTATGAGTTCATTTCTCATCCTTATCCTGATATGATTACATCATACTCATTGATTTGGCTTACCTCATTCTTAAGGTATATTAGTCAACATTTATCAAAATACATTGAGTTCATTACATCTTTATTATAACAATTGCATAACACACACTTCATGTGTTTCTTATCCAAGAATATTGGATTAGAGGCTCATCAAGGTATGTCTACCCTGGAATGCCAAATGTGATATTATCTTGATGTATCACTTTCTTCTCATTTCCATATTATTTAAGTTAATCAACTAACCTTGTATTAAGGTATTTCCCTCTTAATACTTTATTCACTAACTTGTCACTTTCATCATATGGTACATAGGTCACACATTAGAATTGACCAACTATCTTTAATGATATGGACTTATTCAATGGTTAGGCATTGTTGAAATAGGATAAATCATTATCAACCACTTTAGGTATCTCAACCCATAGGATATTATTCACTCCATTATATAGTATTGCATGCATCACTCCTAAGAGTTTCTTGTCCTCATCTTTGTAAAATGTAAAGGGTTGTTACACATGTATAGAGTTAGATATATAAGGATCTAGGCATCATCTTGTCTCTTAGACCCTTATTCATTAGAATAACCACATTACCATTCATATGGTTCATCAACCTTACCCTATATGGATATAACATTCTCATCTTATTTGATTATATTGGCCACACCCTTCTTTGGTGTATTGGCTATTAAACCATCACTAGGGTTTCACATATCATTACATGACATCACCCTGAATTGAGTCTTACATCACATTATAGTATCAGAGTTCCACATAACATCATTCTAATTTAGGGTTTCATATGGCATTACTCTAGATCAGGGTTTCTCATTCCATAACCCACAATTAGGGTTTCTCATAACATTAACCTCAATTAAGGTTTCTCATAACATCACTCTCAATTAGGGTTTCTCATAACATTAACCTCATCTAGGGTTTCTCATAGATTCACCCTCATTTAGGGGTTCTCATGAAGTTATCCTAAATTAAGATCATACCATCATCATGTATTAGGATTTCACCTATCAATGCCCTCAATTAGGGTTATGATTCATTAACCTTCATAATTAGTGTTTGTCCTCATGGTTAGGGTTTATGATTTCCCCATCAAGGATCATACCCTCATTAGACATTCAATCATATTAAAAGTGTTAATACTTAACCATTACATGGTTATCATTCATGTAGGAGATCTTCTCTCTCATCTTCTATAGGATGATGCTTACTTCAGCCTTGGTTAGGCTAAGTCAACTCAATCTTGAAACAAGAATTAACACTTAATCCATTGTGTCACTACTTTCATGATCATTAGAGATTAATTGTTCAAAGATTACTAATCACCCTATCTTATTAAGGGTACAATTATTATAATCATCCCTGGCTTACATCATGCAATTGTTCAATTTAAAAAATCGACATTTAACCACTTTAAGTGTTCATAGAGTTTGGTTAATTAACTTCCAAACGATCTTGGTCCTTTAGACCCCAAATGGTCTTGACCAATCAGACCTCAAATGATCTTTCTTGGAATACCTTCAAATGGTTTAAGGCCGTTTAGACCTTCAAACGGTCTTGGTCACATGGTTTGAAACCGTTTGGTAAAGTAGCACTTGAAACCGTTTGACAAAGTAAGTACTTGAACTGTTTGCTAAAGCACTCATGAGATAGATTGGGCCTCAAACGGTTTGGGATCGTTTGGTCCCAAATGGTCTTGAGACCATTTGTACTCAAACGGTCTTGAGACTGTTTGGTCCAAACCTCCTCAAAACCGAATGGACCAAAGATGGTCACAACCACTCAAACTGATTTAGGGTTTCCAAGATTGTTTCCTTCATTGATTTAATTCATATAATCACTCATCAATTGAACTTAACACCATGCTTCAATTGAACTTAATAGATCATCCTTCAACTGATTTAACCCTCATTTGATCATCAAGTAGGGTTTTGAATCAATTGGATTAGGGATTGAAATCAATGAACCTTCAATGTTAGTCAATGTGTTATCAATTACTTTGAAACTATTGGACCATCATTCAAGTTGGACATGACCTGACATCAAACGGTCTTGAGGTCATTTGGATGACCTCCAAACGGTCTTGAGACCATTTTCCCATCATACCATCAAAATCCAAGTCATCCAATTCGGGTTTGGATCATTGGATTAATCATCAAATCAACAATTGATTGTAATTCAACTTGGTATCTTTAGATCTTCAAACACCTAACCATACTCAACCCTAGACCTCCAAATGGTCTTGGGTGACCCCCAAACGTTTTTGAAACCATTTGGGTCAATCAACCCAAGTTTCCAAGTCAATTGATTATGAAATCAGCACTTAACCCGATTAGGGTTTGGGTGATTGATTGTCCTTCAACTCATGAACCAATTGGAACTAATAAATTATAATTAGTGGGTCATTAACCAAAATTATTATCAACCAATCTCCAGATGGTCAACCCCGGTCAACACCTCCAAACAGTTTGATGAAACTATTTCCTTTCAAACGGTTTGAAACTGTTTGCTCCCAAACAGTTTGTGAAACCGATTGAGCAACTTTATTGAAACCGTTTGCACTTGATATTTGGGAAGGTGTGTGCTTAGGATGATGTCATCATCATCAAGATCTATACTCATGAAACCTGCTGTGGTTTCCATGGTGATTGCATCAGTCAACCAAATCAATTATCGTGAATGAAGAAATGATCATTATTTGATAAGGAATTGAATGCAATAATAAAATCAAGCGTTCAAGTTATAAAACCCGCCTCCAATTGAGATCTAAAGCTCCAAGCTCATGGAAAAAAATCGTGAATGAAGCTTTTGCAACTCCCCCTAAGCTCGTCCTCAAGCTTTTGGTTGGAAAGATTGACTAGGGTTGAAGATGGAGTGAAGAAAAGAAGAAATCAATGATTTATTTTTTATTTCCACCATGGAATCAAGGGGAAAAGAGGTCAAGAACCTTACCAACAGGTTGGTGGTCGTCCTCCTGGTCCTCCCACGCTCCTTGGTCAGTTTCCAATCAAAGAGAAGAGGTGGGTTCCGAAAAAGCCTTTGTTTGGGCTAGGAAAGGTTCTTTTTATAAGAAATTCAATGAGAGAGAAAATGTTTTATAAAAGTCTTTTCATTCCAAAATTGTTGCCACCTTCTCCCCCTTGGTTTCTTGTATGCAAAGGCATATCTATCCCCACAGAGCTCCCTTCCATTATCCAAGAATTAAGGAAAAGTAAATTAAGCACCTTAACACTTATAATAGTAATTTCCATATTTGAGTGGAAATTCTTTTTCTTATAATAATGGTGAGTGGAGTCTTCACCTCCTTGGGATATACTCGTGCCTTTGAAAGGCTCAAGTATGTCCATACACATCTAAATCCAACCATATTAATTCGTTTGAAGGCCCCTCAATTATTTATTTATTTTTTTCATTAAATTGAATTAGGGTTCCAATTAGGCTTAAATCTTGATTATTTTAATATCAAGATTCTCTCTCCTCCAACTTAATTCAAATGAGGCGCCCTCTCATTTTCTTTGCTCTACTTGATGTCAAGAAACATGAGGAACCCTCTAGAGGTGATATTTTGCATATTGAACCCTAGACTTTGGGTAATTTGCACATTACACCAAAACTAGGTTTTAATGCACAAGGATTGCTCTACAAGCTTTATCTTGGTGCCCAAGCTTGTAGAAACCATACCACTACATCATATTCATTCTTATGATGTATCAACATCAGAGGAACATTTTATCATGTGCAATTTGCAAGTTAGCCCCTCAACTTGGGTAATTTGCACTTTAGTCCAAAATTAACAAAATAATGTTTCAACATTATACAAAAAGGGTTGAAAAAGAAGTATAAGTTCTTCAAGAGCCTTAATTACTTTTCAAAAGGTAATATCAAGCATCTAATAAACTTTATTAAGCAAAACACCTAGGGTTAAAACGTAACCCAGGTCAGGGATGTTACAAATTATCCACCCCTTATAAGGATTTCGTCCCTAAAATCCCAGATAAAGGAAGATAGATGTTGTTCATACATCATATCATCCTGTCTTCACATAAAATTTCTTTTCAAAGTTATTTCACGCAAGTTACCATGGAATGATTCACATGGGACATATACTCCCATGTTCCTTAATTAATTCAACATTTCTCTTTCAATATCATAATTATGTTCTGTTACCCACTTGGGACTATAAGTCTTTTCATACCTTGATTGTGCCATCTCGCCTGGCGACACAATACTAGCTTTCCTTATTACTTGCACTAACTATCTTATTAGTTGTACATTCTCTTACCATAAAGTGAGGTTACTTATCATCTAGGAACTTATCTCAAAGGTATCTTCAATTGTTATGTTTATACAAAACATAAACCCCTAACATGTGATGTTCATACTATTTGCATGATTAATCTGATTTCATGGTTGACCACTCTAGATAGTCAACATAAATCATCTGATATTTCTTTAGATACCAAGATTTCTTACCTTGATACCTATCACATGAGTTGAAAACACATCACATCTTTATTTTCCTTTCATCTTGGGATATTGCTTGTTACATACATCTTCACCTTGGAACCAGATTCCAAGATAAACTGATACTTTTCTAAGTATTCATCACTTAAACATTTTTATTTTATGCACATCAAGTGTCCTAAGACCCACTTGATTGCCATGTCCCTGAAAAGGAAGAAAACAAGGAATCATATTCCTCTTATTATTATTTCAGGCTTTTTCAACTATTCATGAATCATTTACTCTTTATCTCATCCTAGGTTCCTTGTCCTCAGCATAGGAATTATAAGGATTAGTACATGACATTATTCCTTTCTTTGTTATTATCTAACATATTCATGAGCATCCTATGATCTCATCACATTTCCACATTATGGGAAGGATCTTTATTACTTACAACTTTATTGGACATGATTCATCTCCCTTATTCTCATTCTTATCTTATGAGGAGTATACTTTTGATTCCTCATACAAACATGCCCATATGAGATTATCTCAGACTTCTCTTTCTTGAGCTTAAGATACGACACATTTATCCATATCATATTTCTAATTTCATGATACTCATTAGATTGTCTCAAAATGACTACTTGATCAGAGAAATAAAAAAGATAACAATCTAAGAGTTTTCGTACTTACTTTATCATCAATAGTTGTATACATGGTCAGGGTATATAAATACTGAGATAAGGTAGTATGCACTTGTATACTATCATATTCCTTCCTTTTCATATTATCACAAGTATAAAACTTAACATTATTGGATTTTATCCAAGCATCTTTTCAATACCTCATCTTCTTCTCAAAGAGCAACATGAAACATCTATAATGTTTATTATGAAAAATATGAGTCCTCATAGGACTAATCAAAGAAAACTCAATCAATTACCTTCTCCATTTAATCCAAGAAATCATAAAAAGACATATTATAATGACATTATTTTATCTAACCTGTCATGATTCATGGATTGTTCATTGCCTTAGGCTGATTCTGCCTCAGAGGTTGGTTTACCATAACATTTTTTGTTGTACAATCTCTTGACATATGTCCTACATGTCTACACTTGTAGCAACTTCTAGGTGCCAAGTATGATCTAGAGGGTTCTTTACCCTTTCTAGATAACCATTGCCTTGGTGCACTAGGCCCTGGTTGTACTGGTGGTACCAAAAAAATTTTCCTTTTGGAACTACCAGGCCTCTGTTCCTGGATTTGGATAGGCATTTTCTCAATTTTTCCTTTATATTCCTTTTCTGGACAATTAGGTCTAATATGTCCAGGCTTACTACACCTATGGTAGATCCTGGTTTCAGATTGTATCCTATTCCTTCCATCATTATTCATTGCTCCAACATGCTGATTGTAAGGACCCTAACCTCTGTTTAGGGCTTATCCTGTTTGCTTTGCTTAACCCTGATGCTTAGTTGCTTGCTAATCACCTTTAGTGGTGATTAGGGTTTGTTTGTGCTTTGTTGAGAGCTGGAGGTGTTACTTGCAATTAACCCAAGTCTAGGGTTTGTGGGCAAGTTTGTCACCTTGTGAGGTGTTCCTCTCTCTCCTTGCTTCCTCTAGTGTTGAGAGGAAGGGTTGGGCTCGTTGCTTGAGTTCCTTTGGGCTTGGTTGAGCTTGTTGGGCTTTGTGGTGCCTTGTCTTTGCTTCTTTGAACCTTGTGTCGGGAAAGAGTGCCCTGTGTCAGCCTAGGTGTGTCAACTTGTGCTTGTGTCAGCCTGTTTTGTGTCGCCCTGGGTGCGTGTCGGCCATGGTGTGGGTGTGTGTCGGCCATGGTGTGGGTGTGTCAGCCATGGTGTGGGTGTGTCACCCATGGACCCTTTGACTCTCTTTGACCTCGTTTGTGTCACCACTAGTGGACACTTGGTGCTTGATGCTTGCATGTGGCAATGGCCTTGGACATGTGTTTAGGGCATGTTGGAGTGGTAGCATTGCCCATGGACAAGTGTCCCTAGGTGGGCGACACCTTGCCTTGTCTTTCCTTGGTTTCTCCTCCATCCCCTCCTATATATGTGTTCCCTTTCTCTTGCTAAGGATCCCTTTTAGTTCCTTAGTCTCCCTCCCCCTTGGTTCACGACACCCCCCTTCCTTTGCAAGCTTGGTGGTCGATCCTTCTTGGAGTCTCCTTCCTCCTCTAGTGGTGGTCGAACCCTAGAGTGCCTTGCTCTTCTTCCTTGGTGGTGCTTGGAGAATGGAGCTTGCTTAAGGTGGGTTACATAACTCCTAACCCTAAATATATTACCTCTCCTATGTTCTTGTATGTTTCTTGTGATCATATCGGCTATGCATGTTGCTAGTTTAGTTTCTTGTTTAGTTGCTTCTTGTTGGCCGAACCATGTTCTAGGGTTTCTTGTTGAGCAACGCCCCTCTCCCTCCTTGGTCTCGAGAAGTGAGCTTGAACTCTAGAAATATGAGCAATACTCCTCTCTCGTTTGAGTTGAGAGGTGAGCTTGTATTCTAGTTTCTTGAGCAACACCCTTCTCTCACCATGGATTCTAGAGGTGAGCTTTGTAGTGGTTGTAGACCTTGGTTGTGGTTGAACCTTGTGTTGCCTGATTGGTGTTAAGAAGCTTGGCAAGTCCCCTCTCTCTTGATAGTTGAGAGGTTTGTCATCTTCTTGATCCATTAGGGTTTTGGTGCCCTTGTGCTTGAGGTTGGTGGTGACCCTATCGGGTTGCATCTTGGCCGATATGGCCTTGGGGTTGGTGTTGCCTGATATCCCCTCTTGATCTTGAGCCTTGGACGACACATGTTGTGGCTGTGTCGGGCGTTGCTCCTGGTTGCTGACCTTCGTGTATCGAGCGTTACACCTCAGTTGTTGCCTTGAGTGTTGGCCGATAGGTCATGGCTAGGTTGGAAGAACGTCAGGTTGAGTTGCACCTTTGGGCGTTGTTCCCTGTTGTGCTGCCAGATGCACTTAACCTTGAGATGATAGCCTAGTACTCGTTGCACCCTAGATGATAGGGAGCTCAGTGGCTAGCTTGGGTTGGGCGTTATGGCATTGTGGCAATGACCGATAGTAACCCTAACTTTTATGTCTGTTGCCCGACGTGCCGTTGCACATGGATGCCCGATACCGGTTGCACGATACAGTCTTAGGGCACGACGCACCATTGTGACTTGTTCTATAGAGGAGCTACACGCTAGGCTTTGAGGCCGATATACACCTTGCGCACAACGCGTCATTGCATGATATCCCTCTGGCTGAGATGCACGTTATGTTGATGGCTGTTACGCTTTGGTTGCCCGATATGCATGTGGTGCACGACACAACGTTGCACGACATAGAGGTGCACGGCACGCGTTGCACTATACACATGAGTGCTCGAGATGGTTTGGTTCCTTGTTGACCGATACACATAGTAGCCCAATACCCTACCGAGTGCTTGGCCGATATATATATAGAGAGCAGTTGCTTGGCCGTTAGGTGGTTGTAGTGTTGGGTGACATGTGGGGAGTGATCTGCCTGATACCTTCTCTAGTGAGGGTGCCCTACCCGTCACACCTTTGGTGAGGATAGTGGGCGCTTCTAGTGAGGGTCTTGTCTCTTATGGAAAACCTATATGCTAGCTCTTGTTCATGAATCACGTTGGTTTTTTATAGTAACCCTTGACATGCTTGATGGTAATCGTGATAGTAGATTACATCTATGTATCTTGCCATGATAATACATGTGTTATGATCATCTGGAATCATCTGTATAATGCTAAGGAAATGGTAAGCAATATAAGATGCTTTGCTTAACGATATGACCTATGTCTATGGTCATAGGTTGAGGCATGAATGATAATGTATATAATCATTAATGTTGCCCTATGTTGATAATATGAATCTTCTGTTAATTCATGATGAGTGTGTATACTAACCATGTAGGTGACTCATACAGTTGCATAGCCAGGAATAAGGGCTATGAGGTATATATATGTTTGAGTAACACTGTTTTGATGGTTACTCTTGATGATGAGATAATATGCTTGATGTGTTTTGGTCTGAGGACCTGGGATGGCAAAAAGTGCCTAGACAAGGTGTTATCCTCTGATGATGACTTGGGATTGCTATCCCATGGTGATGGTGTAAGACTCAAGAGATAGTGGTACTATGTGAAGAGGGATTGAGATCCCATGGCAATGTGATGATCCTTGTGATGGATCTAGATGATTGGCAAGAGGCCAAGTGGTAACATGTAAGGTTGGATCCTGGTGATGGATCATGATGATGTTGATGATAGTAAAAGCATGATATTGAGTTTCATGTTGTTTATTCTTGTTCTTATTTGCATATTATACAACTTGGCTGAATCTTGCAATCCACTTAAAATATACTAACTAATCACAATGGAACAAATCATGTAGTTTGCCCTGGCCATAGATCCATCATCGTAAGTAGCTGGTGATGGTGAAACAGGTTCTCCTGCGGGTTAACCTGGAAGTGCATATTATTGAATATGTGTGGTTTCTCCTAGCTGAAAATGAGGAGGTTTGAGTGCAACTTTGGTTGTAGACTCCAGAGTGCAGTTTCAGGCCCGTAGCTCAATATGTTGGAGCATGGTGAACAGGCCCATGGCTCGAAATGTGTGATAAGAAGAGCATGAATGCGTTCATGGCTCAGAGCATGGTGAACATGCATGTGGCTCAGTTTCACTAGCGCCGATACCTGTACCGAGGCGGGCTAGGCAGTGGGTAGCCTGACCCTGTGGCTGAGGCCACTTAAGCATGAGACTGCGGTCCTGCTTATGTTGTACTCGTGCACTGACCACGAGGTGGGAGGTCATGGAGTCCGGCTCTTCTATTGACCTTGTATGGCACCAGCTTGGGTTTCGCAATCGAAGGTTGGATTTGAGCGGGTATGGCTCACTTCCTCAGGGCATAATAATACGTAATCCAGCTGAATAGTATTTACTGCATAAGGCAAAACACAAAATATTGGTTGAGGCCTTGCTTGTGTAGTTAATCTTGTTATACTTGCAGTTACTTATACGTTCCTTATGTTATGCAGTAAGATCTTATAAATCTTATCTCGTTGATCATGTTCCATAAATAAATACTTGGTTATCTACCTTCCGTGCAGCTTGGTAAGCTTGATGGTATGAATAGCTTTACTTTATAAACTGCTCTTGTTATACCTCTTATCAGTTATCTACTATTGTTGCTCTTATCTTTATGAGGTTTTGTAGTTTCGGCAGGGAGTTATGTTTCTCGCTAGGACTGTGTGTCTCATCCCGCTGGTTTATAACCTTTTTAGGGGGTCGAGCTAGATGTGGTGGTGGTCGCGGAGTTGCGGTCGAGCAGCAAGAAGAGCAGTAGAAGGCAAGAGATGGACATGATGTTGTTTTGGTCATTTTGTAGTAGAGTCTTAGAGTCATCCCTGTACTCTCATGTCCTTGGAGGCGTTTTGACGTTGTTTCACAATGTATAGCTGATGATGCTTTGTATATCCTACTGCTGGCCAGATGTGGGCCGTTATGTATATATAACAGGTGATGAACTCATGTTATAGCTTGACAGCTGATCTCCTAAGCTGTGGACACGTTTCAAGACTTGTAAATGTTTATATAATTGTTTCCTTGCATGATGAGGATATAAATGTAATAGTTTCTTGGTTTACCCACTTTCTGCAAATCGGTTTTAATTAACTCGTGTTTTTGGTAATTAGTGGTTTATGGTGTTTTCCGCACGTTTTCGCGTAACACCTCGCTTTCTATGTGATAGTGGGATGTGTTTCCACAATGATGTTGAGCAGGAAACCTATTAGAGTTCAAAATTTCATCATTGGGGGATGGTAGTCTAGGTTGCATTGCTAATGCACGATCTACTATGTGTATCATAGTTGTACTAAATTGCTCAAGCAGAGTAGGGAAAGCTGGGCTCTCAATTATGGCTCGGTAAAACTGGGGATGTGAAGGTGTATGTTCTTCTCTGCTCTGATCCCCTGCATCCTTTCTTGATGCAACATTGCTGCTTTCTGCAACAAACTCCTCATGTGACCCAGTCATCTTCAAGTTCTTCTTCTCCTATATGAGCAGAAGATACTATCAGATACACTAGAAGACACTAGAACAAACTCTACTACCTTAGTCCTATGTCTCTATAGACTCAGCAAACTTAGAGCTCTGATACCACTAAATTGTGGCATCCAACTCACAAAAACAATATTTACTTAAGCGGAAGTGAATCATTTGCAGCGGATTACTGAAAATCACTAAAAAGTAAAACTTTTTCCAAAGAGATCCAACATAGGAAAACTCTTTCATTAAGAACCATTGATAAACATTTACATTCTGGTTCAAAAGTACATAACTTGTACCATCTCTTCTTGAGGATTACACCATCAGCTGCCCTAGTAACATTATATACAGACAACATAAGAAACCTCGAGGCATCAAGCCAAAATCTCAGATCAATTCATTAAAAACACTAACTATAAACTCCAAGGACCTGAGAGTACAGAGACGACACATAGGACTACTAACTATAACTTGATGGACAATGTATCCACCTGAGACATTACTGTTGTCCCTGATGCTGTTGTTGTTCTTTCTTTGCTATGGGGTTTCTGCCTCTTTGTTCGCGTTCACCTAAAAACATTGGATCCCACGAGGGTGAGACAATTATAAATTGCCCCAGCGGGAGATATAACTTTCCGCTAAAACATTGTTGTAGCAGTTTATTATAATAAAACTGAGCAGGAGTTCTTATATTTGAACAACAATATTAATCATTGAAAGAACAAAGTAACGTAATCTCCTTTCCTAAGGAGAGCCTTGCATTTATCCATGATAGAATCATAATTCATCATTCTACTTGCAATGAGTATAAAGAAATATGAATAACATCTATCAACTACAGATGCATAAAAGAAATGTAACATCAGCTAATGAATTTCCGTATTCAATCCTTAAGGAAATATGCTATACGATTGATTACATTTTACAATCACACTTATGCCCTAAGGAGATGAGGTATACCGCTCATACTCCAACCGACCATTGCGAAGTCGAAATCGGTGCCATACAAGGTCAATGGTAGAGCTGGCTACTAAGACCTCCTTTGTCTCGGTCAGTACGAGATCAAATGCAGGACATCTTGTGTCTCTGCCAAATAGCTTTCTAGGGTATACTAGCAACTTCACTATTAGAGTCACAGTGGTGTGTTTTACTCTCTTCGCAATCGTGAGATTTCATGTTTATCTCCATCGATTCAGCATTAACATTATTGGGAGATGTGTACTGCATTTGTCCCAATCTTTGGGAGATTCATGATACATCCATCTCGGTACAAGTAATGAAGGATTGAGAGGCTTAATGTTTACCATTCCTCAATTCCCTCATTAGGACGTCAGGATACATTCTCCCATTGCCCCCAAATATTCAAAATATGCATTCTGGGTTTTGCCGCGGAGCACCCCTTTCACCATCCAACAAGTTCTGACACTGATGGTTATATGGCCAGGGCTCTACATGATATGATTTCACTTGATTAATTAAGTACATTAGCATATTCTTTTAGCATCAGTCAAGTTCTCAAACATAACTTATTCAGACAAGTGCTATAAAGAAATATGTACTATTTTCATCAATCACTTCTCAGTCTTTATAAGACATTGGGATCTCATCCCTCATTTCATTTCTTTGAAAGTTCACATCTCTCAATAACATCATTATCATACTTATCAAGTATGGGTATTCATACCCTCAATTCATCACTATCACTGTTACCACTTGTTAGGTAACTATTACCTTTAGGTCCTCAGACCGAGGTGTACATAATACTTGATATACAAGTATCTCACATGGCTCACGAGGCTTATTAAATATTTTATCACCTTTTACTAGGCAACAACCTATTCGTGGAACTCATAAGGTCCATACACATTTTGTTACTTTTACTAAGAAACAACAACATTAGGCACAGAAGGCCATTCAACATATTTATTATATGAATGTCATAGCTCAAATCTGGTTATGTTCATCATCTCATGATGTCTACATGATAATAGACATGATAAAAATCATGTAAATCATCTATCACTTCATATGAAACAATAGTAACACCTCCATCCTTTATCAGGATTAGGGTTATCTATCAAATAGGGTTTTCATTACCTTCACCCAAAATTAGGGTTAGGGTTTCCCATCTTTACATTAATTAGGGTTTCATGCTCACATTATTGGTTCAACCCTAATATATTTCTCCACACTTCTAGGAGCATTCAAAGATATTATAAGTATATGCTTATGATCACTATACTCATAATATACCATTAATGATCATCAGTTCAAGGTATGAGTTCATTTCTCATCCTTATCATGATATGATTACATCATACTCATTGATTTGGCTTACCTCATTCTTAAGGTATATTAGTCAACATTTATCAAAGTACATTGAGTTCATTACATCTTTATTATAACAATTGCATAACACACACTTCATATGTTTCTTATCCAAGAATATTGGATTAGAGGCTCATCAACGTATGTCTACCCTGTAATGCCAAATGTGATATTGTCTTGATGTATCACTTTCTTCTCATTTCATCTTATTTAAGTTAATCAACTAACCTTGTATTAAGGTATTTCCCTCTTAATACTTTATTCACTAACTTGTCACTTTCATCATATGGTGCATAGGTCACACATTAGAATTGTCCAACTATCTTTAATGATATGGACTTATTCATTGGTTAGGCATTGTTGAAATAGGATAAATCATTATCCTTTAGGTATCTCAACCCATAGGATATTATTCACTCCATTATATAGTATTGCATGCGTCACTCCTAAGAGTTTCTTGTCCTCATCTTTGTAAAATGTAAAGGGTTGTTACACATGTATAGAGTTGGATATATAAGGATCTAAGCATCATCTTGTCTCTTAGACCCTTATTCATTAGAATAACCACATTACCATTCATATGGTTCATCAACCTTACCCTATATGGATATAACATTCTCATCTTATTTGATTATATTGGCCACACCCTTCTTTGGTGTATTGGCTATTAAACCATCACTAGGGTTTCACATATCATTACATGGCATCACCCTGAATTGAGTCTTACATCACATTATAGTATCAAGGTTCCACATAACATCATTCTAATTTAGGGTTTTATATGGCATTACTCTAGATCAGGGTTTCTCATTCCATAACCCACAATTAGGGTTTCTCATAACATTAACCTCAATTAAGGTTTCTCATAACATCACCCTCAATTAGGGTTTCTCATAACATTAAACTCATCTAGGGTTTCTCACAGATTCACCCTCATTTAGGGTTTCTCATGAAGTTATCCTAAATTAAGATCATACCATCATCATGTATTAGGATTTCACCTATCAATGCCCTTAATTAGGGTTATGATTCATTAACCTTCATAATTAGGGTTTGTCCTCATGGTTAGGGTTTATGATTTCCCCATCAAGGATCATACCCTCATTAGACATTCAATCATATTAAAAGTGTTAAGACTTAACCATTACACGGTTATCATTCATGTAGGAGATCTTCTCTCTCATCTTCTATAGGATGATGCTTACTTCAGCCTTGGTTAGGCTAAGTCAACTCAATCTTGAAACAAGAATTAACACTTAATCCATTGTGTCACTACTTTCATGATCATTAGAGATTAATTGTTCAAAGATTACTAATCACCCTATCTTATTAAGGGTACAATTATTATAATCATCCCTGGCTTACATCATGCAATTGTTGAATTTAAACAATTGACCTTTAACCACTTTAAGTGTTCATACGGTTTGGTTAATTAACTTCCAAATGATCTTGGTCCTTTAGATCCCAAACGGTCTTGACCAATCATACCTCAAACGGTCTTGCTTGGAATACCTTCAAACGGTTTCGGTTTAAGACCGTTTAGACCTTCAAACGGTCTTGGTTACATGGTTTGAAACCGTTTGGTAAAGTAGCACTTGAAACCGTTTGACAAAGTAAGTACTTGAAACTGTTTGCTGAAGCACTCATGAGATCGAGTGGGTCTCAAACAGTTTGGGATCGTTTGGTCCCAAATGGTCTTGAGACCGTTTGGTCCCAAATGGTCTTGAGACTGTTTGGACTCAAACAGTCTTGAGACCGTTTGGTCCAAACCTCCTCAAAACCGAATGGACCAAAGATGGTCTCAACCACTCAAATTGATTTAGGGTTTCCAAGATTGATTCCTTCATTGATTTAATTCATATGATCACTCATCAATTGAACTTAACACCATGCTTCAATTGAACTTAATAGATCATCCTTCAACTGATTTAACCCTCATTTGATCATCAATTAGGATTTTAAATCAATTGGATTAGGGATTGAAATCAATGAACCTTTAATGTTAGTCGATGTGTTATCAATTACTTTGAAACTATTGGACCATCATTCAAGTTGGACATGACCTGAACTCAAACGGTCTTGAGGTTATTTGGATGACATCCAAACGATCTTGAGAACGTTTTCCCATCATATCATCAAAATCCAAGTCATCCAATTAGGGTTTGGATCATTGGATTAATCATCAAATCAGCAATTGATTGCAATTCAACTTGGTATATGTGGATCTTCAAACACCTAACCATACTCAACCCTGGACCTACAAACGGTCTTGGGTGACCCCCAAATGGTCTTGAGACCGTTTGGGTGATCCCCAAACGGTTTTGAAACTGTTTGGGTCAATCAACCCAAGTTTCCAAGTCAATTGATTATGAAATCAACACTTAACCCAATTAGGGTTTGGGTGATTGATTGTCCTTCAACTCATGAACCAATTGGAACTAATCAATTATAATTAGTGGGTCATTAACCAACATTATTATAAAAAAATATCCAAATGGTAAACCCTAGTCAACACCTCCAAATGGTTTGAAACCGTTTGCCCTCAAACGGTTTGATGAAACTGTTTCCTTTCAATCGGTTTGAAACTGTTTGCTCCCAAACGGTTTGTGAAACTGATTGAGAAACTTTGTTGAAACCGTTTGCACTTGATATTTGGGGAGGTGTGTGCTTAGGATGATGTCATCATCATCAAGCTCTAAACTCACAAAACCTACTATGGTTTCCATGGTGATTGCATCACTCAACCAAATCAATTATCGTGAATGAAGAAATGATCATTATTTGATAAGGAATTGAATGCAATAACAAAATCAAGGGTTCAAGTTATAAAACGCACCTCCAATTGAGCTCCAAAGCTCCAAGATCATGGCAACAATGGTTGATGAATATTTTACAACTCCCCCTAATCTCGTCCTCAAGCTTTTGGTTGGAAAGATTGACTAGGGTTGAAGATGGAGTGAAGAAAAGAAGAAATCAATGATTTATTTTCGATTTCCACTATGGAATCAAGGGGAAAAGAGGTCAAGAACCTTACAACCAGGTTGGGGGTCGTCCTCCTGGTCCTCCCACGCTCCTTGGTCAGTTTCCAAGCAAAGAGAAGAGGTGGGTTCCGAAAAAGCCTTTGTTTGGGCTAGGAAAGGGTCTTTTTTTATAAGAAATTCAATGAGAGAGAAAATGTTTTATAAAGGTATTTTAATTCCAAAATTGTTGCCACCTTCTCCCCCTTGGTTTATTGTATGCAAAGGCATATCTATCCCTACCGAGCTCCCTTCCATTATCCAAGAATTAAGGAAAAGGAAATTAAGCACCTTAACCCTTATAATAGTAATTTCCATATTTGAGTGGAAATTCTTTTTCTTATAATAATGGTGAGTTGAGTCTTCACTCCTTGGGATATACTCGTGCCTTTTCAAGGCTCAAGTATTTCCATACACATATGAATACAACCATAATAATTTGTTTGAAGGCCCCTCAATTATTTATTTATTTTTTGCATTAAATTGAATTAGGGTTCCAATTATGCTTAAATCTTGATTATTTTAATATCAAGATTCTCTCTCCTCCAACTTAATTCAAATGAGGATCCCCTCTCATTTTATTTGCTCTACTTGATGTCAAGAAACATGAGGGATCCTCTAAAGATGATATTTTGCATATTGAACCCTAGGTTTTGGGTAATTTGCACATTACACCAAAACTAGGTTTTAATGCACAAGGATTGCTCTACAAGCTTTATCTTGGTGCCCAAGCTTGTAGAAACCATACCACTACGTCATATTCATTCTTATGATGTCTCAACATCAGAGTAACATTTTATCATGTGCAATTTGCAAGTTAGCCCCTCAACTTGGGTAATTTGCACTTTAGTCCAAAATTAACAAAACAATGTTTCAACATTATACAAAAAGGGCTGAAAAAGAAGTATAAATTCCTCAAGAGCCTTAATTACTTTTCAAAAGGTAAGAGAAAGCATCTAATCAACTTTAGTAAGCAAAACACCTAGGGTTAAAACATAACCCAGGTCAGGGATGTTTCAATATCAAACAATTAAAGCTAAGGGTGTAACAATGAATCAGAGTACATATGTTTCTCATGAGTCCTAACATATTCATTCAGTCACATGGAGGTTACTAAGGCCATCAAATCATGTGGTGAGGAATTATTTAATATAGCTTATAGGTGTATGTTAGGTTGGGATTTGCCCCCAAAATTTCTCTTTATAGGATCGTCGACGTATAGCTCACACCATCTATGGGTTTTCTTGTGAGTTATGCCCATTGGTACATAATTCAAGGTATTATGGTTTTCTAAAGTTAGGATGTCAGGCTTTGGTATGTAACAACTTAGTGCTAATGTATTTATTGTGAGAATATAAAAATTAAGTTTGCCTACAATCATTTTTTATTAATTTAGAATGTATAGTTGGCCAATAACATAATATGTAATTATTTTTGGGTAATAGTTTAGTTCAAGAAATCATGTTGATTTTATCTAATCAAGATGGGGTTGCTAATTTTCATATGGTTGGGTGTGAGAGAACGATGTACTTAAAAGTCATGATTTTTGGATACAAAATGTGATCTAGAGAATATTAGGGGAAAATGGATGAAATTAGCATCCCTTTAGATAAAATGATTTGCATATATTATTTTGAAATTTGTGTATAAAAATTATGCTTGAGGAGTTTGCATATGGAAGATAATGGTGACATGAGCTACATCAATCTTTATGGAATTATAAGTGCCCTCTAGAATGGAAAAAAAATTGAAAGTTATTATTCATTCAATTTTGAACCATTACATAATGAACTGGGTGAATCTAAATCAAAAAAATTGCAGCGAGTTGTAGTTGGAAGCAATCACCAGACTCAACCAGAGTGTAAAGTTGAGATCCAAGTTGGAGTCGTGTAGGGAAGCAATGTTTACGAATTGTAACCACCAAATCTAGATTAGATGGACACACAACCACTTCCTTTCTCATACAAGAAGGACCAACTGCAATACAACTCTATCTAGCCAGGGATCCAACAAACAAGCTTAGTCATCCTATGAGTCGATCAGCCTACACGAGTATTTATGGAGCTTCCTCCAACTAACTCAGACCCTACCGACTCATGATTATCGTGACTAAAGGAATATTCCTCTTATCCCAATTACCATGATCCTGCCTTCACCATTCATGGAATGAAGTGGGAGGTAGAGTGTAACATCCCAGGATTTGAGGCCTCAGATAAAACACTCTTAAAAGGAATGATTGGACTCTACCCATATCACCAAGGTGCACCTCCTTTTCAGGGAGCCCATCTCTAAAGAACTCCATAGTTAAGCGTGCTCGGCTTGGAGTAGTACTAGGATGGGTGACCAGTCGGGAAGTTGATCCTGGCTTGCGCGTCAGTGTGGACAAAGTGCGCAGTTAAGGCTAGTGGTGGTCTGTGGGGCCAGTCGTCATTCCTAAAACTCTACTAGAGCCTTGGGCAGTGGGCCCGGGCGTTACAAATGGTATCAGAGCCATAACCCCTCCAGTAAGTGGGGCCCACATGGGCATGTGGCATGCCAGTCTTGAGCCGTGCGGTCCAGGAAAGTTGGAAAAGGGCTATCCGTAGAGACGAGATGGAGCCACCATTGCGTTGGTATTCCATGATCGGAAGCTGGGTGTCCATGGGCCATTGTGGGTCAGCACTGAAATGAGGTCAGATTATGAGGCCATATAGTTGAGCCTTGACGAGGACGTCAAGAGTCTAAGTGGGGGAGATTGTAACATTCCAGGATTTGAGGCCTCAGATAAAACACTCTTAAAAGGAATGATTGGACTACCCATATCACCAAGGTGCACCTCCTTTTTAGGGAGCCCATCTCTAAAGAACTTCATAGTTAAGCGTGCTCGGCTTGGAGTAGTACTAGGATGGGTGACCAGTCGGGAAGTTGATCATGGCTTGCGCGTCAGTGTGGACAAAGTGCACAGTTAAGGCTAGTGGTGGTCTGTGGGGCCATTCGTCATTCCTGAAACTCTACTAGAGCCTTGGGCAATGGGCCCAGGCGTTACACGGTGCCTCTCCATCGGCTGCCCTGCTGAAGCGGTTTTGAATTCACGTTTCACCCTCTTTACTCCTCATCCCTTCACAACCCTCTGCAATAAATTCTATGGCTTTAGATAACCTTCGAGACACAGCTCGGGCTCCACCAAAGGATTAAAGCAACATGCAGGCGTTATTCTCTTAACTCCAGACTTACACAACCACTGAGGCAGGGTTTTTTCTTGCTCCTCACCAGTCATTCCCAGGGTTTTCAACAATTCCAAAAACTCTTTAAAAAGTTCACTAAGCTTCACACTCCTTTGCCGGCTTATATGTTCTTTCTCAAGTCTCACTAGGCTGTCAGACCAATCGGAACATTTATCTGCTCAGAGAATATCATTTAAGATCCTACTCCTGCTCTAAAAGCACCATGCGTACAGGAGGCGTGCTCACTCTGGCCTCATGCATAAAAAAGCCTTGCATGCCTCAATGCGGCAAGCCTACTGCCTTCAGCCTTGCCCTAAAGAAGAAAAAACCCTCAGCGCTTGACAAAGGTTCAAGATCTCCTGCCGCTCACACAGATATGAACTCCCGCTTCTCCTTCCTGGAATGCCCACTAGCAAACCCCTCCTTTTCCTCAAGCATTCCCTTACCGCGAGCTTGGATCTACCATAAGTTCGATATCTCACCCAGAACTTGCATGATCAACATTGGTCATCGTTCCTTCCAGGTGACGATTTCATGGTCCCCCCTTCCGAACAACCCTGGGAAAAAAAACCCCACCCTTCTCATCTCCGAGGGCTGAAGCGATATGATCGCCGAACTTAAACTCAAACCGGAATGGTCGATCTTTATCAAACCGATTGGAAATCGTACCTTCCTTGCCTAGGTGCGTGATTTCATCAACGATACGCCTCCCGAGTTATCATATCTTTACAAAAGCCACAACCAAGTGAGTTCTTCATCATCAAACTCTGTGGACTAGCTCTTCGTTAGGGACGAGTACCAACCCCCTTTGGGTTCAAAATCATGGCCCATCTCTTTATCCTCGGGCTCAGAGGAGGAAGAAGACGTTGGCACATCTCCAACGCAACAACAAAAAAGCTCCATTACTGAAAGGTACAAACTTTTCCCTTCCCCCATGGTTAAGAAGAAAAAGCTTCCCAATTTATCTTCACTTCACAAAACCCTAAAACCCCGATCCCTCCCTGTGGCCGATATCATCCCTAAAGACTTAGACCTCCTAAACTCTACTTTTCCCGTATTAGGACAAGAACAATCGTCTTACCTCATTAACAAACTCCTAGAAAAAATCCCCACTGCCCAAACCTGGAAAATGGTCCCCCCCCAACAAACTTTTTTCAGCTCTTCACTGTTCACTTTGCCTCAGAAAGAACCACTCGACTTCTAGATGCTACCCCCACCTCACCTGCTTTGGATGTCAACAAAAAGGCCACATAAAAAGGTTATGTAATGCACGCCTTCTCCCAAACCAGAGCCAATCCATTGCAGACCCAGTGTTTCCCTCCACACACTCTTTCTCAGATATAAGATTGCCTTTTCACAAAAACTTTAAAGTCCCAAAAAAGCTTATCTCAAACCACAGACGCATAAAACAACCCCTTCCATATCCTCCCCTCACAAAAAATACCTTTGCATGCCTCGTAAATCTCCCGCCTGAACATGCAGACTCTACCCCTTCTCGTTTCCAGAACACAAACCCCATGGCTTTGCCTATATATAAACCCTACCACAAACCAAAAAATCATGCAGCTTCAACACCAAAACCCCATCACCCAAACCCTCTCCGTTCTACTTCAACTCCAACACATAACTCAAACAACCCACCTGCTACTGTAAACATGAAAACTCTGGATCACCTCGAGTATACGATTGCACTTGACCTTCCTGCAAACTCTATGTGTCTTCTCAAGGTCCTCACCTTGAGAAGCATCCTCATCTCAATTGAAAACAACCTTGATAACAACCCCATCAATGTCCTAGACATCACTCGTGCCTTAGCACTTCTCATCCCTGGACAAACCATTTTAAAACTAAAAATCTTCTCTCCTACCCAACTCATCTACACTATCCCTGAAGGAACAAAAATAAACCATCTCTTCAACCAAATACTCACAATTCCTTGTGGATCGAGCTTCATTACTGCCAGATTATCAAAATGGTCAGCTGACTTAGGTGCTTTCCCAGCTCCTGCAGGTGGCTCTGACTGGGTTGCAATCACAAATATCCCTCCCCACCTCTGGGAAGTTGAGATCTTCAGAGGCATAGCCCATTCTATTGGGGCTACACTTCAATATATCAGCCCTGAAACCATGCATCCTTCCCAATACATCAAAGCGTTTTGCCTCTTCTCCGTCAAATCAGCCATATCTTTACCGCCTACCATCAATATTAGAATCAGTGAATCTATCTATAATATCAAACAGTCTGCTGAACATCCCTCGAAAAATAGGACAGCTTTCTCTGATCTCTCAAAACATCCTCCCTCTTGGCTTTGCCCAAACAAAGACAAAATGACTACCTTGAATACCTGATCTTCTGGTGATCGCAATCATGTCTGGATCAGAAAAAACTCCACCTCCTCAGACAACACTTACCTTCACATAAACAGGAAAAGGAACATATCATCTGAACCATCTTTTCACGAAAACACATATATGCCAGTAGGTTCCACCTTCCCTTCTCGAACCTCAACAAAGGAGAGCCACCCCTCTCAAAATCAAAACCAAAATGCCATAAAAAATCAAAACAAAACTCAGCTTAAGGATGACAACTCTTTGCAGAGTTCGGACCAGGAGAGTCCTCAACAAAGGCTTGAAAGCAGCTACCTCCAGAAGATCATGATGCCAAGTCAAAAAGAAACAAAAAACAAAATCATCGTCAACAGGACAAAGCCAGGTATTTTCTCAAACTCCTCTTTATGTTCTCTTAGTGACTTATCATCTGTTCATAATTTATCTTTTCCTTCCCCATCTAAGGATTCAAAAGGAGATATCAATAATATTGAAGACCTAGCTTCATGGTCAAACATAAATAGTGTCACAAAATTTGCAAAAAAAAAAGGAATCCATCTAGATGACAAAGAAAAAGCTCAAAAATCTCTAGATGACATAGAAACCTTTATGGGTTGGTCAAATAGAAGGGTCCTTCTTTCTGAAAAACCAACTTCAAGCTCCTCAAATAACTTAATTTGAATTCTCTCAAGGATTGTTCATTCCTTCTGGAACTCCTTTACAAAATCTATGAAACTCTCATCTTGGAACGTTTGTGGAGCAGCAAACCTCCATAGATGCAAAAAAATCCATGCACACATCTACAAGAATAAAATTGACCTGATAACAATCCAAGAAACAAAAACTTGCCTGACTCCTTTTGCTCTCAAAATAATAGGGGGAAATAGAATCACTGACTGGGTCCAATTACCGCCTGAGGGCTTCAAAGGGGGCCTCTTAATTGGTTTCAACAATCAGTTATTAACTACCCAAAACATCTCCATACTTAAATTCCCTATTACCATTGATTTAAAAAATCTTTCCGATGGATATCTCTGGACTTTCTCTGGTGTTTATGGGGAACCAGGGCATAACAAATTAGCCTTCCTAGCTGAACTAAATCTGCTCACAAAAAAATATTACTTGTCTCCCTGGGTTATTGGTGGAGACTTCAACTTTACAACTCAAAACTCAGACATACACAACTCCACAACTTCCCCCCAAACCATGTCTGCAGCTGATAAAACTTTTAGCAAGTTGCTCACAAACCATACTTTGATTGACATCAAACCATCAAATGCTTCTTACACTTGGTCAAGAAATCAAACTTATGCCAGACTTGATCACTTCGTATGCTCTACCAAATGGGAAGATAATCACCCCTCTCATCGGTTCATATCACTCACAGAGCCATATCGGATCATTTCCCACTCATTCTTGACACAAAATCCATCTCTTGGGGCTAGAGACCTTTCAAATTTGAAAATAGCTGGCTCACTATAAATAAATTCTCCAACACCTGTTTAGAACATTGGAAACTCACTGATTCCCAAACAAAAAACATAGAATTACACATCCTAAAAAACACCAAAAACATTAAAACACACATCAAAAAATGGAAGCTCACAAACCCAAACAATCTTTTTTAAACACAAAAAAATCTTGAAGAACAATTCCTTTTTGTAGACAAGGACCCAACAGCTGACCCCGCCCTTATTCTTTCCATTGAAGCTGAACATGAATACACAAATAAATGTATTGACACTAGATGGAGACAAAGGGCTAAAATAACTTGGGCGAAGGAAGGCGACAAAAACACAAAATTCTTTCATAAAATCTGTAACCAAAACTATCGACAAAATTCCATAACCCAACTTTCAATAAATGGCAGACTCACCTCACACAAACAATCCATCTCAACTCACATAACAAACCATTTCAAAAACATTTTCAACAACAATCACAAGCCCTCCTGCCTAAATGACTTGGCTTGGACAAATATTTGTCATAAAAACATAAAAAACCCACAAGATCTTATAAAACCTTTTTCCCATAGAGAATTGGATGCTGCCATATCTGACTTAGGTCTAAATAAATCTCCTGGACTCGACGGCCTTAACATAGAATTCTATCTGGCAAATTGGGACCACTACAAATTAGATTTCTTTGCCTTTTTGAAAACTTTCCATGAAAGTAGTAATCCCCACAACATCATCAAATTCTTAAACAAAACTTTTATCATCCTAATAAAAAAAACAAGTCAACTTGATCACATCTCCCAATACCGGCCCATCAGCCTTATAAACACTTCATACAAAATCATAGCAAAACTCTAGCAAATAGAATCAAACCACACATGGACGATATCATCCCTCTCGATCAAAACACTTTCCTAAAAAATAGAAGTATCCAAGATGCCTTTTATGGTTAACGAAACTATACATCTCTGCCACAAAAACAAAAACCCCCTTCTGGCCATCAAATTAGATTTTGAGAAAGAATTTGATTTTGTCAACTGGAACTGCTTAACTAAAACCCTCTCGGGTTTTGGCTTCCCTGACAAATGGGTAAATTGGATTCATGAATGCATTTCTACAAACCAATTTTCCACAATCATAAATGGAGTCCCTTTTGGCTATTTTCACAACTCAAATGGACTCAGACAAGGGGACCCTCTTTCCCCTTACCTGTTTATCATCATCACAACTATCCTTTCTCGTATGATTCAACTGGGGAAACAAAATGGTCTCATCAACTCTCCTGGGGATTGCAAAGAGAACATCATTCAATTTGCTAATGACACTATAATTTTCTCCTCCCCCGATGACTCATCACTTCTGAACATTTTCAGAATCCTTGGTATTTTTTCTTATATCTCGGGTCTCAAAATAAATCTGCACAAATCATCCATTTTTGGGGTTCACATAAATCAACCTTCATTGGAGAGATTCAGGGATCTCTTAAGATGTAAGATTGAAGATTTTCCCATCAAATACCTTGGTCTACCAATCACACCACACAACATAACAAATGCTATCTGGTCCCCTATTATTACAAAAATAAACACAAAACTCTCAAATTGGACAAATAACTTCCTCAATCTTTCTGGGAGACTCACCCTCCTAAACAGTGTCATCACCCCCATCACTACTCACTTCCTGAGTTGCATTCCTCTTCCTTCAAAAACAAAATCAAACCTTGACAAAATAAGGAGAAAATTTCTTTGGAATAACTTCCACAAAATTGAAAATTCAGGGAAACACTACCATCTAGTTAACTGGAAAACTATAATTGCTCTAATAGATCAGGGAGGTTGGGGTATCCTAAGCATTGAAACTCATGCCTTTTGTCTTATAACAAAAATTATCAATAGCCTGTTCCAAAACAAACCAGAAATATGGACACAACTCATCAAACACAAATACTACCAAAAATCCCCTCCCTGGCATAAAGTCTCTAAAAAATCACCTTCCCCCTTTGGAAATACATAAACAAAAATATCCAAAAAATAACTCAAATCATCAATACCCCCCCCACTCCCACCTGAATATCTCTTTCTAGTTCGATCCTTGGTTTGAAAACAACTCTATCTTTAATCTTTGCCCAAACTGAACCATCCCAAACAGATTACACAAAATCAAAATTGATAAAGCTCTCCCACTTATCACCAGCAACTGAACGAACTCTCTTAAAAGATGCATCCTCATGCATCTCAGTCAAGACGAATTCAGTAATCTAAAACTCTCCTTGGAAAACAACACCTCAAACAACATAACATGGAAATGGGGAAACACTTACTCGGTTAAGCATTCCTATTCATATCTCACCTACAGAGGCTTTACCCCACCCACCACAAAAATATGGAAATAGAAATGGCCTCAAAATATAAAACTTTTCTATGGCTTCTTCTACATAACAAGTTGTTTTCAGGTGATAACCTTACAAAAAAAGGCTTCATTGGTCCTTTCAGATGTTCACTATGCGAAACAAATGCTGACTCAATTGATCACATCTTCTTCAAGTGTACCACTTCTCAAAACATCATCTCACACTACACACGCAATTACATTTTAGATCTCAAGGAAGCAACATTCCCACCACAAATCACACCAAATAGACAATACAAAAACGTTAAGGGTAGTGACATTTTCACCATCATCAGTTGGAACCTCTGGAAAGAAAGGAACAACAGAACCTTTAACAACAAAAAAATGAGACAAAATATTTTATCACAAATAGACGCAAATCTTCACATTCTAACAAAATGCAGGTAATCAAGCTGAAGGAGAACAAGATGATTCTGATGAAGGAGAATCGGAAGCAAAGTTTTTATGCAACCTTAAATCTATGGTAGATGACGAATCAGGTGTTAGCATAGTACATCAACAACTATGATTTCACTTCTCAGGGAGCTGTTTGCCTTTTTTTAAAAACAGACATGGTTACTATCATCTTAATTACTTTAAGAGGCTTGTTTAAGGGGTGCCTCCCCCACCTCATCAGAACTTAGCCTTTATCTCCACCAGGCTCAAATGTTATTTCCTTTTCTGTTGTTTTTTCCTCGTCTTGTACGAAACTCACATAAGCATGTGTTTGCTTGCTTCGATGTGTTTTTAATATATGCTATGACCTTTCCTAAAAAAAAGTTAAATCAGTAGATGATTAAATAATATCAAAATTAGTACATAAATAAACACAAATCAATAGATAACTAAATAAAAATAGTAATAAATAAAAACAAAAAAGTAGATGAATAAATACATAAGTGGAAAAGTAAATACGAATCAATTGATAAATAAAGTTACATCAGTAGATTCTTATATAATTTCAAAAGCAGTAAAAATAAATTCAAATGAGTAGATAGCTAAATAAAAATAGTAGATGAATAAATACAAATCAGTTGATTAACTAATATAAATCAGTGATGATTAATCAATTCTCAAATCAGTACATAAATAAATACAAATAGTAGATGAATAAATATAATATATACAAATCAGTTGATAAATAAAGTTAAACAGTTGACAACTAAAGTTAAATCAGTAGATGATTAAATAGTATCAAAATCAATACATAAATAAACACAAATCAGTAGATAACTAAATAAAAACAGTAGATAGATAAATACAAATAAGCATATGAGTAAATACAATTAAGTAGCGCATGGGCGGGTCGCCTAGCCCGTCTGGCCTGCCTGGCATAGCCTTTGATGTTGGGTGCCCAGATATGGAGACCCCATTGGCCGCCTGGGCCGCCTAAGCGCCCGTACAACACAGTAAGTTTAGTTCCACATAATAGCTAAACGCTCGCCATGTCATGTATTAGATAGCATGAGGTGGGGGTTGAGCGGTCTGAAGCTTTTGTGATCCTCCGAATGCCATACGGTCTATTTAGGGCACGTTTAGTTTATGGGATGCTGCTGGATTATTGATCATACAGAATTTTCATCATCCTGTATTAGCTAGTTGTGGGATTTAAAAAATGCAGTAAAATGAAATTTTATATTTGTTTCATGCGGATATCAGTTTGGCCTTTCGTTACGTCTGTGGACAATTGGTAGTAGGTTAGGATGGCAACATGTGTGCGGGGATCACTAAAGTGACAGACAATTGCGCGAGCAGACTGTCTCCTTTGTTCTGGATCACGACGTCACGTCATTTTGAGATGTAAATGAATCTCCAGCACTTACGGTATATCGAGACACTGCTGGATTCCACTTTTTTCTGCTACGTCAAATCAAACATAAACTTTTTGGTTATGGATTCACAATTACAATCCAATACACCTGGACACGATAAACCAAACATGTTAGTTATATGTATGGGAATCCTCTATGTTATAACCTCATTTTCTAATAAATGTAATGAGATTTGTAAATCTCTATTAAAGGCATAAATAAGAACTATGTTTGATTGCATGATAAATTTCGTGAATGAAAGCCTTGCATGTTGTTTGATGGGCCTTGTTGGCCATTAAGCCCATTTGAAATAATAATAAAAAGAAAATGAAGAAGGGGTTCCTTTTTAAAAAAGAATTACAATGGGAAAATAGAATATATAAGAAAAGAGGAAAGAATGATTAAAAGGCTAAAAGATAATTTCCAAAAGTATAATTTCGTTTTATAGAGATTCCTTGGGGTTCAAGGAACTCAGGATAATTAGATAATGGCCAAAGAAATAAAGAAAATGTGGAAAATACCATTAATTAGGAGATAACTTGAAATTGGAGTAAAGAACTCGTTTCCTTGGGATAATAATTCCAAATTTTGCACAATGAGAGATAAACGTGGGAATGACTTTCCTTTAAAGTTTGAGGCCAAAAGGACTTATGAATTGAGAGTTATTAAATTTCCAAGTTATCTTTAAAATAAGGATTTTCCTTGTTTTATTGGGAATTAATTTCCTTTTCTGGTTAAGCGCGGGTAATGACGACCGTTGGATATTAATCCAACCGGTCACGGATCATCATCAAAGTCCTAAGAGTCGGGGAATGTAGCGCAGGTTACAGGGGGATTTTCTCCACCTCTTTCCTCGTCATCTGATGGATGGGCCATCTTGCAAATCTTTCCATTGTGATCAGGAGAGGATTCTGAGCCACCCATACCCCGGTTTGGTAATCTTTGGGTGCTTCTAGACAAAACGCACAATTGGGCTATGGACCATGGCGGCAGCAGGGTTGGGGAAACCCTAGAGGGGTCTCCATGCCCTATAAATAGGGCCCCTACTAGTTCCTAACACCCTAACGCATCCAGGCGGCGGCTTCTAGACCCTCGAGTCTCTCTCTCCCTCTCAATTGCCCTAGCTCCGGCGAGAAGGTCCCCGCGGCACCGCCACTAGTTTTGTTTAGGAGTCAAGGGAGGACGACAAGCGAGGATCGTTGGATCCTGGACCATCGTGCGCCTGTCCAAGATCCGACGCTGCTGAGCGGCGCGTTGACTTGAATCAGCTGAGTGGAGCGGGTTGACCATGACACTAGGATCAAGGTCCACCGTGAGTCGCGCGTCATCGACGGCCGATAGAGGAGACACGCCACTAGTGGAGGGAATCTGACGCAGAGCGTCAGATCAAGGAAGGGAACAGCGGCACACTGATCTAACGGCCGAGGTATTTCCAGTTAATTCCTCTCTCTGTCCAATAATAAAATAAATGGCTTTTTCTTGCTAAAACACTAGTAATTACTAGGAATCTCGTATAGGGAAAAGTAATATATGAAAGTTGGGTAGAAAATTTCAAGGAATCTGTTAAAAATAATTGTAGCATCCAATTCCAGTTCGTTTTGCAAAAGTACTTTAATGGTTAGTGAAATGCATTCCAAATTAATTAGAAACCCTAATTACATGGAAAAGGTGTTTCTGTGTAACCTAATAGGTTGAATAGAGGGATATTAACCTGTTTATTAATAATATGAAGTTTTAATCCGTTTTAATTGCAAAAGTGTAAGATTTAGAGTTATAATGCCTAAAAGGAGGTTAATTTTCATGGAAACCCTAATTTGGAATGAAAGGAGGTAAAGAGCATGTCTTTGTGAAATAAGATAATCAGATGTTTAATAAAGGAAATTTAATGAGAAATTAGGGGTTTTATGTAGTTTAATAAATTAAGGATGATAGTAAGGAAAGAAGAAGTGAAAACCCTAATTTCTAAAGGAACCCTAAAATAGGATCTGAAACCCTAAGTATTCCCGATGGTTTCTCGGACGTTTAATCGCATTGAATGCAACTAAACTGCTTGGATGTTCATATTGCAATTATAAAGTGACTATGACTATCACTTAATGTATATACCTATAACTCAGATCTTGGTTCTCTCTGTGGCATAATAGCTAACCTAGTACATGGCTGCCTATGGGTAGGTCCATCAGGTTAGAGAAAGGCCTAGTACATGGCTACCTATTGGGTAGGTCCATCAGGTCTATGGATGACCTAGTACATGGCTACCTATTGGGTAGGTCCATCAGGTCTATGGTTGACTTAGTACATGGCTACCATAGAGGTAGGACCATCAAGTCATAATGAGTTAGATATTGGGCTGTCTTCGGATAGTGCCATGCGACTCTATTACCTAAAAGAGAGGTGATATCCATGTCCACTACAGGGACAGCCCAGAGTTCGAGAATATGTATGGATCGAGTTATATGGTTTAAAACGTAATCTTGTTTGTTAAATGATTAATTGAGTGATTATCTTATTAACCTAGTTTAACATTATCTGTTTCCCCCACATACCAGCTTCGGCTGATCGTCGTTTTGTTTGTCGGCGTTTTAGGTACAAATTTCAAAAGCACAAACAGTAAAGCGACATATTGTGAATTCAAGAATTAAAGAACAAGGAGGAATTAGATAGAATAGTTCAGTTGAGGTTAGAAGATAGTTCCCAACTTTTCAAGGTATGCAAAGAAAAAATTTATTACCATTTTTTAATATAGTCTGTTAGAATTTAATAATTGTCTATGGTTATACGTCGAACCTTTGATCCGGAATTAATGGGTGCGGCTTCAACCTCTTGGTCTCCCTTAATTGGGGGTTACTGAGAGGTGGGTCGTAACACACCGAGTGTTGTTTCCCTTTTGCGTGATGGATAGCGTAGAAGCAGGGAGATGATGGAGCACCCAGGTGGGGGGAAAGTCGATCGCAGAGATGGGGAGAAGCCACCACCGCCAAGGAGCTGAGTTGAGTCAAGGGGCGTAGAGAGGGTTGAAGCTCCCCAGATTTTCGCTAGCGGCGGAGAGCAGGTTGAGGCACGCCGGATGTAGGCTAGAGACTGATTTAACTTTATTTATCAACTGATTTGTATTTATTGTATTTTATTCATCTTATTTGTATTTATGTATGTGCTAATTTAGGAATTATTTAATCATCTACTGATTATAATAGTTTATCAACTGATTTGTATTTAATGTATTTATTCATCTATTATTTGTATTTTTTATGTGATGATTTAGGTATTATTCAATCATCTACTGATTTATATTAGTTTATCAAATGATTTGTATTTATTCATCTACTTATTTGTATTTATTCATCTATTGAATTTATTAGTCTACTATTTTTTATTTAGTTATATACTCATTTGAATTTATGTGTGTACTAATTTTGAAATTATATAATCATCTACTGATGTAACTTTATTGATCAACTGATTTGTATTTATTTATCTACTTAGTTGTATTTACTCATCTACTTATTTGTATTTATTTAGCTACTATTTTTATTTAGTTATCTACTGATTTGTGTTTATTTATGTACTGATTTTGATATTATTTAACCATATATTGATTTAACTTTATTTTTTCATAAATTTTACATGTATCCAATATATATATATATATATATATATATATATATATATATATATATATATATATATATATATATATATATATATATATATATATATATATATATATATATATATATATATATATATATATATATATATATATATATAAACGCCTGGGCCTCCGCCTGGACGTCTCCAGACAACGCCTGGTCGCCTAGCCGCCTATACAACAATTCACGAATAGGCTTAGAAGGCATTTCCAGATTTAAGCTAAATGCCGGCGCATTATTATTCTGGAGTCAGCAAGTAATATTTGAACGAGGGCGCATAAGCTGTCGCAAATCTCGTCATTAAACAGCTCCTGGACGTTTCTTTTCATTTTCTTATATATAAATGTCATCCTATCTGACTAATTGTCCCCGTCCGAAGAAGGAAAGGGGCGTCGTAAACATAAATCCGTAATCAATAATTGTGGCAATAGACATCGTGAATACGACAATTAGCAGTCATACTCCTGAGAGAACACGCTATGATTGTTCTTTCTCTGGGCTGCCTCTAGTGATCTCATCGAAGTTGGACAAGCAATCCTTCATCCCACCAATTAGACTCTCCATGCGAGGAGTGTGTAGTGCAAGGTCCAGTCCCATCTTCATCCACTTCTTTGCAACTTCAGCCTGCCCCAACCGAACAGCGACGGCAGATCTATTCCAAGCAGTAATCGCCAGCCATTTCCCTTCCTCGACTGGGTACTCCCCATCTTTGAGTCCCACGACTATCTTATACGCCTGCTTGTAACCTTCATAAACAGGGTCAGCTTCACTGGCATCCTTTTTCCCTTGCAAAGCTGAAAGACCGACTAGCTTCCGGATGACAAGGCTGACTGTCTGGTAGTCCGGTGATGGTGAGGCCAGTAGCTGGTTAAGGCAAGTGTTAAGGACGAACCTTGCAGCTTCTGGGTTGGGGCTGGGCCCTTGTAAGGCGATGAGGCCAAGCTGGAGCAAACTCTGAGGAGTGCAAGCCTTGGTGTTGGACACATAGGACTTGATCAGCTGAAGCTGTTTGGGGTTGGGGTCTTCACTGAGCCTGCCAAGGAGTTGGTAGGCATTCAAAATGTGAAGAAAGAAAAGGCCTGGCTCGATGGGAGGTTGACGATCCTCTTTCATCAATTGCAATGACGGTTTGGAAGATGCCGTCGCAAGGAACTGCAATTGGCACGAATTGAATATCGTCATACATTTGGGAATTGCGGAGATGGTCAACAAATTTTGAGGTGGCAATCAAGATACAAGAAGCCATATATATATGTAACATGTTTACCTTGGAAACTTTGTCAAGCATTCCTGCTGCCTTCATGACATCTGTGTCTGATAAAGCCACCTTCATCTCATCCTCTCTTGCGATCATGGCAGCGATGCTCAGGATACGCACATTGCAGAGAGTGGCGCTCTTCTCAGCAGTTTCTTCACCCGCCGACCCATAGAATTCAGTTGCTAGCTCGAGAAACTCTAAACAAGTTTCATAGTTCTTCTCCTTTCCCGTCTTCAACCCCATATTCCACGAGAGTGCAGCGAACCAGTTGTGCTCGCGGTCCCCAACTGCTCCACTCCCAAAGAACCCCTCAGGCCCAAGTTCATTCATCCGG
Source organism: Alisma plantago-aquatica (assembly GCA_963693085.1). Taxonomy (NCBI): domain Eukaryota; kingdom Viridiplantae; phylum Streptophyta; class Magnoliopsida; order Alismatales; family Alismataceae; genus Alisma; species Alisma plantago-aquatica. The sequence goes on from OY856409.1 coordinate 1,574,082,927, forward strand.
GCTCTAGCCCGCCTAGTGTACTTAAGCACCTCAGCATCAGCATCCGGGCATCTCATGAGAAGTGTAATGAGGTTGCGGAGGACGGCGACCTCTGTCATGGACATAGATCTCCCAGGGGAATACAGCCTGAGAAGAGCAGAGAGAGATGCAATGGCAACAGGGATCAACCGGCTGGCCATAGCTTCGTGGGTAGACAGGGTGAGAAACTCGGGCTTGAAGTCTATGCAATTCACCATGGACTCAATCTGGGCGATTGCTTCCTTCTCGGCCTTCTTCTGGAGGCAAATTTTCAGCTGCAATTGACCCAATCATGAGCTAGTTCAGTAAACGCATGAGTTTAACAAAACGGCAAAGTCTGTTTCTACCGCGAGATGAAGCTTCAGATGAATTGTCATTTACCTTAAGAAACGCACAATGGATATTTGGCTCAAGCTGTCAAATCAGAACAAAAATCAGCAACGGCAAGCAGAAACTCATCAGGACTTTATAACTAAAAGTTGTTTTCCTAATAAACTAGGGGACAAAACCTTTTCAGCTTCATCGATATACTCTCTCGCTCGATCAAGTTGCGAAAGGCCAAGGTGACACAGACACAGGACCCGGTAGCAGTTGGCTCTGCGCGACCGGTTGTCATCGTCGTGCTTCATGTACAGCATCGACTTCTCAAACAATTCGGCTGCCATATCGTAGTCCTTTGATTGGAAATGTTCGGTTCCACTGCATCCAACATCCAACGAAGAAAACAGAAACATCAACTTAAAACAAAACCTCCGAAATTTCAAACTGGGAAAAGCATTGCTCGGAGTAACGACTTACTAGTTCCACAGAACAGCGTGCATGGCTCTCTGCTCCTTGGAGGCGTCTTCTCCGGAGAACAAGCCGCTTATCCTCTCGTCAGACGCGATTTCGGCAACTACTCTCGTCTTTCTGTCACCACCGCCGCCACCTCTCCCCTCGCTCACAACCCTCTGCAATACCGTCACCATCGCCGTGTGCCCCAACTGGCGCCGTCCCGCCAACGACAGCAGTAGGCCCTTTGCTCTTTGCACGCCTACAGCATTCAGGTACTCCAGGAACGCGGCGGTAAGGACTTCCCCGGCCACGCGGCCACTGATAGCCATCCCCTTGAGCTCCCTCTCCGCCTCCGCCACATTCCCCTTCCCGATCCACGCCCTCATAGCAACGAGGCTCACGCTCGGATGCTCCACTGCCTCCTTCGCCACAACGCCTCCGTCCCCGCGAAGCAGTTCGATGCATCGCAGTGCCCCGTCCTGGTCCCCGGCCTGCAGCCGCTCCGCTGCGAGAAACCGCAGGCACTTGCATTTGAGACTCACCAGTGCCGCACCGTCCTCCCCACTTCTCGACAGCCTGAGGCCTTTCTCGCAAAGGTCCAAGGCCTCATCGAGGAGCTTTCCTGGTGAGAGGACGAGATCCGGAGCGGATTTCTCGGACAGAAGAAGCTTCCCGAGCCGAAGATACTCCTCTGCAAGCGCCTGGAAACTACCCGCAGATCCGAACAGGAGATTTTTCGAACGGGCAAGGAGCGCGACAGCGAGTCCATGGTCTGATGCCTCCCATGCTGTCCTCGCCCGGGACAAATTGATGTCCAGAAGTAGCCTCCGCTCCTCCCCACCAGCCACCCTCTCGACAGGGATGGCAGCGGCGAGGCTCGTCGCCCTCTCGAAGCACTCTTCCGCGAGGTCAAGGCGGAGAAGTTCAAGCCACAGAACTCCCGTCTTGTAGAAGAATGACGCCGCCTTAAGCTCCGGAGAAGGGATCCCGGCGGGCGACCCGGCAAGGAGGAGGAGGTCTGCGGCGGCATGGCGGAGCCTAGCCTGGTGCTCGAGGACGGCGGAGTCCGCAATCCGGAGAGACTGGAGGGAGTTTGAGAGGTCTACACAGGCGTTCCAGAGGCGGTAGCTGAACTTCCAGATGATGATCTTGGAAGGATCGGGTAGGTGGCGGAGGGAGCCGAGGCGAGCGACGGCGGATCGGATAGCAGAGGAAACGGACTGGAGTGACGACAGCGACGCCGGGGTCAGCGATTCGGCCTGCTTGATCAGAGACTCGAGATCATGAACGGAGAATTGCGCTGTGTCGTCGAGGGAGGAACCGACGCGGTGGGCGGCGTTGGTGGGAGTGCTCGGAGAGAGCTCGCAGATACGCATTTAGGCGGGAGAAAGCGGGGTCGGATTAGGGAAGAGTGACGGGATCACGGGATGTGCCAGCCCGAACGTATAGAGGGTCTGCGTGTCGCGGGGGTTGTTGCCGGATGCGTGAATGTTATACTGCAGGAGGCTGCGGAGGTCCGTAAATGGGTAGCGTAGGATAGAGAAAAAGTTTTCTTTTTTACACTGAAGAATTTTATTGTTCCGTGTAAACTACAAAATTAACCTGTGCTGCCGGATCCATGATTTTATCAGCTGACACACTGAATTTATTTGATGATGTAGGCAACTCCTATCTTTCCAGCCTATATAAGCCTCTAATTGGTATAGCATCACCGCCAACTAGTGAAACACATATCTCTATCTGCTATAATGGCTCCATACTCCGTAAAATCTACGTCATTCTATTTACTTCACGGTTGGGCCGGGTAATATCGGGTTTTGTCTGTTTCAAACCCAAACCTACATTTTAAAGCAGGCACAGGTCGGGTTTGAACCAATGTAAAATTAAAAAATGTCAGTCCGTACCCGACCCATATAAGAATGTTGGGTTTCAGGCCAGATTTGGGTTTGCCCATATAATATCGAATGAGAATATCAAATTTGCTAGATCTAACTTGCTAACATGGAAACTAAACTAGTATGATATGTATTTTGTGATCAACCTCCAAAAGAATATATATATATAGTGGAATCTACAATGTTGTGGTTTTTTTTCTTCTCATCCTATATGTATATACAATGAAATGAGTTTTGGAAGGATAAAAGATCATTTGTTTCCTACATGTGGGCATATGAGCAAAAAAATGAGCATAACCTACTACGTACTGAGCAAAAGATCATTTGTCCCCTACACATGGACAGAGTGAGATCAAAATAAAGAAATCAAGTACGTCTATCTATGTCAATGATTGTTATCTTACTAGTATTAATTCACTAATCATGTTGATTGATTATAGATAATCCATGTTGTCATTGGTTGAATACATACTATATATTGCATCAAGAAATATGTATGTTTTTCTTTCCAGACAAAGATAGATGTATACATCTATTATATCTTATCTGGACATTCGGGTTTTCGGACCTGGGTTTACCTCCGCCCGTATCCGGCCCAAATAAAATATGAGTTTTAATTTTAGACTCGGCCCACCCATATTATAAATCGGATTCGGATCTAGATTGGATTATGCAGGCTGGGTCGCGGGTCGAATCGGGCCGGCCCGACCCGATGCTCATCCCTAGCGGTATGCTAACTTGTATGTGCCATTCCTACTATGCGAAAAAGGTTAATTTTACAAATGTATTTTTTTTTGCCTCTATGGTGGGAGCCGTCTTTCATGACCGTGACTAATGTGAGGCGGTCCATCTCTACTTGATTGTCTCATTACCGCCAATTTATTGTACTATCATAAGTCCTACATCTAGAGCCTTTAACTTATAGGCAAAACTATCAATTCACCTGACACTTGTGAATCCACCTACCACTAGACCCTCATGGTTTCTCAAGATGATATCCATTGCCTTGCCCCTTGGACATACTACCTAGTATGTGAGTTATTTAGCCAGTCACCTTATATTCAACCTGAGTTGTCCATTTCTTACTTATTCCAACTGAACTTTCTTGTGTAAGGTCCCATTGAGTCTTGTTCCTTCAAGAGACCACACTCTATCTGTTTAGCTAGTATCTCTTGAGTATCCTCGAATCCTTTGAAGGAGTTAGATCACATTATTAATACAAAAATACTCTTTGCTTTCTCCCAGATTCTTTCGAAGTTCATCTCATGGAACCCCGACTACGGGAGTAGAATAGTGGAAGAGTATCTTCTCTGTTTGACCTAGTGCACAACCACTGGAGTAATCATGTCGCAAAATCCAAGCCAAATTCCATGATTTGACACCGCCCAAAGGCTTCTTAGTGCAACCCATATAGATATTTAATTTGGAAAGTTGGTTGCGTCAAGGATTCCTCCACTCTCATCCACACATGGTGCATTGCATCACCAATGAGGAATACATGATTTGTGGTCTCCTCTTATCTTTCCTCACAACATTCGCAACATAATGTCATGTATAGCATGCAAGCTCGAATCCTGGAGTGAGTAGGGATTGCATTATTTCTCAACTTTCAGCAAAATATTGTTGTTTTAGTCAGTAAGGAGTTGTTCCAAATTCATTCACTAGTACAGATACCACCTTTAACGTCGGTTAAAATGGCTTTTTTACGTCGGTTTCCAAGCGACACCCAAGTGGGCGACACTACATGCAGAATTCTATAGTGTCGGTCCTAAAACTAACGACATAGAGCCGGCTCCGATTGCAAGTAAAAAAAGAACCGACACCAGTAGGATCCATAGTCGCCGGTTATGTTTTAGAAAATCAACGCCTCTCTCCATACTCGAACAAAAAAAATTGACATTGTCGTCGATTTTTTTGTAGAAAACCGACACATATCTCCATACTCAAAAAAAAAAAGTGGCCCGGGTTAGAGCATACTTGTCGTTTTCTATAATTAACCGATGTCGTTGACATTAGGTGATGGCTTTTTTAGATAACTGACGACTAAGTATTATTATTTTTTAATTATCAGCTTGCAGGCCTACTGGCCGGCTGGTCAGCGAGATGCAGAACTTACAGTTCAGTTCTGAAGTGTAGGTTTACAACATCCTATGATTTCAACTAACAACATATCACAAACCTATAATAATAAGATGATCAAGATTATATATACATCATGTGATTCACACACATGTAGAAACATGTAGTTCCATTCATATGATTCACACACATGTAGAAATATGTAGTTACATTCATTCCTCCATTTTCACATTCACACACATGCATCAACCTGCAGTTACATCCATTCATCTCTTTTCACATTCACTCACATGTAGGATGTTATGACCGTATCTGAGCTTAATGGGTAAGTTAGGATTTATGTGGATGACTACATGCTTAGTTATATTGGTCATTGATTAAACATGATTAATGATGATATCTCAATCATGATATGTTAAACCTAATGAGAACCCCAAGTATGCTATCTCTTTGTATAATTGGGGTTTGAGAAAATATAAACTCTAGTCGGCTGAAATCAGGATTTTCACCAAATAGACTCATGTTGGGGAGGAATGAGAGATGTATGCAAATGAGAATGAAAATGGTAGTTGAAGGCTAGGATAGCACGGTCGTGGTGGGTCGTTGGTGGCACGGGCATTCTAGGACACACGACCGTTTTGAAAGAATTGAACTGTTGACTAACTTTTGTACTCAAATATGATGAAACCAATGCACCACGGCCGTGGTAGGAAGCACGGCCGTTCTGGGTCCATCTTAGTACCTCTGTGGCAGCTAGCATGGCCGTTCTGGGGGATTTTCTCTTCAACCGAATGTTTTGTAGATTTCTAGATAGAAGTGTACTATTCTATTTTCAATTATTTAATGGTACCTTGTAATGATCTAAAATTTTAACTAAAGATTTATAACTCAATTACAAAAAACATGCTAAATTTTCATAATTTTTGGATAAGGTTTGGTCTCTAAAATACACAGATTACATTTATGACAAAAAAATCTACTGAAATAAGAAAAAGTATAGTGAGGGGTAGATGTGCAATTCACCCAAGAAACTAAATTACTATATATGGTCAACCTAACACACTAGTAACTCTCATAATTCGTGATTCATTCCAAAGAAATGAAATCCTAGAAAGAGAGGGAGAGTCAGGGTTTGAGAGGAGAAAGTGGTGGAATTGCTGATCTAGGGTTTCTCTATCCGAGATATGATGAAATCAAGTAAGTTTAGATTCTTTGCATAGACTTTAATGGTGAATCTTCTCTCACATGTCAAGATTCCGTCCCTCCTCTGATTTGATCCAAAATGGTATCAAAACATCCTCTTTTCCCACTCTTTCTTCATACTCCCTCATTTTTAGGGTTTATGAGTTGAAAGGAAGAAGAATTGGGTGAATTGCTAGGGATTTGATATGAGATCAAGATTTTTAGGGATGAGCTGTATTGTTAAGGTGTTTTCACACCTTAGGGTGATTTGGAACTTCTTTTAAACAATATATTGCATGAAAATTGGTTAAATCATCCATAATCTTTAATTGCTTAGTATGTGACTACAAACCCTGAATTGTGTGTTTGATCTAAGTTGTTGCAAAATGATATGAAATGGATTCTTCCTCTGTTTGGATGAATTTTAGATGATAAAATCATATTAGAAATGTATAAAATACATCCTAATGAGAATTACCTAAGTATTCACAGAGGTTATAAGAGTAAACTGAAATATAGGGAATTTGTCTATGACTGACATTCTTGTATTATTAAATAGAGAAATTTGTTTATCTGGATCCCTTTGGTTATGAATGATTATTTATCTGAATGCGTAGTACATATATGATAGATACTATCTTGGATTTCATTTAAGGTGCATAGTGTTTGTTTGATATCTCAGTAAAGAGGGTGAAACTCTAGATGTGAGGAAAGTTGGATATTTGCGAATAGATGTCGTGAAATCCATTTGAAGGGATTTTCTTGACATGATAGACTTTATTTATTCAATTTTATTTTTGATGCATGATATCTCAGTGAATGGCATGGAAACCTAAATTTAGTTCAGTTCCTAAGTTTCATACATATATTGATTGTATATGATTTGTTGAAAGCAATCTTTATTCAGTGAATGTTTATGTCACATGAAATCCTTATGAGAGCCATGTGATAAGTGAATGAGGTAAATGAAACCCTAAGGATAGGGTGTTCAATGAATCAAGTATTGTGATATCAATGTTCTCAGTATGAGATGTGGTGATGCTTAACAGTTCAGTTGTGGTAAATGTTATCAGATGGTCTATAAAAAGAATGGTTTATAAAGCTAAACTAAGATATGTTGATGTGATGATTGAATTGTGAATGTAAAGAGTGAATTAGACATTTAGATGCCCTGAACACTGTAGAATCCTCACATGATGAGGCATGTGTTGTGGGGAGGAAATAGTTTCCCGAGTGGAGGTAGTCCAGTTTGAGGTAAGCTGGAGTGCACCAATAGGGTGTGGGGGTCTTGACCAGTAGGGCAGACTCGTTACAATTGTGTGGTACCCAACACCAATCGGGGATGTCGGTGGTACCTGTGTTACATGTTGTAAATGATCAGTGGTCAGTAGGTCCAATGATGCACAGTATGCCTGAGGGCTTTGACTCACTGCCTGAGTACCCAGGTTGAGAGGTGGAGTCTGAGATATCTGACCGCTCCCTTGAGCCACCGAGAGGTAGACGTGTCGAGGCCCGCTGCAGATGGGGTCTTACTCGAGATATAGGCTTAGGAACTTGGGCATGTTCTAAGCCTTGTACAGTGAGATCTTAGCTTGCTGTGATTCTTTCACATGTTGTGGTACACCTCATGTGGGTTCAAGGCATAATAAGATGAATGAGAGGTTAAACAAGTGTGTGCAGTTATTCAATTATTCTTTGTATGTTTCTAAATTATTAGTTATCTTTATGATCAATCAAGCATTTCATATATTGATTCACTCTTGTAGATATCTAGAGTATCCTGCCATATTTATGATTTTCAATTATTAGACTCTTTAAAGCTTACTTATGTTATAATTGATATCAGTTGCTCAAAAGTATATCTGTAATTATATCAATTATTTAGACTATTTTTTTGAAGTACTCATTCACTGAGCGAGTAGGCTCACCCCTCTACTCACAATTTTTAGGAAAACCATGTGGACTTGAAGAAGGTCAAAGCATCAGAGTAGATCGACCACATGAGTTAAGTATGAGATTAGTTAAGTTCAGTCGGTCCCTGTCACTCTAGGTCCTTGTATAGATGTGAGAGAGTTGTAAATGATGTTTGTATCTTCGTTTCCTTAATAAGAGAGAATGCATTTGATTATCATGTCGTATGTACATGGAAGTGTGAGAAACATAATGAATGTATGGATGTGTATCATTAATGTTAAGATCATATTAGAGTAATCAAGGTTTAATTCTCTTGTAAAGTTTGTTTATGTGATTCAATGCTAGAAAACAAAGAGTTTGAAAAAAAAAAGAAAAAAAGTTGGGAGTGAACTTTGTATTAAGTATAATCCTCAAACTCATGCCCTAATCTCATGATTAGTGGTAATCTTGGGATGCGGGTGTGACATAGGAGCACATCCATTCATTCATCTTCACATTCACACACATGTATATAGGTCAAATTTTAATAAGACAATTCAAAAAAGTCATTCACACATGTATATATAAGCCTGTCTTTTAAAGTTTAGAAACGTCATCAAATACAAAAATAATTATGACATCAAAGTTTAAAAATGTCATTCTTTATCATCATCAATATCTCAATTATAATAAAAAATTGCCTCTCTTTCAAAGGCTTTTGCCCATTGTTCTCTTATGTCATCTAATTGTTCCACCGTATAGGAATTATGTACATCTAATAACTTTTCCCATGTAATGAAGTTACTAGTTTTAAACACTTGTAAAGGGAATGATGTATATATATAATTAAAAAGTTTGATATTTTCGAGATTATACTTATATATGATGATCAAGACTATATAATGCATGTTGTATTTTTTTGATTTCTTGAGCATCATATATGACAATTAGGTCCATATACTGCATCAAGTAGTATCCACATGCCCAACCATTCTCTTGTACAACACACTATAAATTTCAACATACAAAATGCTAATAAATAAAAATAAACATAGTTCACATATATAATATATGTATTGGAGTCAGGAAACAACTTACACATTCTCCCAAACTAAAGCTTTCTTTTTCTTGCACATGTCTCCTCTAGCTTTTTTGAAATCTTTTAAAGCCCTAAACGTTAATGTAACACATTAAATTGTATTACTAAATAGTAATGTAATAATATATGTTAACATATATAAATATAAAAAAATTCTCACGTGAATAATGGCATTTTCATTATGTGTCCCAAATTGTCTAATATTTTCCCCTCAGGGTCTAGATAATAAATAGTCAACGTCTCGGGGACAAAAACTAGTAACTCACAATGCTTACCACTAGAGATAAAAAATTAAAAATATATAACTCAAAATCCACAATAAAATGTAATTTTCTTAAGTCCAAATTATAAGCGAAGTAAACTTACTCAACATTGAATGGATCTATTATCAAGCTCTTCTTTGCTTTACCAAAATATTTAAAAGTGATAGAGTAGTATAAGGTAACTGATGAAGGTTCTTTATGTAAATTGCTGATCAAGGATGAAATTAGAAATCTCACATGGGTAAATGAAAATTTTGTACAGACCCTATGTAAGTGGCTACAAAACATCTATTACATATGCATTAGTATATAAGAAAATAGATCACCATATATAAAACAAGAGATATAGATATATAAATAAGATCTCACCATATCCATAATTCTATCATAGATGTATTCAGCCAAGCATAACTAAACAACTCCAAAATATCTTGTATAAATATATTATTATTGTAGGATTGGCCTGCAACATCCTTCTTAATAGAAATAATCATAGGATAATTTTTGTGATGTTATCCTATCCTCTAAGGAGTGGGATCCCATAGGGATCCACTCCATACTAAAAATAAAAAGGCACATCCACAAAAACTTTTTCTTGAAAGGGATGAAACCAAATTTATTTAACATGATTGTATCATAACACAAAGTAGCAACGGAATTAAAAGATGTATCTAACCATTACAAAGCTTCTTATCATACTTAAACTTTCACCACGCAGGGTGACATAAAGGATAACTAACTATATATTTAGGACTAGTTGAGGATCACCTAACAACTTCAAGCAAAGTTTCCCACGAAGACAGCTATACTTGTTGTGGTCCAGGTCCTCCTAGGTTCCCTTCTCCTTATCCAACACCTGGGGTTGGAAGCGTACCCCACAAAAGGAAAAGAAAAGAGGGTATCAACAAAAAGCTGGTATGAGCATGCTAAAAAGAAATTGAGCAATATATATTCAGAAAGAGGTACATCAAGTATAGAAGGCTTCCCATGAAAAAGGTAAGAGCTTACCCAAATGGGCATAAAAGGAAAAAATCACAACCATATAATAAAAGGAATACTTGCCATAACATTTACAATAAAAGTGGTGCCACAAAAGCACACATACTATTTTTAGGGAACAAAAATCATACCAACCTGCATGTAGGCGAGATAAAAATAGCACTAGAACAACATAAATAACAAAGGTGGCCAAGCCTCATAAATTTGAAACCTGATATTGATTGGCACATAACCAAACTCCCAATATATATAAATGTTGGGCTAAACCTCATAAATTTGAACCCGGGTATGAGGCACATAACCTCCATCCCAAAATATAAATAAGGGCACATAACCCAAAAACCAATGCAAATTATATTACTCTTGGGCTACTGAGTCACACAACATGGTTAATAGGGAGGTAAGTAAAAGGTATAGTCATATTTTACAAATTAATCGCCACATAAGTGATCATCATTATCATCTACCTCAAAGTAGGCATATAACAACAAATAAGTCCAACATGCACTAAGGCATGAGAAAAGAGTGAAGAGAATATCCAAGATCACCACAAACAAGATAGTTCACAAGGACCATGATATCAAAAGATAAGAGCAATGTGTATAGGGTATTGTCCATTGGACCAAAACAAAGACAATTTAGGTTATTTCTCAATAAATAAGAATAGGAGATGCAAACATACCTCTCATAGATTCTTAACAAAACAATATTACTTCTAGATCTAAATCTAGGCTTCCAAAGTACCTAATATCATATATGTGAAATTACGGTTAGAACTACATTGATTATTCAAAACCCTAAAAATTGCCTTTTTATAATTAATGAATTAAATTATCAAAACCATTCCATATTTTAGGTTATATCTTCCTGTGTTCAAAACATATTTTATTATATTTTTCTGAGTTATAAATATTTAGTTATGAATTATACAATTTATTATCTTATTGAATTAGATCCATTAAAATAACCCCTTTAAAACATTATATTTAGGCAACAAAACTAATATCATTATAAATATCACATTTTTATGAATCCAATGAGTATTTATTTGTATTTTTCTGATTAGTAAATAATTAGTTATCAATTTTTGAAAATCAGCTAATAGAAAAAAAATCCAAAAATCGATTTTCGTTTGAAACAGAGAGAGGTTTCCGCATGTCGTAGCTTGTAAAACCTATGAGTTACCTTCTCATTGTGCTCATATGTGTCTTGCATTGGTTCCATGAGAATCTCTACAAAGTGATTAACCACCATACTCATCACATCAGCCTCATTCATCACCAGATTCTTGACAGGGTTCTTGAGTGAAGTGATAGTATTCTATTACTGGCATTGGTTCACCCAAGCTTGATAAAACTTGGTATTGTTATATCCATTTTACAGCTAGTTAATGTTCACCCTTTGTTTCCAAATATCCTCCTCTGTGTTGATAATTTGTTAAAGATCCGCCTGCATATCTTGGCATTGTTTGTCAGTAATAGCATCATATTGTTTAGCTAGGATACTTTGTAGTGAGTTAATGTTCCGCGTCAGTCTCATTTACCTATTGTTTGGCATACCTCTCTTGATGGGTCCAATCCAATATTGAGTGTTTGGCCTTCTTCAAATTATCTTAGAAATGTATAGATCATGACCACTCTTCTTTCACCAATTGTCGGAATGCCTCATTCTTGTTCCACGATGGCATTATTATGAACCTGAAATCCTTCCCTTCCCTGGACATCAGCCTCAAGATAATAGGGAAATGGTCAGATGATATACCAATTAAGTTCTCCATAATTAGGTTTGGAAACCTTCGGATGAAGGCCTCATTTGCTACGGCTCGATCAAGTCGTTCCTGTAAGCTCCCATGTTTATAGGTAAAGCGCACTCCTGAAAACCCCAAGTCAGAGAAGCCAACTTCCATTAGAGTGTCCTTGAAAACTCTAGCTTCTGCATAGCTATATCTCTCACTTCCAAGCTTCTATATTGGAACTAGAGTCTTATTGAATTCGCCCATGATGACCCAGGGGTCCTTCATACCTATGCTTAAGTCTATGAGGTGTTTCCATAAAATTTTTCTCACGGAGATGTGTGGATTAGCATAAATGAAGGTAGCCACCATACTATTCTCTATCTTACATGTTACACATTTCTTGTGGCTGCCCATAATCTGAATCTTGTGTTCATCGAATTTCCAACACAGTCATATCCCCCCTAGAAAGCCTCGAGCCTCCGCTCGGTGTGAGTGAGTAAAGCCAAGTTTTTTATAGTCTTTGTAGTTGTTCTACCACTAATCCTTGGTTCTAGGATAGCAGTCATCACCGGTTTGTGTTCACATAGAAGGTTAGACATTACAAAGCATCTATCCTTGTTTCCTAGTCCTCAAATGTTCCAGCATAATAAGCTCAACATGACAACTATGGGGTGAAAGGATTAACGTTCCTGTACTCATCAAACCTCAGTTGTTGATGTCTTCTTCTAGTCAGTTTCTCAGTGCTATCATCTACCGACCTGCTACCTTTAGCCTCACATTTTCCACTTGTAGTCACCACTGTAGTTGCTCATGTGTCATTGACTTCATCTAAATGTGCCCTCGTCACTGACAGACATGAACTTCTTCTTCTTGTATTGGGTGGATCTGGTGGCTTGCTCTTCCCCTTCTTTTTTTCTTAGGTTATTACTGGACCCAATCTTGAGCAACAACATCTCTTTGTCTTTATCACGTGCCCCTCTGCGTGCTTTGTCTTTCTTCAAACTCAATTATACTATCCCCTTCACTAGTGGTATTTCTTCTTTGTAGTCCCCCATATCTATTTTTGTCACATTGAAGATTTCTTCATCATTAATTGTTATCACTTGGTACATGTCCGGATTCACAACAATGTGCTTCTCTTTTGACTGATGTGCATTGGTGTAGTCATTTAACAACTCCTCTCATCGTGGACTTAATATTGGTAACATCACTAAGAACTACTCTTTCAGACCCTTCTTCTCCTTGCTCTAATTGTGCTTTCTTTTTCCTCCATACTTTTATAGGTTTCGGTTGTCAATTTGCCATTACACTTGAACTAAGTTCTCACTGTTAGATATCGGGTTCTTTTTTTCCTCCTCTTCTTATAGGCCTTCAAAGCGATTCCCTATAGGCCTTCTATTCCCCCCCTGTGTTTTTGGAACTGCCATTCGCTTGAGCTTGTCTCCTTGTATGCTGACAGAGTTTCCTAGGTGTCACCCATGACATTTTTTATGGTGTCATTCTCATTCATGTATTCTACTATGCAATATTTGGATATGTGGCCTTACCTTCCACACTTCACACACGCCAAGGGGAGACCCTCATAAATAACCTCGTATTCTACTTTGTTAATCAGAATAGATGCAGCCAAGTTCTTTGATGTGTCCACTTCTACTGCTAGTCTAGAAAACTGACTCCTTGATCTATTTTCTATGAGGTTGTCCACTTTAATCAGATAGTCGAGGGTCATACCTATGTATTTGAACATTGTGGACATGTACAAGTGAATGGGAAGGATACAAATTCTTACCCAAGCAACAATGTAATCTGAAATGCTTCAGTTGGTTGGAAATTTGGGTACCACTCCCAGACAACTACATTACAACCAAAGATCTTCCATGGTCCTCCAACTAGGTCCATATTGAAATCATGTTGACACAAAAGTTGCACTACAAAGTTTCCATATGCAACCTAAACATGTTGAACCTTCCTTTGATTTTCCAGTGCATTTTGAGTTTATCTCTAAGCTTCATGTAGCCAATATCAGTTATGATCATTCTCACAACTACTACTTATCTCCATTTTTAGTCGAGTTTCTCTTCAGGTTCTGATTCAATCGATAGGGTTGGTGTACCATCCATGTCGTCCAGTGATACTGCTCCATATGATAATTCTTCCTCAAATAGTTTCTCGATGAAGAAATAGTTTTTGTCATCGTTCCCTTGTGTAGATCTCATGTCTCCCCTACTTTCGGATGCGATGCAAGCATACGTGTGGGAAACTGCTACATCACTGGCATGTTGACCTATACCAATGATTCCTCCATTGGTAGTTCCTACTTGCATATCCATCGTATATGTTTCAGCTTCCATGGTGGTTGTGTGTGGTAATCCATGCATCCCTACCACATTAAACATGATCATGAGTTCAGGGACTGGGTGAGTTGTTGTGCTTCTCCACCAATTTATGGTTCTGCTTAGCACTTTTCATTTCTCTTTTCTGGATTCTCCTATGCCTCCTACAGATCGTCTATCCCCCAGATCGGTCCCAGGATTGAATAACCTTTCTTCCCCTTCTCCCCCCAGATTGGTCACTAGATCTCCGTTGCGATCGCCCCCCTCGCCCCCGATCTTCCTGATCGCTCCCGCTGCCCCCTTCAACCCTAGTGTTGCCATCCAGGTTTCAACTTTAAAGTGAATATTGATTGGAGGGAGATGAGGTGTTTTCCTACTATACTTGATGAGAATTAGAGAGATCTTGATGTCCTTAGGACCTTCACCCCAAGTAGGAATTACAATCACAAGTCGAATCATTATGGTTGTTAAGGAAAATACTTGAGGATAATAGAAATTATGTTTCAAACCGAGTTTAAGCTTAACATATGAGGATTTCTAGAGGCGACTAGAAGTTTTTGAGGTTATATATGAGAATTATTTAAGCATATGGTGATACAAGATATATGATATTATGGATCAATGATCTAAAATCACTGTAATATTGGGTTTTAGATGATTTTCACATGAGATAGAGCATAAAGAAGTTGCTCGACTAAGGTTTGATTCATTAAGAATGGTTTCATGACTACTACTACCTCAGGTTTGCCCAACCTAGAGCACCTTGATAACATGAAGAGGATCATTAAGTATAATATCAAGATAAGACATGTAAGATTTTTATACTTTCATGGTTATATCCTCAATGTGCCTAAGATCTCAAGTGAAGACATGTTAATAAGATTACTTAGAGTTATTAAGGCCTAAGAAATAAATACACAATAAGACTATAAGATTTAAATGTATTAAGTCATGAATATGTTTCTAAAATAAGATCCAAGTATTAGGATTTAAGATCATGGTGATACCAATGCATCAAGATTCATATAAGATCATATTTAAGGACATGAGATGAGATCATGGAGTTAACCCATGCTCTAGTGCAGGTCAACTCAAGAGATGTGAGGCTAGACCCTTAGTGTAGGCCGATTCAGATACATAATTGAGGCACTATGTTCATGTTATTGACCGGCCTAAATCGCGTGTCCAAAATGGAGCAGACCCAGAGTAGTCGGACATAGTAATTGTGGTCGAGCGACAGGGACAAGGTTAGCAGGTGTTAAGCACACATGGTCTCACACTCGTGTACTCTAGATAAATAGATGGTTTAAAAAGGTTGTTCCCTAAGGAACGGTGGTGCTCAATCCAAAACAAGAAAGTTAAAATAAAGAAAGAAAATAATGACAAGAGAAAACAAGAATGAACAGTAAGAAACAAAGGTACATAAGGGAACTCAGATCGGGTTTCACCTACTAAGGTCTCTCACTAACATGCAAAACTCACTCCCCTATGTATACTCCTATCAAGATTACAAGCAGTCATAGAAATGTCTATACCCTCCTCTCTCGAGATAAGGGTATATCTAGGAACTAAGGTGGCCTCCCTCTCGAGATAACAACCTTACAACCACAAAGCAAACCATATGACCATAAGACTAGCAATCCAACATTTTCATGCATTCATACTACTTTGTAACACTAGATAAAGAATATCCTACTCTTTTTAGGTACCAACGATCAAACATCACAAGATGGTAGCTAAGCATACAAGTGAAGCATTAATAACAAGCGTATGGAGGTGATCTTGATAAGAGCATACATACACACACACACACACACACACACACACACACACACACATATATATATATATATATATATATATATATATATTCAAAGGGGAGCAAGAATATACATGTTGGGAGAGCCTTAGTGGCTACTCCCAACTTGAGTTAAGCATTTAGCCACACATGTTAATGGGTAGCATAATGGTGTTACAAAATGATAGATGCGTCATAACTACGAAGAGGGGAGAGGGTACAACGTAATGGAGATGACAGAACTAGAAGAGAGAGAGAGAGAAGATGGTGATACACCAAAGTACTCCTTCAAATCTAGATTTGGAATGGAGGGTGCAGAAGGTCTTCTTCTTTCAAAGAAGAGGGGCCTTCTCCTCAGCTTCCGCCTTCGAAGATCCAAGACTGATTGGATGGATGAGAGTGGGTGTGGAGTTTGGCAGCACTTCATGGTCCTTGATGATTCCCTCTGACAAGACGAGGTGGGTGGCCTATTTATAGGTGTTTCCCACCGACTTATTCATTCACACTGCGGTCGAGGCTTGTCCTCGGCCGAGGCCACCACAGTGGTTGGTTGAGGTCCCACCTTGGTCGAGGTATGGCTCTGCCTCAGTTGCGGCTTCCTCAGTCGAGATATGCTATCACCTCGGTCGCGGACTCCTCAGTCGAGATATGTTATCACCTCCGTTGCCGCCTCCTCGATCTAGGCTGAGATGTGCGGTTTGTCGGCCGTGAGCAAAAGGGTGTGCTACATCACGGTCGCAAAGCATTGGTGTGATTAGTGGCATCGACTGTGGTGGGAGGTTCCTTGATGGTTGATGAGCCGCGGTCGAGGTGTTGACCGCAGTCGTGGCTTGATGTGGCCCTACAAGGATGGAAAAAATGTGCAATTAAGATTCTTGACATAAGAGTGCTAAAATAAGTGGAAATTCTATAAAAGATATGTTTAGTGAGGTACAAAAAATGTTTGCAAAAAGTGTATAAAATTAGACGTTATCAACTCTGCCAAACTTAGAATCAAGCTTGTCCTCAGGCTAAGGGGAGGTTCGAAATCATAGAAACAAGAGCAATTTTGTGACAAAATTTTGTGAAACTTAACATTACTGAGTTATCTCATTCTTACACCAAAACACTTGTGATATGTTCACTCAATCCTAAAATCTCATTCCTCCCCCTTCACAACTAGAGTTACACAACTTCAAGTTCTTGTCATAGCCTTTGGTAGTAAAAGGTCTCTCCGTCTCAATGTATCACCCCTTCCTACATTAGGTTACTAGTACAACATCTCCCTGAGGGGTAGCTTTCACACTCTTCCTTTATTTTCAATTGGCCCTATGGTGATGTGTTTGGGTAGGCTTCAAGCTTAAAGTGTTTTCCTTTTCTCCTGAACTTCCCTCACCCACAACTGTTGTAAGGACAGTTTTGCCCTTAGGGGCTTCTGACGTTAAGTCAGGTGGTTGCGTGAGGTTCGTTCAGGATTGTAGGTGGGTAAGTTTGGCTTCAAGGTTCCACTTACGGACATGACATATTTGCATTCATGAGTGCAGCAATACACCGGTCGTGTTGAACCCCTTATCATCTTTTGGGCACAACTCTCGTTATACATTTTTTTTTCTTTTTGTCTTTTCATACCTCCTCTCTGGTTTGGGTGAGTGGGTTTTTATGTGGTCTCCTGAGTGGTCAAGCCTCTTTTCATCCCAAAGTGGGGATACTTAAACTTGAAAGGGGAAGTTGTTTCCTTCTCCGGGAAGGTGAGGATTTTCAGGTTGGAACCGTCAGGTTAGGGTGGTTAGTCAGGAGTATGGCTCGGTGAAGTTCTCTAGTTTCCAAGGGTTTTGTAAGTTTAGGATTGTTACACACACAATGTCTTATTGCATGAATGAGATAAAAATGTATTGTTATGCTTCTTGTTTTACTTTTATATGCATTAGTTGCTCGTATATTCCTCTCTAGAAGCGATAGCACTACACCCTCAAGGGAACAGACAAACTCAAAGGTAACTACGCAAAATTGTGAAATATAACAAAATTCCTTAAAGTATATTTTTTTTGCAAAATTAGTTTGGCGGGAACTAAAATATGTACAAGTGCTCTACGATGTGTACAAGTAAAAAAATCATTTTTTTGCAAATTTTGGGATTGAATTGTACCTCTCACGCTTGTATATAACTCCTCCCCCCATACTTATCATTCACCCTGAGTCGAGGTGTCAAAATTAGAGTTAGGTGTATAAATGGGCTTGCTTTATTTCTGCTAGCTGGTCTTGGTAGCCCACTTTGACTCGAGAAGCATGCTAGTGTACACTCCATTTAGTGGGTGGTATTGTTCGTATTGCATTCCTTCCACCTTTGTATTCAGAGTGGCTAGGGCCATCATCCAGGCTAGACAGTAGAAGTCGTAGTCATTTGATAGACGTGCATGCTGATGGATCCTGTGGAAGAAATGTGTCTTCTTGAAGTCTTTGACTTCTTTATGTCTGTACCCTTTGTCATGACTCTTTAGCATCTCAACAATCATCTCAGCGCATGTGACTGCCTTCTCTTCTATAGGTGTCTTTGTAGTAGTCATATTCGTTTTTTTGTTCAGTGTGAAGGTTATGTCTGAGCTGTTGTATAGTACCACAATCCTTTTAATTATATTGACCACCAACAAAGTCAAATGACTATCATGAAGTATCAGTAGGAAGATGAAGTATGGGAGAGACGTCGCCAAGTGTTGTTGCAGGCATTCCTTTTCACCTGATCTCTTGTCTCGTAGGATGTCATCCACAAAAAGAAAATATGTCATGTACACATTTGGTATGTTGTCGTTTAGTAGAGCTTGATAAGCAGACATGGTGCTGACTGAGAGGTACCCTCTTACATTCAATGTATCTCGGAGGTCATCCTTCAGCACGCAGATGCCATCCATTTTAAAGACTACCTCTATCGGTGCATCATCTTTCTTCAAGGTTTCATTATTGCATTGAGGGCTTCTAAAGACAGACTCACACAACTCCATTTGTCGAAATCCTTGAAGGTTGGAACTATTTCCCCAATCAGCCCGTCTGGTTTATCCTCAGGCAGATCTTCTTCTTCTATCTTGCCTTCTTTTGGCTGGCCCAGTAGAGGATGTTTTTCTTTGTCTTCTACCACTGGAGGATGCTCTGACTCAGTTTCTTGTATTCTTTCTGCAGTCACACCAGTGTTAGCTGTCTAGCCTTCCTTCCAAGCTGCTTCTCTGGCTAGCTCTGTAGGGTCGATCCACAATGTTTTGAGTTCCTCCCTCCATGTATTCTTTTCTTGGAGGGGGATTTCTTAGTGGAGCCTCCGCGATACTACTTATGAAGGCATCATCATGTCATTGAAGAAGTTGTGGTCGTAGATGACCTCCACTGCATACATACCACACAGTCCATGTAGATCTTCTATGCAAAGATCTTACAGTGAGACGTCCTTATTAATGGCTTCCATCATCCTCAGCACGATGAAGGTGCAGTCCCCTATTCCAGCCTTTTCCTGGGGAACCTTCTTGCAGATGGAGAACTGCTTCCACATCCCCTTGTGTCTATTATCTGCTGATTGTATAACTCTTTGTAGACGTAGCGGCACCTTCAGGATATCTCTTGCTTCCTTATTCTTGTAGATTAAGGAGGTGTTATCTAGTTTAGATGTGCAGTAGTTGAACACCATTTTTCGTCTTTCATATAAGTTGACGACAATCAGTGCTCAATGCTTCACAGTCCTCATGGGCAGGACTACAAATCTAGTTTCTTCCCTACTCACTATGTGTTGTAGCTCGATCACATCAGTAGCTTTGTCATTGTCTTCATAAATGAGCTCTGCTAGATGTGTGGTGTCGTTGAACACTAGTTGTACTTTATCTGGATGTAGGAACTCTTCAAGGAGGGTGGCACACATCACTTTAAATAGCTTCTTGTGTATTCATGCTCTTGTCTAGAAAATCCCTTTAAAGTGATCTATGTTGAGTGACCTGCCCTTTTTGTGATAGATAATGTCATCTCCAGGCAGGTTCATCCAATATATCGACAAGGATATGGATATCACTGCATTTTATTCTTGATAGTGTAGTCATGTCCATACCTTCCATCTTATAGGACAGAGGAGGAGCCACACCTAATTGTAATTCATTGACTGGTGTGCTCTGCTTCCTGAACGGATTGTTTCTGAAGAAAGCAGTGAGCCCACCTTCCTCATCTTATGAGGTGCTTTCTTCTACTTCTTGTGCTTCAGCATGTGGTGCTTTTGTTGTAGGAGGTTGAACCCTTGTTTCAGTCAGTGTCTGGGTTATCGTCTTGCCTTCGCCTTTTAGGGACATCTCTGCATCTATGTCTTTTGTTGGATGACTTACTTTTGCCGATTGCTCCAGCTCTGTAACATTTAGTGTGGCTAACATCACAACCATTTCTCTGTCATATAAGGAGTCATCTTGATCATAATGCTCCAGATCTTTCAAGAAGTCAGTGTAGATGTCCATCCCAGGCGTCAGGTCATCCAAGAACTTGTTTAGATCTTTGATTTCTCGTGACGTGAGATCTTCTGTCGCTATACTCTCTAATCTGGCAATGACGTCCTGCATGGGATCTTTTGGTGCAGCCTTGTCTTCATCTGGGCTATGTTGACTCAAGGTCAATCAAGTCAATGTTGACTCACGTCTAAATTGAATAAACCCATGTTTTGATGATGACTAACCATTCCACATATTGGTGTCTAATGCCTCTGCTTGAGTGTTTTCAGATTAGGTATAGACACACTCCAAATGCCCTAACTTGCGTATCTCAAATTGGAGAAAAAACAAGTCAAAGTCATACAAGTGCACATTTTTGTAATATGATGTAAATCCATTAGAATCATGTTGTAAATCACTTGTAATGATTGTATGACTTGTAATTAAGCTTAGAAAACATCAGGAGCACTTAGATCAAATGTTAGATCACTTTACATGCAACTTTGAAAATTGATTAAAGGCACTTTGTCGGTCGAGTTTCCCAGCCTGAAAACTCGACCGATCATACTTGATCAATTTTCACGTCTAAATTCACTAAACCCGTGTTTTGATGATGACTAACCATTCCACATATTGGTGTCTAATGCCTCTACTTGAGTGTTTTCAGATTAGGTATAGACACACTCCAAATGCCCTAACTTGCGCATCTCAAATTGGAGAAAAGACAAGTCAAAGTCATACAAGTGCACATTTTTGTAATATAATGTAAATCCATTAGAATCATGTTGTAAATCACTTGTAATGATTGTATGACTTGTAATTAAGCTTAGAAAACATCAGGAGCACTTAGATCGAATGTTAGATCACTTTAGATGCAACTTTGAAAATTGATTACATGCACTTTGTCGGTCGAGTTTCCCAGCCTGAAAACTCGACTAATCATCCTTGATCAATTTTCTGGAGATTGCATCGGTCGAGTTGTGTTTACACAGAACTCGACCGATCAAGTAACTGACCATTTCGATTCCTAATGGTCAGTCGAGTTTTGTCAGGACAAACTCGATCGATCATTTGAGTATCGACCTTGTTGTTTACTTGATCGGTTGAGTTACCTTTATAGAAACTCGACCGATTGCACTGTATAGAAAAGTGCAGAAAAGTGCTTCTAGCTATTGTGGAGTTGCAACAAGTGAAAATATATCCGTCGTAAGCCACAAAACAGCTAGTTTTCATTCTCAAGTGTTCCCAAAGGCTAAGAGGCATCCCCAGCCATAAATAGGACCCCTTGGGCTTCATTCCAAGGTTGAGCATTCATTGCAAACTCTATGTGAGGTTCCTATTCTATAGTTGAGTGCTTCCTATAGCATCCTCTCTCTCTCTAAGCTTAATCACTTGCTACATCCATTAGAGTGAGTAGGAAATCTATAAGAGAGCTAGTCCTACATGTATATCTTGTGAGGCTCCCACTTCCACCACCTCCCTTTCTCTCATTTCAACCATGAAGATAAATGTTCTCTCTCTTAGCTAAGAGAGGTGAAGAAGAACAAGGGAAGGCGTCCCTTGGTGAAGATCAAGGCTAAAGACTTGGAGCTAGAGTGGGTAAGCCCTTGGTGAAGGTAGAAGACTCCTTGCTCAAGTGCGTAAGTCCTTGGTGGAAGCTTCTCCGAGTGAAGGTGAAGTCAAAGGCGGAAGATCCAAGAAAAGTGGGTAATTCCTACAAGGCTAAAGACTTGTGCAAGAGTAGGTAAGTCCTTGGAAGAAGGCGGAAGACTCCTTGTAAAGTGGGTAAGTCCTGGGTAAGGTTGAAGACTCTTTGTATTAGATAGGTAAATCCTTTGTTTGGTCATGTATTGTAAGTCTTATGAATGAATATAAGAATTCAATGGTTAGGAAATCCTAGAGGTTGACCTCTCTAGGTAAGTGGACTGACATACTTCTAGTTTGAAGTGTGGAACCACTCTAAATAGCTTGTCTACTTGTGTTTGCTCAATCTCTCTCATCCTTGCCATACATGCTTTTGTTGCACTCAAATTACCGATTTAGCAACCTTATCTTATCATATATCTTGAAGGTCTAATGAATTTTGTTTAAGTGCATTCAGCTCTATTCACCCCCCTCTAGAGCATCTCATCACCCATCTAGGATTCAACAGGCTATTGTTCAGATCAAAACCCCTTGACAATATGTTAGTCTTCTTTGTCTCGTTATCTTGATGAGTGTCTGACTATGGCGGTGCTTCTTTTACCTATGGTTCAGCCATCAGAGAAGCTTTCACGTTGGTGCTTTCTTCCTTCGATACTGCTCCTATATCGGTTACCCCCACATCATCATCATCTTTTTTGGGGCTCAAAGGGCTCGAGGAAGCATGTGATGTTGAAGGGCTCATCAGACGCTTGATCTTCTTTCTCTACCGCCAGTCGTCAATTTCTTGTCGTTCGGCTTCTAGCTGACGACGTTCTTCATCTAAGCATCGACGCTCCTCCTTGAGGCCTTCCAATGCTTCCTTGTACCCTTTTATCATTATCTCTTTATTTGTTTGCATGGCTTCCCTCTCCTTTCTGAGGTCTGCCATCTCCTTAGTGAGAGTCTTTAGTGCCCCCATTAGCGCGTTCTGGGTGTTGATCACCCCTTGCATGAACTTGGGAAGTGCTTCAGTCCTCTCGTTCAACATTTATACCTGTTTAATTAGCGTACATAGGGTGAAGGTAATATTTACATTTAATTCAGAAGTTTGATGCATGTGTTGCCATATGAAATCAAACTCGTTGCCCAATACATCACTGAATGTGTGTGGGTGGTATTGTTGCGGGTCCACAGGCGTGGTGGATACTCTTGGCTTCTTCGGTTGGGGAGTTGGTATGGTTGGGCTGGGGATGCTCGCCTCTGGATGTCTTGACATTTGCAGGATGACGTTTGGATTTATGGGGTCAGGTACGGCCTCGGGGTCCTCGCACACCTGGTTTATTTCTTGTTCGACCTCAACATGTTGTTATGTTGTTGTAGC
This sequence comes from Alisma plantago-aquatica, assembly GCA_963693085.1. NCBI lineage: Eukaryota > Viridiplantae > Streptophyta > Magnoliopsida > Alismatales > Alismataceae > Alisma > Alisma plantago-aquatica. The sequence continues at coordinate 1,574,106,420 of OY856409.1, forward strand.
TTCAAGTCATGCATGTTCGACCTCTTCTATGATTGTGACTTCAGGTTGACACCCCTCACTCGCTACCATCTTGGTTGGGAAGCATGGCGAGGGCGGGCTCGAGGCGACAATCTTTTCAATTATCTTCTTCTTCTTTCTTATCGCCAACTTCTTTCTTTCCTCTGGCTTCTTTATCTCTATCTCTAAAGATTTAGCTTTGTTGCCATTCTCACTAGTAGCAGATGATGGGTCCGCTGTAGTGCAGATAGCCCCCGAATACATCTTGTCTGCATCTTCTTGAGAGGGTCGCAGCTTGTGGGCGTCATAGTGCACCATTTCTGGGAGGGGGATGAGCGTCTTGGAGTAGCTATGCATGTAGAAGAGCTTGTTTCCCTTCTGTGCCAAGATCCCCGTGTTGATGAGGGACTTTATGTCGATCTTCGTGTGCCCCTTCGTCTTTTTATACCTCATCAATAGGTCTGCATCCATGAAATGATATGTGATCTTTGTGATTTAACCTCCCATGTAGAACTCCTTTGTTTGTTTTGCTTCCCCTCCCACTGTTGTAGATAGCCGTTCTATGAGAATTCTGCCTATATTCACTGGCCTCTTATTTAGCATGGACTAGATAACGAAGAGGTCTCCTTTCGTTACACCCCTGGTCTCTGACCTCATGAATATTGTGTTGGCAGTTATCTTCTACATCACCCGAATGAAGCATGATGTGATGAGGGTCGCCTTGTAGTTCTTGGAGTTGTGTTCTTGCTCCCCTGTCAGCTTTTCCCACATCCTGTAGTTGTTGTACCCGATTGTGTCCTTCTCTCCGGGTGCGGCGGAGTAGGTATGTGCTTCCTTAGTTGTTCTTGTGAAGATAGTATTCAGCATGGCCTATATAATTGTGTGAGACTTCCCCCTAGCCTCACTTCCATATTTAAGTCATTGTTGCCCTTCTTCAATTCCCCACCACTATCTTAGAACTTCTTTAAGGACGTCAGGAACTCCGCCATCATTTATGTTAGCGAAGGGGCTTCAGAGGTGCATAGGGTATGCAAATTTGCACCCTCCAAGAAGTTGACTACCCTATCATAGACTCCCATCTTTTTAAAGTCTTCTACATCCAGGTATCTAGTAGAACCCCTTGGCCTACAATATCCATTCGAATTGTGACTGGTGTGTAGAGTCCCTTGGCACGAAAGTTGGCCTCTTCTAGTCTAGGGCCACTTCCTTGTTCTCTTCCACCTCCTCTTGGGTTGTTTCTTTCTCCTACCCCTTCATCTTCTCTACAGTTGTTACCTTTTTTTTGCCCTTTGCTCCCTTGGGTTCAGCCTTCCTCTTCTCCAATTTCCTCAGCTCAGTTTCTAAAGGATGGTATTCTGAAGTCTTCGTCTTAGATGTGCTAGGTGACTCCTCTGACTCTTCTGGCATCTTGTGGGCCAAGATGTAGTCGTACTTCTTTTTCATCAGCTGTAGCTGGAGTCTCTTCTTTGGGAAGAGGTCTGGATTGTCTTTTAGGGCATTTGTGATTTTCTTGAGGATTTCCTCTACCCCCTTCAATGAAGTCGTCGTCTTCATCAATATATCTTCAGTCGATGTTGACATTTTGAAAGTTTCACATTAATTTTGTTGTTAGCACAATTGAATTAGCTTTTAATTAATCATCATCAATTTTATTTTATTATCATGTATATATATGTATATATATTTCATTCAATTTTTTTTTCTTTTCATAGGACCGCGACCGCGGCCATAAGCAAGAGGTGAGCCGCGACCGTGGCATCACACAGTCTAAATGAAATGATACGCCACGATCGCAGTGGATTACACTAAAATGAGAGATGTCGCGACCGCAGCCATGAAGCAACAAGGGGTACCTCGACCGTGGTTGAGAAGGACCGGGACTGTGGTCATCACTTGACTGATTTTTATGCTTAAGGAATGTCGCGACCACGACCAAGAATAGGGTTCCACAATTACGGCACTGGAGTGACTGTTCGATTGGAGATGACAAGTGGTCCAAAACCTAGTTCAAGAAGTCATCAGCCAATGCTAGGGCGGTGGGGTTCCACAATCGAATCGCACCCCGAAACCTAGGTTAAACTGTGCTGCGAGAGTCACGAACGGGGGGAGGATGCCAGTGAGAATCTCTGAGCTAAATGTGGCTGAGCCACGGCGGTTTCTGTGGCATTCTTGATCCATTCTTTCAGCAAATGCATGAAAAGATGGCTAACTGTATGAAAATCAGTGATTAACAATCGATGGTAGTCGAGGAAAGAGCCTGATTGATGCCTCAATTTAGGTTAATAGCATGAAAAGGCATCGAAAGCAACAGTAGGAGGGGCTTGCAATAGTGGAAGCATGGCTTCATTGACGGAGGTCGGAATCGGATTCGTAGTCGTCTCGCACACCCATGTCAAGGATCTTCGTTCAACATTTCGAGAATTTTTTTTGAGCGAAATAAGAACCCTTGTTCCGAAGGGTTTAAGTATATATACCCTAGGGAGGTTGCGACCATGGTATGAGGATTGTCATGACTGTAGCTGGATTCTTTCTTTACATACATCGTGACCATGGCCCATTGCTGCATGGAGCGGGTACCACGACTGCGGTGTGCCCCTCCTCGATCGATGCTCATGCCGCGACCGCGGTCCTTCCAAACCAAAATAATAAAACCAATTAAGGAAAAATTTGTTCTTCCAAACAAACTCTCTTAGATAGAGAAAGATTAAAATCCAAGAAATATATACACTCTTACTATAAAAAGGGAGACTAAAATATAGGAAAATGAAAGGTACATAGCTCATAATACTAAAGTACGAGATAAAGAAAAACATGAACTAAAGGAAATGGTAAAAACTTGGGTTGCCTCCCAAGAAGCACTTATTTAAAGTCTTTAGCTCAGCTTTCTCTCTCATCTTGTCTTCATTCTCCTTCCATAGGTGCAGTTGCTTCCTCATTCATTCCACTTGTTGCTGAGTAGGTTCCCCCAAACTGAGTTCTATTCTCCTTACCAAGGCTTGGTCGTCATAGTATCTTTTCACTATTTGTCTATTTACCTTGAAGGTTCCCGTCTTTTCTCTTGTTATCTTCATTACCCCTGAAGGGTATATTTTCACTACAAAAAAGGGACCTGACCACCTAGTTCTCAACTTCCCAAGAAATAACCTGATACTGGAGTTGAACAAAAGGACCTTGTCTCCTTCATGCACATCTTTGTTCTTTAGATGGGCATCATGCCAGACCTTTGTTCTCTATTTATAAATTCTTATATTTTCATAGGCATGTCGCCTCAACTCTCTGAGCTCTTGGAGTTGAAGGAATCTTTTCTGACCTACTTTGTCGAGATCCATGTTCAAAGACTTTATAGCCCATAGGGCTTTGTGTTTGAGTTCGACCGGTAGATGGCAAGAATTTCAGTAAATCAACATGTAGGGTTTCATACCTATTGGTGTTTTATATGTTGTACGGTATGCCTAGAGCACATCATCCAGTTTCATGGACCAGTCCTTTCTTGTACGACTGACAGTCTTTTCTAAAATTTGTTTGATCTGCATGTTCGATACCTCTACTTGCCCTAATGTCTGGGGGTGGTATGGCGTTGCGACCTTATGCTTCACTCCATACTTCCCTAGTAGAGCTTCAAACTATTTCTCACCGAAATGCGACCCTCCGTCACTTATATATGACAGTGTGTGGCACTCCAAAGCATGGGAAGATAGTCTTCTCGAAAAGCTCAATGACTGCTTTTGAGGCGCATGTTTGGGTAGCAACTGCCTCAACCCATTTGGAAATGTAATCAACAACAACAAGAATGTACTGATTTCCTTTTGACAATGAAAAAGGCCCCATGTAGTCGACTCCCCATACATTGAAGATTTCCACTTCCACCTAGTCTGACATTGACATTTCATTTCTCTTGCTTATGTTCCCCGTAATTTGACATTCCTTGCATGTTTTGACAAATGATGCAACATCCTTGAAGAGTGTGGGCCAGTAAAATTCTGATTGTAGAACCTTTACAGCTGACCTCTCCCCTCCGTGGTGTCCTCCATAAGGTGAGGTGTGACAATCTTTGAGGATTAGAGGCACCTCTTCTTTAGGGATGCATCGACGGTATAGGTTGTCAGAGCACCTCTTAAATAGTAGTGGGTCATCCTAATAGTAATTCTTCAACTCAGATAACAACTTCTTCTAATTATATGTTATCCATGGTGGAAGTTGTCCACATGCCAAATAATTACAAATATCCACAAACCAAGTTAAGCTCTGCTCTTTCGATTGAGCCATTAGAAGAGCTTCATCGACATAGTTTTCATTCACAGGCAGTTGGTTTTCTTCATAAAAAATTAATCTTGACAGGTGGTATGTGACCACATTTTCTTTTCCCTTCTTATCGATGATTTCATGGTCAAACTCTTACAATAAGAATTCCCATCTCAAAAGTTGTGTCTTGGTGCCCTTTTTCTGCATTAGGTACTTTATTGCCCCGTGATCGGTGTACACTCTTACCTTTGATCCTACTAAGTACGATCTGAACTTGTTAAAAGCAAGTATGATAGCCAACATTTCTTTCTCGGTGGTAGTATAGTTCACTTGGGCTTCGTCCTGGGTTCTACTTGCATAGCAAATCACATGATGTTTCTTCTTCTTTCTTCTGCCCGAGGACTACCCCAATGGCGTAATCACTGGCATCACACATGATCTCAAAAGGCAACTCCCAATCAAGTGCTTGTAGGATAGGTGTTGTCATTAATGCTCTTTTGAGGGTATTAACGACATCTTGACATTCAGTGGTAAGCTCAAACTCATCATCATTTATCAGTAGATTTGATAATGGCTTGGTGATCTTAGAAAAGTCTTTCATGAATCTTCTATATTATCCTATGTGTCCCAAGAAGCTTCACACTCCAATGACTGACTTTGGTGGTGGGAGTTTTGATATGGCTTCAATTTTGCTTAAATCCACTTCAATTCCTTTCTTTGAGACCTTATGTCCAAGCGTGATACCTTCCTGAACCATGAAGTGACATTTATCCCAATTTAGGACAAGGTGCTTCTCTTCATAGCACTGTAACACCAAATATATATTTCTCAAGTAGACTTTAAAATCCATCATGTATATAGAAAAGTAATCTGTGAAGACTTCTACAATGTCTTCTAGAAAGTCTAAAAACATGGATATCATGCAGCGTTGAAAAGTCGTTGGTGTGTTACATAAGCCGAATTACATTCTTTAGAAGGCATAAGTGCCATAAATGCAAATAAAGGTGGTCTTTTATTGATCATCAGGGTGAATAGGTACTTGGTAAAATCTTGAGTATCCATCCAGAAAACAAAAGTAGTCATGGTGAGCTAGCCGCTCTAGGACCTGGTCGGTAAATGGCAAAGGGAAGTGATCCTTCTTGGTGGTTGTATTTAGCTTGCGATAGTCGATGCACATGCGCCAGACTGTCAATGTCCTTGTGGAGACTTCGTCTCCATATTCCCCTCATATGACTGTCATTCCACCCTTCTTGGGTACCACATGGATAGGACTAACCCAATTGTTGTCGCTTATGGGGTAAATGATCCTAGCATCTCGTAGCTTTATAACTTCTTTCTTCACAACCTCTTTTAGCATTTGGTTTAGCTTTCTTTGTGGTTGAGCTAGGGATTTGGTTGTTTCTTCAAGGTGAATTTTTTGCATCCATAAAGCCAGCTTAAGACCTTTGATGTCTTCCACATAATACCCTATGGATTTTCTATGCAGCCTGAGCTCATTCAGCAACTTCTCCATCTGGTCGTATGTTAAGTTGGCATTGACAATAATTGGATTCCTCTCTTCTTTGTCTAGGAATTCATATTTCAACCCCTCTAGAAGAGGTTTCAATTCTAGCTTGGGCTTAGGCTCTTCCTTCTCCTTAGTTGTTTGCTCCAACAAAGCGTACTTCATTGTCTCAATTATATCTTCATCATCGCTGAATTCCTCTTCGGGTTGGTTCAAGTAATCTAAGATTTCTACAACCTCTTAGCCCTCCATAGCAAGATCCTGGCTATTTAGGGCTCGCATTAGGGGTTCTACGGTTGCTTTATCTTCTTGTACCTCTTTGCAATACTAATTATAGTTGTCCATGAAATAGACTGACTCAGATAGATATAGTCCCCTCATGGCATCTTGTACCAAAAAATATCAAGTGATCATTCCCTACTCGCAGTGTGATGATTCCTTCAACGACATCTATGAAGGCTCTCCCCATTGCAATGGAAGGCCTTCCAAATATCATTGGGTATTTAAAATCCTCAACTATGTCTATCACCACTATATCACACGGTATGAAAAATCATTCGACCTGTATCGGAATGCCTTCAACTATTCCCACTGGTCTTATGAAGGTATGATCGGCTAACTCAATCCTCATCCCCGTCTTTACCATGTAGGTCAGCCCAAGCATTTGTGCTAGAGTCAAGGGCATTAGACTGATACTTGCTCCCAAGTCAGCTAACCCTTTTGTCTCCACATTATCTCTGATGCAGAAAGATAGGTTGAATGCTTCGAGGTCCTTCTTCTTGGTAGGTAACTCGGCTTGAACAAAAGCACTTGACATTTTTGCCAAATGGACAGTTTTCATGTGATCGTCTCTTCTTCTCTTTGTAATCAGGTCTTTGAAGAACTTTGCATAGGTTGGCATTTCTTATATTACGTCGAGAAAGGGCACATCCAAGTGTAGATTCTTTACAACCTCATGAACTTTTTGTATCTCTTCTTCAAATGTGCTTTTATCAATTTGTAGGGGAAAGGAACTCTTGGGGTGTAGGGATTTTTCTTGGAAAGGACGTCTCCCATAAGATCCGAGTTCTTTTCCTCTCCTTCCTTCTTCTTTTCGTGTGGCCCTGCTTCTTCACCACTTACAACTTGTTCTTTCCCTTTTGATTCTTTTGTTGCCTTCTCATTCTCAGACTGCTGATTAGCATGGCTTCCTCTGTGACGACCCGATTACAAATCAAGCCATCACCAGTATTAATCACAGAATAATCATATACAGCGGAATAAAAAAATCACTGAGAATTAAAACCATTTTGCACATAGATCCTTCTCTAGGAAACTCTTACAAAAGAACCAAAACTTTATTTACCTGTAGTTCATATTGTACATACAGTGTACCATCTCTCCTCAAGGATAACAAGTATCAGATGCCTTACTCTTTTAAATACAACAGCAACATATACACCTCGAGGTAAGCAAACCAAAATCTCATGTTGTTCGTAAAAACCACTAAGAACTATCTCCCAAGGACCTGAGAGTACAGAGACGACACATAGGACTTCTATCTACAAGATACGACAGACAGTGTTCTCAACCTCACCTATCACCAGTATTAATTGCAGAATAATCATAAACAACAGAATAAACCAAAAAAATCACTGAGAATTAAAACCATTTTGCACATAGATCCTTCTCCAGGAAACTCTTACAAAAGAACCAAAACTTTATTTACCTGTAGTTCATATTGTACATATAATGTACCATCTCTCCTCGAGGGTAACAAGTACCAGATGCCTTATGCTTTTAAATACAAAAACAACATATAAACCTTGAGGTAAGCAAACTAAAATCTCAAGTCGTTTATAAAAACCACTAAGGACTATCTCCCAAGGACCTGAGAGTACAAAAACGACACATAGGACTTCTATCTACAAGATATGACATACAATATTCTCAACATCAGCTACTATTGTTGTCCTTGCTGATGTGGTCCTTCCTCTGCAGTCTAGTTCCTAATCCCTTATCCACGTCTACCTAAAAATTGTGGATCCCACGAGGTGAGACTGTTGTCCCAACGAGAGATATAACTCTCTGCCAACAATATTATTATCACAGGAAATAGTATAAAAACTGAACAGAGGATATTTCATGTGATTAGCAGGTATATTTGCAGTGCAAATCATAAATATTTATAACAAAATTATAAGTCATCTATTTTCTTTAAAAAGGAATATGAAGAACATGTATAACATCTATCTACTAAGATGTATAAAAGTAATGAAGCATTAACCAATGTCTTTCGTATTTAATCCTTAAGCAAATACGCTACATGGCTGATTACATGTTCACATTCATACTTATACCCAGAGGAGATGAGGTATACGCTCATACTCCAACCGACCACTAGTAAGTCGAAATCAGTACCATACAAGGTCAGTGGTAGAGCCAGCTGTCAAGACCTCAGATGTCTCGGTCAGTACGAGACCACTTAGACATTAGCATGACATCTTGTGTCAGCTGTGATTAGCTATGTCGGGGTATAGCAACATCTTTGTTATAGAGTTACAACCATAGAATGTACTCTTTTTGGGAGAAGACCACCAAGTTTTCCCAGATTATTTGTCATTAGGATTACCACTGAGCAATCCTGGTTTAGTTTCAACAGGAAGTCCACTGAGCAACTTGGTGTATTTGGGGAGTCCACTGAGCACCCTCATTTAGTTTGGCGAGTCCACTGAGCACCCTCATTTAATGATCACATATTCAAAAATATGCATACCGAGTAAAACTCATTTCACCATTCAGCAAATGCTGACACTGAATGGATCTGTGGTCTGGGCAACTGCATGATAATATTTAACTTACTTTTTTTTGTTGGAAAATTTGGGTAAATATATTCCAAAACCCCTAAACGGGGACAAAGTTACAAATCACATCCATACATGTGATTAAACCAGAAACATAAACAAGGAATAAGGATTACATTAGTTCCCAATTCCTAGCAACTATAGGTGAAATATCAAGTTTTGATTTATAGATTTAATAGTGATCCTTGATATCCCTAGCAAGCTGTGAGAATATCATAGTGAAATCTGATGAGCCTCCATTGTGGAGCCTTTTGTTCCTTTCATTCCATATCAAGTGCACAACACCGGTGATTGCCCATAGCTCTAAAGCACAATTATGCTTGGATCTGTTACCGATTTTAGTAAGGCATGCATGGAGCGAGTATGAGGACCTGATATTGAGATTTAATTGTGCGCGACCCCAAATATAATGCCAGAACTTGCAATTCCCGAACAGATGGTCTACTGAGTCCATGTCATGCTGACAAAGCAAGCATGGAGGAACAGGGATGACGGACCAGGAGCTGATCCTCTCATAGGTAGGAAGGATATCCTTAAGGGCTCTGAAAGTAGTGAGACTCCATCTAGGATACTGCTTCCATTTCCAAATATTTTCATAAGCTTTATCAATAGGCTACTTTTTCCTGATGTTATCCCATATTGTGTTATCATCTGCATTAGAAGAGGAGTGCCATAGGAGAGTCATCTATCTATGACTTGTGGAACCTATAATAGGACGAGCAACATAAGCAAGATTAACAACATATCTACTGGACATCCAAGAAGACCAGATGCTTTGTGAAGTAAGAAATTTCTTCATCCTTTTCAACGTGTAGTAATCAGCTAGCTCATGCAGATTTTTGGGACCAAGCCCTCCTTCACTAGTAGGGAATGCAAGATTATGCCAACTAGAGGAATGGATGGAACTGCCCCAAAGGAAGTCCGATAAAAGAATTTCTATTCTCCTAAGAATGGATGAGGGTATCTCACCCATTCTCATCCAGCAACAAATCAACCCCATAGCGCAGTGCTTGATAAGCATTAAGCGTCCAGCCATGGAAATTTTGGAGCCCATCCATCTTTGTATCATGTCTCTAAGCTTGTCAATACATTCATGAAAGTGATGTCTTCTAAGATTACCTCCAGCCATAGGGAAGCCCAAATATTTAGTAGGCCATGAACCTCTTTGGATATTCATGTAGTTATAGAGCATCTCCTTATTGTGATAGGATGAAGAGAGAAAGAGATGAGTTTTTGTAAAGAGTGAGACCCGAAAGGGGATCCACTCAAAATGATATAATACAAGAGCCATGTAATAATAAAGCAGCGGAAACAAAACTATTACAAAGTTACTTCATGGTGTATCATTATACAATTGTTCCTCACCACAAAAGGTGATTTTATAAAAACTTGAACTAGGTAAAACTAAAGCCAACAACAGAGGGTAACCTAACTATTGCAAGCTGTCCTTAATTCCAAGCCGTGTAGATGTTCTTCTTGAGCTGTTGTCCTACGATGTACCTATACCTGGGTGGGAAGAAACATCACCCAGAAAATAGGAAACAAATATAGAGGTCAGCAAAGGCTGAGTATGTACATATATAAAACACTTTGGGCATTATATTGGGGTATAAGTGCAAAAAGAGATGTTCCCATAGGAAAAAGGGGGCTATTTGCAATTAGGTAATTTTAAGAGAAATATAACAAGGAAATGAGGCATATAAAATTTCAGATTACAAACATGATAAATAAAGAGTGTCTTGCCATAACAATCATCCACAGATTCATATTAAAACAACAAATATTTGCATGCATAACAATGTAGACTAAATATACCTAAAATAGGGCCATAACACCATAGGATCATGGCCTAAAAGAAATAAGGGTGGAAACGCACACCCCGGGCGGAATACACACGCCCTATATAAGTATGGTTATACATAAGTACCACTATTCTAGATATTCTAGTCAAACACGTAGCATGCATAAATAGAGTGGCAAGACTAACATTTTAGTCAATTTCACATAAAATGGCAATCATAGAAGGAGGGGTCCAAAGACCCATTATAAATGAATATTCCAACAATCACATGAATTTTATGAATCAAAAGCAGAAAGTATGAATGTCCAACAATTGGATTTTAAATAAAATTGATAGTTCAAGAGATGTATCATTAAAGAAATGTAGGTTCAGTCAAATAATGCCCAAATAAAATAGAGGATGTACATACCTGATTCTCATGACTAGTGGTTAACTCAATGATATACTTGGTCCCCAAAGTTGAGTTTTCATCCTAGGAACATATTAGGTATGTTAGTCAAATCAAAGAGAACTGCTGTATAAATTCCTAGTAGACTATACATATTGTTCTTACCCCAATTCTGACCACCTAAAGGCACATTAGGAATTTTTGTCATATTAAGTACACACATTATCTATTAGATGTATATTTAGTTATAAGATCCATCATTCGTCATATAAGTCTACATATTTCTATATTATTATAGAATGTATTACATCCATTCTCACTCTTTATATCTAATCGATCAATTTGGTCGATCAAGGTCATGGATATATGCACCAAGATATTATTGACAAACTACCCTTATTAGAGCAATCTAGGGTTGAAATTCTACTAACAATCATATATGGATAGTCTATACTTGTTATGCTCTTACTTAGATTTTAATTTCCTATGTGAATATGAGTATGCATATAATACTATCTTCATTAATATCATACTCGTAAGCATGATCTAGACCAATCATACTATAAATGGTTATAGATTTCAATAGGGCATGATTACCGACAATACTAAGTCTTATCATTTCAACTATTAACATAGTGGAATGTACATACATGATTACCATGTTATAATTATTGTATTACTTGCCCCTTAACTACTGGATCCTAGATCACTGAAACATAGAAAGAAGAAACTCACCAAAAGGATCCTCATAACAAGTCTGATCTTTACTGCTCAGTTCCTCGCCACAAATGTGATCTTCATTGGTCATTTCCTCATTACAGATCGAGCTTCATTGATCAACAACCGGTGACATGATCAAACATGTGTTTCTTTGGTTGAGTTAGGAGTAAGGAAGGAGAACGGGAGGACTTCTAGGGAAGAAAGGCATGGTCATAGATGCGGATGGGGTGAGGAGGTGTGAAGATCAGACATAGATGATGGCTGCCAGAGGAGTCATTGGCAAATGTGGCCGCAGGTGGCAGCACTGCCTCTTCTCTCCATTTTCTCTGTTGCAGCGACCTGCAGATGCCAGGAAGATGATAGAGATGGCTGCTATCAAGGATTAGGGGCACCGAGGAGAGGGTGTCATTGTGACTAGGTTTCGTTGAGGACAACGATGGAGGAGACGAAGAGAAAGAGTAGTGGTAGTCCCAGGTGCTGTTGGTGGCGTCTATCTGCTGGGTGTGAGGAAGAAGAGGGTGGTAAGGTGATTTGTAGGTTTTTAGATGTAGTCCCACTAGGGGAGGAAGAAGATGATGGTGGGAATCCTAGTTATGGTGAGTGGAGGCATTTGCAGGCTGTCAACATGTTGTAGAAGAGCCAGATTAGTGGTGGCTGATGAAGAGTGCCATCGATGGCGGCGGCCAGGCGCTGAAGGGCACGAAGTGGAGGAGGGACATTGTTGGTGGTGTTGTGAAGGGCAGAAGTTTCCAGCGGCATGCTCACAGTGGCTACGACGACCAGTTAATCAAATGGTTGTTGCATGCTTCTTGCCAAACTGCTGGTAGTGGTTTGTTCCGTGATGTAGATGGGCAGAGGAGGTGTAGCGGTGTTGGTGGGAGTAACTACGGTGAGGAAGGGTCTAATGCTGGCGGTGTTGCAGGTGAAGGCCGCAAGCCGTCATGCCGGCGCAGCACTTGTAGATGCACGCTGTCAGTCCAAGAGAAGTTTAGGAGGCGAATTTGCTGGAGTGGTGGCAGTCGCATATGATCTCAGTAGTGTTGGACACCCTGACGGTGAAGAGAAGAGGAAGAAATGTGGTCCTCGGGAAGTGAAGCATGTCGGCGCCACTCCTGGGTTGTTGGCGGCGACTGTACTAGGATCAGTCACGGTGGAAGTGAGATTGAGAGAGACTGGTGAATGGCGGCTAGGTTTTAGGGCGGCTAAAAAAAAGGAGAAAAAAAATAGGGAAGGGTGGTAGGGGAGAGGAGGAGAAGAAGGGAGGAGAAACGGCCCTGCCGGCCGCCGGCGATCCGCAGAGAATGCGTTGATTGCGTAAGAGGAGGGAGCGGGTCTCCCGGACAATGAGAACCGTTGGCATGGAATGTAAATAGCATGAATACAAGGGTGTATACTAAGTTAAGAATTCAAATTAGTAAATGGTTGTGCAATTGATGTTCAATTAATACCAAAATTGATAACTAGATCAATTAACATGTGAGAAATCCAATGGTACCATCAATATCACATTTTGAAGATGTTTAATGGTAGATTTCATTATTGGTATGTCATACATACATTTAATGTACTCACTAATTTTAATACTTATTACAAATTAATTTGATTCATTTCATCTTATACTCCTAAGAATATGTTAGGGTGTCAAATTAGAGTCAAGCATGATATTTGGTGTATTTGTTCCTTAAGTCTTGTTATTGAGTGTATTATGGTTATTTTATCATATATAAAGGGTATTAATGAATTTATGATAATGAATGGCTCTGATTATTTCTAATGCATTGCGAACTAGGTAGATCAGGTATTCATTGTAAATATAATCGATTAGGGCCTAGAAAAAGGGAGGCTACAACTATGTGTCTAGATTTGAGTATGTTACAACACTCCACCCCTTAAAAGGGATTTCGTCCTCGAAATCCATCCACTTTAGGTATGGTAAACTAAGTTATAAACTTAACCAAGTTATTCATTTCTAGTATACTTAATGTAGGGGGTCATATCATACTATGCATGTCACACTTATGATCTACTCTTAAGGTGAAGCCATATGACTCCACGTATCATGCATCCATAAATCTGCTTATGCTATATGTGGGTCTATAAAAGTTACAACAAGACTTGGGATTATGTTAACCAATTTGTATTCATCAATATTACCTACAATGTTATCATCGTTTTTTTTCTTTGATCATGGTCCTCATCATTTTCCTTACCATCATCATCATCATCATCATCATCAACATTAACAACAACAACAACATCACCATCTACTTATCATCATCGTCGTCATCATCATCAATATCATCAACATTATCACCTAGAGGGGCAAAAAGGGTGAACCGAGGCCTTATGTATCCAAGGCTTCTTTGTACGCTCTACACAACACTTAGTCCTAGGGTTTCATGTCCATCATTTTAGTCAAGTACTTCTTCATTCATAGGGTTCCTTTACAAATCAAACTTCCTTGTGGCAATGACTTGGTTCTAAAACTTTCGATAAAATATGAAAACTTTTCCTTTGTACATATAAATTAATAATGGAAATAAGTTTGACGGAAAGAAAAAGAAAAAGAAAATCTTATGATGAAAAATCCAAAATTGGCGCCAAAAATCAATTCGAGAACCAAGTCCACCACTTATCCACCATATGATACCTATAGTATTATTCTAGCATCATTTCATTCTACAAAAGGGGTCTACTCCTTCTATCACCTAAAAGGGAATATGTCTACATCTCTAATTAGAAGGCATACGAGGGTAACAACTTCTTATTACACACAATCAACTTCTATAAAATCCTAATAATGCATGACATACACCATTACACATGACACTCTTAATCATAATTCAAAATGCCTCATCTCAGGACCTAATGAAGTCATAAGATTATCCAAAGTTATAGGATGAATTTATTCCCATCACTAGCTGGTTTACAACCATTGTTCTTCCCATGATAAGGCAACCTATATAGTCAACCTACTCATATCGATCACTAGGTGAACTAAGTGCACTATTTGGGTTAAAGAGGTGAACACTTAAGGATATCTACCAAAAGTTATAACTTTCACCAAACAATTCTCATGTATGAGACATAACAAGCTCAATGAGATCGGTACCCTGCCATTAGATAAATGGCCATGGGGCATAGCTATGATGAGGTACTCCATGTTGAGGGAAAGTCATGCCTAACCATAAAAGAGCTACTCCTAATTATCACATAGTGTCAAGGAATTAATCTCAACTCTAGAAATTACATCAGGGTTTTATGTTGTTTTTCACACATGCTCAACCTAAAAAGTATGTACGTGAGACGTACTAGATAACAACAAAGAAAGGGAGTTAAGGTGAGAACTAGGATAATCTCTATCTATGTCTATTAAATCAACCCACAATTCATAGCTCTTAGGCTAATATCCTAGAAAATTATGAGATGTAAACTAAACACTACAAGAATCAGTTTGATGTAGCTTCATCCCACCTCCACAAGGAAGGGGTGGGTGTTAAGGGTTACTAAAGACTAACTCACGTTCACATAGGTGGGTCGAGGAGTGCAAGTGACCAAATTAGTCAGGGGTTGAAAACCCTAATTGGTATTGACTACTAGGGAATAGGTTTATCAATAACCTCTAAGGGTCACCTATCTAATTAAGGGTCAACCAAGGATAACTTGAAATAGTCAAGTTACCGACTGCTTAGGCTCTGATACCATTTTGTAAAGAGTGAGACCCGAAAGGGGATCCACTCAAAATGATATAATACAAGAGCCATGTAATAATAAAGCAGCGGAAACAAAACTATTACAAATTTACTTCATGGTGTATCATTATACAATTGTTCCTCACCACAAAAGGTGATTTTACAATAACTTGAACTAGGTAAAACTAAAGCCAACAACAGAGGGTAACCTAACTATTGCAAATTGTCCTTAATTCCAATCCGTGTAGATGTTCTTCTTGAGTTGTTGTCCTACGATGTACCTAAACCTGGGTGGGAAGGAACATCACCCAGAAAATAGGAAACAAATATAGATGTCAGCAAAGGCTGAGTATGTACATATATAAAACACTTTGGGCATTATATTGGGGTATAAGTGCAAAAAGAGATGTTCCCATAGGAAAAAGGGGGCTATTTGCAAAGAGAAATATAACAAGGAAATGAGGCATATAAAATTTCAGATTACAAACATGATAAATAAAGAGTGTCTTGCCATAACAATCATCCACAGATTCATATTAAAACAACAAATATTTGCATGCATAACAATGTAGACTAAATATACCTAAAATAGGGTCATAACACCATAGGATCATGGCCTAAAAGAAATAAGGGTGGAAACGCACACCCCCGGGCGGAATATGCATGCCCTATATAAGTATGGTTGTACATAAGTACCACTATTCTAGATATTCTAGTCAAACACGTAGCATGCATAAATAGAGTGACAAGACTAACATTTTATTCAATTTCACATAAAATGGCAATCATAGAAGGAGGGGTCCAAAGACCCATTATAAATGAATATTCCAGCAATCACATGAATTTATATGAATCAAAAGCAGAAAGTATGAATGTCCAACAATTGGATTTTAAATAAAATTGATAGTTCAAGAGATGCCTCGTTAAAGAAATGTAGGTTCAGTCAAATAATGCCCAAATAAAATAGAGGATGTACATACCTGATTCTCATGACTAGTGGTTAACTCAATGATATACTTGGTCCCCAAAGTTGAGTTTTCAGCCTAGGAACATATTAGGTATGTTAGTCAAATCAAAGAGAACTGGTGTATAAATTCCTAGTAGACTATACATATTGTTCTTACCCCAATTCTGACCACCTAAAGGCACATTAGGAATTTTTGTCATATTAAGTACACACATTATCTATTAGATGTATATTTAGTTATAAGATCCATCATTCGTCATATAAGTCTACATATTTCTATATTATTATAGAATGTATTACATCCATTCTCACTCTTTATATCTAATCGATCAATTTGGTCGATCAAGGTCATGGATATATGCACCAAGATATTATTGACAAACTACCCTTATTAGAGCAATCTAGGGTTGAAATTCTACTAACAATCATATATGGATAGTCTATACTTGTTATGCTCTTACTTAGATTTTAATTGCCTATGTGAATATGAGTATGCATATAATACTATCTTCATTAATATCATACTCGTAAGCATGATCTAGACCAATCATACTATAAATGGTTATAGATTTCAATAGGCCATGATTACCGACATTACTAAGTCTTATCATTTCAACTATTAACATAGTGGAATGTACATACATGATTACCATGTTATAATTATTGTATTACTTGCCCCTTAACTACTGGATCCTAGATCACTAAAACATAGAAAGAAGAAACTCACCAAAAGGATCCTCATAACAAGTCTGATCTTTACTGCTCAGTTCCTCGCCACAAATGTGATCTTCATTGGTCATTTCCTCATTACAGATCGAGCTTCATTGATCAACAACCGGTGACATGATCAAACATGTGTTTCTTTGGTTGAGTTAGGAGTAAGGAAGGAGAACGGGAGGACTTCTAGGGAAGAAAGGCATGGTCATAGATGCGGATGGGGTGAGGAGGTGTGAAGATCAGACATAGATGATGGGTGCCAGAGGAGTCATTGGCAGATGTGGCCGCAGGTGGAAGCACTGCCTCTTCTCTCCCACTTTCTCTGTTGCAGCGACCTGCAGATGCCAGGAAGATGATAGAGATGGCTGCTATCAAGCACTACTACAGAAACAACCTTTGGCGTCAGTTGTTTAACCCACTTTGACGTCAGTTTTCAAGCAACGCCTATGCGGGCGCCGCTAAAGGTCAAACTCTTTGGCGTCGGTTTTATAACCGAAGCCTATATGAATGCTAGGCGTCAGTTATATATAGTTGGCCGACGTCTATAGGGTTCGCGCCACAAAAAAAGGCACCACCTAGGACACTTTCGACGTCGGTTAACAACTGAACAACCGACGCCATACTCCCAGACGACACGGCCGTGTTTAGTACTATAAGCATCAATTTTATACTAATAAGCGACGCCTTTTCCACCACGGTCGTGCTTTCCTGCACGGTCGGGTTGTTTGTCACATTAGGCGTCGGTTTGTATCTAATAACCGACGCTGTAGGTCTTAGGCGTCGGTGTTCTATAAATAACCGACGCGTATACTTTAATTTTTTTTCTTATCAGTTTGCAGGCCTGCTGTGGCTGGTCAGCAGGATGAGAACCTACAGTTCAATTTCTTGAACTGCAGGTTTACGACATCCATTGATATCAGCCTACAAACAGGTCACAAACCTACAAAATCAACAAATATTTTTTCACACAAGTAGATACATTCAGACATCAATTCAATTCTCACATTCACACATGTAGAAACATTCAAATACATTTAGAAACATTCAGACTTGTATAAACATTAAGAAATATTCATTTACAAAATATCATTCAGCATCGCTATCAGCATCCCAATTATATCTTACAATCGCCACTACTTGTATGGCTTTTGCCCATTCTTCTCTTATTTTATTTAATGCTTCCATCGTATATAGAGCATGTACATTTTTTAAGCGTTTACCTATAGTGTGGTCAGTTTTAAACACCTGCAAAGAGAATGATGTATATATATAAGTAATAATATAAAAATAAGATTGATATATTTCATACTAACTAATGAGACTATATATAATACCTCATGTATGGTATTAATATCCAATGCGGCATGTCGGATAATCATCTTCATAAATCGCATCACATAGTATGCGCATGCCCAGCCGTTGTCTTGTGTAGCGCACTATAAATTGAAACATACAAAATATTAAAAAATACAACTAAGCACAGTTCACATAAATAATATATACATTGGAGTCGGGAACTTACTTTTACGTTCTCCCAAATTATTGGCTGGTTCTTTCTCCTTGGGACATTTCCTCCAGCATTTTTGAATGTATCTAAACCCCTACATGTTAATGTAACACAGTAAATTGCATAATTAAATAGTAATGTAATAACAGATGTTAACGGATATAAAAATGAAATATTTCTCATCAGAATAATGGCATTCTCGATATGTGTCCAATTTTAGTGTTCAATGTACTTCCCGCAGGATCTAGATAATAAACCGTGAACGTCCCGGGGACAATAACTAGTAACTCCCAATGTCTACCGCTAGAGGTAAAAAATTTAAAAATTAATAACTCAAAATGCATAATAAAAATGGAATTTTCTTAAGTCCAAATTATAAATAAAGTAAACTTACTTGACATTGAATGGAGCTATTATTATCGTCTTCTTTTGCTGACCGAAAACTGTAAAAGCATCTATACACTATTGTTGAACACTATCAGGGTCTTTAGATACCATACTAATCAATGATGGAATCAAAAATCCCACATGATAAAATGCAAATTGTTTGCATTGATCTTCGACTAAGTAGCTACAAAACATGTATTACGTATGCATTAATATATAAGAAACCAGATCACCGGATCTTACACAAGATATATGGATGTATAAACAAGATATCACCTTATCCATGTCTCTATCATTGATGTATTCAGCCAATAATACATAAATAGCTCAATAATATCTTGTATAAATAAAGAGCTATCGTATGATTGACCTACATAATCTGCTTCTAAAGAAACAATTATAGGGCAATGTATATTATGTGTCTGTAGCCAACATGCCATTCCCCTACAAGCAGGACCTAACATGTATTTTAGGTCAGTTGGAACCCAACTTGGTAATGCAAGAAGTGGAGGTGGAGGCCTAGGTGCTCTGGGTGTCTTCTTTGTAACCTGTATATATAATTTCAGATCAGTTGACCTCATATATACACATTAACAATCTAAAGTAATGTAAATTTATCTTACAATTTTAGTAGTGTAGACGACATCTGCTTTGGGCCACAATATCACCCCACCTTCTACCTCACCAAGTGTATCAATATCTGGGTGGGCATATGGCAATGCAGCTTCCCTCCAATCGGGTAATACACATATCAGGCTCACACGAACGTAGCCATGCGGCATTGGAGTCCCATGAAATGTTGCCCCAGGAAGGGACTGGTAAGCATTCGCCTCTGCAACAACATAGTCTTGCATTCTTAAGCGGCATGGCTTCAATGCCTACAAATTTACGTAAAGAATGTTATACATATATACATATCACCTTTCGAACATATCATCTTGAAAAGACTAGCTACAATGTCATAAACAATACTTACAGTAGACGTGCTAGGCGATGGGTCTCTAGGATTACTCGCAGTTTGTGCATCAGGAGAAGAGTGGGTTGCCATAGGCTGATTGGAAGCCTGAGATGCCTACCACCGCATTATTTCTTCCTTGACCTTCTCAGCAACTATATCATTGACCTTCTTAGCAACTATATCCTCGACTCTCTTATTCTCATATACATGGATAAAAGAAACATTAACTTCTTATTATTGAATTCCCTTTTTCTGTAACATTCTAAAAAAAGAATAGGTTACCTCTTCTTGTGAAAGTCCCGCTCTGGGTTTGCGCTGGGATGGCCCAAAGAATGCTTTGATGCCCACACCAACGCCTGCACCCCTAACACGTCCAGGATGCTCTGGGTTACCCAGAGCAACTGTCAATTCTTCCCTTGTGCCCTGAGGGATGAACGTGCCTTGTTTCCTCTGCTCGTGCAGCTCCCGCTAATCACCATCAACAGAAATTAGTAAGTTAACACCACAAATAATCAATATTCAAACGATTGCTCTAAGAGTTGTATTTTACCATTTTCGCAGCCGCCTCAGCAGTTACGGGCTTCTTTATTTCACCCTTCTTGTTTTGCCTCCCAGCTATCCAGATATCATGGCGAGGCATGGGTGTGGCAGACTCTTGAGTAGGAGCAGACTCCTGAGTAGCCGCAGACTCCGCCTGTAGTCTTTGGTGAACGCTTGCATAGCCCTTTGGACCCATAGTGTGGTCATGCACATTCAGTGCACGCCTTGCTTTTTGCGTGTCACTGAGGGCCTAGTTAGTATACACATTAATGATTTGGTTAGTAGCACTAAATGTTAATCTTGAATAGGTGAATACAACATATATTAATTAAATTGGGAGTGACGCCTAATACCTTGAATTCTTCAGATTTTCTTGAAGCAACAAAATTGTCCCAATCTTCTTTGTCCAAGAAGTTCCACTGCTCAAGGGCTGACTTCTTCTTCTTATCACCATCTTTTATGTATTCTCTGTTCAGATTTGTCCTATAGTTCCTAAGCATCTTTCCAGCGCGTTGCATCATGCTTTTACGATGTAGCTTCTCATCCAATGCAAACAGATTCTGTAAAATAGAATTCTTATTAACTAGTATCCAAAAATGGAATTGCAAATAATATAATTTTCATGTAATCTATAAAATAGAATTGCAAATAATAATAACTCCGCATAAATCCTTCCATATCAAGTCTTTATTCCCCTTAGGAACTTTATGCCAATTATCATACTTAACACCACAATGGCTTCGAGTGACACACCCAAGATAGTTTAAAAAATTATTGCGGTTCACTCCAATTGCATTTCCTCCATTATCAAACTCCACAACCAGTTTGGATCCACTACCACTCAGCGCTATTAACTTCTTCAATAGAGTGATGCCCCTTTTCTTGTTAAGTGTTTGGTGATGCGCATCAAGTTGCTCCAGTGCTTCAGTGGGTACATGTGCATCATCAACCTAAAATTTGACAAAAATAAACCCACTTAATTAGCGCAATATAGAAATATGGGATATATGACATAACTAGAAGATAATGAATTTTATAGAAATACATGATATGTTTTTAGAACTTACATTGGTATCCTCGCCATGCTCGTCATGGACAGCATGCTCATCATGGACTTCATGCTCATCATGGACATCATGCTCATCATGGTCAGCCATCTGAAAATGTCATTAAAAAGGCAAACATTTAGCATTTGTATTAACTAGAAAAAGGCAAACATTTAGCATTTGTATTAACCAGAAAAAGGCAAACATTTAGCATTTGTATTAACTAGAAAAAGGCAAACATTTAGCATTTGTATTAACCAGAAAAAGGCAAACATTTAGCATTTGTATTAACTAGCATTTGTAAAAAAATATAAACATACATGTCTCTAAAATTGTGATCTTTTATCAATTAACAATCCTTCATTGTGATCTCCGCGCACATATAAGTCATCATTAGCTTCAATATTTTGTGGATTTGGAAACCCAACTGAGAATGGACTGGAGTCATCATACTTATCATAGTACTCTTCTTCATCTATAGGATCTTCAATGAACTGTCTTTTACCATGAAGAACAACCGACCATTTATCATTTGCAGGATCATCGATATAGAATATTTGTTTCGCCTGTGATGCCAATATGAATGGTTCACCCTTCTCGCCAATCTTTTCAAAGTTCACCAAAGTGAAACCCAATTCATCCACTATAACTCCTTTGGTGTTATCAACCCAATTACATTTAAAGAGCGGAATTCTGAAATCTATGTAGTCAAACTCCCATATGTCTTCAATGAAACCATAATATGACATTTTAGCTTCACATGGACTCTTATCCTTTGCACTTGCAAAATACATAGTCGACGCTTGAAGAGTGACCCCACTATTTTGGACGACACTCTTATCATCTTGGCACTTTGTGTAATATGTGAACCCATTAATGTCAAACCCTTCATAAGACATAACATTCGGTTTTGGTTTAAAGGCGAGGCATTTGATAGTTTCTGTAATATCATTTGGTGTTTGAGATAGTTGATGTAAGACTTTATCTTCAAACCATTTAGTAAAAGTCTTATTATGCTCTCTAGCAAGCCACATTGAACTTGCTCGAGGATGTTGTCTCTTGATGAAATTGGTATGTTCCTCGATATAAACACTCACTTCGTCCATGTTGTGTAAAATATACAAGTGAGCTTGTTCCAACTGCTCACGGCTGATTACTTTCACCCGTGATCCCAAAATTCCTTTGCCCTCCTCAATATTCTTGTCATTAACAGGAGTGTTATTACCACTCAGAAAGTCATTGCAAAAATCCATAACCTCTCTCACCACATAACCTTCAATAATACTCCCTTCAGGCTGATAACGGTTTCGAACATCACCTTTAAAAATGCTCATGTATCGTTCAAAGGGATACATCCAATGCAAGAAAACTGGTCCCAACATTTTAACTTCCCTAGTTAAGTGGACAACAAGATGTACCATGATATCAAAGAACGAAGGAGGGAAATACATCTCAAGATGACATAGGGTAACAACCACTTCTCTTTGCAAATTATCGAGAGTATCAGGGTCAATAACTTTGCTGCATAGACTGTTGAAAAAGAAATAAAGTCTGGTGATTGCAAACCTTACATGCTTCGGCAATATAGATCGAATTGCCACGGGTAATATTTGTTGCATTAGAGTGTGACAATCATGAGATTTAAGACTTATCAACTTCAGATCTTTCATTGATACCAATCTACGGATGTTGGATGAGTAACCATGTAGCACCTTAACATTTACTAAGCATTCGCAAAAAGCTTTCTTCTCCTTTCTAGACAACGTGTAACAAGCGGGAGGTAAGTATGTTCTTTTATTACCCATTTCACGTAATTCTGTTAATTCTGACCTTATTCCCATTTCACGTAGGTCCCGTCTGGATTTTATCCCATCTTTAGTCTTACCTGGTATATTTAATAGAGTACCAATGATGCTATCACAGACATTTTTCTCAACGTGCATTACATCGATACAATGCATGACTATCAAAGAACTCCAATAAGGAAGATCCCAAAATATTGACTTCTTTTTGAATGAAAAATTGTCACTCCGTGTGGCCATACTACATTGTGATTTCTTACCAAATTCATTGACAATGTCTTTTATTCTTTCATAAACAACATCGCCTGGTATAGGTTTAGGTGCACTCCGTTCATCATTCCATCCGTTGAATGCTTTGCGCTTCCTACGATACAGATGGAATTTTGAAAGAAACCTTCGATGACCAAGATATATAGTCTTGCCGCCATGTTTTAGTCTTATTGAATCAGTGTTTTCTTCACATATAGGACACACTTTTGCTCCTTTGACACTATATCCAGACAAATTCCCATATGCTGGAAAGTCATTAATAGTGCAAAACAACATAGCGTGCAAACGAAATGTCTCTCTTTCTGAAGCATCATAGGTCATCACACCTTCAGCCCAAAGTTTATTTAAGTCATCAATTAGAGGTTCAAGATAAACATCAATATCATTTCCGGGTTGTTTAGGGCCTGATATCAACAACGACAGCATAACGTATTTATTTTTCATACACAGCCAGGGAGGAAGATTGTATATAACAAGCATGACTAGCCAAGTGCTATGTTGGCTGCTCAATGTCCCGTACTGATTCATCCCATCTGTACAAAGCCCAAGTCTTAGATTCCTATCTTCTTCACCAAATTTGGGGTACAATAGATCAATCTTCTTCTACTGTGGGGAATCAGACGCATGTCGTAGGATCCCATCATTATTTTTCTTAACATCTGCATGCCACCTCAAATTCTTCGCATCTTTCGGATTTGCAAACAAGCGTTGAAACTATGATATTATAGGTAGATACCACAACACCTTGGCAGGAGAACCAGTTTTGAACTCCCCCGAAGTCGTCAATTTATACCGTGACACACCACATTTTGGACAATCTTTCAAATCTACATAGTCCTTTTGAAATAATACACAATCATTCGGGCATGCGTGTATCTTCTTGGCCTCCATTCCCATTGGGCACAACATTTTCTTTACCCGGTATGTTGAGATTGGCAGCTCGTTTCCTTCAGGAAGCATTTCTTTCAACAAAGTCAACAATTCAGTGAAACTTTTGTCGCTCCATCTATTGTTAGCTTTCAACTTATACAATCTCAACACAGCATTAAGCTTCATAAACTTAGCACAGCCTGTGTATAACGGTATCTCAGCATCATGCACAATGTTTCTAAAGATAGGAGGTGGATCGGTGTGCTCTACCCTACAACTATCCAGCATCGCATCAATGATGTCTACTGGAACTGGTTCGTTCACATCTACGTCATCGGAGGCAATTTCTTCTTCCACCCAAGCACTTCTATCGACATCTACTGGTTTCGAGTTTGAAATCACTCCATGCCAGTGCCATTCTGTATAGCCTTGTACAATCCCGTTGCACATGACATGACTTTTGATTTCCTCACCAGTGTTGACTTTCAAATTTTTACCGCAATGCCTACATGGACAGTAGAACCTATCTGTAGGTTTTTTCCTATGTTCCTCGGCAGATCTAATAAACTGATCAAGACCAGATATAAACTCTGGGGTGCAGCGATTGCGAATGGACATCCATGATCTATCCATTCTATGATCAAAGAGAAAACAAGTATATATTAGGACAAGATTAGGGTATACACTTACATCCTATCCAAGATTTACTCCTATTATCTACAATGAAACCGGACTCCATACAAACAATATATAATTTAGTGATTGTTCATTCTAATTTATACCAATGTACAAGTAATATAAAGAACAATGATTGTTCACTTTCTAGGCCAACAAACACATGTGATGTCATTCTTATATATAATGAATGTGTACCACCTATCCCATCCTTGAACACCTAATCTCACTAGTAAGTGTATAATGTGTATTGGGTTTTCAAGAAAATTTCGGCAGCATTTCCCCGTTGTTCTCTAAGTACATATGTACTTAGAGAACAAACGGGGAAATGATACTGAAATTTTCTCGAAAACCCAATACACATTATACACTTACATCCTAAGTGAGATTAGGTGTTCAGGAATAGTCCCAAACCGGGGACTATCCAAGATTTACTCTTAATGAGTAAATCTTGGACGGGTTTCTAGGCCAACAAACACATGTGATGTCATTCTTATATATAATAAATGTGTACCACCTATCCCATCCTTGAACACCTAATCTCACTAGTAAGTGTATAATGTGTATTGGGTTTTCAAGAAAATTTCGGCAGCATTTCCCCGCTGTTCTCTAAGTACATATGTACTTAGAGAACAAACAGGGAAATGCTACCAAAATTTTCTCAAAAACCCAATACACATTATACACTTACATCCTAAGTGAGATTAGGTGTTCAAGAACAGTCCCAAACTGAGGACTATCCAAGATTTACTCCTAATGAGTAAATCTTGGACGGGTTTCTAGGCCAACAAACACAATAATAGATATGTACATGTTAGGGTTTTATCACAATTAATGTTAGGGTTTCATCACAATTGATGTTAGGGTTTCATCAATGTTAGGTTTAATCAAATCAAATTAGGATGCTAGAATTGAAAAGTTTAAATCTTATTTCAACATGCATCAAAATTTACTGAATTAAGTCAAACATTAGGATTAGAAGCACAAATATATGCAAGCAAAAAAATTGTTCATATCCTAGGATTTACATAAAACATTACATAAAAATTTGTTCATATCCTTACCAACAGCAAGCACGGCCGTGGCTGTGTTGGCCTACCACGTTCCTGCTGGATAGTACGGCCGTGGTAACGACCGTGGATGTGTTGCCTTACCACGGCCGTGCTGTCCAGCACGGCCGTGGTAGGCCAACACAGCCATGGCCGTGCTTGCTGCATGTTGGTAAATAGCTAGGGAGAAGGAAGCAAAGAGGTAGCGCTACCTGGAGCTAGTGTGGAGAAGAGCGGCGGCAGCAGTGGCGGACCGGCAGAGGACGCGATGTGGAGCGCACAGAGGACCGCCGGCGTGGAGGACAGCAGCAGCAAATGACCGGGGGCGTGGAGCACAGCAGCAGCAGAGGATGCGGCGGCAGTAGCAGCAGAGGATGCGGTGGCGGCGGGCGAGCACAGCAGCAGCAACAGCGGGGGGCGTGGAGCACAGCAGCGGTGGGGGGCGTGGAGCACGGCAGCAGAATTCCTGATGAAACAGGAAGAAAGGGGGAAGAGCCGGGTGATCGGGTCTATTAAGTTGGTCAACGGCGTCGGTTATCTACGACAACCGACGCCTATTATCTTCAGCGTCGGTTGCTAATAAAAAACCGACGTCCAATTAGACAATTTTTACCCTAAATTAATTGGCGGGAACCATCATCAGCGTCGGTTATCCAAGGATAACCGACACCGAAAGTGGAACTTTTCACGCAAAATTTCATTATACATAGGCATCGGTGAATAGTTACAAAACCGACGTTGTATGTGACCCAAATTTTTTTCGCTCGAAAATTGGATTTCGCGGGCGATTTTTGGCGTCGGTTGGTTATACTCAGCCGACGCTGAATATAAAGCGGTACTCGTGTCTAGATGGTCTTCGAATATAGATGTCAGTTTGTCTAAATAACCGACGCTTATAATATTGAAAAATTCTAGCCACAGTCATCTACCCACCCGTTCACATACCCGGAATCTGGAAAAACGCAAATTTTAATGCATTTCATAGATATAGCATGTTCAGCCATTTTTTAGTGTTATTGCCCATGCAAAACGCATGCAACAGGCATGCAACGGGCATGCAAAAGGCATTCAACGGGCATGCAAATGGCATTTATTGTCCATTGCCTAAGGCGATTGCAACTGCATATTTCTCCCCACTGCAGATTACGTAAGTACTGTACCTACAATAAATACATATACATTCACAAGTGAATTTGATAGGTACTGTACTTATGTTTGA
Organism: Alisma plantago-aquatica; assembly: GCA_963693085.1. Lineage (NCBI taxonomy): Eukaryota > Viridiplantae > Streptophyta > Magnoliopsida > Alismatales > Alismataceae > Alisma > Alisma plantago-aquatica. The sequence goes on from OY856409.1 coordinate 1,574,133,614, forward strand.
CAAATTGGGTTGGAAATTAAGTATTGGGTACAATACTTATGGATGCATTTTATAGTTGATTATTGACCAGATGTGCACTGTACTTTTGTAAAAAAATTATGTCCAGGAGAAAAATGTTGTTATTGGATTTCGTAGGTACTGTACTTATGGATTAAAATTGGTAGGTATTGTACTTATGCTTGAGTAAATGAGTTAAAATTATCAAGTGAGTATTGTACTTGGTGGAAATGAATAGGGAGGGAGAGTGAGTATTGTACTTGGCGGAAATGAATAAGTTTGTTACTGATATGAGAATAATAAATAAGTATTGTACTTATTATTGAATTATAAAACAGTGTTGGGCAAGTACTCATAAAACAATGCTTGGCAAGTACTGTACTTGTGCTTCAACTCTCTAACCATCGCATCCTTTACATGATGTACTGTACTACACATCATGAGCACATACTCATAAACAGTGTTGGGGAAGTACTGTACTTGTTTTGGACATACGCATAAACAGTAATGGGCAAGTACTGTACTTGTGCTTCAACTCTCTGACCACCGCAACTTTTACATGATGTACTGTACGACCGAAGTAGAAATATTGATGAGAACTGGAGAACATACGTACTGTACTAAAAGCCGGCTGCATGGAGTTAATTGCTGGACAATAAAAGCCGGTTGCATGGAGTTAATTGGCGTGAAGAGAGTTAATTGGCGTGAAGGAGTGGAGAGAGTTAATTGTTGGACAATAAAAGCCGGCTGCATGGAGTTAATTGATGGGAAGTAAAAGCATGCTTCATGGAGTTAATTGGCGTGTATTAAAAGCCGGCTGGGACCACATTTTTGTGGAGTCCCGATACATGGGTGGGTGGCCGGGTATAGGAGGGACTGTGTGTAGCGTAGCTCTAGATTATTAGGCGTCGGTTTTCCTAATTAACCGACGCCCAGAAAAGCGACACTAAACGCTATTTCTGTAGTAGTGAAGGATGAGGGGTGCCGAGGAGAGGGTGTCATTGTGACTAGGTTTCATTGACGACAACGATGGAGGAGACGAAGAGAAAGAGTAGTGGTAGTCCCAGGTGCTGTTGGCAGCGTCTATCTGCTGGGTGTGAGGAAGAAGAGGGTGGTCAGGTGATTTGCAGGTTTTTAGATGTAGTCCCACTAGGGGAGGAAGAAGATGATGGTGGGAATCCTAGTTATGGTGAGTGGCGGCATTTGCAGGCTGTCAACATGTTGTAGAAGAGCCAGATTAGTGGTGGCTGATGAAGAGTGCCATCGATGGCGGTGGCCAGGCACTGAAGGGCACGAAGTGGAGGAGGGACATCATTGGTGGTGTTGTGAAGGGCAGAAGTTTCCAGCGGCAAGCTCACAGTGGCTATGACGGCCAGTTAATCAAATGGTTGCTGCATGCTTCTTGCCAAACTGCTGGTAGTGGTTTGTTCCATGATGCAGATGGGCAGAGGAGGTGTAGCGGTGTTGGTGGGAGTAACTACGGTGAGGAAGGGTCTGATGCTGGCAGTGTTGCAGGTGAAGGCCGCAAGCCGTCATGCCGGCGCTGCACTTGTAGACGCACGCTGTCAGTCCAAGAAAAGTTTAGGGGGCGAATTTGCTGGAGTGGTGGCAGTCGCATATGATCTGAGTAGTGTTGGACACCCTGACGGTGAAGAGAAGAGGAAGAAGTGTGGTCCTCAAGAAGTGAAGCATGTCGGCGCCACTCCTGGGTTGTTGGCGGCGACTGCACTAGGATCAGTCATGGTGGAAGTGAGATTGAGAGAGACTGGTGAATGGCGGCTAGGGTTTAGGGCGGCTAAAAAAAGGGAGAAAAAAATAGGGAAGGGTGGTAGGGGAGAGGAGGAGAAGAAGGGAGGAGAAACGGCCCTGCCGGCAGCCGGCGATCCACAGAGAACGCGTTGATCGCGTAAGAGGAGGGAGCGGGTCTCCCGGACAAAGAGAACCGTTGGCATGGAATGTAAATAGCATGAATACAAGGGTGTATACTAAGTTAAGAATTCAAATTAGTAAATGGTTGTGCAATTGATGTTCAATTAATACCAAAATTGATAACTAGATCAATTAACATGTGAGAAATCCAATGGTGCCATCAATATCACATTTTGAAGATGTTTAATGGTAGATTTCATTATTTGTATATCATACATACATTTAATGTACTCACTAATTTTAATACTTATTACACATTAATTTGATTCATTTCATCTTATACTCCTAAGAATATGTTAGGGTGTCAAATTAGAGTCAAGCATGATATTTGGTGTATTTGTTCCTTAAGTCTTGTTATTGAGTGTATTATGGTTATTTTATCTTATATAAAGGGTATTAATGAATTTATGATAATGAATGGCTCTGATTATTTCTAATGCATTGCGAACTAGGTAGATCATGTATTTGTTGTAAATATAATCAATTAGGGCCTAGAAAAAGGGAGGCTACAACTATGTGTCTAGATTTGAGTATGTTACAGTTTTGTTCGGATTGCACTTCATACCTGAGATATTACCATATTCCAAAAGAAGATGTTCAAGTTGGATAAGGCTACGAGAACATCCTTCAATGAATATAAGTACATCATCGGCGAATAAAAGATGACTAAGTACTCTTGTTCTGTTTATGGGATAGGTACGGATAAGCTTCTTATTATGAGAATCATCAATGCATTTGCTAAGACCTTCCATGGCTATAACAAAGATTAAGGGTGATAAAGGATCACCTTGCTGAAGAACATTAGTAATTTTAAAGAAACCAACAGATGAACCATTAATCAAAAGAGAGAAAGAGGAAGTTTCAACACATTGCTTAATAACTGAAATCCATTTGTCGTTGAAGCCAAGGCCTGATAGACAATCCCATAGATATTCCCATTTAACAGAATCGAATGCTTTTGTAATTTATAGCTTCACACATGCTGAAGGTGGGCTCACCTTCTAATTATATTTGAGAGTGAATTCGGCAGCCAAAAGGGAGCAATCTTCAATACTTCTTCCTTGGATGAAGGCACCTTGATAAGGTGAGATGAGCTTGGGCAAAATAGTAGCTAGCCTTCGAGAGATGACTTTAGTGATGATTTTATAAAGCATAGAATAACATGCAATCGGGAAAAAGTCAGCAGGGGAGGAAACTATGTCCTTCTTAGGAATGAGTGCAAGGAAAACATGGTTAATTTGTCTAACCATGTTACCACCTTAAAAAAACCATTGTACAGCGTTCAGTAGATCATTACAAATGATATTCCAATTTTCTTTGTAGAAGAAACCATTGAAGCCATCAGTACTCGGACTTTTATTAGGTCCAATGCTCCAGACAGCCTCTTTGATTTCTTTCATGTCAGGCAGACTGCACAACTTGATGTTATCTTCCTCATTTACCAGGGGTACCTAATCAGGAAAGTACGAAGAAGAAGAAGATATTGGCTGTAATTGGTTATATAGCTGCTCAAAGAATTGGATAGTATCATTAGCAATAGAATCATCATTTTGTAAAAGATTACCTTGTGAATCAAATAACTCCGTAATAGAGTTAATGGCATCTCGATGCTTGACAATGGTATGATAAACATTGGTATTCCTATCACCATTTGTAAGCCATTCCATCCTACTATGCTGCCAATAGTAAGACTCCTCATCTTTAAGAAGAAGATTAATCTTATCAAGCATCAATTTCTCAGCTTCAATAAGATATGCATCAAGTGGATTTCTTCTGAGAACAGTAGAAATATCATTTAGTTCAAATCTTTCTTTGGAAATGAAATTATTAAGATTGACATATTGCTTAGACCATGATATCAGCTTCTCCTTGACAAGCTTGAGCTTTTAACAGAAATAATATAAAGGATTTCCAATAATAGTGGTGTTCCAAGCCTCATTTATGATATCACAACACCCTTCCCATTTCATACAGAAATTGAGAAATCTAAAAGGTTTCTTTTTGAAAATAACCTTCCTCATATTGATGTTTAAAGTTGAATGGTCTGAATAAGTATAAGTGATGAACTTAGTTTTTGTACCTGGAAATTTATCCAACCAAGCATCATTGGCAAATGCACGATCTAGCTTACAAGCAATTCTTTTAGCTATGCCTTGTTTGTTATGCCATGAGAAAACCTCTTTACCAATGGTAGGGAGTTCAGTGATACCAGCATGGTCTATAGTAGCATTAAAAGAGCTCATGATAGAAGAAGGTACCTCACATCCACCCGCCTTCTCCTCAAGCTTCCTAATATTTTTAAAATCTCCAGTGATAAGCCATGGTTCATCAATGGAGGAATCAAGACGCTCAAGCGTGTTCCATAGGATTGCGCGTTCAGAAATAGAATTCCTTATGTAGACTGTTGTAAGAACAATGACCAGTCCACCATTATTGAGGCACTTAATTGTGATTTGTTGATCATCCATCTCACTAATCAGAGTATCCCAACACCTAGGATTCCAGCCTACATAAACATGACCGTTCGGATCATGTAGATGATTAGAAACCCAAAGCCATCCTTTAGGAAACATCCTATCAGATGTATGGACCATATGCCTTTTGATTTTAGATTCGACTAGCATAGCAACAATAGCTTTACTTTCAAGAATAGTTCTCTGGACCTCCCTCTTCTTTCGCGGTTTCCCTGAACTGCAAACATTAGTCATTATGAAGGTCATTAATGACCTATGCAAGCAGATCGGGTCTTACGTGACCCATCCCCTCTAGCATACTTTAGAGTCTTAGTAGGTACGGAACCAGTAGTTTTAGTTGTGGCATCCAACTCAAGAAAACACCATTAACTAAGAAAAAGTGTTTGTTAGCAGCGGATTATTGAAAATCACTAAAAATTAAAGCCATTTTACAAAGAGATCCACATACAGGAAAACTCTTTCATCAAGAACCAAAGTATTACATTCACATTCTGGTTCAAAAGTACATACTCTGTATCATTCCTTCTCGAGGGTTACAAGCATCAACTTCCATGTTTAAACTATATACAGACAGTACAAAAATCTTGAGGCATCAAGCCAAAATCTCAGATCGATTCATTAAAGTACTAACTACTACTCCGAGGACCTGAGAGTATAAAGATGACACATAGGACTCTATTTGCACATACACAAAACATGACAGTCAGTGTCTCCACCTGAGGAATCACTACGGTTCTCTACTGTTGTTGCTGCTGTCCTTCACCTACTGAAGGGTTTCTGTCTCCTCATCCGCGTCCACCTAAAAATGTTGGTGACCAACGGAGTGAGACCCATGTCCTAGCGAGAGATATAACTCTCCACCAAAAAACATTATTATTGTTGTTTAATTAGAATAAAACTGAATAGATAAATTATATATATTTTCAGCAGTAGAATATTCAATGTCTAAACAGATTTAGAGCAATATTCTTATTCAAAGCATATCAGTTATATCATGATAAAGTAGCATGTCACTTATCCAATAAGGATTTGAAGAACATATATAGCCTTTATTCATCTAGAACATGCTAAGCAAGGTAACACCAGCCAATGATTCTCGTATTTCAACCTTAAACAAATACACTACACGGCTGATTACATTTTACAAACATTCTGAATTAATGCACTGAACAGATGAAGTATACCATTCATACTCTAACCGACCACGATTACGTAAAGCATTGGTACCACACAAGGTCAATGGAAGAGCCAGACTCCAAGACGTCATCCTTCTCAGTCAGTACGAGATTATCTGGCAGATACATCTCGTGTCAAACTGCAAAATAGCTTGCCAGGTATAATGGCATCTTCACTATAGAGTTATAGCATGCAGCATATACTCTCTTCAGGGTTATGGCCCGTAGCCAATGCCTGGTATCATATCACGGAGTCATGGCCCGTAGCCATACTCTTATTGGGGTATGGTCCGAAACCAATCCCATACATAGGAGATAGCCCGCAGCCATTCCTATGGGCATAAGGATATAATTGCCCAATTACCCCCACATATTCAAAAATATGCACGTCGAGTTAAACTCATTTCACCATTAAAAAAATTTTAACGCTGATGGATCTGTGGTCAGGGCAACTACATTATATGATATCACTTGATTAATTAAATGCATTATCATATTCTTTTAGCATCAATCATGTTTTCAAACAACAATTATTATAATAGATGATGTAAAAAGAGTGTAATACTTTCATCAGGTTCTGTTCAACTTTAAGAACATATTGGGATCTCAGTCCCTCATCTCATCAGGAGCATTCTCAATCTTTCACAAACTCATTACCATGATTATAGAAAATGGGTATTCCAACCCTTAGTTCAACATAGAATAGTTGTTACCACTTATCAGGTAATTAATACCTTTAGGTCATATGACCAAGGTAAACATGATACTTGTATAATAAGTATCTCACATGGCTCACAAGGCCCATTTCATATCTTGTTACCTCTCACTAGGCAACAAAGTATATTATGGCTCAAAAGGCCCATAAAGCAATAAATGAAATATCATAGCTCATACCTGACTATGCTTATCATTTCATGAAACCTGCATGGTTAGTACACATGATAACAATTATATAATTCAACACCATGCAATACAAGGGTAGCATCACTATTCCCTTATTAGGGTTAGGATCTCCCAAATTCATCTCAATTAGGATTCCTCCTCAATTAGGGTTTACTATTCATCCCAATTAGGGTTTACATTCAATTACCCATAATTAGGGTTTACTATTCATCCCAATTAGGGTTTACATTCAATTACCCATAATTAGGGTTTACCATTCATCCCAATTAGGATTTCTCACATCCATTAACTAAATCAAGGTTAGGATGTACTATTCTCTTCAAATTAGGGTTTCTCATATCCCAATAGCCAAATTAGGGTTAGGGTTTATTATTTACATCCAATTAGGGTTTATTATTAAAATACCCTGAATTAGGGTTTCTCGTATCATTACCCTTAATTAGAATCACATCATCCCCCTAGATTAGGGTTTCACTTAGAATTTCCCTAAATTAGGGTTTGGGTTCATCAATCACCTCAATTAGGGTTTTATGATCTCTTTATCAAGGATCATACCCTAATTAGGTATCCCATTCATTTTGAATGTGTTAGGGCTTAATTACTACATGATCACTATACATGTATGTGATTCTCTCTCTTATCCTCTATAGGACATTCATTACTCCGATTTTGATCAGATTGAGTCAATCTTGTATTCAAATTCATACATATAGGTTAGCATTGTATATTGAGTCATTGTTTCCATAAGTACCAAAGGTTAACCCCTTTAAATATTCTTACTCATTAAGTACCTTAGGAATACAACCATTGTACATATGTTTGATAATTATCATCATCAATCAAGAAATCAATTGATTTATCTTCACCTTAAATCTCCAACTGATTTAGGGTATATTGAACTCCAATCGATTTTGACCTTTGAAATCTTCAATCGGTTTGACCCCCTTAAACCATCAAACGGTTTTAAAACCATTTGATTCCAAACGGTTTCAAGACCATTTGGACTCAAACGGTCTCAAGACCGTTTGGTCCAAATCATCTTGAAAACCGAAAGGATTAGTTAGGGTTCTCTTCAATCAAATTGATTCAGGGTTTCAACATTGAACTATCCATCAATTTGATCATTCAATTGTAACCATTAGTTCTTTATTCATTCATGAACCCATTCATCCTTCAATTGATTTGACTCTTCAACCCTCCAAATGGTTTGAAACCTTTAGGGCACTTAGCCCTTAAAATCATTTGAGCAATTATACTTGAAATTGAATGGATCTATCCACTTTTGAAATCGATTGGTTGACTCAACTTAGAAACCGATTGGACCTCCAAACGGTTTGAGACCGTTTGATGCCAAATGGTTTCAAGACCGTTTGGACTCAAATGGTATCAAGACAGTTTGGTCCAAATGTCCTTGAAATCGAATGGACCAATTAGGTTCTCAATCATCCAATTGATTAGGGTTTTGATACTTCAACCCGATTAGATTAGGGTTTTCAATTGATGATTCAATTATATTTGAAACCAATGAGATCAAACCAAAAGAGACCATTGGATCAATCATCCAGTTACTTCAGCTTATACCTCCAAATGGTCAACTATGGTAAAACACTCCAAACGGTTTGAAACCATTTGGTTTCAAACGGTTTGTTGAAACCGTTTGACCAATTCAATTGAAACTGATTGGTCCCAATTTTTGAAATTATTTGCCTAGGATATTGATTGAGATGTGTGCTTGAGATGACATAATAATCTTCAAGCTACAAACCTACGAAACTTTTTGTGATTTCCATGGTGATTTCACCAATCAACCAAATTAAAATTTCGAAAATAAAGAAGAAATCAACAATTAATAAATATATGAAATCAATAAAATGTTCAAGGGTTTAAGTTATATAACCTGCCTTCAAAGTGGAAGCCAAGCTTCAAGCTTCACATTCCTAATGGTGGTTGAAGCTTTCTCACTCCACAAGGTTCGTTCCTCAAGCTTTTGAGTGAAAAGTATTGGCTAGAAATGAAGATTGATTGAAGAAAAAAAGAAATCAAGCATTGATTTGTGATTTTCACCATGAATTCGAGGTTGAAGATGATTAAGGAGCTTACCTACAGGTTGGAGTTCGTTCCCCTGTTGCTCCTAAGTTCCCTTGTTCTTGTCCAAAGCAAGGAAGAAAGAAAATCCAAAAAAGAGTCTTTGGTTGAGTGGAAAATGAAGTTTTTATAAAGGAATTTCAAGGAGAGAGAAAGTTGAAAAGAAATTCTTCAACTCCCCAAAAAGTGCCACATACTCTCCTCTCTCCCTTGTATACGAAGGCACCTCCCTTTGACTTATATTCCTCTTCATTATCCTTGAATTAAAGAAAAATCAAATTAAGTACCTTAACCCTTATAATAATAATATCCCATATTTAGTGGATATTACTTTTTAATTAACTAATGTGAGTGGGCTCTCCACTCACTTGAGATATTTTAATGCCTTTTAAAGGCACAAGGACGTTCACACTTATGAAAATTCAACCATTTCGTTTTTGGTTGAAGGTACTTCAATTATTATATTTATTTTTGCATTAAATTGAATTAGGGTTTCAATTATGCTTAAATCTTGATTATTTTAATATCAAGATTCTCTCTCCTTCAAAGTGATACAAATGAGATGCCCCTCTCATTTTATTTGCTCTACATGATGCCAAGAAACATTAGGGACTCTCTTGAAGTGGTAATTTGCATATTGAACCTTGGGTTTTGGGCAAATTGCACATTACACCAAAATTAGGTTTTAATGCACAAACATTGCTTAATCAGCTCTTTCTTGGTACTCAGGCTTGTAAAAGCCATACCACTGCATCATACTCATTCTCATGATGCTTCAACACATAAGGAACATTTTATCATGTAACATTTGCAATTTAACCCCTCAACTTGGGTAATTTTCACTTTAGTCCAAAACAGGCAAAACATTGTTTCAACATTATTCAAAAAGGACTAAAATTGAAATATAAGTTCCTCTTGAACCTTAATTACTTTTCAAGAGATAAGAGCAAGCATATAATCAACCTTATTAAGCAAAACATCTAGGGTTAAAACATAACCCAGGTCAGGGATGTTACAAATTATCCACCCCTAACAGGGATTTCGTCCCCGAAATCATCAAGATAAAAGAGAAGGGTACTTCCTACTCATCTCTTCCTCTAGCTCCCATGTAGCTTCTTCAATGCCATGATGATGACAGATAACTTTCACAAGATATATGTCTTTCTTTTTCAGCTTCTTAACTCTTCTATCAAGGATCATCACAGGTCCTTCAACATATGATATATCATTATTTAACTCAACCTCCACATGTTGTAAAACTAACTCTGTGTCAAGATGATACTTTCTCAACATGGAGCTATGGAACACGGGATGCAAATTATGCAGCTCAGGTGGTAACTCCAGCTTATAGGCTACCTTTCCAATCCGTTCAATGATTGGATAAGGCCCCATAAATCTAGGAGCTGACTTTCCTTTCTTTCCAAATCTGAGAACACCTTTCCAAGGTGAGACCTTGAGATATACTCTATCTCCAACTTGGAATTCTAAAGGTGTCCGCCGTTTGTCGGCGTACGACTTCTGTCTATCATGTGCATTCTTTAACTGTTATTGTATTACTTTAATCTTCTCAGTTGTCTATTGCACTAGCTCAGGACCCAAAAGTTGATATTCCCCTATTTCATACCAACATAACAGAGATCTACAACGTCTACCATATAATGCTTCATATGGTTCCATGTCAATATTGTGCTGATAGCTATTATTATAAGCAAATTCTATCAAGCTCAGATGTAGATCCCAACTTCCTACAAATTGAAGGACACATGCCCTAAGCAAGTCCTCTAAGGTTTGTATTGTCCTTTCAGACTGTCCATCTGTCTGTGGGTGAAAGGTTGTACTAAACCTTAACTGCATACCCAAAGCTTTATGGAGTCGCTCCCAAAAACGACTCGTGAACTGGGGACCTCGATCAGAAACAATAGAAACTGGAACCCCGTGCAACCGCACTATCTTATCTACATATATATGTGCAAGCTTCTCAGCAATGTAGGTTGTTTTGACAGGTAGGAAATGTGATGTCTTAGTCAACCTATCAACTATCACCCATATGGAATCATGACCTTTGGTTGTTCTAGGCAAACCAACCACAAAGTCCATGGCCACATGATCCCACTTCCACTGTGGTATAGGCAAAGGCTGCATTGTTCCTGCAGGCTTTTGATGTTCAACTTTGACTTATTGACACACCAGACACCACATAACAAACTCAGCTATATCCTTCTTCAATCCTGGCCACCAATACATATCCTTCAAGTTACGATACATTTTGGTGCTCCCTGGATGCATTGCATACATCGAAGAATGAGCCTCCTCCAAGACTAACTTCCTTAAGTCTTTGGCATTAGGTACTACCATCTTACCATGGTAACAAACTACTTGATCCTCTAACTCATGGAAGCCATCCCATTTCTCACTACCATACTCTGACTTGATCTGTTGAATCACAGTATCAACTTGTTGTGCTTCTTTAATCTGCTGTCTCAGATTAGGTTTCACTTGCATCTCAGCTAACAACCTGGCTAACAACGATACCTTAAGTTGTATGTTGTTTTGCCTCAAGGAGATAAGCATATCTCTCTTAGAGCACACTAAGGAGTTCAACTGTGCTTTATCTAAGGTTGGTGATGATGATTTCCTACTTAGTGCATCAGCCACTACATTAGCCTTCCCTGGATGATAATCAATTATACAATCATAGTCCTTGATTAATTCCATCCAGCGGTGCTGTCTCATGTTCAACTCATGCTGAGAGAAGATATACTTTAGATTCTTATGGTTTGTGAAAATCGGGTATGTTTCTCCATAGAGATAATGTCTCCAGATCTTCAAAGCATGGACCACAGTATCTAGCTCTAGATCATGTGTTGGATAATTCTCCTTGTGTTTCTTAAGCTGTCGATAGGCAAAGGAAATCACATGATTATCCTGCATCAACACACAACCTAGACCCTTCTTAGATGCATCACAGAAAACTATGTACCCCTTCCCTTGTTCAGGTAACACCAACACAGGTGCACTTGTTAACCTTTCTTTCAACAGCTGGAAAGAATGTTGACACTTGTCATTCCATACAAAAGGAATCCTTCCTGGTCAATTTGGTTAGGGGTAAAGCTATAGAACTGAAGTTCTTAATGAACCTCCTGTAATAGCCTGCCAGTCTAAGAAAGCTATGTATTTCCGTCGGTGTCTTTGGCTGCTCCCATTGCAGGACAGATTCTACCTTCTTAGGATCAACATGGATACCTAAGGTAGATATTACATATCCTAGAAAAGAAACTTCTGGTAACCAGAACTCACATTTGCTAAACTTAGCATACAACTTATGTTCTCTTAACAAAGTCAAAGCCTGACGAAGGTACTGCTCATGCTGTTGAGCATCTCTATTGTAGATCAAGATATCATCTATGAAGACTACTATAAACTGATCAAGAAAAGGTCAGAAGATTCTATTCATGAGTTCCATGAATGCAGCTGGTGTATTAGTTAGTCCAAATGACATAACTATGAACTCATAGTGGCCATACCTTGTCCTAAAAGCAGACTTGGGTATGTCACTCTCCTTAATACGCAACTGATGGTATCCCGACCTCAGATCTATCTTAGAGAAGATAGTTTCACCACACAACTGATCAAATAGGTCATCTATCCTTGGTAGAGGATACTTATTCTTTACAGTTACTTTATTCAACTGCCTATAATCAATGCATAATCGCATAGATTCGTCCTTCTTTTTAACAAAAAGAACTAGAGCACCCCATGGGGAAGTACTCGGTCGGATAAAATCCTTCTCAAGCAATTCCTGCAGTTGTTTCTTGAGCTCTGCCATTTCAGCGGGTGCCATTCTATACGGTGTTTGTGTTATTGGTTGCGTGCCCGAAATTAGATCAGGAGGAACACTTGGAAGTTCCTCAGGAAACACATCCTCAAACTCCCTAACTGTTGGAACTTCAGATGGATTAGGGCTCTCCATTGTGGTATCTACCACATGTGCTAAGAATGCAAAGCATCCTTGTCTCATCAGCTTCTCAGCTACCATAGATGACACGAGACAAGTTGGAAGAATCATTTTGTCTCCCTGAAAGATCCATGTGTCACCACCATCAGTGAACACAGCCTGCTTGGAATCACAATCCAAAACAACCTTATACTTTTCTAGGGTGTCCATCCCGAGAATTATATCAAAACCATGCATCTCAAGTGGTATAAGATCCACTTGAATGCGATGTTTAGAAAAGGAAAGAGTGCAGGGAGAACACACCTCCCACAACACTGCAGATCCCAACAAAGGAGTTTCTAGCAACAAACTCTCTGTCCTATGACCAACTGTCATATTGCAGTCAAGAATCACTTCTCTAGTGATAAAGGAATGTGTAGCACCCAAATCAATCAAAACAGATACGAAGTAGGATGAAGACATATCAGAATAAAATAGTTCCATCTGACTTGTCACAACCCATGGGTTAACTACTGCTTTGGGATGATTCATAGCATAGAATCTAGCTGTTGGTTGTTGTTGACCCTGTGCTCGATTGTTAGATGCTGACGAACCAGCTTGTGATGCTTGACCACATCCTCAAGCGCCACTAGAAAACTGCTTCCTTTGAGAGCCTTGTTCAGTCTGCCTTTGGGGTTGAGTCATCATAGTGTTCCCGACTGGACAATCTCTTGCCAGATGTCCCATTTGTCCACACCGGTGACAGTTCCTGGTCTCAGGATAAGGTTTATGTGGTCCAGTCACCGATGTTGATGCTGTGCTGGGGGCTCTATTCTGAGGAAAACTACGACCTCTACCCCAGGTTGACGTCCATTGCGTCTGGGTATTGAACCTCAGTGGTGCTTCCGGTGCAAAAAAACCTTGGCTTTTTAAAACCCTTGGACCTTTACCCTTGAAGTGGATTATACATCTTCTTACTACTGGTTTGTCTCTTCTCGATCACATACCTTTCTATCCTTCTCACAGACTCCACAAAAGTAGCAAATCTCTCCCTGTTCTCCAAGGCAGACATAAGAGTGGTCAATTCAGCATTCAACCCCTTTTCAAAACGCCGAATTCTCTCTTCATCCATAGATGCCATGTGCAGACAGAATCACAAAAGCTCCATGAACTTAGCCTCATACTCGCTAATGTTCATCAGTCCATGTCTAATCTTCTCAAATTGAAAGATCTTCTCATCTAGATACGTCTTAGGGAAGTATCTAATGATGAATTCTCATCAGAATTCCTCCCATCCGACTTCTACACCTGGCCTCTTGCCCTCCTCTATCGTCCACCAATGTCCAACACTCCCCTTTAGAAGGTACACAGCATGTCTCACCTTCTCAGCTTGAGGAATGTCAAGGATCCTGAAAGCCTTCTCTAGCTCTTTCAGCCACAAATCAACATCTGTTGGATCAACTGTACCAACATAATCTATGGCTCCAACCCGACGAAGTCTCTCAAAAGTCTTGTCGGCTCCATGTCCATCATGGTGGGCTGGTGCCCTCAGTGCAGGTGGTGGCATCCTATCAACCATGTGTGTCATAGTCGCCATAAACTTGCCGAACAGGGTATGGAAGGCTGGATTCTCTATCATAGCTTGGTCAAACTTGGGATGTTCAGGTACTAGCTCCTCCCTAGCTTGATCCCTTGCACCTCCTCTTGGTGCAGCAATGCTGCTCTCAACAACATGTTCTTCATGTGATCCAGACATCTTCAAGTTCTTCTTCTCCTATATGAGCAGAAGATACTATTAGATAAATTGGAAGACACTTAGTATAGACTCAACAACCTTAATCCTATGTCTCTGTAGACCCAGTGAACCTAGAGCTCTGATACCACTAAACTTGTGGCATCCAACTCAAGAAAACACCATTAACTAAGTGGAAGTGTTTGTTAGCAGCGGATTACTGAAAATCACTAAAAATTAAAACCATTTTACAAAGAGATCCACATACAGGAAAACTCTTTCATCAAGAACCAAAGTATTACATTCACATTCTGGTTCAAAAGTACATACTTTGTATCATTCCTTCTCAAGGGTTACAAGCATCAACTGCCCTATTTAAACTATATACAAGCAATACAAAAATCTTGAGGCATCAAGCCAAAATCTCAGATCGATTCATTAAAGTACTAACTACTACTCTGAGGACTTGAGAGTACATAGATGACACATAGGACTCTATTTGCACATACACAAAACATGACAGTCAGTGTCTCCACCTGAGGAATCACTGTGGTTCTCTACTACTGCTGCTGCTGTCCTTCACCTACTGAAGGGTTTCTGCCTCTTCGTCCGCATCCACCTAAAAATGTTGGTGACCAACGGAGTGAGACCCATGTCCCAGCGAGAGATATAACTCTCCGCCAAAAAACATTATTATTGTTGTTTAATTAAAATAAAACTGAACAAAGAAATTATATATATTTTCAACAACAGATAATTCAATGTCTAAACAGATTTAGAGCAATATTCTTATTCAAAGCATATCAGTTATAACTTGATAAAGTAGCATGTCACTTATCCAATAAGGATTTGAAGAACATATATAGCCTTTATTCATCTAGAACATGCTAAGCAAGGTAACATCAACCAATGATTCTCGCATTTCAACCTTAAACAAATACGCTACACGGCTGATTACATTTTACAAACATTTTGAATTAATGCCCTGAAGAGATGAAGTATACCATTCATACTCTAACCGACCACGATTACATAAAGCATCGATACCACACAAGGTCAATGGAAGAGCCGAACTCTAAGACCTTATCCTTCTTGGTCAGTACGAGATTATCTAGCAGAGACATCTCGTGTCAAACTGCAAAATATCTTGCCATGTATAATGGCATCTTTGCTATAGAGTTATAGCCCACAACATATACTCTCTTCAGGGTTATGGCACGTAGCCAATGTCTGGTATCATATCATGGAGTCATGGCCTGTAGCCATACTCTTATTGGGGTATGGTCCGAAACTAATCCCATACATAGGAGATAGCCTGCAGACATTCCTATGGGGCATAAGGATCTAATTGCCCAATTACCCCCACATATTCAAAAATATACACACCGAGTTAAATTCGTTTCACCATTCAGCAAATTCTAACGTTGATGGATCTGTGGTTAGGGAAACTACATTATCTGATATCACTTGATTAATTAAGTGCATTATCATATTCTTTTAGCATCAATCATGTTTTCAAACAACAATTATTATAATAGATGATGTAAAAAGAGTGTAATACTTTCATTAGGTTCTGTTCAACTTTAAGAACATATTGGGATCTCAGTCCTGTTGGTATGTATGCCCTGAGAGCCAATCATGTGATGATTGGTGGGATACATTAAGATTGATTTGATAAACATAAAAGGCGAGCTTCCAATTCTTTCTAGTTCAATCATATGAGATAGTGATAGAACAGATTGAATGTCTAAAGAATGACAGTACTGAATGACGTATGCCTTCAGGTTCATGACCTTAACGATGAGATCATACGGATACTAAGAGTTTGTACATTCTTGTTATGTCCCTAGTCGGATGTCATTGTGGAAGGTAGATAGACAGCAATGGCACACAAGACTAGATTGTGGTGTTGATTGATGATAGAATCTCATTAGTCATGATATAGAGATATCAAACCAAACACATAGGTACTTGTTAGAGAACAAGGTACCGGACAGACCCACCGTGAGTTTGACACATGGAACCATGAGATGGTAGTCACAGTCAGTACTCACAGTGATGGTGGTGAGTGTGATTCTTAGACCTGAAATCACTGCACTCAACACATGTCGTTGGGCACACTTTGACATCATCAAACGCAGTCCTGAAACACGGGTTGTTATAAAGGTGATGATTGGGTGGCTTTGACACATGGGGCTTTTGAGGGGTGAGTGATAGATATAGGATTTGTCCCTCCTGAAGGAGTTTGATATCCATGGCCACTTGATGAGTAGGATTGAGAAAGGCGTGCACGCATGTGTGAATCAGTATGTGATACTGATGTCATGCATATCTCTTCCAGTCTACTCTGAGATCAAGGAAGTGAATGAGCGTTGACAGGATGACTGTTCCATGCCTCAAGTTCATTCGGGATATCAGTGACAAAGGAATTATACATTCGTTG
This sequence comes from Alisma plantago-aquatica, assembly GCA_963693085.1. Classification (NCBI taxonomy): domain Eukaryota; kingdom Viridiplantae; phylum Streptophyta; class Magnoliopsida; order Alismatales; family Alismataceae; genus Alisma; species Alisma plantago-aquatica. The sequence goes on from OY856409.1 coordinate 1,574,150,286, forward strand.
TAACACCATTCACGGATTGTAGGATGAAAGTTGTTCTCCAACTTTCTACTTTCACTTGGGTAGCACTGATGTGTGACTAGGCACCACTCTTTGCTTGTGAAGTCATAAGTGTTATGGACTTTCACTGCCAACGTGAAATGGACCTGCAGGGTCACACACATAGGATTTAACCTGGAAGAGGAGTTTTGTCCACAAAGCAATGTTTAGATTGATTACTAAAGGAGTTTAGTAGTTCAATTAAACACTCAATCAGTCGATGACTCAATATCGTATGGTTCAAGGTGTTGGACGCATTGATTGGAGTATCGGATTGATTGAAATCGCAATTGACTGATTTTTTCCCAACCTGTGCTCTCAACCGATCAGTTCATGTGATGAACCGGTCAGCTGAGGTTGTTGAACCGGTCGGATGGAGTGTCCAGACCGATCGGCTCATGCCCAGGTTGAAATGACCGGTTCAAGGGTTGAACCGATCGGCTCAACTGGTGCAACCGACCAGTTGGGAAAGTCATGTCGGCAAGAATTTTCCTTTGGTTTCAAATTGCCCAATTCGATTGGGAATAATATTGGTATTCGATACCAATTGGGAAAGAAACAAGGAAAGTCTTTTTGAGCCGGATTAGGACCATGAACCGATCAGTTCAGGGCACCAACCGATCGATTGGAGTGCCCCAAACGATCGGCTCAGGTCCAACCGATCGGCTCAATGGCCGAACCAATCGGTTCAGTTGTGAACCGATCGTTTCAAGTTGCGAACCGGTTGCTTTTTGTGGAAAATTCTCGAACCCTTCTACTCCTGCTTTAGTCCCGCATTGCCCGGGATGGAGAATCCTGTCCCATGACTCTCCAATATATAGGGGTATTGGGGGCTTCTCAATGTACAACTCAGTGCAACCAGTTGCTCTGCAAGTTGTCGTTCTCTCTGGTTTTGGTAACCGTGAGAGAGCCCGAGCAAGTGCTTCCCGCAAAAGGGAGGTGCAGCAAGGGAAGGACAACTGCAGTTGCAACAGGAGGCAGGAGAGCATTTTGGCGACTAGTACGTCAACAGGAGGGTGCGACTTCTTCCACTTCCTTTGTGGGACAAGGAGAGTTGAGTTCCAGGTGGTCTGTGTGGACTACTACAGAGGCGGGAGGACACTGCCGCTTAGGAGGACAACTGTCATCCGACAGTCTGGTTCGAGTAGGAGTTGTCAGTCCCGGTGCGACCCGGAGTTGCACAGACACCGTCGAAGTCCGGAGTTGAAGACCGCGCATTGTGCGAGGTATTGTCACCGAGCAAGCCTCGGGACAAGGTATGATTCCTCAAACCATCCTTTCCTATTATATAGACGTTGACGTGTTTCCTCGGTATGGGTTGGGGGAGAAATTTTTTTTGTTTCCGCTGCCTTCTCTGTCTCCCCTAAAACCCAACAGTGGTATCAGAGCCACGTCAACTGCTCTATATTTTAGGAATATCGATATGATCGATTTTGGTTTGTCGCCTTTATTTATTGCATGCGATGCGAATAATATCAGCTTTATGCATGTCCAATCTTAAATCCACAAATCCCTAATTACATATATGATATGTATTATTAATGCACTCGATACGCGTCGCCCTTAAACGAGTTTTGTGGTGGATGTGTGTAGCATGATTATGGCCTATAAACCCCTATCTGTGTGTGGTTGTTTGTGGTTGCTTGCATCTCGGTCTGTGCACCGATCTTCCCTCTCTTATTCCTGATGTAACTCGAAATAATTTGAGATTCTTTCCTACCTTTGCTCCCCTCGAATGTAACTCAGGGTTTCTCTTTTTTAAAGCAATGTAATAAATAGGATATATTTTATTTCCTGTTATGTCAAAGACCGGCGGACATCAAGACGACTGCTCATACGATCGGTTCAAGGAGTGAACCGATCGGTTGACCTTCCAGACGGTCGGTTCAAAGAGTGAACCGATCGGTTGATGACCGGTTCGAGGAGCGAGACGAGCGAGTGGCGGACATGACGAGATGCACGACGACCAGGCGAACCGATCGGTTGGAGGAGCCAACCGATCGGCTGGTGGTACCCAGACGACCGGCTGGAGAGTACAGATCATTCATGTGATGAGTTGATCAACTCGGAAGGCAAGGCACAGAAGTTCATCTTGTACAGGTTGCATGTGATGTAGACCTAGATGACCGTGATTCCTCTTGGCTCGAGGAATCACATTAGGATGGCCATAATCATTGCTTTTTATCATTTGTGCATGTTTTCTGTGGGATATAGCATGTATATGATACGTACTATGTATTGTGGTGATTGGATATGTATATGTATATAAAACCAAATCCCTCATTAAATATTAAGTTTTAGATGCCTTCCAAATGCGACACACGTGAAAAGCTTGATCGACCAAGTGTGGGCACGCCCAAGCGTGGTGCACCGTCTATCTCGTGGAAGCGTGAAGGATGAATGTGTGGGTCTGCCCAAGCAGGGTGCATATTCATCGTGTTTGCTTTGGGTTGGACTTAACAAGGTGACCTAGATAGGATCTAGTGCCTTGAGGCATGGAGATGATCATTCCAAGGAGTTGTAGATGACATCTTATCAAGAGTTGCATATGATGCAATTGGCAAAAGTTGCCTACCTGAGAGATCTATGTTGTGGGTGACAGCCCAAGCTGGTCCATGACTTAGAGGATTTCAGGATCTTGCCCACTAGAAGGTTGTACGCTGCAATCTTCTGAATTGATGGTGAGGGCTATCAATTTGAAGTAAAATAGTGGGAGCGATAATTAATTAAAGGCCTAATTATATCGTCAAACTTTCAAATCAATCAAATAAGTCAAAAATGAGTTTTGGACTAAAATTGCATATTTTCCTTTTGTAGTTCAAATGGCAACAAACAACAACAACTTTTCTTTGCGATCGGTCCTTGACAAGGACAAGCTAAATGGGACAAACTTCCACGACTGGTATCGGACATTGAGAATTGTTCTCACTCAAGAGCGTAAGCTCTATGTCCTGGATACTCCAATTCCAGAGGAACCCGCTCCTAATGCACCAAAGGCAGAAAGGGATGCTTACAAGAAGCATTCTGATGATGCCATTGATGCAAAGTGCTTGATGCTATGTTCAATGAACCATGAGTTGCAGAGGCAACATGAGAACATGGGTGTCATAGAGATGATTCTGCATCTCAGGAACATGTATGAAGATCAGACACGGCAAGAGAGGTACAATGTTTCTAGGGCGTTGTTCAAGTGCGTCATGACAGAAGGAGATCCAGTTGGTCCTCACACACTCAAGATGATTGGGTATGTGGAGAACCTGCAGAGACTGGGATTTCCACTGAGCCAAGAGTTGGCTACTGACGTGATGCTGCAATCGTTGCCAGAATCTTACAGTCAGTTTGTGATGAACTACAACATGAACAACTTTGATAGGCCACTGTCAGAGTTGTTGGGCATGTTGAGGACAACCGAGTTACAGATGAAGAAGGACAAGCCTAAGTCCGTGATGGTGATCACGAGCAAGAAAGGCAAGTCCAAGCGCAAGGGCAAGGGCAAAGCTAAGAAAGGTTCTGAAGCTAGCCAGGAGTCCAAGCCATCTTCAGCTCTCAAGGCCAAGGGAGGCGTGACCAAGAAAGGAAATTGCCACCATTGTCAAAAGCCAGGACATTGGAAAAGGAATTGTCCTCTCTACCTGGAAGAACAAAAGAAGAAGGAGGCGACTGAAACCTCTACTTAAAGGTGTCATGAAAGTAAACCTGTAACACTTTTGAGATATATGATATCAAGATGTAAAGTGTAAAGCATTCTTACTTGGGGCAAGTGTTGCCTTTATAGATAGGAATACTTTAGTTTATTTTCAGCCAATAAGGCATGTAATACAGTTATGAACTGCTATTTCATACTTGCCAATAGATAGAAACATTTTATTTTTGCATATTGTATGACAATGATGGCAATTAATAAAGAGATGTTTCAATCTTTATGGCAATGCCTTATTTATCTTGTGATATTTGATATGCATAAGATAAGACGATACCTAAAAGTTATAGATAACTCAAACAATTTAATTAGCATTAATCATGAGAAATTCATTTCTAGTTTCCATGTGATGGATAAATCTAGACTCTTTTGGTTATAGAACCAGTAAGAGACATGAATATCTTGGACATGATTAATCAATCTTCACTAATGTAGTGGGAGAGTGATTATCCTATTAGGTATAATACATGTGATGTATTTACATACCTATTGGAATAAATGCTAATACTTCAAATGGTGTTTAGAGAAATACCAATATGAATATCTTGAAGTGTTCAAGATTATCATAAATGAAGTACAAATTTGGTAAAGTATTAATTCTTGATGAGATCAATGAATGAAATACTTGGACCAAATGTTTGAGATCCTTATGAGTGTTTATGATAATGTATCATAGTGAACTCATGATTAAGGCATGGTGATGTCTGAATCAAGAAGATATCATACTCTAATGAGTTAGAGAATGATTATCAAATAACTGAATTCTTCTTAATAAAAGAATACCCCACACTAATAAAAGAAATTAAGAATCACAAGGGTTGTGAGTTCTTATATCTTTAACAGATACACCTCAATTATCTATGTGATAAGTTGTTCATGTGATGAGTCAACTATCAAGATGAATATGAGGAACCGAATCTTGAGTTATGGTTTAAAACCATTACATCCTAAATGACTTCCATGTGAACCATAAGGTATGACCTTGATGGTAGCACTCATTGGATCATATCCATAAGTGCAAATAAGTCTTAAGTGTTAAGACACATGGATAACATTTTGACAAGGATGATGCTTGTTGATTGCAACTTAATGACTAAGACATTTGGCATATGGATACTAAAACCGCATTCCTATGAGGAATAAAAACAGGATGTGTACGTGACACATCCTATAAGGTTTATGAATCCACTAATGCAAATGAAGTCTATAAGTTACAATGGACTAATCAATGTGATTGATTGAGTACAAGCAACTCAAAATTGGATCTTTACTTTGATGATATAGTCAAAGGGTTTGACTGATATGTCAAAGATAAAGAAGGGATCTGTGATTTAGTGGGAGCGTGTTCACATTCCCCATATTGATGTGAAATGGAAATGTTCTAGATTGGAAATCCGAATGTGGAAATTATCTTTAAGGAAGATAGATATGTTTCCTATGTGATAGGAATAGAGATCTATAGAGATAGTTCTCGAAAATCTCTTGACTTGGAAAGAGAGAGCATACATTGGCAATCTATACTGAAGTGTTCAGTATGCACAGATTCAGTGGGAGAAAACTTGTCCATGTTACATGGAGTTAGTATCCCAAGGCCAAGTGTCCAATTCTTATGAAGAATGGGAACACTAAGAATAGATATGGATCTATCATGTATGTAATCATCCAATTATCTTGCATGTATGACATGGCAAGAATAAAATGCATTCATCATCTTGTATGTAGGACATGGCAATATGATGTGCTCATCCTGATAACTCGTATGTGTGACATGACGAGTGGATGTCTGTTTGCTTCCAGTAAGTGTTACTGGAATACCATGAGAACTTGATAAGTGCTTGTGAAGCACTAGTTCTATGGAGAAGAGTTCTATGTAAAGAGTTACATTGATGCGAACTTCCGAAAGAACAGAAAATTAATCGCAATATATATACATGAGATGTATAAAAGTGAATGTTTGTTGATAATTGGAAGTGTTCCAATAAAGCCATTTAAAAGGGAAATGCCGAGTATCTATGTGTTAGTGAACAGCAGTGGATACTATATGGATCTGAAAGTTCATGAGATGAACTTATATTCCACTCATTGATGACAAGTTTGGAATCCTTGATCATGCAATGTGGCTAAAGGTTAGCAAATGGAATACAAGATCGCATATTACGGCAACTCCATCTCATACGTTTGACGTACAGCGAAGAGATGAGAGACATGCAATTTATACAGACTTTGGCAAGCTGTTGTCATTACTCACTATGTTGGCACTACATCACAGTAACATGTGGGACATGTTTGAAGATCACTATGAATATGATTCATGGGTGATTGGCTCGCAGTGCAAGTGGGAGTCTGTTGGTATGTATGCCCTGAGAGCCAATCATGTGATGATTGGTGGGATACATTAAGATTGATTTGATAAACATAAAAGGTGAGCTTCCAATTCTTTCTAGTTCAATCATATGAGATAGTGATAGAACAGATTGAATGTCTAAAGAATGACAATACTCAATGACGTATGCCTTCAGGTTCATGACCTGAACGATGAGATCATACAGATACTAAGAGTTTGTACATTCTTGTTATGTCCCTAGTCGGATGTCATTGTGGAAGGTAGATAGACAGCAATGACACACAAGACTAGATTATGGTGTTGGTTGATGACAGAATCTCATTAGTCATGATATAGAGATATCAAACCAAACACATAGGTACTTTTTAGAGAACAAGGTACCGGACAGACCCACCGTGAGTTTGACACATGGAACCATGAGATGGTAGTCACAGTCAGTACTCACACTGATGGTGGTGAGTGTGATTCTTAGACCTGAAATCACTGCACTCAACACATGTCATTGGGCACACTTTGACATCATCAAACGCAGTCCTGAAACATGGGTTGTTATAAAGGTGATGATTGGGTGGCTTTGACACATGGGGCTTTTGAGGGGTGAGTGATAGATATGGGATTTGTCCCTCCTGAAGGAGTTTGATATCCATGGCCACTTGATGAGTAGGATTGAGAAAGGTGTGCACGCATGTGTGAATCAGTATGTGATACTGATGTCATACATATCTCTTCCAGTCTACTCTGAGATCAAGGAAGTGAATGAAAGTTGACAGGATGATTGTTCCATGCCTCGAGTTCATTCGGGATATCAGTGACAAAGGAATTATACATTCGCTGTAACACCATTCACGGATTGTAGGATGAAAGTTGTTCTCCAACTTTCTACTTTCACTTGGGTAGCACTGATGTGTGACTAGGCACCACTCTTTGCTTGTGAAGTCATAAGTGTTATGGACTTTCACTGCCAACGTGAAATGGACCTGCAGGGTCACACACATAGGATTTAACCTGGAATAGGAGTTTTGTCCACAAAGCAATGTTTAGATTGATTACTAAAGGAGTTTAGTAGTTCAATTAAACACTCAATCAGTCGATGACTCAATATCGTATGGTTCAAGGTGTTGGACGCATTGATTGGAGTATCGGATTGATTGAAATCGCAATTGACTGATTTTTTCCCAACCTGTGCTCTCAACCGATCGGTTCATGTGATGAACCGGTCGGCTGAGGTTGTTGAACCGGTCGGCTGGAGTGTCCAGACCGATCGGCTCATGCCCAGGTTGAAACGACCGGTTCAAGGGTTGAACCGATCGGCTCAACTGGTGCAACCGACCAGTTGGGAAAGTCATGTTGGCAAGAATTTTCCTTTGGTTTCAAATTGCCCAATTCGATTGGGAATAATATTGGTATTCGATACCAATTGGGAAAGAAACAAGGAAAGTCTTTTTGAGCCGGATTAGGACCATGAACCGATCGGTTTAGGGCACCAACTGATCGGTTGGAGTGCCCCAAACGATCGGCTCAGGTCCAACCGATCGGCTCAATGGCCGAACCGATCGGTTCAGTTGTGAACCGATTGTTTCAAGTTGCGAACCGGTTGCTTTTTGTGGAAAATTCTCGAACCCTTCTACTCCTGCTTTAGTCCCGCATTGCTCGGGATGGAGAACCCTGTCCCATGACTCTCCTATATATATAGGGGTATTGGGGGCTTCTCAATGTACAGCTCAGTGCAACCAGTTGCTCTGCAAGTTGTCGTTCTCTCTGGTTTTGGTAACCGTGAGAGAGCCCGAGCAAGTGCTTCCCGCAAAAGGGAGGTGCAGCAAGGGAAGGACAACTACAGTTGCAACAGGAGGCAGGAGAGCGTGTTGGCGACTAGTACGTCAACAGGAGGGTGCGACTTCTTCCACTTCCTTTGTGGGACAAGGAGAGTGGAGTTCCAGGTGGTCCGTGTGGACTACTACAGAGGCGGGAGGACACTGCCGCTTAGGAGGACAACTGTCATCCGACAGTCCGGTTCGAGTAGGAGTTGTCAGTCCCGGTGCGACCAAGAGCTGCACAGACACCGTCGAAGTCTGGAGTTGAAGACCGCGCATTGCGCGAGGTATTGTCGCCGAGCAAGCCTCGGGACAAGGTATGATTCCGCAAACCATCCTTTCCTATTATATAGACGTTGACGCGTTTCCTCGGTATGGGTTGGGGGAGAAAATTTTTTTATTTCCGCTGCCTTCTCTGTCTCCCCTAAAACCCAACAAGTCCCTCATCTCATCAGGAGCATTCTCAATCTTTCATAAACTCATTACCATGATTATAGAAAATGGGTATTCCAACCCTTAGTTCAACATAGAATAGTTGTTACCACTTATCATGTAACTAATACCTTCAGGTCATCTGACCAAGGTAAACATGATACTTGTATAATAAGTATCTCACATGGCTCACAAGGCCCATTTCATCTCTTGTTACCTCTCACTAGGCAACAAAGTATATTATGGCTCACAAGGCCCATAAAGCAATAAATGAAATATCATAGCTCATACCTGACTATGCTTATCATTTCATGAAACATGCATGGTCAGTACACATGATAACAATTATATAATTCAGCACCATGCAATACAAGGGTAGCATCACTATTCCCTTCATAGGGTTAGGATCTCCCAAATTCATCTCAATTAGGATTCCTCCTCAATTAGGGTTTACAATTCATCCCAATTAGGGTTTACATTCAATTACCTATAATTAGGGTTTACTATTCATCCCAATTAGGGTTTACATTCAATTACCCATAATTAGGGTTTACCATTCATCCCAATTAGGATTTCTCACATCCATTAACTAAATCAAGGTTAGGATGTACTATTCTCTTCAAATTAGGGTTTCTCATATCCCAATAGCCAAATTAGGGTTAGGGTTTATTATTTACATCCAATTAGGGTTTATTATTAAAATACCTTGAATTAGGATTTCTCATATCATTACCCTTAATTAGAATCACATCATCCCCCTAGATTAGGGTTTCACTCAGAATTACCCTAAATTAGGGTTTGGGTTCATCAATCACCTCAATTAGAGTTTTATGATCTCTTTATCAAGGATCATACCCTAATTAGGTATCCCATTCATTTTGAATGTGTTAGGGATTAATTACTACATGATCACTATACATGTATGTGATTCTCTCTCTTATCCTCTCTAGGACATTCATTACTCCGATCTTGATTAGATTGAGTCAGTCATGTATTCAAATTCATACATATAGGGTTAGCATTGTATATTGAGTCATTGTTTCCATAAGTACCAAAGGTTAACGCCTTTAAATATTCTTACTCATTAAGTACCTTAGGAATACAACCATTGTACATATGTTTGATAATTATCATCATCAATCAAGAAATCAATTGATTTATCTTCACCTTAAATCTCCAACCGATTTAGGGTATATTGAACTCCAAATGATTTTTGACCTTTGAAATCTTCAATCGGTTTGACCCCCTTAAACCATCAAATGATTTTGAAACTGTTTGATTCCAAACAGTTTCAAGACCGTTTGGACTCAATTGGTCTCAAGACCGTTTGGTCCAAATCATCTTGAAAACCGAAAGGATTAGTTAGGGTTCTCTACAATCAAATCGATTTAGGGTTTCAACATTGAACTATCCATCAATTTGATCATTCAATTATAACAATTAGTTCTTTATTCATTCACGAACCCATTCATCCTTTAATTGATTTGACTCTTCACCCCTCCAAACGGTTTGAAACTGTTTGGGCACTTAGCCCTTAAAATCATTTGAGCAATTATACTTGAAATTGAATGGATCTATCCACTTTTGAAATCGATGGGTTGACTCAACTTAGAAACTGATTGGACCTCCAAACGGTTTGAGACTGTTTGATGCCAAATGGTTTCAAGACCATTTGGACTCAAACGGTCTCAACACCGTTTGGTTCAACTGTCCTTGAAACTGAATGGATCAATTAGGCTCTCAATCAACCAATTGATTAGGGTTTTGATACTTCAACCCGATTAGATTAGGGTTTTCAATTGATGATTCAATTATATTTGAAACCAATGAGATCAAACCAAAAGAGACAATTGGATCAATCATCCAATTACTTCAGCTTATACCTCCAAACGGTCAACTATGGTCAACCACTCCAAACAGTTTGAAACCATTTGGTTTCAAACGGTTTGATGAAACCGTTTGACCAATTCAATTGAAACCGGTTGGTCCCAATTTTTGAAACCGTTTGCCTAGGATATTGATTGAGGTGTGTGCTTGAGATGAAATCATCATCTTCAAGATACAAACCCACGAAACTTGCTGTGATTTCCATGGTGATTTCATTAATCAACCAAATTAAAATTTCAGAAATAAAGAAGAAATCAACAATTGATAAAGATATGAAATCAATAACAATGTTCAAGGGTTTAAGTTATATAAACCACCTTGAAAGTGGAATCCAAGCTTCAAGATTCACGTTCCTAAATGTGGTTGAAGCTTTATCACTCCACAAGGTTCGTTCCTCAAGCTTTTTAGTGAAAAGGATTGGCTAGAAATGAAGATTGATTGAAGAAAAGAAGAAATCAAGCATTTACTTGTGATTTTCACCATGAATTCGAGGTTGAAGATGATTAAGGAGCTTACCTACAGGTTGGAGTTCGTTCCCCTATTGCTCCTAAGTTCCCTTGTGCTTTTCCAAAGCAAGGAAGAAAGAAAATCTGAAAAAGAGTCTTTGGTTGAGTGGAAAATGAAGTTTTTATAAAGGAATTTCAAGGAGAGAGAAAGTTGAAAAGAAATTCTTCAACTCCCCAAAAAGTGCCACATAATCTCCTCTCTCCCTTGTATATGAAGGCTTCTCCTTTTTCCTTATATTCCTCTTCATTATCCTTGAATTAAAGAAAAAGCAAATTAAGCACCTTAACCCTTATAATAATAATATCCCATATTTAGTGGATATTACTTTTTAGTTAACTAATGTGAGTGGGATCTCCACTCACTTGAGATATTTTCGTGCCTTTGAAAGGCGCAAGGACTTTCACACTTATGCAATTTCAACCATTTCGTTTTTGGTTGAAGGTACTTCAATTATTATATTTATTTTTGCATTAAATTGAATTAGGGTTTCAATTATGCTTAAATCTTGATTATTTTAATACCAAGATTCTCTCTCCTTCAAAGTGATACAAATGAGACGCACCTCTCATTTTATTTGCTCTACATGATGCCAATAAACATTATGGACTCTCTTGAAGTGGTAATTTGCATATTGAACCCTGGGTTTTGGGCAAATTGCACATTACACCAAAACTAGGTTTTAATGCACAAACATTGCTTAATCAACTCTTTCTTGGTACTCAGGCTTGTAAAAGCCATACCACTACATCATACTCATTCTCATTATGCTTCAACACATAAGGAACATTTTATCATGTAACATTTGCAATTTAACCCCTCAACTTGGGTAATTTGCACTTTAGTCCAAAACAGGCAAAACATTGTTTCAACATTATTCAAAAAGGACTAAAATTGAAATATAAGTTCCTATTGAATCTTAATTACTTTTTAAGAGATAAGAGAAATCATATAATCAACCTTATTAAGCAAAATATCTAGGGTTAAAGCATAACCCAGGTCAGGGATGTTACATTAGTAGCTGAGATTCTATCAGTTGGTACTAGATTAGTATCAACCACCGAAATTGGAACAGATGAAGAGGAATCACCTCTTCCCGAGCCAGTATCATCTGTACCGGAGCCGATGTCCATCTCATAAGGACTATCTGTAGGTTTCTCACTTGATCCAGCAACTCCTTCAACTGATTTAGTATTTAACACAGAGCATCCCTCCACATATTGTAAGGAAGCACCATCACGGGAATCAATCAAAGCCTCAAAACTATTGCTGGTGCGCACAGCCTCCCCGGTATCATCTCCTTGCTTATCTGTAGACACACCATGATCAATGGCCTCTTTGTCTTTTTGTCCAACCACTTGCCAAACCTGAGAAGGTTTAGGGGCGGGAGTATCATCCACTGCCTTAGGGTTTAGTGGGCAATCACTGGAATCATGCCCAAAGACCTTACATACCAAGCATCTCTTAGGGATGTACTCATAATGGATTTTAACTGGAGTAGGTTCTCTATGCTGCATGTTAACCTAAATCTCCTCTGGAGGATCTTCGTCTGCTTCCACCTCGACCAAGGCCCGCACCTCACCCAGCGACTCTTGACCAATCAATTTGCAATCGATTCTCAGAAGCTTGCCCACACCACTGGCTGCAATCCCGACTGCCCTTGGCAACCAATTCCGGCCCATGCTGGGGATGCTAATCCATACATGAATGGAACTGAAGAAGTCCTTGTGAATATCATCACCTGTCTTATAGTCTTTGACAATAACAAGCCTTTTATCAAACCATCTAGGTCCACTGTTAATGATGTTTTGTTTGTCTTCGGTGGAGTTAAACCTCAAAAGGAAGAACCTGTCAGGTTTGGAGAAGAGATCAAACCCGCCCTTGGGTTACCAGACCTGACAAATCCATGCAAGGAGATGGAAGTAGTTTGAGCGTTTCTCCATAACATATAGAATTGCAGTGTGCTCCCAGCACTTCTCCATGGCTTTGTACGTTGGATCATCGATGGTGACGAAGTGTTTCCCCTCAATCTTCTCCGGAGGGTCATAGTTATGCTTCTCAAAGGTGTCTACACCGCCAAGTATTTGATTCCAAGCTTTCTTGATGATGGTTTCAACCTGGTTGGCGTCGGGTGTCTCCACCATGGCCATTGATGTCATTGAGAGGGGAGGAACTCCCCTCTCCGGTGAGGTCAGAGTCGATCCTCTCAGTGATCGCCTGAGATGCGGTGCAAACCCTAGGGTAACACGTGTTACACTTCAAAAAAGAAATATAATGTTTAACTTACTTAATTAAGTGCATTTCAGTATCTTTTAGCATCAATCAAGTTACAAACAAGAATTATATCAGATGCTACAAGAAAATCATAAATGTGTTTATCAAGTACTTTCATGTTCTTTGAAACACGTAGATCACTTAGAATCTCAATCTCTTATCATCATCATGCTTCGGTATTCTAACCCTCAATTTATCACTGAGTACTATCACCATTTAGCAGATAACCATTACCTCTAGGTCATCAGACCAGTGTATTTTATTCACATAGTTCACATAGCTCATTGAATCTGTATCATATAACATCATAGCTCTTACTTATCTATGCCCATTATCTTATGATACCTACATGATTAATTTATCATACTAATCACAATATCACATACATGTCATAACCATGTAATACAAAAGAAACATATTCTTTCCATGAGTTAGAATTAGGGTTTCCCTTTAACAACTGATTAGGGTAGCAAACCATCTCATCACCCATTCTTAGGGTTATGATTTACGTTTATTATTAAATTAGGGTTTCAAGATCTCATCATAAAAGATTAAACCCCAAATCATACTCCATGGGAGTATCATATGTTCATTACATAATTAACTTTTCTATCTTCATTTCTTTCTCATCCTCACTAGGATATTGATAACTTAATTCTCCCCTTAAGGTCTATTAGCTTCATCATTATCAAATCAAATTAAACTCATCGTATCTCAATGTTGCATTAATCATACAACATACATCACTTAGACAAATCATGGTATATAATGTTATCCGTTCATCATATTATGTATGCATATTAGTCATGTGGTGAAACCACACCATCATATTGGGTTTAGGGTATATCCCCTAACACCAACTCATGTAGCCATGTCGGGTTAGCTATCACTTTAGATTTTATCATCTCAAGTCAACCTCATATCGTGTATGGGTTAGACTCTTGACCTCATATTGAGTATAAAGATATATTGGAATGTCATATCATGTATAAGAGTGCATATCATGTATTACTTTACAATGTATCGTTCAAGTAGTGTATTGTGGGTTCTGATCTCCAAAACACAATATAAACATAGCGGAAGCGATTCGATTAACAGCAGAATACGAAAATCACGAGAAATTAAAACTTTTCGAAAACGAGATCTCAAAAACCTGAAACTCCTTTTATAAAAGTAAGGTGAACCATTTACATCTCTGATAAATCACTTCCCGAGTGATTATATACGTCATGATACAAAATCTCAAGATTTCAAAATTCTCAGATCAACAAACTCCTAGGACCTGAGTGTACAGAGACGACATAAGACTATTCTGACTACAAGACTAGACAGCACAGTGTTTCCACCTGAAGTCACTGCTGCTCCTGAATTTGCTGCTGTTGCTGTTGTCTACCTGCATATCGGTTCCTTCGACCTCGACGTCCACCTAAAGGTAGAAATCTACGGGGTGAGACAATTTTAAATAATTGTCCCAGCGAGAGTTATAACTCTCCGCCAGAAACTTTGTTAAAGCAATCAAAGGGATATCATGAGCAGGTAATTTAGGTTACTCACAACAGGCTTGACAACAAATACTCATCTTTATTTAAGGAATATGAAGAACACGTATACTAATGCTTGAACATGATATTAAAAACAAACAATGTAAATTCAATCAATGTTCCTCGTAGTTCAACCTAAGCAGTTATGCTATGCGGTTGGTTATGTTTTACAAACATCATTATGCCCTGCGGAGATGAGGTATACCGCTCATGCTCCAACCGATCACTAGTAAGTCGCATCGGTATCATACTAGGTCATCGAAAGAGCCGGATTCTCATGACCTTCAACTACCTCAGTCAGAATGAGGATAAACACGCAAGACATCTAGTGTCCCTGCTAATATAGCTTACCAGGGTATTCTGGTACTTCACTATTAGAGTCACAGTGGCATTCTGCACTCTCTTCACCATCGAAAGATTTCATGTTTATCTCTCATCGATGCGGTATAAAAGATTCCCTAGGAAGAATAGTGTTACATCATCCCGGTATAAACATATAGTGAAGGGTTGATGGATTAAGATACATCCACATCAACTCCTACACTAGGATGTAAGGATATACACATCCATATTCCCCCACATACTCTAAAGTATGTGATCCAGGAATTCCCTTAGGAAAACCTGTTTCACCATCATTTAAAGTCTGACAATGATGGATCTATGATCAGGGATCTACATGATATGATTAAACTTGGTTATTAGGTACATTTCAGTATTCTTTTAGCATCATACATGTTTCCAAACATTCAAGTACTAAACATGGCTATAACAGAAGAATACTAAATGTAACAGGTATTACTCATATCAGTTATCAGATGGATGTCAGTTCTTAATCATCTTATCACTATAATTCAGGAACATAGGTGTTCACACCCTTATATCATCATAACACTTGCTATCAAATGTCATGTCAGCATCAAGTCATCTATTAGCATGACCTCGATGTCATTCATGGCCCTTAAGGCATATCCGTTTCATATGATACCACTTGCATTTAGGCAACATAGTTATTTCTGTTCATAAGCTATTGACATGCTTTCAATGAACATGATGTCATGATCCTTACCTGGATATGATTATTTTCTTATAGGAACCTACATGATTAAATCAATTGATAATAATCAAAATTCATAATCAGATCAGCAGTCAATAAGACAGAATTAACCCTTCAATTCAAAGGTTATACTTTTATGTCCTTACAAAGGGTAAGATTCTCTTGTTTACATCATTTAGGGTTATTCACCCCTTTCATTATGATTGGGAATAATAATTCCTCATCTCATATCTTTGATAATACAATTCATGTTTAAAGGAATAACATGAGTTTAGGGTTTATTGTTCATTTCTACATATTACCATGAACTAGGGTTTACTATTCACATTACTCATAGCATCATCATGAATGAGAAACATCATCATTATTGATACTTTCAAATTAGGTTAAGACTCATCAATTATCTTAATTAGGGTTTTCATGATCTCTCATAAGTGGATCATACCCTAATCCTACATATTCATATACATTGAAGGTACTTTATTTGAGTTTTAACCATAAATGGTACTTTCTCTCTCTCCTTCCTAATGAAAGGTGATTACATCACTCTAGATAGGGTTGGTTTAAGTCCTTGTTGATTAACATAAACCAATTCACCACTATCGTGTCATTAGAGTTTACATAAAACAAGGTATCCTTTAATTGAACCCATTTAGGTTGAAACGAGTGTAACCCATTTGGATTGAAACGAGTGTGACCCATTTCAGTTGAAACGAGTGTGAACCTGTTTGGATTGAAACGAGTGTGACCCATTTCAGTTGAAACGAGTGTGAACCCGTTTGGATTGAAACGAGTGTGACCCATTTCAGTTGAAACGAGTGTGAACCCGTTTGGATTGAAACGAGTGTGACCCATTTCAGTTGAAATGAGTGTGAACCCGTTTGGATTGAAACGAGTGTGACCCATTTCAGTTGAAACGAGTGTGAACCCGTTTGAATTGAAACGAGTGTGAACTTACTTGGGTCCAAACCGCATGAACATAAAAGGTGACACATAGGTTATGTTTGAATAGGGTTTCCTATGTTGAAGCCTTTAATTGGCCAAAGCCATGTTAACCACTTACAGATTGAGTCAATTAGGATGAGCCTCAATCAATTGGACTCCAATTTGACCCTTAATTGAAAGCCAATTAGGGTTAAGTCTAACTCAATTAGGGTTTCCAATCGGCTAATAATCAATTCTCAACAATGTGAAACAAATTGTAATTGAACCCATCATTTGAACTCCAATTGGGCCCAAACTTGGCCCAAACGGTCTTGAGATCATTTGGATGACCTCCAAACGGTCTTGAGACCGTTTGCCCAAAGTTTGACCAAAATCTAAGTTGATTTGATTAGGATTGAACCCTAATTAGGTCTAAAATCAGCACTTTTATCAATTCTTCAACCTATTGAAATTGGACCTACAATGGATCAATTTTCCTTAACCCTAGACCTCCAAACGGTCTTGGGGTGTCACTAAACGAGTGTGAGACCGTTTGGGTGAACCCCAAACGGGTTTGAACCCGTTTGGATCCTCCAACCCAAAACTCAACAAGATCTATAATTAAAATTAGCAATTTCAACCCAATTAGGGTTTGGGTGTTGAAGTGCCTTCAACTCTCAATTGGTTAGGAATTAGATTATAATTATTTGTAGGAAAGAAATTAAATACATTATGAACAGACCCTCAAATGGTCGTACCTTGGTCAACCCTATGAAACGGTCTTGGGGTCATTTTGATCCAAACGATCTTGCAGGATCGTTTGAGATCAAACGGGTTGAACCCGTTTGACCTTAAACGAGTTGCACCCGTTTGGACCAAAAGGGTCCAAGTTCATTTCATAAAGTGACCTAGGGATCCACGCCCATCATCCTCAACCTCTTTTCAGGTCGGTTCCTCCACCGTTTGCTTGCAAAAGAGCAAGGAAGAAGGGAGGTAGAAGAAGAACTAATCATAGAAAACAAGAATAAAGATATGCATAACAAAGCTAAGAGTTAGAGTTATAAAACCCGCCTCAAACGTGGTTCCTAGAGCTTCCAAGCTTCCAAGCTTCAAGACTTTAATGGCGTCTTGAGCTCCACAGGTCGGCCAAGGTCAATTATTCAAGAAAAAGATGGGGATGGTCGGCTAGAACAAGGAACCTAAGTAAGAAAACTAGCAATTCAACCTTGTAATACGATTTCCTCCATGAATCCAAGCTAGAAGGTGGTGTTCTCTTACCTTAGAACAGGTTGGTCGTTTCCCTGAGCTCCAGATCTTTGCCTTGGTCGGTTGAGAAAGATGAGAAGTGAGGAAGTGAAGGAAAATGTTTGCTTGGTTTGGAAAGAAAGGTGCTTATATAGTTTAGGCTGATTTTCACCATAAGGACCTCTAAAGCATGTAATTCTCATCCAAGTCCCTCCTTATTTCTAAGGCACGTTCAAGCTATAAAAAAATAATCAAAGCCCATCAAGACTCAAGATCTAAGGGTAAAGAAAACCAATATGCATACTAAGGTATATATATATGAAGGGTCTTCTTACTCATACTAGGTGTTTTCACTACAAAGGTCATCCTTCTTATCCAATTATTTAATAGGAGTGCCCCTCTCATCCTTTCTTCTCTAAATGATGTCAAGAGTCATAAAAGATATTCTAGAAAGTGTATAGCACAAGTTGCACCCCACATTTTGGGTAAATTGCACTTTACACCAAAATTAGGGTTTAAGCACAAGGATTGCTCCACAAGCTGCACCTTGGTGCCCAAACTTGGGAAATCCATCATACCTCATCATATTCCTTCATATGATGTCTCTTTATTAGAGGAACATCTTAACCTGTGTCATTTGCAAGTTAACCCCTCTAATTGGGTAATTTGCACATAGGTCCCTGTATTACCAAACAATACTACAATCATTGTTTAAAAAGGACAGAAATGAAAATGTATGTTCCTTAGGAACTTAATTACATGCCAAAAGATAATCACAAGGATTTAATTACATATCTTAGGCAAAACACCTAGGGTTAATTCATAACCCAGGTCAGGGATGTTACATGTATCATATTGGTTTCTTTACCTTAGATTGTCATTTTGATTTTCCATCTTGGATTACCATATCGATTTTCCATCTTGGGTTTACCATATCGGTTTCCATCTTGGATTACCATATCGGTTTCCATCTTGGGTTTACCATATCAGTTTCCATCTCGGGTTTTCCATACCAGTTTATATGTTGAGTATCATATCAGGTTACCTATATTAGATAAACCTTTGAGCTCATAACCTTTTTTATACTTTCAAGGTTCAGTTCTTTCATTATAATTACATGAAAAGATAGATACTTAGTTACTCTTCAACCCATCGCAAGGTAGTAGGGTATATCGGGTTTTAAGGGCAATTGGTTTTCAAAACATATCGGGTTTCCATTTCTTCATATAGGGTTTTGCCCATATCATGTAAAGGGTATAGTTTTAACCTTGTATCATGTATAAGGTACAAGTAAGTATCTTCTCTATCGTCCATAGGACATACCTTATATCGTGTATCGAATGTCACCCACTTTTATATCGGGTGAACCACCATCTTGAGTCCCATATCGGATTTCAAGGTACTTCAACCCATATCGGGTTGTACCATGATGATGTCATCATCATCAACCTAAAAACCTTTGTTTTTCTATTCTAAACCATGGACAACAGTCCTAACTTCTTATAAATATACCAATTAATCAAAGGAAATCCGAATTTGAATATAATCAACAAGTTCAACATTATTGAAAAATGGATAATAATATAGATGGGTTCAAGTTATATAACCTGCCTCTAAAGCAACTTCTAAGATCCAAGCTTTAACTCTTCACGTTCAAAACTTGAAGATGAGATTCTCTAAGATCCAAGACTTGAGCTCCTAGCTTTTGCACAATATCTCCACTCCCAATGGCCGATATCACCTTTACTAGGTTATTATGACCTACTTGGCCGATATCCTTTAACTTTGGCGGATACTAAGCTCTACCACTTAACTCTCTTCACTTATACACAATATAATAGTGGAATGCTTGATATATAAGGGAAGGTTGATAACAAGATTTCAAAAATTCTACTAACAAGTGAAGGGTAGGGTATTTATAATTGGGATTTATGGAAAAGAATGTAAGAGATGTCACTATCTTAAGCCACTACATGACACCTAGACATGCATGGTCAACACATATATTTGCATGCATCCTATCATTATCTTTCCATGCAAAAATAAAAGTTCAAGGATAATATAAGGGATAAGGGTCGTCTCTTTGGTTATCTTCTTCCACTCACTACATTATTATATTCAACTCAATCTTTTTGCAAGTCGATACATATCACTTCTTTGAAGTTCCTTGCCCATAATGGGTAAAGCCAAAAATTCACAAACTGATAGGAGACTCCCTTTATGGCTCCATGGCCGATAGGGACTCCATTCTAAGTCCACAACTCGATATAGCTCATATATATGGTTTTCAACTTCTGCATTTTCTTGGTCTTTTCATTACTAAAAGTGCCATTACTCTAGGATGATTCAAACATAATGTTTCCTTCTTTCTCTCTCCTCTAAATGATACTAATAAGGTGTAGAGACAATCTATAGGTGATAATTTACATATCAACACTACATTTTGAGTATATTACAATTTGCACCATAATTGATGCATCAAGCACTTAGCATTTTTCAACAAGTTCTTCACTTAGAATTTAGGCTTTCCACAAGCCATCACTTAACATCATTCTCTTTCCCATGATGTTAAAACACTTAGAATACATTCAACATATGAAATTTGCAATATAACCTCTCCTCTTAGGTAAATTGTACTTTACACTAAGACTATCATATAATACACAAATAGTTTGCAATTGAGTTCAATTTGAGAATAAACTTCACAAAGGGCATTAATTACTTTTCAAAAGATAAGAACAAGTTTGTAAGTGACTTACTTTAAGCAAAACTTCAAGGGTTAGGCCATCACCCAAGTCAGGGGTGTTACAATTATCAACCCCTAACAAGGGATTTCGTCCCCGAAATCTCAAGAGAAAAAAGAAGGGTACTTCCTCCTATCTCTTCCTCTAACTCCCATGTGGCTTCTTCAATGCCACGATGATTCCAGAGAACTTTCACAAGAACTATTTGTTTCTTCTTCGACTTATTGACTCTTTTGTCAAGAATTATCATAGGACCTTCCACGTAGGATATATCTTCTTCAATTCAACCTCTACAGGTTGTAACACCATCTCTGTATCGGGATGACATTTTCTTAGCACAGACAAATGAAACACTGGATGTAGTCTATGTAGCCCAGGTGGCAATTCCAACCTATAAGCTACCTTTCTGACCTGTGTTATCACTAGGTAAGGTCCCATAAATCTAGGAGCTAACTTACCCTTCTTCCCAAATCTGAGAACACCTTTCCAAGGAGAGACTTTGAGATACACTCTGTCTCCAACTTGGAATTCTAAAGGTCTACGACGTTTAGCAACATAAGACTTCTGTCTATCTTGTGCCGCCTTCAACTGTTGTTGTATAACTTTAATCTTTTCAGTTGTCTGTTGCACTAATTCAGGACCCAGAAGTTGGTATTCTCTGGTTTCAAACCAGCATAACGACGATCTGCAACGTCTGCCGTATAAGGCTTCATATGGTGCCATATTAATACTAGCTCGATAACTATTATTATAAGTAAACTCTATTAAACTCAAATGTAAATCCCAACTTCCTACAAACTAAAGGACACATGCTCTAAGCAAGTCCTCCAAAGTCTGTATAGTCCTTTTAGACTGTCCATCTGTCTGAGGGTGAAAAGTTGTACTAAATTTCAACTATGTAGCCAGGGCTTTATGTAGTCGTTCCCAAAAATCACTTGTAAATTGGGGACCTCTATCAAAAACTATCGTATCTAGGACTCTGTGCAACCACACTATTTCATCTATGTAAATATGTGCAAGCTTCTCAATAGTGTAGGTTGTTTTGACAGGAAGAAAATGTGTTGTCTTTGTCAACCTATCAACTATGACCCAAATGGAATCATGGCTTTTGGCTGTCCTAGGTAGACCAACCACAAAGTACATTGTCATGTGATTCCATTTCCACTAAGGTATAGGTAGGGGTTGTAACGTTCCTGTAGGCTTCTGGTGTTCTGCTTTAACTCGCTGACACACCGGACACTGCATAACGAACTCAGCTACATCTTTCTTCAAAACGGGCCTCCAATACATATCTTTTAAGTTATAATACATTTTAGTGCTCCATGGATGCATTGCATACATGGATGAATGAGATTCCTCCATAACTAACTTTCTTAAGTTATTACTATCAGGAACTATCATCCTATCATGGTAACAGATTATTCTATCTTCTGACTCATGGAAACTGTCCCGTTTCTCACTGCCAATTTCTGATCTAATCTGCTGAATCACAGTATCAACCTGTTGTGCCTCTTTAATCTATTCTTTTAGAGTAGGTTTCACATGCATCTCAGCTAATAATCCTGCTAACAAAGATAAGTTTAACTGCACATTCATCTGTCTCAAAGAGACAAGCATATCTCGCTTACATCACACTAAAGAATTTAATTGTGCATTATCTGTGAGTGGAGTTGAGGATTTTCTACTGAGTGCATCTGCCACTATATTGGCTTTCCCTGGATGATAATCAATTGTACAATCGTAGTCCTTGATTAATTCCATCCAGCGACGTTGTCTCATATTCAGCTCATGCTGTGAGAAAATGTATTTTAAGTTTTTATGATCTGTGAAAATCTGACACGTCTCTCCATAGAGATAATGCCTCTAGATTTTCAACGTGTGGACCACTATAGCTAATTCTAGATCATGTGTTGAATAATTCTCCTCGTGTTTTTTAGATGTCGAGAAGCAAAAGAAACTACATGATCACTCTGCATGAATACACAGCCTAGACCATTCTTAGAAGCGTCACAAAAACAACGTATCCCTTTCCCTGCTCAGGTAAAACTAACACAGGTGCACTAGTCAACCTTTCTTTCAACAACTAAAAAAAACATTGACACTTGTCATTCCAGACAAAAGGAACTTCTTTCCTGGTCAACCTGGTTAAGGGTAATGCTACAGAACTGAAGTCTTTGATAAACCTTCTGTAGTATCCAGCAAAACCTAGGAAACTTCGAATCTCAATCGGTGTCTTAGGTTGTTCCCATTCCACAACAGATTCTATTTTCTTTAGATCAACACAAATACCTAAAGAAGATATAACGTGTCCAAGAAAAGACACTTCTGACAACCAAAATTCACACTTGCTAAACTTAGCATATAACTTGTGTTGTCTCAAGAAAGTCAAGGCTTGATGAAGGTGTTGTTCATGTTGTTGTCTATCTCTAAAGTAAATAAAGATGTCGTCTATGAAAAACACTACAAACTGATCAAGGAATGGTCGAAAGATTCTATTCATCTACTCCATGAATGCAGCTGGTGCATTAGTTAGTCCAAACGACATAACTACAAACTCATAATGATCATACCTTGTCCTAAAGGCTGACTTAGGTATGTCACTCTCCTTGATGTGTAACTGATGATATCCTGATGTTAGGTCTATCTTAGAAAACATTATTGCACCAAGCAACTGGTCAAACAGATCATCTATCCTTGGTGGAGGATATTTGTTCTCAATAGTCACCTTATTAAGCTGTCTATAATCTATGCATAGTCTCATGGACCCGTCCTTCTTTTTAACAAAAAGAACTGGAGCACCCCACGACGAAGTACTCGGTCGAATAAAACCTTTCTCAAGTAACTCATGTAACTGTTTCTTGAGTTATGCCATCTCTGCTGGCACCATCCTATAAGGTGTTTGGGCTATGGGTTGTGTACCCGAAACAAGATTAATCTCGAAATCAATCTCTCAGAGTGGAGGAACATCTTGAAATTCCTCGGGAAACACATCCTCAAATTCCCTGACAATAGGAACTTCAAAAAGACTAGGGCTCTTTATTCTGGTATCTACCACATGTGCCAAGAATGTGTAGCATCCTTATCGCATCAACTATTCTGCTACCATTGCTGACACTAGATAGGTTGGAAGAATCTTTCTATCCCCCTGAAAAGCCCATGTCTTATCATCGTGTGTAAACAATGCTTGCTTGGAACCACAATCCAAGACAACTTTATACTTATCTAAAGTATCCATCCCGAGAATTATATCAAACCCATGTATTTCAAGTGGTATAAGATCCACCTGAATGCTATGTTCAGAAAAAGAAAGAATACAGGGAGAGCATATCTCTCGCAACATTGTAGATCCGACTAACGAAGTTTCTAATAATAGATTATCCATTCTAGGATTGACAATTATATTACAGTCATGAATCACTTCTTGAGTGATAAAGGAATGCATAGCACCCAGATCAATCAAAACATGTATGAAATAGGATGAAGACATATCGGAATGAAATAATTATATCTGACCTATCACAACTCGGGGGTTAACCACTACCTCCGGCTGATTCATAGCATAAAATCTTGTCATTGCCTGCTGTCGACCTCGTGCTCTATTGGCTGGTGCAAATGATCTTGCCTAGGATGCTTGTCCATGTCCTCAAGTGTTGTTATTGAACTTTTGTCTCAGAGAGCCCTGTTGACTCTGCCTCGGTGGTTGGGTTACTCCCACATCCCTAGTTGGACAATCCTTTATCACATGACTTGTCTGCCTACACCTGTAGCAGACTCTGTCCTCCCATTGCTACCTAGGTGGTCCTACTACTGACATCGATGTCGAGCTTTGGGCTCTACTTGGTGGAAAACTACAGCCTCTACCTCGGCTGGACATCCACTGTGTCTGAGTACTAAACCTCTGTGGTTCCATTGGTACAGTAAACTTCGGTTTCTTAAAACTGCCAAACCTCTGACCTTGAAACTGTGTAGGTACTTTCCTACTGTTTGCCTCTCATTTCTCTATCACGGACCTCTATATCCACCTAACTGACTCCACAAAGGTGGCAAACCTCTCTTGATTCTCTAAAGTAGATACAGGTGTAGTTAATTCAACGTTCAAACCCTTCTCGAAATGCCAAATTCTCTCCTCATCTGTGATGGCCATATGCGGACAAAACCATAGAAGTTCCATAAACTTAGCTTCATACTCACTAACCTTCATCGTTCTCTGTCTAATCCGCTCAAAGTACAAAATCTTCTCATCAAGATAAGTCTTAGGAAAGTATCTACTAACAAACTCTTGTCAAAATTCATGCCATCCGATCTCAACACCCGGTCTTTTCTCTTCTTCGATGGCCCATCAATGGCCAACGCTTCCTTTCAGAAGGTACACAACATGCTTAACCTTATCATCTTTTGGAATATCAAGGATCCTAAAGGCTTTCTCTATCTCAGTAAGCCATGAATTTGCATCTGTTGGGTCAGCTGTGCCAACATATTCAGTGGCTCCTACCCAGCACAATCATTTAAAAGTCTTACTAGATCCATGTCCCTCACTGGAAACTGGTGTCCTAGGGGCTAGTGTTGGTATCCGGTCAGCCATATGCGTCATCATATTCATGATATGCCCAAAAAGAGCATGAAAAGTTGGGTTTTCTATCAGAGTTTGGTCAAGTTGGGGATTTTCAGGCACTAGTTCTTCTCTAGCATGGTCCCTTACACCATCTCCTGGTGCATCAACGCTGCTCTCAGCAGCGTGTTCTTGGTGTGCTCCAGCCATCTTCAGTTTTACCTCTTCTCCTATAAGAGGAGAAGTCACTATGAGATACACTGGAGGATACTATAACAGACCCAACAAACTTGATCCTATGTATCTGTAGACTTAGCGAACCTTAGGCTCTGATACCAAAATATTGTGATGACCCGATTACAAATCAAGCCATCACCAATATTAATCACATAATAATCATAAACAGTGGAATAAATAAAAAAAATCACTGAGAATTAAAACCATTTTGCACATAGATCCTTCTCTAGGAAACTCTTACAAAAGAACCAAAACTTTATTTACATGTAGTTCATATTGTACATATAGTGTACCATCTCTCCTTAAGGGTAACAAGTACTAGATGCCTTAGTCTTTTAAATACAACAACAACATATAAACCTCGAGGTAAGCAAACTAAAATCTCAAGTCATTCGTAAAAACCACTAAGAACTATCTCCCAAGGACCTGAGAGTACAGAGATGACACATAAGACTTCTATCTACAAGATATGACATACAATGTTCTCAACCTCAGCTACTACTATTGTCCTTACTGATGTGGTCCTTCCTTTGTAGTCTGGTTCCTAATGCCTCATCCGTGTCCACCTAAAAATTGTGGATCCCACGGGGTGAGACTATTATCCCAGTGAGAGATATAACTCTCTTTCAACAATATTATTATCACAGGAAATAGTATAAAAACTGAATAGAGAATATTTCATGCGATTAGTAGGTATATTTGCAGTGCAAAGCAAAAATATTGATAACAGAATTATAAGTCATCTATTTGCTTTAAAAAGGAATATTAAGAACATGTATAACATCTATCTACTAAGATGTATAAAAGTAATGAAGCATCAACCAATGTCTTTCATATTCAATCCTGAAGTAAATACGCTACACGGATGATTACATGTTCACATTCATACTTATGCCCCGAGGAGATGAGGTATACCGCTCATACTCGAACCGACCACTAGTAAGTCAAAATCGGTACCATACAAGGTCAGTGGCAGAGCCGGCTGTCAAGACCTCACATGTCTCGGTCAGTACGAGACCACTTAGACTTTAGCATGACATCTTGTGTCAGCTGTGATTAGCTATGTTGGGGTATAGCGACATCTTTGCTATAGAGTTACAGTCGTAGCATGTACTCTTTTTGGGAGAAGACCACTAAGCTTTCCCGGATTATTTGTCATCCGGATGACCACTGAGCAATCCTAGTTTAGTTTCAGTAGGAAGTTCACTGAGCAACCTGGTGTATTTGGGGAGTCCACTGAGCACCCTCATTTAGTTTGGGGAGTACACTGAGCACCCTCATTTAATGATCACATATTCAAAAATATGCATACTGAATAAAACTCATTTCATCATTCAATAAATGCTGACACTGAATGGATCTGTGGTCTGGGCAACTACATGATAATATTTAACTTAATTAAGTGCATTTTAGTATCTTTTAGCATCAATCAAGTTACAAACAAGAATTATATCAGATGCTACAAGAAAAGCATAAATGTGTCTATCAAGTACTTTCATGTTCTTTGAAACACATAGATCACTTAGAATCTCAATCTCTTATCATCATCATGCTTAGGTATTCTAACCCTCAATTTATCACAGAGTACTATCACCACTTAGCAGATAACCATTACCTCCAGGTCATTAGACCAGGGTATTTTATTCACATAGTTCACATAGCTCATTGAATCCGTATCATATAACATCATAGCTCTTACTTATCTATGCTCATCTTCTTATGATACCTAAATGATTAATTTATTATACTAATCACAATATCACATACATGTCATAACCATGTAATACAAAAGAAACATATTCTTTCCATGAGTTAGAATTAGGGTTTCCCTTTAACAACTAATTAGGGTAGAAAACCATCTCATCACCCATTCTTAGGGTTATGATTTACCTTTATTATTCAATTAGGGTTTCAAGATCTCATCATAAAAGATTAAACCCCAAATCATACTCCATGGGAGTATCATATGTTCATTACATAATTAACTTTTCTATCTTCATTTCTTTCTCATCCTCACTAGGATGTTGATTACTTAATTCTCCCTTTAAGGTCTATTAGCTTCATCATTATCAAATCAAATTAAACTCATTATATCTCAATGTTGCATTAATCATACAACATACATCACTTAGACAAATCATGGTATATAATGTCATCCTTTCATCATATTATGTATCCATATTAGTCATGTGGTGAAACCACACCATCATATTGGGTTTAGGGTATATCTCCCAACACCATCTCATGTAGCCATGTCAGGTTAGCTATCACTTTAGCTTTTTTCATCTCAACTCAACCTCATATCATGTATGGGTTAGACTCTTGACCTCATATCGGGTATAAATATATATTGGACTCTCATATCATGTATAAGAGTGCATATCATGTATTGCTTTACCGTGTATCGTTCAAGTAGTGTATCATATGGTTTCTTTACCTTAGATTGTCATATTGATTTTCCATCTTGGATTACCATATCAGTTTTCCATCTTGGGTTTACCATATCGGTTTCCATCTTGGATTACCATATCGGTTTCCATCTTGGATTACCATATCGGTTTCCATCTTGGGTTTACCATATCAGTTTCCATCTTGGGTTTTCCATATCGGTTTTTCCATATCAGTTTATATGTTGAGTATCATATCGGGTTACCTATATTAGATAAAACCTTGAGCTCATAACCTTTTTTATACTTTCAAGGTTCAGTTCTTTCATTATAATTACATGACAAGATAGATACTTAGTTACTCTTCAACCCATCGCAAGGTAGTAGGGTATATCGGGTTTCAAGGGAAATTGGTTTTCAAAACATATCGGGTTTCCATTTCTTCATCTAGGGGTTTGCCCATATCATGTAAAGGGTATAGTTTTAACCTTGTATCATGTATAAGGTACTAGTAGGTATCTTCTCTATTATCCATAGTACATACCTTATATCGTGTATGGAGTGTCACCCACTTGTATATCGGGTAAACCACCATCTTGGGTTCCATATCGGATTTCAAGGTACTTCAACCCATATCGGGTTGTACCATGATGATGTCATCATCATCAACCTCAAAACCTTTGTTTTGCTACTCTAAACCATGGACAATAGTCCTAACTTCTTATAAATATATCAATTAATCAAAGGAAATCTGAATTTGAACATAATCAACAAGTTCAACAATATTGAAAAATGGATAATAATATAGATGGGTTCAAGTTATTTAACCTGCCTCTAAAGCAACTTCCAAGATCCAAGATTTAACCCTTCACGTTCCAAACTTGAAGATGAGATTCTCCAAGATCCAAGACTTGAGCTCCTAGCTTTTGCACGATATCTCCACCCCCAATGGCCGATATCACCTTTGCTAGGTTACTATGACCTACTTGACCAATATCCTTTATCGTTATCCGATACCAAGCTCTACCACTTAACTCTCTTCACTTATGCACAATACAAGAGTGGCAGGTGCGATATCTAAGGGAAGGTTGATAACAAGATTTCAAAAATTCTACTAATAAGTGAAGGGTAGGGTATTTATACTTGGGATTTATGGAAAAGAGTGTAAGAGATGTCATTATCTTAAGCCACTACATGCCACCTAGCCATGCATGGTTGACACATATATTTGCATGCATCCTATCATTATCTTGCCATGCAAAAATAAAAGTTCAAGGATAATGTAAGGGATAAGGGTCGTCTCTTTGGTTATCTTCTTCCACTCACTACATTATTATATTCAACTCAATCTTTTTGCAAGTCGATACATATCACTTCTTTGAAGTTCCTTGCCCATCACGGGTAAAGCCAAAACTCCACAAACTGATAGGAGACTCCCTTTATGGCTCCATGGTCGATAGGGACTCCATTCTAAGTCCACCAGTCGATATAGCTCATATATATGGTTTTCAACATGCATTTTCTTGGTATTTTCATTACTAAGAGTGTCATTACTCTAGGATGATTCAAACATAGTGTATACTTCTTTATCTCTCCTATAAATGATACTAGGAAGGGGTAGAGACAATCTAGAGGTGATAATTTACATATCAACCCTACATTTTGAGTATATTACAATTTACACCATAATTGATGCATCAAGCACTTAGCATTTTTCAACAAGTTCTTCACTTAGAATTTAGGCTTTCCACAAGCCATCACTTAGCATCATTCTCTTTCCCATGATTTTAAAATACTTAGAATACATTCAACATGTGACATTTGCAATATAACCCCTCCTCTTGGGTAAATTGCACTTTACACTCAGACTATCATATAATACACAAATAGTTTGCAATTGAGTTCAATTTGAGAATAAACTTCACAAAGGGCCTTAATTACTTTTCAAAAGATAAGAACAAGTTTGTAAGTAACTTACTTTAAGCAAAACTTCTAGGGTTAGGCCATAACCCAGGTCAGGGGTGTTACATCCTCCTTCTTCGGTGTTGTTAGTATTAGCATTTTCCAATGTCTTCCCAGATCAAAGAGTAGCCATTTTGGCAGTCTCAGTATTTGATGGGATCTTCCCTAAAGGGTTTTTCATGAGTTTGGCTAGTTGTGCAAGCTGTTGATCAATCTGCCTCTGGTGAGTTTGCATGTCCACCATTTGAGTTTGCATGGTGGTTAGCACCCCTAAATTTGTGAGAGCACTTTGAGCGAGTTGATTGTTCACAGAGGTTTGCCTTTTTGCAAAGTCAAATAGTTGAGCAATCATATTATCTTGGTTGTTGTCCTTGGCTTGGCTCGGCCCTGGGCCTTATCCTTGCCCTTGTCGACTTACATTTTTGTTCTGACCTTGATAGTTGTTCTTGTTCGTCTGGTAATTAGTAGTCTTGGTGTATTGGGTCGGTCCTCCTTTGTTCTCAAATCCTAAAGGAGGTTTAGACGAACTACCTAGTTGATGCGCGTTCTCTGTAGCTTCTTTGTTGCCATAACTACTCCAGGGTGGTCTTGTCGCTTGAAGTTAACATAAGAGACATTCTCAGTTTCTTCTTCACTTTTGCTTTCGTCACTCCCCTCTGGTCGAGTATAGATACAGTTGTCAATTCCATGTCCTCCTACTCCACATGTAATACATTTCATGGCTTTCTCAGTATGCTTCTTGCCCTTGGATCTAGTATCCTTCAGTTGTTTGACGTCAGTGGTGATTTTTTGAATTTGGGCTATAATAGTTTCTAAGGCTTTGGCTTCGATTGATGGTCCTTCAGACCCTGCTTTCTTTATTGATCCTCTATCATTTCTATCGTATTCCATGCTTGCTTGCAGTGCAGCCATGTTGTCTATTATCTTCATAGTTCTGCTCAGCTTCTTTCCAAGAAAGTCACTGCCAGCAGCTACGTTCAACAAAGTCCTCTCAGTAGGAGTCAACCCATTGTAGAAAGTAGTCACTAGGAACCCCTTACATTAGTTATGGTGTGGATGATCCCTCTGATACTCTTGAAAGTGTTCCCATGCCTCGTGCAAGTTTTCTCCCAACTTTTGTGCAAAGGAAGTGATCTTCTGCATGTTGCGGATAGTTCTCTCAATAGGATAAAACTTAGTAATAAAGGCATCTGCAAGGGGTCTCCACCCATCTATGGACTGGTGGGGGAGGTTGAGGTACCATGATAGAGCCTTATCTTCAGGAGAGAAGTTGAACCCCTTACAATATATCACTTCTTGAGGAACTTCCCTCATATTAATGGTATCACAAATATTTTTGAAGGCATCGAGGTGATGGTATGAGTTTTCACTTCTCGAATTTTCACATAAAGGTTTGTTCTGGATCATCAAGATTACAGCTGGTTTCAACTCAAAGTTTGTTGCATTGAAGTGCAGGATGATGATTGGGCATTTGGATTCATTGGTCCTAGTTGTTGCCAACTCTCTAAGAGCAAACTATATGGGGAACCTTTCGATAATGAAAAGAAAAAAGTGTGCGAGCAAGTTGGAGAGGCCCCCTTTTTATGAGGTGCAAAGGAATTTGGTTCGAGAGACAAAGTAGCTCGACCAGTCTTTCCTTCTTCATCATCTTCGCTTTCGCTGTCCCGGTCATCACACTCATGTTCGTTATCACAGTGATTGTGATGGTGCCTTCTATAGTGACAGTAGCGTCATTCTTCATCATGTTGTTCATCTTTTCATCGCTCTTCTTCATGACGTTCTTGCTTATGTTGACGACCGTCTGAATAACGACCATCTCTATCTTCATCCATCCCAGGTGGTGGAGGTCATGTTGAACTCTTACATTCCACTCGTACCTAGTGAGGGTATTGTCCACACGAGGTAGCATGGTGACTCGAGGTTAAGGTGAAAAGTTGAACATATCTGCTTCCCTTTGGGTTCCCTGAATAGACCGTACAGTCGAGTTAGAAACTGGACGTGTTAAAATGAACTATTCCATATAATTGCAAGGTAGAAGATTTAAAGGTTATGTGCAGTCAAGCTTATCACTAAGCTTGAGGCATGGGAGTATAGTGAGTGGACTCAAGCTCTTAACAGTGTCGTTTTGCCTTGTCCCCGACAACGGAGCCAAAAAAGTTGACCGACCTAAATTGCGCATCCAAAATCGAGCGGATTAAGAGTAGTCAGACTCTTAAGATAGTAACCCGACACTCAAGCCCCCACAATTATTATACAGGGTCTGACGTAGCAATCGGGGTCAAGCCACAAGGACAAGGTTAGCAGGTGTTAAGCATGCATGGTCTCACACTCATATACTCTGAATAAAAAATGGTTTAAAAAGGTTGTTCCCTAAGGAACGATGGTGCTCAAGCCAAAACAAGAAAGTTAAAATAAAGAAAGAAAATAACGATAAGAGAAAATAAGAACAAATAGTAAGAAACAAAGGTATGGAAGGAAACTCGGATCGGGTTTCACCTACTAAGGTCTCTCACCAACATACAAAACTCACTCCCCTATGTATACTCCTATCAAGATTACAAGCAGTCATAGAAATGTTTATACCCTCCTCTCTCGATATAAGGGTAGATCTAGGATCTGAGGTGGCCTCCCTCTCGAGATAACAACCTTACAACCACAAAGCAAACCATATGACCATAAGATTTAGCAATCCAACATTCCCATGCATTCATACTACTCCATAACACCAGATAAAGAAGATACTACTCTTTCGAGGTACCAACGATCAAACATCACAAGACGGTAGCTAAGCATACAAGTGAATCATTAATAACAAGCGTATGGAGATAATATTGATAAGAACATATATATTCAAAGGGGAGAAAGAATATACATGTTGAGAGAGCCTTAGTGGCTACTCCCAACCCGAGTTAAGCGTTTATCCACACATATTAATGGGCAGCATAACGACGTTACAAAATGATAGATACATCATAACCATGAAGAGGGGAGAGGGTACAACATAACAGAGATGACAGATCTAGAAGAGAGAGAGAAGGTGGTGATACACCAAAGTACTCCTTCAAATATAGATCTAGAATGGAGGGTGCGGAAGGTTGTTGGGTTTTAGGGGAGGCAGAGAAGGCAGCGGAAACAAAAAATTTCTCCCCCAAACTCGGAATAAGGAAACGCGTCAACGTCTATACAATAGGAAAGGATGGTTTGTGGAATCATACCTTGTCCCGAGGCTTGCTCGGCGACAATACCTCGCACCTTATGCGGTCTTCACCTCCTGTCTTGGACGGTGTCTGTGAAGCTCCTAGTTGCACCGGGACTGACAGGATTGAAGGCTGTCCTCCTAGCGGCAGAAACCTCCCGCCTCTGAAGTAGTCCACACGGACCACCTGGAACTCCAATCTCCTTGTCCCACAAGGAATTGGAAGGAGTCACACCCTCCTGTTGGTGTACTAGTCGCCAACACACTCTCCTGCTACCAGACGCAACTACAGTTGTCTTTCCCTTGTTGTGCCTCCCTTATCGGGTAGCACTTGCTCGGGTTCTCTCGGTTACCAAAACCAGAGAGAACGACAACTTTTCAGAGCAACTGGTTTGCACTGAGTTGTACTTTGATAAGCCCCCAATACACATATATATAGGAGGGTCATGGGACAGGGTTCTCTATCCCGGGCAATGCGGGACTAAAAGCAGGAGTAGAAGGGTTTGAGATTTTCCACAAAACAACCAACTCGCAACCTGAACCGATCGTTTCACAACTGAAACGGTCGGTTGGGGACCTGAACTGGTTGGTTGACACCTCAACCGATCGGTTGGGACCCATGAGCCGGTCGGTTCATTTCTGAACCGGTCAGTTCGTGGTCCTGACCAGTTCCCGATTGACTTTCCTTCTTTTGTTTCTAATTAGTATCGAATACCAATCCTATTTCCCAATCAAATTGGGCAAGTGAAACAAAAGGAAAATTCTCACCAATCCTACTTTCCCAACTTGCTCGGTTGCACCAGTTGAATCGATCGTTTTAACATTTGAAGGAATCGTTTCACTTTGACCATGAGCCGATCGACTCAACACTTGAGCCGACCGGTTCACCAAGCTCATCCGATCAGTTCATCACATGAGCCGATCGGTTGGGAGTGCAGATTGTGTAGAATCAGTCAATTACGATTTCAATCAATCTGATACTCCAATCAATATGTCCAACACCTTGAACATTATGACATTGAGCTATCAATTGATTGAGTGTTTAATTGAACTACTAAACTCCTTTAGTAATCAATCTAAACATTATTTGTGGACAAAACTCCTCTTCCAGGTTAAATCCTATGTGTGTGACCCTACAGGTCCATTTCACGTTGGCAGTGAAAGTCCATAACACTTATGACTTCACAAGCAAAGAGCGGTGCCTAGTGACACATCAGTGCTACCCAAGTGAAAGTAGAAAGTTGGAGAACAACTTTCAATCCTACAATCTGTGAATGGTGTTACAGTGAATGTATAATTCCTTTGTCACTGATATCCCGAATGAACTCAAGGCATGGAACAGTCATCCTGTCAACGTTCATTCACTTTCTTGATCTCAAAGTAGAATGGAAGAGATATGTATGACATCAATATCACATACTGATTCACACATGCGTGCGCACACCTATTTCCATCCTACTCATCAAGTGGCCTTGGATATCAAACTCCCTCAGGAGGGACAAATCCCATATCTATCACTCACCCCTCAAAAGCCCCATGTGTCAAAGCCACCCAATCATCACCTTTATAACAACCCATGTTCAGGACTGCGTTTGATGATGTCAAAGTGTGCCCAACGACATGTGTTGAGTGTAGTGATTTCAGGTCAAAGAATCACACTCACCACCATCACTGTGAGTACTGATTGTGACTACCATGTCATGGTTCCATGTGTCAAACTCACAGTGGGTCTGTCCGGTACACTTGTTCTCTAACAAGTACCTATGTGTTTGGTTTGATATCTCTATATCATGACTAATGAGATTCTGTCATCAACCAACACCACAATCGAGTCTTGTGTGTCATTGCTGTCTATCTACCTTCCACAATGACATCCGACTAGGGACATAACAAGAATGTACAAACTCTTAGCATCCGTATGATCTCATCGTTCAGGTCCTGAACCTGAAGGCATATGTCATTGAGTAATGTCATTCTCTAGACATTCAATCTGTTCTATCACTATCTCATATGACTGAACCAGAAAGAATTGGAAGCTTGCCTTTTGATGTCTATCAAATCAATCTTAATGTATCCCACCAATCATCCCATGATTGGCTCTCAGGGCATACATACCAACAGACTCCCACTTGCACTGCGAGCCAATCACCCTTGAATCGTATTCATAGTGATCTTCAAACATGTCCCACATGTAACTGTGCTCTAGTGCGAACATAGTGAGTAATGGCAACGCTTTGCCAAAGTCAGTATAAATTGCATGTCTCTCATCTCTTCGTTGTACGTCACACGTATGAGATGGAGTTGTCGTAATATGCGATCTAGTATTCCTTTTCTAACCTTTAGCCACATTGCATGATCAAGGATTCCATACTTGTCATCAATGAGCGGAATATCTATAAGTTCATCTCATGAACTTCCAGATCCATATAGTATCCACTGCTGTCCTCCAACACATAGATACTTGACATTTCCTTTTAAATGGTTTTATTGGAACACTTCCAATTATCAACAAACTTTCACTTTTATATATCCCATATATATTTTGCGATTAATTTTCTGTCCTTTCGGAAGTTCGCATCAATGTAACTCTTTACATTGAACTCTTCCTTATCACCATAGAACTAGTACTTCTCAAGTACTTATCAAGTTCTCATGGTATTCCAGTAACCCTTACTGGAAGTAGACAGACATCCACTCGTCATGTCTCACATACGAGTTATCAGGATGAGCACATCATATTGCCATGTCCTACATACAAGATGATGAATGCATTTTGTTCTTGCCATGCTGATACATGCAAGATAATGGGATGATTACATACATGATAGATCCATGTCTATTATTAGTGTTCCCATTCTTCATAAGAATTGGACACTTGGCCTTGGGATACTAACTCCATGTATCATGGACAAGTTTTCTCCCACTGAATCTGTGTATACTGAACCCTTCAGTACAGATTGCCAATGTATGCTCTCTCCTTTCCAGGTCAAGAGGTTTTCGAGAAATATCTCTATAGATGTCTATTCCTATCACATAGGAAACATCTCTATCTTCCTTAAAGATAATTTCCACTTTTGGAATTCCATTTTCGAACATTTCCATTTCACATCAACATGTGGAATGTGAACATGCTCCCACTAAATCACAGATCCTTCTTTATCTTTGACATATCATTCAAACTATATCATCAAAGTAAAGATCCAATTCTGAGTTGCTTGTACTCAATCAATCACATTGATTAGTCCATTGTAACTTATAGACTTCATTTGCATTAATGGATTCATAAACCTTATAGGTTGTGTCACGTACACATCCTTGTTTTATTCCTCATAGGAATGTAGTTTTAGTATCCATATGTCAAATGTCTTAGTCATTAAGTTGCAATCTACAAGCATTATCCTTCTCAAAATGTTATCCATGTGTCTTAACATTTAAGACTTATTCGCACTTATGGATTTCATCCCAATGAGTGCTACCATCAAGGTCATACCTTATGGTTTACATGGAAGTCATTTAGGATGTAATGGTCATCTACCATAACTCAAAATTTGGTTCCTCTCATTCATCTAGATAGTTGACTCATCACATGACCAACTCATCATATAGATGATCGAGATGTATCTGTCAAGGATATAAGAATTCACAACCTTTGTGATTCTTAATGTCCTTTATTAGTGTAGGGTATTCTTTATTAAGAAGAATTCAGTTATTTGAAATCATTCTCTAACTCCTTAGAGTATGATTCCTTCTTGATTTAGACATCACCATGCCTTAATCATGAGTTCACTATGATACACTATCATAATCACTCATAAGGATCTCAAACATTTGGTCCAAGTATTTCATTCATTTATCTCATCAAGAATTAACACTTCACCAAATTTGCACTTCATCTATGATAATCTTGACCACTTCAAGATATTCATATTGGTATTTCTCTAAACACCATTTAAAGTATTATCATTTGTTCCAAAAGGTATGTAAATACATCACATGTATCATACCTAATAGGATAATCATTCTCCCACTACCATTAGTGAAGATTGATTAATCATGTCCAAGATATTCATGTGTCTTACTGATTCTCTAACCAAAAGAGTCTAGATTTATCCATCATATGGAAACTAGATATGAATTTCTCATGATTTATGCTAATTTGATTATTTGAGTTATCTATAACTTTTAGGTATCATTTTATCTTATGCATACCATGTATCACAAGATAAACAAGGCATTGCCACAAAGATCATATCTTTAAGATTGAAACATCAACTTTATTAATTTCCGTCATTGTCATACAATATGCAATAATAAAGTGTTTCTATCTATTGGCAATATATGAAATAGCAGTTCTCAACTCTATTTCGTGCCCTTTAGGCTGAAATAAACTGAAAGATACTCCTATCTATGGCAGCAACACTTGCTCCAATGATGGGTACTTCTTTCTTGGTCCTTTCACAAAGGCCATCACTTCTTTGCGGATCTTGCATATCATATATGATAGATCTTGGTATCATATACCTCAAATAAAGAAGTGGTTCATTTCATGATACCTTAGGTGGAGATCTCCATCCCCTCATTTATCTTCTTTTGTTCTTCCAGATATAGAGGGCAATTCCCTCATACACCCTTTCCCCATGTGCCTTGAGGCTGAAGACGGCTTGGATTGTTGGCTAACATCAGAACACTTCTTTGCTTTGCCATTGTCCTTGCCCTTAAGAATTACCTTTTCTTTGATCACATCAAAGATTATGGTTTGTCTTTCTTCATCTTTGCCTCTACTATCCTCAACATGTCCAACAACTCTGTCAACGCTTGTCAAAGTTGTTCATGTTGTAGCTTATCATGAATTGTATGATTCTCGCAACATTTGCAGTATCATACCAATAGCCAACTCTTGGCTCAGAAGGAATCCTTGTTTGTCAGGTTTTCCACATACCCAATCACATTGAGTGTGTGAATACCTTACTAGATCTCCTTCTGTCATGACATACTAGGACAGTGTCTTGGAGACATCATATGTCTCATGATGTCTCTGCAACTCATAGTTCAGAGAACACAACATCAAGCATTCCTTATCAATGTCTTCCTCGGTATGCTTCCATAAGCATACTTTCAGCCATTGATATGGTGGGATCGAGTTAATCTGGTTCTGGTATAACTAGGATTAAAGCTTTCTCTCTTTGATTGAGAACACTTCTCGTCATCCTAACCAGTCGTGGAATTATTCCCATTTAATTTGTTGGTCGCAAATAAAGTGATTGTTGTTTGTTTCCATTTGTACTACAAAAGGAAAATATGCAATTTTAGTCCAAAAACTCATTTTTGACTTATTTGATTGATTTGAAAAGTTGACGATATAATTATACCTTTAATTAATTATCGCTCCCACTATTTTACTTCAAATTGATAACCCTCACCATCAATTCAGAAGATTGCAACGTACAACCTTCTAGTGGGCAAGATCCTGAAATCCTCTAAGTCATGGACCAGCTAGGGTTGTCACCCACAACATAGATCTCTCAGGTAGGCAACTCTTGCCAATTGCATCATATGCAACTCTTGATAATATGTCATATGCAACTCCTTGCCATGATCATCTCCATGCCTCAAGGTACTAGATCCCATCTAGATCACCTTGTTAAGTCTGACCCAAAGCAAACACGATGAATATGCACCCTGCTAGGGCAGACCCACACATTCATCCTTCACGCTTCCACGAGATAGACGGTGCACCACGCTAGGGCGTGCCCACACTTGGTCGATCAAGCTTTTCATGTGTGTCGCATTTGGAAGGCATCTAAAACTTAATATTTTAATGAGGGATTTGGTTTTATATACATATACATATCCAATCACCACAATACATAGTAAGTATCATATACATGCTATATCCCACAGAAAACATGCAAAATGATAAAAGTGATGATTATGGCCATCCTAATATGATTCCTCGAGCTAAGAGGAATCACGATCATC
Organism: Alisma plantago-aquatica; assembly: GCA_963693085.1. Taxonomy (NCBI): domain Eukaryota; kingdom Viridiplantae; phylum Streptophyta; class Magnoliopsida; order Alismatales; family Alismataceae; genus Alisma; species Alisma plantago-aquatica. Next base: position 1,574,189,092 of record OY856409.1, read on the forward strand.
TAGGTCTACATCACATGCAACCTGTACAAGATGAACTCTGTGTTTTGCCTTCCGAGTAGATCCACTCATCTCATGAATGACTTGCTCGTTCTGGCCCGTCGTCTGGGTGCCACCAGCCGATCGGTTGGCTCCTCCAACTGATCGGTTCACCTGGTCATCGTGCATCTCATCATGGCTGCCACCCGCTCGTCTCACTCCTCGAACCGGTCATCAACCGATCGGCTCACTCCTTGAACCGATCATTTGGAACGTCAACCGATCGGTTCACGCCTTGAACCGACCGTTTCAGCTGTCATCAGGATGTCTGCCGTTCTTCGACATAATAGGAAATAAAAATCTATCCAATTTTACATTGTTAAAAGAGAAACCTCGAGTTACATTCGAGGGGAGCAAAGGTAGGAAAGAAATCTTGAATTATTTCGAGTTACATCAGGAATAGGAGAAGGAAGATCGGTGCGCAGACCGAGATGTAAGCAACCACATACAACCATACACAGATAGGGTTTATTGGCCATAACCACGCTATACATTCACCACAAAACTCGTTTAAGGGTGACACGTATCAAGTGCATTAATAATACATATCATATATGTAATTGGGATTTGTGGATTTAGGATTGGACATGCATAAAGCCAATTTTATTTGCATCGTATGCAATAAATAAAGGCGACAAACCAAAATCGATCATATCGATATTCCCAAAGTATAGAGTAGTTGTCGTGGCTCTGATACCACTGTTGGGTTTTAGGGGAGGCAGAGAAGGCAGCAGAAACAAAAATTTTCTCCCCCAAACCCGGAACAAGGAAACGCGTCAACGTCTATACAATAGGAAAGGATGGTTTGTGGAATCATACCTTGTCCCGAGGCTTGATCAGCGACAATACCTCGCGCCTTGCGCGGTCTTCGCCTCCTGTCTTGGACGGTGTCTGTGCAGCTCCTAGTCGCACCGAGACTGACAGGATTGAAGGTTGTCCTCCTAGCGGCAGAAACCTCCCGCCTCTGAAGTAGTCCACACAGACCACCTGGAACTCCAATCTCCTTGTCCCACAAGGAATTGGAAGGAGTCACACCCTCCTGTTGGCGTACTAGTCACCGACACACTCTCCTGCTACCAGTCACAACTACAGTTGTCTTTCCTTTGTTGTGCCTCCCTTATCAGGTAGTACTTGCTCGGGCTCTCTCGGTTACCAAAACCAGAGAGAACGACAACTTTGCAGAGCAACTGGTTTGCACTGAGTTGTACTTTGAGAAGCCCCCAATACCCATATATATAGGAGGGTCATGGGACAGGGTTCTCTATCCCGGGCAATGCTGGACTAAAAGCAGGAGTAGAAGGGTTCGAGATTTTCCACAAAACAACCAACTCGCAACCTGAACCGATCGTTTCACAACTGAAACGGTCGGTTGGGGACCTGAACCGGTCGGTTGACACCTCAACCGATCGGTTGGTACCCATGAGCCGGTCGGTTCATTTCTGAACCGGTCGGTTCGTGGTCCTGACCAGTTCCCTATTGACTTTCCTTCTTTTGTTTCTAATTGGTATCGAATACCAATCCTATTTCCCAATCAAATTGGGCAAATGAAACGAAAGGAAAATTCTCACCAATCCTACTTTCCCAACTTGCTCGGTTGCACCAGTTGAATCGATCGTTTCAACATTTGAAGGAATCATTTCACCTTGACCATGAGCCAATCGACTCAACAGTTGAGCCGACCGGTTCACCAAGCTCAGCCGATCGGTTCATCACATGAGACGATCGGTTGGGAGTGTAGATTGTGCAGAATCAGTCAATTGTGATTTCAATCAATCCGATACTCCAATCAATATGTCCAACACCCCTTGAACATTATGACATTGAGCTATCAATGGATTGAGTGTTTAATTGAACTACTAAACTCCTTTAGTAATCAATCTAAACATTATTTGTGGACAAAACTCCTCTTCCAAGTTAAATCCTATGTGTGTGACCCTACAGGTCCATTTCACGTTGGCAGTGAAAGTCCATAACACTTATGACTTCACAAGCAAAGAGCGGTGCCTAGTCACACATCAGTGCTACCCAAGTGAAAGTAGAAAGTTGGAGAACAACTTTCAATCCTACAATCCGTGAATGGTGTTACAGTGAATGTATAATTCCTTTGTCACTGATATCCCGAATGAACTCGAGGCATGGAACAGTCATCCTGTCAATGTTCATTCACTTTCTTGATCTCAAAGTAGATTGGAAGAGATATGTATGACATCAATATCACATACTGATTCACACATGCGTGCGCACGCCTATTTCAATCCTACTCATCAAGTGGCCTTGGATATCAAACTCCCTCAGGAGGGACAAATCCCATATCTATCACTCACCCCTCAAAAGCCCCATGTGTCAAAGCCACCCAATCATCACCTTTATAACAACCCATGTTTCAGGACTGCGTTTGATGATGTCAAAGTTTTCCCAACGACATGTGTTGAGTGTAGTGATTTTAGGTCAAAGAATCACACTCACCACCATCACTGTGAGTAGTGACTGTGACTACCATGTCATGGTTCCATGTGTCAAACTCACAGTGGGTCTGTCTGGTACACTTGTTCTCTAACAAGTACCTATGTGTTTGGTTTGATATCTCTATATCATGACTAATGAGATTCTGTCATCAACCAACACCACAATCTAGTCTTGTGTGTCATTGCTGTCTATCTACCTTCCACAATGACATCTGACTAGGGACATAACAAGAATGTACAAACTCTTAGCATCCGTATGATCTCATCGTTCAGGTCCTGAACCTGAAGGCATACGTCATTGAGTACTGTCATTCTCTAGACATTCAATATGTTCTATCACTATCTCATATGACTGAACCAGAAAGAATTGTAAGTTTTCCTTTTGATGTCTATCAAATTAATCTTAATGTATCCCACCAATCATCCCATGATTGGCTCTCAGGGCATACTTACCAACAAAGGTCTCCTTCTTTCGAGGAAGAGGGGCCTTCAGTCTTCTCTCTCCTCAGCTTTTGCCTTTAGAGATCCAAGACTGGATGGATGAGAGTGTGTGTGGAGTTTGGCAACACTTTGTGGTCCTTGATGATCCCCTCTGACAAGTCAAGGTGGGTGGCCTATTTATAGGTGTTTCCCACCGACTTAACCATTCACACCACGATCGAGGCTTGGTATCGGTCGAGGCTTGTCCTCGGTCAAGGCCACCGCAATGGTTGGTCGAGGTCCCACCTTAGTCGAGGTATGGCTATGCCTCAGTCGCAGCCTCCTCGGTCCAGATATGCTATCACCTCGGTCGCGGCCTCCTCAGTCGAGGCTAAGATGTGCAGTTTGTAGGCCACGACCAAAAGGGCATGTTGCATCGCGGCCGCGAAGCATTGGTGTGATTAGTGGCATCGACTACGGTGGGAGGGTCCTTGATGGCTGATGAGCCACGATCGAGGTGTTGACCGCGACTGTGGCTGGATCTGGCCCTACAAGGATGGAAAAAGTGTGAATTAAGATTCTCAACATAAAAGCACTAAAATAAGTGGAAACGCCTATAAAATATATGTTTGGAGAGGTATAAAATATGTGCAAAAAGTGTATAAAATTAGATGTTATCAGTTATGTGACCCATGCACTTTAGTGCAATTCATGAGACCCGTATACTAGAGTATAGGTTTCCAGAGAACGGTAGGTAAAAATAAAAGATTAAGAGTAAGGAAAGGGTAATCATTTATGCTTAAGATTTTTCTATAGATTTCCATGTTAGTTGTACATGCTAGTTTGATAAGGTTGTTAAACATAGTTGGTCATCCACAAGAGGTCATAGTTTAAAGGTGTCTATAAAACTTTATGACAATCCTCAAGAGTTAGTGTATGTAAGGTATGTGAAACCCTAGGGAGGGAAGCCTCCTATAGTTTAATTGAATTTTAAGGATGAAATTCCCAAAAAGGTAGGTAGTATTGTAACACCCCGATCTCAGAATCTAACTAAAATTATGATAAAGGTATTGATAAAACTTTAAAGGTTTGAGTATGTGACATGGGCCAAGTATGACGCATTCCACCTGAAGTTGAGCCCATATTAGAGCCCTTTAATGAATACATAGATCCCAAGGGAATTTTGATAAATTAAACAACGTATGATGCTATACTAGTCACAAGAAGATCTAATGTTGGACAATGCACTAGCATTAAGGTTGTTCACAAGTTTGATGAGAATTTGATTTTCAGAGGACAAGATATGATACACAAGGGTATTTTCACATTTAGCTAAGTTAGGTCTTTGAATGAATAAATTGGTGAAATTATGAATGATTTTATGTTTCTTATGACATGATGAGGTAGTGACTCGACTTTTAAGATATTTAGGGCTATTTTGACATTTAAACAAAAAGGACATAATAACAAAGATAAGGGAAACAAATCTGGAATATCTAGGATAATAAATGAAGACTAGTGTTGTTGATATCATGATGCTAGAGATTCATTTGATATCAAATATGGAAGGTCTACATATAACAATAAGGAAAAATTTTGAGAATTTTATTAGAACTTGATGAGCATATTCAATGATGGTTATAATGAAAATAAAGTCGATAATTGTCGGTAAGTTTAGATGATTATTAATTATTAGTTACAAATTTAAGTTTGATTATAGAGAATGGATGAAGCTAATGGAAATATAAACTAAGAGAAAAAGTTTCACAACTTTTGAGTTAATTTCTATAAGTCCGTGTGTTTGTCCCTTTTTCATTTGTAAACCTCAAACTTCCATCACTCTAACCTCCTAAACTAAATTAGGGTTCTTGTTGAAACTAAACATGAGTCTGACATAAAATTATGATAAGATTTTAGTATGAATGTACATCAAAACTTACATTATATAACCACTATAATATTTATACACAAATAAGCTAAAAATCGTCTTATGCACTAATATGAGTATATACTTTATATAATGAGAATAAATCTCGAATATAATCACATATACTTATCTTACTCGCTCATGATCTCCAATTTAGGTATGAATTTTAATCTTACACATTTCAAACCCCTATGGATATGCACGCCTCTCATGCAGTGCCTAATGAACTCTGTGATACTATTTTGGTGTGTTCCCATGCTGCTTTGTAAAAAGCACATTGAAACCATTTAGGCTCGATGTGTTATCATCATCCATCTTTGAAAGGATCTTATGAACCTCATCCCCGATTGTTTCTCTAAATAAGTTTTAATTGTCCTTGTCACTAATTACTCTATTTAAAATACTCATGAATGTTTCTATACCTCCCCTCCCGCTTCATGGAATAATAATGTTCGACAACCTCTAGAGGTACTTGATCCTCTCCTTTTGTCCAAGTAGCATCCTCTCTTTTAAGCTTATCCACCCTAGAGTGTTTCCCCCCACACTTTGTCGTGTGTGTGGAAGATTTTTTTTTTCTCCTTAAGCCACTTAATGCCTGCCTTCTATCTCTAGTATATCTCTTCCCATTTTAACATCTCATCTAGATCCTTTTCCGCCTCATATAATTCCTATGATCTTAGGTTTTCAAACGTATCTTCACATATCTACACAATGTTAACTTTCCTTTGTAGACCAGTGATTCTATCAAAGATATTGCCTATTGCCTCTCTATTCCATATTTCAAGTGCTTTCTTCGTTGATTTTTGTTTTTCAAAAAGTCGGTAGGATGGGTCACCCCATGTCTCTAGGGTCTGGATACTCTTCGCGATATTTTTGTGTCTAAGGGCTAGTTTGGTTGTGTGTAACTCCAACGTGCACTGTTAGTTTCAAAACATGAAACCAAAAGTAGTAAATCGAAACTATTAAAGGTTTATTTGGTTATGTGCAGGTTCAATTCGTTTAGTTGGTCAGTCGTGCGTTTGTTATGATGTACTTTGTACAGAAATGACGTAAAACAACACGATAGCAAGGGATGCAGAAGCGAGAAATATGTGAATGTATCAGCTGTCAAGCCTTACTATGCAACCGAGAAAACAAACCGCGCACAGAAACCAAAAATGGCGTAAAACAACACGATATCAAGGGATGCGAGAAATAGTTAAATGTATCAGCTGTCAAGCCTTACTATGCAACCGAGAAAACAAACCACGCCCAGAAACCAGAAATACGTAAAACAACACGATATCAAGGGATGCGAGAAATAGGTAAATGTATCAGCTGTCAACCCTTGGGCCTGTTTGGTAGGGTGTAGCCCGACGACAAAGTATGTGTAGATACATCGAGTTATAGATCTCCGTAAGTTGGAACTGTGCGGCTTGTAACACGGCCCAACCAAACTAAGGGGCAGTGAAGCCCGTGTCCTAACAAGAGTGATTTTCAGCGTAACTGCGTAGCAGCGTGAAGGTTGCGATTATTCCTGATACGCGTGCAGGCGTCCTTTTATAAACAAGGCGCTGGGTGCGTGAGGGCGGCACATCGGAATAGACTGAATTCCGGCCTCTTCTTCATTTCCCCGTTTCCTCTTCTTCCTCCTTCCAATTTCGGTACCTGTTAGGGTTTGACCTAAAACTTTTCTTCGGTGGCGGATCCAATCCATCTAATTATCATCGCAACTATCTTGGCGTCCTCCTCCGCATATTGAATCCAAACGCCTTAGACCCTCTACCCCGTGCCGTGTTCCGGTCCCGCGTTATTTCTAGCTGGCGGTGCTCAGCGCCGCTCGCTCCGTCGCGCCCCCTCTACGTGAAATTACTGGTGAGTGTCCGGTACCATCATTTGAGGCCCACTTTCTTATACATGGTTCCATGCTTTGCTCGATCATTTTTTGCTTGAATCCCTTTTGTGTGTTGTCGAATATACTGCCCGTCTGTCGGCGCCCGTGAGTTGTTGCTATTCGCGTCGCCTGACTGTTTTACAATTCACCTTCGATGTTAAGAAGCTTGTCCTTGCTCAGGATTTTATTCTCCCTGATGACGGTACAACAAAGTGGCTGGTTTGACTTATAAGCATACATCCGATATATGCATTCTACGACTCATTAGTTACTATGTATTGCCCTATTATTGGTGGTACGAAGGCTTTGACTTGCTCGCCACTTGTCTTGAAGAATTCGTGCATCTTTGAATTTTACATTTCTCATCTTGTGCAAAATTTGCTTCTCATCCTCTTCGGGGAAAGTATGTATATCTATGTAGCTTTTTCATACATTCACGAACTTTTATTGATGTATACTAAGTAAGTTCTGTTTGGGGCCTTTTTGATTCTAATCGGCAACACGATTATTTCTGGTTTTTGCTAGATTCACGTTATCACAATATCATTTAGACATTTCAGCCACCCCATCTATTTGGAGTGTCAATAACTGTTTGTTTAGAATCGCACTTTTTACTTCTCCACTTGTTGCTGCTCCCGGGTTTTACCTCTCATTGTACAATATTTGCTTCTTCTTACCTATGTCCTCAACATTCAATAATGCTCGCAATTTCCCCTTAGGTCTAGAAGATTGTGTTTTAGTTTTCATTAGAAAGTTATGTTCCTCCTCTTTATTATCATATTCAAATTCTCAATCGCAACCATGTTGCAACTTTTCTTTTTGATTGTTAAATGTACATATGCTTCTTATCTAATTTTAAATTTGAGTAGATTGACTATAGGAAAACAGATGCTTATTGGTCACTTTTCCTTCTTAATGCATTTTTGAATTTTTATGGGCACATATTCTTCGTTATCATTGCCACTATCATGCTGCTAATGTTTATTTTTCTGCTGCTTCCTCTCTCGCTGTTTCAAGCAATCTGGTTGCTTTGCATATGGTGAAACATTTTGTTCATAGGCTTTGAATGAATTGATGCTGGCTTCTTCGTCTAAGTATGATCAACTATGGAAGTTTTTATTAAGCTGTGATTTATGCTATCTCACAGTAAACATCCTGTATCATTCCATTTTTAAGGCAAATTGTTATCTTTCTGTTGTTCTTTATTTGATTTCTTCTTCTCATATTGAACTCAGTTCACGATCACTTGAGAATTTATCTAAAATGCATATGAAAGGAGTTAGATACAAATTGTTCAAGTGTATTGTGTAACTAATTCAATTAATTGTCTATACTTAGGGCCAGGAAACTTATGACAAACATACAACATTTTGCCTTATAACTAACCCAAGTTACGATACTAAGGGCTTGATCTTTGGGAATGACGTCATAGTATATCATTATACACTACTCAAACACTCAACAACCTCAAAATAAAACCAACATTAAAAAGACATTCATTGATAATTAAATACACAAATCCGAAAATAATACTTGTATGGTGTCACAATCCATGGACACTGGCTGTTTGCTGACATTTAGTATATCAGGACTTTGAAGCCCAACGATGTACGTCAAGCAATCGAACAACACATTTGTAATATAAAGCATGTCAATGAGATAACGACTAATCCTGATAATGACATGCCTTTGTAATATAAAGCATCTGCCTTCTACCCACAAACTTGGCATGTACAAACCTGTACAATGAGACACCGTAGGTTAACAAACCCCACTGTAAGTACAAGATGGATGCCATTGTCTGTGAAACAACTTACCACTAAACGTATAGAGCCATGTCAAACAAATAATTTAGAAGTGTGTCATCTAATATTGATTTTCTTGCATTAAAACTACTATAAAAATACCTTTTACAAATACATGGTAACGATGTAATTGTCGATTCTAAGTAGAACAAAGAACACTGATGAAACTTGATCAAGTAGTGATAGCTGGTGGTTCCATCATGATTCAACTTAACTTCTCAGATATTTAGTTATCAAGGCGTCCGCCTAGGCGCCTCAAACTAGGTGCCCAGTCTTTTAAGTCCATTAAGTGGGTGTCTAAGGCCTTATATGCCCAGATTAAGCCATTTAAAAGCTACAGTAGCATGAACCGGGTCTACATTTGGTCAAGTTAGACCACCTCGAGTCATTTTATGGTTGGCATAGGTCCGATACTCCGATGTATATTTAAGTAATAGTTATAGATATATGTATGCAATATACATGTACATATATATGTGCAAAACATATATATATTATATACATATATCTGTATGCAATATATGTATATATCCTTCGATTTTTTCCCGAATAATTGATCATACTTTTATCGTGCGTTAGACCGCTTTTTACCTCAATATCTCGCATAATTGCCGAATTCCAAAATTTTCAACTCAACCAAAGGTATCTCGAATTCTGAATTTGTGACCATGGTCCGATTTAGGCCAAATCAGGTCAAATTTTGGCAAATTAGGTCTGATCTGGAGGAAAACATGTATGATTTGGGGAAATTAGGTTTGATTTAGGGAAATAAGGTCTCATTTGGGCCAAATTGGTAAGTCCTCATAGTGTTTGTTAAACAATTTCTACTTCCTAATATGTATGTTGTTCTTGCTTCTTTCTCTTTTCTTTTTTTATCCTTTCTCCAGCTTTTTATTTCTAAATCCTACCGCTGCTGCGTTTTTTGTTGTTGTGGGTTATTCCTCCTATATCCCCTCCTCCTACTATGTGAGTATGTGCATATTTCTTTTTCAGATTTGTCCTATATCTCCTGCTCCCAAATCTACTACTACTATTTGCATATATTTGTTCTTTTTCTGATTTCTTCCTTCTAAATTTCGTCTCACAGCTGCTGTTGTTTGTTTGTTTCCATTTATTTTTATTGACCTGTTTTTTCTTTCTCTATATTTTCTATTTCAGCACCTGCTACTGCTGTTTTAAATTTTGTTTTGTTGAATTCTTCCTCCTCTTTCAATCTCCGTTTTACTGCCCTTGTGTTTGTCTTATTCTGACTTCTTCCTGCACAACTCCTGCCATTTGCATGTTTCTTTTTATCCCATTTTTTCTCTATAATTCTTACTTATCTTCCTCTTACTGTTGTTTTTTCTTCTTTATGTAAATTCTCTTGCCCCTGATTCTCCTATAGTTATAATTCAAATTAGACTTATAGTAACATTTAATGAATAAACAATTACATCATCACGTATAGTACCATGTGTACAAACATTTAAATATGCAACTGAAAAATAAAGTAAAAAAGACGCCCTGAAAAGTCTAAGCACCCCCTAGACGTCTAGGCGGGCTAGGTGTTCCTTGGCTTAAACCCACCGCCTAGATGCCTTGACAGGTATGCTCAGATATGCCAGAAGATCATTTCCCATGAAACAGAAGTGATCAGAAGAATACAAAGAAAACTCTACTAGGCTCACAACGTGGTTGAACCCATAATGTCTGAAGCACCATCAAAGAAACAAATGAATCCAACATGACATTCAATAAAACTATTGTGAACAATGTTTCTCAAAATTTTGTGATAATTCCACTAAAGTAAAATACTCTTATAAGGATGGCAAAACACAATTGCCAAGCACATGAGACGAGATTATAGACGGATAACAAGTGAACAATTGCCTTACCTTCGACTCAAGCTTCACACACATCCAATATTTTACTTTCCCAACAAATGCAAGGTGACGTGGCGATCTTTATGGTGGTTGATGACATATTTGTTTCTTCACGTTATGTTGTTCTAATGAGGGGATGCTTACATTTAAGAATAAGGTAGACATGCCAACATGCAACCCTAATTGTGTATTGTGATTGATGAACCTATCATGCTATCTTGAATTTTCTCTGTCTAGAATTAACTTTTCAACATACTCTTTCAACCATAATAATGCTAGCAAAAGGAAGAGTAAAGAGCAACAAATGTGGGTAATAGGTGATAATCTATAATGATTTATAATTTGTAGTATCAGAAGGTTCCTTTGTCCATTATCATAGTCAGACCATGCCTAATTTTGTAACGTCTGGAACCATCAATGTGCAATAAGTTGAACCAAGCAATATATAAGGCTAGAACCATCAATGTGCAATAAGTTGAACCAAGCATTATATAAGGCTATCATTTACATAAGAATGTCAATGAATTCTTATATGATTGAAGGGTCCTAATATCTCTGAATTTAAATTCTAGAATATTTATATATTGCAAATACCATGATAACGTCTATAATTGTTTAGACAACCAATTGGTGGCCTCTAGATCTAGGGAGCCTAAGAAACTAGGTGCAATTGCTCAGGAAGCCTAGACCTTGTTTTTAATTTATAACAATTAATATGTTTTCTTATATATTACTTATTAGCTATGAAGCACGGATACTCCAAAACAGGTGCCGTACCCGTATCCGATACGTATCAGATACCAATACTCTGTGGATACTCCTGGATACATATCGGATACTCCTATCTGTATCCATGCCGTATCCAGTCGGTAAAAACTAGAAAAAAATCTAGGCATGACATTGTTTGATTAGCATTTGACACCAACTCATGTCTCAACCTTATCTGCTAAGTAGTAGCTTGCAACAAGGCTGTTACAGTTGCTTCCTTGAAGTAGTTCAAGGTTAGTCACCATTCCTCTTGCTAAATGCCAATCTTTCTTCTACTCTTTATTGTTTGTTCCTCCTATGTTTTTTGGGATTTCACTTTTTAAAGAACTTCCATATGTAATTTGGATTTTTGTTTGTTCTTTATTGCAAACCAATTCATTCACCTTTACATGGTACTTGTGGATGCTTTCCCTGCTAAGGTGCAAGTTTTATGCACGTTGATATCCTCCATATCCTGTGAAAGGTTTCAATCTAGTATCGTTGGGTTAACACGCCTCTTGTTTTGGTGACTAAATTCATTATGATTTATTTTGGATTTCTATCTAGAAAATATCTATTTCATCTCCTTTGAAGATAATCATTGCATCCCCATCCTTCTGTCTCCCCCTATGAAGCACCGATACTCCAAAATAGGTGTCCTACCAGTACTGAATACATATTTGATACTAGTACTCCCTAGATACTCTCTAATACATACCAAATACTTCTTAAGTCGTATTCCTTTTTTTATTAGCAGGATATGACCTCAATACAGCCAAGATACATCCAACCCATTTAGCAGCCAAGAGAGCACCCCACTCGTCTGATCCCTCAAAATCCTAAAACCATGCGACTTCTAACTCTAGACTCCCCCTATTGTATTGTGATTTGAGAATGAAATTGGTGTATTCTGTTAGAATTTTAAAATAAACATAAAAATTGTTGTATCCATGTTGTACCCGTATCTTATATATTCGAAAATTGTCGTATCCCCGTACCTTACCCGTATCCGTATCCATTTCTGTATCTATATCCGTGCTTCATAGTAGCTAGACATACATGAGAGAAGATAGTTTGGTATCACAGATGACACCATTCACTTTACAACACAACATTACATGATACATGAAATGTGAAATGTTAATAATATAATATAATCATGTCTCTTTGTAACTTCTGTCTCACATTAATATGAAGGAAAGACCCCTTTTTTAATCATTGTTTCATATTATGGTATTGGTTTCCATTTTCTTTAGAAATATTGTAATTTTAAAATGAAATTTGATTGTCTTCATCTATTTTTAAAATAAATATATTGGTTATTTTTAAAAATATTAAAATAAATATAAAAAATTGTCGTATCCCTGACCTACTTGTATCCTATATTTTTGAAAATTGCCGTATCCCCATACCCGTACCCGTATCCGATACGTATCCGTATCCGTGCTTCCTAGCTTATTAGATATTTTTTAATATGTATATCTATTAAATATATTTATATATATTTTTCTTAATCAATCCTAAATGTATTGCTCGACACCTCTAGTGACTGAAGTTGGCCCTAGCTTGCTCTAATTTGACCTAAATCATACACCTAAGACTTGATTTATCTAAGTTGACTTGAATCAACCTAAGTTGACCTGAATCAAACATAGATTAATCTATTTTACCACTAAAATGGCCATGTATGACCACATTTAGACCCCCGATCACCCTGATTTCGAGTCATAACGAGCTTAGTTGGGCTTAAAAACACTAGGTGCCTACCTAGTCCACTAGGGGGTAGACCTGTCATGCTGGGTCAGTATCCACATGCACCCACAGATTGACCCGTTTAAGTTGGGTTTGCATGATGAAACTTGTCACCCACACAAAAATCACCCAAACATGTATCCATTCGCTTGGATGATTTTGCAAGTGATCCAAGGCCACCCACATTGACCCATTTTACTAAATTACATATGTTAAAAGCAGTGTTTTAAAAATCGCCCTAGGCGGCCGCTTAAGCGTCACAAGGTGCTGGACGATTAAATTGTACTATAAGCGGCACTTAAATAAATTTGAGAAAAGCGGCCGCTTTTTGCCCGCTTAACCCGCTTTTTCCCGCTTTTTTCCCGCTTTTCCCCCGCTTTTTGCCCGCTTTTTGCCCGCTTTTTTCAGAAAAACTGCTGTAAGCATATAACATCAAGTACATTATATGCCATGTTTAGTATTGACTATAATATATTAAATTAGCATACATTAAATGTTCTATGATATACTTAGTTCTAATTTAGAATGCATACTTTGTATGTAAGCTGAAATGATATGGTACTTTTGTGATGTATCCAAATGAATTGTAGGTAACTATTATCCAATTTAGAATGCATACTTTGATTAAATGTACTGCTGTAATGTATGACTATTTGATGATGTGCAAATGTAACAATATGTTTGTTAGCTAGCTATGATAGGTATATTATTTACTGTTTAGCTATGTAAACATGATACAAAATTGTTGTTTCATCTTGTATATACACTTATTTCTTTATGTGTAGGCTGCTTTATCTATGACAAGTATATTGTTTACTATATTATATAGATACAATCGTTGTTGTATAGTTGTATTCTAAACTATTTGGGTGTTTTATATTGTCTTGTACAATGCTTAAATATGTATAAAAATTTCAAAAATATAGTATTTATATACATATGTATGTAATTTTGTATAAAAGTTTATAGGAATTGGAAATCCGCTTTTCTAAAAAGCGCCCGCTTAATCGCCCGCCTGGCGATTAATCGGCTACAAGGTCCCATCCGCACGCTTCCCGCTTCGCGCATTTTAAAACCTTGGTTAAAAGTATGATTCATGTATGTCTATTGAGAAAAGACCGTGTTTGGCAAATAGTTGAACTTTTTATGCAAGCAAATTCTTAGCAGTTGTTTGTTTGTGTTAACAACGGGGGCATGATTGGTATTGGTATTTATCTTTTAGTTTACGTTAGTAGAAATAACATCATGACGTTCGTATTATTATCTATGTTAATGAACATGTAGTGTGCCATTTCAACGTATTATTCATATATTTGTTTCCAACAATTATTTTCTTTTATTTTTATTTTATTTTGTGTGGTAGGCAACCTCAAATACTTCTGTTATGGATGTACAATGTTAAATGATAAAATATATTGTTATTTTTGTGGTGGTTATACCGATCTCAACAAATATATCATCACTTTTCCCATTTCATCTCAAAGGCGGCATCTATTTATTTGTTTTGCTTTGAGTTTCATGTCAACATCAATGAACAATGAATCCATTGTGTTTGACGTCATACTCAGTAGTTGGTTGCTCTATTTTGACGTCAAAAAAATTGTTTTAAAACTTTTCTCATTACTTTTTTATATCTAATGTTAAGTGCAGCAACTAGCAACATCTTTTTGATTGAATAAATTAATAAATGGGCGCCCGCTGGTTGATCCACAACCCGCAAGGTTAGTTTTGAGTGTGCTTTTGTTCTATCCATCTAAAATTGAGTCTTTTTGACCTGCACCTGCGAGAGCCACAGCTCCAATGACCCAAACAGTCCCTTGGGGTTGGGTAGCCCTCCTAGGCACACACCTTGATAACTATGACCACATCAAATAAGAATGTTAAACAACTAAATAGAGTCATTCTTTGCCCCTTAAATATGCTTGTGTATTTGCATAAAATCAAATATCATATTAAAAGGGTATGTGATTAATTTTTCTTTTACCTATTTTCATCAAACAATTGCATGCCATTTTTCTATTATGCTCTAAACCTATATAACCCACTACATTACCATGCCTAATTCACAACCTCAAATTAGGGAACAGTTAATTATTGAACATCATTGTTCTATGCTATCATCTATTGTAAGAATGTTAATGGATTTCCATAATTGATCACAGTCTTGGAAAGTTGTCGCAATATTGTCTAAATAATCCCAGGCATGCTTCAGCATAACAAAAATGTCTTTCTCTTGCTTTCATTTGCATTCTTGTTTATTTGTTATACTACAAGGGTTCCATTAGTGTTGTCCTCGTCGGAGATACCTTTCCTCCCATACGCACACAGAAACAAATATCTGTAGTCTACTCTAGTTGAAATCTAATGTGCTAATTTTGACTTTTCTGATCTGTACGATTTGACAGCTTTATGAATGGTTCTTCACCTTTATTTTATGATTATTAAACATTGCCTTTATGAGTAGCAGAATGGTATGATGTTTAAGATCTCATTCCCAAATATCAAGTTCTCGGTATCATTTATGGCTCAGTCAGGTGGCAAAAAGTAATGTGTATCTCTTCAGTAAGATAACTTCCAAGGCCTATAGGAGACTACTCTATACAATGTTGTGAATGTATTTAGTTACGAAGGAGTCATGGAAACTTTTTATGTAAAGTATTTTTGTTTATACTTTCTACACGTAGTATACTTCTGACATGTAAAACTGATGATACTTCCTGTTTGATTTAGGAGGTTGAGGAAATCAATATTGCTGCTCCTAGACTGTGTACGTCATTCTGTTTTTATGAAGTATGTACACCACAGTTCTATTTGGAGACATCTTATGGCTTGTATTTCTGTCTGAGCTGAGATGATTTTGAACAATTGTCCTCAGTTTCTCTGTCAATCACACCCCTTTGATTGATTTGTTAACATTGGTTTTCAATGTTGATCCTAAAATATTCTGCCTCAAAGAATGCTCTTTATTACCCGGATGAGCTCATTCATAATTCTAGCAGCCAGGCATCTTGATATTTTCTTTATACTAGTGAACGCATACGTGCACATGCACGTGACTTATAAAATTTGTTGGAAATGTGCGGGGAGATGACTCGTCCGTGAAAGGTCCCTACGGTAAAAGATATTTGTGTTGGTTGTTTGAAAGGAGAGAATCAAGTAACCGTTTCCGTGGGATAGAGAGAGAAATATAGAATTAAAGATAATAAAAGTTAATAGGAGAGTGTGGAAATAAATATTTATAGGAGCAAAATTTCTTGAAAAAAGGAGAGAAGAGAGTGAATCAAGGAGAGCGCAGCATCAAACTTGCTCTTTTTATAATAGTATAGATATATATGGATTTCCTGTAATGAATTCTTATACTATTTAGATATTTTCACCTTTATGACACATTGTTGCATCCTATTCTGAGGTCTTTTCATAGTTGATATTTGATAGCAATAAAATTCCGCCTCTTGTTTTGTTTAGTCTTTTACTTGTTCTGTTTCTGAAATTCTGATCACACAGACAATCTTAATACTTGATGTTTCATAGTAGATTTGTTTCTTTTTGCAATGCATATGAACTACAGCAACAAATTAATAGTTACTATCCTTGTTTCCTTAACTTAAGTTGACCTGAGCTTAGAATTTTCTTTTGCATTCCTCTGCAGTGATTTTGGTGAAGAGCCCATCGGTCAAGGTGCTGGGTGTTTAGTCTAGACTTTCTTTTATGTCTGAACAAGCTGCTTTGTACTTGGGATCAGTTGGATTGCTAGGAGAATACTGTCCTACTTCCAGAAAAAAGTTCAACACTTCTGATTCAGTAGTTTGCATGCATCTTGAAAAATTTGAAGATTGCTCCCCTACGGTTGGTTGCCTCAGATTTCAGCCAACTGTTCGCATTCATCCTTTTGCCGAAGCAGAGGAGACGGGCAGCTCGTTTCTTACATCCGTGGTCTCTGGTTTGTCCATTTGATAAGGATACTGGTTTCTGAATACAGTCTGTTCAGATGGCGTTGCAGAATATTGGTGCTGCAAATAGTGATGATGCCTTCTACAGGTATAAGATGCCTAGGATGGTAACTAAGATAGAAGGTCGTGGAAACGGTATCAAAACCAACGTTGTTAACATGGTTGATATTGCCAAGGCCCTGGCTAGGCCTGCTTCATACACCACAAAGTATTTTGGTTGTGAGCTCGGTGCACAGTCCAAGTTTGATGAAAAAACTGGTGTATCTCTGGTCAATGGTGCCCATGACACTGCTAAGCTTGCAGCTCTTTTGGAGAACTTCATTAAGAAGTATGTGCAGTGCTATGGATGTGGCAATCCTGAGACTGAAATAATCATCACTAAAAACCAAATGTTGCAACTCAAGTGTGCTGCTTGTGGTTTTGTGTCTGACGTTGACATGAGAGATAAGTTAACGACATTCATCCTGAAAAATCCACCTGAAGCAAAGAAAGGCTCCAAAGATAAAAAGGCCATGCGAAGAGCTGAGAAGGAAAGGCTTAAAGAAGGGCAGGCTGCTGATGAAGAACAAAAGAAGCTCAAGAAAGAGTTGAAGAAAAAGGGTTCTACTGCAAAGGACGGCCCGTCATCCAAGGCTTCTGCAAAGAAGAAGGCAAATAGATCTGATGAGGAGCGCATATCTCCACCTGCCAGCCAAGCTGAAGATGACGATGCTGATGAGGAGGATGATATCCAATGGCAGACTGATACATCGGCTGAGGCTGCTCGTCAGCGCATTCATGAACAATTAAATGCAGTTACAGCTGAGATGGTTATGCTTTCAACCATTGAAGAGGAGGACAAAATGCCCAAACACAGCAACGGTGAAGGTGTTGGAAAAGGTAATGGATCTGTTAAGGTGGTTGATGGATGTCAAAAGCTGGTGGATGATATTAAGAGTCAGTTGAAGAGTTGTAATGCTAGTCAACTGGCCACTTATGTTGGATCTTTGAAGGGAAAACCACAGGATGTGATGTTGGCCCTTGTTGAGGCCTTGTTTGAAGGTGTTGGTAAGGGATTTACAAAAGATATTGACAAAAAGAAGGCTTACCTGGCTGCTGTTGTTCCTGACGAGGCCTCTCAGATGGTTATGCTTCGCGCCTTAGAGGTGTTCCTTTGCAAGAAATCTAACTCAGATGCAGTGAAGGAATCAGCCCTGGTTGCCAAAACCCTGTATGATAGTGATATACTTGAGGAAGAATGCTTCGTCCAATGGTACAATGAGGGGATTGTTGGAAGTAACAAGAACGCCCAGCTTTGGAAGAACATGAAACCTTTCATTGAGTGGCTTCAAAGAGCCGAATCTGAGTCGGAGGATGAGTAACCTAGTGGGTACCAGTGCCGTCTGTTATTGTGTTTTCTTGCCTGTGGTCATGCGTATGCTGTTGTCATTGCACATGTTCTGTGCCTGGGTCTTGTGCATTTTAATAAAGCTCTAATACTATATCAGATATCATTTACTTGTAACAGCTTATCTGGAATATGTTGCTTTGGTGCGCTTCTGATGCCACTTAACTGCTTTTTGAATTGCTATCAAGTGTTTACTTAAAAATTTGATAGAAAGACCCGAGTATGTAGCTGATTGTTTGTTTAGACATGGAATCCTTGTCTTTCTTTCTAAAATTTGGTTGACATGCTTTTCAGAGAAGTTTGATGTTCGTTCTTATGTTTGCGTCATTTCGTGTTCCAGTGGCATCCTCTTGTTTTGCGTGAGTTGACATCAATCTTGATTGGGTAATTTTGCTTATATATTTTGAGCCACTTTATGGTACGGGCTCATATATATTAGATCCTAGATTCGTAGTTCAAGCCATGAAGCTGTCTGGTTCGAATTTGTAATCCGTTGATTCTTTTTTGACAGCTGCTCGGTATTAAAATGTAGAGTGGGTGCTTTGGCTGTCATCCGTGTTGGCAGTTGCAGTTAAATTTGTACTTCTTGGGTGGACATTCCATGTAGATGTTGTAAATTCTGGTTATATCCTTTCAGCAGTCGTGATGCGTTCTTATTTATATTAGATTGTAGTTCATGCGATGAAGCTGTCTGGTTAGAATTTGTAATTTGTTGGTTTGTTCACAGGTGCTTGGTGATCGAAATGTCCATTGGTGCTTGGGTGTCATTCGTTTTGTTGGCAATTGCAGTCCAATATGTACTCAACACATGACGTTGTCTTCATCTCTTTCTGCTTATGGATTGGTGATATGCAGAATAAATTTGGATGTGATCTCATCCTTCATTTTTCTGACCCAAATGCTGGTCGTGCTGAAGTGCAGATCCTTATCTGTACAAGTATCTGAAGGTAAAAGTTTCCCTTACAGAAGACAACTTTGTACAACTAACTGTTACAGTGATATTATAAACGAGACATGATGTTGTCAGCTATTGTAATAATACGGCTCGGCTGATGCGTGTTGGACGTAATATTTTAGCTAAGGGCACGTTTGTTTTGCTGTAAGCAGCAGCGCTGGATTGTACTTTGTCATCCAGTATCAAGAATATTGGGTTTCGTTAGCAGGACAGTAGAAATTGTCATTATCCTGCACTTTTTAGGACTACATAGGGCACGTTTGGTTTGTATTTTGTCCATCCCGCATTATTAAAATGCTGCATTGTCAAAATCCCGCAAAATAAAATTTTATGTTTGGTTTGTTGGATTTTGTAAGTGCGAGATTTATTTTTTTCGTGTCCACGACGTTCGCCATGTTGGATTTTGGCGTCCGGGAGAATTTTGATGGAGACCAAAATGCGGGATTCCTATTATGTCTGAAAATTCCGGGATTAACCTTAGTTCTCCAATTCTGCAAATCAAACGTGTTGAACTGGAGTCCAAAATACAATCTAATACAGCAAAATCTAAGTAACCAAATATGCCCTAAGTTAATGCTGGATAATATTGTCCATCTCAAAACGGCCGCGCGCTGCAGAGCAACCAGTCTGAGATTTCTCACACGACGGGATTCAAAGTCGGGTAAATTGGTAAGTCGAATACAATGAAACCAAATCTAGATTTTTATTTGGAGGACTTCTCGAAACCAGAAATTTACCAAACCTGAGATGACGTGAATTTAAGCATTTATCTGAATCCAGTACGCCATAGGTTGTTCGTACGGTCGAACACACTATTAAAGAAGCGTCTCGCAGACATTGTGACCCATACCAACAGTGTAAACTTTCATGGCGCCTCACCCACCTGGAGTATATTTTATTACAAGGCTGGACTGGTACATGTGCTAGTTTGGGTCTTAGTATAATTCTATCATAAAAAACGTGTAAATATTGAATTTAAAGTTCACAGGTTGGTTAGAGGGAAGCTTGACACATGATTTTTATTCCTTTGCCCTCGCTGGATACACTCCCTGAATAGCTGTCCGTGTTTAGGAAAGCTGACAGCACGTACAAATTCAACCTCTTATGTCAAAAGTGCACTCAAATGTGAACTCAGTTCCGCCCAATGAAAACAGTACTACAGTATTTTGCATACATTTTTTATTATTTTAGTGCATGTCTTATAGCTCTAAGTACCCGTTTGGTTTGAGATCGAGCTGGATTCTGTTTTTTTTGGCAACCTAATCCTATTGCAAGCACTTATTAAATTGAACTAGTCTTGTAACTTGTGTTTTTCAATCTGACATATAAAACAAAATAACACAAAAGACATAGTCAAATCCGGACTGCGATCCCGAAATCCTACTGATAGTATGACTCACTTGGTTTGGATTAGAGGATTATAGAATCCAAACAAGGAACCTCGTCAGTCTGATTTTTGCCAAACAAAACAAGACTGCATCCTGACTAGGTTAGTCGGGATTAACGTCTACGTGGCACAAAAAGATAGCACCTAGTCCGGATGAGATGTTGAACCAAACCGCCCCTAAGTGACGGACGATCGAGGGAAAGCCTACATGTGACGTCATAAACCAATGACAAATGATTGTATGGGACTACGCATATTTGGGCGTAATACGAGTTCTATATTTTAGCAGCAAATTTTTTGGTTGGGGAGAATCAAAATGAGTAATTATACTCTTCTTACCGAATAGAATATAGTATCGAACATAAAATGTAAATGTCAAGAGTCAACTACTTGCTATCAGACACGACCCGAGCCCATATCTTGTTAGTGTCAGTTGGACATGCTTTATATAATTTAGTTTAGAACGATTAGGTAAGACACAATTGGTTGTTGTTGAGGCATGAGTTCACTAATAATTGCTACTTGCTCAGCTTTCTTTGTCATTTAAAGTTTGCATCTCAAAAGCATCAAATTGAGATGGAAAGTTATCATATACATGAACCAGAGACACGAATGTCCTTCGAAGGTTTTTTCGTTACATAAAACCATATATTAATATTTTGACATTTGTACCTAACGTAATATTTGACCGAAGAGCAAAAGTGTGTAGCTTTATATCTGAGGTACTTATGTTCGTTCCTCCTTTTTATTTTGAGACCGTCTCGCAGAACTTCTCTTTCTCTTGGAGCTTAAGGAGTTGCTGGCGTAATTTGATTGCCCATGCATCGTCAGTGAAACCCAAGACAAATGTATTGAATTTCTTTCCTATTTCCATTTGTGCAACTACCTTTCAAGTTGGAAGAGTAAAGCTTTTCAATGTGCAAAAGAATTCGTGAAGACCGAGATAAAATCCTTTTTGAGTCTTGACCCTATCCTTGGTCAATCAATTTTGGCCGAGGCTTTTGTAGAAGGAGCTTCACTTGGGTGCGTAGGAGTAGGACCTAAGGGGCAGTCTTGAGTTGAGTTAGGTGCATCATGCAATCATGGCTGCGCATGCGGTCTTACCGGGTCCTATTTTCATGGCGGATATTGAACAGCTGAATGCCACAACCAAACCTCTTCTCAATGCAAAAATGTGAACGGAAACATGTCCCCATGTTATAATTTAAGAAATGACATGAATCTATTCTATTCATGCCCTCGGTCAAATGTTATCAATGGATTTCGAGGCTACAACATTCAAACCTCTAAATATTGTGGATCGACATGCAGAAGAATATGTTCCATGAACCCATTTAATAATAATGATTCCTGCAGTTTATAACTATTATCTTAGAGATTGAAATTTTTTGACAACAAATCCAACAAAACCTATTTTGGCTTGATATTTGTGACTATGAATATCCAAAGAAAGTAAATGAATGGAAATGACTCAATTTAGCCATATAAACAAATTTATTGTACTCCCTTTGCAACTCCTCACTAAGCACTCCTTATATTGAAGACAAACATTAATCCATTATTCATCACAAGGGTGGGTGAAAGTAGTGATTGAACATTGGTATTTTGGGAGGTTTGAAATTTGATTTTTATTTAGAAGAATATTTACGGATTTTGTATTAGTTTTTTGTTTGCACAATCGACACACCACACCTAGCATGTTACATATAGAAATTTAAGAAATTTCTCTAACTCCGACCTTCTTATACCTTTTTATTTGGTGTTGGTTTTAAACCCTTATTCCCAGACTTAGGTGGTAAGCAGGTACATTAGGTGCTTATGGGCATAACATTTAAATGAATTGTGTTCTTTTTGAATGGTATCCGTGCAATTGGATCACTTAGGCTTTTAGTGAGGTGTTAGAATGCAAACTCACTATCTAATATTTTTCTTCTTCTAAAATAAGGGCAATGTAATTTTCTTAGATTTAGATTATTAGAAAAATAAATGCAATGTATGACTCTTAAATCCTTAAGAAAAGAGTAGTTACATTAATTACAAACTTGAGGCATAAGTTTTGAATAAATGATAAGCAGTTGCCAAAAATGGAAAACTAATGAAAGAATTAGATTCCCCCTTCTTAGTTGTTTATAGGTTGACATTCATAGTATTGCAATAATCAACACGAGTGGACAACTTAAGTTGATATTATCTAAAGGAAGTTATAATAGATACACTAAATGGGAAATTTAAGTGGTATGAAATAGTTAAGGAAATATATAATAGTAGAGACTTCCCTCATGTAAGAATAGTCCCAGGATAATCAAAATTTCCAAGTATGATAACCAAATAATAATCATGATAGTGTTTATCTAAACAATACTAAAATACATAGCTCTAGATGGTCACGTTACCCTCTACAACATGTCTTTTTGTATAAGTCAACCTTGTAGCTTCTCATTATGCCATGCCATCCTTAATGGGTGAAGAACAATAAAAATGGAAGAAAGTTTGTGATAATAGAATAGTTTTGATTTCTTCCCCCTCTATTTATTCATGATTCTTGTATACCATTCTCGTGAGAATATATATATATATATATATATATATATACCTATTTGCTATATTTGTTAGTGTGTTCGTATTAGATGGGTTTGTTCCTAAATTTAGTAAGTAGTTGATTCCCTCTAGGGCCCCACCCCTTATATAGTCAATAATGTAACTATAACTCTTGCATTAACCTGTTGCAAGGATATAGAGTCCTAGAGGTAGTTCTTCCCCACTTTCAACTTCCACCATTATAAGCATATTTTTTTTTGGTCAGTCATAAGCATATTATTTTCCATCACTTAAGTCTCATATACAATGGAGAAATTCTACTACTTGTACCATTTGGATGGGTGGTTAAGAGGTTATTTATGCACACATCCTCCTCTTACAGGCCAACAACTGTAGAAATGCAACCAAAACTGTAACTTGACTGAGAAAACATAAAAACTCCTTCCTACTGGCAATGTGACATACTTCTAGTAAGGATTGACTTTATATGTAGAGGTATAAAAACATCAATGTTCAACATGTGGCATGAAATTTCTTGCAATTTCTTCCATCTTTGTTTTTCATTATCCATCTAAAACCAATGCAGAGGATATTAGTGCACTTTGCAAAATTTTGTGTTTTGAAAGTGAGAAATGACTAGTTTTTTTACTTGTATAGCTAGTTTAAACACTCTTTTGAACATGTAGTCATTTTTGTATTAATGACAACAAATATAGAGAAAATTTACCGAACTAAATATATTTTATCTTGTTGTTGAATACTAGGGTTTCATATATAATTTTTTGGGCGCTGGTCAAGGAAAAAGTGGGAGGTCATATATGATTCAGCCTCCTCCCAAATTGTCTCCACAAATAGGAAATCACCAATGTTTTGAAAGTTAGTGTCCAAAATTAGAATACATTGTTGAAAATATGTAATTAGCAATGATGTTTCTTGTTAGCCTCAATTCAAATTATGAGGTCATCGTGATACAAGATCCATATAGAAGTTTCCATTTGTAGTGTGTGTGTTCGGTAGTGTTACTTGGAACTATAAATGTGGATCCATTTTCTAGTTTGACTTCTATTTGTTCTTGATCAACCAATGATATTTAGATGGAATTGTTAAAGTGCAATTTCTAATTAGAGTTCATAAAAAATTCATCTTCAAAGATGCAATTCGGGGCAAGAGTTCCTAACCATTCATTTACAAACTCTACACACCACTATCCAACATCATAACACATCATGGTCACCATCAACTACTAAAATTCACCAGGTTAGAATTTATTATGATTTGGTCTAGGTTTTTTTACCTTTTATTAGTCTACTTGCAATACCGCATACTACTATACCCTCATTAAGAAGTACTTCAACAGAGTACTATCCTACCAAATTATGCTTAATTGAATATTATGCCAAATGGAAGAACTAACCAGTGGCATCATTCTTATTGGATTGTGATTTACCTTCATCATTAATTAGAGGCAATGCATCTTCTTGTCGTCTATATAGTCCCACACCCATTTTATAAGAATTGAATCATTCAGTTCTATGAGACCTTTTATGTAATCCCACATTATTTGCTTAAGAATTAAATCATTTAGTTCATTGGCATCCTTAATATCCATCCACTCATGGTTGGCGAAATCACTTTCACTCACATGGATATAGTCTACTTGTAAATGTTATCACTTAATAAGTATCTTCTCACCAGGTCATCCATTTTATTTCAAGTAAATGCTACAACTTGTTCACTTGAAACATTTGATATATACTGAAAGAGTTCATGTAACATTGTCATTTTTGGGTGCATTTACTATGAGTATATGGCCCTTCATACCCAAATCTTTTCTTTAGCGTAAAATAACTAGGTTTTTAGTAAATAACACATACCCCAACTTTTTCCATCAAAATATGTGGACAAACAAAAAAATTTGAAAGATGGTAAGTTCATGTAATTGAGCAATTCATGAGTGACATCAGACAACTGTGGTTAGCGCTTTCCAGATGCTAGCAACTACTCAAAGAGCGGGAAACTATGGTAGGAAGCCACACACTACTAAATGATTTTTGCTTAGTTGAGATAGCTCACACAACCCACAATTTGCGGGCCCAGTCTCGTGCCAGTCCGCCCAGGGCATCCAAACCCTTACATCTAAATATAATGATCCGGAATGGATTGTTGTAAGGTTATTTAAAAAAAATTATATCTCATGACACCCTTGCCCAAAATAGGGCTTCTAATATATCATTGTGATCAGAAAAATGAGCTCTATCTAATTACAATGGTTTCATAACTAGGTTTACTCTTAGATATATTGTTTTTGAAGATGCTTAATTCTACTAAATTCCCAACCTCAATCCTGTATATTCTAAAACTCGATGGCCCAACCTTTATAAGTAACTTTTCTTTACGTTTGACATGATTAATTTTGGATTATAGGGATGTACCTAACTAACTTTCTTGACCTGAAAATGACTCCTTTTATGTACATACATGATATAGCTTATTCAAAAATGGAATATTTGGCCTATTTTGCTATCATACGGTTATCCCACCTCAAAAGCTGTAAACTTTTTGTTGTTATGTTACATGATCTTCTAAGATCCTATGCCTTTTACCATGATGTATGTAACATCCCTGGATACGAGTCCTCAGATAAAATAATCTTAAAAGAAATAATTGAACTACCCATATCACCAAGGTGAACCTCCTATTAAGGGAGCCCATCACTAAAGAACTTTGTGGTAAAGCATGCTCATGCCATGGTAATACTAGGATGGGTGACTGGTCGAGAAGTTGATCCCAACTTGTACGTGAGTGAGGATAAAGCATGCAGTTAGGGCCAATGTTATTTTGTGGGGTCAATCTTCATTCTTGAAACTCTACTGGAGCCATGAGAAGTGGGCCCCTGTGTTACAAATGGTATCAAAACCAATTCCTCTCTAGGCATGCTAGTCTTGAGCTGTGTTATATTCCGTGCATGTTGGACAGAGTTATCCATGGTGATATATCCACCCTTACACTGGTAGCCGTGATCGGGAAATGTATGCCCATGGGCCATCTTGGTCTGCATTGAAATGGGGAAATATTATGAGGCCATATAGTTGAGCCTTGATGAGGATGTCAAGAGTCTAAGTGGGGGAGATTGTAATGTCCAAGGATACGAGTCCTTGTATAAAATGATCTTAAAAGGAATCATTCGACTACCCATATCACCAAGTTGCACCTCCTTTTCAGGGATCCCATCACTAAAGAACTTCGTGGTTAAGTGTACTTAGCCAAGAGTAGTACTAGGATGGGTGACCGGTTGGGAAGTTGATCATGGCTTGTGCGTGAGTGAGGACAAAGCATGCAGATAAGGCCAGTGTTGGTCTCTGGGGCCAATCGTCATTCCTAAAATTCTACTAGAGTCATGGGTAGTGGGCCTGGGTGTTACAATGTAACTCGTATGACCTTAAAGGCTCACCTTTGTACACTTTTATTCCCTAAAATGTATCTTTCAAGTACTTACATGATCAAATCTTTGATCCTTAGGAAAAAGTGAGTCCTTAATGTTCAAATTTCTATGTTCACCTTCAAATCAGATCCTATAATGACTTGTGGTCCAAAATTCCATGTAAGACAGTCATGTTCCCTTCCAACTACTTGTGACATGCATATGAAACCTATTGTAATATAAATGCATATGTTGTTTATTAGACTCTAATCTTGCAAGAATCATGTTCTATTGTGATATATATTATTTTAAGACTTCAAATCAGTAGACTTATCAAGCTTATAACTAAAAAATCCCCACTTAATCTACATTATTCTCTTCTTGATCATATGACTTGATAATAAAACCTTATTGCATGAAATGGCTCTAATATGAATAATTATAATTTTTCATGTATAGCCTGGATGATAATCTGACACTCATACTCCCCCTATTGTCAAATCAGAGTTTATCTTTATCTAGTATCACTCATAATGTTGATGGTTCACCTAGACCTAGGGATTAATGTTAATACTTGTGCTATGTTGAATCAATGCATGCATGTTTGACAAGATGGAACTATACTTGAACTATTTGAAACCTATGTTTAGGAGAAACATACACATGAATTGAAACATGATTATCTTATGAAAACCTACTGATATAAGACCCTATATTATGGATTTTTATATCCTAGGTCTCCTTTGGATTGGACCTTCTCTAGGAATCTTACACAAGGATCATAACTTGCTCACTACTCACAAGGAACACTTAATCTCTTAACCCTACCATGATATTGGTTTGTGTGTATGTATGAACTTATGAACGCTTGGCTACTTAGTTACTTGTTTGAGTTATTTTTCCTATGAATACTACTTTCATGATTGATTTTACCGCTGAAAAGGAGTGACTGAAGTGGTCAAGCACGGGGTCCCCTAACAAAGGGACCTGAGTTCAAATCCTAGATGCCACCTTAGTTTATCACCATCCTAGACATTCAACCTCTGTCACATGCATAAAAGAGGGAGAGAGAATGCCTTTATTAATCCCATGATTGATTTTACCATATTGGCAAACCTTGAGCATAAAATATAAATATCCATTATATAAACCTTGTGTACCTACCTAAACTCTCAAGGTAAGTTCACAAGGCATGTTGAAACATTATTATCTCATTGAATTTGGTCTTGAGGTCCCTCACACTGATACAAGGGGACATTAAGACTTTGAGCTTCAAATACCCCTCATGAACCCTTCCTTTGGAAATGGGTCAAATGTCTAATGTGATATAATGGATAATCAAACCTAAAACATGATTTTTATGAAAAAATGTCATTTAAAGTCTTCTCGTCTTGAACTAGGCCTAGTAGCAGGGGCTTATCACCTAAGTAGGGGCATAAAAGTGGGTGAAATGTTGTAGTACAAGTTTACTTAGCATGTTGATTGGGCTCTGTGGTAGGCCCAAATTAGAAGTCTTACTGTCTTATTTTTCTTGATCTTTTTTTTGGAGTAAGGTAAATATATCCCAAAAGAGGTGTATAGAAGACTATACGAACAAAGCAAGGCACCCTAAAGCGGGTCCTAGAAACAAAAGTATACAAGGGGATCTAGTTACAAAACCCCCAGTATAGACAAGTGTTGGCACTGAGTCTGTGCAAAATCTCAGGCCTGATCTTGATAATCCAGTGTAAATCTTTTGCTAGGGAGTCTAACAGGCAGTTGAGCCTCCAATCTTTATGATCGTGTACTCTTTTGTTTCTCTCAAACCAAATAGAGTGGATAACGCCCGTGATGCAGAGGGAGGCAAAGCTGCGGAGGTGCTTGCTGTGGGGAAAGCTATCGTTAGCCCACAGAAGAGCATCTGTAATGCTGCTGGACACATCTTGACCCCACTCGTTTCTTAGGAAGACAATTTTCCACATCTGTGCAGTCCACTTGCACTCAAAGAACAGATGATTGGAGGTTTCCACATTCTGTTTGCAGAATAGGCAGCAGCTATCTGAGTTATATCCCCATTTAGAAAATCTTCCCAAGGTAGGAAGTCTGTCCATGATGGCTCTGTAACAGTGGACACTCCATTTGGGATGGTGGGCAAACCCCCAAATCAGGCGAGTCTATACGTGGCTGGTAGATGTATTGTTCGCAGGAGCTTGGCTAACAGAACTCCAAGTACCTTGAGCGTCAACTCTATACATCAGGTTGTGGTTTTCAACATAATTACACATGCTTTTCCAGGTCCGAGAAGCTTTAGAAGAGCGGTCGAAATTGAAGTCGTTCCCATATCTTTCTTTCATCCAGGCGGTCCAAGAGTTATTTGGGTTGTTGATGAATCTATTCACTCTCTTCTTAGTGCTGTCAAGCATTAATTCATCCACGTCTGTGATCTGCAGTCCACCATCAGAGTAAGGTTTGGCAATCTGATGCCAAGCTACACTGTGGCTGTGCCCCGCCCAGATGAAATTAGCTACAATGGAACGCATGGCGTGAAGAGAAGTGGCTGGGATATCCCCCATGCCTGTCTAGAATCTAATCATAGCCATCAAGACAGATCTTACCAGAACCAACCGACCGGCTAGGGAGATCCTCAAACCACTCTAGGACCAACCGACCGGCTAGGGAGATCCTCAAACCACTCCAGGAGGCCACTTTAACCCGGAGACGGTCGATGCAGATGTTAAGATCTTTGGAAGTGCTACGCCCAACAACCAGAGGGAACCCCAGGTACTTGGAAGGAAGGGTCCCCAGCTCCATGCCAGCAGCGGCTTTAAGCCTTCCGCGACAAATAATAACACATCATCCGCGACGATGATGTGAGATAGAACCTTGATGCCTTTGACCTTGAAAGTTTTAATGTGGTTTCTTGGTTTCAGCTTTGTTGAGCATCGTGGTGAGACCTTCCATGGAAATAGTAAACAACAGGGGAGATAGGGGATCCCCCTTTCATAGGCCATTAGACAACTTGAAAAGCCCAACAGGAATCCCATTGATGAGAATGGAAAATGAGCAGGTCATAACACGTTGTTTAATGATGTTAATCCAATGTTGATCGAAGCCCAAAGCCAACATAATTCTCTAGAGATAGACCCAGTTGACGTGATCAAAGGCCTTACTAATGTCAATCTTCATGCAGGCCTTGTTTGTAGAAGAGTTGGTATTAAAATCGCTAAGGAATTCAGTGCTGAGAAGGGCGCAGTCTGACATATTCCTACCAGGGACAAAGACATTTTGGTTGGGGGAGATGATGAGAGGAAGGACAGCCTTCAATCTACCAGCAAGCAATTTCGCGATCGCTTTGTAGAGGACGGAGCAGCAGGCGATGGGATGGTAGTCCCTGATCTCACTGGCATTGTTATGTTTCGGGATAAGCTTAATGAAAGCATGGTTAACAGCTCTAACCATAGAGCCACCATGAAGAAACCATCTGACTGCAGCACAGAAGTCTTCATGGATAACCGACCACATTCTTTGGAAGAAAAGGCTGTTGAAGCCGTCCGGACCAGAGGACTTGGAAGGGTTGATAGAGAAGACCGCTTGCTTTATCTCATCATCGGAAGCTTCTTTTAATCGATCAGAATTTAAAGCTTCCGTCATCTTGTGTTGGGGTAGATAATCATTGCTAAGAGGGCTGGCGTGCTCGTTGTTATACAAGTTGGTGAAGAATTGAATAGCCTCTGAGGCTATCTCACTTTATGATTCAACGTCTGTCTGTTGTCATCAATGAGTTCATAGACTGTGTCCTTCATCTCTCTTTTATTTATGGCAGCGTGGTAGATTTTGGAGTTACGCTCTCCGTCAGAAATCCACCTCATCTTGCTTCTCTGCCAAAGGAAGAGCTCCTCGGCTTTCTCCAAGTTCTTCACTCTCTCCTCACTTCTTTTCTCAGTTTCTATTGCATCAACATCAAGAGGGTGGAATCTCAGGCTTTGGGCGGCTTCTTCGTAGTCTTTGTTAACAGCCAGAAGGAGATTGGGAAGATTGACTCTCTCTTTGGACCAAACCTTCAACCTAAGCTTTGTGTGTTGGAGTTGCACCTGCCAGCAGTCCGTAACCAGATCCCTGAAGCCAATCCAGTCGCACCATAGATTGAGGAATCTGAAGGGGCGGGGAACATGGGAGGAGTGGTTGATCAAAACTTTCATCCAAGCATGATCACTGAAGTGATGGGCGCCCAATTTGATGGCGACATTGGGAAGAATATTTTTCTTGATCTTAATTATTATAATGTTTCTAGTAGAAAACTTTTATTATATGTTGAAACTGTGTATACACTCAATGCACTCGCATTGATCTATTTTGTTTATCAAAATTTTAGATGCCAAATGAAGACCCACTTCACTCCAAACAACTAAGCTCCAAAATGAAACACCAATGGGTTATCCTTGAGATAGAAATGGGTACACGTCTTTATCTTCATAACATATCTTGTTATCTTTGTTAGTTTTTATTATTTCTTTTTCATATACATTTCTTGTGTGAAACTATGTGCCATTATAGGGACACATGCCAGGGTCCTCTTTCTTTTGATTGTCTAGCCATTAGGAGTTAGGCTTTGAATAATAAACAATTCATGATAGTATACTTTAAGCTTGGAGGGTGATAAAGCCCTTAAATAGCTCTTCATCTTGTGTCATTATACTCAGTATACACATATATATGTTTCATAATGCAAGTATTACCCAATAATTGGTATTTTATATGCTTTTAAGGTAACTAGAAGATTAATAAATGGAAGGATTAGAGAGAAGTGATGCCAAGAGCTCCAAAATGAATGGAAGAGTCCAAGAAACCATCAAAGTCAACTCTAACCTATTTGGAGTTAGGGTTTGTGTCACAAAATTGTTTATTACCCAAGTTCTAACTCCAAATGAGAATTAAGTCAATAATGGCAATAAAACCTAGGTGTTCGTCCATAGCATGGTATTATCAAAGCACGAATGTGGAAGCGTAAAGCTTATCATACATGAACAGATAATAAGATAAAATCAAAAATCATAATCTCAACATTCAATAAGTATTATTATGCAACATTTTTTGTTACATGCTTTCAATTACATATTCAAGTGTCAAATTGCAAAAGTATTATCATGTACACTAGGGATCTTACAACAAGAACACTAGACATATATCACCAAGCCCATCAACTTCTAGCCATCTCTGGACCTATAAAATATGTGAAACAATATGGGTCAATGCACGAGGTTCTGAGTACAAGGCTAAAAGATACATATACATATACATATACATAAGCTTTGCATAATTTGAAAAGAGTTGCAGAAGTAATGAACAAGAATAAATAAGTTAAGTATTTACCAAAGAGAGAGCCCATATTTTAGGTCATTTTACTCCAATTATACTAACAACATCATCTAACATAAGGCCTTTGACCAACTTCCCATCAGAAGGGTCCGCAACTATGCTCAAGATTAGTTAACCCATTTATCAACATGGTCCACCGTATCTTTACAACTCAAGCAAGATGCCCAACCTCGTGTCCTTACCCTGAGAATATAGGCAACTGCACAAGGTTTGTATAATGTGGTTTCTATATTATGTTTGCAAGCTACAAAACAACAGTACAAGACAAACATCGAGTACAATACTAGAGTAATACATGGAAATATTTGAACAAGTAAACAAGCATACATATGTATCACATTTCAAGTAAGAAAGACATAGTCATATAGTTAATAAAACTAGTACCCGATTTCAGAGATTTCATAACCTATCATTGACCATCTAGATCTCAAAGAACACTTGGTTAAGCACAAGATTGCATACATGCATTAGATTCTCATCATTAACCCTAATTAACTTCATTAGCATTTTGGCCAAATTAGGTTTCAAGTCAGTTAATTACATGTCTAATGGTCTTTACTGATTTATAGGTCATCTTGAAGGGGTGGTTCAAGTTTCAACTCATTTTGATGTTCATTCACTTTAAGGCAACATTTCAAGATTCATGTCACTCATGTACATTTTGGGGTCAAAATACTCATAATAGAACAACCAAGGTCAAGATTCATTGAGTCAAGGGGTCCAGTAATAAAATATGGTTTAGATTTGCAAGGTAGGACATCAGAATTGACATTCATATGTAGATGGATGTCCCCTATGGTCTAGGTACCATATTCCCAATCCTTGTGTATCAACATCTCATACATACATGTAAGAACCAACATAGTCTATTCCATTAGGGGGGACATATGGACCAATGTGGGACACCAACATACAATATGTCATAAGGGATATATAATTTCCTAATTTGAGAGGGGATGGCAAGAGAAACAGATCCACATAAGTATCAAGGTACAAGAACCATTATTCAAGTCACATAGGTCACATTAGGAAATATAGGGTTACACTGTAACGTCCCCGATTCAACCACTTGATTTTCTTCCTTCATAAATCAAGTAGCTAAATCTGAGTCATTAATATGGCACCCAAAATCAAAGCACATGAGTGAGATAAGCAATATTTTATTTCAAAATATTACACCATTAAAAAAGGTATTTTTACATTATCTCCTATATCAATAAAAAATGATACATGAGTTTAAAATTAAGCTTGATCCGCCTTTGATTCTTGATGCCCTTCAGGATCTTTTCAAGATGAGTCTTTCATAAGGAAAGGTCCTACAAATAATATAATCTGCAACATGGAAGAATAAGTCGCAGCCCAAGTGGGAGATGACGGGTTAGACAATTGTCTAAGTATGGACAAATAGAGATAAGCAACAAGACACTATTAATATAGTTGTATTCTTAATGTATTACTCAGATAACTAAAGTATCAAAAGTCCAAACCAAAATTATTGACCATCTGCTAGCATGAAGCATAAGGAATGTGTATGTACATATATTCATAAAGCATTTATCATACGACAACTCTATCAAAATGTTAGACGGATACTATGGAGCATAATCAAGATTATTGGTATAATGATAACAAAAAGGGAGACCTTATTCCATAAACGAGTTTAACTACAACTCTTAGAGAAGGTGTCAATTCACCTTGGGCAACTGGCCTGCAACCACAAAAACTTACTTAGCCAAGACTTTAGTCCATTAGGGTCACCTAAACACCTATAAATACCCTGGCACACCCCCAGCCACTCGTGCACACTGCATGCTCTATACAATGAATCAGATTACCACATGCAGCCACCAGTCACCTTTCCAAGACTAGAAGAGGGTTCTCCTTGCACAAAATGCCACTTGAATAATCATTAGTTAGCATGCTTAATCTTTGCAGGAGATTATTCCCCATTACTAACTTGACCATGCCTGACTCTACATGACCAACCCAAGTGTGGGCCTGAGTATGGTAGAGCATTATACTCATCCATCCCTGACTCTAAAGGACTTAGATCCAGATCCCAAATGTATCAATCCCCGACCAAGACATGCCGACTCTGTTACCAACACATCTCCCAATATGAATTTTAGAATCAAAAGGACATCATCAATGATATACAACTATTTGATGGATATTCAGAGTTGGAGAGATCAAAAGGTAGTCAAGTAAATGAATCACTGATTATTATTTCACTATGAAACCTAAAATGTAAACTTGTGGGATTGTGGTTTTGAATCAGACAAGTCTATGGCCAGGAGCGTGCAAGAGGTTAGGGAGTCCCCCCGTGCGAACATGTAACCAATTAAATAACTTTTCTTCTTTACTGGCTACAAACATCAGTGAAACATGCTCCTAGTCACCTTAGAAGTGTCTGATAGAATTCCACTTTCCAACAATATCACATGACACAATTAATAGAGAGAAATAAAGGAAAAGGGAACCCAAAGACAATAGGACTAGAATCCAAAGAAATGCTTGATTATCATCTAAAGCCTTTAAACTCAAATTTAAAGGATATTTTGGACGAATATATGGAAGTCATACCCGTCTTATTAATAAAGAGGTCGTGTATAGTTGATCACTTATTCATTCTTTAGGAAAGTATATGAAGTATACTATACTCTTACTGCATATAATACCAAACCATTCTGTACCATACCTTTTATTGATGTTGATATAATAGATTACAATAGGAATTGAATATCATATTAAACAATAATAAATTGTACTTTTTGGATGATAAAATGTGGGAACCATACCTTTAGATGTACTTGATGCATAGTTCCAAAAGAAGACCATAGCATCATTAAATATATCCAGTCTTGATATGTTTTCAGCAACATGATGCCACTTTTTCCATCACCTCGATCCTCATCCCTAACTAGAACAACTTCTAGGGTTTCTCTCACTAGAGTAGAAGAGAGATGGCTTAAAGCATCATGATATATGTGGAAGATATAGTATTTGGATTATCTTACTACAATGGAGGAGGGAGATAGTAGGTTTCTATATACAGAGGGTTTGTTGGGAAATGGTTCCATTCACTAACATAAAGAAAGAGAGAGTGGTTTGCTAATCTAGACAGAGATTGGAGGTTTATGGTGAAGGAGATGGGAAAGGAGGGAGAAGGGACGTTCACCTTTGCTTTGGGATGAAGAGGAGAGAACTTATGCTTATGGTGGGGTGGATGGGGGCTCTTTATATAGGAATGGTGAAGGGTAGAATGGTCCTAATAGAAAAAAGTGTGTGGATGACACATGGGTGCAAGGTGTCATCTTTAGGTGGATGCTTACTAGTTAGGTTACACATGGATGGTTAGGTGTCATCTCAAGAATTGCTAGATGACACATGGAAGCATATGTGTCATCTTAAGATAGCTATTAAAGGGTGGTTGACACATGGTAGGATAGGTGTCAACTTTTGGAGGTGCTAGGTGTCAAGGGAAGGAGCATGCCACTCATCTACTTGCTTCACCAATTAATGTGCTTGCTCAAGCTACCTACTTGCTATCTAGATATATGCTTGCCTCCATAAGCATCTTGCTTGCCACCCAACTACCTGCTTGTGTGCTTACCCACTAAAATGATATTTTTCAAAATTGGCAAAAAGTACCGCAATTATATTTTCAATATATAAAAGCTTTTAAATCAATCAAAATGAATTATTTTAATATTAAAATTGATTTTACAAAGAAATCCTCAAAGAAGCTTGTTTTTATGAATAGCTCTAAATAAGGAGTTTTAACTTAAGCAGGAGATCAGGACGTTACATACACATGCCATCATAGAGCAAGAGAGAGTCTATCATACAGACTAAAGCCACAATACATTATTAGGGTACTGATTTCAGGATTACAAAGGCATTTGATGCACAATTCAAGTCATCAATTATTTAAAAGTATAACCAAACATTCACATAATAGGGATACATTTATGTATTTAGGGCCATATAGAGAAAACATATTAAAAAAGGATTTAGGGAATGGACCTTGTATCATGGATGTATATTAGTCACTAACTTGAAATTTGATAAGCATTAGTCCAACATTAAGTGGCAAGATTATCAAATTAATGCAAGGTACATCATCAAAGTACCAACAATAGCCATATATGTACAATTGATACACGTATGTGAAATAGGGATGATTAGGGCAGCCACGAAAATCACAGAAGTACAAAAGTTACTTATTTCATAATAAGGGTGGTGAATGGTCATTATAGTTCCAAGCTTGGTCATACTAGTGCATTAAATGTACTCAAACATGACTAAAGTTAGCATTTTCAAGAAAAATTTATCATTTTTAAGAAATAAGGGAGAAAAGCGTTGGATTTAGGGTCCAAGACCAAGCCTAAAGTGTAGGTCTTGTTGAGATGGTCAATTTGGTGTATAGAGTTGCTATATTTGGACAAGTAAGAGGGATTTATCATTTTTTGAATATTTCTATCAAAAGAATAAAGTTTGGACCAAGGTGTTACTAGAAATCATTTTGTGGTCCATCCAGACTGTTAATCCAACATCTAGTACCGACCAATATGTAGATTCCTCCCTTACCTCATGGCTACACGACACCGTCACCGAGCAGTCACGGGGTGCTGGGGGTCGCTCACCACCACTCGACGTAGTTGGGAGACGCTCGTGGCCACCCGCCACTCTCAAGATCTCTGTGGGTTGCTTGGGCACCCATTTACCTATCGTGGGTAGCGGTTGAAGCTTGGTTAGCTACTACCTTGGAATCTTATCCATCCGGCTCAAATCCATTGATTGTGGGGTGTCTTCCCCACCCCTGAGCAGGTGCGAAGCAGTGTGGCCGCAAGCCTCATCGGGGTGGAGGTAGGCATGCAACATTAGTTCACGCCCAACAAAGGTGTCATCCCACTCCTAGGGGCTCATTGGGGTCATCCATGGCCTAGGTTATGGCTGTGGGTGGTCGGGGTCCCTAAACCTAGAAGTATGATGAGATAGAAGCACCCGAGCTTGGAGAAGGAGGAGGGAGTCTAGAGGTGGATAAGGTGCGTGAGAGAGAGGAAAAATAAGGGGGGAAGATCGAAATGAATGGAGAAAGGGTTTGGTTGATTCAATTAGTCGAAAAGGGTGAGAATGTGGCTTCATTGGTCACCGTAAAAGTAGGGTAGGTGGTGGCATCACCATTGACGTTGGCTCTAGTACGAAGGAAGGAGATTACTTCTCGACCATTGATTTGGGGGTATAATCCATGACTCATACATCCTATGGCACTAATTGGTCCACTTGAGGAAGGGTGGATTCCGACTGAAAGGGAAGGGGGCAAGTGGGTCGCGTGCCCAGATTCGGCCCAATAAGGCTAAAAATTTAGCTAAAACCAATTAAATACAAAGAAATATGAGCCAATTTGAAAATATCATAACTTGGGCTATGAAGGTCCGCTTGAGACAATTTTTGTACCATTGGATTCATAATTGAGAGCTCTACAATTGATATAAATTTGTGAGTAATGAAAATCTTATCAATAATTTTTAGATTAAAAGAAAACATGGTGGATCGTTAAAGCATAGAACATAGATCAATGTGCAAGTTAAAGTCACACATGGTGTAATTGATCATCTAGGTGACCAAATTGGAGCATCCTGAACTTCCAAAAATGAAGTTGACATCAAATTGATTAAGAAATGTGCTTTATGTGAGAGGAAGAGTATAAAATATGATAGAGAAATCCAAGTTTTCACATCCTCCCTCCTTAAAAGAAATTTCATCCTCAGAATTCGTCCAAGATCATAGTTAAGAGTCAAACTCGATATCCATCATACGATATTAATCATCCTATAGGTGTAAACACACCCCAATCATGGGGTC
Organism: Alisma plantago-aquatica; assembly: GCA_963693085.1. Taxonomy (NCBI): domain Eukaryota; kingdom Viridiplantae; phylum Streptophyta; class Magnoliopsida; order Alismatales; family Alismataceae; genus Alisma; species Alisma plantago-aquatica. The sequence continues at coordinate 1,574,226,840 of OY856409.1, forward strand.
ACACATAGGTTATCATAATCAAGGGTGTACTCATCTCATTATACATGTCACTTGGTGTTTTATCATATTACCACATCATTTTGACATTAGGGTTTTCCATCCCTTATTATTACTACCTTATGGTTTTGTTTGTGTATTCATACAAGCACAAGGTATGTTATCAATATCAACATTATTGACCTCTAAAACGAACATGTTCATCATCACGACTTTCAAACGAGCATTATCAAAGGTTTATTTCATCATTATACTAGATTTCATGCATTTTTTTGTTTTTAAAGGCTACCAACTTTCACCAGTTATGTTCATCACTTTTTAGTTTGGGTCCAAAATTAAGCATTGTATTCATGATTATTCAAGCTAATGATCAAGGCATCTTCATATCAAAATCATTATTTCAAACTTATATCTTTCATGTATAGTATGGTTTCTTATTAGGTCTAGCTTGTGAGAGTAACTTATCGTACATATTTAGGTCTAACATAAGTGAGATTATTTCATGTATTGTGAATCGTTTGAAGAACAACTTTATAATCAATATTTAGACTCACATTTTTCTCACTTGTATCTAGAGAGAGCTCCACAAGCTTGAGCTTCTCAAGCTAAGACCTAGTCTATGTCCAACATGACATGCTAACCACAACAATCAACCCATCACAAAATTTCTACCCAACTTTTAAGAAACCAGGGAAACCACTAGATTCCTTTGCATACAACCACTAACCCAAGTATGAGGCTCGTCATGGAGATGAAACATGATGTACATCATCTTAGGATTTTGGGACATATCCCTCACCTATATAGCAAACACAATTTATTCAATTGCCTCTTTCTCTAGGTCTAGGTCTTTTCATAAGAAATATGGGGTTCAACATTATTAAGATAACCAAGTGCCTCAAATCATATACTTAGAAGCAGTCTAGCAAGGGACTCATCGTCATGTACTTCATTGTTCATATTTTTCAACACTTGGATATGTTTTGGAGGCTAGGTACTCTGACCTTCTCCCATGTTGGGTTGCCTCATATCAAAGGTTCACCCTTTGTATGTCTCATACTAGATGTCATTCTCCATAAAGAGGTTTAAGCCCATCATCATCATCATCATCATCATCATCATCATCATCATCATCATCATCATCATCATCATCATCATCATCATCATCATCATCATCATCATCATCATCATCATCATCATCATCATCATCATCATCATCATCATCATCATCATCATCATCATCATCATCATCATCATCATCATCATCATCATCATCATCATCATCATCATCATCATCATCATCATCATCATCATCATCATCATCATCATCATCATCATCATCATCATCATCATCATCATCATCATCATCATCATCATCATCATCATCATCATCATCATCATCATCATCATCATCATCATCATCATCATCATCATCATCATCATCATCATCATCATCATCATCATCATCATCATCATCATCATCATCATCATAGGTCATCTAGGCTACTTACTAGCCTTAACCTTTATCATGGATCTAGACAACTCTAGAGACTAAAACTAGAATCTAAACACTCTCATCTTGACTGATGTTACATATATTTCTCTTAGGTTGCATGGACACTCGCTGGCTTTCTGCTTGTGGAAACATTTTCATATGTACATATACTAATACTTGAAATAGGTTTTCTCTGACGTTGAGACAAGCAATGGAAACCACCATACTGCATTTGAACAAAACCAAAATACAAACAAGTTACCACACTCATTAGGCATTCTAGTACCATGACACCTAGAGAACTAGCAAGAGCATGGTGCATACTTGTGTAGCTACCCTAAGAACATTCCACGAACATATGTCTAGGATTGTAATAAGATCTCCCTTTCCTCACCCTCCTGATCCTACAACCCAAACTATAGGATAGAAGCAGGAAAAAAGAAAGGGTTCTAGGGATTACACAAGCCTACATGTAGTTCTAGAGCATCTAGGTTCTAACCTAGAGTCTAAGTCCACTTAGTCCACAAAGGACAACTCATTAAGTTTGTAGGGTTGATATATAAGGTTATATTAATTTGTACTTCATGTGAGTAATGTTTGGTGTAGCTATTATGCATGCTCTAATACCATCTATCATGGAACTATTTGTTATCAAAATTCTAACTCCAAATGAATACAAAGTCAATGGCGATAGAACCTAGGCGTCCGTCCCTAGCATGGTATATTATCAAAGTGCGAATGTGGAAGCGTAAAGCTTAAAATACATGAACATATATAAAATCACCAATCATAATCTTAACATTCAACAATTCTTATGAAGCAACATTGTTTATTACACAGTTTCAATTACGTATTCAAGAGTCAAATTGCACAAGTATGCTCATGTACACTAGGGATCTTAAAAAAAGTATACCAGAAATGGCTCACCAAGCCCATCAACTTCTAGCCATCTCTGGACCTATAAAATATGTGAAACAATATGGGTCAACACACGAGGTGCTGAGTACAAGGCTAAAGATACATATACATTTACATAAACTTTGCATAATTTTAAAAGAGTTGTAGAAGTAACAAATAAGAATAAAAAAATAAGTATTTAACAAAGAGAGAGCCCATATGTTATGTTATTTTATTCCGATTTTACTAACAACATCATATAACATAAGGCCTTTGACCAACTTCCCACCAGAAGGGTCCGCAACCATGCTCAAGATTAGCTAACCCTTTTATCGACATGGTCCACCCTATATTAACAACTGAAGTAGGAAGCCAAGCCTCCTGTCCTTACCCTGAGAATACATGAAGGTTCTAAATTATGTTTGCAAGTTACAAAATAACAGTACAAGAAAACATCGAGTACAATACTAGAGTAATACATGGCAATATTTGAGCAAGTAAACAAGCATATATATGTATCGCATTTCAAGTAAGAAATCCATAGTCATATAGTTATTAAAGAGGGTACCTAATTTTAGAGATTTCATAACCTATCCTTGACCAACTATATTCAAGCATCACTTGGTTAAGCATAAGATTGCACACATGCATTAGATTCTCATCATTAACCCTAACTAGCTTCATTTAGGGTTTTGACGAAATTAGGTTTCAAGATGGTTAATTACATGTTTAATGGTGTTTTACTGATTTATAGGTCATCATGAAGGGGTGGTTCAATTTTCAATTCATTTTGATGTTCCATTCACTTTAAGTCAATATTTCAAGATTCATGTCACTTATGTACATTTTGGGGCCAAAATACTCATAATAGAACAACCAAGGTCAAGATTCATTGAGTCAAGGGGTCCAATCACAAAATATGGTTTAGATCAGCAAGGTAGGACATAAGAATTCACATTCAAATGTAGGTGAATGTCCCCTAGGGTCTAGGTATCATATTCCCAATCCTTGGGTATCAACATCTCATACATGCATGTAAGCATCGACATAGTCTATTCCATTAGGGGACAACATAAGGACCAAGGTGGCACACCAACAATAAAGATATCACAAGGAATATAGAATTTTTTGATTTGAGAAGGGAGGGCAAGAGGAATTGATCCACATAAGTATTAAGGTACAAGAAGCACTATTCAAGTCACATAGGTCACATTAGGAAATATAGGGTTACACATGTCATCATAGAGGAATAGAGAGCCTATCATAGGGACTACATCTACAATACATCATGAGGTTACTGATTTCAGGAATAGAAAGTCATTTGATGCACAATTCAGGTCAAACACATCAATTGTATCAAAGTATAACCAAACATTCAGATAATATGGATATATTGATGTATTTAGGGCCATGTAGAGAAAACATAGTCAAAAGAGATTTATGGAATGGACCTTATATCATTTATTTATATTAGTCACTCACTTGAAAGTTGATTAAGCATTAGTCCATCATTAATGAGCAAGATTATCAAATTAGAGCAAGGTACATCATTAAAGTCTCAACACTAGCCATATATGTACAATTTGAGACATGTATGAGAAATAGGGATGATTGGGACTCCCTTTAAATCCAAATAAGTAGAAAACTTACATTATTTCATGATAAGACTGGTAGATGGTCACTACAGTCCCAAGCTTGGTCATAATGGTGCATTAAATGTACTCAAACATGACTAAAGTTAGCATTTTTAAGAGATCAGGGAGACAAACATTGGATTTAGGGCCTGAGACCAAGCTAAAGTGTATATGTTTTCTAGTTGATCAATATGGTATATATGTTATATATATTTGGATAAGGGGGGGGGTCAAAAGAATAAAGTTTGAACCAAGGTGTTACTAGAAATATTTTTGTGGCCCATCTAGACCGTTAATCTAACATCTAGCAGCGACCGTGATGCAGGTTGATCCCTTTCCTAGCAGTTGAATGACACCACCACCAAGAAATCATGGGGAGTTGGGGGTTACTCGCCACTACTCGACGTGGTTGGGAGACACTCGTGGCCGCTCGCCACTCTTAGGCTCTATGCAGGTTGCTTGGGCACCCCATTTTGAAACGTGGTTTGCAGTCGAAGCCTGGTTTGTTGGTGTCTTATGATCCTGGTTGTTCAGCTCAGATCTGTTAGAAGTGGGGTGTCTTCCCCACCCACGAGAAGCTATGAAGTGGTACGGCCACAAGCCTCACCGACGCGGCGAAGTTAGGCACACAACAGCACTATGCTCCCAATAAAGGTGTAGTCCTCACTCCTAGGGGACCGTCGGAGTCAGACGCAAACAAGTCCCTAAATCTAGGAGGAGGGATGAGGCGAAACCACCTGAGCCTAGAGAAATAGGGAGTCTAGATATGGCTAAGGTGCATGAAAGAGAGAGAGGGAAAACAAGGGGGAAAAGATCAAAATGAATGGAGAAAGGAATTGATTGATTCAATTAGTCAAAAAGGGTGAGAATAAGGCTTCATTGTCCACCACAAAGTAGGGTAGGTGGTGGCATCGCCATTGGATATGGCTCTAGTATGGAGGAAGGAGATTACTTCTCGGCCATTAATATGGGGGAGAATCTATGTAACATACTCAATTCCAGGCGCATAGGCTAATCCTACGTTCTTCTAGGCCTCTATTTGATTATGTGGATATGCAATATTTCCACCCTTTTTAGTTAACTACCTTTTAATATCTATATTTCATTGTGTTAGAATAGACCAAACTACATTAGGATCTGATGACCCTATTAGACTTATTAGGGTTCCTTAGATATGAAATCATAAGGATATTGTTGTCATAATACCTAAATTGGGAATTAATTAGTAATAATACTAACCTAGATGTCCTGACCATAATAATGAACACTAGAATAGACTTGGCATCTTATAAGGACTTACTACGAGATTATAGGCATGCACTCTCAAATTTGATCATGTAATTGAAATTAAAAGACCTAATTAGGGTTTTGATGCACCATGGTAGAATTAGGACCCTATGAACCTCAAAATCTAAATATAATTCTATAATCAGGCTCCTCATGTCATTATTAGTTGACCCTCAAAATTTGGGGTCATTTGAATGTCATATGCACCCTTAAATAGACCCTGGGGGATAATGTGTAATTAAACATAAGGTTTTAAACAATTTTTTTGGTCACACATTGAACCAAGGTCCTGTGGCGATTTATTTCTTTTTTCACGAACCATCATCTGGGTTGGGTTCGGAAAAGGCCTCGTCTTCAACCTTGGAAGTCCCCACTGGCGCAAGTCTGGTTCAATCTAGTGATGTTCATGCTCACCGTTCTCTCGCCTTGGTCGACTGTTTCTCACATTTACTTCACCATCCTCTTCAGCTTACCCTCTCAAACACAACGAGCCCTAATTCCTTCCCTCTCATGACCTAGAGACAAAACACCCAAAACCCCCTTCCTACCCTTCAATGACCACCACTCTCATATCCGCTACGAAAAACCTCACTAGCTCATACCTATCCTGAAACCATCGTCACGTACTTCTTCACCCTACATGCCAATCAGTCGAATCTAAACCTCGTGGTTTCTCTCTACCAGAAGGAATTTCCCTCTCCAACAATTCCATCTCCGTCCCAACGACTCGAGGATTCCTGATTCAATCAACCATGAGGTAACCATCTACAACCCTTCCTCTCTCTTTTCATATATCCATCTAGTCTTTGTTCTTACTGATTCACCAGATTGACTAGCGCCATTGCCCTCCCCTATTTTGTTGCTACGTGGGGAGACCCATAGGTTCCTGGAACCAGAAAAATGACCAAACCCATCATGGGTAATCAACGACACTTTTGGAGATAACCTGCAACGAATGCACACATGTAACATGTTCCCCCACCAAGTCTCTATTCCTTCCTCACAATGTCTTTATCTCCATTGGTTTGCTAATCGGATAATTTTTCTGGTCCTCACATTTTTTAGCCCATCTTGCCTCGTATCTGCCTACCCCAATTTGTTTTCTTGACCTTGTGGTCTCAACTCCTACATCGATCTTCTTTGAACCTCTCCATCCTTGGGGTTCTAGTACCTCAAATGACCTGTAATGGCAGGCAAGTCGTGTGCAAGCCCTGGGCCATGATGGCGCCTGAGCAAGGAAGCCTTGGGTCTCGAAAACCTCGATGAGGACAATAAATATATTCGTTGGAGCACCAAAGAATGAGATCACCGACACTATTCTCTTGGCTCAAAGTCCTGAGCTTCTACAGGTGACTATGGCGTGAGACACAAGGAATCAATCCCTGGGGCAAAAGCCATGTCTTGCCCATGGAGCCTGGGCTCAATCAACTTCATCCGTAAAGGGCAAAATCATATTCTGCCAGTTTTGAACCACGTTTGACCAAGGGATTTTCTGTGGTATGTCACTATAGTTTTAGCGTCACACTCAACATTGATAATCACATGGGTACTTTGGTCTTTTCATGATTTATTTGCCCATTTTATTCAGAAATGAATTATACTTGTAAAATGCATAAGTGATGATTGATTTATCCAAATAATACATATAAATATATATTTGAAACCAAAAAATGTGAATGATTTCATGGGATAGGTTTTACGATAAGATTTCTAACTTACAATAGGGTCATTTCCTAAGTAAGGGATTCAATACAAATTATATTAATTGAATGCACATATATTGTGACTAGGTTGAGATAACCCTGATCCTGAGCCTAGGAGGTGTTACTGATATGTAGGTCTGATCATAAGGTATGTACATTCTCTATTTTATTTTGGGAATTATTTGATAAAACCTACTTTTTTTAATGAGACATATCTTTAACTGTTATTCCTAATGATATCTAATTTCTTGAACATTTATATTTTTAGATGATTGACTCATTATATCCATGTAGTTTTTGGACTACCTTGTTTATATGGGTTCTTGGACCCCACTTTCTATGATAGTCTATTTATGAAAAATTGACTGAAATACTAGTCTTTTCTCTCTATTTTATGCATGCTACATGTTTGACTAGAATATCTAGAATAGTGATACTTATATACACCTATACTTATATAGGGTGTGCGTTTTTGCCCGGGGTGTGTGTTTCCACCCTTATTTCTTTTAGGCCATGATGCTATGGTGTTGTGGCTATGTTTTAGGTATATTTAGTCTACATTGTAAAGCATGCAAATGTTTATTGTTTTAATATGAATATGTGGATGATTGTTATGGCAAGGCACATTAATTCTCATACTTGTAATCTAAATTTTTATATGCCTCATTTCTTTTGTTATATTTCTTTTGAACTCACCTAGCTGCAAATAGTCCCTTCTTATAGAACATCTCTTTTTGTACTTTTAACCCAATATAATGCCCAAAGTGTTTTATATATATGTACATACTCAGCCTTTGCTGACCCTATACTTTGTTTCCTATTTCTTGGGTGATGTTCCCTTCCACCCAGGTGTAGGTACATTAGAAGACAAAGATGCACAAAGATCATATGATGGGTATTGGACCTAAGGATAACTTGGAATGGATGGGTTGCCCTCTGCAACAGGTCTAGTATGTGTTTAGATTTATTAGATGTATACCTTTTTACTTTGTTATCCCACCTTTTATGGCGAGGAACAATTGTAAATGAATCATCATGTAACTTTGTAATAATTTTGTTTCCACTGTTTATTCATTATTGCATGGCTCTTGCATTGTATCATTTGAGTGGATCCCCTGTCAGGTCCCACTCTTTACAAAATGGTATCAGAGCCTAAGCAGTCGGTAACTTGACTATTTTAAGTTATCCTAGGATGACCCTTAATTAGGTAGGGGACCCCTAGAGATTGTTGGACATGCCTTTCTATATGGAGTATCCTAACATAGGAATGTCCCAAGGCCATCTATCTATGGATTGGATACCATATTTGTTTAGATTTCCATGCCTCATACTTGAGGTTTAGTGGGTGGAAGCTTTTGAGTCTAGTAGAATATTCCTAAAAATTCGTCTCTCTTTGCCTCCATGGTGTAATTAGACTACCCTGTAAATGATATGATGAGTAATTTGACTATATAGTTCATCTTGTCTTGTGATGGAACTATGGTTGTAAACTGTCAAGTGTAGGAGAAGCACATATACCTTATGATAGTGTGGATGATCTTATGACTCCTTGATGTCTTGTGATGGGTCTGTGTCAATTATGCTCAAGAGTGACATGGGGAATGGTGGATGTCGTACCTAATTAAGGTTTGATAGAATTTGACGACGTGTAATAGGAAACCCTTCTTTCTATGCTATGAGACTAGATATGTATTTTGTCATACCCTTTATATGATTGAGGAACTAGAATATGTTGGTAGACTACAATGATGATAGAATAATACTATAGGTATCATGTGGTGGTTGAGAGGTGGACTTGGTTCTCGAATTGATTTTTGGCGCCAATTTTGGTTTTTCGTCATAAGATTTTCATCGTCACACTTATTTTCATTATTAACTTATATGTACAAAAGAAAAGTTTTCATATTTTATCGATGGTTTTGGAACCAATTCATCAACACAAGGAAGTTTTAATTTTAGAGAAACCCTTTAAATGAATAAGCACTTTATTGAAATGATCAACCTAAAACCTTAGGACTAAGTGTGGTGTAGAAAGTACAAAAAACCTTTGGATACATAAGGCCTAGATTCACCTTTTTTACCCCTCTAGGTGATTCGATAAGTCATAGATTAACCCTCTTAAGGGGTGGAGTCTTATACATTTAGGAGTGTAGATTAACTTAAGGGATAACCAGGAGTTGATAGTGGTGTTATAAGTAGAACTTGGGTAACTCCCTAAATTCAAGTCAAACAATTTCTATATCACATAATTACGATATATTAGTAATCCTTCTTAATTTGACCACCATGTATGTTATTTGAGGGAAAAAAGATTATCTTTACTAATCTATAACAGTACACATAAGTATAAAATCTAAGGGGATGATCAATTCCTTAAAAAAAATAGGTCATATATTTCTCATAAGACACTTGATATGGGGAAATAAACTCAAGAAATAAGATTCAACACACTAAGGATGATAAACTTAATGAACATACTCTTTTCTCGGGGGTGCATAATGAATTAAAAGTGAAAATGAATTAAGTATGCTTTAATCATGACCTGAGTACATTAAGGTGTATACTATAATCATGGATAATTGGTTCTCTAAATTCAATACAACACACTATAGTTTTCAAATATGAACAAAAAAATCCGTTGTAAAGAAAAACCCTAAACTTACACCTCTACTCTAATATGCCTATTATAGTATAAGTGTTGTCTTAGTGATGTAACACATCATAACTTATTCCCCTTAATAAAATTTATAATAAGATTAAAATATAACCCTAATACTTGAAGGAAAATGGGACATATATGCTTGTTATACCTAAAAGTGTCTATTGTAAATAATAATATTGAAGATGATGATGATTATGGTGATGTTGATGATGATGAGGATTGTGTTGATGATGATAATGATGAGGAGGAGTGGATGATGATGATGGTGATGATGATGATGATTATGATGATGATGATGATGAGGAGGAGGAGTAGATGATGATGATGTTGATGATAATAATAAGGGAAATGATCTTTGACTACAATCAAATAATTGTGAGAATGTGATAACTTTGTAGGTAACCATAATGGATGCAAATAAGTTAAGATAACCCAAGGTCTTGTTGTAACTTTTTGAGCCCAAAATCTAACATGATCAAATTGATGGATACATGACACATGGATACATATATCTTCTCCTTGAGATTAAACCATAAGTGTAATGACCACATTTGTGCTTAATTGGTAAACTAGGGTTTACCTGAATGATTACATGCTTGATTAGATTGAACATCATTTAGACTTGATTAATGATAGTAGATCAATTGTGATGTTTCAAACCCAAGAATAAACTATAACTATGATTTTAGTTTTAAGAATTAGGGTTTGAGAAATGTAAACCCTAATCGGCAAAAATTAGGGTTTTGATGGTACATGAATATGGAATTTGATCAGGATAGCAGTGTGGTAAATGAATTTTCATATTTTATATAAATTTTTTATTTAATTGAATTTTGGATATGATATGGATAACTCAATCATGCATATTGAAGAAAAATTTCAGAATTTTTGAATGTGGTTTTCAGTCGAACTATACTTCGACCAAAATGCTGACAGAGTGATTTTCAGCAGTGTAGTGTTTTATTTTTATTTATTTATTCGTATATCCAAATGATCTTAAATTTTAAATGGAGATCTGAAACTAAATCATAAACAACATGTAAAATTTTCATAATTTTTGGATGCGTTTAGACCTTATAAGTAGACGAATCACATTCGTATTTTTATGATAGAAAATTTAGCTGAAATAAGAGAAAGTATAGTGAGGGGTCAATGTGCAATTGACCCAAGCAGCTCAATTGCTCTATATGGTCAACCTAACACACAAGGAGATCTCATAATTCGTGATTCAATCCAGAGAAACTAAATCCTAGAGAGAGAGAGAGAGGGATATTTAGGGTTTGAGAGGAGAAATTGATGGAGATGCTGACCTAGGGTTTTGCGGTCCAAGGAATGATGAAATCATGTAAGTTTAGCTTCTTTGGATATAGTTTCATGGTAAATCTTTTCTCACATGTCAAAATTCCGTCCCTCCCCTGATTGAATTCGAAATCATATCAAATCAAGTCCTTTTCTCACTCTTTCTCTCCTAATCCTCATTTTTGGGGTTTTCGAGTTGAAAGGAAGAAGAATTGGGTGAATTGCTAGGGATTTGATATGAGATTGAGATTTTCAGGGATGAGCTGCTAAGGTGTATTCACACCTTAGGGTGAGTGGGAACTTCCTTTAAATAGTATATTGCACAAAAATTGGTTAGATCATCCATAATCTTTAATTGCTTAGTATGCGACTACAAACCCTGAATTGTGTGTTTGATCTAAGCTGTTGCAAAATGATATGAAATGGATTCCTCCTCTATTTAGATGAATTTCAGATGACAAAATCATATTAGAAATGTATACAATACATCTTAATGAGAATCCCCTAAGTATTCACAAAGGTTATAAGAGTAAACTGAAATATAGGGAATTTGTCTATGACTGAAATTGTTGTATAATTAAATAGAGAAATTTGTCTATTTAGATTCCCTTGGTTATGAATGATTTTTTATCTGAATGCGTAGTACATATATGTTAGATACTATCTTGGATTTTATGTGATGTGAATAGTGTTTTCTTGATATCTTCGTAAAGAGGGTGAAGCCCTATATGAGTGGAAAGTTGGAAATTTGCGAATAAATATGGTGAAATCCATTTGAAGTGTTTTTCTGGAATCATAGACTCTATTTATGCAAAATTATTCTTGGTTCATAATATCTCAATGAATGGCATGGAAAACACTAATTTAGCTCAATTTGAGGATTTCATACATATGTTGATTGTATATGACTTGTTTAAAGCAATATGTATTTAGTGGATGTTTATGACATATTAAATCCTTATGAGAGCCATGTGATAAGTGAATGAGGTAAATGAAACCATAAGGATAGGCTGTTCAATGAGTCAAGTGTTGTGATATCAATATTCTCAGTATGAGATGTGATGATTCTTAACATTTCAACTGTGGTAAATGTTATCATATGGTCTATGAAACAAATAGTTTACAGGTGCTATTGATGATTATTCATATGTCAAGTAATTAATTCTTATCAGTGTATTAAGAAGTTCAATTGCATGATTCTAGTGCACAAAGTGCCAAGTTGACATGTGTTCTGTTTTAATTAAGAATTTTAGTCTGCCTGTATGTATAGTATGATGATTACTCAGAATATTACAGTGTTTGATTACTGCTCTGCTAAGTTAAGGATGACATACATGTCGTATTTATAAACTTCAGATAAATAGTCTTGGTACCACAGAGATACCAGAATCAAGTATAAGTAAGAGAGAGATACAATATAGTAATATCTTTCCAAGAATAATAAAATAATAGACTTAGGAGCCCTGAACACCATAGATTCCCTATGAGAGGTATGTGCCTTAGGGATGAAACGAACTAATCCTGGTAGTGTCCAGTATATGGGGGTCGGAATGTACTAACAGGTGGTACGGGGAATGAAGCCCTAGTGGAAGTCTCCTTAATATACAACATGTAGTGTCCAACATCAACCAGAGGTACTGGTGGCACTAGAGTACAGAAAATCCAATAGGTGGCTTGTCTCTCCGCCTTTGTGCTCAGGTTAGAGGAGGAGTCTAGTTTTTACAGCATAATAGGTGTGTCGAGGCCAAAGAGCCATTTATCCTATTGTAGATCAGGAACATAGTCAGGCTTAGCATCCCGGGGTGTCAGCTAAGTCTTGTACGGTGAGGTCATAGTTTTCTAAGAGTCTTCATATGTAGAGTACACTGCATATGATCAGGGCATAAGCTAAAATATGATAAATAATATTTAAAGAGTTTCTGATAAGTAAGAAAGGATAAGAAAGATGAAGTACAATTTCCCAGCAATTATTCTTTGTATGTTTCTGAATTATTAGTTCTCTTTGAATTTAATCAAACATGCTCATATATTGATTCACTCTTGTAGATATCTAGAGTATCCTGCCATATTTATGATTGTCAATTACTAGACTCTTTAAAGCTTACTGTTGTTATAATTGATATTAGTTGCTCAAAAGTATATCTGTAATTATATCAGTGTTTTAGACTATTTCTTTGAAGTACTCATTCACCGAGTGAGTAGGCTCACCCCTCTACTCACAATTTTTAGGGAAACCACGTGGACTTGAAGAATATCATTGCATCAGAGTAGATCTGCCACAAGAGTTAAGTCTGAGTATAGTTAAGTTCAGTCAGTCCTTGTCACTCTAGGTCCTTGTAAAGAAATATGAGAGAGTTGTAAATGATAATGTATAACATTATTTCTCTTTTGGTAATATATGTGAATCAGCAAGTTTTATGTGTTTAAAAGTATGAGAAACATAATGAATGTTCATACATGCATTTTTATAGTTGAAATCAAATTAGAGAAATCAATGTTTAGATTCCATTATAAAGTTAGTTTATGTGATTGCATGAGAGAAAACAAAGAGTTCAAAAAAAAAGTTAAGGGTGATCTGTGTATTACGTTAAATCCTCAATTTATGCCCTAATATCATGATTAGTGGTAATTGTGAGATCAGGGTGTAACAATAAGTGTGACATGAATAGTATGATACACCCCCAACTATTAAGTATACTAGAAATTTAATGTTAAAATATATAACTTAGGATACCATACCACAGATGGATGGATTTCAAGGATGAAATCCCTTTTAACAGGTGGAGCGTTGTAACATACTCAATTCCAGGCGCATATGCTAATCCTCCATTCTTCTAGGCCCCTATTTTATTATGTGGATACCCAATCCCCCCCATTTCAGTTAACTACCTTTGAATATCTATATTTCATTGTGTTAGAATAGGCCAAACCACATTAGGATCTGATGATCCTATTTTACTGATTAGGGTTCCTTAGATATTAAATAATAAGGATATTGTCACCATAATACCTAAATTGGGAATTAATTAGTAATAATACTAATCTAGATGTCTTGACCATAATAATGAATACTAGAATAGACTTGGAATCTTATAAGGACTTACTACGAGATTATAGGTATGGACTCTCAAATTTGATCATGTACTTGAAATTAAAAGCCTTAATTAGGGTTTTAATGAACCATAGTAGAATTAGCACCATACAAACCTCAGAATCTAAATCTAATTCTGTAATTGGGTTCCTCATGTCATTATTAGCTAACCCTCAAAATTTGGGGCCATTTGGATGTTAGTTGCACCCTTAAATAGACCCTAGGGGATAATGTGTAATTAAACATAAGGTTTTAAACAAATTTATTGGTCACACATTGAACCAAGGTCCAGGGCCAATTTATTTCTTTTGTCACAGACCATCATCTGGGTTGGGTTACGGAAAGACCTCGTCTTCCACCTCTAAAGTCCCTGCGGGTGCAAGTCTGGTTCAAGCTAGCGATGTTCATACTCACCATTCTCTCGCCTCAATCGACAATTTCTTGCCTTTCCCTCGCCATTCTCTTCGGCTTACCTTCCCAAACACAACGAGTCCTAATTCCTTCCCTCTCATGACCTAGAGACAAAATGCACAAAACCCCCTTCCTACCCTTTCAATGATCGCCGCTCTCATATCCGCTAGGAAAAACCTCACTGGATCATACCTATCTAGAAACCAACATCCCGTCCTTCTTCACCCTACATGCCAGTCAATTAAAACTAAACCTCGTGGTTTCTCTCTGTCAAAAGTAATTTCCCTCTCCAACAATTATGTCTCTGTCCCAGTGACTAAGGATTATTAGTTTAATCAACCATGATGTAACCATATATAACCCTTCCTCTCTCTTTTAATTTATTTATCTAGTGTCTATTCTTGCTGACTCACCGGATCGACTAGCATCGTCGCCCTCCCCTATTTTGTTGCTACGTGAGGAGACTCGTAGGTTCGTGGAACCAAAAAATGATTGAACCCATCATGGATAATCAATGACACTTCTGGAGATAACTTGCGATGAATTCACACAAGTATCATGTTCCCCCCGCCAATATCGGTTCCTTCCTTACAGTGTATTTGACTCCATTGATTTGCTGACCGGACAGCTTCGCTAGTCCTCTCATTTTTGAGCCCATATTGCCTCATAACTGCATACCTCAATTTGTTTTCTTGACCCTGCAGTCTCAATGCCTACATCGATCTTCTATGAACCTCCACCTCCTTTGGGGTTCCGGTACTTCAAATGACCTACAATGGTGGGCAAGTCGTGTGCAAGCCTTGGGCCATGGTGGTGCCCGAGCAAGGGAGCCTTGGGTCCAGAAAACCTCGACAAGGATAATAGATCTATTCATGGGAGCACCGAAGAACGAGATCTCTGACACTATTCTCTTGGTTCAAGGTCCCGAGCATCTACATGTGACTATGATGTGAGACACAGGGAATCAACCCCTGGTGCAAAATCCCTATCTTTCCCATGGAGCCTGGGCTCAATCAACTTCACCCACAAAGGGCAAAATCGTATTTTGCCAGTTTTGACCCCCATTTGACCAAGGGATTTTATGTGGTATCTCACTATAGTTTTAGCATCATGCTCAACATTGATAATCACATGTTACTTTGGTCTTTTCGCTATTTATTTTCCCATTTTATTCAAAAATGAATTATACTTGTAAAATGCATAAGTGATGCTTGGTTTATTCAAATAATACATATAAATATATTTTTGAAAGCAAAAAAACATGACTGATTTAATGGGATATGTTTTATGATCAGATTTCTAACTTATAGTAGGGTCATTTCCTAAGTAAGGGATTCAATACAAATTATATTAATTGAATGCACATATATTGTGACTAGGTTGAGATAACCCTGATCCTGAGCCTAGGAGGTGTTACTGATATGTAGGTCTGATCATAAGGTATGTACATCCTCTATTTTATTTTGGGCATTATTTGATAAAACCTACTTTCTTTTAATGAGGCATCTCTTGAACTGTTATTCCTAATGAAATCTAATTTCTTGAACATTTATATTTCCTGATGATTGACTCATTATATCCATGTAGTTTCTAGACTAACTTGTTTATGTGGGTTCTTGGACCCCACTTTCTATGATTGCCTATTTATGAAAAATTGGCTGATATGCTGGTCTTGCCTCTATTTTATGCATGCTACATGTTTGACTAGAATATCTAGAATAGTGGTACTTATATACAACCATACTTATATAGGGCGTGTGTTTCCGCCCGGGGTGTGTGTTTCCACCCTTATTTGTTTTAGGCCATGATCCTATGGTTCTATGGCCCTGTTTTAGGTGTATTTAGTCTACATTGCTATGCATGCAAATGTTTATTGTTTTAATATGAATCTGTGGATGATTGTTATGGCAAGTCACATTGATTCTCATACTTGTAATATAAATTTTTATATGCCTCATTTCTCTTGTTATATTTCTTTTGAACTCACCTAGCTGCAAATATCCCCTTCTTATGGAACATCTCTTTTTGTACTTTTAACCCAATATAATGCCCAAAGTATTTTATATATATGTACATACTTAGCCTTTGCTAACTCTATACTTTTTTTTCCTATTTTTTGGGTGAAGTTCCCTTCCACCCAGGTGTAGGTACATTAGAAGACAAAGATGCACAAAGATCATATGATGGGTATTGGACCTAAGGATAGCTTGGAATGACTGGGTTTCCCTCTGCAACAGGTCTAGCATGTGTTTAGATTTATTAGATGTATACCTTTTTACTTTGTTATACCACCTTTAATGGTGAGGAACAATTGTAAATGAATCATCATGTAACTTTGTAATATTTTGTTTCTGCTGCTTATTCATTATTACATGGCTCTTGCATTGTATCATTTGAGTGGATCCCCTGTCGGGTCCCACTCTTTATAATCCGCAGCTCATACATCCTATGGAACTTATTGGTCCACTTGAGGAATGGTGGATCCCAGCCAAAAGGGAAGGTGGTGATCGGGTCGCGTGCCCAAATTTGGCACAATAAGGCTGAATATCGAGCTAAAATCAATTAAATACAAAGAAATATGAGCCAAATTTTAAAAGATTATAACTTGGGATAAGATGGTTTGATTGAGTCGATTTTTGTACCATTGGATTCATAATTTAAATCTATACAACATGGTATACATTAGTGAGAAAGGAAAATCTTATTGTTAAGGTTTACATTAAAAGAAAATATGGTGGATCATTAAAGCATAGAACTTAGATCAATGTGCAAATTAAAGTCACACATGGTGTAACTGATCATGGAGGTGTCCAATCCTAAACTTCCAAAAATGAAGTTGACATCAAATTTATTAAGGAGTTCTCTTTATGTGTGAGGAAGATTATTAAATATGATAGAGAAATCCATGTTGTCACAATTTGCTACTCTTGTACTACCTTCCAATATTCAATTCATTTTCTCGAGATAAGGATCTTTGATTAGGTTTTAAAGATAACTTACATTTTACTTATTCCTTCCCGTTCTTCATCATTCACTGGAGTTTTTTATATTCCTTTTAGTAATCATGCATCCCCAAAATTAGGATTTTAAGGATAACTTTCTTTATCATAAGGTTTTTCACTTCATCTAACTTACTTAATTATTTTGCATATACCTACTTAATCTGAGTATATCCTAGGTTCCTAGAAGATCTTGGGGCTTCTCCTTATTTGATAAGCATACATATATCATGTCTCACTACATATTTAGCTTCATACTTTAAATCAAGATTTCACATGCCTTAGTTAGGTGAGATGACTTAACCCTAATTTCATGAAGCCTTTACAAAGATGATAATAGAAACAAATACTAGGTTTTATTATTGGGTACTCTTAGGCTGGAATCAAATAAATAATAGGAGATTAAGTTTAGATGAGAGGACCTATATGTTTGTTGTTTTGGTAAATCCATGGGCCAAGTAGGTATCACATTACCCATGAGAGTCTTCATAAACTAACTAGTTGCATGGAGGAAATATTGTCAGCCCTAGGTTGTGAACCATTCTAGATGACCGATGCATCAAATAATTGTCATTTTCACAGGCTATTTATTATTGATTTCTGTGCACTTATTCTCCATTTTCATATTAATTTATGCATTATTCACTGTGACACTTAATTGCATCAAATAAATGTATTTTTAATGTTCCTATTAGCTTCATGATTATTTGGGAACTTATGTTTGATTTTTATGAGTTTCAGTTGAATCTACACGAGACTACATAGCTCAGTACTACTGACTTTGTTGTCAGTGGTACTGACACTTGCTCAGAGTGGAACTTGAAGGATATAAAAGGCTCGGTAGTATCAACCAAAGAAGTCGATACTACTGCCAGCATCACAAAAAAGACTCTGAATTGCTCGAGAAATCTCGATACTACTGACATCAACTCGGTAGTACCAACAGAACCACAAGCGACCACGACTATCAAAGGTGTCGGTAGTACCAACACAACAGAATTAGGAAAATCTAAAAATCATGTTTAATCCCACGGTTGGCAACTAATGACACCCTAAGTCACTTCTATGACTCAGAGGGATTTTGGAAAAGTCAAATCATCTCATTCTATTCAGTTGGACGGAAGCTGAGAGCAAGGAGAGGAGAAAGCGGAGAAGAAATCCACGTTCTGAGAGTTTTAGGCACCTCCAGTGGACTAATTTGCAAGAGGAAGTAGAAAATCGTCACGTGCATCCTAGGGGATCATCCAGACCATTTTATTATGGAGTTCTTTTAGTTCTCTAATGTTCCCCACATTTTTCTTCATCTCTTTCATGTTATTAACCATGGAAACCATGCAAGGCTAAACCCCTTGTTCCTTAGAAGTAGGGAGTAGCCCAATTATGCATTGTAATTGACTTTTATGCATTAATATACATTTTTCTCTTAAATTCTAGACATAATTCTATAAAAATTTAATCAAATATCCATGCTTGATTGCCGTAGGTAGTTAACTAGACTGTTAATTGCTTCGAAAGAGGGATTAGGGGTTCAAAAATCATAGAATTACATGTTTTATATTGCCCCTTGAGAAAGGAGGCTTAGGAATGTGAAGATATTACCCAGAGTGTTTAGTAAAACACCTAACTAATAACACAATTGTTATGAGAGTGGGATTGGTATCAGATTATGTAGTGAATTACGCTATGAGAGGGGATAATTCTTGCTACATGTCTCTTTGTCCAGGGTTAGGAGAGATAATTTTTAATTATATGATGTTAATTGCAATGTTAACCATGGTGAAACTGTAATGTAAGGATTTCACTTCATTTGAGATCAAATAGCCAATAATCTTAGATTTATTTTCTACATCTTAGTTAATTAAACCTTCAATCAAAGATTTCATCGGCCTAGTTGATTGCATTATAGTTGGTAGTAGTCTATGGATAATGTTTCCATGAGTTTGACATATGGGCCTCTTAAGGCCTATATTACATTGATACATACACTTGCATTTGACGTGTAGTTTGCGTGTGTCAAGTTTTTGGCATTGTTGCTGGGGAAACAACAACTCCGACACTACAAGTGTTATGATCAAGGCCACAACCTTTATTTTCTTTTTATCCTTTCTAAGATGAATTTCAAATATCATTTATTCAATCATGAGTATCCCTTCTCACATCATGTTCAACAATTTCATGTACTAGTCCATGGTTCAAACAAGAACCACCAACTACAGAGAGCCAACTCTAGAGAGTTCTAAATAGGTGAATCAAACAGAACAACCTAAAGCAGTAGAGATGGGTGACGTAAAAGCAGAAGAGTAGACCATTTGGGAGAAGATAAAGGCGTTGTTTGTGACAGCTCAGTGGGGCCTGATAAAAAGGCAGGCTATCAACGTGGGCAGTTACAAGATAGACCCTGGCTTGGTGGCGTCAGTTAAATCACAAGCGTTGCATGGCCACAACATAGAGGATCCAGTGACGTACATCACCAATTTTGTCGAGAGATATGATATGGTGAATATTGACAAAGTGCCAGTGATAGACATATATTTGAAATTATCCCCTTCTTCATTGCCAGACAGTGCAAAACCATGGTTCCTTAACCTCCCACCCGAGTCAATAGAAACCTGGGGTGGGATGATAGACATTTTCTTTAAGCGTTACTTCCCACCTCAAAATACAAATGAGCTGGTCAAAAAGATCTATAATTTCAAGCAGTAGGCAGAAGAATCATACTTTGAATCATGGGAGAGATTCTAGAACATGCAAAGGAAGGTCATTCATCGTGGGATCGATCTTTGTGGCCAAGAAAAGGTTTTTTATTACAGGCTACATCACGGAGAAAGAACCACACTTGACAGTGCAGGAACATGATTCTTCCTTAACAACAAGCCATATAGGTGCAACGATATTATAAAGAACATGGCAAAGAATCAATCAAGGGGAGAAGAAAGAGAGTTTCCAACAACCATTAAGAGTGTTGGAGAATCTAAAGTCATCATGGCATTGAATGAGAAGCTGGACCTTATAGCCAAGAAACTATGTCATAAGGATGGAAACTCATCTGGAGGTGAAGAGGAGAACTACATGCACCTACATTAGTAGGTATCAGTAGGACATGCCCCCAATAAGATGGACAAAATTGAAGACATGCTAATCATGCTAGTGAGTATGTATGATACCTTACTATACCATACAAAATAGATGCAACAAAATAATGAGGCATAGATACGGAGCATCCAAAATCAATTTTCTCATCTAGTAGTAGAGGTGGCCTCCTTAAAGAAACCCATTCAACAAGAATTTCCTAGGAATGCAGAGATAGCTCATCAACTTCACCAAGTAAATTTTATCTCTGTGGTCAAGGAGTCAGAACATCCCACTGAGGAGTCACCAGAGCAACACATTCTAGATCCAGATTGGGTGTATATACCAAAAGTCCCATTCTCTCGTAGTCTATATGGATTACCAAGAGGATACAAAATGCCAGACAAGGTACTTTAAAGTTCCACCATTGATGTGTCCACATCTCTGATTTCATAAAAAGGTACTTGTGTAAGAAGAACAAGTGAAGGTTCTACTCCACAGTGGAACAACCATAGCTAATATTAAGGCACCAATAATTCAGAAGGATCCGCCACGTGTCATTCCATCCATGAGAGACACTCCAAATTCTATTCCAGAAGGTGGTGTTGAAGCAAGCTTAGGGGAGGAGATCTCTAATGTACCATATATTCCACCACACAAGCGTGTAGAGAAATTGCATGTTCCATTCTCAGATAGTTTGAAGCAGAAAAAGGTGGAAAAGCACTTCAATAAATTCCTAGACATCTTCCAAAAGCTTCACATCAACATCCCACTTATGGAGGCAACAAAGTGAATTCTTGCATATGGAAAATTCTTGAAGGATGTACTCAATAAGAAAAGATGGATCAATGATATAAATGTCTTATGTGTTGATGAAGTAGTGAGTTCTATAATCTAGGGAAGGTTGCCAAGGAAGAGAAAAGATCCAGTATGTTTCTACATCCCTTATTCTATAGGCAATCAACATTTCCAACAAGCACAATGTGACTCTGGGGAAAGCATAAATCTCATGCCTCTTGCTACTTTTCAAAAGTTGGGTTTGAAGAAACCAAATAAGACATCCATGACAATAGAGTTGGCAAATAGATCAATTGTGAGGCTGTATGGGATATGCGAAGATGTTCTAGTCAAAGTCAACAAATTCATCTTTCATGTTGATTTTGTGGTCATGGACATGCTCGAGATTTGAGGATCGGAGATGTTGTTAGGAAGGTCCTTCCAAGCTACGGTCGACGTGATCACTGCCATTAGTAGAGGATACTTGACACTCATGATAGATGATGATAGATTGGAGTTTAGACTTCTATATGATTCTTCACCACCATTAGGAAAACCCAGGCTGAAGAAAACTCTTCTTGTCGAGCCTAGGACATTAAACAAGGGCTATTTTTGGGAGGAAACCCAACCATCTTTTTGTTCTTTACAGTCGAGTTTGTAATTTTCATAGCTTTAGTTTTCTTTTTGTCGCGAAAAATCTTGTTGCTTTATTATGATGCCAAAACTTTAGGTACATGTGAACAACACCCCTTAACCCCTTAATGGGGATTACAAAGATGACCTAACTAAAACTATGGTCTTACGTAGAAGACCCAAAATAGAGAGAGAGGAACCATATGTAGAAATATCAAACAGAACACAAGACAGAGTTCTAACTGAGATCCATCGTCCTAGACAGATGAGGGAATCCACTGTCAACGCTCACCCACAAAGATAGGAACCTCAACTATTAGTAAGAAGGAAAACAGCTAATACTCTGAACTCATGCTCATTGGTAGTCTCCAGGCTAGATCACTGACTATCTGTCAACAAAAACTCCCCCTGCTATTTCTAGAGAAGAGACGAAGAAGAAGATCTAAACAACGCCAACTGCATCAAAAGCTAAAAGCTTTGGACTAAAAAACCCTTCACACTGGCATTATCCACACTCACAGAGAAAGTGGAATGGTAATCTAGCCAAGACTCTTATCAATCGGAGAGCAGACAAAGCCTTCACTTCTAATATATCACCAATGAAGAAACAGGGAACAAAGAATGGGGGTTAGCCCCCTTCCATTCTTTTCTTGCCTGGATTTTTTCCCCTACTCAGCTTGAACCTACTAAAGTCCTGCAATTCTACCTCCCAGGGATCAAATTCCAACTCTGAGTTTGAATCCATAATGGATTCATCGTCCTCACCGAGCAGCTGTGCTTTTCCCTGTTGAACATCAGCAGGGAACACACTACTGTTCCAAATTTTATTAACCTGCCACGAAGCAGAACTGGACATGTCTTTACTTCTTCTGCTTAGTTCCACCTCCCGTTCCAGATTAAGACTCGCCATGTCGATGGGCAGAGAGGATCCACACATCTCAGGTTCTGGGACTCTTAGATGGACCCGGGGTTGACATTCAACAGCAGCAGAAAGAACCACATCCTTCACCAATTGAGCAATGGAGTCACGAAGGCCCATTTCCACTGCATCAGAGACAAGAACATTATCCCCCGATTGTCTAGAAATCTTCCTCTCACGATCCACCTTGGATTGCTCCTTAGAGGACTCGTCGACATTGTCTCGAACACCTGGTGACTTCCCCAATCGCACCTGCAGGTCTTTCTCCGGTGGGGGTCTCCTTGTCTTCAGAGGACAGGAGGTGGCTCTGTGGCCAAACCTCTTGCAGTTTGGGCATATCGTAGGCTTAGATATAACCTCGACCTTCAAGGTTTTGCACACAGAGTCAACCTCCACCAATGTCTCCTTAGGGAAGGTAGCTTCATAGCCCAGCTCGATGCAGACCTGCGCGGCTTCAAGGCAACCTGTAGAAATGGATTTATCATCAACGTCCACAGGTCGTCCAATGGTGTTGGCGACGCTTGAGATGTTCCTGTGATTCCAGGGAACTCCGGCGTTCTCGATTTTGAACCAAACGGGCACCTGCGAGAAAGAAAGGGGTAGAAGGGATGAACTCGGGTCCCATACATTGGCTACAAGCAGTGAGCCATCAAGGAACCAAGGAGCTTCCCGGAGAACCCTGTCTCTGTCTCCGCGGACGGCATCTTGACGATGTAACCCTCCCTCTCCTCTGAAACGATCTCCATAGGACCACTAGGTCTCCATAATCTGCGGATCCACCCAGACAATTGGCCACCGTAGGGTCTTCTGCCAACAAATCGGACAGATATGTACTCATCCCAGTCAGGGATGGGACTTTCCTGGCTAGTGATGGACACACACCACTTTCCATCCTTGATCCCTGGCTCGATGAAGTCCAGTAGCTCGACATCGATCTCATCTTGGCCTAGTCTGCACGATCGAAGCCAGTCAGCAACCGAGGTCGATGCTTCTATGGATCCGCGGGGTGGCAATTTTGGGGGATTGGTGGTGGCCGCTGACGACGCCACCGGTGGATCTCTAGCAGCACCAGAGGTTCCAGTGTTACACCCTTCACCACTCACCTCCGATTGGCGATATGGAGGGGTCACAAACCCAGTGGCAAGCTCTTTACCCCCTCGACTGCTAGCAGATCGCCCTCTCCCTCTCCCTCGCCTGCTCCGTCTGCGACCCATCCTTCTCCCAATTTTCATAGCTTTAGTTGCATTAATTTTTTTAATATAGAAAAGATGCCTTGATCATTTTTGTGTGGTGTGCACGATGACAATAAGTCAGTAAAAAAATCAGGAATTGAATAATAGTTGACAATCACAAAGCCAACAGAGCTGATGTTATTGAAGATAAAGCAACGGTAGGTAAGTGAGAGGAAGCTCCAACTTCTCTCTAGAAACAACTCCTCGGTCTCTCCCTGCTCGGTGCCATCAGCCTTCCCCCGGTGAGTATCTTCCTGCTCTTCGCCGCATGACCTTGCTCCGATCATTGCTGGGGATGATCCTCCTCGTTGCATCCGTTTGAGATCGACTTCCCCCATTCCGGAGACATACAACTTCAATCAGGGGTTCATCAAGCCTCTCTTCACCCCTTGCCTATCTCTTAGCTCTTTGGCGGTGGAGACCTAATTCCATCAAGCCTCTTTTCCCCCTCCAGGGTGCTTCATTATAACCTGGCTTCTGTGATCTCCAGCATGCACAAGGGATTCACTAGTATGATAGCGATAAATCGCCTCTGCATCAACTCGATTTGACCTTGCTGTGTTCCCCTGTCGAGTGCATCATTTCCTGTTTCACCTTGTACCGATTCCTCTTCGCCTTCTAAAATCTGTAGAAGTGACGATTCTCTTTTAAAATACAGGTTTCACCCTCATTACTCATCCTTACTACACTTCCCTCTACAATAAATTCTGAGGTATTAACATCCGTCGAGACTTATATTGGGCTTCACCAAAGGTTTTTAGAAACATGCATGTATTTTTTCCTTGAATACACCTACCACATCCCCTGAGGCTGGGTATATTCTCTTACTTCTCACCAGTAAATTTACAACGATTATCTGCAAGCACAACTCTCGCTACAAAATTTCTCAAAGATTCATGCTCTTTGCTGGCTCCTGTTCTCTTTCCCAAGCATTTCTCGGCTGTCAGATCAAATCAGAACATTTATTGGTTCAGATAATATCATTTAAGATCCTTCAACTGCTCTGATAACACCATGCGTACAGGAGGCGTGCTCACCCTTGCCTCATGCATAAAAACATCTTGCATGCCTAGATGCGGTAAGCCTTCTGCTTTCCGCCGTGCATTAAGGAAAAAAAAAACCCTTGGCGACTGACGGAGACACAAGAACTCCTACCGCACACGCCGATATGAACTCCCGCTTCTCCTTCTTGGAAATCCCTCTCTCAAACCCCTCTTTTTCATCTAGCATTCCCTTACCACAAGCTTGGATCTATCACAAGTTCGATATCTCACCGGGAATCTGCATGATCAACATTGGTCACCGCTCCTTCCAGGTGACAGTCACTTGGTCCCTCCCCTCCGAACAACCCTGGGGTAAAAAAACCCCATACTTCTCATTTCCGAGGGCTGGAGCGACTTGCTTGCTGAGCTGAAACTCAAACTAGAGTGGTCGATTTTCATCAAACCGATTGAAAATCGTACTTTTCATGCCTGGGTGTGTGATGTCATCAACGAAACGCCTACTGAGTTAGCTTATCTCTACAAAAGACACGACCAAGAAAGTTCTTTATCATCAAACTCAGCAGACCAACTCTTCGTTCGGGACGAACATCAACCCCCTTTGGGTTCAAGATCATGGCCCATCTCCGTCTCCTCAGGTTCTGAGGAGGAAGACGATGGTGACACATCCACAATGCAACAACAACAAAGTTCCATCGTAGCAAGGTACAAACTTTTCCCTTCCCCTTCAGTTAAGGAAAAAAATCGGCCAAATTTGTCTTCCCTTCATAAAACCCTAAAACCCCGACCCTTCCTAGTAGAGGATATCATCCCCAAAGACTTGGATCACCTAAATGCTGCCTTTCCTATTTTAGGCCAAGAAAAATCGTCACTCCTCATAAACAAACTACTAGAAAAAAAACCCCACCGCCCAAACTTGGACATTGGTCCCCCCCCCCCAAAAAAAACCTTTTCGGGCGCTGCACTATTCTCTTTGCCTCAGAAACAACCACTCAACTTCTAGATGTTTTCCCACCTCTACTGCTTTGGATGTCAACAAAAAGGCCACATAAAAAGATTTTGCAAGGCTCTCCTTCCCCCAAACCAGAG
The DNA here is from genome assembly GCA_963693085.1 of Alisma plantago-aquatica. Classification (NCBI taxonomy): domain Eukaryota; kingdom Viridiplantae; phylum Streptophyta; class Magnoliopsida; order Alismatales; family Alismataceae; genus Alisma; species Alisma plantago-aquatica. Next base: position 1,574,253,035 of record OY856409.1, read on the forward strand.
CAGATCCCATGCAGACCCAGCTTCCTCCTCCATGCACTCTCTCTCAGATAGATTTTTGCCTTTTCACAAAACCTTCATTATCCCAAAAAAGTCCTTTTCATATCACAGGTGCATAAAACAACCCCCCCCCCCTACATCATTTCCTATAAAAAAAATACCTTTACATGCCTCACAAATCTCCCGCCTGAACATGCAGACACTACCCCTTCACGCTCTCAGATCTCAAACCCCAGGGCTCTACCTATATCAAAACCCTATCACAAACTGAAGAACCGTTCCGTCTCAATGCCCAAACCACATCTCAAAAACCCTCTCCTTTCAAACCCATGCCCATCACATACCACAAACAACCCTTCTGCTGCTTCAAACATGAAAACACCGGACCACCTGGAATATGTGATTGCTCTCGACCTTCCTGCTAACTCTATGCGCCTTCTGAAGGTCCTCACCCTGAGAAGCATTCTCATATCAATTGAAAACAACCTTGACAACAACCCCATCAATGTCTTAGACATCACGCGTGACTTAGCACTTCTCATTCTCGGTCAAACCATCTTAAAACCAAAAAATTTCTCTCCTACCCAGCTTATCTACACTGTCCCAGAAGGAACAAAGATTAACCACCTCTTCAATCAAGTTCTCACTATCCCCTGTGGATCGAGCTTCATCATAGCCAGACTATCAAAATAGTATGCTTGACTTAGGTACTTTCCCAGCACCCGCAGGTGGTTCCGACTGGGTTGCCATTACAAATCTTCCTCCCCACCTTTGGGAAATTGAGATCTTCAGAGGAATAGCCCATTCTATCGGGGCAACACTTCAATATATCAGCCCTGAAACCTTGCACCCCTCACAATATATCAAAGCATTTGGTCTCTTTTCCGTAAAAGCTGCTATCTCATTACCTCCTACCATAAACATTAGAATTGGCGAATGCATCTATAACATCAAACTATCTGCTGAACATCCCTCTGAAAATTGTACTGCCTTCTCTGACCTCTCAAAACATCCTCCTTCATGGCTTATCCCAAATAAAGACAAAATGTCTATAGTTCACTCCAGGTATTCAAGCGATCGAAATCATGTTTGGATCCAAAAAAACTCCGCCCCTTCTGACAACCCATACCCCCATACAAGCAAAAAAAGAACCAGATCATCTGAACCATCTTTGCACGAAAACACATACATACCTAGAGGTTCCACCTTCCCTTCTCCTACCTCAACTAAGGAGAGTTACCCCACACAAAACCAAAAACATCTAGCAAATATAGACCAAAGCTCATCTCAGCATAAGGATGACAATTCTTTGCAGAGTTCGAAATAGGAGAGCCCTCAACAAAGGCCTACTTCCAGCTACCTCTAGAAGATCATGAAGCCAAATCACAAAGCTTCAAAAAATAATATCATCATCAATAGGACTAAGCCAGGTATTTCTCCAAACTTTTCTTCCTGTTCTCTAAGTGACTTTACATATGCTCATTCTTTATCATCTACTCCCCCATCTAAGGACAAAAATAATGCTTTCAATTCTATTGAAGATCTAGCCTTATGGTCAAACATAAACAGCTTTACTACATTTGCACACAAAATAGGCATCCAACTAGAAGATGAAGAAAAAGCACATAAAACACTTGATAACATAGAAACCTTTATGGGTTGGTCAAATAGAAGGGTCATTCCTTTTGAGACAATATCTTTGACCTTCTAATTTTTTAGTTTGTTCTCACCCAAGTTTTTCCTTCTCTCTGTCTAGACATCACGGTACAATGATAATCTCATCTTGGAACGTCTGTGGAGCTGCAAACCTCCATAGACGTAAAAAAAATTCGTGCTCACATCTACAAACATAAAATCAACCTGATTACAATACAAGAAACAAAAACATGTCTGACACCTTTTGCTGTCAAAACAATAGGGGGTAATAGAATCACTGACTGGGTCCAATTACCTCCTGAGGGCTTCAAAGGTGGCCTCTTAGTTGGTTTCAACAATCAGTGTCTAGCTTCACAAAACACCTCCATCCTTGATTTTTCAATTACCATTGAATTCAAAAATCTTTCCGATGGATATCTCTGGTCTTTCTCTGGAGTGTATGGGGAACCAGGGCATGACAAATCCGCCTATTTAGCTGAACTAAACCATCTTATTACAAAACATTTCTCGTCAGCCTGGGTTTTGGGTGGAGATTTAAACTTGATCACTCAAATCTCAGATAGACTCAACTCCACCCCTTCCCCTCAAACTATGTATGCCGCTGATAAAATTTTTAGTAAGATGATTACAAACCATTCATTAATCGACATCAAACCATCAAATGCATCTTACACCTGGTCTAGAAACCAGACTTATGCCAGACTCGACCACTTCATTTGCTCAAACTTATGGGAAGACAAAAACCCTCTCTCATTGGTTCATATCTCCCACAGAACCATTTCGGATCACTTCCCTCTTATCCTTGACACAAAATCTATCTCATGGGGCCAGAGGCCTTTCAAATTTGAAAACAGCTAGCTCTCTATAAACAACTTCACCAGCTCCTGTTTAGAACATTGGAAACTTGCTGACTCTCAAACAGAAAACTTAGGAATACACATCTTAAATAACACCAAAAACATTAAAACACATATCAAAAAATGGAAACACCAAAATCCAAAAAATTTATTCGAATCACAAAAAAATCTTGAAGAACAGTTCCTTTTTGTGGATAAGGACCCATTTGCTGACCCATCCCTTGTACTTTCCATAAAAGCCGAACTGGACTACATAAACAGTTGTATTGACACAAAATGGAGACAAAGAGCCAAAATTTCTTGGGCTAAGGAAGGAGACAAAAACACAAAATTCTTTCATAAAATTTGTAACCAAAATTTTCGACAAAATGCCATAACCCATCTAACAATAAATGGAAGACCCACCTCTCATAAACTATCCATCTCTACTCACATAACAAACCATTTCAAAAATATCTTCAATAACAGTCACAACCCGTCCTGCCTTAATGACTTGTCTTGGGCCACTATTTGTCAAAAAAACATAAAAAACCCACAAGATCTTATAAAATCTTTTTCCCTTATAGAATTGGATGCAGCCATATCTGACTTAGGTCTAAATAAATCTCCCGGACCAGATAGACTCAACACTGAATTCTACCTGGAAAACTGGGAACACTACAAAAAAGACTTCTTAGCCTTTCTGATTTCTTTCCATGCTAGTTCAAACCCTCACAACATCATCAAATTTATAAATAAAACTTTTATAACTCTAATAAAAAAGACGAGTCAACCTGACCACATATCCCTTTTCCGACCCATCAGCCTTATAAACACCTCATACAAAATAATTGCAAAAACACTAGCAAATAGGATCAAACCACACTTGGATGATATCATCCCTCTCAACCAAACTACCTTCCTAAAAAATAGAAGTATCCAAGATGCCTATTTGATGGTTAACGAAACAATACATCTCTGCCACAAAAACAAAACCCCCCTTCTGGCAATCAAATTAGACTTTGAAAAGCTTTTGATTTTGTCAATTGGAATTGCTTAATGAAAACACTCACGGGTTTTGGTTTTCCTGACAAATGGGTTAGCTAGATTCATGCTTGCATTTCTACAAACCATTTTTCAACTATCATAAATGGTGTCCCATTTGGTTATTTCCACAACTCAAATGGACTCAGACAAGGTGACCCACTCTCCCCTTATCTATTCATCATCATCACAACTATTCTATCCCGCATGATTCAACTGGGTAAACAAAATGGTCTTATCAGCTCTCCTAGGGAATGCAAGGAAAATATCATTCAATTTGCTGATGACACTATTATCTTCTACTCCCCGAAAGACTCATCACTTCTGAATATTTTCAGAATCCTCGGTATTTTTTCATATATCTCTGGCCTCAAAATAAATCTGCATAAATCTTCCATTTTTGGGGTTCACATAAATCAATATTCTTTGGAGAGATATAGAGACCTCTTAAGATGTAAGACTGAAGATTTTCCAATCAAGTGCCTTGGTCTTCCTATTACACCATACAACATAACAAATGCTATCTGGACCCCGATTATTTCAAAAATAAACTCAAAACTCTCAAATTGGACAAATAACTTCCTAAATCTTTCTGGAAGACTCACACTGCTAAACAGTGTCATCACTCCTATTACTACACACTTTCTGAGCTGCATCCCTCTCCCCTTAAAAACAAAAACAATTCTAGACAAAATCAGGATAAACTTTCTTTGGAATAATTTCCACAAATCGGATAAATTCGGGAAGCACTATCACCTTGTTAATTGGAAAACTATATTTGCTCCGCTAGATCAGGGAGGTTGGGGCATCCTAAACATTGAAACTCACGCCTTTTGTCTCATTACAAAAATCATCAATAGTATGTTACAAAACAAACCAAAAATATGGACACAACTCATCAAATACAAATAATACCAACATTCCCCTCCCTGACATCCTATCCTAAAAAAATCTGCTTCCCCACTTTGGAAATACATCAACAAAAATATCCAAAAAATCACTCAAATCATTAACACTCCCCCACACTCTCACCTAAATATCTCATTCTGGTTCGATCCTTGGTTCGAAAACAACTCTGTCATCAACCTTAGACCAACCTGGACTATCCCAAACAGACTGCTCAACATGAAAATTGACAAAGCTCTCCTCCTTATCACCAGTAACAGATCAAATTCTCTTAAAAGTTGCTTACAAATGCAGCTTAGTCAAGACGAAATCTGAAACCTAAAATTCTCCTTGGAAAACAATACCCCAAACATCATAACATGGAAATGGGGTAGCATATACTCGGTTAAGCTAGCCTACACCTACCTTTCCTACAGAGGTTTTGTCCCACCCACCACAAAAATTTGGAAATAGAAATGGCCACAAAAATATAAAACGTTCCTTTGGCTTTTACTACACGACAAATTGCTCACAGGAGAAAACCTTGCAAAAAAGGGCTTCATTGGTCCTTTCAGATGCTCACTATGCGAAAAAAACATTGACTCGGTTGATCACATCTTCTTCAAGTGTATCTTTTCACAAAACATCTTCTCAAACTATACACGAAACTACATTCCTAAACTCAAGGAAGCAACTTTCCCATCAAAAATCACACCAAAAAGACACTTCAAAAACTTCAAGAGTAGTGATATTTTCACCACTATCAGTTGGAATCTCTAGAAAGAAAGAAACAACAGAATCTTCAACAACAACAAAAAATTGAAACAAAATATTATATCACAGATAGATGCAGACATTCACATTCTAACAAAATGAGGTAACCAAGAGGACATGATGAATATGATGAAGGTGAATCAGAAAAAAAAAATTGTGCGATCTCAAAGCTATGGTTGATGATGTAACAGGGGTCAGTATAGTCCAACAACAACTTTGATTACACTTCCGGGAGGATGCTTTTTCAACAACTTGGGACTTTCCACTTAATTTCTTCTAGAGGCTTGTTAAGGGGTGTCTCCCCCACTTCATCAGAACTTTGCTTTATCTCAACTAGGCACAAACTTTAACTTTTATTTCAGTTTACGTTATTTTTAACATCTTGTACGAAACTCACATAAGCAGGTGTTTGCTTGCTTCGATGTGTTATTCAATATATGCCATGCCTTTTACTAAAAAAATCTACTGAAAAAATCATAGGGCCGAAGGAATTGAGTTTCAAAACAACTTGGTACTACTGACTATACAGTCAATAGTAACGATGACATCATAGGTTGGGCAAATAAAAATTTAAAGAAGCTCAATACTACCCAATATAGGTTCATTAGCACTGACTTTTTGTAGAAAAGGAGATGAGTCGACTGGTAAGGACTCGGTACTACCAACACAAAGTCGGTAGTACCGACAGAATTGTAAGCTCTAGGTTTGAAACACTGAGATCTATCAAGAAAATTGAAAGACTATGTAATACTGACATAAATTCGGTAGTACCGACACCTGAAGACACATATGCCGCGAAAACCCCCATCATTTTAGGGAACCTTCTACTCGCATGATCCTACCATGCCACAACCTCCACCACCACCCTTTTGATCTGGTACCACTATTCCACCTCTTAAGTTGGATATTGACTGTGTGGACATAGTGAAGTTCAAGCTTGGGAGTGTTGAAACAACTCTATCCTTTAGTTTTTATTTTTGTTTTAGTATTAAATTGTTTTTTAGATTTATTTTTCCAAGTTGTAGGATCCACAATCTGTCTAGTGTAATAGTGATCTTAGTTCATGATTCCTGTCATTTTCATGTGCTTTCGGGTGTTTGCAATGGAAATTAAAAAAATCTTTGTCTTAGTTGCAAATTTCTTGAGTTACACCACCTAGAGGAAGTGTATGGGTTAGTCATCTTAAGGACACTATGAATGTACAACTTAATTATTCATGTAATGTGGATGAAGATGGGGTTTGGGCCTAAAATGATCAAACAATAAATGGGATTTTAAATTGAAATTTAAGAAAAAAATCCTAAGGTTACGTTATACATAGGTCATTAGAGAGGTTCATGAAAGGCATTGTCTCTTAATTATGTGATTCTATCCATTCTCCAATCATTTTGACCCACCACCTTAAGATGATCAAGTAATCCAAATTATTTTCTATTGGTTGCATTGAATGGCATAATAGGTGACATAATAGTAGTTCTATTTTATTGCATTAGTTACAAAATAAAAAATATATTTGCATAAACAATTCTTGTGCATATCATGTAGTTACGTAACAATAACAATTACATGTAGATTGCATGCATTTTCATCATTCATTTTCACATCATGTGGTGATATTGTTTTCCTCTGAAAATAGAGTGGAGGGATACACATCCATACCCTCAGAAAATCAAGAAAAGAATGAAAGGAATGTGACATGTTAGTGAAGCCCAATCATCACCTTACATCATGCTAAATAGTGGACCAAAAATGTTGTAAAATGAAGGAGAGAGAAAGGATGACCTAAACTCTTCACAAAGAGATGGAAACATTCACATGATGTATTCTCTTCTATACTTCATTCTCGTCCATTTGATGAGATTTTCAATACATCCATCATTCGACCCATAATATTAGGCATTAGGATTCATGCATTTCTGTACATATTGAAATCTAGGTATATTCTCAATTTGGTCCTTTTCCCTATGCTTTTCCTTTCCTTTCTATCCCTTTTGTCCTTGATGTTGAATTTGTGGAATTATTAGTGGTTTAGGGTGAATTTGATCACCATTTATGCTGATGTATGTGTTTAGGCATAAATACCTTAATTAATGTTTCAATCAGGGTCTAAAATGCAAATTTACCACTTATGCCGAGATAAAGATAAAATAATATCATTTTCCTTAGCCGTTTGGAGCAAGAAAGAGAAAAAGAAATGAATACTAATGCTTTAAACATGTTAATGTGATATTAAATTATTTAATATGAGAAATAGTGGTAATAATGGATAACATGTTAAAATTCATAAAAGGAAGACTAATTGGTTAAAGATAACTTAAGATTCATTTTCTTTGGGTTTGATTTGGCTTGGAGACCAAGTTTCATAATTTTAGAATAATAATAACTACATCTATTTTATTTTGAAAATAAAAGGTGAATTTTTTCCAAAATATAAATAAAATATTAAATGACCACAAAAGTGGCAAATAATCTTGGATTTATAATCTACACATTAAAAATAGCCTTTAGGCGAATTTTCATGTAATTTGGATAATCTTTAATATACATGTGTAGATTAGGAGAGAGAACATATGTAAAAGCCCAAAATGTTAGAAAATGTGATAAATGACTTCAAGGGATAAGATTAATGGCCAATTCATGTTTCACATGTTTTGGTTTGGTTAAGGGTAAAGTTTCACATTAATTAAAGATTTCTAGAAGACTCTAATGTGATAAAAAAGAGAAAATATGATTTACTTTAAAAGAATTAAATAAAATATTTAGAGTCCTCAAAAGCAAAAACTAAGGCCATACTCGCATTCTACATACTCAAATTAGGCTAGGTTCCAAATTTCAATTAGTTTGAGATTCATTTCCATCCTTAAATGAAGAGAGAGAAAAAGATAAATTATTAATGCAGCACTTTATTCCAATTCAATTTTGGAATACATTTAAATGTCACGCTTGCTTTAATTTAGTATGTGCGATCTAAGTCTTTGGATCGGTGATCCAACGGAAGTTGTGCATCTTTAACCTCACACCCGAAATAGAAAGTAGCCGCTAGTTTTGACCAACTTCGAATTGCAATTTCTCTCATTACAGTTAATCTTTTTCTATGGTTTCTTCACCCACGTGTTTCTCTTGCAATTCTACACACAACAACCCTTACTTGAGGCCTATTTCTTTGGATTTTAGAAATGCTCAAAATTTAGACCACATGCATTTCATAGCCAACCTCCATTATCCCTACCACCCAACCTTATAAATAGCTAATCCCCTTACTAGATATGTCGCCTCTTGCTCTATCTTCTTCTGTCAATTTCTTTGAACACCGTTGTTTTGGTCATCACCAATAGAGTTTTCTATCTAGATCCTGTGGTATTGCTCTTTGGGTCTCGACGACACCAACACGTGAATTCCACCGATGTTTTGGAATTAAAAAATGTTTTATTTATAATAACAATAGTTTCAACGCCTGATTTCCATGTTTTGGAATGATAATTTTTGGAGTATGAGTTTAATGCTTAAAATCCATAAAAATTGTAATTTTAACATATTAACTCTAAAATTTACATAAAAATATGTTTTCTTAATCAAGAGAACTAATAAATCAATTTGTGAGATTTTTAGAGGAAAAATCCGAGTTTTGTTAAAAAGGTCCAAAATTAGGGTTTCTTTACATTAATGTGCATTATGTACGCTAATACATGCTAATAAATTGAAAATAGGCAAAGTTGAACTTGGAATCATCTGAAGTGATGAAAGTTGGTAATTGGACTCTATAAGATAGGTATGTGCATCCTTACACCCTAAGTTGAGATATTTTACAAACCAAACCCTAATTTCACTGATGAGGCATTCCATGAACCCTAATCTCTCTATTGTTATTTTTTTGCTATATTTGCCTCAAAATCAGTATTGAAATTCTATTTCTTGGGTCTTGTACTCCACTGCCATGTTTCAATTACATGATGCTTCTACTTGCCATAGTTTCTCTTTAGTATGTTGATTTTATTATACTATTTAGCTAATGTAGTGGCACTTTTATACAACCACCCATAGACAGGGAATGTGTTATTTTGCCCAGGGGAATGTGTTACTCTCCCCCTTATAAAATATTATGTAGGTGACTGGAATATGCTACTCTCACTCACCTATTGGTTGAAGTTAGGTAGGTGCCTCAACCCTACTTAGTTAAGGTAGTCAATATTAATCAAGCATGCAAATCTTTTCTATTTTCTTGTTATGGAAAGCATCTATTTGATTATGCCTCATACTCTTGATCTCTTCATCTTATGATGAAATCTTAGCCTTTATTTCCATGTTTTTTCTTTACCTTTTGTCCTGGCTCTTTATTTTGACACATACCTTGTTTCTTTCTCTTGCTGGGTGATCCCAACCACCCAGGTCTAGGATCAAAGTTGCGCAACATGAGCATGGAGTACCACTCTAGGATTAGAATAAGGAGTACATGGCTTACAACATGGACCTAACTCATGAAGTTATTTCTTGGAGACAAACTTGTTATGGTTTAGATTTCCCTCTATCTAGATCCTTATGTTGTATCTTTCATGTAAATCTTATATGGGAGAATAATGTTGTACTTATAATAAATTGAATAAAGTCATTACTTTTATTCTGCTGCTACACTTTGGTTGTTTTGAACACCATTATGGAGATTTGAAAAATTTTACACCTGTTTCAAGCATACCTTTGAGTGTGTTTGGGATGGATGTTTTATTCTTCAAATTGTTAGTAGGGAGTGGATCCCCTCTGGGTCCCACTCCTTATGGCATGGTATCAGAGCCCATGGTAGTTGTAATTTGACTATTTCAAATTTGTCTCCCTTATTAGAAACCTTTCCTTACACAGTTTCCCTTTAAGTGACGTGTTTGCCCTAGAATTTATCTATGCTACTCCTATGATGATGAAAGGTTGAGTTAGGATCATAAGAGTTCCACATTAGAAATATGTTTAGTTAACCTTTATGTGATGAGCTTGATAGGTAGATATTAGGATATAAGTTGAAAGCAAGGGTGTCTAGAAAGGATCAGGGTTCATAGGCTGGCAAGATTTTCCTCCGTGCCACTAACTTAGTTTACAAGGACTCCCAGATCCGTATGATACATGCTTGGCCTGAGATGATACTGGATGTCTGAAATAGCATACCTATAGGCAATAGTAGCCATAGACATCTATTGTGAACCTTATATGATGACCTCATGACTTGTTTGAAGATGGAAACTTGATATAGTTTCATTATGTCCCTTTAGACCACATGTTTGGGTAGACTATCCCTAAAACCTAGACCTTGAGGTTGAAGTGTTAGATCCTATACATGGTTTAGTTAGACTCATCCTTTTACCTCTAGTTTAGTTTGACTTGGTAGGTCTACCCTTTGAAGGGTGGAGGGATAGTAGTAGTACCTTGATAGATCTTGGATATGCTAGTTTTGAGGATGAAATCTTTTTTAAGGGATGGAGTCCTTATCATACTGAAATCTAGCTACTCCGACTCTAGAAACCTTAACTCCATGAATAGGAGGTTAGTATGCTTGAAACCTTAGTTTTGACCAAAAAAGTTATAATTATAACCTGACATGCTTGTTTATATACAAATGAACATATAATGATCATCTAATGAATAGTTCACATGTTTGAACTCTAATAAATACTTAATGTACCTAATATGAATAATTCACATATTAATACTAATAGTGCATAAGCATGATGCTAACCATGTCATGAACCAATAAACCCTAATGATATGATGAGCAAGATAATTTTAACCTAATCTTGGACTTAATGCATGTTGAGAATGTAAAGGTGAAGTGTAATGATCTTGTTGACCTAAACCCTAATATGTAATCATCCAATCTTAATATAAGCATCATTAATGCCTTTCATTAAACACTAGGTGTTATAATCAAACAACATACTTTAATACACAAAAAAGGTATATAATCACCTAATCATAGATTAATCAGGTTATGAATATGAAATGTATTTCACCTTATTCTCTAAAACACACCTAAATAATCATCTAATCATGACTTGGTATGTGAATCCATTCATTAATATGTAATATGCTCCACCTTGTTCACTAAAATCATATAATGATTCAAATATTGATAAGAAGTAAATGGATTCATATAAATGTGTATAATAATTAATAAGAAGTGAATAAATATGAGTAAATAATTTATTGAGGACATTAAAATGAGTAAGAAAGGTAATGTGACAATGTGACAATGTAAGTAAATAATGTGACATTATAAGGATTAACTATAGATTTAATAACAAATTGGATGAAATGTCTTATTTCATGCAAAATAATATGTTATAATTCAATTGGTGATAATATGAGGATAATGGGTCTAAATCCAAATTATTAAGGATAATGGTCAAATATATTAATAGATGTTGAAATAATTGAGTATAACTTTAATTGTGATTAAAACCATTAATGAGGTAAGTAAAAAATATATAGGGTTTCGTACATAACAATGAAATATAACTTTGGTTGCAACAAAGTGAATATAGCATGACACAATTAAAAAGAAGAATAAGGATAATGTAATACCATAATAAATGTGATACCATTAATAAGACAAAAATGTTAATTGTGTTATATAAAATAAAAAAGAAATCTTAAATAGTGGAACCTTAGGTGATCCATGAGAACCTGGCCTTTGAGGAGTTGCATGTGAAGATCTTGAACTCCAAAGTTAAGCAGTTGAAGAACAAGGAGTTTGACTTGGTGAAAGTTTTGGTGGAAGTTTTATGGTTTGTTTAAAGATGAGATGTTACATACTCACCCTTCATTCTTTGATTGAGATTTCAGGGACAAAATCCTTTTTAGGGGGTGGAGTGTTGTAACATACTGAAATCTAGGTATATTCTCAGTTTGTTCCTTTTTCCTATGCTTTTCCTTTCCTTTCTATACATTTTGTCCTTGATGTTGAATTTGTGGAATTATTAGTGGTTGGGGGTGAATTTGATCATTGATTATGTCAATGTATGGGTTTATGCACAAATATGTTTCTTTCTCTTGTTGGGAGATCCCAACCACCCATGCCTAGGACTAGAGTTGCACAGTAGGAGCATGGAGGACCAGTCTAGGATTAGAATAAGGAGTACATGGCTTCCAACACGGACCTTGTCACAGAATCATTCTTACCCCAATCTCAATTCCACTACCTAGATAGTGGTAAAGGGATCAAAGCACCCATCTCTGAGTGTCCCAAAAGGATCTCACACACTGGCATATACAATAAGAAATAATAAGTCATAAAGCAAGAAATTTAAAGAATTAACCAACCCAAACTATGATTTTTCAAATTTTTCCTTTTCATTAGAGTTTGTCAAGAGTGGAAGCGGTCTAGTCAATTCTTCATAATGATCCATCTAATTTTCCAAAAATCAGGTAAATCAAGACGCAATCAATGCAAATGCATCAATATGCTTTGAAACGGACAGATATTGAACATTTGAAAACATTTATAGAAAAATATAGTACTTTGCAAGACTTATTAGCAAAATAATCAACAAGTGATTTTCAAAACAACATTTATCCGAAAATATTTCTATTACAAGTTTCCCATTATGCTGATATTGAGAAGTATGCTTATATATGTATGTGGCTCCATAGCCCCAATGAGATGGTGGAGGTCACCTAGATCCATCTCTCCATATGAGGTAGGACGTCAATTGACATGTACAATTACAAGATCAATTGACATGTACAAGTTCCACCCTCTGAACGAGGAGGTCGCTTGTACTCAATATCAACAAGTATTATTGTTAGTCATAACGGGAAATATCATTTATGTTTTCAAGTTTGTTGCAAACTATAATATAGAAAATTGGAAGACTACTCAGTAGGGAATGTTGTAGCTCAAACAAATACATAGCCAAGATTTTCAAGAGGTACATACAAGTATCATTCAATACCACTAGTATGTTCAAGGAGGAATTAATATAAAAGCGCACCTTGTTGGTTGATTTTTAGAGTACAAGATCTCAACAAGTAATAGACCAACCCCTCGAGTCAGATCTAAGATAAAAAAAGATTTGGATCAAGGGTTGAGATCATGATATTTGAATATCATGTTTCTATTATTAAGATTAGGGTTACTCATTCCTATTTACCCTTGGGATTAGGCCATTCCCTTATGATCAACAATATTTCAAGGTGTCCAACATTGTTCAAGTGTCAATATTATTTCAACTATGAATGGCCCACTTAGGTATTTTAGGAACATATGTTAACCCTAATTATTATCATCATTATCCAAGTCTTTATCAAGTCTCGAGATCATCATCATGATGGATTAGCATCATTGGTGTTCAAGATCATATCAAGTTTTGATTGATGTAAAGTAAAGTCATGGATCAAATATTAGGTCAATGATCAAAGATTTAAATAAATCATAATATTATGATATTTTCATCAAGATTAATCATTACTTTAGGGTACATGATACATATTCAAGAGTGGATAAGTTGAAAAGGTTAGACCTAGATTCTTAATTAGTCAAGTCTAATTTTAGTGTATCAAGATAATCACAAAGTCAAATATTAGGTTTTCTAGAGATTAATCATGATTTATGAGTCATTTATACAAAGAGTATATGCAAGAGATTAAAATATAGGGATATCAATGAAATTCATAAAGAGTTAGGCTTCACAAGTATTTTTAATCGATTCCTTGGGTTTTTCATATTAAATAGACTATTCATACATAACTTTTGGAGCTAGGAATCAAATGATACCATTTTTGCAAGATTTGATCATTTAATCTGATTATTCAGTAGAGAGGTTGGAAAAAAACCTTAAATGGGAAAATCCATGATCGTTCAATGGTGAGTGTATGATTAGGATCGTTCCATGTAGGTTCAAGCGAGTGGGGTGGTTTACTGAGCAAGTATCTAGTCTGGTTCCTTAATTTGGCTGGTTTGAAAGCGGTTCACTTGGTTCTATTAGACTGGTTGATTTCCCTTCTGGACCGGTCAGTTTGAGGGATCTCCCTCCTCGGTCAGGCCTCTACACAAGCCATAAATCTAGGTGTAGGGGATCTCCAAAGTAAAGGGGGTTTAGGAGAAGGAGGGACTTATGGAGGCAGTAAAGGTGATGCTTAGGTCCATTGTGACCTCACAAAGAGGATGGGAGCCTCACTTTGTGTGCAGAAGGTGCAAGGGCAAGATGCCCAATTTGCACTAGGAAGCGGTGTTGTCTGAGAAGTAATAAATTCGGGGAGGAATTAGGGTTCTTGAGGCCGGGAGGGAGAGTAAGGGTGATTTAGCTAGCAAGGTGTGGTTGTGGCGGCCCTTGGGGGGGCCTTTTATCGTACTGAGGGTTAGTTTTAGGCGAGATTGAATATGGGCTGCTGAAGGAGGTTGTCGAAAGGAGAAGGGGAATCAAGGGAAATGTTTTGATGGTGGAATAGAGCATTAATGGTAGTCAAAGTAGGTATAGACATGTGAAATCTTGAGGCCAAAATTCCTATGCAATTAGAATATTAAATCTCGGTCATAAACAATAGATTGCACATTTTGGTCCTCAATAACTCCTCCCTGCTAATTTCCAGAGGTAGGAGATGACCCCCTGGTTGCTCAATCAGGCCTCTGATCTGTGGGAGCCTGATCAAAGGGTCAGGGTTCATCCCTAATCCTCAGTTTGGCATGCTGACTTGGAAAAAGGTCAAATAAAAGGGAAATAAAGGGATTTTTAGCATATAACTTCAAGAAATTGTATGAAATTGTAGGAATGTCCAAATGAGATGAAATTTGGCCATAGGCTCAAAATAATGTGTAGAATATTTGGAAAAAAATTTAAGAACCAAAATATGAAGTTATATGATCAAATGCATTTCTTTGGATAAATTGCTAAATTAACTTAATTTGTAGTGTCACAAGGGGTATAAAATCCACATTGATCATTATATTTCCAATTTGAGTATCAATATTGATCAAGTATCCAAGGAAAAATAAATTGAGGTCATGAGTGAATATAATGAGGGCAAATTGTAATTGAACAAAAGTAGGGGAAAATTCACGTTATCACAGACCTAACTCATGAAGTTGTTTCTTGGAGACAAACTTGTTATGATTTAGATTTCCCTCTATCCATATCATTATCATGTATCTTTCATGTAAACCCTATATGGGAGAATGATGTTGTACTTTTCATAAATTAAATATAGTCATTACTTTTATTCCACTGCTACACTTTGGTTGTTTTGAATACCATTATGGAGATTTGAAAACTTTACACCTATTTCAGGCATACCTTTGAGTGTGTTTGGAATGGATGTTTTATTCTTCAAATTTTAGTAGGGAGTGGATCCCCTCTAGGTCCCACTCTTTACAATTTCTCATTATATTCACCATATATGTTCATTATGTTTTATTTTTGCATAAATAATTCATATTCTACTTGTAATTCTTCATTACCCACCTAATTCGTTCCATCCATTGCTCTTATCGGTAGGCCACTTTAATGATTATTCTCCTCATTCATTCTTATAAGGAGAACTTCTTCCAAGTAGTTGGTAGTTAGGCAAGAGCAATATCAATAGGGAATCACAAGATGCACCAAGTGAATGCTTGATTGAATATGATATTAAATGATCTGTTAATATTGTTTCATTGATCTGAGGATGGACATCTTTTATGGATATTTTTGGTCATTTGAGAGTAGTTGATTCTCAATGGTCAGTAGAGGCCGGTTTGGGATGGCCAAGTGGGGATAGTTGAGAAAATAAATTCATATTTCATGTCCTTTTTTGACTTGTCTCAAATAGATCCAAGGGTGTGTTGCTCGAGGACGAGCAACATTTAAGCTTAGGGGAGTTTGATGTATCACATAATTGTCATTTTCATAGGCTATTTATTATTGATTTGTGTGCACTTATTTTCCATTTTCATATTAATTTGTGCATTATTCACTATCATCAGCATGTGACACTTAATTGCATCAATAAATGTATTTTTAATGTTCCTGCTAAATTCATGATTGTTTGGGAACTTATGTTCAGTTTTATTAATTTCATTTGCTTCTACACGAGACTACACCGCTCGGTACTACTGACTTTATTGTCAGTGGTACCAATACTTGATCAGATAGGAACTTGAAGGATAAAAAAGGCTCGGTAGTACCGACCAGAGAAGGTGTTACTGCCGACAACATCATAGTAAAGACTCAGAATTGCTTGAGAAGTCTCAGTACTAGCCACATAAATTCAATAGTACCGATAGAACCCCATGTGGACACAACTATCAAAGGCATCGAAAGTATTGACACTGAGTCAGTAGTACCAACACAGAGGGATCAGGTAGATGTGAAAATCATGTTTAATATGTCAATTGGCAAATGATGCTAAGTCACTTATATGACTTAAGAGGGATTTTAGAAAAACCTAATGATCTCTTTCTATTCCATTGGACGGCATCCAAAAGCAAGGAGAGGAGAAAGCGGAGAAGAAAGCCACGTTCTGGGAAATTTGGACACCTTCAGTGGACAGATTTACAGTTGAAAGGTAGCAAATCATCACATTCGTTAGAGGGGATCATCCAGACCATCTTCTTCAGGGGTTGTTTTAGTTCTCTAATGTTCCCCACATTTTTCTTCTTCTCTTTCATGTTAGTGACAATGGGAACCATTTGAGGCTAAACCCCTTATTCCATAGGACCTGGGAGTAGCCCAGTTGTGCATTATAATTGAATTTTATGCATTAGTATACATGTTTCTCTTAATTTTTGGATATAATTATATGAAATTTTAATGAACTATTCATGCTTGATCACCATAGGTAGCTAATTGGACTGTTAATTCTTGAAAGAAGGATTAGGGGTTGGAAAATCATAGAATTACATGTTTTATATTGCCCCTTGAGAAAGGAGACTCATGAATGTGAAGAGATTACCCTGAGTGTTTAGTAAAGCACCTAACTAATAATACAATTGTTACAAGAGTGGGATTGGTATTATATTAGGTAGTGAATTATGTCATGAGAGTGGGTCTTGCTACAGGTCTCTTTGTCCAGGGTTATGAGAGAAAATTATTAATGATATGATGTTAATTGCAATGTTAGCCATGATGAAACCGTAATCCTGAGATGTTCACTTCTTTTGATATCAAATAACCAATAATATTAGATTTATTTTCTACATCTTTGTTAATTAAACCTTCAATCAAAGATTTTATCTGCCTAGTTGATCGCATTACAATTAGTAGCAGTCTATGGATAATGTTTCCTTAATTTCAACATTCGGGCCTCTTAAGGCCTATATTACATTGATACGTACACTTGGGTTTGACATGTAGTTGATGGGTTTCAATGAAATCACCTCTTAGATATATGCTAATGGTTCACATTAGTTCTATAGAGTTTTTTTTCTAAAACTATTACTAATTAAAATATATTTATACAAATTTGGGGTATAATAACAATTATAAAAACCCTTGCTTCCCTCGATCCCCGATTAAGGTTTATGTTGGGTTTTGTGGAGAAAACATGCGCGGCGGAAGCAATAAAATCCACGCAACCCGAAACAGGATCTCGTCGACAACAACGTATTTAGAAAGAGTGTTTGCGGGATATACCTTATCGCAAAGCAAGTCTGGCGATGTCCCGCTGCACGACGGTGCAACGCTGCTTGTCGACACGGACAGAACTTCTCTCCCGTTCGCTGTCGCAGGTTGATCCAGCGGCGCTCCTTTGCGGCAGTGATGTCTGCCGCTCGTAGCGTGTGCAGGTGGTCGTCGACGTCCTCCAAACGCAGGCGTCAATGCGTCTGCGTCTCTACTTCATCCATGCGGATGGACGGAACTCCACGTCGTGCTTCTCAAGCCGGCGGGAAGGAGTGTGTCTCTGCGGCGGCGTGCTAGTGGCGCGTTTCCCTCCTTTCTCTCCTAAGGACGATGACGGCTAGGGTTTACATGCGTGAGCGTAAACGGAAAAGCCTCTCTTAATCTTATATATACATTGGCCGTCAATCCTCCTTTAAACAGGATACGAAGGGAAATAGGGTTTCCTAAACTCATCGGTAAATAGAAATGTTGTGTTAATTAAAACGCTCGTGGATTAATTAGAATATTCCGGAATTCATTAATTAACCAAATAATCGCATTAATTGCTTAATTAATATCTGAATCCATGCAATCGCTTGGGATGGCTCTACGGGTATACATATACCAACAGACTCCCACTTGCACTTAGAGCCAGTCACTCCAATATCATTCTAATCCATTACATAAACATTTTAGTAATCAATTTGATTCGGAGAAATTCCAATCAAATCCACAATTATACTCCTATTCCAACACATCCTATGCGTGTGACCCGGTAGGCTCCAAATTACGTTGGCAGTGATATCCATAATCATATTATGATTTCACAAGCAATGATTGGTATCTAGCAAGACTTCATTGCTACCCAAGTAATTGGAGAAGTTGGAGAACAACTTGACCTATCATTCATGACTGGTGTTACAGTGATTGTATAGTTCTTTTGTCGTTGATATCCGGACTGAACTCGAGTCATGGAATTGTTATCCTTTTCAACGTTCAAGCCATGTTCCTTGAACTAGAGTAGACTGTCTGAGATATATGTAAGCTCAATATCACATATTGACTCACATCAGCATGGCCATGCATTTCTCAGTCTCTCTTATCAAGTGGCCGGAATATCAAACTCCCGTAGGAAGGACAAATTCCATCTATATCACTCGCAGTCATCCCCATGTGTCACAGTGCACCCAAGCACCATCTTTGTAGCAATCCTTATTTAGGACCACGGTGGACGATGTCAAAGTACACCGAATGACATGTGATAAGTGTAGTGACTTCAAGTCTAAGAACCACAATCACCACCATCATTATGAGATGTGACTCTAACTACCAATCATGGTATCCATGTGTCACTCTCAAGGTGGGTCTGTCCGATACACTATTCTCTAACAAGTATCTATGTATTTGGTTTGATATCTCCATATCATGGATAATGAGATTCTTCCATCAACCAACATACATTCTAATCTTATGTGTTATTGATGTCTATGGATATTTCCACAATAACAACCGATTAGGGACAAAACAAGAATACATACTCTTAGCATACATATGATCTCACTGTTCAGGTCATCAACCCGAAGACATATGTCATTGAGTATATCATTCTATAGACATCTATAAGTTTTATGGTCATCTCACAATATAAAACACAAACATATAGATTGGAAACTTGCCTTTAATTATATGATCAATTTAGTATTACAAATCATTTACATAGTATCCCATTACAATCATCGAATGATAGTCTCTATGGGCATACATACCAACAGATTCCCACTTGCACTTATACCCAATCACTCATGAATCACAATCCAAGTGGCCGAACATGTCTGTCATGTTTCTGCTGTGAAAGTGCTTTTGTGAGCGGGTCATCCACATTGCTTTCTGTAGGTACTCTACAAATCTTCACATCTCCTCGTTGTACGATCTCTCGTATGAGATGGAACCGCCGTAGAATATGTTTGGAATGTTGGTGCGATCTTGGTGCTTTATCCTGTGAATTGCTCCATTTTTGTCGCAAAACAACTCAATTGCATCACCAGCGCTTGGAACCACTCCAAGTTCAGAAATGAACTTCTTGATCCACACAACTTCCTTTGCAGCATTAGATGCGGCAATATATTCGGCCTCTGTTGTAGAATCCGCAACCGTCTCTTGCTTGGAACTCTTCCAGCTCACAGCTCTGTTGTTCAGGCAAAACACAAATCCAGACTGCGATCTGTAGTCATCTTTGTCAGTTTGGAAGCTAGCATCGGTGTAACCCTTTACCACAAGCTCTTCCTCACCGCCGTATATCAAGAATTGATCCTTAGTCCTTCTCAAGTACTTTAGGATGTTCTTTACGGATGTCCAGTGACATTCACCTGGATCTGACTGATACCGGCTCATCATGCTCAAAGCATACGACACATCAGGACGAGTACATAACATTGCATACATGATAGATCCAATTGCTGATGCATATGGAATCTTACTCGTGCCTGCCCGTTCATCACATGAACTAGGACATTGGGATTTAGAGATTGTAACCCCATGGGACATGGGCAAGTTACCTCTCTTAGAACCCTCCATGCTAAACCTCCTTAGCACCTTGTCAATATGTGCTCTGGCTTAGGCCTAGAGACCTTCTAGACCTATCTCTATAGATATTGATCCCTAGTATATAGGATGCTTCGCCTAAATCCTTCATAGAGAAAGTCTTCCCTAGCCAACCTTTTACTGTCTGAAGAGTAGGGATGTCATTTCTCATCAATAGTATGTCATCCACATACAATATGAGAAATACGACTGTGCTCCCACTAACCCTTTTGTAAACACAAGGTTCATCTTCATTTTGACTAAAGCCAAACTTTTTGACTACTTCATCAAAACGTAGATTCCAGCTCCGAGATGCTTGCTTCAATCCATAGATTGACCTTTGTAGCTTACAGACTTTATTGGCTTCCTTTGGATCGATAAAACCCTCAGGTTGTGTCATGTACACATCCTCGAGTAAATTCCCATTAAGGAATGTTGTTTTAACATCCATCTACCAAATCTCATAGTCATGATAAGCTGCAATGGAAAGCATGATCCTAATGGATTTAACCATGGCAACTGGTGAGAAGGTCTCGTCATAATCAACACCTTGTTGACGGAATCCTTTCGCAACCAATCTACCTTTATAGGTTTGAACATTTCCATCCATGTCAGTCTTCTTCTTAAAGACCCACTTGCACCCTATGGGTCTTACCCCTTCGGGTGGATCCACTAAGGTCCATACCTTGTTGGTGTACATGGATTCCATCTCAGATCTCATGGCTTCGAGCCATTTCTCAGATTCTGGTCCCTTAGTAGCTTCTAGATAGGAAGTTGGCTCATTTGCTATGCCCAATTCATCACTGTCTAGAGTCATAAGAAATCCAAATCTCTCAGGCTCAAGTCGTGTCCTACTAGACCTACGAGGTTCCTGTATTACATTTGGAACTTGAAATTCCACAACAACTTGTGAGTCTTCATGTTCCTTATGTACCTCCTCAGGTTCTCTACTTTCTTGTTGGTCTCGAACTTCTTCGAGCTCTACATTCCTCCCACTAATTCCTTTGGAAATAAATTCCTTTTCAAGAAATACAACAGTTCTAGCAACAAACACTTTGTTGTCAGTTGGTGTGTAGAAGTAGTATCCCCTAGTTTCCTTGGGGTATCCAACAAAATAGCATTTTTCCGATTTGGGTCCAATCTTTTCAGGAAATTGTTTCCTAACATAAGCTTCACATCCCCAAATATTTAACATAGACAAATTGGGACGATTCCCATTCCATATCTCATATGGTGTCTTTTGAACCGATTTGGAAGGTACACGGTTAAGTGTAAACACTGTAGTTTCAAGAGCATATCCCCAGAACGATATTGGAAGTTCGGCTGAACTCATCATTGATCGTACCATGTCTAATAATGTACGATTCCTTCTTTCTGACACACCATTATGTTGTGGTGTACCAGGTGGAGTCCATTTTGATACAATACCACGGTCTCTCAGAAGGTCCTCAAACTCTTGGCTTAAGTATTCGCCACCTCGATCTGAACAGAGTGCTTTAATACCCTTACCAAGTTGCTTCTCTACTTCATTCATGAAAGTCTTGAACATTTCAAGAGTTTCTGACTTGTGTTTCATAAGATATACATAGCCATACCTACTGAGGTCATCAGTGAAGGTAATGAAGTATTGATAGCCTCCTCTAGCATTTGATCTAAAAGGTCCACATACATCAGTATGTATGAGCCCTAGCAGATCACTGGCTCTCTCACTATGTCCAGTGAAAGGAGTTTTGGTCATCTTCCCTAATAAACATGCCTCACATGTCTCTAATGATTCAAAATCAAAAGAGTCTAGATAACCATCCTTATGGAGTCTAGATATGCGCTTCTCGTTTATGTGCCCAAGATGACAATGCCATAAGAATGTTTTGTTTGAGTTGTCAAGTTTTAACCTTTTAGTATTTACGTTATATATGCTAGTCTCAAGTTCTAACAAGTAGATACCATAAGACATAGGGGCATTGCCATAAAAGATCTCATCTTTAGATATAGAAATAATTCCATTCTTAATGTGAAATTCAAATCCACTCTTGTCCATACAAGATACAGAAATAATATTTCTATTAATGGCAGGTACATAATAGCAATTCTCTAATTCTATTATAAGGCCCGTAGGCAAAGATAAACTAATAACTCCAACTGCGGTGGCAGCAACTCTTGCTCCATTAGCAACCCGCAGCTCGACTTGGCCCTTTCGTAAAGGCTTACTTCTTATCACATCCTGCATATTAGAACATATGTGAGATCCACATCCGGTATCCAGTACCCATGATGAAGAAGTATTTAAGTTTATCTCAATAACATATATACCTAAAGTGGAGATCTCTATCCCCTGCTTCTTCTTCCTCAGTTCCTCCAGGTAGAGAGGATAGTTTCTTTTCCAATGTCCAGGCTGGTGACAATGGTGACAACTGCCTTCTTTGGAGATCCCACCTCTAGCTTTGAGTGCGGATGACTTTGGCTTCTGCCCGGCTTTAGAACTTTTCTTAGACTTGCTTTTGCCTTTTGACTTTCCCTTTGCCTTGCTGATCACCATCACAAACTTGGGCTTGTCTTTCTTCATCTGTGCTTCAGCTGTCCTCAACATGCCTAACAATTCTGACAACGGCTTGTCAAAATTGTTCATGTTGTAGTTCATGACAAAATGATTATATGATTCAGGCAACGATTGTAGAATCACATCAGTGGCCAACTCTTGACCTAGGGGAAATCCCAGCTTGGATAGACTTTCCATGTACCCAATCAAGGTGAGTATGTGGGTGCCAACTGACTCTCCCTCTTTCATCTTGCTTTTGAACAAAGCCTTTGAGACATCATATCTCTCCTGTCTTGCTTGATGTTGATACATGTTCTTGAGATGTGTTACCATCTCCATGAAATTCATGTTCTCATGTTGCTCTTGCAACTCATAGTTCATTGAGCACAACATCAGGCACTTGACATCCACGACATCATCAAGGTGCTTCTTGTAAGCATCCTTTTCAGCCTTGGGCGCATTTACGGCGGGCTCCTCTGGCTCTGGTGTTTCAAGGACATAGAGCTTATTCTCATGTGTGAGAACAATTCTCAGCGTCCTAAACCAGTTTTGAAAGTTGGTTCCGGTAAGTTTGTCCTTCTCAAGGACCGATCGCAATGAGAAAGTGTGAGTGTTGGTTGCCATTTGATTGCTACAAAAGAAAAATTTGCATTTAGTCCAAAACATTTTGACTTGTAAAGATTTGATAAACGAGATTAATTAGGCCTTTAATTAATTACGCTCCCAATATTTTATTCAAATTGATAGCCCTCACTATCAACTCTGAAGATTGCAACGCACAACCTTCTAGTGAGACAAGACCCAAAATAATTAGATCAATGCCCAGCCAACGCTGGCGTCAAAGACCAAATACTAAGGTAGGCAACTTTTTCCAATTGCATCATATGCAACTCTTGGATAGATGATCATGCACAACTCCTTGCCATGATGCATCTGTGTGCCTCTAGGTACTTGATCCTATCAAGGTTCCCTAGTTAAGTCCAACCCATAAGCCAACACGATGAGTGTGCACCCTGCGGAGGCAGACCCACACACCCACCATCACACTTCCACGAGATCGACAGTGTACCACGCGGAGGCGTGCCCACACATAGTCGATCAAGCTTTTCATGTGTGTTGCTTTATGGAAGGAAACTAAAACTTAATATTATTAATTGAGGGGTTTTATTAATACATATACATATCCAAACACCACATACTTATAGTACGTATCATATACTACTATATCCACAACCACAAATGATAGACATGCAATCACAAACACAAATACATCGGTTATGGCCATACTATTGTAATCTTTTGGAGCAACAAAGGATTACGGTCCACCTATGGTCTTATGCATCTCATGCAACACATGTGAATCAACCTGTAAGCATGTAATGATCAACATTACAATGAACAACTTCATGGATGCTTCGTGAGGTTGGAACTTCAAGTTGCTTCTTGGAATTGGATCTTCTTGTTGCTTCTCCATGGACGCTCCTTGGAGTTGGATCTTTAGGTTTCTTCTTAGAATTGGATCTTCATGGTGCTTCTCCATGGACACTCCTTGGAGTTGGATCTTCAAGTGGCCTCCTTACATCAAGTTTACAAATACTAAAACTAATCCTATCTCTATTACATCATATGAGTACAAATATAAAAGGAAAGAATTAATTACACTTTGAAATAAGAGATGAGGCTCGGCATGCAAGTTGAATACTTTATACAAAGGATACATATGTAATCATTATACATCCATAGAATTCACAAACAAACATATCCACAAGATGGACATCCACATTCATTCACAACATTCACAAAAGGGGATATTATGCCATAATCGTGCATGCACTCACCACATAAAACAGATTTTAAAAGCGACGTGTATGATATCATAGGTATATCTACATATATGTATATACATATTAATATTGCAGTACTTTTAATGCGGTACATTCCCCATTAAAAAATTTTGACTCCCACGCAGACAATGCGGGGTACACAGGGGCAACGCGCCTGTGCGGGGATCGAGGGGAGGCCGCCCCTCGCGGGGTCTTAGGGGCAGAGCCCCTGAAAGGTCTACAGAATTTTACTTCCGTGCACTTAGGAAAATCAATATTTTCCATAGTCGACCCCGTCCAAAACGTCAAAAATAGAAGCCTGCGGCGTATGTGGAATTAGGTTTAGATTTGCACATTAACAGGTTTAATTCGCATCATATGCAACATAAAAATAGTATACAACGATTCGATCATATCAAAACGAATCCAAATACGCCGTAGATCGACGCTGCTCTGATACCACTGTTGGGTTTTGTGGAGAAAATATGCGCGGCGGAAGCAATAAAATCCACGCAATCCGAAACAGGATCTCGTCGACAACAACGTATTTGGAAAGAGTGTTTGCGGGATATACCTTATCGCAGAGCAAGTCCGGCGATGTCCCGCTACACGACGGTGCAACGCTGCTTGTCGACACGGACGGAATTTCTCTCCCGTTCACTGTCATAGGTTGATCCGGCGGTGCTCTTTTGCGGCAGTGATGTCTGCCGCTCGTAGCGCGTGCAGGTGGTCGTCGACGTCCTCTGAACGCAGGCGTCAATGCGTCTACGTCTCTACTTCGTCCACGCGGATGGATGGAACTCCACGTCGCGCTTCTCAAGCCGGCGGGAAGGAGTGTGTCTCTGCGGTGGCGTGCTAGCGGCGCGTTTCCCTCCTTTCTCTCCTAAGGACGATGACGGCTAGGGTTTACGTGCATGAGCGTAAACAGAAAAGCCTCTCTCTATTTTATATAGATATTGGTCGTCAATCCTCCTTTAAACAGGATATAAAGGGAAATAGGGTTTCCTAAACCCATCGGTAAACAGAAACGTTGCGTTAATTAAAACGCTCATGTATTAATTAGAATATTCTGGAATTCATTAATTAACCAAATAATCGCATTAATTGATTAATTAATATTCGACTCCATGCAATCGCTGGGGATGGCTCTACGGGCATACATATACCAACAGTTTACTAGTATGGCAAGGGCCTCTATATGTGCTTTCAAGATCTAGATTTATAATATATGTCAAATAATCATTAATAATTCCTCAAAATAGCCATTTTTTTGCAAAAGGGAAGATAAAGCTTCTCAAAGGGAGTTTTTTTTATTGAATTTGGGAAGAACTATATTATACAAAATAGAAATTCAGAATATCTAGACTCTTTATTTTCTTTTTGGGCATTATTTCTTTTTTCTTACAAGACTATGCACAACTTCACATCAACAATATTCTTAACCTAAAATGTTGACAAACAAAACACTATTAGCATGTAGTAATGATAAGTACATGAGTGCAACTAAAGATGTGCATGTTATTTTTAACAACATACATGGAAACTCAAGTCAATTAATAGTACATACCATAACTTCCATATTTCCATTATATTTCTACCCCCAATATTTCTCATCTCACTTGGTGAACTAACAATTAACCTATGAATGGATACCAAAGTGTAAGTGATGTTATCATGCTCGTTGTGCATCCCACAATTGGATTCTTTCACCTTACTTCATATTGGTTTTAGAACACCCACTTGGTGATTATTCTACTATAATGTGGGAGTGGGTTTCTCCTAAAAACACCCTTGTGAGGTACCAATTATTGGGTTCTGTTATTATGCCTTAGTGATACACATAGTAGTTTATAAATAAAGTCATCCAAGTCATTCATCATATTTATCCAACATTCAAAAGACCTCAAGAATTTGAGAAGCATGATAGAAGTGGTTATTCATAATTTAACCTATGTATGTGATGTTGAAGAGAAAGTGACATCCACATTCAAAAAATCCAAGAAAACAACCATAAATATGAAAATCAATGTTTAGAAGATAAGTGTTACAAACTTCTCAAAAGTCCTTAACTATGTTTTTGAGGTTAGGACATGGTTTAGGGTTCTGGACAGGTTTAGAATTTGACATCATATCCAGGGTTTCCATTTTTCTAGTCTCCCCCTTTTGGTGAAAACCTAATTATTCATAAGTCCAATCTTAAATTCCATGTTACTAGTAAACTTACCAAGTTAAGAAAAATTGGATTTAATTATCCAAATATCCACCTTTATTATTGGTTTGCAATCAATTTACTCTCACAAGCAAAGAAAACATTAATATATTGTTAAAACTAATATGAAACCCTAAACTAGGGGTTTCCATTACATATCAACATAAGATGAGGCATATTAATAACTTCTTGAACTATGAATTAAACCAGATTGTGAAAGTTTTTATTGTGTTCACTCTCAATTTCATAATCACTTTGATATTTAATATTTCCATGTTCCAATATATCTATAAATTATTTAGGTTTTATAGAGGATAACCTAATATAGGGAGTTTGAAGAACACACCTATGTCATAGGCTGTCATTAGTCCATGCCACTCGGGGCCCACTGCCACATTGGTCAAGTGGTGGCATGTTTCACTAGTGGGTTAGGAGGGTCTAATCTAGTTCATTCCCCGGTATTCCAGTTATCCACCGCACCAACACAAACTTGATCGATTCCCTCTTTCTTCTCACACATTTGTGCCTAGGGGAAACACTTGTGGTGTGCATCATAGGGTCTTCCTCAAGTAGTGTAATATCCATAATTTTGGTAAAATTGAATCATATAAATATAAGCCAAGAATTTATAAGTAAATTCTCCAATGATATTATTGGTATAATGATAGTGTTGCTTATGAGATTATTTATGTTGCAAATACGTCCTTGGAGCATAAGATAAAGGAATATGAGTTTTTGTGTACCAATGAATATTAATTCCTTTGTGAATTATTGGAAAATTGAAATATAAGATAATATGAAAGTTTTCCAAACAAAATTAAGTGGTGTTTTAGATAATTAATGGAATGCTTATCTAAACCGATTTGGCAACACCTATTTTGAGACATCAACTGGTATTATTTTGGTCGAACTTTTGGTATATTGGAAAATAATAAGGAGAGGAAGAGAGTTCTAAAAATTGGGAGAAAAAGGATATTCCATGGGGTAATGGTATTTTTCTAATGAAATGTTTAAAAGAGAAAGTTTTATATATATATAAGATATACAGTTAGATTCCACACATTGAATATACATTGAGAAAACTAATGGTGAGTTTCAATGAAATAAAGGCAATTGATATAAAGGATATATTAGCAAGAGAAAGAGAGAATAATTTGGACCCCAAGTCATAAAGTGTTTCCTTAGGAATTAATGATCAATTATCCAATATCTGTCATCTAGGTGGATGTTTCCCTTTATGACTTCTAGTGGGTTGATCAAGTGAATTTGGTAATTTAATAAGGAAATACTTGAAGGGCATATATGGATTTATATACGTGTCACCATATTGGGAGTCTATCAAATATGTTCCTTATTATAATCATATAAACTTTCCATAAATTCTTTGCCATAACTGGTGAGAAAGTGAAAGTTTAGTAAGGGAAAGTAAGGAACTATTAAAGATAGGCCATATAATCAAGGGAGCAATGAAGTGTACAGTATTAATGTTAGAAAAGGGACATATATGAAGGAGGTGAGATCCATGTGAAGATTAGGTATATATGTAGAAGAGACTACCCTTCTTGGGACTATTGGTATGTATGCCCTGAGAGCCAATCATTGGATGATTGGTGGGATACATTAAGATTGATTTGATAAGCATCAAAGGCAAGCTTCCAATTCTTTCTAGTTCAGTCATATGAGATAATGACAGAACAGATTGAATGTCTAGAGAATGACAGTATTCAATGGTGTATGCTTTCAGGTTGAGGACCTGAACAATGAGATCATACGGATGCTAAGAGTTTGTACATTCTTATTATGTCCCTAGTCGGATGTCATTGTGGAAGGTAGATAGACAACAGTGACACACAATACTGGATTGTGGTGTTGGTTGATGACAGAATCTCGTTAGTCATGATATGGAGATATCAAACTTAACACACAAGTGTACCGGACAGACCCACTGTGAGTTTGACACATGGAACCATGACATGGTAGTCACAGTCAGTTCTCACAGTGATGGTGGTGAGTGTGATTCTTTGACCTAAAATCACTACACTCAACACATGTCATTGGGTACACTTTGACGTCATCAAACGCAATCCTGAAACATGGGTTGTTATAAAGGTGATGATTGGGTGACTTTGACACATGGGGCTTTTGAGGGGTGAGTGATAGATATGGGATTTGTCCCTCCTGAGGGATTTTGATATCCATGGCAACTTGATGAGTAGGATTGAGATAGGCGTGCACGCATGTGTGAATCAGTATGTGATATTGATGTCATACATATCTCCTCCAATCTACTCTGAGATCAAGAAAGTGAATGAACGTTGAAAGGATGATTGTTCCATGCCTTGAGTTTATTTGGGATATCAGTGATAAAGGAATTATACATTCATTATAACACCATTCACAGATTGTAGGATTGAAAGTTGTTCTCCAACTTTCTTTTTCACTTGGGTAGCACTGATGTGTGACTAGGCACCACTCTTTGCTTGTGAAGTCATAAGTGTTATGGACTTTCACTGCCAATGTGAAATGGACCTGTAGGGTCACACACATAGGATTTAACTTGGAAGAGGAGTTTTTCCACAAATGATGTTTAGATTTATTACGAAAGGAGTTTAGTAGTTCAATTAAAAACTCAATCAATTGATAGCTCAGTATCATAGTGTTCAAGGTGTTGGACTGATTGATTAGAGTATCGGATTGATTGAAACTGCAATTGACTGATTTGTACAAGTCTGCTGCCCCAAACGATCGGCTCATGTGATGAACCGATCGGCTCAGGTTGGTGAACCGGTCAGCTCATGTTGTGAGTCGATCGGCTCATGTGTCATGAAACGATCGGCTCAATTGTTGAACCGGTCGATTCGTACACCAACCAAGATCGTTCGGGAAGACTATTTTGCAAATACAATTTGTTTTACTTGTACAATTTTGATTTGGACAAGGATTAATATTTGATTAATCGGAAACAAATTTGAAAGTCAATTTGAGTTGGATCAGGACCACGAATTGATCGGCTTAGAGCTCCAGCCGATCAGCTTAGAGCCCCAGACGATCAGCTCAGGTCCCGAATGATCAGTTCAGGACCTGAAATGATCATTTTAGGTTGTCAAATGATCGGTTCAGCTGGCGCAGATTGATTGTTTTGTGGAAAATCTCGAACCCTTCTACTCCTGCTTTAATCCCACATTGCCCGGGGTAGAGAACCCTGTCCCATGACCCTCCTATATATATAGGGGTATTTAGGGCTTCTCAAGAACAACAACTCAGAACACCAGTTGCTCTGCAAAGTTGTTGTTCTCTCTGGTTTTGGTAACTGAGAGAGAGCCTGAGCAAGTGCTACCCGATAAGGGAGGCACAGTAAGGGAAAGACAAATGCAGAAAAGCAACTAGTTGCAGGAGAGTGTGTTGGTGACTAGTACACCGACAGGAGGGTACAACTCCTTCTGATTCCTTGTGGGACAAGGAGATCGGAGTTCTGGGTGGTCTGTGTGGACTACTTCAGAGGCAGGAGACTTCTACTGCTCAGAGGACAGCTGTCAATCCCGACAGTCCCGGTGAGACCAGGAGTTGCACAGACACCGTCTAAGACCGGAAGTGAAGACCGCACAAGCCACGAGGTAACGTCGTCGAGCAAGTCTTGGGACAAGGTATGCCTCTACAAACCATCCTTCCTATTGTATAGACGTTGACGTGATTCCTTTATTCTGGGTTTGGGAGGAGAAAATTTTTGTTTCTGCTACCTTCTCTGTCTCCCCTAAAACCTAACAGTGGTATCAGAGCCACGTCAACTATTCTATAATTTAGGATTATCGATGTGATCGATTTTGGTTTGTCGCCTTTATTTATTGCATACGATGTGAATAAAATTGGCTTTTTGCATGTCCAATCCTAAATCCACAAATCCCAATATACATATATGATATGTAATATGAATGCACTCGATACGCGTCGCCCTTAAACGAGTTTTGTGGTGGATGTATAGCGTGGTTATGGCCAATAAACCCTATGTTTGTGTGCTTGGTTGTATGTGGTTTCTTGCATCTCGGTCTACGCACCAATTCCCTACCTCCTTTTCTAGATGTAACTCGAGATAACTCGAGATTTCTTTCCTACCTTTGCTCCCCCCAAATGTAACTCGGGGTTTCCCTTTTAATTCAAATGTAAAATAGGATAGATCCTTTTACTTCATGTTATGTCAAAGAACGGCGGACAATCTGACGACAACTGAGACATTCCAGATGACCGGTTTGAGGAGTGAGACGATCGGGTGGCGGCCATGAGGAGATGCACGACGACCAGGTGAACCGATTGGTTGAAGGAGCCAACCGATCGGTTGGTGGATCCCAGACGACCGGTCAGAGTGAGAAGGTCATTCATGTGATGAGTTGATCAACTCGGACGGCTATAGCATAGAGTTCATCTTGTACAGGTTGCATGTGATGTAGACCTAGATGACTGTGATTCCTCTTGGCTCTAGGAATCACATTACGATGGCCATAATCATCGCTTTTATCGTTTCACATGTTTTCTGTGGGATATAGCCTGTATATGATACATACTATATATTGTGGTGATTGGATATGTATATGTACCTATGAAACCAAATCCCTCATTAAATATTAAAGTTTTAGATGCCTTCCAATTGCGACACATGTGAAAAGTTTGATCGGCCAAGTGTGGGCACGCCCTAGCGTGGTGCACCGTCTATCTCATGGAAGCGTGAAGGATGGATATGTGGGTCTGCCCTAGTAGGGTGCATATTCATCATGTTGGCTTTGGGTCAGACTTAACAAGGTGACCTAGATAGGATCTAGCACCTTGAGGCATGGAGGTGATCATGGCAAAGAGTTGCATATGACATCTTTCAAGAGTTGCATATGATGCAATTGGCAAAAGTTGCCTACCTGGAAGATCTAAGTTGTGGGTGACAGCCCTAGCTGGTCCATGGCTTAGAGGATTTTAGGATCTTGACCCACTACAAGATTGTACGTTGCAATCTTCCGAATTGATAGTGAGGGCTATCAATTTGAACAAAAATAGTGGGAGCGATAATTAATTAAAGTCCTAATTATATCCTCAACCTTTCAAATCAATCAAATAAGTCAAAATTGAGTTTTGGACTAAATTGCAGATATTTCCTTTTGTAGTACAAATGACAACTAACAACAATCACTTTTCATTGCGATTGGTCCTTGAAAAGGACAAGCTGAATGGGACTAACTTCCATGACTGGTTTAGGACATTGAGAATTGTTCTCACTCAAGAGCGAAAGCTCAATGTCCTGGATACTCCAATTCTAGAGGAACCTGCTCCTACTGCAACAAAGGCAGAAAGGGATGTTTACAAGAAGCATTCTGATGATGCCATTCATGCAAAGTGCTTGATGTTGTGCTCCATGAACCATGAGTTGCAGAGACAACATGAGAACATGGGTGTCATTGAGATGATTCAGCATCTCAAGAACATGTATGAAGATCAAGCATGGCAAGAGAGATATGATGTCTCCAGAGCATTGTTCAAGTGTGTCATGACAGAAGGAGATCCAGTTGGTCCTCACACTCTCAAGATGATTGGATATGTGGAGAACGTGACGAGACTGGGATTTCCCCTGGGCCAAGAGTTTGCTACTGACGTGATACTGCAATCGTTGCCAGAATCCTACAGTCAGTTTGTGATGAAATACAACATGAACAACTTTGACAAGTCGTTGACAGAGTTGTTGGGCATGTTGAGGACAGTCGAGGCACAAATGAAGAAGGACAAGCCTAAGTTTGTGATGATGATCAACAGCAAGAAAGGCAAGTCCAAACGCAAGAGCAAAGGCAAGGCTAAGAAAGGTTCTGATGCTAGCCAGCAGCCTAAGTCGTCTTCAACTCTCAAGGCCAAGGGAGGTGTGACCAAGAGAGGCAATTGCCACCATTGTCAAAAGCTAGGCCATTGAAAAAGGACTTGTCCACTCTATCTGGAAGAACTAAAGAAGAAGGAGGCTATAGACGTTTCCACCTGAAGGTGTCATGAAATAAACTTGTAATACTTTTTGAGGTACCAAGATATAAAGTGTAAAGCACTCAATAAATGGGGCAAATGTTTCCGCCATAGATAGGAGTACTTTAGCTTATTTTCAGCCATAAAGGCATGTAATAAAGTTATGAACTACTATTTCATATTTGCCAATAGAAAGAAACACATAATTTTTGCATATTGTATGACAATGATGGAAATTAATAAAGTTGATGTTTCCTTATGGCAATGCCTTGTTTATCTTGTGTTACTTGGTATGCATAAGATAAAATGATACTTGAAAGTTATTGATAACTCAAACAATCAAATTAGCATAAATCATGAGAAATTCATTTCTGGTTTCCATATGATGGATAAATCTAGACTCTTTTGGTTAGAGAACCAGTAAGAGACATGATTAATCAATCTTCACTAGTGGTAGTGGGAGAATGATTATCCTATTAGGTATAATACATGTGATGTATTTACATACCTATTAGAGTTAATTCTAGTACTTCAAATGGTGTTTAGAGAAATACCAATATGAATATATCTTGAAGTGTTCAAGAATATCATGGATGAAGTATGGATTTGGTAAAGTGTTAATTCTTGATGAGATCAATGAATGAGATACTTAGACCAAATGTTTGAGAACCTTATGAGTGATTATGATAGTGTATCATAGTAAGCTCGTGATTAAGGCATGGTGATGTCTAAATCAAGAAGGAGTCATACTTTAAGAAGTTAGAGGATGATTATCAAATAACTAGTTTCTTCTTAAATAAAGAATACCCCACACTAATAAAGGACATTAAGAATCACAAGGGGTTGTGAGTTATTATATCCTTGACAGATACACCTCGATTATTTATGTGATGAGTTGGTCATGTGATGAATCAACTATCTAGATGATATCGAGGAACCAGATTTTGAGTTATGGTTTATGACCATTACATCCTAAATGACTTCCATGTGAACCATAAGGTATGACCTAGATGGTAGCACCCATTGGGATGAAATCCATAAGTGCGAATGAGTCTTAAGCGTTAAGACACATGGATAACATTTTGAGAAGGATGATGCTTGTTAATTGCAACTTAATGACTAAGAAATTTGGCATACGGATACTAAAACCACATTCATGTAAGGAATAAAACAAGGATGTGTACGTGACACAACCTATAAGGTTTATGAATCCATTAATGCAAATGAAGTCTATAAGTTACAATGGACTAATAATGTGATTGATTGAGTACAAGAAACTCAGAACTATGATCTTTACTTTGATGATATGGTCAGAGGGTTTGACCGTCAAAGATAAAGAGAGATATGTGATTTAGTGGGAGCGTATTCACGTTCCACATGTCGATGAGGAATGGAAATGTTCTAGAATGGAAATCCAAAGTGGAAATTATCTTTAGGGAAGACATAGATGTTTCCTATGTGATAGGAATAGAGATCTATAGAAATAGTTCTCGAAAAACCTCTTGACCTGAAAAGAGAAAGCATACATTGGCAATCTATACTAAAGGGTTCAGTATACATAGATTCAGTGGGAGAAAATGTATCCATGTTACATGGAGTTGGTATCCGAAGGCCAAGTGTCCAATTCTTATGAAGAATGGGAACACTAAGAATAGATATGGATCTATCATGTATGTAATTATCCCATTATCTTGCATGTATGGATATGGCAAGAATGAAATGCATTCATCATCTTGTATGACATGACAATATGATGTGTTCATCCTGATAACTCGTATGTGGGACATGACGAGTGGATGTATGTCTAGTTACAGTAAGGGTTACTAGAATACCATAAGCACTTGATAAGTATTGATTCTATGGAAATAAGGAAGGGTTCACTGCAAAAAGAGTTACATTAATGCTAAGTTCTGAAAAGGACAGAAAATTAATCACAATATATATGGGATATATATAAGTGAATGTTTGTCGATAAATGGAAACGTTCCAATAAAGTTGTTTCAAAAGGGAAAAGCCGAGTATATGTGTGTTAGAGAACAGCAGTGGATACTATATGGATCTGGAAGTTCATGAGATGAACTTATAGTTATTCTGGTCATTGATGACAAGTTAGGAGCGCTTGGTCATGCAATGTGGCTAAATGTTAGCAAAGGAATACTAGATCGCATATTACGCCAACTCCATCTCATACATATGACGTACAACAAAGAGATGAGAGACATACAATAAATACCGACTTTGGCAAGGTGTTGACATAACTCACTATGTTAGCACTAGAGCACAGTAACATGTGGGACATGTTTGAAGATCACTAAGAATATGATTCAAGGGTGATTGGCCCGCAGTGCAAGTGGGAGTCTATTGGTATGTATGCCCTGAGAGCCAATCATGGGATGATTGGTGGGATACATTAAGATTGATTTGATAAGCATCAAAGGCAAGCTTCCAATTCTTTCTGGTTCAGTCATATGAGATAATGATAGAACAAATTGAAAGTCTAGAGAATGACAGTACTCAATGACGTATGCTTTTAGGTTGAGGACCTGAACGATGAGATCATACGGATGCTAAGAGTTTGAACATTCTTATTATGTCCCTATTCAGATGTCATTGTGGAAGGTAGATAGACAGCAATGACACACAAGACTGGATTGTGGTGTTGGTTTATGACAGAATCTCATTAGTCATGATATGGAGATATCAAACCAAACACATAGGTACTTGTTAGAGAACAAGTGTACCGGACAGACCTACCGTGAGTTTGACACATGGAACCATGACATGGTAGTCACAGTCAGTTCTGACAGTGATGGTGGTGAGTGTGATTCTTTGACCTAAAATCACTACACTCAACACATGTCATTGGGTACACTTTGACATCATCAAACACAGTCCTGAAACATGGGTTGTTATAAAGGTGATGATTGGGTGACTTTGACACATGGGGCTTTTGAGGGGTGAGTGATAGATATGGGATTTGTCCCTCCTGAGGGAGTTTGATATCCCTGGCCACTTGATGAGTAGGATTGAGATAGGTGTGCACGCATGTGTGAATCAGTATGTGATATTGATGGCATACATATCTCCTCCAATCTACTCTGAGATCAAGAAAGTGAATGAACGTTGAAAGGATGAATGTTCCATGCCTTGAGTTCATTCAGGATATCAGTGACAAAGGAATTATACATTCACTATAACACCATTCACGGATTGTAGGATTGAAAGTTGTTCTCCAACTTTCTTTTTCACTTGGGTAACACTGATGTGCGACTAGGCACCACTCTTTGCTTGTGAAGTCATAAGTGTTATGGACTTTCACTGCCAACGTGAAATGGACCTGCAGGGTCACACACATAGGATTTAATTTGGAAGAGGAGTTTTTCCACAAATGATGTTTAGATTGATTACTAAAGGAGTTTAGTAGTTCAATTAAACACTCAATCAATTGATAGCTCAGTATCATAGTGTTCAAGGTGTTGGACTGATTGATTAGAGTATCAGATTGATTGAAACTGCAATTGACTGATTTGCACAAGTCTGCTGCCCCAACCGATCGGCTCATGTGATGAACCGATCGGCTCAGGTTGGTGAACCGGTCGGCTCATGTTGTGAGTCGATTGGCTCATGTGTCATGAAACAATCGACTCAATTGTTGAACTGGTCGATTCGTACACCAACTGAGATCATTTAGGAAGACTATTTTGCAAATACAATTTGTTTCACTTGTACAAATTTGATTTGGACAAGGATTAATATTTGATTAATAAGAAACAAATTTGAAAGTCAATTTGAGTTGGATCAGGACCACGAACTGATCGGCTCAGAGCTCCAGCCGATCAGCTCAGAACTCCAGCCGATCGACTCAGAGCCCCAGACGATCGGCTTATGTCCCGAACGATCGGCTCAGTACCTAAAATGGTCGTTTCATGGTGTGAAACGGTCGGTTCAGCTGGCGTAGATTGGTTGTTTTGTGGAAGATCTTGAACCCTTCTACTCCTGCTTTAATCCTGCATTGCTCGGGGTAGAGAACTCAGTCCCACGATCCTCCTATATATAGGGGTATTGGGGGCTTCTCAGGATCAACAACTCAGAACACCAGTTACTCTACAAAGTTGTCGTTCTCTCTGGTTTTGGTCACCGAGAGAGAGCCCGAGCAAGTGCTACCCGATAAGGGAGGCACAGTAAGGGAAAGACAACTGTAGAAAAGCAACCGGTTGCAGGAGAGTGTGTTGGTGACTAGTACGCAGACAGGAGGGTACGACTCCTTCCGATTCCTTGTGGGATAAGGAGATCGGAGTTTCGGGTGGTCTGTGTGGACTACTTCAAAGGCGGGAGACTTCTACCGCTCAGAGGACAGCTGTCAATCCCGACAGTCCCGGTGAGACCATGAGCTACACAAACACTGTCTAAGACCGGAGGTGAAGACCGTGCAAGCCGCGAGGTAACGTCGCTGAGCAAGCCACGGTACAGGGTATGCCTCTACAAACCATCCTTCCTATTGTATAGACGTTGACGTGATTCCTTTATTCTGGGTTTGGGAGGAGAAAATTTTTGTTTTTGTTGCCTTCTCTGTCTCCCCCAAAACCCAATAATACCGTCCTTCTTCTCTCTACTTCATCGTCCTTTGGCTTTGTCAACAACTATGATCATTGCAGATCTCTCCTTCCATAATTCCTTCCTCCCTTCACCAGCAAACTAGTTGTGCGGCCCTTTAGAACGACGCCCCATGTCCCATTAGGACTAGAGATGAAAACCACATTAGGTGGCATCATGGGTTGATTAAGGGTTAATGGCAGAAGGCCTTGAAGCTGGATTGGAATCATGATGTGAAGAACCATAGAGTCTATGGAGGAGTGTGATCCTTCTAAGAGTGTCATACTTTCCTTACTCCTCTCTTGAACCCTTAGTGATACTTCTGGACATGTAGACCTTATCACTCTCATAACCCCGTCCTCGCCACTTGGGGCGCCTTTGACTCAACCTGATATCTAAGCTAATCTAAAGAGGCTTAATAGAGTTTCTCTGACCCTCCCCCTCCCATGTCATGCTAGCACGAACGAAGAACGGGGGGTGATGCCACTATAGCCAACGTATCGGTTGGAGTCTCCCTAGCCCAAGGAAAGGGGAGGGACAGAGTCGAATCATTCCTTTGCCCCTTCATGCAGGCTCAAGAATCAAGGGCAGTGGGGTCTTTTTGTGCTAAATCTCAGGCTGGCCAAAAATAAGAAGAGTTAAAGGTAATATGTTGATGTGTCAATCTTTGATTGGCCTTTAATGATTTATCTTGTGAAATTCATAGTTAATTATTGGTAACTCAGATAAAAATATGATTTATACAAAATTGGATTAAAAAAATGAGAGGAATACAAATAAAATATAATTTATACTTTATAATAATTCTTATTCCAAAAGTGCATAAAGATGCAATCTTTAATGTAAAATATGTAAAGAAACCCTAGTTTGATGATTTTGGTGGTCATCACTTGTTTAAATGACATTAATGGATAAAGCTTAACCTTTTTGGATAAAAAGAGCATACTAGACCTAATTTGGGTTAAAGGTTCATATGTTGCTAAAGTTAGGGTTCTTAAAGTGGATAAATAGTAATGTGTTAAAGTGGTGTTTAAAGCATAACAACTCTAGTTTTGATGAATAGGTTGTTAATCATGTGATTTAATATGACAATCTAGAATATAATGGTGATTTAACATGATTGTAACCACAATGATGATAATTAGGGTATTTAATGTGAACAATCATGCACATAAAGAATTAAGGTTAAAAGTCATAACTTCCTATGTTGTTAATGAATATAATTGGATCTGAGTGATCATAATGAAAGGATATGTTGGAATTAGTCATTAGGGTTTGACCTAATGGTTAGCATGCGATGGAAATAGGGTTTATACTCTTATTCCTTATACAAACCCTAAAACCTTATATTAGGACCCAAGTAGGATTTTATCTAATTCATGTGATGGTGACACTTTAGGATTTACATACATGTAGATTAAATGGTTGGGCTCCTCTTTGCTTGTGTAACAAACCAGAACCTAGAATCTTATCCTATTTCATGATTACAAAGCTAATGAGGATAGTTCCTTATATTTGACCAAACAAGGATAAAATTTGAAACATATTTATATAATAATTTAATATGTGCCAACATATAAATAAATCATTAAATATGTTATATATATTTTCTTAAACTAACATTATGGCTAAATAAAAATGAATAATATGCTTTGGAGTAACAAGTGCTAGTTCCATATTCATAAACAATAACAATGTTCTATAATTTAAATAAATATGAAATTACTGGACATAATAGGTAAAATAAGTAATATGTGATATTTCATGTATAATAAAATACAACTCTTTTGTAACAGTCTAAATTAATAGGACTCCAATAAGTAAGTGTTGATAATAGAGATATAATATTTGGATAAAAACAATGGTAATGTATCAAAATCCTAGTGGCACCATAACTCATAGAAAGAAAATCTCAATATAAAAATACAATAGTGAAAATGTGTTCTTTGGGTCCCAATTGCCCAGGGAGCCAAGTTCCACATTATTTGTATAATAAACAACTATCTTAATTCTATTTGAAAAAGAAAATAAGAACAAGAGCTAAATCTCAATGAAGGGGGTGGTCAGTAGCCCGACGATGCGGCTCAGTAATCCCCAATGAAGGAACTCGAGCTTGACTTTGGGTGCTGGTCG
Source organism: Alisma plantago-aquatica (assembly GCA_963693085.1). Taxonomy (NCBI): domain Eukaryota; kingdom Viridiplantae; phylum Streptophyta; class Magnoliopsida; order Alismatales; family Alismataceae; genus Alisma; species Alisma plantago-aquatica. The sequence goes on from OY856409.1 coordinate 1,574,292,634, forward strand.
TGGTACAACAGTGGCTGGCATTTGATTAGGTATGTCATGGTGTCCCCCCAATGACACAGTTGCTCCTAGGGTTTACCCTTGGCTGTGTGGGGTCTAATAGTGGTCGATCCTAGGAGGGGTTCCTCGTTATAAAATATATATATCGATCCTAGGAGGGGTTCCTTGTTATAAAAAAATAAATTACTAAATCTCTCCAAAAGTGGAAATAAACCTCAAATTTGAAATCTACACACCAAAATTAGCCTATGTGTGAATTTTCATCTTTTTTTAGACAATCTCATCTATTCTAGTGTATTTAGGGGAGAGAATGTATATTAAAGCCCAAAACATCAAAAAATTGTAAAATAATCCCAAAAAGAACAATTAATGGTAAAATCAGACTCTTCACATTTGAGTTTGCTTGTAGGCCAAGTTTCACATCTTTTGAATATTCCTAGATGCAAATTCATTAAGGAAAGAAAATATATTATATAATCTAAAATTATTAAATAAATACATGATATCTTCCAAAGTAAAAAATCAATGGCAAAAGCGGAATCTACATGTCCTAGTTAGTCTATTTGCAAAATATGGCTTTAATTGAATATTATTTAGACCCTCAAATAAAAGAGTAAAGAAAAATTGCACTTTAGAATACTTAATATTCTAATTATTTAACCCATATAGTAAAATTCTATAAAGTATCGCCTTCAATTTCTGGTCACATTTGCTTTCCCATATTTAGCAAACCTAGACTCATTTCTATCTGTCGGATTTTGATCAACAATTCCTATCTTTTCTCCTACCTCCTTCTCTTCTGTTCTCCCATGTGAACAGTATTGAGATTTTCTATATGTTTCTTTTCTCCCTACCCCTTTATACTTTGGTGTGATCCTTCCACCATTGGCTTTATCTCTCATTTCTTATTCTATTGATCCCTAACCTGAGGTATGAGAATAGCCATAAAGGAAAAAACCTATTTTTCTCTTGACCTTCTTCCGGTGACGATTTCGGTGGTCCTGGCAGACCAAGCAACATCTATGCACCTTGACTCCATGAACATCACAAAGCCAACTTGAGTGCTTGACCAATATTAATTGGGTCTTTCCATTACAAGACCTTCTTCCGAACCCCATCTCCTTAACTTGGGTCTTAGACCATGTTTTCCACTATCATTCAAATTAAAGGTAATTCCTTTGGTATACATCTTCCTTAGGGTATTTATCAGATGTTTTGAGTTCCCTAATACTCTGGCTCTGCCCTAGTGGTCTCCCCAAACTCGACTTGATGGTTGATGATGTGGGGACTCCTGGAACTGGCTACATACCTTCTTGAGTATCAAGAATGTCGTTAGGAAGTTTCCTTTGAGGTAATGGAACTCTCCCTCTAGTTTCTTTTCATCATTTGATTGGGAATATTAGTTTTGAACTTTCATTTCTCCCTGTTGTACTCACAGGTTCAACAACGACTGAGTTTCTGTTCACAGCATTCTTACTATGATTTTGTCTTCCCTGGTTTTGTGTGGCACACTCAAACTCCTTCTAATGATTTTTTTAAGGATTATGTTGAATGAGGTTGTCTGCCATCTATCTGGAGAAGGACATGTAAGTTTTCACCATCCTTCTCCTACAATTCAAAGATGAAAACTCCCTTTCTCCTTTTCCCCCAATCTACCCTTGGTTCCTTTTCCTTTTAGTTTTTTTGCCATAGGTTTTCTCATATTTTCTATCTAGGTTTTTCTCTGACCACAGTGCTATGTGTTCTTGGCTTTGCTTTAGGCCTGACCCATTTGGCTGATGTTGATAGGGCCACCTCAGTGAGGCCCTCCATTGTGGGTTTTCCTTCACATGTGGATATTACTATTTTTTGATTGGTTGGATTTTCTAAAACTCATAATAAACTATATATAGCTTAGAAAAGTAAAATAAAATATGTTTCAAAATGAAAAAATTATAATCTATCCAATGGTATTGGTATGATCACCAAAGTCAAATATAATAAAATTGTGATTTTCAAGGATTTACTGAATTGGTTATAAATTTCTAAATTCATAACTAATTATCTATAAGTCAGAAAATAAATTAAAATATGGTATGAACTCATAAAAATATAATTTTCAAGATAACATGGTTTTGGTAACCTAATTCACTAATAATAAAAAGGTGATTTTTAGGATTTATACAATTAATGTAAACCTAACCCTAATTCTACATATATAGGTGATTTGGATATCTAGACTTGGACCTAGGACCGACTTTATATGTAAACTCCATATGAGGTATGATTGCATTCCCTATTTTTTTCTTTATTGAGGAATTAACCCAAATTATCTCTCTCTTGATAGCCTACACAATCTCTCTCTTCTGAGAATTTATTTCGTGTTAAATATTCTACTTGATTCTGATCGTATGATCATACTATTTTGTTGGACTTTCTTATGACTCTAACTTGTACTTTTATACTTGATGTAACCCTAATTGTACCACTTGTGTGGTTGATGTTTAATTTGTCCATTTTGTGGTGGCAACTTTTTCTATTTTGTTTTATATGACTAAACTTTATATTTGCCTCTACATTATGCATGCCTTGTGATTCAGTATCCCTAGAGTAGTGTAATTGCATTGGTTTTTGGGTTGTGTGCCCATGTTATATTTTTGATATGGGTTGTGTTCCCCATATCTATGCTTTTTCCACTCTTAAATATATCGGGGAGGTAGTTGTGTGCCATACTCTATCAGCTTTCAAGGTTGCAAGCCTTGTCCACCATTATTATTTGTATTATTCTAGTTATATGCTTATCTATCATGCATGCATGTTGTTATTATTTTGATGGGTTTTGTGTCCAAGATTTATATGTTCTTGTGTGGCATAACTTTTATGATCTATTTAATGACAAGTATTCTCCATGTTATCAGTTTATGAAATTCACATTCTTTTTATGCCCAATTGGGTAGTCCCTTTCTTTTCCTTTGGGAATTGTTGCTTATTTGGCATCCTTTATTTCATAAAGTTGCTCAATACTTGATTTAGTATGCACATACCAATGTTTATGTTGATTCATCTACTTATCTCCTCTCACTGGGGTACGCTTCCAATCATAGATATAGGTCAAGGAGAAGTTAGCCAAGTTGGACCAGGACCTCATCAAATTAGCTCAACCTTTTGGGAGACTTTATTTAGGTGGTTATATGACCCTCTGTTGATCCTTTAGTATAGTTAGTTTTCATATGTATCACCATGCATGGTGAAGCTTAGTGACAATATCAAGCTTTGTAATAGTTAGAGGTTTTGTATTCCGCCGCTACATTTGGTACCATGATACATATATTTTGAATAAATTGGTTATGATTCCTTTTGTGAAAACTTTATAGTGGTGGTTTATGTTGGTATGTATGCCCTGAGAGACAATCATGGGATGATTGGTGGGATACATTAAGATTGATTTGATAAACATCAAAGGCAAGCTTCCAATTCATTCTGGTTCAGTCATATGAGATAGTGATAGAACAGAATGAACGTCTAGAGAATGACAGTACTCAATGATGTATGCGATCAGGTTAAGGACCTGAACGATGAGATCATACGGATGCTAAGAGTTTGTACATTCTTGTTATGTCCCTAGTCAGATGTCATTGTGGAAGGTAGATAGACAACAATGACACACAAGACTAGATTGTGGTGTTGGTTGATGACAGAATCTCATTAGTCATGATATAGAGATATCAAACCAAACACATAGGTACTTGTTAGAGAACAAGTGTACCGGACAGACCCACCGTGAGTTTGACACATGGAACCATGACATGGTAGTCACAGTCAGTACTCATAGTGCTGGTGGTGAGTGTGATTCTTAGACCTAAAATCACTTCACTTAACACATGTCGTTGGGCACACTTTGACATCATCAAACGTAGTCCTGAAACATGGGTTGTTATAAAGGTGATGATTGGGTGGCTTTGACACATGGGGCTTTTGAGGGGTGAGTGATAGATATGGGATTTGTCCCTCCTGAGGGAGTTTAATATCCAAGGCCACTTGATGAGTAGGATTGAAATAGGCGTACACACATGTGTGTGAATCAGTATGTGATATTGATGTCATACATATCTCTTCCAATCTACTCTGAGATCAAGAAAGTGAATGAATGTTGATAGGATGATTGTTCCATGCCTCGAGTTCATTCGGGATATCATTGACAAAGGAATTATACATTCACTGTAACACCATTCACGGATTGTAGGATTGAAAGTTGTTCTCCAACTTTCTACTTTCACTTGGGTAGCACTGATGTGTGACTAGGCACCGCTCTTTGCTTGTGAAGTCATAAATGTTATGGACTCTCACTGCCAACGTGAAATGGACCTGCAGGGTCACACACATAGGATTTAACCTGGAAGAGGAGTTTTGTCCACAAACAATGTTTAGATTTATTACTAAAGGAGTTTAGTAGTTCAATTAAACACTCAATCAATTGATAGCTCAATATCATATTGTTCAAGGTGTTGGACACATTGATTGGAGTATCGGATTGATTGAAATTGCAATTGACTGATTCTACACAATCTGCACTCCCAACCGATCGGTTCATGTGATGAACCAGTCGGTTGAGCTTGGTGAACCGGTCGGCTCAAGTGTTGAACCGATCGGCTCAAGATCAGGGTGAACCGGTTGCTTCAAAAGTGTTGAAACGATCGATTTAACTGGTGCAACCGAGCAAGTTGGGAAAGTAGGATTGGTGAGAATTTTCCTTTCGTTTCAATTGCCCAATTTGATTGGGAAATAGGATTGGTATTCGATACCAATTAGAAACAAAAGAAGGAAAGTCAATCGGGAACCGACCAGGACCACCAACCGACCGGTTCACTTGTGAATCGACCGGTTGAGGTGTCCCAACCGACCGGTTCATTTGTGAACCGATCGGTTCAGGTCCCCAACTGACCATTTCAGTTATGAAACGATCGGTTCAGGTTGCGAGTTGGTTGTTTTGTGGAAAATCTCAAACCCTTCTACTCCTGCTTTTAGTCCCGCATTGCCCGGAATGGAGAACCCTGTCCCATGACCCTCCTATATATAGGGGTATTGGGGGCTTCTCAAAGAACAACTCAGTGCAACCAGTTTCTCTACAAAGTTGTCTTTCTCTGGTTTTAGTAACCAAGAGAGAGCCCGAGCAATTGCTACCTGATAAGGGAGGCAAAGTAAGGGAAGGACAACTGCAGAAAGCAATTGGTGCAGGAGAGTGTGTTGGTGAATAGTATGCCAACAGGAGGGTGTGACTCCTTCCAATTCCTTGTGGGGCAAGGATATTGGAGTTCCAGGTGGTACGTGTGGACTACTTCAGAGGCGGGAGGTTTCTGCCACTCAGAAGGACAACTTTCAATCCCGACAGTTCGGTGAGATCAGAAGTCGTCAGTCCCGGTGCGACCAGGAGCTGCACAGACATCGTCCAAGACCAGAGTTGAAGACCGCGCAAGGCGCAAGGTATTGTCACCAAGCAAGCCTCGGGACAAGGTATGATTCCACAAACCATCCTTTCCTATTGTATAGACGTTGACATGTTTCCTTGTTCCGGGTTTGGGGGAGAAAAAAATTTTGTTTCCGCTGCCTTCTCTGCCTCCCCTAAAACCCAACAGTGGTATCAGAGCCACGTCAAGTGCTCTATACTTTAGGGATTATCGATATGATCGATTTTTGTTTGTCACCTTTATTTATTGCATATGATGTGAATAATAATGGCTTTATGCATGTCCAATCCTAAATCCACAAAGCCCAAATTACATATATAATATGTATTATTAATGCACTCAATATGTGTCACCCTTAAATGAGTTTTGTGGTGGATGTATAGCGTGGTTATGGCCAATAAACCCTATCTGTGTATGTGCTTGCTTGCATCTCGGTCTGCGCACCGATCTTCCTTCTCCTATTCCTGATGTAACTCGAAATAATTCGAGATTTCTTTCCTACCTTTGCTCCCCTCGAATGTAACTCGAGGTTTCCCTTTTTACAATGTAAAATAGGATAGATTTTTTATTTCCTGTTATGTCAAAGAAAGGCGGACATCCTGACGACAGCTGAGACGATCGGTTCAAGACGTGAACCGATCGGTTGACATTCCAGACGATCGGTTTAAGGAGTGAACCGATCAGTTGATGACCGGTTCGAGGAGCGAGATGAGCGGGTGGCATCCAGAAGGAGATGCACGATGACCAGTCGAACCGATCGGTTGGAGGAGCCAACCGATCGGCTGGTGGCACCCAGACGACCGGGCCAGAACGAGCAAGTCATTCATATGATGAGTTGATCTACTCAGAAGGCAAGGCACAGAGTTCATCTTGTACAGGTTGCATGTGTTGTAGACCTAGATGACCGTGATTCCTCTTGGCTCGAGGAATCACATTAGGATGGCCAAAATCATCGCTTTTATCGTTTTGCATGTTTTGTGTGGGATATAGCATGTATATGATACGTACTATGTATTGTGGTGATTGGATATGTATATGTATATAAAAACCAAATCCCTCATTAAAATATTAAGTCTTATATTCCTTCCATTAGCAACACACATGAAAAGCTCGATCGACCAAGCGTAGGTTACGCCAAAGCGTGGTGCGTCGTCTATCTTGTGGAAGTGTGAAGGGTAGACATGTAGGTTCTGCCAAAGCAGTGTGCATGTTTACCGTGTCGGCTTTTGGGTTAGACTTAACTGGTGATTCTTAGAGTGTCTAAGCCCAGAGGCAAGGAATGTTCATGGCAAGGTGTTGCGCATGTTCATTCATCAAGAGTTGCATATGATGCAATTGGCAAAGGTTGCCTACCTGAGAGATCTAAGTTGTGGGTGACAGCCCTAGCTGGTCCATGACTTAGAGGATTTTAGGATCTTGCCCACTAGAAGGTTGTACACTGCAATCTTCCAAATTGATGGTGAGGGCTATCAATTTGAAGTAAAATAGTGGGAGCGATAATTAATTAAAGGCCTAATTATATCGTCAATTTTTCAAATCAATCAAATTTTTTGAAAATGAGTTTTTGGACTAAAATTGCATATTTCCTTTTGTAGTACAAATGACGACAAACAACAATCACTTTTCTTTGCGATCGGTCCTTGAAAAGGACAGGCTAAATGGGACAAACTTCCACGACTGCTATAGGACATTGAGAATTGTTCTCACTCAAGAGGGAAAGCTCTATGTCCTGGATACTCCAATTCCAGAGGAACCCGCTCCTAATGCACCAAAGATAGAAAGGGATGCTTACAAGAAGCATTCTGATGATGCCATTGATGCAAATTGCTTGATGTTATGCTCTATGAACCACGAGTTGCAGAGACAACATGAGAATATGGGTATCATTGAGATGATTTAGCATCTCAGGAACCTGTATGAAGATCAGGCACGACAAGAGAGATACGATGTCTCAAGGGCACTGTTCAAGTGTGTCATGACAGAAGGAGATCCAGTTGGTCCTCACACACTCAAGATGATTGGGTATGTGGAGAACCTGCAAAGACTGGGATTTCCACTGAGCCAAGAGTTGGCTACTGACCTGATACTGCAATCGTTGCCAGAATCTTACAGTCAGTTTGTGATGAACTACAACATGAACAATTTTGATAGGCCACTGTTAGAGTTGGTGGGCATGTTGAGGACAGCCAAGACACAGATGAAGAAGGGCAAGCCTAAGTTTGTGATGGTGATCATGAGCAAGAAAGGCAAGTCCAAGCGCAAGGGCAAGGGCAAAGCTAAGAAAGGTTCTGATGCTAGCCAGGAGCCCAAGTCGTCTTCAGCTCTCAAGGCCAAGGGAGGCGTGACCAAGAAAGGCAATTGCCACCATTGTCAAAATCCATGACATTGGAAAAGGAATTCTCCTCTCTATCTGGAAGAACAAAAGAAGAAGGAGGCAACATAAGTCTCTACTTAAAGGTGCCATAAAAGTAAACTTGTAACACTTTTTGAGGTATATGATACCAAGATGTAAAGTGTAAAGCACTCAATAAATGGGGCAAGTGTTGCCTTCATAGATAGGAGTAATTTAATTTATTTTCAGCCTAAAAGGCATGTAATACAGTTATGAACTACTATTTCATATTTTCCAATAAATAGAAACACTTTATTTTTGCATATTGTATGACAATGATGGCAATCAATAAAGAGATGTTTCAATTTATAAAGATATGATCTTTGTGGCAATACCTTGTTTATCTTGTGGTATTTGATATGCATAAGATACAATGATACCTAAAAGTTATAGATAACTCAAACAATCAAATTAGCATCAATCATGAGAAATTCATTTCTAGCTTCCATGTGATGGATAAATCTAGACTCTTTTGGTTAGAGAACCAATAAGAGACATGAATATCTTGTACATGATTAATCAATCTTCACTAATGGTAGTGAGAGAATAATTGTCCTATTAGGTATAATACATGTGATGTATTTACACCTATCGGAACAAATGCTAATACTTCAAATGGTGTTTAGAGAAATACCAATATTAATATCTTGAAGTGTTCAAGATTATCATAAATGAAGTGCAAATTTGGTAAAGTGTTAATTCTTGATGAGATCAATGAATGAAATATTTGGACCAAATGTTTGAGATCCTTATGAGTGATTATGATAGTGTATCATAATGCACTCATGATTAAGGCATGGTGATGTCTAAATCAAGAAGGAATCATACTCTAAGGAGTTAGAGAATGATTATCAAATAACTGAATTCTTCTTAATAATAGAATACCCCTCACTAATTTAAGAATCACAAGTGTTGTGAAGTTTTATATCCTTACACCTCAATTATCTATGTGATGAGTCAACTATCTAGATGAATATGAGGAACCGAATTTTAAGTTATGGTTTATGACCATTTCATCCTAAATGACATTCATGTGAACCATAAGGTATAACCTTGATGGTAGCACTCATTGGATGAAATCCATAAGTGCAAATTAGTCTTAAGTGTTAAGACACGTGGATAACATTTTGAGAAGGATGATGCTTGTTGATTGCAACTTAATGACTAAGACATTTGGCATATGGATACTAAAACCGCATTCCTATGAGGAATAAAACAAGGATGTGTATGTGACACAACCTATAAGGTTTATGAATCCACTAATGCAAATGAAGTCTATAAGTTAAAATGGACTAATAAATGTGATTGATTGAGTACAAGCAACTCAGAATTGGATCTTTACTTTGATAATATAGTCAAAGAGTTTGACTGATATGTCAAAGATAAAGAAGGGATCTGTGATTTAGTGGGAGCGTGTTCACATTCCACATGTTGATGTGAAATGGAAATGTTCGAGAATGGAAATCCAAAAGTGGAAATTATCTTTAAGGAATATAGAGATGTTTCCTATGTGATAGGAATAGAGATCTATAGAGATAGTTCTCGAAAACCTCTTGACCTGAAAAGAGAAAGCATACATTGGCAATTTGTACTGAAGGGTTCAGTATGCACAGATTCAGTGGGAGAAAAACTTGTCCATGTTACATGGAGTTATTATCCCAAGGTCAAATGTCCAATTCTTATGAAGAATGGGAACATTAAGAATAGATATGGATCTATCATGTATGTATTCATCCCATTAGCTTATATGCATTCATCATCTTGTATGTATGACATGGCAATATGATGTGCTCATCCTAATAACTCGTATGTGGGACATGACGAGTGGATGTCTGTCTACTTCCAGTAAGGGTTACTGGAATACCATGAGAACTTAATAAGTACTTGGGAAGTACTAGTTCTATGGAGAAAAGGAAGAGTTCAATGTAAAGAGTTACATTGATGCGAACTTCAGAAAGGATAGAAAATTAATCGCAAAATATATATATAGGATATATAAAAGTGAAAAGTTTGTTGATAATTGGAAATGTTCCAACAAAACCATTTAAAAGGAAATGTTGAGTATCCGTGTTTTAGAGGACAGCAATGGATACTATATGGATCTGGAAGTTCATGAGATGAACTTATAGATATTCCGCTCATTGATGACAAGTATGGAATCCTTGATCATGCAATGTGGCTAAAGGTTAGCAAAGGAATACTAGATTGCATATTACGGCAACTCCATCTCATACGTGTGATGTTCAACAAAGAGATGTGAGACATGCAATTAATACTGACTTTGGCAAGGTGTTGTCGTTACTCACTTGTTCTCACTAGAGTACAGTAACATGTGGGACATGTTTGAAGATCACTATGAATATGATTCAAGGGTGATTGGCTCGCAGTGCAAGTGGGAGTTTGTTGGTATGTATGCCCTGAGAGCCAATCATGGGATGATTGGTGGGATACATTAAGATTGATTTGATAAACATCAAAGGCAAGCTTCCAATTCATTCTGGTTCAGTCATATGAGATAGTGATAGAACAGAATGAACGTCTAGAGAATGACAGTACTCAATGACGTATGCTTTCAGGTTAAGGACCTGAACGATGAGATCATACGGATGCTAAGAGTTTGTACATTCTTGTTATGTCCCTAGTCAGATGTCATTGTGGAAGGTAGATAGACAGCAATGACACACAAGACTAGATTGTGGTGTTGGTTGATGACATAATCTCATTAGTCATGATATAGAGATATCAAACCAAACACATAGGTACTTGTTAGAGAACAAGTGTACCGGACAGACCCACCGTGAGTTTGACACATGGAACCATGACATGGTAGTCACAGTCAGTACTCACATTGATGGTGGTGAGTGTGATTCTTAGACCTGAAATCACTACACTCAACACATGTCGTTGGGCACACTTTGACATCATCAAACGCAGTCCTGAAACATGGGTTGTTATAAAGGTGGCGATTGGGTGGCTTTGACACATGGGGCTTTTGAGGGGTGAGTGATAGATATGGGATTTGTCCCTCCTGAGGGAGTTTAATATCCAAGGCCACTTGATGAGTAGGATTGAAATAGGTGTGCGTACACATGTGTGAATCAATATGTGATATTGATGTCATACATATCTCTTCCAATCTACTCTGAGATCAAGAAAGTGAATGAACGTTGACAAGATGACTGTTCCATGCCTCGAGTTCATTCGGTATATCAGTGACAAAGGAATTATACATTCACTGTAACACCATTCACTGATTGTAGGATTGAAATTTGTTCTCCAACTTTCTACTTTCACTTGGGTAGCACTGATGTGTGACTAGGCACCGCTCTTTGCTTGTGAAGTCATAAATGTTATGGACTCTCACTGCCAACGTGAAATGGACCTGCAGGGTCACACACATAGGATTTAACCTGGAAGAGGAGTTTTGTCCACAAACAATGTTTAGATTGATTACTTAAGGAGTTTAGTAGTTCAATTAAACACTCAATCAATTGATAGCTCAATATCATATTGTTCAAGGTGTTGGACACATTGATTGGAGTATCAGATTGATTAAAATCACATTTGACTGATTATGCACAATTTGCACTCCCAACCGATCGGTTCATGTGATGAACCGGTCGACTGAGCTTGGTGAACCGGTTGTCTCAAGTGTTGAACCGATCGGCTCAAGATCAGAGTGAACTGATTGCTTCAAGTGTTGAAACGATCGATTTAACTGGTGCAACTGAGCAAGTTGGGAAAGTAGGATTGGTGAGAATTTTCCTTTCGTTTCAATTGCCCAATTTGATTGGGAAATAGGATTGGTATTCGATTCCAATTAGAAATAAAAGAAGGAACATCAATCGGGAACTGACCAGGACCACCAACCGACTGGTTCACTTGTGAATCGACCAGTTGAGGTGTCCCAACCGACCGGTTCATTTGTGAACCGACCGGTTCATGTCCCCAACCGACCGTTTTAGTTATGAAACGATCGGTACAGGTTGCGAGTTGGTTGTTTTGTGGAAAATCTCGAACCCTTCTACTCCTGCTTTTAGTCCCGCATTGCCCGGGATGGAGAACCTTGTCCCATGACCCTCCTATATATATAGGGGTATTGGGGGCTTCTCAAAGAACAACTCAGTGCAACCAATTGCTCTGCAAAGTTGTCTTTCTCTGGTTTTGGTAACCAAGAGAGAGCCCGAGCAATTGCTACCCGATAAGGGAGGCAAAGCAAGGGAAGGACAATTGCAGAAAGCAATTGGTGCAGGAGAGTGTGTTGGCGACTAGTACGCCAACAGGAGGGTGTGACTCCTTCCAATTCCTTGTGGGACAAGGAGATTGGAGTTCCAGGTGGTCTGTGTGGACTACTTCAGAGGCGGGAGGTTTCTGCCGCTCAAGAGGACAACTGTCAATCCCGACAGTCCGGTGAGATCAGGAGTCGTCAGTCCCGGTGCGACCAGGAGCTGCACAGACACCGTCCAAGACCGGAGTTGAAGACCGCGCAAGGCGTGAGGTATCGTCGCCGAGCAAGCCTCGGGACAAGGTATGATTCCACAAACCATCCTTTCCTATTGTATAGACGTTGACGCGATTCCTTGTTCCGGGTTTGGGGGAGAAAAAAATTTGTTTCCACTGCCTTCTCTGCCTCCCCTAAAACCCAACAGTTTATATATGGGATGTTTTCTTATTTATTTGATTTAGTAGGGAGTGGATCCCTTCTTGGGTCCCACTCCTTACAAGTATGGTATTAGATCCATTAGTTTTCGATTATCGAACTATTTCAATCTTGTCTCCCTTAGGTTTCTATCTTGTCCTATACGCATCTTATAGAGCCCATACCTTATGTGAAAATCCTAAATGATATGCTTACCCTAGATAATATAATGAAGGAAAGATGTGGTACATATATGAGTCATGATTAGTAAACCCTAATGTAATGAGGTTTGACTTGAGGATGGAATTAGGTTATGAAGATAAGGAAATGGTATGATAAGGAGATCTTACTATGGAAAAATCATGACTTGGTTCTAGTATTGAATTTTGGTCAACATATTTGTTTTATCTCACAATGTTTCTTATTGTTAAAAATTAATTTCATTATACTATTATATGTACAAAAAAATTCTAGATTTCATTGATGATCTCATGAACTAATTCACAATGAAGAGATATGTGGAGTTTTAGTGGATAACCCCTAGAATTAGTTGGAATGGATACTCTAAACCCTAGTCTTGGTTTATGGAGTGACGACTAGGAAGATGTATCTTGTGATCATGGTCTATTTGACCTTCCCTTGTGCACCTTGTGACCTTAGTATGCTCATGTGAATATTAGGGTTGACTGGTTTATAACACAAGGACCTAAAAATTCAACCCTGGGTGGTTTTGACTTGTTAGTTGGATGCATGACCTATGAACAATGTAAACACCTAAACCTTTCACAACTAAAAGTTGCAGATTTGAACATAGTACCTTGATGTTGTTTAGATTGATTTATAGGGTTACATCCTTTTAAGGGGTGGAGTATAGGTGAATGATAATGTATGGATGATTAGATTTTGAGGATGAAATTCTTTTAAGGGGTGGAGTGTTATAACAAACTAGAACATATAATCCTACCCTATTTATGATTATAAACCTAGTGAGGATAGTTCCTTAGATTTGACCAAACAAGGATAAAATTCAAGACACGTTTACATAATAATTTAATTATGTGCCAATATATAAATAAAATCATGAAATATGCTACATATATTTTCTTAAACTAACATAATGGCTAAATAAAAATAATATGCTTTGGAGTAACAAGTGGTATCTCCATGTTCATAAACAACAATAATGTTCTATAATTTAAATAAATGCACAATTACTGGACATAATAGGTAAATAAGTAATATATGGATTTTTTTATTTACAAGAGAACTGCCCCCGTAGAAGCGCCACAATCATGACCCCCAGATAGCGTAAACTCTCGGGACATGAGAGGGTGTGGTCCGGTCACCCTCTCCCACGCCCAATCAAGTTCCTGTTACTTTTCGCAGAGCGCCTTCGGCGTGATTTGAACTCGGGTCCCTCATCTGGACTTACCGAGCCGTGACCCAGCCGGACTACTCTGGCTGGACCAATATGTGGAATTTCATATATAATAATAATATACAACTCTTTAATAACAATGAGAGTTAATTGGAATCCAATAAATAAGTGTTGATAATAGAGATATAATATTTGGATAAAAACAATGGTAATGTGTCAAAAGTCCTAATGGTGCCATAACTCATAAAAAAGAAATCTCAAAATTAAAATATAGTAGTGAAAATGTGTTCTTTGGGTCCTAATTGCCCTGGGAGCCAAGTTTCACATTATTTGCATAATAATAACTATCTTAATTCTATTTGGAAAATAAAATAAAAATAAGAGCCGAAGGTGTTAAATAAATTACAAAATGTCTCCAAAAGTGGAAATAAACCTCAAATTTAAAATGTACACACTAAAATTAGCTTGTCTGTGGATTTTTATCTTTTTTTGACAATCTCATCTATTCTAGTGTATTTAGGAGAGAGAATGTATATTAAATCCCAAAAAATTATAATATGTTAAATAATCCCAAAAGGAAACATTAATGGTAAAATCAGACTCTTCACATTTGAGTTTGCTTGTAGGCCAAGTTTCATATCTTTTGGGTATTCCTAGATGCCTTAAATTCATTAAGGGAAGAGAATATATGATATAATCTAAAATTATAAATAAGTACAAAATATCTTCAAAAGTAAAAATTAACGGAAAAAATGGAATATACATGTCCTATTTAGTCTATTTGCAAAATTTGGCTTTAATTGAATATTATTTAGATCCTCAAACAAAGGAAGAAATAAAAATTTCACTTCAAAATACTTAATATTCTAATTATTTAACCCATATAGTTGATTTCTCTAAAATATCGCCTTCAATTTCTAGTCATGCTTTCTTTTCTAGATTTATCAAACCCGAACTCATTTCTATCTTTTGGATTTTGATCAAACCATTCCTATCTTTTCTCCTACCTCCTGTTCTTTTGTTCTCTCATATGAATAGTATCGAGATTTTATCTCTATTTCTTTTCTCCCTTTTCCTTTATACTATGGTGCAATCCTTTTGTTGTTGTCTTCATCTCTCCTTTCTAATTCAAATGATCCCTAACCCGAGGTATGAAAACAACTATAAAGGAAACACCTCTTTTTCTCTTCAACCTTCTTCTTGTGGTGATTTTGGCGGTCCTGGTAGACCAAGCAACATCTGTGTGCCTTGAATGCATGAACATCAAAGAGACAATTGGAGTGTTCGTCCAATATCAATTGGGACTCTCCGTCACAAGACCTTCCCTCCAAACCTCATCTCCTTAACTTGGGTCTCTGGCCTTATTTTCCACCACCATTCATTGTAAAAGGAATTCCTTTGGTGGACTTCTTCCTCAGGGTATCTCTTGGCCGTGTTGAGTTTCCTAATACTCTGGATATGCCCAAGTGGTCTACCCAAACTCAACTTGATGGTTGATGATGTGGGGACTCCTAGAACTAACAATCAACCTTCTCAGCTCTCATGAAGGTCAGTAGGAAGTTTCCTTTGAGTTAATGTAACTCTCCCTCTAGTTTCTTTCCATCGTTCATTGGGAATCTCAATTTCATACTTTTATTTGTCCAAGTTGTACTCGGGGTTCAACATCGATCAAGTTTCTATTCACAATGATCTTACTATGGTTTCTTCTTCCCCGCTTTCATATGTCACACTCGATCTCCTTCTAATGATTTTTGTTGAGTATTCTGTTGGATGGGATCATCTGCCATCTCGCCGGAGAAGGGTCTATAAGTTTTTATCGTACAACACAAAGATGAAGACTCCCTTTTGCCTTTTTCCCCAATATGCCCTTCATTCTTTTTCCTTTTAGTTTTTGTCATGGGTTTTCTCATCTTTTCTATCTAGGTTTTTCTCTGACTGCAGTGCTCCATGTTCTTGGCTTTGTTGTCGGCCCATCCCACTTGGTCGATGCTGATAGGGCCATCTCAACGAGGCCCTCCATTGTGGATTTTCCTGCACACGTGGATATTACTATTTTCAGATTGGTCATATTTTTTGAAATTCATATTAATTATATATATCTGAATAGAATAAAATAAAATAAAATATGTTTCAGAATTAGAAAATTATAATGTATCCAATGGTATTGATTTTATCACCTAAGTCAAATATAATAAAATTGTGATTTTCAAGGATTTACTTAAGTAGTTATAATTTTCTAAAATTCATAGCTAATTATCTATAAGTTAAAAAAAATTAAGTAAAATATGGTATGAACTTAGAAAAAGCATAATCTATAAGATAGCATGGTTTTGGTAACATAATTCATTAATAATAAAAAGGTGATTTTTAGGGTTTACGCAATTAATGTAAATGTAACCCTAATTCTACATATATATAGGTGATTTGGAGATCTAGGCTTGGACCTAGGTCCAACTTTGGATATATGTAAACTTCATATGAGGTATGATTGCATTCCCTATTTTTCTATATTGATGAATTAACCCAAATTATCTCTCTCTTGATAGCCTACATAATCTCTCTCTTTTGAGAATTTATTTCGTGTGAAATATTCTACTTGATGTTGATCGTATGATCGTCCTATTTTGCTGGACTTTCTTTTGACTCGAACTTGTACTTTTATACTTGATGAAATCCTAATTGTACCACTTATGTGGTTGGTGTTTAATTTGTCCATTTTGTGGTGGCAACTTTTTCTATTTTGTTTTATATGACTAAACTTTATATTTGCCTCTACATTATGCATGCCTTGAGATTCATTAGCCCTAGAGTAGTGTCATTACATTGGTTTTTGGGTTGTGTGCCCATGTTATATTTTTTAGATGGGTTGTGTGCCCCATACTCGGGTTTTGTGCCCACTCTTATATATACTGGGGAGGTGGTTGTGTGCCATATTCTAACAGGTTTCAAGGTTGTGAGCCTTGGATGTCATTGTTATTTATATTGTTCTAGTGCTACACTTATCTCACATGCATGCAGGTTGTCATTATTGTGATGGGTTTTATGCCCAAGATTTATATGTACTTGTGTAGCACAACTTTTATGATCTATTTAATGGCAAGCATTATTCATGTTATCAATTTTTGAAATTTACATTCTTTTTATTCCCAGTTGGGTAGTCCTTTTCTTTTCCTTTGGGAAGCCTTGCTTATTGACGTGCTTTACTTCATAAAGTTGCTAAATACTCGACTTAGTATTCACATACCAGTATTTATACTGATTCATCTACTTTTATCCTCTCATTGGGGTGCGCTTCCAACCCCAGGTATAGGTCAAGGAGAAGATAGCCAAGTTGGACCGAGACCTCATCAAGTTTATCTCAACCTTTTGGCAGACTTTCTCAAGGTGGTTAGTGTTGGGTTTTGTGGAGAAAACATGTGCGGCGGAAGCAACACAATCCACACAACCCGAAATAAGATCTCGTCGACAACAGTGTATTTGGAAGGAGTGTTTGCGGGATATACCTTTATCGCGGAGCAAGTCCGGCAATATCCCGATGCACGATGGTGTGCAACGATGCTGGTCTACACGGACGGAACTTCTCTCCCATTCATTGTCGCATGAAGATTCAACGGCGCTCCTTTCGTGCGATGATGTATGCGGCTCGTAATGCGCACAGATGGTCGTTGATGCCCTTCGAACGCAGGCGTCTCAGCGTCTGCATCTCTACTTCGTCCACGCGGATGGACTGGAACTCCACGTCGTGCTTCCTAAGACGGAGGGAAGGAGTCGTGTCTGTACGACGGCGTGCTAGTGGCGCATTGCTCTCCTTTCTCTCCTAAGGACGGTGACGGCTAGGGTTTACGTACATGAGCGTAAATCGAAAAGCCTCTCTCAATATCTTATATAGATATCGGCTGTCAATCCTCCTTTAAATAGGAGACGACGGGAAGTAGGGTTTCCTAAACCCATCGGTAACAGAAACACTACATTAATTAAAACACTCGTGGATTAATTAAAATATTTTGGAATTTATTAATTAACCAAATGATCGCATTAATTGATTAATTAATATCCAACTCCATGCAAATGCTTGGGATGGCACTATGGGCATATATACAAACAGACTCCCACTTGTACTTAGAGCCAGTCACTCCAATTTTTTTCTAATCCATTACATAAACATTTTAATAATCAATGTGATTCGGAGCAATTCCAATCAAATCCACAATCATACTCCTATTCCAACACATCCTATGTGTGTGACCCGGTAGGCTCCAAATTACATTGATAGTGATATCCATAATCATATTATGATTTCACAAGCAATGATTGGTATCTAGCAAGACTTCATTGCCACCCAAGTAATTGGAGAAGTTGGAGAACAACTTAACCTATCATTCATGATTGGTGTTATAGTGATTGTATAGTTCCTTTGTCGCTGATATCCGGATTGAACTCGAGTCATGGAATTGTTATCCTCTTCAACGTTCAATCCATGTTCCTTGAACTAGAGCAGACTGTATGAGATATATGTAAGCTCAATATCACATATTAACTCACATCAGCATGGCCATACATTTCTCAGTCTCGCTTATTAAGTGACCGGAATATCAAACTCCCGTAGGAAGGACAAATTCCATCTACATCACTCACAGTCATCCCCGTGTGTTATAGTGCACCCAAGAACCATCTTTATGGCAATCCTTATTCAGGACCACGGTGGATGATGTCAAAGTACACCGAACGGCATGTGATAAGTGTAGTGACTTCAGATCTAAGAACCACAATCACCACCATCATTATGAGATGTGACTCTAACTACCAATCATGGTATCCATGTGTCACTCTCAAGGTGGGTCTATCTAATACACTGTTCTCTAACAAGTATCTATGTATTTGGTTTGATATCTCCATATCATGGATAATGAGATTGTTCCATCAACCAACATACATTCTAATCTTATGTGTTATTGATGTTTATGGATATTTCCACAATAAAAATTGATTAGGGACAAAACAAGAATACAAACTCTTAGCATACATATGATCTCACTGTTCAGGTCATCAACCCAAAGACATATGTCATTGAGTATATTATTCTATAGACATCTATAAGTTTTATGGTCATCTCACAATATAAAACACAAACATATAGATTGGAAACTTGCCTTTATTGATATGATCAATGTAGTATTACAAATCATTTACATAGTATCCCATTATAATCATCGAATGATAGTCTCTATGGGCATACATACCAATAGATTCCCACTTGCACTTATACCCAATCACTCATGAATCTCAATCCAAGTGATCGAACATGTCCGTCATGTTTCTGTTGTGAAAGTGCTTTTGTGAGCGGGTCAGCTACATTGTTTTCTATAGGTACTCTGCAAATCTTCACATCTCCTCATTGTACGATCTCTTGTATGAGATGGAACCTCCATAGAATATGTTTGGAACGTTGGTACGATCTTGGTTCTTTATCCTGTGCAATTGCTCCGTTGTTGTTGCAAAACAACTCAATTGCATCACCAGTGCTTGGAACCACTCCAAGTTCAGAAATGAACTTCTTGATCCACACAACATCCTTTACAGCATTAGATGCGGCAATATATTCGGCCTCTGTTGTAGAATCTGCAACCGTCTCTTGCTTGGAACTCTTCCAGCTCACAGCTCTGTTGTTCAGGCAAAACACAAATCTAGATTGCGATATGTAGTTGTCTTTGTCAGTTTGGAAGCTAGCATCGGTGTAACCCTTTACCATGAGTTCTTCCTCACCACCGTATACCAAGAATTGATCCTTAGTCCTTCTCAAGTACTTTAGGATGTTTTTTACAATTTTCCAGTGACATTCACCTGGATCTGACTGATACCAGCTCGTCATGCTCAAAGCATATGACACATCGGGATGAGTACATAACATCGCATACATGATAGATCCAATCGCTTATGCATATGGAATCTTACTCATGCATGCTCGTTCATCACATGAACTAGGACATTGGGTTTTAGAGATCGTAACCCCATGGGACATGGGCAAGTTACCTCTCTTAGAACCCTCCATGCTAAACCTCTTTAGCACCTTGTCAATGTATGTGCTCTGGCTTAGGCCTAGAAGCCTTCTAGATCTATCTCTATAGATCTTGATCCCTAGTATATAGGATGCTTCGCCTAAATCCTTCATAGAGAAGGTCTTCCCTAGCCAACCTTTTATTGTCTGAAGAGTAGGGATGTCATTTCCCATCAATAGTATGTCATCCACATACAATATGAGAAATATGATTGTGCTCCCACTAACCCTTTTGTAAACACAAGGTTCATCTTCATTTTGACTAAAGCCAAACTTTTTGACTACTTCATTAAACATAGATTCCAGCTCCGAGATGCTTGCTTCAATCCATAGATTGACCTTTGTAGCTTACAAACTTTATTGGCTTCCTTTGGATCGATAAAACCCTCAGGTTGTGTCATGTACACATCCTCAAGTAAATTCCCATTAATGAATGTTGTTTTAACATCCATCTACCAAATCTAATAGTCATGATAAGCTGCAATGGCAAGCATGATCCTGATAGATTTAACCATGGAAATTGGTGAGAAGGTCTCGTCATAATCAACACCTTGAATTTGACGGAATCCTTTCGCAACCAATCTACCTTTATAGGTTTGAACATTTCCATCCATGTCAATCTTCTTCTTGAAGACCCACTTGCACCCTACGTGTTTTACCCCTTCGGGTGGATCCACCAAGGTCCATACCTTGTTGATGTACATGGATTCCATCTCAGATCTCATGGCTTCGAGCCATTTCTCAAATTCTGGTCCCTTAGTAGCTTCTAGATGGGAAGTTGGCTCATCGTCTATGCCCAATTTGTCACTGTCTTGAGTCACGAGAAATCCAAATCTCTCAGGCTCAAGTCGTGTCCTACTAGACCTACGAGGTTCCTATATTACATTTGGAACTTGAAATTCCACAAAAAATTGTGAGTCTTCATGTTCCTTATGTACCTCCTCAGGTTCTCTGCTTTCTTGTTGGTCTCAAACTTCTTCGAGATCTACATTCCTCCCACTAATTCCTTTGGAAATAAATTCCTTTTCAAGAAATACAGTAGTCCTAGCAAAAAACACTTTGTTGTCAATTGGTTTGTAGAAGTAGTATCCCCGAGTTTCCTTGGGGTATCCAACAAAATAGCATTTTTCCGATTTGGGTCCAAGCTTTTCAGGAAATTGTTTCCTAACATAAGCTTCACATCCCCAAATCTTTAACATAGACAAATTGGGACGATTCCCATTCCATATCTCATATGGTGTCTTTTGAACCGATTTGGAAGGAACACAGTTAAGTGTAAACGCTGCAGTTTCAAGAGCATATCCCCAGAACAA
This sequence comes from Alisma plantago-aquatica, assembly GCA_963693085.1. Taxonomy (NCBI): domain Eukaryota; kingdom Viridiplantae; phylum Streptophyta; class Magnoliopsida; order Alismatales; family Alismataceae; genus Alisma; species Alisma plantago-aquatica. Next base: position 1,574,313,852 of record OY856409.1, read on the forward strand.
TATTGGAAGTTCGGCTGAACTCATCATTGATCGTACCATGTCTAATAATGTATGATTCCTTCTTTCTGACACAACATTATGTTGTGGTGTACCAGGTGGAGTCCATTTTGATACAATACCACGGTCTCTCAGAAGGTCCTCAAACTCTTGGCTTAAGTATTTGCCACCTCGATCTGAACGGAGTGCTTTAATACTCTTACCAAGTTGCTTCTCTACTTCATTCATAAAAGTCTTGAACATTTCAAGAGTTTCTGACTTGTGTTTCATAAGATATACATAGCCATACCTACTGAGGTCATCAGTGAAGGTAATGAAGTATTGATAGCCTCCTCTAGCATTTGATCTAAAAGGTCCACATACATCAGTATGTATGAGCCCTAGCAGATCACTGGCTCTCTCACTGTGTTCAGTGAAAGGAGTCTTGGTCATCTTCCCTAATAAACATGCCTTACATGTCTCTAATGATTCAAAATCAAAAGAGTCTAGATAACCATCCTTATGGAGTCTAGATATGCACTTCTCGTTTATGTGCCCAAGATGACAATGTCGTAAGAATGTTTTGTTTGAGTTGTCAAGTTTTATCCTTTTAGTATTTACGTTGTATATGCTAGTCTCAAGTTCTAACAAGTAGTTACCATAAGACATAGGGGCATTGCCATAAAAGATCTCATCTTTAGAAATAGAAATAATTCCATTCTTAATGTGAAATTCAAATCCTCTTGTCCATACAAGATACAGAAATACTATTTCTATTAATGGCAGGTACATAATAGCAATTCTCTAATTCTATTACAAGGCTCGTAGGCAAAGATAAACTAATAACTCCAACTGCGGTGGCAGCAACTCTTGCTCCATTAATGACCCGTAGCTTGACTTGGCCCTTTCGTAAAGGCTTACTTCTTATCAGATCTTGCATATTAGAACATATGTGAGATCCACATCTGGTATCCAGTACCCATGATGAAGAAGTATTTAAGTTTATCTCAATAACATATATACTTGAAGTGGAGATCTCTAACCCCTGCTTCTTCTTCCTCAGTTCCTCCAAGTAGAGAGGACAGTTTCTTTTCCAATGTCCAGGCTGGTGACAATGGTGACAACTGCCTTCTTTGGAGATCCCACCTTAGCTTTGAGCGCGGATGACTTTGGCTTCTGCCCAGATTTAGAACTTTTCTTAGCCTTGCCTTTGCCTTTTGACTTTCCCTTTATCTTACTGATCGTCATCACAGACTTGGGCTTGTCTTTCTTCATCTGTGCTTCAACTGTCCTCAACATGCCCAACAATTCTGATAACGGCTTGTCAAAATTGTTCATGTTGTAGTTCATGACAAAATGATTATATGATTCAGGCAACGATTGTAGAATCACATCAGTGTCCAACTCTTGACCTAGGGGAAAACCTAGCTTGGATAAGCTTTCCACGTACCCAATTAAAGTGAGTATATGGGGTGCCAACTGAGTCCCCTTCTTTCATCTTGCTCCTAAACAAAGCCTTTGAGACATCATATCTCTCCTGTCTTGCTTGATGTTGATACATGTTCTTGAGATGTGTTACCGTCTCCATGACATTCATGTTCTCATGCTGCTCTTGCAACTTATAGTTCATTGAGCACAACATCAGGCACTTAACATCCACGACATCATCAAGGTGCTTCTTATAAGCATCCTTTTCAGCCTTGGGTGCATTTATGGCGGGTTTCGCTGGCTCTGGTGTTTCAAGGACATAGAGCTTAAGCTCATGTGTGAGAACAATTCTCAACGTCCTAAACCAGTTTTGAAAGTTGGTTTGGGTAAGTTTTTTGTTCTCAAGGACCGATCGCAATGAGAAAGTGAGTGTTGTTTACCATTTTATTGCTACAAAAGAAAATTTTGCATTTAGTCCAAAACATTTTGACTTGTAAAGATTTGATAAACGAGATTAAATAGGCCTTTAATTAATTACGGTCCCACTATTTTATTCAAATTGATAGCCCTCACTATCAACTCAGAAGATTGCAATGCACAACCTTCTAGTGAGCCAAGATCCAAAATAATTGGATCAATGCCCAGCCAACGCCGGCGTCAAAGACCAAATACTAAGGTAGGCAACTTTTTCCAATTACATCATATGCAACTCTTGGATAGATGATCATGCACAACTCCTTGCCATGATGCATCTTTGTGCCTCTAGGTACTTGATCCTATCAAGGTTCCCTAGTTAAGTCCAACCCATAAGCCAACATGATGAGTGTGCACCCTACGGAGGCAGACCCACACACCCACCATCACACTTCCATGAGATAGACAGTGTACCACGCTGAGGCATGCCCACACATAGTCGATCAAGCTTTTTCATGTGTGTTGATTTATGGAAGGCAAATAAAACTTAATATTATTAATTGAGGGGTTTTATAATACATATATATATATATATATATATCCAAACACCACATACTTATAGTACGTATCATATACTACTGTATCCACAACCACAAACGATAGACATGCAATAAAAAACACAAATACATCGATTATGGCCACACTATTGTAATCCTTTGGAGCAACAAAGGATTACAGTCCACTTATGGTCGTATGCATCTCATGCAACACCTGTGAATCAACCTGTAAGCCTGTAATGATCAACATTACAATGAACAACTTCATGGATGCTTCGTGAGGTTGGAACTTCAAGTTGCTTCTTGGAATTGGATCTTCTCATTGCTTCTCCATGGACGCTCCTTGGAGTTGGATCTTCAGGTTGCTTCTTGAAATTAGATCTTCATGGTGCTTCTCCATGGACACTCTTTGGAGTTGGATCTTCAAGTGGCCTCCTTACATCAAGTTTACAAAAACTAAAACTAATCATATCTCTATTACATCATATGAGTACAAATATAAAGGGAAAGAATTAATTACACTTTGAAATAAGAGATGAGGCTTGGCATGCAAGCCGAATACTTTATACAAAGGATCCATATGAAACCATTGTACATCCATAGCATTCACAAACAAACATATCCACAAGATTGACATCCACATCCATTCACAACATTCACAAAAGGGGATACTAGGCCATAACCGTGCATGCATTCACCACATAAAATAGATTTTAAAGGTGATGTGTATGCTATCATAGGTATATCTACATATACGTATATACAAATTAAAATTGTAGTACTTTTAATGCGGGACATTCCCCATTAAATAAATTTTTGACTCCCATGCAGACTATGCGGGGTACATAGGGGCAGCGCCCCTGTGCAGGGAGGCTTCCCCTCGCGGGGTCTCAGGTGCAGAGCCCCTGAAAGGTCTACAGAATTTTACTTTCGGGCACTTAGGAAAATTAATATTTTCCATAGTCGTCCCCGTCAAAAAACGTCAAAAACAGAAGCCTACGGCGTATGTGGAATTAGGTTTAGATTTGCACATTAGCAATTTTAATTCACATCATATGCAACATAAAAAATAGTATACAACAATTCAATCATATCGAAACGAATCCAAATACGTCGTAGATTGATGCTGCTCTGATACCACTGTTGGGTATTGTGAAGAAAACATGCACGGTGGAAGTAACAAAATCCACGCAACCCGAAACAGGATCTCATCGACAACAGCGTATTTGGAAGAAGTGTTTGCGGGATATACCTTATCGCGGAGCAAGTCTGGCGATGTCCCGCTGCACGACGGTGTGCAACGACGCTTGTCTACACAGACGGAACTTCTCTCCCATTCACTGTCGCAGGAAGATTTGACGGTGCTCCTTTCGTGCGATGATGTGCGCGGCTCGTAACGCACATAGATGGTTGTTGATGCCCTCCGAACACAGGCGTCTCAGCGTCTGCATCTCTACTTCATCCACGTGGATGGACTGGAACTCCATGTCGCGCTTCCTAAGCCGGCGGGAAGGAGTCGTGTCTGTACGGCGGCGTGCTAGCGGCGCGTTGCTCTCCTTTCTCTCCTAAGGACGGTGACGGCTAGGGTTTACGTACGTGAGCGTAAATTGAAAAGCCTCTCTCAATATCTTATATAGATATCGGCCGTCAATCCTCCTTTAAATAGGAGACGAAGGGAAGTAGGGTTTCCTAAACCCATTAGTAACAGAAACACTATGTTAATTAAAACGCTCGTGGATTAATTAGAATATTGTGGAATTCATTAATTAACCAAATAATCGCATTAATTGATTAATTAATATCCGACTCCATGAAAACGCTTGGGATGGCTCTATGGGCATATATACCAACAATTAGATGAACCTCTCATGATCCTTTAATATAGTTAGTTTCCATATGTATCACCCTAGGTGGTGAAGTTTAGTGACACTATCAAGTTTTGTAACAGTTAGATGTTTTGTATTCTGCTGCTCCATTTAGTATTATGATACATACATTTTGAATAAATTAGTTATCACCCCTTTTGTAAAAAGACTATAGTGGTGTTTGACATATGGGGATGTTTCCTTTTTATTTGATTTAGTAGGGATTGGATCCCCTCTCAGGTCTCACTCCTTATAGCTTGCTTGATTGGATGATATGCATGAAGTATGATTTGATAATATGTGTGGTTCTATGAGAGATATGTGATTACACTTATGACTACCCGCGCTAGTTTGTTGATATTTTCCAAGTGTTTCTCAAGGATTGAACAATTAAACTGTTGGATGTTTATTTACATTTTGTTCAATTATAATGCCACTATGAGTATCACATAAAGGAAGATTATGTGAAGAAAATGAAAATTCTTATTTGAAAGTAATTGATTGAATAGATGTTGTTATGTACTTGCACACATTTGCATGCACCCCATGTGCACATTATATTTTGATATGATGATCCATGTTTTTTTTTCACAACATTTTAGGTACATGCTAGATAATATGGTATCAAGACATGATGTATAGATGAAATTATGTGAATACATTAAAGTTAACTTGTAAGGAGGATTAGATAGATATTTCTTCTCATATGAACATTTCTGTTGGTAGAAATTTATGTAAGTTTTAGAGAAATATCTTGTAAATAATATATTTGAATTAATGGAAATTATTTACTATTTTGTGTTATTTTCTAAATCAGGATCCTTAGAAAATTTTCGGTAATGATTCTCAACTTTAAGGTCTTCCTTGATTGGGAGTTGTCAAAAAGTGAGGTCATTACATTTGGTATCAGAGCCCCAGAATTTTTAAATAATATTTAGTAGTTTATAATTGTAACACTCGGGCCCACTGCCCAAGGCTATAGTAGATTTTCAAGAATGACGGCTGGCCCCACAGACCACCACTAGCCTTAACTGTGTGCTTTGTCCTCACTCACATGTAAGCCTGGATAAACTTCCCCACTGGTCATTCATCCTGGTACTACTTTGGGTTGAGCATGCTTAACCATAGAGTTCTTTAGTGATGGGATCCCTGAAAGGGAGGTGCACCTTGGTGATATAGGTAGTCCAATCATTTCTTTTAAGATCATTTTATCCAAGGCCTCATATCATGGGACGTTACAATCTCCCCCACTTTTACTCTTGACGTCCCCGTCAAGGTTCATCTATATGGCCTCATAATATCTTCCCCATTTCAATGCAAACCCACAATGGCCCATGGATACCCAGATTCCATCCATGGCTACCAGCTCAAGGGTGGATCCATCTCATCTCAACGGATAGTCCTTTCCAACTTGCTTGGACCTCAGGGCTTAAGACTAGCATGCCACATGCCCATGTGGGTCTCACCTACTTGAGGGGAATTGGCTCTGATACCATTTGTAACACCCAGCCCACTACTCAGGGCTCTAGTAGAGTTTTAGGAATGAAGACTAGCCCCACAAATCACCACAAGCCTTAACTGTATGCTTTGTCCTCACTCACACACAAGCCTAGATCAACTTCCCGACTGGTCATTGTTGATTGCCTGTGGCAAACGAGTTTTAAATTTTATATCCCTACTCGTCAATCACTCATAAGTGTACATGATCAATTGTAGTCGAGGTCGAACCGCAGGGAGCTAGTCTAGCTAGGCACAAAAGAACTAATGTTCAACAATCTAAGTCGAATTACAACAAGATAGTTAGATTGCTTTTTTTGTCAAACAAGCGTGGTGCTATCATATTACTCAAGGCAAAAAAAAGTTGGTGGGTCCCAAAACACCACACTAGAAGGTACAAAGAGAAATATATACAAGACTGGATAGCAAGCTATAGAGGGCTATCTAGGGAAAATGAGAAAGAGAAAAAAAACAAAAAGAAAGGAACATCCTAACAAGAACCAGGGCAAGAACAAGCCTAGGATAAGAGGGACAAACTGCTGCATACAAACATGCATAATTGAGCTGAAAACCATAGCACTACCAGTAGCAGACCCAGACTAGCAAAACCAAAGGCACATAGTTAATCATATAAGAAGATAAAAATCCCTACAGATTCTAGTCCATGTCTTGTCTTCATCGGGAGCCCAGTTTTCAAAGATGATCTTGTTTCTTAGCTTCCAAATATGATAGATAGAAATCATAATGAAGATGGAAGCTCTCATGTTAGAACAAGACCAGTAGGATAACCAATCAATCAATTCAGTAACCAAGTATCCATCCTGAACATCTTTACACCACAACACTCGAGCGAAGGACAATCCAGAAATAAATGAAAAGTCGACTCTCCATCCTTCTTACATATCATGCAAATTGAAGGAAAAAGAAAACCCCTAGCCTTCAGACAATTCAACACAGGCAGACAGTCCAGATCCAACTTCCAGCATAGAGTTTTGAAGTTTTCTGGGATTTTAAGCTTCTAGAGACTTTTGGCCCATATCAGGCTATACCATTTATCCCTAGTACAATTCCAAACATCCCTAAGCTTAATCACCTTTTTACCGTTAAAACTAATGTGATATGGCTTATCAGATATAGTTACATTCTCATTCAGGTACTTCAAAAGAGGACCCAGTCTCCTATTCACAGGAATTGTCCATTGTCTTCCCTTGAGAACAACTTCTATCTTAATCAAGTTGCCCATTCCTAACATTAGACCCACTCTTTTATCTACATACTCATTAAGGAATTTGTAACCCTTAAGCCAGGGGTCACCCCAAAGAAGAAATTTTTCGCCTTTCCTAACATGTAAAGAGACATGCTCCATAACCATACCTCTGATCTTCATAAGATTTCTCCAAATCCAAGAGTAATTTGGTTTACAAATGTGACTCTAACAGTACCTCTTGTAAGGGGGACACTTTGATTGCTATTGACTAAAAGACAGGTAAACAACAAAAGTACTTAATTTTTAAGGTTGAAATCAGATTTTAGATAGTCTTGGACATATGATTTCACTACCATACCATCACATCATGCGCAACTATGATATTAAAGCATGCCATTAATCTGCAAGGAGGTTTCCATCATCATCTACCTCCCGATAACATGAGATGGTTCTCATCTTCACATAACACTTTTGTGTCTATATTTAGATTCAAACACAAACTTGAACCCACAATATTCTCCAGCCACTCCTGTGGTCAAGAGCATGTTGCAGTGAGGTCTACTCCTTACCCCCTCACACATCCTCCTATATGGCACAAGGAAGCATAAAACATGTATAAAAGGTGGCCAACCAAGTATACAAGTAGTAAACCATCATAGGAACTCATGGAGAAGCACATTAACTAACATTTAATATACATTCCGAGTTCACATGAGTAATGACATGGGATTTACTCTCCCATGCCCAAGAAGAAGGTTCTACTTGCACATAATGGAGAAATACAAGTACATTGTAGAATGTTTAGAGTTTTGCATAGCTAAAGAGAAGAAAGAGCAAAGGGAAGTCAAGAGGAGTAGAACTCCAGCTAGAGGATGAAAGTTCACCCTTGAACCTGCTCCAACTCAAATAATCTTCCCTCCCAAGAAGCTTGAATGAGAAGAGAAACTATGTTGCACCTTTTGGAGAAGAAATGGTGAAGAATGGAGGTTATTTCCCAAGAAACCTCTTCTTCCTTTCCAAAATCACCCTCCTCTTGCTTTGGAACTTCTTCTGGTCGAAAAGTGTCTTAAATGACAAGTGATAACCACCCCAAGTGGCTGCACTCATTTTTAAAATGAGGGGTGGTTGCCACTAAAATCTGTAGAAAATTGATAAAGACACGACGTGTCTTTATGAAGATACGTCGTGTGGCGTTGTGTAACTGGTTGCTGAACTATATCCTCACAATAAGTATACAACGTATTTCAATAGAGACACGCTGTATAGTTGCTACTAGAATTGACCTGGGCAAATAGCACATGTCATGTACTAATAAACACACGGTCGTGTACATCGGTCAAAAGTTGAAGTTGGCCTTTAAACATGCAGACACATCGTGACTTAATAAGGATAAGTTGTGTCTTTTTCTCTATAGTTTGGGTATGAAGTCCTCTGAAAACTTACATGCTCGTGTGTTAAATAACATTGACGTGTTCTTTGCTTTGTGACCCCTTTCTAGAAAGTTACACGTTGTATACAAATAAAGACATGGCGTGTTCAGTGTTGTTTCTTCAAGAACAAATCTGAACCAGCTGTAGATCAATGGGAAATCCCACTAAGGTCGGATTTGGGTTGGATTATTATCATTTTGTCATTTTTGATGCATACCTATGATAAACATCATGCAATAAGTAAAATAACTAAAAGATGACAAATCAGGTATGATTATAGGCTAAATGGAAGGCAAAATGAACTACATTTGTGTGTGAATGTGTGCAAAAATTAGCCATAAAATGCGCACATCAAATCCCCATAAGCTTGAACTATTGATTGTTCACAAGCAAAAAGAGCATAGAAACACAAATGAAGGAATTGTTAAGTTTATTCATACATCAAATGAAATGAAGGATGTAGACAAAGCCAAATCAACCATAATTCCTCAAGTTTATATTCATAGCCTTAATTTCAACTTAGGCATCGAAGAAGGAAAATTTAAGTTCAGCAAGGGTGGTAACACATTAAATGAAACAATCAAATAGGCAACACTAAAAGGAACTTGGATGACCAAGCCAAACAAATAGTGAATCTGCTACCAAAACTTTCAGCTATTAAGGATGCAAAACATGAAATCATAGATAATGTTAACAAAAATTTTCCTTCTCTCCTTATTTTCCCAAAAGATATGATATTGGATTAGGGGTTCCGACACTCGGATGCTAATGTAGACTTATGCACACGATGAGTGTCGGTTGGGGTATTTTACCCTCTTTTTAGGACATATCACCTAATCGTCGTGGCCAGATCAGACTTACACTAGGTTAGTATGACGTGGGTAGTTTCATCCATCTTTTACGAGGTAGTTAAGGTGAAGTGTACCAAAATGGAAATTAAATTGGTCTAGGGTTTCACTTAATCTTTCCTAGAACAAAGGAGAGTTAACTGAATTGCAATATTAGCTAGATTCCATTCATTTGATTTGAAAAAAATTCATTGGAAAGGGCTAGTTGTAGAATCACTAAAGGTTTTTAAAAGGCATTTTGTGTTCTGGGTAGAGTTGCAAAGTTGACATATTCACAAAGTTTGTTACCAGTTACATGTATTAGGCAATGTAGGATGAAAAGGATGAAAATTCAGGCTACAAACATAAATTTGAAATTAAGCACATGTTGGTGGCCATAAAGTTTCATTTGATTCATGCATGCTCTTTTACAATTTCTTCAAATGACAATTCTCATAAGGAAGGACAAGATAGTTCAAACTAAGAGGAAAAACAATTCATTACACAAGATAAGCCTCACATCATATTGAACTTGCCATGATAAAGCACTGATAAATAAGAACTAGAAAAAAGATGATGAAAACAACTAAATAACTACATCTACATTACCAACCGGTTGCACACCCCCCTCCCAAGCTTGAAATTTACAGTGTCCTCAATACATAAATCAAACTTAAGGAAGAAGCAATCGGTTACCTGTCATGGAGGAAATCATCAAGAAGGGCATGCGCACCCATGACCACTGGAGAAGTATGGGTTCATCAAGTCATCATCATCAAGACTATCAACTGGCATCGGCTGTGGAGTGGACCCGGGCTATGGCGGTGTAGGTGTAGGCTAGTGAGGTTGAGGCATCAGATAGTGTCTTTGAAAGATATACCACATATCCATGTGTTGGACCATCTCATGCATCACTGAGTACTATTGACCCATCAGATCGAATCGACTATCCAATTGGTCAAAACATTGTTGAACATAGCCATAGAGATGTCTAACATTAGGCATAGCCCAAGTGTACTCAGTCTGAGTGTCGGTGGAGGGAGGTGGAGGCTGAGATGTGGTAGGAGCATTTGGAGCAGCTTGATCTTCAGGGGCATCTACATTATCATCTTAGCCACTGAGGTCAAACTTCTAGTTGTCTTTATTCGTTAAGGTTATGATCTCCAAGTCATGCATCTTGATGAAATGATCATTGTCAAAATATTGTCTGAACTCTACATCTTCATTGGGGATCTTAGTAATCAGACTACAGAATTTAGATATTGGATACCCACCATGTTCTTACATGGTGTAGTCTCTAGACCGGTTAAGTCTATACCAAGCTTTGTGGCCAGGTGGGCGACTAATCCCCCATACATGATGTCTCCACATTCTCTCTTTTTTATCTTTTTAATGTTCAAGAACCTGCTCAGAATGAAGTAACCTGCATTGATATGAAAATCATATACCATAGCCCACAGAAAGAATAAATCTTTCCTCCCGCACACGCCTTGGGTTTCTTTCTTAGCAAAGACACATGTGCTACGAAGGCAATGGATATATCTAAAGATTTGGTTATGGATAGTCGTTGCCTTGGCCTTCTTGGCCTCATGGTACTCCTCATCAGTGATCTCACTCTAGAAGACATTGCCTCCAAAAGTTGTAGGGTAAGACAAGCACCCTCGTAACGACATTCTAAGAGCTCACATAATATTTTAAAAGTAGTTATAATGTTTTGCCCCAATAAGCGGAAGGAGATGATGGAAATAGGTCCAAGCCTATTTTTTCAGTCATCCTTAACCTTAAGAGTAGTAAGAAATTAATAAATGAGGTGAGGGTATGTGTTGGTTATCATGCAACATATGTACTGGAGACCCACTTCCTTGAGATGTCATTTGACTTCATTCTTGAATCCCAAAGCTCCCATGGTCTGATCACAAGTAAAATGTGTAGGGAGAACCCTACTAGAGATGAGTAATTGATACATGGGGTCTTCCTCTACAGTCACCCTGAATTGGGTTGTGGAGACATAGGCAGGGGCTGAGGATGAGCTTGGTCCATGCCTGGGGTTTGACGTTTGCTTGACCGGGGCCATTGTTGTTGTGAATTTGCTGAAACAGTCTAGAACACGATGTGTTTAATTGGGGACATGATGTGTCTTTTGACAGAATTGATGAAGAATGAAGGATTGACATGGCGTCTTCAGGAGGACATGGCATGTACTTGGAGATCAATGGCGTCTGGAGGTTGGGAAAGGCAATTTCCTTACACGGTGTGCCTTCTATTGCTCACGACATGTCTTCTGGAGCCGGTGAAGAAGTATATCCCAATGGTGTAGGTGGTGATAGAGTTGCCTTGCTCTATGAGGATGAGGGGGGAGTTTGAGTGAAGCTGAGCAGCAATAGAACTAGGGGCAGAGCTTGAGCTTTCTTGGGAGGAGTGATGGTGGCAGAGCGGCTTCAGAGCTTCGTAGTTGCTTCAGAGTAGCATAGGGCGGCGGTGGTGCTTGTTGAGGGTGGTGGCAGTGCTTTGCCGTCGAATTGTAGTTTGGAATTATCACACATGGCTGAAGAGGGTCACACACGGCTAAAGAAAATAGTCTCTTGCAATTGTAATTGTGAGAGAGGCAGTTGGAGGTTAGGGTTAAAACCCCGACTTCTTGTCTTTAGACACGATGTGTCTTTTTAAGGAAAATGATGTGTTCCCTTGTACCAATTGCCTGCTCTTTTGAAATTGCCTTGACTGCAAAGGACAAGTCATGTTCACTTTTAAACACGTCGTGTAACTTTCCAGGAGCCAAGGTTTAAGTTTCCAAAATGATAACAACACCTCATGTACAAATGAAGACACAATGTGTGTTTCTCTAGAAAAGTAGGCTTATGAAATGAACTTTGGTGCATGTCGTGTCTGGTTTAATACACAACATGTTCACTTCCAGATGTACACATAATACTATCAACATGATATTGCCACAACGTGTGCAAATGAAGACACGTTGTGTATTGCTTCTAAAAAGGTTATTGCATTGGAATGAACTAGAGGACACTTCGTGTTTCATTAAAAACATGACGTGTGAGTTTCCAACAATCGTCTTCTATGATCGTGCACGTCGTGTCAGTAATTGAACATGCTGTGTGTTATGGAGTTTTGCTCAATTGGCCATCTGTGAGTGGTGGACACGATGTGTACAAATAAAGACAGATGTGTCTTCCTGAATTTCTATAAAATTAATCTTCTTTTGGTCAACACTTGCAAAGACGATGATATGTGTCTATAAGGGTCGACATTATTGTATTCATCTGTGACAAGTTTATTTTTGGAAATGAAAAATGTTCTTGATTGAGACCAAATAAAGAAATCTATCCTATTTTTGGGTCAACTCCCATAAGTTCCTCCATTTAATGTCTGGAGTCAGACTCTTCAACTCTTGAATCATGCATCTTGGAGGGAGCAAGAGGCTCCCTTGTCAATCTCTTCCCCGTCAGTGTACAACTTGCATCTCTATCCATTAACCTTGAATGTTGAATGCTTGCCTTACAACTCTACTGTCACGTAGGGGTAGACCTTCAAGACTAAGAATGACCCAGACCATTTAGATCTTAGTTTCCCTGGAAAGAATTTAATTTTAGAATTGAACAACTGAACTTGGTATCCTTCTTTGAATTCTTTAACTTTGATTATTTTGTCATGCCACCTCTTTGTCTTTTCTTTATAGACTTTTGCACTCTCATATGAACCCATTTTGAGTTTTTTGAGGTCCTAGAGTTGTAGCAATCTTTTCTCCCCTGCTTTCTTCATATCATAGTTGAGGAATTTGATTGCCCATAGTACTCTATGCTCCAATTCTACATGTAAGTGACAAGATTTGTCGTAAACTAGCTTGAATGGATTCGTGTCAATTGGAGTCTTGAAATCTGTCCTATATGCCCATAATGCATTATCTAGTTTCAATGCCCAATCCTTTTTTGAGATAGATAGATACGGTCTTTTCTAATATATCTTTTAGTTGCCTGTTGGAGATTTCCACCAGACCTAACGTTTGAGGATGATAAGGCGTGGACACCTTGTGCTTCACTCCATACTTGTTGAGTAGGTTTTTGAAGTTTCTTTCATTGAAGTGGATGCCACAATAAGATATGATAGCTTCTAGGACTCCAAACCTGGGAAAAATGGTCTTCTAAAATAGTTTTATAATAGACTTGGCATATGGCGATTGAGTGGGGATTGCCTCTACCCACTTGGATACATAGTCACATGCTACTAGGATGAACTTGTAACTGCATGAGGATGGAAAGGGGCCCATATAATCTATGCCCCACACATCAAAGACTTCTATATGTATCATTGAATTTAATGGCATCTTGTCCTTCTTTGAAATTCCTCCGGATACTAGTCACAAGCTTTAACAAACGCATGTGCATCATGAAATAGAGTTGGCTAATAGAAACTTGCTTGAAGAATCTTGGTTGTAGTCTTATTAAGTCCAAAGTGCCCAACATAAGCGGAGCAATGACAATCTGAAATCACACTCACAATCTCTTCATTGGTATTGCATCTCCTAATAAGCCCATTTGCACATTGTTTAAACAATAAGGGATCATACCAATAGTAGAATTTGACATCATGAAGGAACCTTTTCTTCTATTGGTATGTGAAGTCAGAGGGAAGGTATCTAGGGGTTAGATAGTTTGCAATATCAGCAAACCATGGCATAGCAAGAGAGTTTACCACATACAGCTTCTCAATGGGCAAATTATCATCAATTGAAATCTTGTCTTCAACACTTGTTGAGAGACATGAGAGGTGATCAGCTACATCATTTTATGTCCCTTTATTATCTTCATTTTCCAAGTGAAACTTATATAATAGCAGTATCTAGAAGATGAGGCAAGGTTTGGCATCCTTCTTGCTCATAAGGTATCTAATTGCAGCATGGTCTGTGTACATAATGATCTTTGAACCCACTAGGTACTGTCTGAACATATCAAAAGCATAGACCATAGCAAGCATATCTTTCTCAGTTGTGGCATGATTGATTTGTGCATCGTCTAAGGTCTTACTTGCATAGTGGATGGCATGGGTTTTGTTATCTTTCCATTGCCCCAAAATTGCTCCTGTAACGTAATTTCTTGCATCACACATCATTTCAAAAGGAGCACTCCAATCCAGTCGCTAGATGATAGGTGTAGAAATTATAGCATCCTTTAGTGTTTGGAAGGATATTTGGCAGTTATCATCAAATAAAAACTCAGCGTCTTTGGAAAACAAGGAATATAAAGGCTTTGTGATCTTGGAAAAGTCCTTTATGAATCTTCTGTAGAACCCTGCATGTCCCAAGAAGCTACAAACTTCTTTCACAGTTGTCGGGGTCGACATCTTTTCAATGGCTTCTACTTTTACCTTACCCACTTCAATTCCTCTGCTTTAAATGACATGGCCTAGTACAACCCATGTTTACACCATAAAATGGCACTTTTCCCAATTAAGAACAAGGTTGACTTGTTGACATCTCTATTTATTTGGAGTAGTGGTGTTGCCTTCCTCATTCTCCATTGATTCTTTCTCACATATTGGAGCCTTCAAGGCTTCAGAAATCTCCTCATAGTAAGTGGATTTTGTGTCTTCTTCATTATCTTCTCTTTCAAAATCATCAAGAACAGTTTCAATAGAATTATTTTCTTCTTCAAGCAAGGTATCAATGGTATCTATCAGACAAAGATACTCCTCAGAGCTGGGTGCTTTCATAGCATCATAAATAGAGAATACAAGTTCTTCATCTCCTACTGTGATGGTCAGTTTTCCTTCTCTAACATCAACAATTCAGCTTGCAATACAGAGGAATGGCCTTCCAAAGAGGATTGGGTTTGTTGGATCCTCTTGCATGTCCAGGACTACAAAATCACATGGAATGAAAAACTTCCCTATCTGTACAGGATCGACTTCAATCACCCCTCTATGATATTTAATTGAGA
Organism: Alisma plantago-aquatica; assembly: GCA_963693085.1. NCBI lineage: Eukaryota > Viridiplantae > Streptophyta > Magnoliopsida > Alismatales > Alismataceae > Alisma > Alisma plantago-aquatica. Next base: position 1,574,329,004 of record OY856409.1, read on the forward strand.
GATCAACTAACTAAATTGTCATTGATGTTGGTTTAAGATCTTTCAATTCAAGCTTTTACCATAGAGAAATAGGAATCAAGTTGATGCTAGAACCAAGATCAACTAGGCCTTTATCAAAAGTTGAATATCCAATCTTGCAAGGGAGAGTGAAAGCACCTTTATCATCTAGTTTTTTAGACATACGGTTCCAGATGATTGAGCTTATCCTTTCAGATAACATAACAGTTTCATCTTGACCGGATCTTCTTTTCTTTGTTAGAATATCTTTCAAAAATTTAGCATAAGAAGGCATTTCAGCTATGACTTCAACTAAAGGTAGATTCACATATAGCTTGTTCAAGATGTCCATAAAATTGTTGAACTTAATATCATCTTCGGTATTAGCAAACTTGTGAGGGAAAGGAGCATTAGGCTTGCAAGAAGTGTCATCTTGATGCGTATTTCCAACAAATTTCTTCCTTTCAATTTTCAGCAGTCTCCTCCATAGTGATGTCAATAACTTCTTTAGATTTCCTCTTAGAAGGCGGTGAAGACCCTCCTATGACTGCCCCACTCCTTAAAGTCACAGATTTGCAAAGTCTCCTTGGGATCATAACCAATTGGCTGGACAAAGAAGCTGAATGTGCTCCTTGGTTGGCTAAAGCTTGTCGAGCGATCTGGTTCTCCAACATCTTGGTATGGATGACAATCCCATCAACTTTAGAAGAAATTTGTGTGATGGCATCCTTGAAGAGATTGTTGTGTGCCCAAAACTCATCATTTTTATGAATCTACATGGTCACAATGGACTTTTGTTGTCGTTGACTCATTTTTTGAAGCTGGTTGAAATTTCTATTATTGTTGTTGCTATATTCTAACGGTTGTTGACGGTTGGCATTCATTGGTTGGTGATTTCTCATAGGTTGTTAACCTTGAGCTTGACCTTGTTGTTGTTGGTTTTGATAGTTGCTGTTCATGTAAGAAAAGTTTGGATGGTCCCTCCATCCTGGGTTGTAGGTTTCTGAGAAAGGATTGTAGGCTTGTCTATTGTCGAAGTTACCTACTGCATTGACCTGCTCTAGCGTCTCTGTGGCGTTCATCTGTGATGCAAAATAAGAAGAAGAGTTGTGATCGGATGCTCCACATGCCTCACACACTTGCTCAACTACTTGAACTAAGTGAGTGGTCAGCTTTTCAAACTTATGAGTCAAGACATCAAGTTTGCTATAATGAGATCTATTGCGTCTACAGTGTGCTTCCCACTATATTTCTCACTTGACTTGGTGGAAGAGAAGGGTTGGCTGGTCCTTTTAGTGCTTCACTGACTGTGATTGAGTGCCATATCTTCAATAATAGCATATGCTTCATAGTAGGACTTGTTCATTAGAGCTCCATTTGCGGCAGCATCAATACTCATACAGGTGTTGTAGAATAACATGTTATAGAAAGTTTGACGTAACAACCAGTTGGTCAAACAATGATGAGGAAAAAGGCATTGCATATCCTTAAATCTCTCCCATATATCACAGAGTGTCTCACCTTCTTATTGTTTGAAGTTAGTGAGTTGGCTCCTCAGTTGAGCCGTCTTACTTGGAGGAAAGTACTTGGTAAGGAAAGCATGCAACAGTTCATCCCAACTCTTGATAGACCACTTTAGCAAAGATGAGAGCCACGCCTTGGATCGATCTCATAAAGTGAATGGGAATAGGAGTAGACATACTCCTTCAACTGGAACACCATTGATCTTAAAGGTGTTCAAGTACTGCAAGAAGTCGACTATGTGAAGATTTAAATCTTCCATAGGCATTCCTTTGAAACAATTTTGTTGGATCATCTGCATTATGGTAGGACTAATGAAGAACTTACTGGCTTCAATGGTAGGATGATCAATGGCTCCACAAATGTGGAGGCAGCTGGCACAATGAACTCTTTCAGCGGCCGGTTGTCCTCCATCTCTGATTTTGGGTAATGATTGGGTGAGGATGGTGGTGAAGGTGTTGAGTAAGGTGATGATGGCTATAATCCCTCCAATTTTGTTGAGTTATCACTTTTCCTTGCTCTCCTTCCACTGCAAAAAGTTTGCTCAATTTTTGGGTCTAGGAAAATTGATGTCACAAGACCCCATTTAGAGTGGCACGTGCAACCTACAAAAGTGATAAATAAGTGAAAATCACACTACTAAAAAGGTATCACAATATGAAAGATGGAAAATGATGAATCAGTCTCGAATACTAACTAGCACTTTTACTCTAACTAATATTATCGTAGCTCCCCGACAACAGTGCCAAAAACTTGTTGATTGCCTATGGAAAATGAGTTTTAAATTTTATATCCCAACTCGTCAATCCCCCAAAAGTGTACATGATCAATTGTAATTAAGGTCAAACTATAGGGAGCTAGGATAGATAGGCACAAAATAACTAATGTTCAACAATCTAAGTCAAATTACAACAAGAGAGTTTGATTGCTATTAACTAAAAGACAAGTAAACAACAAAAGTACTTAAATTTTACGATTGAAATCAGAATTCAGAAAGTCTTGGACATAAGATTTCACTACCATACCATCACATCATGTGCAACTATGAGATTTAAGCATGCCATTAATCTGCAAGGAGGTTGCCATCATCATGCGCCTCTTGGTAACATGAGATGGTTCTCATCTTTGCATAACACTTCTGTGTCTATGCTTAGATTCAAAGACAACCTTGAACCCTCAACATTCTCCAGCCACTCCTGTGGTCAAGAGCATGTTTCCATGAGATCTACTCCTTACTCCCTCATACATCCTTGTGAATGGCACAAGGAAGCATAAAACATGTATAAAATGTGGCCATCCAAGCATACAAGTAGTAAAGCGCCATAGGACTCATGGAGAAGAAAATTAACTAACATTCGATATAAATTCTGAGTTCACATGAGTAATGGCATGGGAATTACTCTCACATGCCTAAGAAGAAGGTTCTACTCACACATAATGGAGAAATACAAGTAAATTATAGAATTTTCAGAGTTTTGCATAGTGAAAGAGAAGAAATTGCAAAGGGAACCCAAGGTGAAGTCAAGGGGAGTAGAACTCTATCTAGAGGATGAAATTCCACCCTTGAAGCTGCTCCAACTCAGATGATCTTCCCTCCCGAGAAGCTTGAATGAGAAGAGAAACTCTATTGTACCTTTTGGAGAAGAAATGGTGAAGAATGGAGGTTCTTTATCAAGAAACCTCTTCTTCCTTCCCAAAATCACCCTCCTCTTGCTCTGGAACTTCTTTTGGTCAAAAAGTGTCTCAAATGATGGGTGATAGATAGCACACGTCATGTGTTGTGTCGACAAAAAGTTGAAGTTGGCCTTTAGACGTGCAGACACGTCGTGTCTTTTGCTCTGTAGTTTGGGCATGAAGGCCTTTGGAAACTTACACACCTATATGTTAAATAACACATGGTGTGTTCTTGGCTTTGTGACCCCTTTCTTGAAACTTAGACGCCATGTACAAATAAAAACATGGTGTGTTCAGTGTTGTTTCTTCAAGATCTATTTTGAATGAGCTGCAGATCAATGGGAAATCCAACTAAGGTCGGATTTGGGTTGGATTATCTTCATTTTGTCATTTTTGATGTGTACCAGTGATCAACATCATGAAACAAGTAAAATAACTAAAAGATGGAAAATTAAGTATGATTAGAGGCTAAATGGAAGGCAAAATGAACTGAATTTGTGTGTGAATGTGTCTAAAAAGTAGATATGAAATGTGCACGTCAGTCACCCATCCTAGTACTACTCTGGGTTGAGCATGCTTAACCACAGAGTTATTTAGTGATGGGATCCCTAAAAAGGAGATGCACCTTGGTGATATGAGTAGTACAATCATTTATTTTAAGATCATTTTTTCCAAGGCCTCAAACCATCAGACGTTACAATAGTTTCAAGTAATTTGTAGAAATATGAGGGAATTGTTGGGGGATTTTCTAAAGAAAATGGTGTCTAGAAGGGACCACAACCCCAAGGATAACAAAACTTTCCCCAACACTATTAGTCGGCTTACAAGGGATCTCGGGCCCGTGCATCCTGACTGGCCAAAGTTGGAAGATTTTGTCCAAAGTAGAATACCTTTAGGTTTTTTTTCTCATCTTGATTCATCCACTTCTCATCCTCTTACTTAATAAACCCTAAAAGATACTTCCCTCCTCATTTTAAGTTATGGTTTTCTAGAAGAAGTAGGATTAATGAATCCCTCGCCAATTAATGTACATGTAATGTGAAAATAATAATGTACATGTAATATGGAAATAATGATAAAGTAAGGAAAAATGTTTTGTGGATTTGCATGGGTAAACCCTAGATGGAACTAGGGTTGGTTTAGGAAAATCCTAGAGGGTTAGGGGATATATAAACCCTAAGATGAAGTGTGTAGTCCCTAACCCTAACCCAAAACCATAATCTTGAGTTATTAGAGTCATGTGGGTAAGATATAGAAACCCTATCCATATGAACCCTAATTAGGGTGATAGGAAAGAAGAAATGCAAATGAATTTAGGTGACACAGTCTCCCATGCATGCATGCATGTGGAGAAAGGCATTGATTTAAATGGTTTAAGGAGCATAAACAATTGATGGTTACATAAAAATGAAAAATATGAAACCTTTAGGGTTGGTGTCCCAACCTGGAGTGGGTCAACCCAAAAGTGGGAAAAGGACATATTAGGGAGTTAAAACCCTAAAACTTTAGGGTAGGGTTGTGGCAAGAGAGCCTAACTTCCTGTTGTGAGCCAAGAAGGCTTCCTAGGTTAGGACCTTCCCTGGAAGGGTAATATCATAAATCACTTAAAGACTGAGGTAACCATGAATGCCACCTAAAGAGTGAAAGATTAAGGATATAGATATGAAAGTACACATATTCTTTAAACCCAAGTATGCCATCTCTGAGGAACATAAGTGGTCAAGCCCCAAATTGGGAAGACCAATAAGGCACCAAGCCCCGTATAGGGAAGGTGGCCTCAGTTCACAATGTGGATGACCAAGCCCCACATAGGGAAGGTCATGAGGTGGTCAAGCCCCAGTTGGGAAGATTGGTGTGGCACCAAGCCCCATATAGCAAAGGTGGCTCAATTCCACTATGCAAACGACAATGACCGGGCAGGGAAGGTCACAGAGAGGTCAAGCCCTAGATAGGGAAGGTCGACATGGCACCAAGCCCCCGATAGGGAAGGTGGCCCTAGCCTGATGCTGGGACATGAAGTGAATAATGTGTACCCCAAGAGAGAAATGAAACAATCTAGGTTAAAGAATTACATGAGAAAATAATGTGCGAAGTTGTAGAATCTCGATAAACCCTTGGGAACGATAGAGCCCTCAGTCAATCCGAAGGTCAAGTAGGGCGGATTAAAGGTGCATAAGACCTATGAGACTAGGAGGTGATTGTGCCTGAATGCATAAGACTATAGGGTCGACATGTGATAACCATATTCGGCTAAGGCCCACAAATCAGGAGATTGGCCACTTTTGTGAGTTATGAGGCCCAGGGGTGAATGTGAGAGGTACTCCCTAGATGCATAAGGATGAGATCACTACAAAAGTACCTATATCCCTAGAGACCTCGAGGAAATGACTGAGGCTAATGAGACATGAGGTGTAAATATAAAGGATATAAGAAGTCATGTAATAATGAAATCTTAAGAGGAGTTGTTCACAAACTCAAGAGTGAAAAAGGCATTTAACTTCATGAAATATAATAAAGGTGTGGAATCAAAAGTATGTATGGTTTAGAGTCATGTTGAGAATGATTCAGCCTAAACTATGAAAGTTTAGGATAATGTGTGTGTACATCAACTCTACTCTTAGAATGGGATTAACTTTGTTTTTGGGCTGCATTCAAACACTTATTTGGTCCCTTTATGAGGGAGAGAGATGGGGTAGACACATGTTATGCTTAAAATTGACATATGGGAATAAATACCTTAAGTTGAACTTCATGACATGACCTAGAGTTTGAGGTGTTACCTCACACTTATGTGATGATAAATGAAGAATAGGTAGGAAACCTAGGTGAAAAGCTGATCACCAAGTGAAACTAAGATCACAAATACAATTGTAATCACCAACTACTAATATCATGTAAATACTAAGGATGCGGATATACCTTTTATTGAATTCAAGTACCAATCCTAATAATGATGTGAGGAATTTGCATATCAACAAAAGTTGTTTCTAACCATAAGGTTTGAAACTAAGATGAGTTGTCATACACTTTGACCTTGTTAAGTGTGAGTTTGGGGATAAAATTCCTTTTAAGGAGGGATGATTGTGATATCCTCATTGTTTGTGAAATTGAATTATGTAAATATAAGCCATGAATTGATAAGTAAATTCTCCAATGATATTATTGGTGGAATTATAGTGTTGTTTATGAGATTATTTTCATTGCAAATATGTCCTTGGAGCACATGATAAAGGAATACGAGTTTTTGTGTAGAAAAAATAATAATGGCTTTCTGAATTATTGGACAATGGAATATAAGATATGCAAGTTTTCCAAAAGAAAATAAGTATGTGGTGTTTTAGATAATTAATGGAATGTGTATCTAAAACAACTTGGAAACACATGTTTTAAGACATCAATTAGTATTATTTTGGACTAACTTTTGGTATACTAGAAAATCATAAGGAGAGGAAGAGAATTCTAGAAATTGGGAGATATTCCATGGGGTAACGATATTGTTTTAATGAAATGATTAGAAGATCAAGTTTTGTATATAAAAGATATCCCATTAGATTCCACACACTGAATATACATTGAGAAAGGTAATGGTGAGTTTCCATGAGATAAAGGTAATTGATTTAAAGGATATATCAAAAAGAGAAAGAGAGAATAATCTGGACTCCAAGTCATAAAGTGTTTCCTTAGGAATTAATGAGCAAGTATCCAATATGTGTCGTCTAGGTGAATGTTTCCCTTTTTAACTTTTAGTGAGTCAATAAAGTAAAGTAGGTAATTTAAGTAAGGAAACACTTGAAGGACATATATGGATGTATATTTGTTTCACAATATTCAGAGTCTATCAAATATGTTCCTAACTATAATTATGCAAACTGTCCATAAATTCTTTGATATAAACTATGAGAATAGGAAAGTTTTGTAAGGGAAAGTAAAAAGGAAATATTGAAGATAAGACATATAATCAAGGGAGCAATGAAATGGAAAGTATCAATGTTAGAAAGGGGACATATATGAAGGAGGTTAGATCCTTGTGAAGATAAGGTATATATGTAGAAGAGACTACCCTTTTCGGGAGAGATACCCTCCTTCTTCTCTCTACATCATCTTCCTTCATCTTTCTCCACAACTCTGATCACTATGGGTCTCTCCTTCTGTAGTTCCTTCCTTCACCAGCAAGCTAGCTGCGCCACCCTTTAGAACAACACCCCATGTCCCAAGAAGACTAGATGAGAACTAGAGGTGGCATCATCATGGGTTGAGCAGAGGTTAATGGAAGAAGGCCTTGTATCTTCAATTGGAATCATATGGCATGAAGAACCGTAGAGTCTATGGAGGAGCGTGATCCTCCTAAGAATGCCCAGACTTCCCTTCCTAGTCTCTTGAACCCTTAGTGATGCTTCTGGACCTATAGACCTCGTCACTCTCGTGACCCTTGTCCTCATCGTCTGGGGTGCCATCCACTCAAACCGATGCCTGAATGGATCCTGTGAGGCTCTAAATAGTTGCTCTGACCCTCCCCCTCCCATGTCAGGCCAGCCCAGATGAAGAATAAGGGGGGTGACTGGTGCATCCGAGCTAGAGGTGCACACACTAGACAACAAGAGGTGACTATATGCACTTCACGGAACTCAAACACATGAGATCTCTCAATATTTATAAAAACCCTAACAAGACTCGATCACAACACTAAATAGGCCACCCATAAGCGCACATGGTACTATTGTAGTATAGGTGATAGGCAAGAATAGGGATCGATCCTCAGGGATAGAGGGGGCATTGGAGCTTAGTTAGCGTTGGCTACATTCCTAGAGCAGAGAGTAGGTTTGAAGGGTTTAAAAGGGGTTTTGGTTGTTAAACTAAGTGAACGGGCAAGTAAAGGCAATATGAAATCTAAGTTATCGCAAACCCTAAATTATCCTAAGCAAGCAAGTCTAGGGAACTAGATTAAGCAATTAGCTAAATAGGATCAAAGGTTAACTACACTACACTAGTAGAGCAATTAGCAACTAAGAGCTAAGTTAACCACTAGAGAGAAAGAACCTAAGTTAACCCTAAAGAGCAATATAAGCAATTAACTAGATTGAACAAAAGCATCTAAACTAGATTAGCACGAATAAGCTAAGAAGGCAAGAAGGGTTTTAAGCAATGGGATTAGGATAGGTGGTCCGTTTGGGAATGTGATTTGATATTAGTTGGGGGTGTCAACATGGCAAGCAAAAATCACAATTCAATCTAGATTACCAAACCAAACAACAAGGCAAGTGCTATTAGAATGTACCATATACTACTAGTTGGAGAACTGGGGTTAGGTGTAATTCTAGTAGGACTTGTCAAGTCTAGGTTTCTAGGGTAAGTGGTAATAGGGAAATTTAGAGCCAAGGGTAGAAATGGGAGTAGAGATGAGGGTTTTCCACCTCATGCCACTAGCCATGTAGCCTTTAGAAAGTTCTAGGCAATTATACTAATCACACTTACACTAGCTACTTAGATCTCTCACTCACTTGTAGAAGGAGGGATACACTAATTTGACCTAGGAGTCATTGCTAAGATTGCTACATACACTCCAATTCCTCCTAGAAGCTAAGTGTCATCAAACATCTCAAAGCAAGCAATCTGTGTTAAAAGCACAAATCACATGCAATAAAATAGGAAATGAGATAGAAGCAAGAGACAATCATCATAGATATTCATTACAAGTTATTTCCCCCCAACATGGTATCAAAGTTACATTTTAACCCCAAATAGCCCACCACTAGGGGCTTAGCTAGACATTATTAAAGAAATGGCAAAAGAAAGGGGAAGAAGGGGATAAGACTCCATGGAGCTTGAAGTAGATCTTCCTTCTTCACCTCCTAGCAGCTTAGGGACGACCTCTCTCCTCCATTGGTGAAGATGAGTGTGAGAATGGAGGGGATTATGGAAGAAAACCTAGAAATCTAGGTTTACAAGGTGGAAATGGTGGGTGGAGATCATAAATGCAAGAGAAGTGCAATGAATGCTCAAAAAGTGGGTGGAGAGGAGTAATGGCATCTAACCTAGTGTTGTGGCCGCCACCCGTGTATATATAGGTGGTGGTGGAAGCACTAGGGTAAGTAGGGGCATTGTTGGAAAAATAGTTTAGAAAATAGTAGGGTTTAGGTGGTAGAATGGTTGTACTGAGCAGCACGGTCGTGGTGGGTAGAGGTGGGAACGACCATGGTGGTGGAGAATGGTCGTTCCAAGAAAGTGGCAAAATTACAGGTTGAAGTGGTGGAATGGAGGCTGGTAGCACGGTTGTTCTGGGCAGCACGACTGTGGTGAGGGCTAGGTAGAATAGTCGTGCTGGATAGCACGACCGTGGTGGTGGAGTTTGAGAGGTGGTCATCCCCTCTAGCTCGTTTGTTCTATCTTCAGCTAACACAACCATTTTGAGGGCTTCATGGTACAACCATGCTGGGTAGCACGACCGTGGTGGCTAAGTTGTTGTAGCTTGCAAACTTGGGAATTTCTCTGTAACTTGGGCATTAGCCAGCACGGTCATTCCTTGACATCACGACCGTGTTGGGGTCTTCAGTGGCAAAATGAACTTCAATCTTCATCATCAATGAACTTCTTTGCTTGATGTCAAATTTTGGCCATTAGGGGTAGGTTGAGGGAGCTTTGGGGCCTTCTTTGGACCCCTCCATGAGCAGAGGAACCCTAGAACTCCTTCCTTCTCTCTCATCCATCCAAAGCATGGTCCAAGTACATGAAATAAATGCAAAGAACGTCCATACGTGCATTTGATAATAATACTCACATTGGGGAAATTAACTTGCATTCTACTATGTTTAGATGTGAATAAAGTACAAAATGGCACAAGATGGAGCCCTAAAATAGGGTTGCATCACCACCCCAAACTTAAAACATATTTGTCCTCAAGTATACTCCAACTTAATCTCTCTTTTCAGTTTTCTTTCAACAAAAAAAGAATGATAAATGCATAGCAACAAATGATTATTGACTAAATGGTCTTGGAAGTGACTAAGTGCATGTGTTCCACTTCTTTCCTCTCCTATTTCACATACCAATTATGAAATGAGCACGGAGTATACAAACTTCAAATATAAAGCATAGAATACACAAGCTTTCCATATGTACTTCGTATCATTTCGGGTAAACCGTTTCATGCTGGCGTTAATCAAAGAGGACTAAGAGTGTTGTTTCACTTTTATGCATTCAATCTTATGCCTCAAACCCCACCAAATGACCCACATGGCTGTAGAAAAGGGTAAAACGAGCTAGATTTGATGTTTTCTATCTCAATAGGTATGAAAATAGAAGAAAGGGTTGCAGATAGATTTTTGGAGTGCTATTACATAGAGAACTCATCTTTTCTTTATTTGAATGCTCTTAAAAAGGAGCATCCTTTTATTTTATTTTTTCTTTCTTTTTATTTTATTTTCTTTTCTTTGTCCTTGGTGTAGATAGGGCATATGGTGGATATAGTGAAGCGGGGAGATGTAGTTATGGCTACCCCAAACTTTTGAAGGTGGCCAAGGCTGATTATGTGCACTAGGGCATCCTTTCATGAGGCGGAGAGGTATGAAGATGGTGAAAGAAGAGTCGGGTCAAAGAGGGGTCATTAGTGTAGTCTTCAACATAAGATTTCCAACATGAAAACTAATCCAACACTTCATCGAATGATATCACACCACATGATTGAACGACATGAGATTCACATTTATATCAAGTATTTCCATAGGTTCTAAGCGTTTGTAGCTTGCTCAATTCACAATTCAACTGAACCATTCACAAACTTGAGAGAAGTGGTGTACATGTAAAAAGTAAACAATCAAGACCACATAGCAATAAATTCTAAGAAACAACATGCATTTGTCAAAAGACTAAAAATTTCATTTCAAATAGTGGAGATTAAGTCAAAACATGCTTTCAGGCAAGAACATTCAAGTTTGGGAAAAATTGTCCAAAATGGTGCCAATTTGCATTCAATCACATCTAAACCTAACTTTAGGGAATTTAAAACATAAAGAAGAAAATCCTAGTTAAAACACACAAAAATTACAAAAATCTACATGGAAATGCAATGCATGACATGGAGTAATAAAAAGAGCATTTTTTTTGAAAATTACGCAAAAATGCATGAAAGTAAACTACATGTATGCATAAATGCAGACGAGCACACAAGGTCAAGATAGACAAGTAAGAAAGTTAGTCAAACTATTTTCTCATCTTGCAAAAATTTAGCACAAAGTACATAGACAAGATTGCGGTGAAAGAAGGGCTTACCGCCCTACCACCCCAAAATTTTAAATCATGTTGTCCTCAGCATGAAATAGAAGTTTAGAATAGTAGAGTAAAGGACATGGAATCATAAAATACAACCACCAAGAGATGGAGTGATCAATGTATCACTAGGTAAGTAGGGAAAAACCACCACGGCCGTGCTAAGCAACACGGCCGTTCTATCTTGCTGGTCACACGACCGTGCTGTGTGGCACGTCCGTTTTGGACTCCTTCCTATAGCTCTTCTACTGGTTTGCAATGTTCTCTTCAACTTTTGTCTTCTCCTTGGCTAGACCCTTTATACATCACTTTTTCTTCTGTGTACCTATACTAACATGATTTACAAATAGAAAAACTATCAAGTATAGTGTGTGTGTGTGTGTGTTTCTTGGGAAAAAATGAAAGTGTAATAAAACAACAAGGTTCGAGAATCTCAAACCATGCAGTTTGCCTCCCACTAGTGCTAAGTTTATAGCCTTCAGTCGGGCTTGTTGCTTTCTTCACTAAGTGTTGACACCCACTGTGTCTCCCTTTTCTTCCACAGTGATTCTTTCTAGCATTCTGATGACATGGGCTTCATCCCAAGGAGTGTACGTCGATCAGAAGTAGGGACTTCATCTCCACTATTCTAGAGGATCATAGTAGACTAGACTATCGTTGAAATATTCTTCACCCAGCCAATACCTTTCTTCCACAATGAATATAAAGAAGTCAAACTTTCTCCTTTTATAAGTGGCCGTCAGATTGCCCATATGCACATTAATCTCCACACCCACAGTGGACAAGAAGGGTCTCCCCAATATGAGGTATTATGTTCCATCAATAGGTCCAGAATGCACAATTAGAAAATTGGTCAAGTATGCAATGTTTATCCTTTGATCCATTACTACTGTTGCATTTAGAAATATCCCCAAGAGCTTCCTCTTAGTTCCATCAACCAAGATGAGGACACAATCCACTGGTTCCATTTTCTTGAGGCCGAGTCATAGGTACATGTTCAATGGCATAATGCTTGTCCATGCACCTAGATCAAGGAGAGCATGCTCAACAGGTTGTGCACTGATGTAGCATGTGATGAGAGGGACTCCCAGATCATCCCTTTTTTCTGGAAAACTAATGTCCAAGATGAAATTCACTGATTTTATTGCAATGATTTCCTTGGGTGGCAATAACACCGGTTTTCTCTTCCCCATGCAAACATCCTTCACCAATGAAAAGAATGCTTTGATGCCTATCGTTCCTTGCTTCAAGGGCCCTAGGAGATTCATGATACTACTACTCTTCTCTTGGAGAAATGGGCCTTCTAAAGCTTCATGGAATTGCTCCCCAAATGCATCAAATATTTCTGCAGCAATTTGTGGGCCTTGAGGAGGTATGATGGTGATTCCTGTCTCATGGGGAGGTTTTGGCTCCCAACAAGGCATTGCGTCAAGTGTTGCTATGTCAATGGCATGTGGGGCAGCAAACATGATCTTGTCACAAAAGGACGGAAGAACCAAATCTCTTGTACTTTCATCGCTTTCAAGAGAGGGTGGGACAGGTGAGGTTGCTTCTACATACACAACGGGAGCAACAGAAACTTGAGTGCAGTCAGTATTCTCAAGCAGTAGTTGAGCAGCAAATTCTTTGGTACTTTTGCAATCTCTACTAGATTCTTCTAGCATTGAGTCATCATCACCAACCTTAATTATTTCTTCCTCCCTTTTTTCAAGCTTTTGAGCAGCTTCTCTTCCCCATATGATAGATATCATATTCACTTGTTCATGGGAAGGAGGGGTTTGTGAAGATGAAGGTGGTGGTGGTCTTTGATGATGTGGGTTAGGATTTTGGAGTATGTAAGTTGGTTGTTGGGGGGTTGTTGTGGTGGTGGCGGTTGATAGGCGTGTGATGGCAGTGGGGGATATTGGTAGTTTAATGGGGGTTGGTGAGGTGGCAGAGCATATGGATGTGGTGGTCCTTGATATTGGAGAAGCGGGGGTGCTTGGCCTTATGGTGGGACATATGCACCTTGAGTAGTGCTCACATAACCACCATCATTGTTCAGATTGGACATCGGTTGAGACGAAAGCCTTCCCTCTTCACAGTGAGTAAGTGAGATTAAGATTTGATCAAGCCTCTTTCTTTACCTGCTCAACCAAATTTCTCAATCTCCCAAGTACTTCATCTTCAAATTTGGAGTTATACCTCGGCCTTGACTGCCCTTGTCCTTGATCATCTTCATTGTGTTGTTTCCATGAAAAATTGGGATGGTTCCTCCACTCAGGAGTGTAAGTGTTAGACATGGGACCTTGATTGTTCTGGTTGTCAAAAGAATGCAAGGCATGAACTTCCTCTTATTCGACTTCAACCGCCATGGTGGATTGACTAGAAGAACCACCATCTTGGCTCTTCATCATATTCATCATGTATGCCATCATCTTCATCATGTCGGGGTTGGCAATGTTGCGGGCTGGAGCTACAGAAGGAGGTGGAGGGATGTAGTTCTGGATGCAATGTTCACATTTAGTAGAAACTCGATGGCGGGAATTTTTAGCAAGGTGTTCAAACAATGGTCATGACTCCTCGGGTGGCTTCGCCATGAATGTGCCTCCACATGATGAGTCAATATTGTTATGGCTCAACTCTTCAAGCCCGGTATAGAAGTCTTGGACTAGCTGCCACAATGGTACTTCATGGTGGGGGCAGTCACGAAGGAGCTTTTGGAACCTTTCCCATGCCTCGTGGAAAGGTACATTTTCCTTTTGGGCAAAGGTTGTGATACATCTTCTCATGTGAGTCATCTTGGCAATTGGAAAGAACTTTTTGAGAAACTCATTTTTGACCTCATTCTAAGTCACCAAATTTGGCTTCTAAATGTACCATTCTTTAGCTTTTTCCTTTAAAGAGAAAGGGAAGAGAGTCCTCTAGATGGAGTCATCGGTAGCAGCAAGGGAACAGAAGGTGGAACAAGTCTCAAGGAATGTGTCGATGTGATGGTAGGGATTTTCATTCTCCATCCCATACTAGGTAGGGAGGAGTCCAAGGAGTGCGGGTGGAATAGAGAACTGTTGACCCAACATTTGGTCAAATACGATGGCAATGGGGGAGTTGTAGTTCCTCGAGGTGAAATACTTGTGGAGGCGGCAGTTGGGCTGCAGTGGAGGTGGTTGAGCATTCCCATGAGGGTTGTTGTCTGCCATGTGGTCACCCATCTCGGCTTCTCAGTGTTGGTTGTGGCGGCTTTGGCATCTCCTCCTACCTATCTCGGGGTCATACAACACCAAGTCAGTACAAGTAGAACGTGTATGGCGCATTCACAACTGTCACCTGCACAATACATAAACAAACAACAAGAAACCAAGTTAGAATGGTAATATGCAAAAGTGAACAAAGAATAAAGAATAGCAATGATGAGGCCAATAGGAAAGGCTAAGCTACACTAACTAGCTAGGTCGAGTGCCTCTATCCCCAACAACAGTGCCAGAAAGCTTGGTGCGTCTGAGCCAGAGGTGCGCACACTAACCAACAAGAGGTGACTAGATGCACTCCATGGAACTCGAACACATAGGATATCTTGATATTTATAAAAACCCTAACAAGACTCGATCACAACACTAAATAGGTCGCCCGCAAACCAGAAATTATCCTAAGCAAGCAAGTCTAAGGAACTAGATTAAGTAATTAGCTAAACAGGAGCAGAGGTCAAATACATTACACTAGTAGAGCAATTAGCAACTAAGAGCTAAGTTAACCACTAGAGAGCAAAAACCTAAGTTAACCCTAAAGAGCAAGAGTAAGCAATTAACTAGATGGAACAAAAGTAACTAAAATAGATTTGCATGAACAAGCTAAGAAGGCAAGAAGGGTTTTAAGCAATGATATTAGGATAGGAGGGTCGTTTGGGAATGTGATTTGATATTAGTTGGGGGTGTCAACATGGCAAGCAAAAATCATAATTAAATCTAGATTACCAAACCAAACAACAAGGCAAGTGCTATTAGAATGTGCCCTATACTACTAGTTGGAGAACTTGTAGGTGTAATTCTATTAGGACTTGTCAAGTCTAGGTTTCTTGGGTAAGTGGTATTAGGGAAATTGAGAGCAAATGGTAGAAATGAGTAGAGATGAGGGTTTTTCACCTCATGACACTAGCCATCTAGCCTTTAGAAATCTCTAGGAAATTGCACTAATCACGCTTACACTAGCTACTTAGATCTCACACTCACTTGTAGAAGGAGGGATATGTATGTAGGAATAAAGGAGGCTAGCTAGGGATCCACTAATTGGACCTAGGAGCCATTCCTAAGATTGCTACATACACTCCAATTCCTCCTAGAAGCTAAGTGTCATTAAACATCTCAAAGCAAACAATCTATGTTAAAAGCACAAATCACATGCAATAAAATAGGAAATGAGATAGAAGCAAGAGGTAATCATCATAGATATAAATCATGTTCATTACAAGTTATTTCCCCCAACATGGCATCAAAGTCACATTTTAACCCCAAACAACGCACCCCTAGGGGCTTAACTAGACATAATCAAAGAAATGGCAAAAGAAAGGGGAATAAGGGGATAGGACTCCATGGAGCTCGAAGTAGATCTTCCTTCTTCACTTCCTAGAAACTTGGGGATGACCTCTCTCCTCCAATGGCAAAGATGATCATGAGATTGGAGGGGATTATGAAAGAAAACCTAGAAATCTAGGTTTCTAAGGTGGAAATGAGGTGGAAATGGTGGGTGGAGAGCATAAATGCAAGAGAAGTGCAATGAATTCACAAGGAGTGGGTGGAGAGGAGTAATGGCATCTAACCTAGTGTTGTGGCCGCCACCCATGTATATATAGGTGGTGGTGGAAGCACTAGGGTAAGTAGGGGCATTGTTGGAAAAATAGTGCAGAAATGTGTTGGGTAGCACGACTGTGGTAGTGGAGTTTGAGAGGAGGTAGTTCCCTCTAGCATGCCCGTTCTGTCTTCAGCTAGCATGACCGTTTTGAGGGCTTCATGGCACGACCGTGCTGGGTAGCATAATCGTGGTGGCTAAGTTGTTGTAGCTTGCAAATCTTGGGAATTTCTATGTAACTTGGGCATTAGCCAGCACGACCGTTCCTTGTCATCACAACCATGTTGGGGTCTTTAGTGGCAAAATGAACTTCAATCTTCATCATCAATGAACTTCTTTGCTTGATGTTGAATCTTGGGCATTAGGGGTAGGTTGAGGGAGATTTGGGACCTTCTTTGGACCCCTTCATGAGAGGAGGAACCCTAGAACTCCTTCCTTCTCTCTCATCCATCCAAAACATGGTCCAAGTACCTAAAAATAATGCAAAGAACGTCCATAAGTGCATTTTTTTTAATAATACTCACATAGGGGAAATTAACTTACATTCTACTATGTTTAGATGTGAATAAAGTACAAAATGGCACTAGATGGAGCCCTAAAACAGGGCAGCATCAGTGACGTCATTGTAGAAGATGTATCGGGCTAGAGTAGCCCTAGCGCAAGGAAAGGGGAGGGAAAGAGTCAAATGAGTCCTTTGACCCTTCATGCACACTCAAGAGGCAAGGGCAACAAGGCCCCTTTACACTAAATCTCAGGTTGACCATAGATAAAAAGAGTCAAAGGTGATATGCTGGTGTGTCAATCTTTGATTGGCCAATAATGATCCTTCTTGTAAAATTCATATTTAATTATCAGCAACCCAGATAAAAATTATATGGAATTTGATAAAAAAAAACTGAGAGGAATGCAAATAAAATATAATGGAGATTTGATAATATTTCCTATCTCAAAAGTACATGAAGATGCAATCTTTAATGTAAAATATGGATAGAAACCCTAGTTTCATAATTTTAATGGGCATCACTTGTTTAAATGACATTAATGGATAAAGCTTAACATTTTTGGATAAAAAGAGCATGCTGGACCTAATTTGGGTTGAAGGTTCATATGTTGCTAAAATTAGTGTTCTTAAAGTGGATAATTAGTAATATGTGTTAAAATGGTGTTTAAAGTATAACAACCCTAGTTTTAACAAATAGGTTGTTAATCATGTGATGTAATATGACAATATGGAATATAATGGTGATTTTATATGATTATGACCATAATGATGATAGTTAGGGTATTTAATGTGAATAATCATGCACATGAAGAATTAGGGTTAAAGGTCATAACTTTTTATGTTGTTAATGAAAATAATTGGATCTAAGTGATCATAATGAAAGGATATGTTGGATATAGTAATTAGGGTTTCACCTAATGGTTAACATGTGATGGATATAGGGTTTGTACCCTTATTCCTTATCTAAACCCTAAAATCTTAGATTATGACCCGAGTAGGGTTTTATCTAATTAATGTGATGGTGACACTTTAGCATCTACATACATGCATATTAAATGATTGTATTCCTCTTCGCTTGCTTGATTGGATGATATGCTTAAAGTATGATTTGATAATCTGCACGGTTCTACAAGAGGTACGTGGCTACATTTATGACTACTCGCAATACTTTGTCGATATTTTTGGAGTGCTTCTTGAGAATTGAATAATTAAATGGTTGGATGCTTATTTACATTATGTTCAATTATAATTCCACTATGAGTATCACATAAAGGAAGATTATTTGAAGAAAATGATAGTTCTTTTTTGCAAGTAATTGATTTAATATATGTTGTTATGTACTTGCACATTTTTGTATGCACCCCAAGTACACTGTATAATTTGATATGCTGATCCGTGCTTTTGTTTCACAACGTTGTAGGTACATGCTCGATAAGATGATATCAAGATATGATGGACATATGAAATTACTTGAAGACATTGAAATTAACATATAAGGAGGATTCGATAGATACTTATTCTCATATGTACATTTTTAATGATAGAAATTCATGTATGTTTTAGAGGAACATCTTGTAAACAATATATTTGAATAAATGGAGATTATTTAGTATTTTGTGTTATATGCTAAATTGGGATCCTTGAGAAATTGTGGGTAATGATATTCAACTTTATGGCCTTCCTTAATTGGGGGTTGTCAAAAAGTGAGGTTGTTACAAGTAGGCCCTCCGACGGGTCCTGGCATATGGTCATGACCACCTTGAAAGCTCCGTAAGCTCACCCGACGTTGTTGGTAGAGAGGGGATCTATGTCAGTTAGGTCTCATGGGGAGTGCCATTACAAAACTCCTACCTTCACTCATACACAACCACAAGGATTCTGCTTTCGCCCATGTTCTGTCGCAAGGTTGGTCCTCCAATGATGTATATCATCAATCCTAGATCTCATCATGAGGGAGGAGGTATACATTGGGATTCATGGAGTTGTGCTCTCAAACAAAAATGTCAAGAGTCACAACTCCCTCCCATTCTCCTTGTCATCAAGGAATGGTGAGCATGTCAAGAGGTTGGTTTTGACCTCACCTCAAAGGGATTATGGGCCTCATAAAACCTTTCTGGTAATCCTTCAAGGCATATCATGGTCATATCTAAGTTAAAGGAGCCACAACAAGGCCGATAGAGACTACTCTAAAGAACTCATGGGGTTCCTTATTGTAGCAACAATGGAGAAGGAGGAGATGAGGGTAGGGTCAATATCCCTCTATAAAGTGTTGTTTTATATAAGGTTTGCCTAAAAAGGTTGTTGTGGTGATTTTGAATCCATCATTTAAATTTCCATTGATTTTTAATGGTGATTGGCGAGTCAAAATGTTAGGAGATATATTAGGTGCTTTCCATTCTATTTCCTTATTTGGGTGAAAGTTGAAGATGAAGGCAGAGGTGTCAGATCATGATATAATAATCCTGGTGTGACTCGAATCTAAATGATGCACACATATAGTCATTAACAGGGGTCGTTAGTCATTTATGTCACATGTGATTATTAATCAATCAAGCCGTTAAATGAGAACTTTGTATCAATTTTAGAAAATCCATTAGTTTGAAATCTTAACTCTGATTCAATTGAGATTTAAAGCACTACTTCCTTGTGACTAATTATAGGCTTTGACCAAGTATATTCCTATTAGGAAAATATTTTATTATCCAAATAAACTATTAAGTCACCCATATACATATATGGTCCATACTAAATAATTAATGCATTTGACCACTTGGAAATCTTAATGACTTGAAGTTCTAGGATCTTATTTATTTATCTCTCATATTACTACCATAAATGTAACAATACATATTGTTAGTTTTTTGGCCTACAAGGAGTGGCTCAAGTGGTCAAGCACAATGTCCCCTAACAAAGGGACCCAAATTCAAATCCCAGTTGCCG
Organism: Alisma plantago-aquatica; assembly: GCA_963693085.1. Classification (NCBI taxonomy): domain Eukaryota; kingdom Viridiplantae; phylum Streptophyta; class Magnoliopsida; order Alismatales; family Alismataceae; genus Alisma; species Alisma plantago-aquatica. The sequence goes on from OY856409.1 coordinate 1,574,348,721, forward strand.
CCTTGATTTGCCACCCTCCCGGGCATTCAGCCTCTGCCACGGGTGTGGGAGAGGGGGGGAATCTTTCTTTCTTAATCCCATATTGTTAGTTTTACTATCATTTTCTTTCCCTTCCATCCAACCTTATATTGAAATCAAGTAAAGGCCTCCAACATATCATATAATCGCCTCAATGGAACAAAGTTGGATATCACTTCCTAAGGCACAAATATGACCAAAACAAGTTCACATGTAATGGATATTCACTACATTGAACCATTATTTCTTTAATTGGCATCATAAAGGAAAAGATTCACTAAAACAACGACATTATTCATTTATAGGATTATATTAATTTTTTTGAGTTATTACATCTACAACAAAATGAGAGGAGTTTCTAAGCTCACAATGTGTGTGTCTTTTATATATCTCCCCTTACTCTTGCTTTTATTTGCATTGCTTGTATGTCGTGCTACCATCAAGTGGTGTTTTGTTATGGACATACTTGAGAAAGTGTTGTTTTGATTAAATATGGAACATGGGGAGCATGGATACATGAGAGCATTGTCTTGCTTGAGCTATTGATGTATGCTTTTTGTTTGATTGATTGTATGCATGTTATCTCGAGAGAGAAGCTTGCTTGTAACCTTAGATCTATCCAAATCTTGTAACAGGTGGGAAATGGGCACCTAGATAACTGCTTGCAAACCATGTTAAAGATATAGAATAAATTCAAGAATGTTTACAAGGTTGTTTATTATGCTTGACAAGCAAAACTTGAACCAAGTTTCATCAAAATCATTATCAACACTGCATCAACTATCACTTTTCTCAAGTTCCTAACTTAGGGTTTACTTTTGTTTTCTTTATTAATGTTAATAATAGAAATTGTATCCCTTTTGTTACCTATTAGTCTAGATAAGCAAAGACCAAAGGTCTTTAAGGCCTACCACCCTTATCCTATCGAACGATATACTAGTCCCTGTATATTTGTGGGAATTCTTTGGATCTGGGTTTAAATCTCAAACGTAGGTAAGGACCATTATTGAGCTTTAGTGTATGCAATGATTAAAATTACTTCTGCTACTATTCTGACATTAATTCATATTCTTAATTAATTATTGAAACCATGTCCTTTCCCCTTTTACAATTTTTGTATGTTTGGATATGGGTTGTACAATTTAGTTCTTAGTTTTATGAATGGCAAACCCACTTGGTTTCCCTCATAAACATGTCATGGCATAGATTAATGTCTCCAATAATTGATAAGCTTTAAGTGATACAATGTGTCAGTCTAGGAAACATCACATTCCATGTTAGAGTCTCTAACAACCAGAGTAATGTAAAGGAGACATGATGTTTCTAGACGCCGTGTTCTAATATGTAAATATCTCGAAAAAAATTACACGTGATGTGTGCGAACACTGACATATTATATGCCATTCAGTTCAATAAATTCAAGGAAACCCATGGAAACCCATGCATGCAACCAGTGATGTCAGTTATAGGACATATTATGTCATTGCACATTTGAACGTGAACTGTATATTTGACCGTTAGGTATGAAGTAAGCCATCCATGAATTAGCTTTGTTTTCAGTTTGGATACGAAGAACATAGGGGAGGAGACTTTTTCCCCATAGAATCCTAAGAAAGTAGAAATAAGTGGTAGTGTAGAAAGGATATTTTTCGAGAGAATAAGATTAATTGCTTCACCATCATTGTGAAGAAATTATTTTCTAACTCTATTTATCCATATATTCCTGTTCTTCTATTCTTCTATTTAGAGTTACTTGATGATCATTACTGTTTGTATAATGAACATGTTTGAGTGTGGATTTATCATGTATCTAGGTTGAGTTTAACGAGCTTTTTAAACATAATTACTAATGGCTCATTCTCATGAACATGCATATCTTTTATTTTGAAATTCATTTCAGACTAGTGTAAATTGTGTACCTCCAAGTACCGGGAGTTATGGCCATGATTTCCTATTGTATTGTAACATGTGTTTGAGAAAATATATTTTCAATGATACATATTAGAGTATCAACTTCCTTTACATGAAAAAAGTGTCAACTTCCTTTACATGAAAAAAGTGTGTGATTCTAATAGTTTTATATCCCTATTCCTATCTTAGAAAAATATTGTATTCTTGAAGATACTTATGGGTAAACTCATAATTGATGGATGGTGATACGGTCCAGGTGTTAGTTTAACATGCATATTTTGGAGCGTCAATTGCACTATTTCATGTTTAAGAACACAAACCTAGTGAATTAGAAATTATGGTAATTCTGAGACTTCAACCAATTATTATATAGTATTAGATTGATTGTTAATAATTTGGACTTTGGCTCGATTGATGTTGATTATCTATGAAGATGACCTTGTTTGCTATACCATGCTTCAATTCGCCCTATTTGCAAGTTTTACATTTACAATCCAGACGCATCAACCACTCCTTGCAACACTAGAAGACTCTACTTGCATGTGGGAGTTTTAGATGGAAGTTGGTATAGCATCGTCCATGTTTGATTAGATCGTAGATATTTTTGGGTGCTTTATCACTACGCAAGACTTTTTTTTTGGTCGGCAAAAAACTCATGTTACTATAATGAGATACCAAAACTTTGGGTACAACCAAACGCACCCCCTAATCCTACAGAGGATTACTAAAACACCAAAAGGATTACATAACAGTCTTACAAGGAAGACCCAACAAAGACTGACAAGGACTCTGACCTAGATCTACCCACCAAAAGCAAACATACAAGCCACCGCAGAAAGACTCGCCCCATACTCTGATGAAGAGCCACTCATACAGTAATGCACACCCACAAAGAGAGCAGATACATCATCATAGGGAGAAGAAAAAGTACCCTGGCCAAAACACCTGCTTGTTGAAGTGGTACCAAGAGAGAACTGTCTATCTCCATCTGCATACACAACATAAAGCTGGCAGCAACATCCTGTACTCCTGTCGGGCGCACGATAACACTAGAAGCGCTATATCAGCTGCTTCGATCACCAGGTTGCAACCAGCTTGAAACATCCTTCACACAACAATATCCGCACCCACAAAAATAGTGAGAAGAATGAAACAAGAAGCAGCTCCCAACCTTCGGACAGCAGACACAGACCTCAGCATCACCTGCATCTCAGACCGGAAACAGGAGAAGGAATGATATGGCGTCAGCCATTCTTCCTCTTCTTAGGGGATTTTTTTCCCCTACTAGGCCTGTAATTACTGAACTCCAGTGATTCAGCCTCCCAAGGATCCAACTCCAAATCCGAATTTGAATCCATTTTGGATACATCCTCATCAAACAACTGCTCCTTCTCCAATGGAAAATCCACAGAAAATCCACTGCTGTTCCAAACTCTGTTAATCTTCCACGAGGACGAGCTCGACTCCCCTCTACTCCTCTTACTCATTTCTAGTTCCCAATCAAGATTAAGACTCCCGACATTGACCACCGGGGAAGTCCCAATCATCTCAGGCTCTGGGAAAGGAGAAGGGGATGGAGGTTTTTGCTGAACCGCTTCAGATATGACGACAACTCTAACCTGTTGAGCTAGAACATCAAGCAGGTCTTCATCCGCTGCCTCCGAACAGGCATTGCCCATTTCCTGAACAGTAGCAATTGGACCATCCTTGGAAGCTTCCTTGGAACTCACCTTGGTATTACGTCGAACACCTGAGGTCTTCCCCAACCGAATCTGCAAGTCCTTCTCCGGCGGGGGTTTGCGCGCCCTCGAAGGACAAGAAGAGGCAATATGCCCGAATCTCTTGCAACTGGGGCAGGTCGCTGGTTTAGAAACCACCTCGATCTTCAGAGATTTGGGCTTCGAGTCCACTTCAACCACAGTCTCGTTTGGGAACTTTTCCTCACAGCTCATCTGAATACACACCAGGGCGGCGTCGAGGCAACCAACAACAACTGAACGATCATCCAGATCTACTGGTCTGCCAATTTTGCTTGCTACACTGGCTATGTGTCTGCGCGTCCAAGGAATTCTGGGGTTTTCAATCCTAAACCACATCGGGACCTGCGAGAAAGAGAGAGGTTGGAGCAGAGCACCTGGCTTCCACGCATGGGCCACAATCAAGGACCCATCCATGAACCATGATGCTTCATCGAGCACCCTGTCTCTTTCGCTGCTGGGCGGCATCCGGACGATGTAGCCTTCCCTTTCCTCAGACACGATCTTAATGGAACCACTTGGTCTCCAAAGCCGACGAATCCATCCCGTGAGCTGTTCGCCATACGGCTTCCTTCCAACGAAACGGATCGAGACATACTCGCTCCAGTCGTGGTTCAAGCAGTCCTGGCTCGAAATGGAGGCGCATCGACGACCATCTTTGACAATGGGCTCGATAAACTCCATCAGGCCGCCGACGATCTCACCTCGCCCCTGCCTGCTGGACGCCAACCAGTCAGCGGCTTCTGAGGAAGACGACGACGCATCAGATCCACTAGACGGGGGTTTTGAGGGGATGGCGGCGGGCTCGTTGGGCGTTGCCTCCTTCGGCATAACCTCAGCGGATGGTGTGCCTGCCTCTCCATTTGCCCCCGATTGGCAGGATGGAGGAGTCTGGGACTCGACAGCGCACCCTCTTCCCCCTCGGCCGCTCGACGATCGCCCTCGCCCTCGCCCTCTTCCGCTCCGTCCGCGACCCATCCCTCGCAAGACTTTTTTGTAACCTTGAAACAAATATAGTTGTAGTTATCCAACTCTGTGAAAAAAATGACTTCAACCAATTATTATATAGTCTTAGATTGATTGTTAATAATTTGGACTTTGGCTCGATTGCTGTTGATTATCTATGGAGATGACCTTGTTTGCTATACCATGCTTCAATTCGCCCTATTTGCAAGTTTTACATTTACAATCTAGACACATCAACCACGTACTTGCATGTGGGAGTTTTAGATGGAAGTTAGTATATCATCGTCCATGTTTGATTAGATCGTGAATATTTTTGGGTGCTTTATCAATACACAAGACTTTCTTGTAACCTTGAAACAAGTATAGCTGTAGTTATCCAACTCTCTGATACGTTTTTTTAATCTTCAATATATACCTAATTAGGTTTTCTCGTTTGATTTAAAAAAAAAAGAGTCATCAAGGATACTTCCTCTCCCCGACCCCTCATTGACCTGCCCGACACAGGAGGAATATGGTAAACCAAATGTGCAACCCATTAGTTTCGGTGCAAACCATGTCAGACATAAATCTCAGTTTATTCATCCCTGTACCTGAGACCTCTGCCTGCATTCACGGACTGTCCAATCACTACTGAGTCATACTCTTGCGGGTAGGGCTGTAAATGGGTAGGGTATGGTGCGGGTATGGTCATATACGGTTATATACCCGCTTTGTCGAAAGTTATACCCACAACTACCCATATCTGTATAATCGCTGAGTATATGGATGAGTAATTGGGTATACGATTATGTTTAACTTATTATAATAATACACTACAAACTTTGAGATAGAACAAACTACCACACTTAAATTGATAGGTTATGGAGAAATATCATTCAAGGCAGAGAGAAGAGACGAACGGAATGAGAAAATGACTTTATGGCCTTCTTAATTGATTGAAATGTACTTGTGTGGCTATAAAGCCGTGTCAATGAATTTGCTCATTATCCTGCTGCAAGATACTTATATTACTAGATTTGAACGCTACAATATGGAACGCTACATTCTAATATAAATATTTACTATTAAGGTATGTATACTTGCTATATGTGAGTCCTACAATATGCACAATTACATCTCTTAATGTAATGTATTTATGTAAAAATATAAGTAAATGGGTATATGGGTATACAGGGTATAGGTATATGCATAACCATAATCTTACCTTATAAGAAGCGGGTATGTGGGTATAAGGATAAGCGGTTATATGCTTATAAAAATTTATACCCATGACGGATTTAGTGGGATAAGTTTGAGGGCACGAGGGTGTACCCATGTCCATTTACAGCCCTACTTGCGGGCTTCTCGTTTGATTTTATAATGCACGTATCATGGCGAATTTTATTGGTTTAACGAAGCGTTTAACCGGTAAGGCGGTGATCCTTCCCATTTACAAGACCTAGCTGTCAACAACCACATCCATGGGCCGGTCTATGCTGTAGCAGGGATTTTCAGCTGCGTTACGGATTCGGATGCTACTTTGTATCCATCTAACCGCTTTCTAATTATAAAATGCCACCAGGGCTACAGCGTGGGTACTTGTCTGTGACCTAGCTTCTGCCTCGGTTTCTTGTGCGTTTCGTGCTACCTCCGCCGACGAGGAAAGCTACTGCTATCAATATAGGTCTCCACCGTCTGCGAACTCGCCCACATCTTACATACGACAACCTTCCAATTCTTTGCCCCTCTTGTGAATTCGAGGTTGTCATCGTCTCCAGGCGGCCGTGTTCCGTGTCGCTCCCGCTCGCTCCCTCGCGCAATCCGCTGCGAGAATCGTCTGTGAGTTGCTGGTACCCTCTTCTCAGTATAATTTTAGGCTTCCTTTCTTGCAAATCTTGTCATGCTTTTCTGGATCTGGTGTTTGATGGTGCTGTATACCAGCATATTAGGAAAATGGCACTTTGCGTCCGCTTCGTATATGGTGGCATATTTTGTTAATCCGCGAGAACCCCTGGGTTGTCGCTGCTTGTTTTGCCTGATGTAACGAAAATCTTTTCCGATTCAAAGAAATCCCCCTTGATCTAAATTTAATTCTCGTGTGGTTGATGCCGATGAAAAAGGATGGTCTGCGCGAGTTAGAAACGCATCGGATTGTTTACCATCGTCCTTCAGTATGCTATTCCCGTCTATAATGGCTGCATAAGACTTATTGAACTCGCTCCGACCCCGCATCGAATTGTTGTGCTTCTTGAACTTTAAGCTGTGATTTTTTGTGAAATTTACTCATCTTGTTCTGAGATTAATGTGGTTTTTTATTTTAGTCTCTCAAAATACATCTTACAAATCTATATTTTTTGGAGTTTGGAGGTGTTTTGTTTTATTCGATTCTTTTATCTATGCTTCTGTCTTGCTGATTAGAAGCCATTCCCCTATCATATGAGAATGATTTTCTTTTTTGAGTAACTCTATTCAATATGATCAACAATAATGCTAATCATCAAATCTCTGTATACCAAATATGTAGCCATTTTGTATTGCCATGAAGTGAAATGGAAGGACATAGGCATGACGAAGTCAAAAAGTTATTTATATGGCAGATATTAGAGGGAAACTACCGAACTCTTAGGATAAGCTAGATAATAACCTAGAGTGACGGTCCAAGACAAGAATGTAATTAAATCCAAAACCATGAAGTAATTAAATCCAAAATTTTGAAGCAATCTTCATATCAGGAGAAAACATCTTACGTGTTGTATGTAGGTATTGAGTTTGTGAACTGGAATACTATAGATACTGAATTACTATACTATCATAGTCCTAACATTATCTCAAGAGAAAAAGGAACATATCATTAAACATTTTAATGAAATCACCACATAGCTGTGCATAATCTCAAGTCTTAATTAAGTACTACTAAATGCCAGCTTCCTAGGTATAAACTCCACATGTGAATTTATGACAAGGTTACCATATTTGTATCAGCCATGTATCATATCCTGTTGCAATCTTATTGTAATATTCAATTTCACGCCTTTTGTTGTATCAATAAGGGGTTTGCTTTATGATTTGCGGTTTTAGGAATATTTTTTTAGATTAATTGTCTTTATTAATGATATAATGTGATTTTAATTGAGAACTGCCTTAAAGAGTAGCCATATGATGAAATATTTGAGATTTCATTCCCAAATATTAATTAGTATCATATTTTGGCTTAGTTAGGAGGCAAAAAGCAATGTATATCTTTTCAGTAAGATAACTTCTGAGGTGTTTTGAGGATTCTATATCATACACAGTGTGTATGAATGTATTTAGTCCCCAAACATCCTTGGACAATTCATATATAAAGTTGCTATTGATCTTTTTCGACTTAATATTTAGTATGGTATAAATTATTAAATTTTGCATGTAACGCTTTGACATGATGCTTCAATGACTTCGTCGCCTGTATTTATGTTAAGAATTATAATATATTGCCTTCAGAATATCTGAATGCTTGAATGATTAAAATTTGCATTTAGCTCAGACAGAGGCAAAAATTGATAATATATTCTGTACTAAATCTGTTTTCAGGGCGAGGAAACTTTTTCTGCGTTTTCCTCTCCTAGATTGCTTCAGAGTTCAGACATTCTGCTATTTTGTAGTTTATAGGTTGTTTTACTGTTTCGGTTGTCATCTGATTGCTTTAGAAAAACATTGCATTGGTATTGATGAGGTTGATCAATATATTATATCTCCGCTGGACTTGTACAAGGTATCAACGTTTTCATCATTTCATTCTCTTTTTTCAATATCGTCACTCACATGCCTAGGGCGACTCGTATTTAAACTTGCTACCGATCTTCTTGCACTTTATATTTACATGAATTTTAATGGTTGAAATTTGTACTTGTGCCTGTTTGATGTGATGCTTCTTTTGATGTCTTTGCCTATAGTTATATTAGGAATTGTAGTTCCTTGCCTTTCGAATAACTGAATGCATAAATGATTAGATTTGCATTCAGCTCAGACAGAGGCAAACATTGATAATATATTCTGTGCAAAATCTGTTTTGGATGAGGAAACATCATTTTTGTTTCTTCTCCTAGATTGCTCCGGACATTCTATTATATTGCTCTAGAAAAAAATCATTTCAAATGCTTAGTTACCAGTCTTTTGTTTGCTGGACTTGTATTAACGTTCTCATCATTTCATTCTGCTTTTCAATATAATCACATCCAGCAGTGTTTTAAAAAGCGGTATGCGTTATGTGTTTGGAGAGGTCACCTTGTATAGTGGGAGTTTATGTGGGAGTATATGCTGTTTTGATTTTTTTTAATTATTATATCTACATATGTATATGTTAATCATGACTTTACATATTTAATCAGTATGTGGTTCGGTAGGTGTTCTGCACCTTGTATGCGGCCGCACAGACCGGTTTTTTAAACACACACCCAGTCTGATGTATGTATGCAGTTCGACCTTGAATCCTAATTCTGTGCTTCAATGTTGTACCTTACAATAAATTTGTTAGGTCTTAGTATTAAATTTTCATTCAATAATTATCTTGATTTGTTTTGCCTGTATTGTTTTACCACTCTTCCACAGATCTTGCAGTCTTCCTTCGACCCCTTTATTTTGCTTTTATATCTCATGGTTTTTTGTTTTGCACTCCACCTCTTTAGTAGCACTACTCTTCCTATAGGGCTTAGGTTAGGGCTTCTTTAGCTGGTATTATTTATTTTTGCTTTTGTTTAGATTTGACCGGGCTGAACATTTGAAAATCTCTAAGCTGGCAATTGATCCATGTGTGGTTCAGACCAATTATATGACAATTACAACTAGTATTTCCTGCACTTGAGTGGACTTTATCTTAGATTTTTTAATTTCCATGCAGTGATTTCGGTGAACAAGCCATCTGTCAAGGTGTCGGGTGTTGAGTCTCAACTTTCTTTTATGTCTGAACAAGCTGCATTGTACTTGGGATCAGTTGGATTGCTTGGAGAATATTGTCCTACTTCCAGAAAAAAGTTCATCTCTTTTGATTCCATTGTCTGCATGCATCTTGAGCAATTAGAAGATTCCACCCTTGCTGTAGGTTGCCACTGGTTGCGGCCTGCAACTTCTACTTCTGATCTTTTTAACAAAGGAGAAAGCGGCAATTCATTTTCTTCATCCTCCTGGTTGCCTGTCCTTGGTTTTGCCATTTGATAACAGTACTGGTTCTGAATTGAATCTGTTGAGATGGCGTTGCAGAATATTGGTGCTGCGAACAGTGATGATGCCTTTTACAGGTATAAGATGCCTAGGATGATCACCAAGATAGAAGGTCGTGGCAATGGTATCAAAACCAACGTTGTAAACATGGTTGATATAGCAAAAGCCTTAGCTAGGCCTGCTTCATATACGACAAAGTATTTTGGTTGTGAGCTTGGTGCTCAGTCCAAATTTGATGAAAAAACTGGTGTATCTCTGGTCAATGGTGCTCATGACACAGCCAAGCTTGCTGCTCTTTTGGAGAACTTCATCAAGAAATATGTGCAATGCTATGGTTGCGGCAATCCGGAGACGGAGATAATCATCACAAAAAACCAGATGTTGCAACTAAAATGTGCTGCATGTGGTTTTGTTTCTGATGTTGACATGAGAGATAAACTAACTACATTTATTCTGAAAAACCCACCCGAGGCAAAGAAGGGTTCCAAAGATAAGAAGGCCATGCGAAGAGCTGAGAAGGAAAGGCTTAAAGAAGGTGAGGCTGCTGATGAAGAACAAAAGAAGCTGAAGAAAGACTTGAAAAAAAAAGTTTCGTCAGCTGTAAAGGACGGTCCATCATCTAAAACTTCTGCAAAGAAAAAGGTAAACGGATCTGATGAGGAACGCACATCTCCACCTGCCAGCCACGCTGAAGATAATGATGCTGACGAGGATGATGATGTCCAGTGGCAGACTGATACATCGGCTGAGGCTGCTCGTCAGCGCATTCATGAACAACTCAACGCAGTTACTGCTGAGATGGTCATGCTTTCTACTATTGAAGAGGAGGAAAAAAAGCCCAAACATAGCAACAACACTGGTGTTGGAAAAGTTAATGGGGTTGAAGGTGCAAAGGTGGTTGATGGGCATCAGAAGCTGCTAGAGGATATTAAAAGGCAGTTGAAGAGTTCCAATGCTAGTCAACTGGCTAGTTTTGTTATTTCTCTGAAGGGAAACCCGCAAGATGTGATGCTGGCTTTGGTTGAGGTCCTCTTTGAAGGTGTTGGCAAGGGATTTGCGAAGGAGATTGTCAAAAAGATGACCTACCTTGCTGCTATGGTTGCTGATGAGGCCTCTCAGATGGTTCTGCTTCGTGCCTTGGAGACGTTCCTTTGCAAAAATTCAAATATAGATGCATTGAAGGAATCACCACTGGCAGTGAAAGCTCTGTATGATAGTGATGTGCTGGAGGAGGAATGCATTGTCCAGTGGTACAATGAGGGGATATCTGGAAGTAACAAGAGTTCTCAGCTTTGGAAGAACATAAGACCCTTCATCGACTGGCTCCAGAGTGCTGAATCTGAGTCCGAGGATGAGTAAGCTGCCCACTAGGTTGTATTACCGTATTAGTGTCTTTCTGTCTTTTATATCCGTTTGGCATTTTCCCGCCTGTGTTGTGGTTGTGGCTGTGCTGCCTGTTGTATTTGCACAGTTTCTGTGATTGCGGCTGTATTCCGTCTTCTATTGTGGTGTGTGGTCTCTGCTTTTGCAATATGCTTTCATGATATGACGTTGTAGTGTCATTGTAGTGCTATTATTAACTCTGCTATTGTGGCTTAGCTGTTGAGTTAGAGGTCGAGTCTTATTCTAGTTTTTTACATGTTTAATAATGATCCATCAATGACGTCTTCTATGAGTTCTGGTGTTCTCGTCTTGGGCATCATTTGCGTTCACTAGGGTAGTCTAGTTTTTTCTTGATGTATTGATCTTAATTTGTGGTTCGGCTTTGATATATCAAATTGTTATTTATGTGGCCAACAAGGTTAGAGATCAGGGTGGATTCAATATATCTCTTTAACTGTTCGCTTGATGAATACAAACTGTAGTCTGCCTACAACCATGTTGAGGATAATGTTATCCGGATGGTGCTTGGGTCTCCATCTTGGCGGTGGAAGTCCAACCTCCCCTGCTCTGTAATTGAGTTTCACATTCTGTATGTTTCTGCACAAGTCAAAGAGTTTCATATTTTCTGTTTAGGTTGTTAAAACCCCACTGTTCCGCCGTTTCTTCTCTCATCGAGGCATTTGGTGGCTCTTGTTTGCTCATTGCTCAATCGATGTGTGTGACGATTATGAGCCTTAGCCCCTGTTTGGGGCAGTACTGGGATTTTGAAGATAGGTGTGCTGAATACTCGATTACAGAGCAGGGGAGGTTAACCCTTGTTTATGGCAGTACCGGGGTTTTGAGATGTTTGGAATTAAGCTGGATTCCAATTGTCTAATAGACTAGTGTATTCTGGTTCTACTCTCGTCGTGCTTGTCAACTTAATTGACAACTAGTGTTGTACATAAAAAAAAACTGTATATAAGACGTGGCCTAATCTGAACTGGAGTTGCATCATGCTTGAAGCAGGGTTGGTACTAATTCCGTCTAGTGCCATCTAGTTCCTGATCTCTGGTTTCAGACATGTTTTGTCTGATTTTATAATATCTGCTGTATTTCTGCAGTACTGGGATTTTGAGATATTTGGAATTAGGCTGGATTCGAATGGGATAATTGACCAGCGTATTCTGGTTTTACTCTCATCGTGCTTGGCAACTTAATGGACAACCAGTGTTGTATATAAAACAATCAGTATATAAGATATGGGCTAATCTGAACAGGAGAATCAGGGTTGGTACTAATTCCGTCTAGTGCCATCTAGATTCTGTTCTTGGGTTCCAGACACGGGCAGTACTGCGATTTTGAGATGTGTTTGGAATTAAGCTGGACTTGAATGGGACGGTGGACTAGTGTACTCTGGTTTTACTCTCATTGTGCTTTGGCAACTCAATTGACATCCATTGTTGCATATAAAACAAAACACTATAAGATATGGCTGTTACATCATGCTTGAAGCAGGGTTGGTACTAATCCCATCTAGTGCCATCCAGATCCTGTTCTCTGGTTTCAGACACGGGCTTTATGATTTTATTCCAGTCCTATTCTGGTGACTTTGACTTTATCAGCCTCTTCTATGTTCTGTCTGATTTTATAATATCTGCTGTATTTTTATAATTCTTTTGAGCAATACGTTTTTATTATGGCTTGTGTAATTGACCAATTTTTCTAGTTCTTGCGGTGGGAATCCGGAGATGTAAGTTATAATTTGACATCTAATGTAGGTCGTGGTAATGAGATTTGACATTCACTCTAGCTTAATTTATTTATTCGTTTATCCATCAAAATAATCTTTTCTTCGGAACTTCAAATTGCTGATTCTTTAATAGGTTGTTGTGAGATTAATTGGGCAGCAATTGAAACAAAACATTATAGAAAAACTATCGTTTGAGTTTGTAGGTTGTGTTTTTATTAAGAAGCCACTCTTGAAATAGGATTGGAAAAATGGAGGTCAATTCTGGACCGAACCAAAAATTATTGAAATGCATCACGGCAATTATTAATTTAACTTTGCTCCATTTTGAGAATGCATCATTTCACAGGCATCATTTCACTAATGCAGGATGGTCAGAACACACAATACACGCAATATTTGCAAACTTTGTTAACTATACGTATTCAAGGAGAACTATTAAGATGAAACATTTTATCCATCAAGACTCGCCAAACACGTGTGCTGACATAGGAATGGAATCGTAAAGTAAGCCCATGCGGGCATCGCAGGAGTTCATACAAACTTGTTAGGTATGGACGTGACTCAATGCACGGTCATATCTGGTGTGCTCCATCATAGTGAACCGTGGGGCTTGCATGTGTGGTAGTCTGCCACACCTAGTAGCATAAATCTTTGTTGTTAGGTTGGCTTCGGTCATTGCATCTATGAAACCAAATTTTGCTTCATCTAAATCTGTTCCCGGAAGGTTGTAATTTAGGACCCTGTGTTTAAAGAAATCACTCTGTACCAGTTGTGCTACACTTAGGCCCTGTTTGGTAGGGTGTAGTAGGATGTAGTTTAGGCCCAGTTTGGCTGCCGTATTCTAAACTCCCTGTAATTGATGTATAGATACACATTGAATTAATTCTGGTATTGGTTTTGTACCGTTGTATAGTTAATTTAGCAAAAAAATGACAGTTGCAAATCACGCCCAGAATGACGGGTTTTGCAAATGCCAATTCTGCGTCCGGGCTCCGACCCTTCCGTCTTTTTTACAATTCACCCCGCACACAGAGCAGGCTGCTTGCCGCAGCCCCTCTACGACGAAATACAGAATGCGTGAAACTCCACATACGATTACCGGAATTCTTAAAGTTTCCATCCATACGGATAATAAATTTGGAGATGAGATCAACTATATTCTGTTGTTAATATTTATTAACGTCGTTCATGCAACAGCGACATGTGCAAATTAATTAACAATTGTAGGCAGATCCAAATAAGAAACGAAGATCAAACAGAACAAGAGAACAGAAATAAAAGTCAGAATTCACAAATCAGATCGTTCGTTGAGAAACGAACGTGATACTTAAAGAAATCAGTACCCGACAATTTTCGCGGATAAGTATCGTTCTTCCAGTCTCGATCCGGCACGAACCTGGAACAGACTCGTCTTGCTCGCGCTTGACGTCGTCTCGTCGCACTACCACTAGTACAGCACAGCGTCCGTAGGAACCTCCGCCTCACAGTCGCGTCTACGTGACAGGAAGGAGAATCACTTCGTACATGAGACGAACTTCGCGGAACGACTCGGGAACGAAAGCTCTCGCTCCTTGGATTAGGGCTCTCAAAACACACGTGAAAACGACGGCTGAAGTTCGTTTGTTGTGTGTTTAACCCTAATGATCGGAGAGTAATTATAGCGACACACGTCCTTTATTCCTATTCCCTACAAGACGTAAACACTCGGTCGCTCTTGTACACATTACAGAATAAAAACCACAAAGAGAAAACTTTCCAGTTAGGATTAGGAAATTCGAATAGGAAAGAACAAATTAATTACACGAGTAATTAATTACTTAGTTATATCCTACTGCAAAAAGAAGTCGGAAGACGTAAGACATTCTCCACAATCCACAATCCACAAGCCCGAGCCCATGCCCGACCCGACAATGCGAGGCGAGGAGAGGCGTGGCGTGGCGACCGAGACAATATGGTCTGTTTCTTAGACCTCCAGGAAACAACTCCTCCTCCCAACAGGAATACATATCTTGAGACTCCATTACTCTCAGAATTTACGGCAATCCAGCTTGCATCACTATATCCTTCGACTACGGAAGGATGTTTACCATAATACAGCCCAAGAGAACATGTTCCCTTGATATACCTCAGAACTCTGTCAAGAGCTTCCCAATGGGTCTTGTCGGGACAACTGGTGTATCTACTTAACTTGTTCACGACAAACACAATGTCTGGACGTGTACAGTTCATAAGATACATCAAACTTCCGATAATCTGAGTGTCGTAATTGAGACACTAGAACCCCAGTCTCATTCTTGAACAAGGGCTTGGATGAGTCATATGGAGTCTTAACAGGTTTACGTGATGTGTACTCAAACCTCTCCAGTATCTTCTCAACATAGTGAGACTGAGAGAGAGTTATACCACCAGTAGACCTAATGATTTTAAGCCCTAAATCACATCAGCGACACCCATATCCTTCATCTCAAACTTGCCACACAAGAATGACTTTGTCTCATTTACTACTTTCATATCAGAACCAAAAAGCAGGATATCATCGACATATAAGCATAGCAAAATGAATTCATTATTGACAATTTTACAGTAGAGACACTTATCAAATGCATTAGAAACAAAGCCAAACGATGATATCAAAGAATCAAACTTCTCATGCCATTGCTTAGGGGCTTGTTTCAAGCCATATAATGACTTAACAAGTTTACACACTTTGGACTCATTCCTACGACCTACAAATCCCTCAGGTTGTTCCATATATATCTCTTCCTGAAGATCACCGTGTAAGAACGCGGTCTTCACATCCATATGGTGTATATAGAGATTATAAATGGAAGCCAATACTATAAGCACTCAGATTGTGGTCATACAGGAAACATGTGAATATGTATCAAAATAATCTATTCCTTTCCTTTGTGTGCAACCCTTATCAACTAACCTAGCCTTAAACTTATTGATTGTCCCGTCTGCATTAACTTCTTCTTAAAGATCCATTTGCAACCAACTGCAGAGCAACCAGGAAGCAAATCCACCGATTCCCAAGTTCCATTCGAGATAATTGATTGGATTTCATCATTAACAGCTTCTTTCAACAACTTAGCTTCTGGAGATTCCATAGCTTGTTTGAAAGTAACATGATCATCCTCAACATTGTAAGGGAAAAACTCACTTCCAAAGTCCTTTGATGTCCTAGGCCGTTTACTTCTCCTTGGTTCAACTATTTCGTCAGAATCATTAGATTCAAAAATAGCTTGTTATGAGTCGCCCCATGCTCAGGAATGGAACCTGTGGTAAATGAATCTTCTTGAGATACTTCATTGGGCACACCAGTTTTCATAGGAAATACATCCTCAAAGAATGTTGCATCACGTAATTCCACAATTGTATTGACCTCAATGCCAGAGATATCTTATTTTACAATCAGGAATCTATAAGCATAGCTTGTCTCTACATAACCCAAGAATATGACATCAATCGTGTTTGGTCCTAATTTTTCCTTTTGTGTTTAAGGACAAGTACCTTAGCAAGGCACCCCCACACTCGAAGATATTTAAGACTCAGTTTCCTTCCTCTCCACAACTCAAACAGACTACTCTCTGAATGCTTATGGGGAACTCTATTCAGAATATGGCAAGCCGTATTCAAAGCTTCCCCCCACATAAAGTTGGGTAATCCAGATGTTTGGAGTAAGATATTTACCATATCTATTAAGGTTCCGTTTTTAAGTTCAACAATCCCATTTCATTGTGGTGAATAAGGAGCAATGACCTCATGAACTATACCATGTAATTGGAAAAATTCCAAAAACAAGTTTGAAGTATACTCTCCTCCCCTATCAAACCTTAATCGCTTAAGTACTTTACTGGTTTGAGTTTTGGCTTCTTTCTTATAAATTTTAAATTTATCCAATGCCTCATCTTTACTTCTAAGTAAAAGACATTACAATATCTACTCACATCGTTAATAAAGGTTATAAAATAACACTTTTGATCCCTCGTAGCAACACCATTAAATTCACAGATATCTTTATGCACTAAATCCAAAATTTCCGAATTCCTATCCACAGAATAAAAATGCTTCCTAGGAAGTTTAGCTTGTACACAGATTTCACATTTATTGTTGCTAATTTCAGATTTTGGGATCAAATTTAGATTCATCATACACTTCATTGAGGCAACAGTAACATGTCCCAAACGTGAATGCCATACATCGAATGAAACAAGATTCATGCAAACAGAACTATAATCATTCAAATTTAAAATGGAATTTGAAATAGGTTCAACATGAATCTTAAATAAGTTCTCCACATCACATAAGTACCCCTTGCCAAAAAATAAAGAATCACGAAGGTGTGTAATAATAGCCTTATTACATTTGCAGTCTACTCTATAACCTTCCCTAAATAAAATGACGCCACTAAGGATATTGCGTCGAATGGTTGGAACATGTCTGACCCTGTTAAGAGTCAAAACCTTCCCCGAAGGGAACTTCAAGTCCACCCGTCCTTCACCTTTGACTTATACAGAGCTGGAATCACCCAAAGTCACGGACCGACCTCGAGAGGCCTGATAAGACACAAACATGGATTTATCAGCACACATGTGTACATTAGCCCCAATGTCAATTATCCAATAAAGTGGTTCAAAAATAGAAAGGATTTCAGGTTTAATAGATACGTACCCATCATTGAGGTTCAAGGATGTAGTCATCATGTTGACCACAACCTCCTCAGTTGCAGATGCGACATCTTTCTTTGCCTTCTTAGAAGGACAATCCTTGTTCTAGTGGCCAACCTGTCCACAAGTCCAACAAGGTTTGTTCTTCGGTTTCTTTTGAATCTTTGCCTTAGGTTTATGTGCATTCTTAGATTTCTTATCTTTGGTGTTTTTCGTAGAAGTAAAATTAACAGTTGGATTTGAATCAGTAGGCACCTTGACCGTTTTCTCCTTTAAGTGTTCTTCTTGTATATTAATATCCATCATTAGTTCTTCCATTGTGTGTGTTCCTTTGCGATGTTTCAGAGACATACCAAATGATTCCCATGACTTAGGGAATTTTTCTATGATAGACATAACAACAAACTTCTCAGGCAATACCATCTTGGCATCTGAGAGTTCATGAACTAGGAGTTGTAGATCATGTGTTTGATCGGAAACTGACTTACCCTCAACCATCTGAAACTTAAGAAATTTAGACACGCAATATTTTTCAACACCTTGATTTTTAGTACTAAAATTCTTAATCAACAATTCCCACAAAACCTTGGATGTAGTGACTGGTGGCTTTGAGTAAGAATCATACCGTTTGTTATTTAAGCCAAACATAATCAAACCGCAACACATTTTGTCACCCTTCTTCCAATTAGCAATTATATTTGTATTATCAAGAATTGTTTCATCAGATTTAGGTTCAGTCTCTACTAAGTACTGATCAAAACCCGTAATATTAAGCCAAATTTCCATCCGACTCTGCCAACAGGCAAATTTGGTACCAATAAATTTTTCAGACATACTTCTGGTATCAATTTTATTTCCCGAACTACCCTGACCGACCATTGTTAATTAACGACAGAAAGCTGATTTCTTTAAAACTGTTGTTAATATTTATTAACATCGTTCATGCAATAGCGACAGGTGCAAATTAATTAACAATTGCAGGCAAATCCAAATAAGAAACGAAGATCAAACAGAACAGGAGAACAAAAATAAAAGTCAGAATTTGCAAACTAGATCGTTCGTTGAGAAACGAACGTGATACTTAAAGAAATCAGTACCCGACAATCCTCGCGGATAGACACTGTTCTCCCAGTCTCGATACGACATGGACCTGGAACAAACTCGTCTTGCTCGCGCTTGACGTCGTCTCGTCGCACTACCACCAGTGCAGCACAACGTCCGCAGGAACCTCCGCATGACAGTCGCGTCTAGGTGACGTGAAGGAGAATCGCTTTGCACATGAGACAAACTCCACGAAACGGCTCAAGAACGAAGGCTCTCGCTCTCTGGATTAGGGCTCTCAAAACACACATGAAAACAACGACAGAAGTTTGTTCGTTGTGTGTTTAACCCTAATGATCAGGGAGTATTTATAGCCACACACATCCCTTATTCCTATTCCCAGCAAAACACAAACACTCGGTTGCTCTTGTACACATTACGGAATAAAAATCACAAAGAAAAAAACTTTCCAGTTAGGATTAGGAAATCTGAATAGGAAAGAACCAATTAATTATATGAGTAATTAATTACTTAGCTGTATCCTAGCGTAAAAAGAAGCCGGAAGACATTCTCCACAATCTACAATCCACAAGCCACAAGCCCGAGCCCGTACCCGGTTCGGCCAGGCCAGGTGAGGCAAGGCGTGGCGTGGCACGTGCACGTGTGCGTGCGTGCGTTGTGATGTGGTAACCCCACCCACCAAGGAGGTGAGTATACCTCCCTCCTTGGACCCCTTGGACACTAGTGCCCCATGTGATCCTACATATGAGGACCATAAAAGTTCTAGGAGTGAGCAATATGGGATAAAACTTTTTTTTCCATTTGCACTAGAGACAAAACTACTTTTCTCACATGTACTTGCTGCACTACATTGGGCTTAACCCATGCTAAATAAATGGTTGCTACAGCAACAACCATATATCTAACAATCCCCTACAAAGTCCAATGTGTAGTATGCTCTACCGTTCAATCCTCCATACTGTGCTTTCAGCAGATACCTTTCAGTTTGAATCTATCTAAGTTATCCAACTGTGACCCCCGTAGGAACTAGGTGAACAAAAGTCTTGAACCTGAACCTTGGGTACAAGAGTATAGGTTGGTAACAACACAATAAATACATGGTAGTAAAGAAAACAATGCATTAAGGCCATGCATACAAAATTTTATATCATGATTGATAACAGAGAACAATCCAATTCTCCTATTGCGGCCTACACAACATCAATCACTTAGTTGGAGTCTCCAAGGATGTACTGCTAACATCCTGTCCTAAGACTTGACGCCATTCAGAGACTACTCTCTTACTAACTTGTAGTCATGATACTAATAGGTTTCCAGGGAATAGACACACAGATGTAAGAAGCATAAAACAAGAATACATAGTGTCATCCGATTACCCGATAGCTTGTTATTACCACATTGAACCCAAATTGTGGGATCTCCACTCTTTTGGGTTGGGTTGCTACTGCCTGCAAATCTATAGGGGTTTCAGTCCCATCCCCAACCTAAATTTTTCCACTAAAGCTAAGGTAAGACCTTTAGTGAAAGGATCAGCTGTATTATCTTTGGTACCTACGTAGTCCACATCCACGACCCCATTAGACACTAACGCCCTTACAGATTCCAATCTGACTTGGATGTGTCTACGCTGTTTTTGATTGTACTTGGAACTCTTTATCTTAGCAATAGTTGTAGTGCTGTCACAATGAACTGAAATTGCAGGAAGCAACTTCATTACCATAGGTAAACTGGACATAAATCCATGTAGCCATTCAACTTCCAATCTAGTTTCATCTAAAGTACACAACTCTGCCTAAAAAGTGGAGCGAGACAATATGGTCTGTTTCTTAGACCTCCAGGAAACAAATCCTCCTCCCAACAAGAATACATATCCTGAGACACCATTACTCCCAAAATTCACAGAAATCCAGCTTGCATCACTATATCCTTCGACTACGGAAGGATGTTTACCATAATGCAGCCCAAGAGAACATGTTCCCTTGATATACCTCAGAACTCTGTCAAGAGCTTCCCAATGGGTCTTGTCGGGACAACTGGTGTATCTACTTAACTTGTTCACGACAAACACAATGTCTGGACGTGTACAGTTCATAAGATACATCAAACTTTCGATAATATGAGAGTATCATAATTGAGACGCTGGAACCCCAGTCTCATTCTTGAACAAGGGCTTGGATGAGTAATATGGAGTCTTAACAGGTTTACGTGATGTGTACTCAAACCTCTCCAGTATCTTCTCAACATAGTGAGACTGAGAGAGAGTTATACCATCAGTAGACCTAATGATTTTAAGCCCTAAAATCACATCAGCGACACCCATATCCTTCATCTCAAACTTGCTATACAAGAATGACTTTGTCTAATTTACTACTTTCATATCGGAACCAAAAAGCAGGATATCATCGACGTATAAGCATAGCAAAATGAATCCATTATCGACAATTTTGCAGTAGATACACTTATCAAATTCATTAGAAACAAAGCCAA
Source organism: Alisma plantago-aquatica (assembly GCA_963693085.1). Lineage (NCBI taxonomy): Eukaryota > Viridiplantae > Streptophyta > Magnoliopsida > Alismatales > Alismataceae > Alisma > Alisma plantago-aquatica. The sequence goes on from OY856409.1 coordinate 1,574,369,882, forward strand.
ACGATGATATCACAGAATCAAACTTCTCATGCCATTGCTTAGGGGCTTGTTTTAAACCATATAACGACTTAACAAGTTTACACACTTTGGACTCATTCCCACGACCCACAAATCCCTCAGGTTGTTCCATATATATCTCTTCCTGAAGATCACCGTGTAAGAATGTGGTTTTCACATCCATCTGATGGAAATAGAGATTATAAATGGAAGCCAATGCTATAAGAACTTGGATTGTGGTCATACGGGAAACAGGTGAATAGGTATCAAAATAATCTATTCCTTCCCTTTGTGTGTAACCCTTAGCAACTAACCTAGCCTTATACTTATTGATTGTCCCGTCTGCATTAACTTCTTCTTAAAGATCCATTTGCAACCAACTGCAGAACAGCCAGGAGGAAAATCCACCAATTCCCAAGTTCCATTTGAGAGAATTGATTAGATTTCATCATTAACGACTTCTTTCCAAAACTTAGCTTCTGGAGATTCCATAGCTTGTTTGAAAGTAACATGATCATCCTCAACATTGTAAGTGAGAAACTCACTTCCAAAGTCCTTTGATGTCCTAGTCCGTTTACTTCTCCTTGGTTCAACTATTTCTTCAGAATCATTAGATTCAGAAATAGCTTGTTCTGAGTCCCCCCCCATTTGTCATCCTTTCCACATGCTCGGGAATGGAACCTGTGGTAAATGAATCTTCTTGAGATACTTCATTGAGCACACCGGTTTTCATAGGAAATACATCCTCAAAGAATGTTGCATCACGTAATTCCACAATTGTATTGACCTCAATACCAGAGATATCTGATTTTACAATCAGGAATCTATAAGCATAGCTTGTCTCTACATAACCCAAGAATATGGCATCAACTGTTTTCGGTCCTAATTTCTTCCTTTTGTGTTCAGGGACAAGTACCTTAGCAAGGCACCCTCACACTCGAAGATATTTAAGACTCGGTTTCCTTCCTCTCCACAACTCAAACAGACTACTCTCTGAATGCTTATGGGAAACTCTATTCAGAATATGATAAGCCTTATTCAAAGCTTCCCCCCACATAAAGTTGGGTAATCTAGATGTTTAGAGTAAGGTATTTACCATATCTATTAAGGTTTGGTTTTTACGTTCAGCAATCCCATTTGATTGTGGTGAATAAGGAACAGTGACCTCATGAACTATACCATGTAATTGGCAAAATTCCAAAAACAAGTTTGAAGTATACTCTCCTCCCCTATCAGACCTTAATCGCTCAAGTACTTTACTGGTTTGAGTTTCGGCTTCTTTCTTATAAATTTTGAATTTATCGAATGCCTCATCTTTACTTCTAAGTAAAAAAACATAACAATATCTACTCGCATTGTCAATAAAAGTTATAAAATAATGCTTTTGACCCCTCGTAGCAACACCATTAAATTCACAGATATCTGTATGCACTAAATCCAAAATTTCTGAATTCCTATTCACAGAATGAAAAGGCTTCCTAGGCAGTTTAGCTTGTACACAGATTTCACATTTATTGTTGCTAATTTCAGATTTAGGGATCAAATTTAGATTCATCATACACTTCATTGAGGCAACATTAATATGTCCCAAGCGTGAATGCCATACATATGATGAAACAAGATTCATGCAAATAAAACTATAATCATTTAAATTTAAAATGGAATTTGAAATAGGTTCAACATGAATCTTAAATAAGTTCTCCACATCACATAAGTACCCCTTGCCAAAAAACAAAGAATCACGAAGACGTGTAATAATAGCCTTATTACATTTGCAATCTACTCTATAACCTTCCCTAACTAAAATGATGCCACTAAGGATATCGCGTCTAATGGTTGGAACATGTCTGAACCCTGTTAAGAGACAAAACCTTCCCCTTAGGGAACTTCAAGTCCACCCGTCCTTTGCCTTTGACTTCTGCAGAGCTGGAATCGCCCAAAGTCACAGACCGACCTCGAGAGGCCTGATAAGACACAAACATGGATTTATCAACACACACGTGTACATTAGCCCCAGTGTCAATTATCCAATAAAGTGGTTCAAAAATAGAAAGGATTTCAGGTTTTATAGACACGTACCCATCATTGAGGTTCAAGGATGTAGTCATCATGTTGACCAAAACCTCCGTAGTTGCAGATGCGGCAACTTTCTTTTTCTTCTTATAAGGACAATCCTTGTTCCAGTGGCCAACCTGTCCACAAGTCCAACAAAGTTTGTTCTTCGGTTTCTTTTGGATCTTTGCCTTAGGTTTATGTGTATTCTTAGATTTCTTATCTTTGGTGTTTTTTGTAGAAGTAAAATTAACAGTTGGATTTGCATCAGTAGGCACCTTGACCGTTTTCTCCTTTAAGTGTTCTTCTTGTATATTAATATCCATCATTAGTTCTTCCATTGTGTGTGTTCCTTTGCGACGTTTTAGAGACATACCAAACAATTCCCATAACTTAGGGAATTTTTCTATGATAGACATAACAACAAACTTCTCAGACAATACCATCTTGGCATCTGAGAGTTCATGAACTAGGAGTTGTAGATCATGTGTTTGATCGAAAACTGACTTACCCTCAACCATCTGAAAGTTAAGAAATTTAGACACGCAGTATTTTACAACACCTTGATTTTCAGTACTAAAATTCTTAATCAACAATTCCCACAAAATCTTAGATGTAGTGACTGGAGGCTTTGAGTAAGAATCATACAGTTTGTTATTTAAACCAAACAGAAACAAACCACGACACGTTTTGTCACCCTTCTTCTAATTAGCAATTATATTTGCATTATCAGGAATTGTTTCATCAAATTTAGGTTCAGTCTCTACTAAGTACTTATCAAAACCCACAATATTCAGCCAAATTTCCATCCAACTCTACCAACGGGCAAAGTTGGTACCAGTAAATTTTCCAGGCATACTGCTGGTATCAATTTTATTTCCCGAACTACCCTGACCAGCCATTGTTAATTAATGATAGAAAGCTGATTTCTTTAAGACTGTTGTTAATATTTATTAACGTCGTTCATGCAACAGTGACAGGTGCAAATTAATTAACAATTGCAGACAGATCCAAATAAGAAACAAAGATCAAACAGAGCAGGAGAACTTAAATAAAAGTTAGAATTCACAAACCAGATCGTTTGTTGAGAAACAAACATGATACTTAAATAAATTAGTGCCCGACAATCCTCACGGATAGACACCGTTCTCCCAGTCTCGATCCGGCACGAATCTGGAACAGACTCGTCTTGCTCGCGCTTGACGTCGTCTCGTCGCACTACCACCAGTACAGCACAGCATCCGCAGGAACCTCCGCCTGACAGTTGTGTCTAGGTGACAGGAAGGAGAATCGCTTCGCACAGGAGACGAACTCTACGAAACGAATCGGGAACGAAGGGTCTCACTCTCTGGATTAGGGCTCTCAAAACACACGTGAAAATAAAGGCTGAAGTTCGTTCGTTGTGTGTTAACCTTAATGTCCGGGGAGTATTTATAGGATCAGGAAATCCGAATTACACGAGTAATTAATTACTTAGTTGTATCCTAGTGCAAAAAGAAGCTGGAGACATTCTCCACAATCCACAATCCACAAGCCCGAGCCCGAGCCCGGCCCGACGAGGCGCGGCGTGGCATGTGCATGTACGTGTGTGCGTTGTGATGTGGTAACCTCACCCACCAAAGAGGTGAGCATACCTCCCTCCTAGAACCCCTTGAACACTAGTGCCCCATGTGATCCTACATATGAGCACCACATAAGTTCTAGGAGTGAGTAATATGGGATAAAACTTCTTTGCCGTTTGTACTAGAGACAAAACTACTTTTCTCACATGTACTTGCTGCACTACATTGCAAAACAATTCGTCACTTTTGTTTGCAAACATTTGGTTGCACCTTGCAATAGTGAAAGTACCCGTGCAAGAAGCTGACGGTGGACAACCACGAGCATAGGGCTGTCAATTGGTAAGGGTAAACCCGTTTACCCTTTACCCATACCCTGTAGGGGAAGGGTAAGGGTAAATGATTTTCTTACCCTTTACCCGCCTACCCGCTACCCTCTAACCCGCTACCTTAGTGGGTAAGGGTAAGGGTAAGCCATTACCCATACCCTCTAACCCGCTACCCACCAATATTTATGTATAATATATTGAATGTATGGTCATATGTTGTTTGAATCTATGTAATATTTAATTTTATTGGGTCATCATTTTAAATAATACATGATATTCTTTTCTACTTCTTATATAGTTAACTTGGTTATGTATGCAACACAGTTTTGGAGGTGCAAGACACATGTATATATGTAGTCTATGTTCCATTAAATTATTTGTGGTGTAAGGTAAACATGTATATAATAACAAGATTTAATCTTTAATGTATCATTTAATACATATGTGAGGTAGTGTTATCTATTTTAATTGTGCTTTATTTTTTGGATGCTACAACATTTTAGAGGGTATACGATATGCATATTTCTAAGAATAACTCTCTATGACATATTATCCTTTAATATCATTTTAACGTAGAAGTTTTAATCTACTAGGAATAATTTATTTTTTCACACACCAATGTTAGGGTACTACCATTTGTACATGCATTCAATACAACAATGGTAGAATATTACTTAGAAACATTTTGGATATTTAAAATCCATTATGGAACACTTGATATTTCACTCAAATAAATGAATGTACTAGCTAGACCATTATTGTTAATATTACCACAAATTTGAAGATGACATATACATTCCCCACTTAACCCTTACCCTCCCCATTTACCCTGTGGGTAAGAGGGTAAGGGTAAGGGGAGGGTAAGGACATTGGTGGAGTGGGGAATTACCCATACCCTTACCCACCATACTTGGTGGGTAAGGGTAAGGGTAAGACCTTACCCTCCCCATACCCTCCCCATTGACAGCCCTACACGAGCATTCCAGTTGACAAAGAGAGCGCACTCTCTGGATGGGGGAGAGAGAGAGAGGTGGGGACAATTGAGTAGTGCTAGTATGAGGAACATACTATTCGTTTCCACACTGCCACTTGTATTGGTTACGTAGTGCATGAGGTGCCGGAGGAAACTACACCCGACCACATCTTTTTTGGGGGTGATATAATTTTTTAGATTTGTGGCTGAAGTGTGTAGTTAGGTAAGGTTACAAATCATCAAACTACATCCTACTACACCCTACCCAATAAAAAAATTATCGTAAAATAACGAGTATAAAAGTTAAACAAAAGTAGTGCACCCGACCAAGCTGGCCCTTAATGTGCAACTCATCACACAATCATTAAGGATCTTTTTTTATTGGTCATGTCAAATGTTGCCGACCGAATATTTTCCTTTATCTATGTGTTAGTACTGATTTGATTTTCTATTGGTAATATCAGGTAGAAAACTTATTGTAAAAGTAGTCTCAATTAGCTAAATTGTTCCTTAAAATAACTAAGAACAACCTAACTCTTTGGCTTCCAGATCTTGTGTTCCCTACACCCAATTCATGGAAATACATATCTCCACTCAAGGATTTTGACTGTCTAACCTAGATTCCATAAAAGAAAAGCTCAACTGTGACATTAATGTGTGTCAATACAAAGCACTCAGTTTGGTCAAGGTTTCACTTTTCACAACATTGGCATGGAGTGTGATCTTTATATTTTGACTTTGCTTCGGTTTAAATCCCACCTACTATTAGTGTGATTGAGAATGGAACAATTCAGTGTTTTTTATTGTGCTAGTAGAGGCTTCCAACATCTTTGCGTTTTTGCACTTTGTCCAGTGACCAACTTTGAGTTGATTCTCTCTGGTAGTAGAGGACACATCTGGAGGTAAAAGTGATGAATTATTAGATACATACTAAAATCAAATGTCACAATGAAGAGAATAAATTATTAGATACATACCAAAATCAAATGTCACAATGAAGAGAATAAATTTTAAAATGCAATGATCACATGTCGTGTTTCTATGAACAAGCTTTTTCTCCCTTCATATTATTTGTCTAGAAAATAAGATGTGAAATTTGTTATTGATTGATGGTAAACTCTCCTCCTATGTATAGGAGAGGAGGCAAGTATAAGGAAGTATAATTTAAATATAATATGCCAAGACAATTAAGCTCATGTAAATAATATATTAATTAATCTAATACTCCCCTCAAGTTGGTGTTGGGAAATATAGGCGCAAAGTATAGCAACATATTTTTTTTATCTATCCGTATTATCATAACAACAAGATCACGTCAACTACTATGCAATAGGAAGAATGATTTAACGACTTATACCTGGTCCTGGAGTAAGTCCAGCGACAACAACTCATTGCAATGCAACTATCTTCTAGCTATTCTTGGACGACGCATGTGCAGCTCATAGTCTTCACCACAGACAACAGACAAGATAGCTTCTGCATCAACTCTTGCGGTCTTTCCAAGGACTGCAAATTGACGTTGTCCTCCTAGCAACAACCAAAGGACTCCTGCCTCTAGAGTAGTCCACAATGACCAATTATAACTCATGTTGTTCAACTAGAACAGACAAGAAGGAGTTGTCCCTCCCGTTGATGCACTAGTCACCAACTCGCTCTCCCACAACAACGATCCTCAGTTGTTCTCTCTCATAGCTATCCCTCTCTTATCGGGTAGGACTTTCTTAGGATCTGTTGGTTACCACAACCAAAGAGGATAATAATTGTCAGAGATATTGATTCTCAATTGTCTATGTTGTACTCTGGGAATATCCCAATACCCCTATATTTATAGGCAGGGTTAGGGCCGGGGTTCCCAGTCTATTTGCAATATGTGTGGGAGTGGAAGGAACCAGAAGATCTTAAATTTTCACAACCTGCAAACCACAAGACATTTGTATGTCACAGCGAGACGATCATTTTATAGTTTTCCAACTGCATATGAAATTGGCAGTTTGATTCCCATTAATGCTAGACATTAATTCCTTACACCACAATTATTATACAATCAAAATAATGTGGAAAAGTATCTAGAACCTTCCTACGGTCTAACTAAGCAATCTCGCACGTGATATGAATGTCTCGCTCACTCAGACGGTCGTCTGGTGACCCTAGTCGAGCCGGTCGGTTCATCAGAATAAATCAGACAGTTTGCACCTTAGTTTGGGGAGATCCTATCCAATTCAATTTTTGATTAGCCTAACAATCAAAACGACCATCTCAACATTTGAGACACTCTTCTGACACTCTAAACGGTCATCTCGCCCTGTGAGATGGTCATTTGGCAGTGCAGTCAATAATCTGTTGTGTGAATTGAATACCTAGACACTTAATCAATCCAATCATCATTCAAGATTAAACTCCTCTTCTAGATAAGTTCCTTTGTGTGTGACCCCATAGGTCCCATATCATGTTGGAAGTTAATGTCCATAACTAACTTATGAGATCACAAGAAGATAGTGGTGTCTAGTCACACATCAGTGCTACCCAAGCAAATAGAAAGTTGGAGAACAACTTCAACTTACAATCTGTGTAAGGTGTTGTAATGATCATATAATTCCTTTGTCACTGATATCCAAAATGAACTCGAGGCATGGAATCATCATCATCTCAACATTTAATCCATGTTCCTTGATCCAAGAGCAGACTGCCTCAGATAATGTGAACTCAATATCATATATTGATTCACATATGCATGCACATGCATTTCTCAGTCTCACTTATCAAGTGGCTAGAATATCATACTCTAGTAGGAGGGAAAAATCCCATATCTATCACTCACATTCATTCTCCAATTTTCAAAGTCACCTAATCATCACCGTTATACAACCCATGTTTTGAGTTCAATGATTTCAGGTCTAAGAATCACAATCACCACCTTCACTATGAGAGATGACTATGACCACCAATGATAGTTTTTATGTGTCACTCTCAAGGTGGGTATTTCTGATACACAATTCTCTAACATGTATCTGTATGCTTCATTTGATATTGTCATATCATGACTAATGAGATTCTATCATCAAGCAACCCACATTCTAGTGTTATGTGTTACTGGTGTCTATCTACCTTCCACAATAACAACCGACTAGGGACATAATAAAAATGGACATACTCTTAACATTCATATGATCTCATCCTCAAGTCACATACTTGAAGACATACGTCATCGAGTATTATCATTCTATAATCATTCATAGTGTTTCCTCATTATCTCATAACTAAGTGAAACAAAATGAATTGGAAGCTTGCCTTTATGAGTATTAATCAAAATATTATATTATATGCCATGTCAATCATCATATGATTGGCTCTATGGGCATACCTACCAACATACTCCCACTTGCCTTTAGAGAAAATCACCCATGAATCTCATTCTTAGTGATCCAAACATATCCACCATATTTCTTCTAGGCAAGTGCTAATCCAACGGGTTATCAATATTTTGCTATTCGTTAGTATATTGCATGTTTCTTATCTCTTCGCTCTGAGATCAAATCGTCATAATATGGTATTTGATATTCCTTGCCTAGCAAGTAGCTCCATAGTTGTCACAGTATCATTACAGAGTCATCAATGGTTGGAACATCTATAAGTTCATCATATGAACTTCTAGATCCATATAGTATCACTTTGTGTTCGTAATACACTCTGTGTTCGTAACACAAGTGTACTTGACTTTTATTGTAGAATAGAATTAATGTATGAGTTCGAAACCCTTCCAACTAATAAAACTTTTCTTTATAATCAAACATATCTTATTTGCGATTACTTTGTCATTATGGAAGCTTGCATCGGTGTAACCCTTTACACCCAACTCTTCCTTTTATTGCTATCCTTATCGACTAGCAAGCTATCCTTATGTGCTTCTCAAGTACTAATGGATTATATTAATGACATTCCAATAACCCTTATTGGAATTTAGGATCATCTTATCATGTCCAATACATACAAGATTTTGTGGGATAAGTACATTTATAACATTCATGATAGATCCATTGCTACAACTTATGGCATCTTAATCATGCCATTTCCATTATTCATTAGAATTGGAACATCTGGTTCTTAAGAGACTAATCTGGATTTTCCCTCATTGAATCCTTTCCGCGTCGAATTATTTCAACATCTTGCTACTAAATGTGGTATATTATGAAACTTTCAAGAACTATCTCTATAGACCTTGATCCTTATCTTATAAGATGTTTCACTTAATCCTTCATTGCTGAAGGGGGTTTTCAGACCAAATCTCAATACTCACAATATTGAGATGTTATTTCCCATCATATGTGGAATATTCATATATACTCCCACTAAATCTTTTGTAATCACATATTTCATCTTTTATCTTGATTCAAGTCAAACTCTTTGACTATCTTGTTAGGTTAAAAGATCCTTCTTTTGAGATGCTTGTTTCATTCATAGATTGAACTTTGTAGTTTATAGACTTTATTTGCATTCTTGAAGTTATAAAACCTTTTAGGTTGTGTCACGTACACATCCTCTGATGTATTCCCTTCAAGGAATCCATTTTTTTTATCTTCATATGCTAAATCTCTTAGTCTATTTTAACTACAACAACAAGCTTGACAATTGGGAAAGAAATTTCTGTCATGCTCAACAACTTGAACTGATTTGAAAGACCAATTTATCCTTTTATGTTATCCATGTAGAGCTTTGTCACAAGACCCTATTGCATCCTTTAGGTATTACCCCTTTAGGTGGCTCTATCAAGGTCCTACCTTGTTAGCTTACATGGGCCCCATAATGGCCTTGTGCCATTACTCAGATTATGTCATTTAATAATTTCTAGTTGATTAGTTATCTCATCCTATCATGATCAACTTATGTAAGTTGTTGGATTTACAAACCTCCAATCTCAGACATGTTCTACTAAACTATTTTTGTTCTGTGTTATATGATGAACTCGAGATTCCACAACTGCTTGTAATTCTCTTAGTTCTCATTGTACCCTTTTGTTGACCTTGAACATTTTGAGTTCTACTTTTACTCCCACTAATTCTTTAGGAACTCAATTATCTTATCAAAAAAACATTTTGTTATTGTATTGGGATGATAGTAACATTCAACAATTATGGTTTCAACCTTTTCAATAAACTACTTTCTCAATGTGGGTTTCAATCCTCCAGGCATATTGGGACATTCCCAATTCATATCATATATGATGTCTTATAAACCGTTAAGATGGTACATTATTTAGTGATAGGTATATATTTATGAGGATAAGAAGATTAGATTAATTGGTAATAATATCATGAATCATCATGGTATAATTCTTTCATTCTGACACATCATCATGCTCAGATGGATTTGACTTGTGATACATTATCACAGTTCTTTCTTTTGAAGGTACTCAAGGTATTGATGTAAAAGTATTTCAACATTTGATCTCATCAAATTTTCTCAGTACTTTTATCAAGGTCATACTTCATTCATAATATCCTTGAACACTTCAAGAGATTTATGTTTCCATTTTACTGAGTACATATCATCATATTACCAGTAAATGAGAATGAGGTATGAGTAATTATCTATAGCATTCATTCCATAAGATCTTCATGCATCACATGAATGAGGTTTGATGGAAGTCTTATCCTCCCACTACATGTAGTGTAGGATGCCATGTCATATTGTGCATAATTAAAGGCTTGCATGTTTCCGTAGGTTTGATAACCAAGGAAATCTAGATTAACATCAATATGTATTCTAGACACACATTTCTTATATGTACATCCAAGGTGACTTTGATATTGATAATCTTGAGTTATCAATGATAGTCCTTTGGTGTTGATGTTATAAACATTCATCCCAAAATCTTTCCTATAATGACCATTTAGATGTTTGGGCATTACCATGCAAGATCATATCTTTTGAAATAGAAACATTAATATCTTACTTTATTGATATATCATCCTTTTCCTACAAGATCGTTTGAAGTAAATGTTTCCATTTGTTGGCATAATGAAATAGAACTTCAACTAACTCTATTACATGCCCATTGGGCTAAGATAAATTTAAATATAGACTAAAGCTTCCACAACTCTTTCTCTACCTTGTCCATCTTTTATCCTCCATGAGGGATTTTACTTCTTGTCAGATCCTGCACATCAAGTATGTCAGATTTTCATTTGGTATCACATACCAAAATGAATAAGTAATCAAATTTATCTTATAACATTTATACCTGAAGTGGAGGCCTCAATGCCTTCCTTCTTCTTCTTTTTATTTAATTCCTCTAATCATAGTGCACAATTTCTTTTCCAATGTCCAGACTGGTGAGAATGGTGACAATCACCTCTTATTTTCTTCAAATCTCCCCTTTGCCTTGAGATCTGAAGACTTGGGCTTCTGGATAGCTTTCGAACTCTTCTGAGCTTTACCATTGCCTTTAGACTTCCCCTTTGCCTTGCTGATCATCATCACATACATGGGCTTGTATTTCTTCATTTGTGTCTCAACTATTCTCAACATGCCCAACAACTCTGTGAATGGCTTGTAAAAGTCATTTATGTTGTAGTTCATGACATGCTGACTATATGACTCTGGCAGAGACTGCAAAATCATGTCTGTGACACCCATTGCCAGACAAAGTGAGATTACTCAAAACAAAACCACAAAAGAGAGATTAACAAGCGTATTATCAGATACACTAAAAATTAAAACCATTTCATAAAACTACCAAAAAGAAAGGACATTTACATATAAGTCCTTTCATGCCTAAGGCATATACAAGGCATGCTTTCAACTGGTTAACGAAGAACTGTTTCAAAAAATATATACATGATTCCACTACATCTGAACATAATAGGTGTACCAACCAACCACATAAAGAAAGTGTGCTAAAAAAACATCTAAAAAACATTCCCAAAGGCATGAGTATACAGGTACGACTCTAGGACTCTATCAATAAAAGACATCTAGCAGCACTGCCAACCTCGCCAGTGACTGTTCCTCTGACTACTTCTCAACCTCTGCTGCATGATCTTTACCTCTTTGTGCTCGTCCACCTAAAAACAGTTTAGGAAACCCAAACGGTGAGATTCCAAATCTCAACAGGAATTATAACTCACCCCAACTCTATTATTAATACAGATAAGATAAACAAAGTAGCAGTAAAGTTACACCTATGTGAAGCAGGTAATGATCATTAACATGAAGAGCAATTACTGTTGAATTATGAAACTTTTGATAATTTAAAAGGAATATGAAGAAGATGTATATTTACTATCAACAACATTATATAATAATTAAGCAAGGCCTCATCCAATGTTTCCATATTTTGATCCTATACGATTACACTACATGGCTGATTACGTATTGTATTATGCCTCGAGGATTTGAGTCGTACCACCCAAATCCCACCGACCACTTGATAAGTCAAATTGGTGCCATACAAGGTCTAATGGAAGAGTTGAAATCTATGACCTCACCTTCCTCAGTTAGTACGAGTGAACATGTAGTGACATCATGGATCAACTGCTTCCAACAACGTATAGTCGAGCTGTGTAGATTTAGCCCGCCTTGGTATACGTCACAACACTAGTGAGATTGAACTATGGTTCATAGCCATACTCTTCTAGGGTATGGCTTGGAACCAATCCTATGTTACATATCATGGAGCTACAGTCCAATGCTGCACTCTTCTAGGTATGGCTCATAGCCAATCCTATGACACATACATTCGGGGCACAAGAAGATACCTCATCACCCCACATATTCAACAATATGCTTTTTGAGTTAAACTCATTTCACCCTTCAGCAAGTACTGACACTGAATGGATCTATGGCACTAGACAAGCTATAAGATTAGGTTCCACTTGATTAATTAGCTTATATAAACATCTTTCAACATCAATCAAGTTACAACATACAACCTCTAAACAAATTCTACATAAACAAGGGTATGATACATCACCAGAACATGCAAAAACATATTAGGTGTAATCTCATCACTTCATGTCTGTTCTTCAACATGTGTCCAACACAAGGGACACATATCTTGGGGTGACAACCCCTCCTCTCATCATTGAGGAAATCATCTCATGCAAGAAAATAAGCCATTATTAGGTCATAAGACTACTTATTCTTCTTTTAAGGATGTCAACAACACTTTATGCCTCACAAGGCCCATTCAAACTGATCATAACCACCATAGCTCATACCTGGCTATGTACATCAACTGATATTACCTGCATGTTTAGAAACTTGTAACAAGAAAGACAAGACATCATAGACACTATCATCTTATAAGATCATGGCTATACATTTTACATCATTAGGATTATGGTTTCTCTTTACCCAATTAGGCTTTACAAGATTGGATCAACAACCACCCTTAGATTATCACTTTCATTATCGTTATAAGGTGTTTTATGAGACATGAAAACACAATTCTCATTATAATTATAAAACATGTTATGAGGTATAGAAACATAATTCCCAACATCATTCGTACAACTTCTCCATAGGGTATCACATCATACCATGTGACCCTAGCATCAACATGGTGTATCTTAAACACCAAAGATACACCATCACAAGGTATCGATTAGGGTTACAAAATAGGGTATCAGCTTAACCCTAGGTGTGTCAGGAAACCACTTCAAGAAGGGTATCCGTTAATCATATAATGATTGAACAACCAAGGTATCAACCTATCAAATTGGGATGTGTATCAGTTTAGGCATCATGGGGGGGGGGTATTGGGCACAAGCATCTCATGGAGAGGGTATCGACCAACCTACCCTATCGGTCAATGCCATCATGTGGTGTGACAGATAAAGCTTGATGGGAAACACTCTCAACACAACACACCCCCAACCATAACATTCGATCCCCACATCACCACACATCGACAATGCCTCCTCCAACACATAACGATCTATCTCAAGACCTAATGGTTGAACAACCCAGATCGTGATGACCAAGTTCTACAAATGGAGAAGCATCCATCTTTTATGTTCTAGGTGTGACCAAGCGATGACAACCATCATTAAAGAATGTTGACTTAGGCCTTGCCAAGATCGTGACAACCTATCACAAAGAGCGACAGACAATGGTGCCACAGGTCATGATGACCACCCAAGGCCTATCGGCCTCATCATCTTCAACCTTAGAACAACATTACAAGCAAGGCAAAAGAAGGAGTAACACAAGGGTAGAAGCTAAGCAAGATTCCTCTTCTATAAAAAACATTTAAAACTACCAAGAAGAGCTACTGACATGTAATATATAGCGATCCAAGGATAAAGAACAAGATAACAAGTAAAGGGTGATAATAACAAATAGGGTTTAGAGTTATATAACCCACCTCAAGGATCAGAACCAAGCTCCAAGCTTTAGGATCTCAAGGTAGAAGAAGATTTACCAAGCTTGATCACCACATCACCTCCAAGAGAGAAGATGGAACCAAGGTTAAGAGAGTACGAGAGGGAAAAGAAAGTAACCAAGGTTCATGGTCGAGAAGAAGAAAGAAAGAGAGAAAGAGGAGCTAAGGATCATGTCTTACCAAGGTAGAGGATATAGAGAGCACCAAAAGCATGGGACTCGTCCTCCAAGCTCCAAGGGAGAGACTCCTATAACTCAAAGTCATCCACCAAGAAGAGAATGCAAGGATAACCATATGGGTTATCTTGCATGGAGAGAAGGAGGTATATATACAATAGGGATGAAAGAGAGAGCAAGGGGAAGGTGTCACCACCTTAGAACCCTATGTGACACTTGTCTACAAGAAAGAGCCACATGCAACACCCTGCAACAATGTGATGAGATCTATGTCTCACCCACTAGGTCACCTAATATGGTCAAGGTCGATACACACATCCACCCTCTTCACAAACCGATAAGGGTAAACCTTAGGTACCACAAAACCAATAGGATCTCCCTCAAGACACCCACAAACTGATAGGATGTCCTTCAAGACACCCACAATATGACAGGATGTCCCTCAACACACCCACAAATCGATACATGGCCTCTCCAAGACTCTCAAGCCTGAGACAACACTTCTAAAAGCAAGGCACACCTCAAACATGTATCCAAATCATCACCAAGGATGTCACCACTCATCCAAGGCTCAAACAAGATGCCCATATGTTTTTCTCTCCTCTAGATGACGCTAAGAGAGAGAAGGAACACTCTAGAGGTGGAAAATTTTCACGTCAACCCCTACTTTGGGTAAATTGCAATTTGCACCACAACTTCTCCACAAAACACAGGCATCAATCAAACAAGGAACTCAATATTCCAACATGCCCTAATTACATCTTAGTTGATTACAAAAAGAGCTAAGAAACATACTTTATCAAAACAAACATGGTTATCCCAAAATATGGGTCAGGGTCCTTACAAGCCATAAACCCCTAATAGGGATTTCTCCCTCAAAATCCTAAGAGAAAAGGGAGGGGTACTTCCTCCTCATCTCTTCCTCGAGCTCCCATGTAAATTCCTCAATGCCACAGTGATGCCAAAGCACCTTCATAGGCACAAGGTCCTTCCTCTTCAAGTTCTTCACTCTCTGATCAAGGATCAACAATGGATCTTCCACATAGGTCATATCCTCATCAAGCTTCACCTCCATAGGCTGTAACACTAACTCCTTTATCTGAATGACACTTCCTCAACATACTGACATGAAACACTAGATGTAGCCTATGCAACTCAGGTGGCAACTCCAACCGGTAAGCCACCTTCCCAACACGTGCCATCACTGGGTAAGGTCCCATAAACCTGGGAGCCAACTTACCATTCTTTCCAAACCTCATCATGCCCTTCCAATGAGAGACTTCAAATATACATTGTATCCCACTTGGAACTCCAAGGGTCTACAACGATTTTCTACATACAATTTCTATTTGTCCTGTGCTACCTTGAACTATTGCTGCATCACTTTGATCTTCTCCATTGTGAACTGCACAAGCTTAGGACCAAGAAGATGATACTCACCTGTCTCATACCAATACAACAAAGACCTACAATGTCTCCCATACAACGCCTCATAAGGTTCCATGTCAATACTACTCTGATAGCCGTTGTTTTAGGCGAACTATATCAAACTGAGGTGTATATACCAACTTCCTAAAAATTGAAGAACACAAGCCCTAAACAAATCCTCCACGGTCTAAATGGTCCTTTCAGATTGACCATCTGTTAGTGGGTGGAAAGCAGTACTAAACTTCAACTGCGTACCCAAAGATGTGTGCACTCGTTCCCAAAAGTGACCCGTGAACTGTGGACCTCTATTAGACACAATAGTAGTTGGAACACTGTGCAAATGCACTATCTCATCCACATAGATCTGGGGAAGCTTCTCTACTGTAAACGTCATAGTGACGGGAAGGAAATGCACTAAATTGGTAAACCTATCAACGATCACCCAAATGGAATCATAACCTTTGACCATCCTAGGCAGACCAACCACAAAGTCCATAGTTACATGATCCCATTTCCACTGAGGTATAGGCAACAATTGCAACATTCCTACAAACCTCTGATGCTCATCTTTGACTTGTTGACATATCACACACCTTGCCACAAAATCGAATACATCTTTCTTCAAGCCTGGACACTAATACATATCCTTCAGATCATGATACATCTTGGTGTTACCTGGGTGCATTGCATACATGGATGAATGAGCTTCCTCCTACACCATCTACCTTAAGTTATTAGCATCAAGAACCACTATCCTGTCATTGTAACAAACTGTCCCATCATCTGACTCATAGAAACCATCACGCTTCTTGCTGTCGAACTCTGATCTAATCTACTGTACCACAATATCTATCTGTTGTACCTCTCTGATTTACTGTCTCAGTGTAGGCTTCACTTGTAACTATGCCAACAAACTAGATAACAAGGAGACTTCCAACTTGACATCCATATGACACAAGGAGACCAACATGTCTCACTTGTGGCACATCAAAGAACTCCATTGGGCTTTATCTATGGATGAGGATTAAGACTTCTTTCTCAACACATCAACTATTGCGTTCGCCTTTCCTGGATGATAATCAATCATCCAGTCGTAGTCTTTGATCAACTCCATCCAACGATGCTTCCTCATGTTCAACTCATGTTGTGAAAAGATTTACTTCAAGTTCTTATGATCCGTGAAGATCTGACATTTCTCTCCATATAGGTAGTGCCTCCAAATTTTCAATGTATGAACCACAACAGCTAACTCTAGATCATGGGTTGGGTAATTCTCCTCATGTTTCTTAAGCTATCGAGAAGCAAAAGAAACCACTTGTTGTCTTGCATCAACACACAACACAGACCATTCTAGGATGCATCACAAAAGATGATGTATCCCTTTCCTTGCTCAGATAAGACCAGAACCCACGTACTTGTCAACTTATCCTTCAACGTCTAAAAATCATGTTGACATCTGTCATCCCAAATGAACAACACATCCTTCCTTGTAAACTTTATTAGGGGTAGGGCGGTAGCACTGAAGTCCTTGATGAACCTCCTATAATATCCTGCAAGACCTAGAAAATTACAGACTTCTGTCAGCGTCATAGGATGCTCCCATTCTATCATAGACTCTACCTTCTTAGGATCCATGCGTACTCCTTCAGTAGATAGAATATGCCCCAAGAAAGCTATATCCCTGAATTGGAACTCGCACTTGCTATACTTGGCATAGAGCTAGTGCTGTCTCAACACTGTCAATGCCTGATGAAGATACTGTTCATGCTGCTGATTGTCCTGACTGTATATCAAAATGTCATCTATGAAAACCACCACGAACTGATCAAGGAACGGTCGGAACACCATATTCATAAAATCCATGAACGCTGCTGGTGCATTGGTCAGCCCAAACGACATAACCACGAACTCGTAGTGACCATATCTCATCCTAAAATCTGACTTAGGTATGTCATCCTCCTTGATCCTCAACTGGTGATATTCTGATATTAGATTTATCTTTGAGAATACCATCTCTCCACAGAACTGGTCAAACATGCCATCTACCCTCAACAAAGGATACTTATTCTTTATTGTGACCTTGTTCAACTATTTGTAATCTATACACAACCTCATAGATCCATCCTTCTTCTTCACAAACAACACCAGAGCACCCTGTGGCGATGTACTTGACCTGATGAAACCCTTGTCAAGCAACTCTTGCAATTGTTTCTTCAACTCTTCCATCTCTCTTGGTGCCATCCTATACGGTGTCTGAGCTATTGGTTGCATACCAAAAACCAAAATGATCTCAAAATCAATCTCTCAGGGTAGGGGAACACCTGGGAACTCTTCAGGGAATACATCCTCAAACTCCCTAACCACTGACACCTCCTGAATACTGGGACTCCTTACCTTAGTATCCATCACGTGTGCCAAAAATGCCTTGCAACCCTATCTCAGAAGCTTCATCACTACCATCGTCGATACTAGAGACGTTGGAAGAATCTTCCTATCCCCTTGGAAGATCCACATATCATTACCATCTACAAACGTAGCTTGCTTGGAACTACAGTCCAATACCACTCTATACTTATCCAAGGTATCCATTCCAAGGATCACATTGAATCCATGCATGTCAAGTGATATGAGATCCACTTGAATGTTGTGTCCTGAAAAAGAGAGAACACATGAAGGACACACATCTTGCAACACTACAAAATTGACTAATGGGGTTTCTAACAACAAACTATTCCTCTTACGACTAACAGGAAAAATACAACTATTAAGCACTTCACGAGCGATAAAAGAGTGCGTTGCAATCGGGTCAACCAAAATAGATATAAAACAAGAAGAAGACAAATCATAATGAAATAACTCCATATGACCTGCCATCACTCGCGGGTTGACCACCGCCTTTGGCTAACTCATAGTATAGAATCTAGCCGTTTCCTGTTGTCGCCCCTATCCTTTGCTCCCTTGAGCAGACGATCTAGCTTATGATGCTTGTCCATGTCCTCGTCCCCCTTCACCATTTTTCTACTATCTGTGCGAGCCCTACTAACTCTACCTCGATTGCTGAGTCACTTCTTCACCCCTCATTAGACATTTTTGCCTCAGATGTCCAATCTGTCCACACTTGTGGCAAGCCTAGTTTCCATAATGTGGCCTAGATGGCCTTGTCACTGATGTTGATGCTACACTTTGGGCTCCTGTGGGAGGAAAACTACAACCTCTGCCCTTACTTGGTGACCACTATGTCGAAGCACTAAACCTCTGTGATACTGGTGGTGTAGAAAACCTAGACTTCTTAAATGCTCCTAACAACTTCCCCTAAGACTGTGCATACCTCTTCTTGGCACTTTCCTCTCTTTTCTCCTTCACAAATAGCTCTATCTGCTGAACAGACTGTACAAATGGGGCAAACCTCTCTCAATTTTCCAAAGAAGCAACTAGGGTAGACAACTCATCGTTCAACACCTTGTCAAAATGACAAATCCTCTCATCCTCCATGGCAGGCATGTGAGGATAGAATCTCAACAACTGCATAAACCTTGCTTCATACTCGTCGATCATCATGGATCCCTATCAAATCCTCTCAAACTGACTGCTCTTCTCATCAAGATACGTCCGAGGAAAGTACCGACCAACGAACTCACGTCAGAACTCCTCCCAACCAACCAAAAACATCGGGTCTCTCCTCCTCCTCTATATCCCACCAATGGCCATTACTCCCTTTCAGAAGGTACACTGCATGCTTCAACTTATTTGCCTTGGGGATACTCAGGATCTTAAAGGCCTTCTCAAGCTCAGTAAACCACATATCCGCATCCACCAGGTCAGCTGTCCTCACATACTCAACCACTCTAACACGGCAAAGCCTCTTGAAATTCTTCCCAGTGCTCAAAGATTCAGTATGGGGAGCCAACACCCTAGGCTAAGGTGCAGACATCCTGTCCAACATATGGGTCATAGTTGCCATATACTTCCCAAAAAGAGATTAGAAGGCAGGGTTTTCTATCATGGTTGGGTCAAACTGAGGGACTTCAGGAACCCAATCTTCTCATGCCTGATTCCTTGCACCACCACCTGGTGTTGCAACACTGCTCTCGGCAATATGTTCTTCGTGTTCTCCAGACATCTTTAAGATTTTCTCTTCTTCTTCTGCATAAGTAGAAGTGACTATAAGAAAGACTGGAAGACACTAGAACATACACAAACCCTAGTCCTAGGTCCATGTAGACTCAACAAGCCTAAAGCTCTGATACCACCAAATGTGACACCCATTGCCACACAAAGCAAGATTACTCAAAACAAAACCACAGAAGATATATTAACAAGCGTATTATCAGAAAACACTAAAAATTAAAACCATTTCATAAAACTAGCCAAAAGAAAGGACCTTTACATATAATTCCTTTCATGGCTCAAAGCATATACAAGGCATGCTTTCAACCTGTTAACGAAGAACTATTCTTGAACATATATACATGATTCTACAACATCTGTACATAATAGGTATACCAGCCAACCACATAAAGAAAGCACATTCACAAAACATCTACAAAACGTTCCCAAAGACCCAAGTGTACATGAATGATTCTAGGACTCTATCAGCAAAAGACATCCAACAACACTGCCAACCTCATCAACTACTACTCCTCTGGATGCTGCTCAACCTCCATTTCATGATCTCTACCTCTTTGTGCTCATCCACCTAAAAAGGGTGTGGGAAACCCACACGGTGAGATTCCAAATCTCTGCAGAATGTATAACTCACCACCAACTCTATTATTATCACATATAAGATAAACAAAGCAGTAGTATAGTTACAACTATGAGAAGCAGGAAAAGATCATTAATAGGAATACTGTTGAATTATGAAACATCTTGATAATTTAAAAGGAATATGAAGAACATGTATATTTCTGATGCGAGTATTTTGAGTCACTTTTACATACTGGTTTTACATGCGTTTTATGTGTTTATTAGTCACATTTGTGGTTAATATCGCATGATTCACTCGTTTTAGTCTATAATCTCTTTTTGCATCAAATTTACTGTATTTCACCTTTTTGGTTATAAATGATCATATCGATGTGTTTTAGAAGGCTGATTTGGATTTATCTTGAAATTTCAAGAAAAATGAATATATGCAGTTGTCGATACCATCGGCAGATGTCGATAGTATTGACTCGGTCACAGTGAGACAGCCACAAGGAATCGAGATGTGTCGATACCATCGACACCAAAGTCGATGGTAGCGAGATACCTACAGCGAGCCAGCAGTCAAATGGTCGATACTATCGACCTTGCCCAACTTCATCGTCGGATCGGTGATAAAAGCGATGCCTAAAGGTGTCGATACCATCGACACTAAAGTCGATGGTATCGAGTCTGCATCAGGCGTAACATCAGAAAAAGAAGACTTGTCGATATTCTAACGGGTCGATACCATCGACCTGCGTCGATGGTATCAACGCCGTCAGATCAGGTTTTGTTTCAGATCGATTCCAACCGGATGGTGGTGATCTTTTGACGATCTAAAGTGGTGCATATACCTAATTTTGGCAGCCCTAAGCAAGGGATCACGTCATTAGTCATTGCACAAGTCTCAAGGAGAAGAGGAGAG
Organism: Alisma plantago-aquatica; assembly: GCA_963693085.1. NCBI lineage: Eukaryota > Viridiplantae > Streptophyta > Magnoliopsida > Alismatales > Alismataceae > Alisma > Alisma plantago-aquatica. Next base: position 1,574,391,389 of record OY856409.1, read on the forward strand.
AGGAACAGATCCCAGAACTATGCTCTGATCATTCTGAGAGCCGCAGAAGACGTTTTCTACCGTCTGAAGGCTGTAGATCACATATTCTACATCAAGGAATGCCCGAATCTCCTCCATTCAGGGGTTTACATCACTTTCATTCACATTTTATCCATGTTCTCCCTTTCTCTCATCACGTCTTTCATTGAGATGAACATGCCGGGCTAATCCCCTTTGTCTTTAGGACCTGGAGTAGCCCGGGTGATGGTTGTATGGCATTTTTACCATAGTATTTCATAATTTGTCTCTTAAATCCGTGGTATGATTTCGTTTTCTCCATTATATCACTATGATTGATCACCCTAATGATAATATAATGCCTTTAATTACTTTGAAAGAAGAATTAATGGTTGAAAAGAGACGAAATTCACATTAACTAATAAATCCTTTGAACAAGGTGATGTACGGTTAATGGTGGAACCCAAAGTATGGTCCTCATGCACCTAGTTTAGGGTATAGGTTACTACTACCGTGGAACCAACCTAGATTTAGGTAGTGAATTGTATCACGAAAGTGAGCAATTCTGAATACAGGCCACCACCCTGAATGAGAGACAGATTAGGTTAACTATGTAGAAATTAATACAACGAGAACCTGTGGTGAAACCGTAATCCTAAAGATTCCCATTTGAATTGATTAAACTAAATATTTAATCGATTGTGTTGTTTTCTTTTATTTTTATTTTCTTTTTCAATCAACTCTCAAAACCTTTTAATTGGTCTAGCTGATCGCGCATAGTTAGTAAGTAGTCTACCGATAGTTCAGTGTCCCTGTGTTCGACTCGGACCTCACAAAGGCCTATATTACTCTGACGCGTGCACTTGCGTTATACGCACGGAAAAATCGTGTCAAGTTTTTGGCGGCGTTGTCAGGGACATGACAACTATCGACACTACGAGTGCTGCTAGCGGCCACTCTAGGCCACATTTCATTTTATTATTATTCCTGCAATTCATCATTTATCTTTAATATTTAGTAATTTCCTAGCACTGTACTTAATCAAATTTATTACCTTGCAGGTACCAGTGCATGGTGAAGATGCGTAGCATAGACTACGTACTGTCATCACCAGGAGTTCCAATGTTGGGATCAGACGATGAAGAAAACAACACTCAAGATCAACCTGAGGATATAGATTCGGACTCTAAACCAGAAGCCATGGCTGAGGAACAGACAATATGGGAGAAGATAAAGGCTTCTTTCTCATCAGCATCAAAGGGGCCAATCAAAAGGCAAGAAGTTAACATTCCAACATATAAGATTGATCCGACACTGATAAACTGGGTCAAGTCTCAAGCATTTCACAGGCTGAAGAATGAAGACCCTGTTGCCCACATCAACACCTTTGTGGAAAATTGCGATATGATCAAGATAGATAGGTTTCCACAGGAGACACTGTATTTGAACCTGTTCCCCAGCTCTCTTACAGGTAATGGATGGGAATGATTGCATAACCTTGATGATGAGACCGTCGAGACTTGGGATCAAATGATCGAGGTTTTCTTCGAGAGATTCTTTCCACCGGAGAAAACCAATGACCTAGTACGAAAGATCCATAATTTATGTCAAAAGGCTAGGGAGACATATTCTGAGACGTGGGAGCGCTTTCAGATAATGTTGCGGAAGTGTCCACATCATGGGCTAGATAAAGAAAAACAAGTGAAGATCTTCTACTTTGCTCTAAATGAGCATGACAGGAGCAATCTAGACTCAGTAGGTTCCGATTTCTTCTTGAACAACACTGGCACTAGGTGTTGGGAAATTCTAAAAAATATGGCCAGAAAACAATCATGGGGCGACAGAGACACACCAGAACAGGTTCGAGTTGCAGGTGAGTCAAAGGCCATCAAGGAGTTGAATGAGAAGATGGACTTATTAGCCAAGAAATTGCTAGCAAAGGAAGACGGAGAATCTGAAGATGAGGCACAAGTGAAATTTATGCGCCAGCAATAGGGGTATAGAAACAATGACTATTCTTGGAGGAAAGATAAAAACTTTTCATGGAAGGACCCAAACAATTTTCTGCAGGACCCCGATGCCAAGCTGCAACCATCGACAGAGGAAAAGAACAACGAGATGCTTAATCAGGTGATAAAGCAGAATCAAGAGCTGATGAACACATTTGGCCAACAGATTAAGCAACAAGGAGAATTCATGAATCAGTTTGGGCAAACTTTACAAAGTCATGGAGCTCAGATGAGGACACTCGAGACATCTTTAGCACAAATGGCGGCAGAGATTTTGAGTTTGAAGAAACCAACGCAGCAAGGCTTTCCCAGAAATACAAATGTTCCAGGAGGAAATCAACAAGCCAAAGCAATTCTGTTACGGAGTGGAAAGAAGATTTTAAACTCTAAGGCCGATGAACCAAGCACACCCCAGCCAGAAACCACATGTGAGGCCACAGAGGAGGTCACAATCACAGAGCCGATGGAGGATGTGGTAGAGGATGCCGCACCAGAACCCATTGATGAGGAAGAGACTCAAAAGAGGACACCATATGTGCCGCCACATCAGAGGGCACATACTGTCCCAATCCCGTATCCAAATAGTTTGAAGGCTAAGAAAGTGGACACTCAGTTCAAAAAGTTCCTAGATAGTTTTAGGAAACTTTCTGTCAACATTCCGTTGTTAGAAGCGATAGAGCAGATACCCTATTATGGCAAGTTTCTGAAAGATATAATTACCAAGAAAAGGAAGATTCCTGATATTGAGGTGGTGGTTTTTAAAGAGCAAGTGAGCGCCTTCATTTTGGGCACATTGCCACCAAAAAGACAAGATCCGGGCTGCTTTAATATTTCATGTTACATCGGTAAGGTGAAATTCAGCGAAACATTGTGCGATTCCGGGGCAAGTATAAACTTGATGCCCCTTTCGACATTCAAGAAGCTAAGTCTTAAGGAATCGAGACAAAGCAACATGACGATTCAGCTAGCGAATAATTCTGTGGTTAAGCCGTATGGTATTTGTGAGGATGTACTGGTTAAAGTTGACATGTTTGTATTTCTAGCAGATTTTGTGGTAATGGAAATGCAAGATGACCAAGGGAATGAGCTACTCCTTGGAAGACACTTCCAAGATACGGAAAATATGATACTCAAAATGGGAAGAGGCCGTCTGACATTGGGAATAGCGGATGACAAATTTGAAATGGTTATGCCACCAAGTACAACACAATCACAGGCAAAGGAGCAATGTTGCATGGTGAAACATTTTGATCAAAACATTTCTCTTTGTTTAGGGAAGCCATTTCTAGATATGGATCATGTAATGACCAAGGTAGATAAGGGGACACTGGCTGTAGATATTATGGAACAAACCAAAGTTGTTTCTCTTTGTAGAGCTGTGGGTTATCCAAATGTTGAAAAGGAGGAAATTCCTCTTTCTACTGAAGATGATGCAATAGCAAGTTCTGTCCTTGACGCATATCCAGAACTGCCCTTTGAAGCTTGCCTTGTCAACATAATGCATGACTGGATGAGAAGCAAGTCATTACAAGAATGTGTCAAAATGCTTCAAGTGCTTCCGTGCTATTATGCCAAGCATTATGAGGATCTTGGGCCACTCCCACCACCGCTTCAATCATCATTGATTAGTCCACCAGAGTTAGAACTGAAGCCATTGCCTCCTCATTTAAAGTATGCATTCTTAGCTGATGGTGAAAGACTACCAGCGATTATTTCGGCATATCTGAGTGTCGGTGAAGAAGAGCAGTTGATGATCGTGCTGAAGAACCACCGTGGAGCATTTGGGTGGTCAGTTACTGATATTAAGGGGATTTCCCCTACATTTTTCCAGCACAAGATCCGACTCGAGGAAGGAGCCAAGTCTGTGATTCAGCCACAACGTCGACTCAACCCGAGCATGATGGAGGTCGTCAAGAAGGAGGTGATCAAGCTCCTTTCTGCAGGCATCATTTACACTATCTCAGATTCGACGTGGGTAAGCCCCACACAGGTAGTTCCTAAAAAGGGGGGAATCACTGTCACTCATAACTTGTTGAACGAACCAATCACGACCCGATTGGTAACTGGGTGGTGTGTGTGCATTGACTACCGTCTTTTGAACTCCGCTACGTTAAAAGATCATTTTCCTCTTCCATTCATCGATCAAATTTTAGAGCGACTAGCTGGTCGATCTCATTTTTGTTTTTTAGACGACTACTCCGACTACAATCAGATCTCCATTGATCCTAAGGATCAAGAGAAGTCATCCTTCACTTGTCCCTATGGAACATTCACATACCGCCGTATGCCTTTTGGCTTGTGCAACGCACCAACAACCTTTCAGCGCTGCATGCTTGCTATTTTTTCTGATATGGTTGAGCGCTGTTTAGAGGTTTTCATGGACGATTTTTCCATCTATGGTGCGTCGTTTGATGAGTGCCTGTACAATTTGGATAAAGTTTTACAAAGATGTGAGGACACACATTTAGTTCTCAACTGGGAAAAATGTCATATGATGGTTAGTGAAGGAATTGTGCTTGGACACAAGGTGTCTAACAAGGGGATGGAGGTAGATCTAGTCAAGATTGAAGTTATTTCAAAACTACCTCCACCGAACTCGGTGAAAGGGGTAAGGAGTTTTCTCGGACATGCAGGGTTCTATCGCCGTTTCATTAAAGATTTCTCCAAAATCGCTAAACCATTGTCTGAATTGCTTGAGAAAGATGCGATGTTTGATTTCAATGAAAAATACTTGCATGCTTTCAATGTACTTAAGGAAAAGTTAATTTCTGCACTGGTTGTTCAAACGCCGGACTGGACTAAGCCTTTTGAGCTCATGTGCGATGCTTCAGATTTTGTAGTAGGGGCTGTTCTTGGGCAGCGTTTTGAGAACAAACTCACGGTGATTTTCTATGCATCAAAGACTTTAAAAGAGGCACAACTTAACTACACCACAACTGAAAAAAGAACTTCTCGCCATGGTTTTTGCATTCGAAAATTTGTGGCAATATCTAGTAGGGTCAAAAGTTGTGGTATGGACGGACCACGCCGCCATAATATACTTGATGGAAAAGAAAGATGCCAAACCTAGATTGATTAGGTGGATCTTATTGTTACAAGAATTTGACATTGAAATTAAGTATAAGGCAGGAATTGAGAATGTGGTTGCGGACCACTTGTCTAGGTTAGAGTGGGTAGATGAGAGGGATATCAATATACCCATTATCGAGACATTTCCTAATGAGAAAATCCTTTCTTTAAAATCTAAGGATCTGTGGTTTTCGTACATTGTTAATTATCTTGCATGTAAAATAATCCCAGATGATTGGACTTATTAAGAAAAGAAGAAATTTTTCCATTATTTGAGATATTATTTCTGGGATGATCCCATCTTGTTGAAGCAATGCAGGGACGACGTTTTGCGCAGGTGTGTACCAGAAATTGAATATGACAGTGTACTTAGTCACTGTCATACACTACCAACCGGTGGTCATCATGCGAGCTCAAGAATGGCGGCCAAGGTGTTAGAGAGCAGTCTTTATTGGCCTACACTCTTCTGGGACACCTACGACTATGTGAGAAGATATGATTCATGTCAAAGGGCAGGTAATATTTCAAAGCGGAAAGAGATGCCCCTCAACATGTTTCAAGAAGTTGAGGTATTTGATCTGTGGGGCATCAATTTTATGGGACCCTTTGTGTCCTCGAATTCTAATTTATACATTTTAATTGTTGTTGATTATGTATCGAAGTGGGTAGAGGCAATACCCACAAGGACTAACGACGCTGCCGTAGTGTGCAGGTTTGTGAAAGATCATATTTTCTACAGATTTGGTGTGCCAAGGATGATTATTAGCGATGGAGGCACCCATTTCAAAAATCAAAAGTTTGCTGCATTATTGAGAAAGTACGGGGTGAAGCACAATGTTGGAACCCCATACCACCCGCAAACACAAGGGCAGGTCGAAGTGTCGAATAGAGAAATTAAATTTTTTTGGAGCGCACAATGGCTTCGACAAGAAAGAATTGGAGTACACTACTACCGGATGCATTATGGGCGCATAGGACCACATTTAAGACACCTATAGGCACTACGCCTTTTAGGTTGGCTTATGGGTGGGCCTGTCATTTGCCGGTAGAGTTGGAACACAAGGCGCACTGGGCGCTACATAAGCTTAATTTGAGTTATGATGATGTAGGTAAGAAGAGGATGCTAGAGCTCAATGAGTTTGATGAGTTGAGGATGAATGCTTATGAAAACTCAAGGATTTACAAAGAGAGAATAAAACAGATTCACGATCATCACATTCAACTGCGTGTTTTCAAAAAAGGGGATCGTGTGTTATTGTTTAACTCGAGGTTGAAGTTGCATCCCGAGAAATTGAAATCCCGGTGGAGTGGACCTTTTGTTGTGGAGGACGTGCGCCCACATGGTGCTATTATGGTGTGAGATGGGGAGCTAACGTTCCTAGTTAATGGTCAAAGGTTGAAGCTTTACTTTGGCAAGGACTACACGAGAAAAGTACATGAGGTTAAACTCATGGCACTTAAGGATGAATGAAGTGCTTTATTGCGTCTAGCCTAAGATGTTAAATTTGGGCGCTTGTTGGGAGGCAACCAAACCATCGGTAGTTTTAATTTGTAGTTCTTTCATTTTCTTTCGCATTTACAAGTTAGTTTTATTTAATTTCATTTTTATGAGTAAAAATGATACCTTAATCATTTTGTTCAGTGTGCAGTACTGAGTCAGAGTCGATACCATCGACCACAGTGTCGATGGTAGTGACGTGGGTATAGGTAAGCGGCTGCAGAAAATTTTCTGAGTTGATACCATCAATGGCCTTGTCGATGGTATTGACATACCATCAACGACATCATAAAAAAGATAGCTCCGGGTCAATAGTATCGACTATGAAGTCGATGCTCGTGAGATCCTTGAAGATTTATAGAACAAGTTGTCTCAGTGAAGTCGATACCATCGACGGCCCAGTCGTATCAACCCGGCAGCAGCAAAGAAGCATCACTCAGGCCTCGCGAGGTTCAATGACACATAAAGTGTCGATACCATCGACACCCCGTCGATGGTATCAACGTGACACATCACCAATCCACGAGATGATATCAACGGAGACTGCCAAATCAAGGAAGACAATCTGTGGGATGGGTCGATACCATCGACACCCCGTCGATGGTATCGACGGGTCAACAGTGGTGGCGGGTTCATCTTTAAAAGGAGAAGTTGATTCCATTTTCTCTTCACATCTTTAGAGCTTCTCCCCTCAACTTGTGCATCGAGCATTGTTGATCAACCGGAGGCCTTCATTGAGCATCAAAGGATCGAGATATCTTCTTTGAGCTCTTCACCGAGCGGAGATCTTCTTCTATGACCCTCATCGAGCTCTATTTCTTCTTCTCCATTCCTTTCTGTTCACGATGGTTGAGGACGGCAGGAGCTTCATCGTCTTCACAGGCATCCCCGATGGATATTGAGATGTTTGTTCCTCCACCACCCGGCTCCATTCCTCATCTGAGGATCGTTCATCCCTCGGCGAATGTAAAGAAGATCTACGAGGAGCTGCTAAAGCGGAAAATTGAACCGACCCGATATGTTGACCGGGCCATGATTCGTGACCTCGAGTTTGAGGCCAACCTTGCTTATGTCCTTTAGGGGCAAGCGAATCATACAGACAGGATGGAAGACGATGTCCAGTACCACACCGAGGGCCACTCCTTTTTCAGTGAGTGGACGACCTATAAGGAGTTAGTGGCAGAATTCATGGCTTCACTTGATATCAACGTCGTGCCCAATGACCTTATCGCCACCGACAGGGAGTGGAAAAAAGGGTAAGTGTCTTTCCGGCTCTACAACAACAACTACACCCTCACTCTCGACCAGTTCAATTCTATCTATAACAGGTATCATGATCCCTACCAGCACAGGAGGCATGACAACCAGACCGATTATGATGAAATCTTTTCCCAGCTGGTGACCGCGCCTCTAGGCAAGTCTGTCAGTTATCATAACGCCGCCATCACTGACTTCAAGCATCCATTTGTGTGGATTCTGCATCGCATGCTGTGCACTACTTTATTTGCTCGAGGTGACCTTTCGCTAAGTAAGTTTTAGGAGACAGACTTGTTCTTTCTTAATAAACTGTTGAAAAGAGAAGAGCTCAATTGGGGCACGTTTTTCTTAACGCGTGTGATGGACGTGCGGAGGAGTACTAGACGAGCCCCAATCCACTTTGGGGGGCTTATCAGACCGCTCACTCTCTATCTTGGGCTGGATTTTTCCCAACTCACTCCACTGGTCAACAAGAATAAAGTCAATCTGCATCACCTACATTGCTCCGATCTTCTTACGCTCCGTGATGGCGTGGTCTATGCACATTGCCATGTCAACAAAGAGTACCAGGAGTGTGCGCTTCCAGATCCCGTCTTCCACATCTAGGGAGCTCAGCACTTTCGGTGGCCCATAATCACCATCGAAGACTCCGACGAAGAAGAAGATTGTTACGACCTCACCTTTCAGTAACTCCCAATTAAGGGAGACCAAGAGGTTGAAGCCGCACCCATTAATCCCAGATCAAAGGTTCAACATATAACCATAAACAATTATTAAATTCTAACAGACTATACTGAAAATGGTAATAAAATTTTTCTTTGCATACCTTGAAAAGTTGGGAACAACTAACTTCTAACCTCAGCTGAACTATTCTATCTAATTCCTCCTTGTTCTTTAATTCTTGAATTCACAAGGTGTCACTTTACTATTTGTACTTTTCATTGTACCTAAAATGCTGACAAACAAAACGTCGGTCAGCCGAAGCTGGTATGTGGAGGAAACAGATAATGTTCAACTATGGTAACAATATAATCATTCAATTAATCATTTAACAATCAAGATTACATTTTAAGCCATACAACTCAATCCATACATATTCTCGAACTCTGGACTATCCCTGCAGTGGACATGAATATCACCTCTCTTTTAGGTAATAGAGTCGCATGGCACTATCCGAAAATAACCCAATATCTAACTCATTATGACTTGATGGTCCTACCTCCATGGTAGCCATGTACTAAGTCAACCATAGACCTGATGGACCTACCCAATAGGTAGCCATGTACTAGGTCATCCATAGACCTGATGGACCTACCCAATAGGTAGCCATGTACTAGGCCTTTCTCTAACCTGATGGACCTACCCATAGGCAGCCATGTACTAGGTTAGCTATTATGCCACATAGAGAACCAGGATCTGAGTTTATAGGCATATACATTAAGTGATAGTCATAGTCACTTTATATTTGCAATATGAACATCCAAACATTTTAGTTGCATTCAATGCGATTAAACGTCCGAGAAACCATCGGAAAACTAAGCGGTTAATCATAAGTAACCACATACCTATAAATGCAGATTTGAGACAGAATATTCCAATCAATTAAGACATCCAATCAAGTAAGTACAAGAATCCTGAAAAAGGCATCCAATATATTTCTATCATGAATCATGGTATTCAAATCTAATAGGCCTAATCGTGCCCTAGGGTTACTAGCCCATTTTAGGGTTTTGCCCATAATTAAGGTTTTACCACTTTTCCTTTATTTTTATCAAAATATCCATCAAACCCTAATTATCTCATCTATTCTTCAACATCAAGGTTATCTTAACAACATATAACCCTATTTTCATATTACAGGCACATTAATCATCAATTAAGCTTCTTTTTCATTAAATCTACTATTTTTATCCCTTTAATTCATGAAAAGATCATTATACGCTTTATTATCAATTCATAGTTCATTACGGTCTAAATCACATATGAACTCGATTTGTTATTAATTCCACTTTTTCTTCATGAGAAAACCCTAATTACTACATTTAGGGTATTTATCCAAAAATTAGGAACTTTAATGCTCTAAATAGATTTTAATCATAAAAACTCATTTCTATACATGAAATCAAATAATTAAGACCATTAGTAGTCCTAATTACCAACATTAGGGTTTCAAGGCCCATTAAAACATATTTATGCACAAGAAACTCTAAATTAACTAATTATGTGCAAGGTTCATCCTTTTTAAACATAATGTACCTTTTTACATTTAACAGGTTAACATCAAATCTAATGATCCATTAAACCCTATTAAACTCATTAATCATATCAAAATAGGGTTTCTTAATTCTTAATTCATTAAAGATGATGATTTACACTACTTTTCGAACTATGATCAGATTCAGGCTATAAAACCATTTTTAATGGATTACTTGTGTTTTTCTGATCAAAATTCATATATAAACTTTTTCATCCGAGCTACGAATATTTAACTATGATTTTTGTAATAAAACACTTACTTGGCCAATAGTATGCTGACACGTCAGCATAGCCATGCAACGCGCCCGATTGGGAATTATAACCAATTTACTTGATTACCCTCCACTTAAGTCAGTTCTTCTTTAACCCGCTGGGGGGCATACTCGTCCAATGACTTATGCTCCTTCTTCTTCCTTGGGCTGAAGCAACAGGCCGCCTTAGTGGCCATTGCAGAGCTTCACAGGTCGTTCCCTGCCGCCTCAGCGCTCGAGCTCTGGCCAAAATGCATCCCTTACCTCCGTCCACACCCCCCGCACTCCAGAAGGCTGCAAGCCCTGGACGATACACTTTTCCCGTGGTCTTCAAGCCAACACTCCATTGCGGCTTCCAACCCTTTTGCAGGTGCTGCGTGAGGACTAGAGAGAGGAGGTGGCGGCGGATCCCTTCTGGGTAGTCGTGGGAGCGCCCTACCTCTGACCAGACTACTCTATGACTCGTTGTTGCTGTATGGATAAGAATAAGCCCTGTTAGGGTTTTACGTGCAAGAACAAGAAAGAAAGGTGCGAGGAACTCTCCTTTTGGCTTTGCCACGAGCTCTTTCCTTTATATAGGAGGGTAGTCATGCCCCAGCATGCTTGCCCACGAATACACAAGGCCTCTTTCCAATTGGGATATGATTCCTTCAATTAGAAGAAACCTTCTCTCTCTCTTCTTTAACCATCAATATTCCTTTTACATATTAGGATTTCGAAAATTACTCCACTTATATCCTTTGCACTTGCCTTTTAATTGATTGACACGAAATTATATTCTCCTCAAGTAGGAAAATACTCCTTTTTAATAAAATCACATAATTCCATTAATTATGTAGTCCCATTATCTCTTTATTTTATAATTATGGTATTTTCTCTTCCTTTTCCTTTATTGGGGCTCCTTGGATCCCAAGATACTCCATTATTTCGAAATTCATTTTATTGGATTACTCATTATCTTTCTTAATGCACCTATATGCACTATTTTGCATTATCATGTTTATTTCTTATTAAGATATCTCTTTTTGAGAATTTCTCTTTTATTTACCTCATTGGTATTCCTTTTATTATTAGAAATCTCATGGATACGAAATTGCCCCAAGAAAACTCATTTATGCCTCTTTCCACTTATTTTCCACATTTTATCATTATTTTCCAATTTCTTTCTTCATAAAGAAATACTTAATTCATCTTTTGTTTTCTCATTGCTTTCTTTTTGCAACCTTGGACTCCTTGGTACCCAAGGAACCCAAGAGGCACGAAATCCTCTTTGGATTTGCCTTCTATAGGTTTCCACATATTTCCTTTCTCAAATTCTCAATTATTCCTTAATCAATTGAAATTCCTTTTTATTGGGCCCAATAGCCAACAAAGCCCACAAAGCAACCAATCAAGGCTATTGTGAATGGAATCCATTTATTCAAAACAAATCATATCATTATTTGTTCAATTATCTTTAATATAAGAAATTACATTTCTCACTAATTGAACCCAAAAATTGGGTTATAACATCCTTCCCCTCTTATAGGAATTTTGTCCTCAAAATTCAGGCAAGCAAACAAACAATTCATGATAAGACTTTTCCATGTCCTTCATTGGCCCCTATGTGGCTTTTCCGTACTCATGGCACTTCCAAGAACCTTTATCATCACATATTCTTTTATCTGAGTCCTTTCATCCTGGAGTCTATAAACTACACAGGTGACTCAGGCCATTTTAGCCTCCCTTGGGGCTCACTAGGTTCATTGCTCAACACATGGTCGGGGTACCTCACATAGTGCTCTAAATTGGACACATGGAAAACATCTCCCATTACTTTATCCTGAGGGGTATGGTCAAAACCTAACCATTTCCGCCCATCCATCTCTAATGGACCCATGTATCGGGGACTCAACTCTCTTAGTTATAACTTAGAGGGGTCGTATTTTCATGTCACATTTTCTCCCACAGTAACTTGTATGTCAGTCTACTTTGCATCTGCTCACGACTCTCATCGTCTCTAGGCTCCTTTCAGCCCTTGCATAATCAAAGTGACTTCATCTACACGCACTGGGGCCCCTTTTTCTAACCATCATGTGGTCCTTTTCACCAACATCACCTTACTGAAGTGGTGACCGACACAACCTCCCTTATAAAGCTTCTTATAAAACCCGATACTGGCTATGGTGGTCATTGTCACATCTTTCATAGGACAAGAACTGTCTCTAGATATCACCCTGAATGAGCACACATGCCCTCATCAGACCCTTAATCTGGATCATACTAACCATAGTTAGGGGTGATAGACTATACTAACATTGAGTTCTTCATGTACCTACTTCCAATTTATGGAAGTGAGCCTTTAGGTCAACCTCAAGAACCTTTGAACTCACTTCCTGGTGTAGTTGAACCATCTCTCTCATGGGTAGTTCAACTAGATCTGTCCCTTAACAGAACTCTTTCTTTCTCATGTCATCTAGGTAAGGCGACCTACCATAACCCATATTGCATACCGACCTTTCTTGGTCAAGGGGAGACTTATCAAAACATCCATAGTGGTGAACTCCCATTCCCTCTCAGGGACTCTTTTGTCCTCTATATCGATACACTGGGTTACTGGGGTTCGTTCTTTACTTCCTGGCTTGCATGGCCATAAACCACATGCAACCTTATCTTAAGCATCCAAAGTGCTATTGCCATTTTCCATGGTGTATCATGATTTCTTGTATGTCATGATTCTTCCAAGATCGATTCCTCCGAAACCCTAAACCACTCTAGTCGGGGTTTCATCACCTTTTCCAAAGAAGTGCATCTGAGGTTCTACCACCATCCTTTCATTGCATCAAGGACTAGACTGGCTAACCAAACAACCATTAACTTTCCAATGTATCTTGTTACATCTGAGTGTTATCCAAACACCCCTCCTTTTCAAACTTAGGGTTAGCCAAACAACCTCTTCTAACTTCTAGTCAAACAAGTCTTAACCAGAGCATTCATGACCACCTCTCATCCTTAGGTATTAGGTAACATTGAAGACATACACTTTCATGTATTTCACTTATCGTCTCACCTCAAACTCTATGTCTATATTCATTAAGAACACTTCTTTGATTTCATCATCATGGTGATCAAACTCTACCTGGTATAACTTATAAATTCTACATAGTTCATGATAAAAACATCATCATAAGGGGACTCCCTCATTCCTCATAATGTTTACAAACCATCCATGTATCATCCACTTTACTAGGGTAGGTCATCCTCTCTATCCTCATTTCTCGTGGCAACATTCCAACCTACATCATCTCTTATCCTTGGTGTATGACATGCATAATTTCCTATCTCTCACCCCCATAACAAGAGGAAATAAGCATTTGGCTGCAGTCCAAATACAGAGTTCTTCCTGTTCCAAAAGTAGAGATGGTACATCCCACCTTTCCAGTACACCTTTAAATCTAAGTTGCAACGTGCCACATATGTCTCTTCATCACAACCATCATGATATCAAACTAGTCTTGAACCTACTGAGGTTTATATCCTTGGTTATCTCCTCTAGGTCTATAGGGTACCGACTCTTTTGGGGTCATCCCTCTTCCCTCATGCATCAAGAGAGTGCCCTACTCATCTGCCCTTTGGGTCCCATGAGTTCATGAAGGTGATCAATCTCCTAACCCATGACCCTCAGACAATGATAGCTGTTACCTCCCGACCCTATGGTCATGTGCAACTAGGGAATTAGGCAACTCCTACTTTCATCGGTCTTATCCCTACTTGACCCTAGGATAGACTTGGGATTTTCCATTATTGTACATGTTCACTTAGAACCTTACCCAAGTCTTCATCATCTCTCTTTCTGCATTCATGGGCTGGCTCTCATCCTTTCATAGGCATCATGGCAACCTGCCTACCTTGGTCAAGCCCCAAACTGGTTACCTCCATGGTAACACATTCATATGCAATAGAGATGTATATCTATGGGTCTGTAGATTCATTCTCCTAACATGTACTTTTCACTTAGCTTCTCAAGATCCTTTGAGACCTCTTTAGGTCACCCTAAACTAACAAATCTAATATACACCCTACCAAAGGGATCCTTCTCCCAGGATGGGAGGAAAACTATCTCTTAACAACAAGGTCACAAAAGCTCTTAGTGTTGGGTTTTGTGGAGAAAACATGCGCGGCGGAAGCAATAAAATCCACGCAACCCAAAATAGGATCTCGTCGAAAACAACATATTTGGAAATAGTGTTTGCGGGATATACCTTATCGCGGAGCAAGTCCGGCGATGTCCCGCTGCACGATGGTGCAACGCTGCTTGTCGAAACGGATGGAACTTCTCTCCCGTTCGTTGTCGCAGGTTGATCCGACGGCGCTCCTTTGCGGCAGTGATGTCCGCCGCTCGTAGCGCGTGCAGGTGGTCGTCGACGTCCTCCGAACACAGGCGTCAATGCGTCTGCATCTCTACTTCATCCACACGGATGGACGGAACTCCACGTCGTGCTTCTCAAGCCGGCGGGAAGGAGTGTGTCTCTGTGGTGGCGTGCTAGCGGCGCGTTTCCCTCCTTTCTCTCCTAAGGACGATGACGGCTAGGGTTTACGTGCGTAAGCGTAAATGGAAAAGCCTCTCTCTATCTTATATAGATATCAGCCGTCAATCCTCCTTTAAACAGGATACGAAGGGAAATAGGGTTTCCTAAACCCATCGGTAAACAAAAACGTTGCGTTAATTAAAATGCTCGTAGATTAATTAGAATATTACGAAATTCATTAATTAACCAAATAATCACATTAATTGATTAATTAATATCCGACTCCATGCAATCGCTTGGGATGGCTCTACGGGCATACATATGCCAATACTTAGGTCTAGGGTTTACATCCACATGAGCCTACTTAACCCTAGCAAGCTATTAAGGCACCAGCAGATCACTTACTGTACCATGCTAGGTCATACTTATCCTTCTTTCCTCGATGTTGGATCAAGATCAAACTTTCCCTTTACCATCAACCTAGTTGTGAGGGGTTCTAAGGAACTCATCTTCTATAGGAACACATCAACCTTAAAATTAAGGGGCTTCCCCTTTTCCTATATACATGAGGAGTACCATGCTCACTTCTATAGGAACTCAAATCTCATCATGAGCATTAGGTACACCACTTCCCCTCTTAGGCCTAGGGACCCTAGGTACACTTGTAGGTGTCCAACTGCATACTCTATCTCTTAACCACGAACCAAACATGCAAAAGGCATGACATGCACTTCTTGTCATCCTTCAACTCGAGCAACACTTAGAGTTGGATCCTCCTTAAGGACAACCAACAAGGTACAAGGCCTCGGAACCTGTTCACTAAACCTCTCTAGGTCTAAGGAACTCTTCTTCCTACCTCAGAAGGTAAACACCTATACTGTAGGAACGTAGGAATCAGATGCTTCATCTTCATTCTCTAGGGTTGGTCCCTCTAAAGGCAACCAGGATATCATCAACTTTCAGGGATCGATCATGAGGCAACCACTATTATCCATTGCTTAGGGTTTTAGGCTTCCAACCTTCTTGCTGGGTTTCCTGCTCTCTAAAGCTAACCCCACAACCAACCTCACCATTATAGGTTCTTTCTTCATGAAGGATCAACCTGGTGAAGCCTAGGTTCGAACTTATAGTTGCTCAAGATCATCCATGACCCTTTATGCTCCATCATAATTCTCTATCCATGGTTTCATCCTACTGTCAGCATTATGACGTGCCCTAGTTGCCAGCTATGCCCTACTGGTACAAGCCCATAGGGTTTCTATGGTCCTTCACTAACATCATCATCTAAGGAACTATCCTTTACCCTAACATGCATGACCCTTCCAAGGGTTGGGTTGCCAAAGGTGCTAGGTCACCCATGGATCATATGGCATCCCAAAGGCATGTCCTTTTAAATACCTGGTCCCACTCATTTCTCTCTAACCTTCACTTAGGGTTAGGGTTAGCATCATCCTCAGAGGATGTGCTAGGTCTCTACTTGCAATGTAGATCTCTATCTCCAAGACTAACTTATCCTCCTGACAAGAAGGTCTAGCCTCAGGTCCCTTCTGAGGACATGACAACTTATGTCATACGACCTAAGCATGTATCTATTATTTATTTTGTGCTTAATCTATTAAGCTTATGTCCATGACATCTTATTTACATGCCTTTCATTAATTTAGTGGAGGATTCCTTAAACCTTATTAACCTTACCCATACCTCAAGAGGGTGAGGAGAAGAAAGAAAACCCTAATCCTTTAGGTCCTTATCAAAATTTTGTGATGAGAAGGGATGAAAAAGATGAGAAGTCCTAAAGGTATCTTATTTTGATTCATACCCTAAGACTTTGGCCAGGCGGTCACACGGGTCCGGGAGTCCTCGTATTGCGACTAGCGGTGCGGAGGAAAATCTTGCCAGCCCCCAGTCGTGATCCCTTTCTAGACACCTCCGTCTTTCGGATACTCCTCTAATAACTCCCTTGGGTTCTATGGAGTTTGTAAAATGTAATAATTATTAATGGTTAACTGAGGAACCTAGGATCTGATACCAAATGTTACGACCTCACCTTTCAGTAACTCCCAATTAAGGAAGACCAAGAGGTTGAAGCAGCACCCATTAATCTCGGATCAAAGGTTCGACATATAACCATAAACAATTATTAAATTCTAACAGACTATACTGAAAATGGTAATAAATTTTTTCTTTGCATACCTTGAAAAGTTGGGAACAACTAACTTCTAACCTCAGCTGAACTATTCTATCTAATTCCTCCTTGTTCTTTAATTCTTGAATTCACAAGGTGTTGCTTTACTATTTGTACTTTTCATTGTACCTAAAACGCCGACAAACAAAACATCGGCCGGCCGAAGCTGGTATGTGGAGGAAACAGATAGTGTTCAACTATGGTAACAATATAATCATTCAATTAATCATTTAACAATCAAGATTGCATTTTAAGCCATACAACTCAATCCATACATATTCTCGAACTCTGGGCTGTCCGTGCAGTGGACATGAATATCACCTCTCTTTTAGGTAATAGAGTCGCATGGCACTATCCGAAGATAGCCCAATATCTAACTCATTATGACTTGATGGTCCTACCTCCATGGTAGCCATGTACTAAGTCAACCATAGACCTGATGGACCTACCCAATAGGTAGCCATGTACTAGGTCATCCATAGACTTGATGGACCTACCCAATAGGTAGCCATGTACTAGGCCTTTCTCTAACCTGATGGACCTACCCATAGGCAGCCATGTACTAGGTTAGCTATTATGCCACAGAGAGAACCAGGATCTCAGTTTATAGGCATATACATTAAGTGATAGTCATAGTCACTTTATATTTGCAATATGAACATCCAAACAGTTTAGTTGCATTCAATGCGATTAAACGTCCGAGAAACCATCAGAAAACTAAGCGGTTAATCATAAGTAACCACATACCTGTACATGCAGATTTGAGACAGAATATTCCAATCAATTAAGACATCCAATCAAGTAAGTACAAGAATCCTGAAAAAGGCATCCAATATATTTCTATCATGAATCATGGTATTCAAATCTAATAGGCCTAATCGTGCCCTAGGGTTACTAGCCCATTTTAGGGTTTTGCCCATAATTAAGGTTTTACCACTTTTCCTTTATTTTTATCAAAATATCCATCAAACCCTAATTATCTCGTCTATTCTTCAACATCAAGGTTATCTTAACAACATATAACCCTATTTTCATATTACAGGCACATTAATAATCAATTAAGCTTCTTTTTCATTAAATCTACTATTTTTATCCCTTTAATTCATGAAAAGATCATTATACGCTTTATTATCAATTCATAGTTCATTACGGTCTAAATCACATATGAACTTGATTTGTTATTAATTCCACTTTTTATTCATGAGAAAACCCTAATTACTACATTTAGGGTATTTATCCACAAATTAGGAACTTTAATGCTCTAAATAGATTTTAATCATAAAAACTCATTTCTATACATGAAATCAAATAATTAAGGCCATTAGTAGTCCTAATTACCAACATTAGGGTTTCAAGGCCCATTAAAACATATTTATGCACAAGAAACTCTAAATTAACTAATTATGTGCAAGGTTCATCCTTTTTAAACATAATGTACCTTTTTACATTTAACAGGTTAACATCAAATCTAATGATCCATTAAACCCTATTAAACTCATTAATCATATCAAAATAGGGTTTCTTAATTCTTAATTCATTAAAGATGATGATTTACACTACTTTTCGAACTATGATCAGATTCAGGCTATAAAACCATTTTTAATGGATTCCTTGTGTTTTTCTTATCAAAATTCATATATAAACTTTTGTCATCCGAGCTACGAATATTTAAATATGATTTTTGTAATAAAACACTTACTTGGCCAATAGTATGCTGACACGTCAGCATAGCCATGCAACACGCCCGATTGGGAATTATAACCAATTTACTTGATTACCTTCCACTTAAGCCAGTTCTTCTTTAACCCGATGGGGGGCATACTCGTCCAATGACTTTTGCTCCTTCTTCTTCCTTGGGCTGAAGCAACAGGCCGCTGTAGCGGCCATTGCAGAGCTTCGCAGGTCGTTCCCTACCGCCTCAGCGCTCGAGCTCCGACCGAAACGCATCCCTTACCTCCGTCCACACCCCCCGCACTCCAGAAGGCTGCAAGCTCTGGCCGAGATGCTTTTCCCGTGGTCTTCAAGCCAACGCTCCATTGCGGCTTCCAGCCCTTTTGTAGGTGCCGCGTGAGGACTAGAGAGAGGAGGTGGCGGCGGATCCCTTCTGGGTAGTCGTGGGAGCGCCCTGCCTCCGACCAGACTACTCGATGACTCGTTGTTGCTCTATGGATAAGAATAAGCCCCGTTAGGGTTTTACGTGTAAGAACAAGAAAGAAAGGTGCGAGGAACTCTCCTTTTGGCTTTGCCACAGGCTCTTTCCTTTATATAGGAGGGTAGTCATGCCCCAACATGCTTGCCCACGAATACACAAGGCCTCTTTCCAATTGGGATATGATTCCTTCAATGAGAAGAAACCTTCTCTCTCTTCTTTAACCATCAATATTCCTTTTACATATTAGGATTTCGAAAATTACTCCACTTATATCCTTTACACTTGCCTTTTAATTGATTGACACGAAATTATATTCTCCTCAAGTAGGAAAATACTCCTTTTTAATAAAATCACATAATTCCATTAATTATGTAGTCCCATTATCTCTTTATTTTATAATTATGGTGTTTTCTCTTCCTTTTCCTGTATTGGGGCTCCTTGGATCCCAAGATACTCCATTATTTCGAAATTCATTTTATTGGATTGCTCATTATCTTTCTTAATGCACCTATATGCACTATTTTGCATTATCATGTTTATTTCTTATTAAGATATCTCTTTTTGAGAATTTCTCTTTTATTTCCCTCATTGGTATTCCTTTTATTATTATAAATCTCATGGATATGAAATTGCCCCAAGAAAACTCATTTATGCCTCTTTCCACTTATTTTCCACATTTTATCATTATTTTCCAATTTCTTTCTTCATAAAGAAATACTTAATTCATCTTTTTTTTTCTCATTGCTTTCTTTTTGCAACCTTGGACTCCTTGGTACCCAAGGAACCCAAGAGGCACGAAATCCTCTTTGGATTTTCCTTCTAGAGGTTTCCACATATTTCCTTTCTCAAATTCTCAATTATTCCTTAATCAATTGAAATTCCTTTTTATTGGGCCCAATAGCCAATAAAGCCCACAAAGCAACCAATCAAGGCTATTGTGAATGGAATCCATTTATTCAAAACAAATCATATCATTATTTTTTCAATTATCTTTAATATAAGAAATTACATTTCTCACTAATTGAACCCAAAAATTGGGGTTATAACAAAGATGGTGACAACAACGACAATGACGACGACGATGAGTACGAGGAGGAAGAGGAGGCTTTCACTCCTCTTCGTGTACGAGTGGCACCGCAGAAGCGTCCACACTTCTACCTGGGTGCATCATCTTCTTCGTAGCCTCCTCCACCACAACCCTCTCCACAAGGAGAGGATGTCTATTCTATGCAGGGTATGTACGCCATGCTGTAGGATATTCAGCAGACACAGCAGCAACACACTACCTCCTTCACCGATATTCAGGATACTACAAACCGGCTATTCTTAAATCAGCAGGAAATTTATGAGAATGATCGTCTCCTCCTCGCCAACCAAGAAAATATTCACGACAGGTTGCATAGGATGGAGATGCAACAACAACCGTTCTATGATCATTACTGGAGCCAAAATTACTTTGGGGGATATCCTCAACCTCCATCGATGCCCCCATATGATCCAAACTTCCAGGGGAAATATCCATCATGGGATCCCACCGCCCTGCAGTACCCACCACCTGAACAATAAATGGTATCAATGTTCCACCTGTTAAGATTGTTTTTGACTATGAGGCCATAGTTGGATTCAAGCTTGGGGGGGGAGATGGAACAATTTCTATCTTTTTCTATTTTTTATTTTTAGTTTTTATCATTTATTGCCTTTTCTTTTATTCTAGCAATTGTCTTAGTTTTTAGGATCCACATGCTATCTAGTGTATCTGTGGATGTCTAATTTAATGTGTCATCTCTTTGTTTGTCACATGGGACTCATGGGTCAATTTGAAAAATTTTCATGAACTTGCAAGCTTGATTTGTTTGAACTTGAGCATTTGACTTATGAAAATAATTGGGTTTTTCAACTTTAAAACATAAGACCACAACTGTACATGCCTATGATTTAAGAAAAGTGGACGAAATTGGATGTTGAGCTGAAACTGATCAAATGGTAATGGGACTTTAATCTGAAATAAGAGAGGGAAACCCCTTGATTTTACACAGGTCAGTAAGGAGGGACATATAATATCTTCTAAGGGTTCTGTCAATTAATCTTGTGATCTATCCACCTCATCTCATTTACACTCCACCATAAGAATTGGGAGCACTTTACAGTTTGTTATCTCTTGATTGCATATCATGTAGATAGGATTGCATTGTGGTTAGTTTCCATCTATTGCATTTAAAAAAATGTTGCATTATAGTCATGCATGAACAATAGTTGCATTGTGCATGATCTTAATCATTTTGAACATGATGTGCGTTGCTTCTTCTGAAAATAAGAAACTTGTTTCGTACTTTCTGGAAAAAAGGGGAAAAGAAAGAGTAGTTGTGAGAATAAGCCCAAGATAAAGATGTGCAAATTTCATCTTAGTCATTAAGCAAAATAAGGGCTGGAAAAAAAGAGAAAAAATAATAAGTAAGTGAAGGTCAGAAAGATGGAGGAACTTGTTTTCATGCATAATAAGAAAGAACAAGCACATGTGTAGTTTTGTAGATATTCTGTCTCTCGTTGGGATAGAATAGTAATGCATGCATCATTCCCCCTAAATGTAAGCATTAGGTCATTTTCATATGCATGAGCATCATGTAGGTCATTGTTGCACTATTGCATGTCCAACTGTATTGTGCTACTCTTTCTTACAAAAACCACCTATTCCATCCACCCATTGATCAAAATGGTAGGCCACCAGTGATTATCTTCTCACTTTTGTATTTTAGGAGATCTGCTTCCATTTAGATGGTAGTTAGGTTGTGAGAAACATTGATAGAAGATCACAAGATGCACCAAGCCTGAACCGGAAGATTTTATTATATTAACTGCCTAATTTGATAGTGTTCACCAATCTTGGAGTGGATACCTATTATGGATGATCATCGTCACCTGTAGGGTAGTTACCATTCTGTGGTTAGTGAGGGCCGGTATGTGAATGTCTGGTGGGAATCATACAGTAATGTCTGTTGTGATAGTATGTTCTTTAGTTGACCCTCACAATTTTATTCTATAAGTTTTGTTGCTTGAGGACGAGCAATGTTCAAGCTTAGGGGAGTTTGATGCGAGTATTTTGAGTCACTTTTACAGACTAGTTTTACATGTGTTTTATGTGTTTATTAGTCACATTTGTGGTTAATATCGCATGATTCACTCGTTTTAGTCTATAATCTCTTTTTGCATCAAATTTACTGTATTTCACCTTTTTGGTTATAAATGATCATATTGATGTGTTTTAGAAGGCTGATTTGGATTTATCTTGAAATTTCAGGAAAACTGAATATATGCAGATGTCGATACCATTGACAAATGTCGATAGTACCGACTCGGTCATAGTGAGACAGCCACAAGGAACCGAGATGTGTTGATACCATCGACACCAAAGTCGATGGTAGCGAGATACCTACAGTGAGCCAGCAGTCAACTGGTCGATACTATCGACGCAAAGTCGATACTATCGACCTTGCCCAGATTCAACGTCGGATCAGTGATAAAAGCGATGCCTAAAGGTGTCGATACCATCGACACTAAAGTCGATGGTATCGAGTCTGCATCAGGCGGAACATCAGAAAAAGAAGACTTGTCGATATTCTGACGGGTCGATACCATCGACCCACGTCGATAGTATCGACGCCGTCAGATCAGGTTTTGTTTCAGATCGATTCCAATCGGATGGTGGTGATCTTTTGGAGATCTAAAGTGGTGCATATACCTAATTTCGGCATCCCTAAGCAAGGGATCACGTCATTAGTCATTGCACAAGTCTCAAGGAGAAGAGGAGAGAGGAACAGATCCCAAAAATATACCCCGATCGTTCCGAGAGCTGCAGAAGACATTTTCCACCGCCGGAAGGCTGTAGATTGCGTATTCTACGTCAAGGAATGCCCAGATCTCCTCCGTTCAGGGGTTTACATCACTTTCATTCACGTTTTGTCCATGTTCTCCCTTTCTCTCATCATGTCTTTCATTGAGATGAACATGCGGGGCTAATCCCCTTTGTCTTTAGGACCGGGAGTAGCCCGGGTGATGGTTGTATGACATTTTTACCATAGTATTTCATAATTTGTCTCTTAAATCCATGGTATGATTTCATTTTCTCCATTATATCATTATGATTGATCACCCTAGTGATAATTTAATGCCTTTAATTACTTTGAAAGAAGAATTAATGGTTGAAAAAAGACAAAATTCACATTAACTAATAAATCCTTTGAACAAGGTGATGTACGGTTAATGGTGGAACCCAGAGTATGGTCCTCATGCACCTAGTTTAGGGTATAGGTTACTACTACCATGGAACCGACCAAGATTTAGGTAGTGAATTGTATCACGAAAGTGAGCAATTCTGAATACAGGCCACTACCCGGAATGATAGACATATTAGGTTAACTATGTAGAAATTAATACAACGAGAACCTGTGGTGAAACCGTAATCCTAAAGATTCCCATTTGAATTGATTAAACTAAACATTTAATCGATTGTTTTATTTTATTTTATTTTTATTTTCTTTTTCAATCAACTCTCAAAACCTTTTAATTGGTCTAGCTGATGGTGCATAGTTAGTAAGTAATCTACCGATAGTTCAGTGTCCCTGTGTTCGACTCGGGCCTCACAAAGGCCTATATTACTCTGACGCGTGCACTTGCGTTATACACATGGTAAAATCGTGTCAATTTCCTATCAACAACATTGTATAAAAATCAAGCAAGGTCTCATCCAATGTTTCCATATTTTGATCCTTTACTATTACACTACACGGCTGATTACATATTGTATTATGCCCCGAGGATTTGAGTCGTACCACCCAAATCCCATCGACCACTTGATAAGTCAAAATTGGTTCCATACAAGGTCTAATGGAAGAGAAATAATCCACGACCTCACCTTCCACAATCAGTACAAGTAATCATGCAGTGACATCATTGATCAACCGCTTCCAGCGACGTATAGTCTAGCTGGGCATATTTAACCCGCCTTGGTACAGGTCACGACGCTAGTGAGAGTGAGCTACGGTTCACAGCCGTACTCTCCCAGGGTATGGCTTGCTGCCAATCCTGTATTACATATCATGGAGCTGCAGTCCAATGCTACACTCTTCTAGGTATGGCTCATAGCCAATCCTGTGATACATATACATTCAAGACACAAGAAGATACCTCAACTTGCACCCTACATATTCAACAATATGCGTTTCGAGTTAAACCCATTTCACCATTCAGAAAGTACTGACATTGAATGGATCTATGGCACATGGCAAGCTACAAGATTAGGTTTAACTTGATTAATTAGGTTATTTAAACATCTTTCAACATCAATGAAGTTACAACGTACAACATCTAAACAGATTCTACACAAATAAGGGTATGTCACATCACCAAAACATACAAAAACATATAAGGTGTAATCTCATCACTTCATGCTTGTTATTCAACTCGTGTCCAAAACAAGGACCACATATCTAGGGGTGACAATGCCTCCTCTCATCACCAAGGAAATCATCTCATGTAAGACATTAAGCCATTATTTGGTCATAAGACCATTTATTACTCTTTCAAGGATGTCAAAAATGCTTTATGCCTCACAAGGCCCATTCAAACAGATCATAACCACCATAGCTCGTACATGTCTATGCACATCAACTGGTATTACCTACATGGTTAGAAACTTGTAACAAGAAAGACAAGACACCATAGACACTATCATCTTATAAGATCATGGCCATACATTTTACATCATTAGAATTAGGATTTCTCTTTACCCAATTGGGGTTTACAAGGTTGGATCAACAACCACCCTTAGATTATCACTTTCATTATCGTTATATGGTGTGTTATGAGATAGAGAAACATGATTTTCATTATAATTGTAAAACATGTTATGAGGTACAGAAACATAATTGCCAACATCACTCATACAATTTCTCCATAGGGTATCACATCATACCATGTGACCCTAGAATCAACATGATGTATCTTAAACACCATCACAAGGTATCGATTAGGGTTACAACATAGGGTATCTGGTTAACCCTAGGTGTGTTGGGAAACCACTCCAAGAAGGGTATTGGTTAAGCATATAATGAATGAACAACCATGGTATTGGCCTACCAACTTGGGATGTGTATCTTTAGGCATCATGGGGGGGGGTATCGAGCACAAGCATCTCATGGAGAGGGTGTTGGCCAACCTACCCTATCGGGCAACACCATCATGTGGTGTGATAGATAAATCTTGATAGGCAACACTCTCAACACAACATGCCTCCAACCATAACGTTCGAACCCCACATCACCACACATTGGCAGCACCTCCTCCAACGCATAACGATCTGTCTCAAGACCTAACGGTTGAACAACCCAGATCATGATGACCAACTTCTCCAAACATATCAACATCCATCATCTATCGTTCTAGGTGTTACCAAGCCATGACGGCCATCAGCAAAGCATGTCGACTTAGGTCTTGCCAAGATCATGACGACCTGTCATAAAGGGTGACGTACAACAATGCCACAGGTCATGATGAACAACCAAGGTATATCGGCCTAACACTCCTATCATCCTCATCGTCTTCAACCTTATAATAGTGTTAAAAGTAAGGAAAAAAGAGTAACACAAGGGTATAAGCTAAGCAAGATTCCTCTTTTTAAACATCATTCAAAACTACCAAGAAGAGCTACTAACATGCAAGATATAGTGAGCCAAGGATAAAGAAAAGGATAGAAAGTGAAGGGTGATAATAACAAAGATGGTATAGAGTTATATAACCCACCTCAAGGATCACCACCAAGCTCCAAGCTTCATGAGCTCAAGGTAGAAGAAGATCTGCCAAGCTTGATCACCACAACACCTCCAGGAGAGATGATGGAACCAAGGTTAAGAGAGCATAAGAGGGAAAAGAAAGTAACCAAGGTTCATGTATGAGAAGAAGAAAGAAAGAGAGAAAGAGGAGCTAAGGATCATGGCTTACCAAGGTAGAGGATGAACAGGGTACCACAAGCATGGGACTCATCCTCCAAGCTCCAAGGGAGAGACTCCTCTAGCTCAAAGTCGTCCACCAAGGAGAGAATGCAAGGATAATGAAAGGGGCTATATTGCATGGAGAGAAGGATGTATATATACAAGAGGGATGAAAGAGAGAGAAAGGGGAAGGTGTCACCACCTTAGAACCCTAGGTGACACTTGTCCACGATAAAGAGCCACATGCAACACCATTCAACAAGATGATAAGATCTATGTCTCACCCACTAGGTCACCTAAGATGTCAAGGCCGATACACACATCCACCCTCTTCACAAACCGATAGGGGTAAACCCTAGGTACCACAAAACTGATAGGATGTCCCTCAAGACACCCACAAACTGATAGGATGTCCCTCAAGACACCCACAAATTGATACATGGCCTCTCTAAGACTCTCAAGCCTGAGACAACACTTCTAAAAGTAAGGCACACCTCAAACATGTATCCAAAACATCACCAAGGATGTCACCACTCATCCATAGCTCAAACAAGATGCCCATATCTTTCTCTATCCTCTAGATGATGCTAAGATAGAGAAGGAACACTCTAGAGGTAGAAAATTTTCACGTCAACCCCTAATCTGGGTAAATTGCAATCTGCACCAAAACCTCTCCAGAAAATACAAGCATCAGCCAAACAAGATCAAACAAGGAACTCAAGATTTCAACATGGCCTAACTACATATCATATGATTAGAGCAACGAGCTAAGAAACATACTTTAGCAAAACAAACGGGGTTATCCTAAAACATGGGTCAGGGTCCTTACAAGCCATAAACCCCAAATGGGAATTTTGCCCATGAAACCCTAAGAGAAATGGGAGGGGTACTTGCTCCTCATCTGTTCCTCGAGCTCCCACATGGCTTCCTCAATGCCACAGTGATGCCAAAGAACCTTTGCAAGCACAAAGTCCTTACTCTTTAGCTTCTTCATTCTCCAATCAAGGATCAACACTTGACCTTCTACATAGGTCATATCCTCATCAAGCTCCACCTCTACAGGCTGTAACACTAACTCTGTATCTGAATGACACTTCCTCAACATACTAACATGAAATACTAGATGCAGCCTATGCAATTCATGTGTCAACTCCAACCAGTAAGCCACCTTCCCAACACATGCCATCTCTGGGTAAGGTCCCATAAACCTGGGAGCCAACTTACCCTTCTTCCCAAACCTTTGAACACCCTTCAAAAGAGAGACCTTCAAATATACATTGCCTCCCACTTGGAACTCCAAGGGTATATGGCGATTGTCTATGTACGATTTCTATCTTCCTGTGATGCCTTCAACTATTAATGTATCACTTTGATCTTCTCAGTTGTCTGTTGCACAAGCTCAGGACCAAGAAGCCGATACTCAACTATCTCATACCAACACAACGCTGACTTGCAACGTCTGCCATACAATGCTTCATAAGGTGCCATGTCAATACTACTCTGATAGCTATTGCTGTAGGCAAACTTTGTCAAACTGAGATGTATATCCCAACTTCCTAAAAACTGAAGAACACAAGCCCTCAACATATCCTCCAAGGTCTAAATGGTCCTTTTAGATTGACCATATGTATGCGGGTGGAAAGTAATGCTGAATTTCAACTACGTAACCAAAGCTGTGTGCAGTCATTCCCAAAAGCAACCCATGAACTGTGGACCTCTATCATACACGATAGTATCTGGAACACCGTGAAAACACACTATCTCATCCACATATATCTGGGCAAGTTTCTCTAATGTAAATGTCGTCTTCACGGGAAGGAAATGCACTGAGTTGGTCAACCTGTCAATGATCACCGAAATGGAATCACAACCTTTGGCTGTCCTAAGAAGACCAACCACAAAGTCCATAGTTACATGATCCCATGTCCACTGAGGTATAGGCAATGGCTGCAACGTTCCTACAAGCCTCTGATGCTCAGCTTTGACTTGTTGACATACTACACACCTTGCCACAAACTCGGATACATCTTTCTTCAAGTCTGGACACCAATACATTCCTTCAGATTGTGGTACATCTTGGTGCTACCTGGGTGCATTGCATACATGGATGAATGAGATACCTATAGCACCATATTCCTTAGGTTATTAGCATCACGAACCACTATCTTGTCATGGTAACAAACTGTCCCATCATCTGAATCATGGAAAGCATCACACTTCTCGCTGCCGAAATATAATCTAATCTTTTGAACCACAATATTTGTATGTTGTTCCTCTCTAGTTTTCTATCTCAGCTTAGGATTCACTTGTAACTATGCCAAAAAACTAGCTAACAAGGAGACTTCCAACTTGACATTCATCTGATGCAAGGAGACCAAAATCTCACTTGTGGCATATCAAAGAACTCAACTGGGCTTTATCTATGGATAAGGATGAATACTTCCTTCTCGATGCATCAACTACGATGTTCCCCTTCCCTGGATGATAATCAACCGTGCACTCATAGTATTTGATCAACTCCATCCAACGACACTGCCTCATGTATAAATCTTGTTGTGAAAAGATGTACTTCAAGTTCTTATGATCCATGAAGATCTGACATTTCTCTCCATATAGGTAGTGCCTCTAAATCTTCAAAGCATGAACCACAACAACTAACTCTATATCATTCGTTGGGTAGTTCTCCTCATTTTTCTTAAGATGTCGAGAAGCAAAAGAAACCACTTGTTTGTCTTTCAACAACACACAACCCAGACCATTCTTGGATGCATCACAAAAGATGATGTATCCCTTTCCTTTCTCAGGAAAGACCAGAACCAGTGCATTTGTCAAATTCTCCTTCAAAGTCTGAAAAGCATGTTGACATCTATCACCCCAAATGAACAACACATCCTTCCTCATCAACTTTGTCAGGGGTAGGGCGGTAGCGCTGAAGTCCTTGATGAACCTCCTGTAATAGCCTACCAGACCTAGAAAACTACGCACTTCTATCGATGTCTTAGGATGCTCCCATTCTATCACAAACTCTGCCTTCTTAGGATCCACACGTACTCCTTCAACAGATATAATATGGCCCAAGAAAACTACATCCCTCAACCAGAACTCGGACTTGCTAAACTTGTCATAGAGCTGGTATTGTCTCAACACTGTCAACACCTAACAAAGATACTATTCATGCTACTAATTATCCTGATTGTATACCAAAATTTCATCTATGAAAACCACCACAAACTGATCAAGGAACGGTCAGTACACCCTGTTCATCAAATCCATGAACGCTTCTAGTGCATTGGTTAGCCCAAACGGCATAACCACGAACTTGTAGTGACCATACCTCATCCTAAAAGCTGACTTAGGTATGTCATCCTTCTTGATCCTCAACTGGTGATATCCCAATCTCAGATCTATCTTTGAGAATATTGTCACACCACACAACTGGTCAAATAGGTCATCTATCCTTGGAAAAAGATACTTATTCTTTATCATGACCTTGTTCAACTGTCTGGAATTTATGCACAACCTCATAGATCCATCCTTCTTCTTCACAAACAACATTAGAGCACCCCACAATGATGTACTCAGCCTAATGTAACCCTTGTCAAGTAGCTCTTACAACTATTTCTTCAACTCTTCCATCTCTATTGGTGCCATCCTATACGGTGTCTGAGCTATTAGTTGCATACCAGAAACTAGACTAATCTCAAAATCAATCTCTTAGGGTGGGGGAACACCTGGGAACTCTTCAGGGAACATGTCCTCAAACTCCCTAACCACTAGAACCTCCTAAATACTAGGACTCCTTGCCTTAGTATCCATCACATGTGCCAAAAAGCCTTACAACCCCATCTCAGAAGCTTCCTCACTACCATCGCCAATACTAAACACATCTAAAGAATCTTCCTATCTCCTTAGAAGATCCATGTCTCATTACCATCTACAAATGTTGCTTGCTTGGAACTACAATACAAGACCACTCTATACTTATCCAAGGTATCCATTCCAAGGATCACATCGAATCCATGCATATCAAGTGGTATGCGATCCAAGGTATCCATTCCAAGGATCACATCGAATCCATGCATATCAAGTGGTATGCGATCCACTTGAATGTGGTGTCCTGAAAAAGAGAGAACACATGAAGGACACACATCCTACCACACTGTAGAACCAACTAATGGGGTTTCTAACAAAAAACTAATCCTCTTACGACTAATAGGAAAAATAAAACTTTTGAGCACTTCACGAACGATAAAAAAGTGTGTTGCTCCCGGGTCAACCAAAATAGATACAAAGCAAGAAGAAGAAAAATCAGGATGAAATAACTCTATCTGACCTGCCACCACTCATGGGTTGACCACCACCTCTGGCTGATTCATAGCGTAGAATCTAGCCATTTCCTACTGTCGCCCCTGCCCTCTACTTCCTTGAGAAGACAATCCATATTATGACGTCTGGCCACGTCCTCGTCCCCCTTTGCCACTGTTCAGATGTCTCTACGAGCCCTACTGACTCTGCCTCGATTGCTGGGTCACTTCTTCACCCCTCATTGGACATTCTTTCCTCAGATGTCCAATATGTTCACACTTGTGGCAAGCCCACTTTTCATACTGTGGCCTAGATGGCCCTATCACCGATGCTGATGCAATACTTTGGGCTCGTGTGGGCAAAAAAATATGGCCTTTGCCCTTACTTGGTGACCACTGTGTCGAAGCACTAAACCTCTACGATACTGGAAGTGTAGAAAACCTCAGCTTCTTAAAGCCTCCTGATGACTGCCCCTGAGACTGTGCAGACCTCTTCTTGGAACTTGCCTCTCTTTTCTCCTTCACAGACAACTCTATCCGCCTAACAAACTCTACAAATGTGGTAAACCTCTCTCGATTCTCCAAAGCAGAAGCTGGGGTAGACAACTCAACATTCAACCCCTTCTCAAAATGATGAATCCTCTCATCCTCTGTGCCAACCATGTGAGGACACAACCTTAATAACTCCATAAACCTTGCTTCATACTCGTCGATTATCATGGATCCCTATCGAATCCTCTCAAACTGGATGATCTTCTCATCAATATACATCCGAGGAAAGTACCGACTAACAAACTCACGTCAGAACTCCTCCCAACCAATGACAACATCGAGTCTCTTCTCCTCTATGGCCCACCAATGGCCAGCACTCCCTTTCAGAAGGTACACTGCATGCTTCACCTTATCTAACTCGGGAATACTCAGGTTCTTGAAGACCTTCTCAAGCTCAGTAAGCCACATATCTGCATCCACCAGGTCAGCTATCCCTGCATACTCAACCGTTCCAACATGGCAAAGCCGTTCGAAAGTCTTCCCAGTGCCTAAAGATTTAGTTCGGGGAACCAATGCCCATAGGTTGAGGTGCAAGCATCCTATCCACCGTATGGGCCATAGTTGACATAAAGTGCCCAAAAGGAGATTGAAAGGAAGGGTTTTCTATCATGGCTGGGTCAAACTGGGTGACTTCAGACACCCAATCTTCTCATGCCTGGTTCCTTGCACCACCACCTTGTGCTGCAACACTGCTCTCGACAACATGTTCTTCGTGTTCTCCAGACATCTTTAAGCTTTTCTTTTCTTCTTCAACATAAGTAGAAGTGACTATAAGACAGTCTGGAGGACACTAGAACAAACACAAACCCTAGTCTAAGTTCCCTTTAGACTCAATGAACCTAAAGCTCTAACACCACCAAATGTGACACCCATTGCCACACAAAGCGAGATTACTCAAAACAAAACTGGGGAAGAGAGATTAACAAGTGTATCATCAGAAAACACTAAAAATTAAAACCATTTCATAAAACTACCAAAAAGCAAGGACCTTTTTAGATAAGTCCTTTCATGCCTCAAAGCATATACAAGGCATGCATTCAACCTGTTACCAAAGAACCGTTCCCGAACATATATACATGATTCCACCACATCTATACATAATAGGTATACCGACCAACCACATAAAGAAAGCGCATTCACAAAACATCTACAAAACGTTCACAAGACCCGAGTATACATGGATGAATCTAGGACTCTATGAGCAAAAGACATCCATCAACACTACCAACCTTGTCAACTACTGCTCCTCTAGTTGGTGCTCAACCTCCACTTCATGATCTCTACCTCTTCATGCTCGTCCACCTAAAAAGGGTGTGGGAAACCCACAGGGTGAGATTCCAAATCTTAGTGAGATATATAACTCACCACCAACTCTAATATTATCACAGATAAGATAAACAAAGCAGTAATAAAGTTACAACTATGTGAAGTAGGTAATGATCATTAAGACAAAGAGCAATTATTGTTCAATTATGAAACATCTTGATAATTTAAAAGGAATATGAAGAACATGTATATTTCCTATCAACAACATTGTATAAAAATCAAGAAAGGCCTCGTCTAATGTTTCCGTATTTTGATCCTATAAGATTACACTACAAAACTGATTACGTATTGTATTATGCCTCAAGGATTTGAGTCATACCACCCAAATCCCACCGACCACTTGATAAGTAGAAATCAGTTCCATACAAGGTCTAATGGAAGATCTAGAATCCATGACCTCACCTTCCTCAATCAGTACGAGTGAACATGCAGTGACATCATGGATCAACTGCTTCCAATGACGTATAGTCTAGTTGTACAGATTTAGTTCTCTTTGGTACAGGTCACGACGCTAGTGAGACTGTGCTACAGTTCACAACCATACTCTTTGAGGGTATGTCTTGCAGCCTTCTCCCCGGTGATTTCTACATTTACGAATGTGACATTCTTCTTTCTCTTTGTTAGCCTCTTCTCCTACATCCAGGGGAAGAACGCCCAGGGAGCCAAGATCGACATGACTGCGCCGGTGCTGATTGACGTCGTCCCGTCAACCGGACCCTTCTACAACTCCACCTTCATCATGCATTTCTATGTCCCAGCCAAGTACCAGTCCCACCCGCCGGCCTCCTCCGAGTGATACATATACATTCAGGACACAAGAAGATACCTCAACTTGCACCCTACATATTCAAAAATATGCATTCTGAGTGAAACTCATTTCACCATTCATCAAGTACTGACACTGAATGGATATAGATTAAGTTCCACTTGATTAATTAGTTTATTTAAACATCTTTCAACATCAATCAAGTTACAACGTACAACCTCTAAACAAATTCTACATAAATAAGGGTATGACACATCACCAAAACATACATTGACATATAAGGTGTAATCTCATCACTTCATGTCTATTCTTCAACATGTGTCCAACACAAGGACCACATATCTTGGGGGTGACAACCCCTCCTATCATCACTGAGAAAATCATCTCATGCAATACAATAAGCCATTGTAAGGTCATTAGACTATTTATTCCTCTTTTAAGAATGTCAACAACACTTTATGCCTCACAAGGCCCATTCAAACAGACCATAACCACCATAGCTCATACCTGGCTATGTATATCAACTGGTATTACCTGCATGGTTAGAAACTTGTAACAAGAAAGACAAGACATAGACACTATCGTCTTATAAGATCTTGGCCATACATTTTACATAATTAAAATTAGGGTTTCTCTTTACCTGATTAGGGTTTACAAGGTCGGATCGACAACCACCCTTAGATTATCACTTTCATTATCGTTATAAGGTGCGTTATGAGATACAAAAACATGATTCTCATTATAATTATAAAACATGTTATGAGGTACAAAAACATAATTTCCAACATCATTCGTACAACTTCTCCATACGGTATCACATCATACCATGTGACCCTAGCATGGACATGGTATATCTTAAACACCATCACAAGGTATCGATTAGGGTTACAACATAGGATATCGAGTTAACCCTAGGTGTGTCGGGCAACCACTCCAAGAAGGGTATCGGGTAAGCATATAATGAATGAACAACCAAGGTATCAGCCTACCAACTTGGGATGTGTATTCGTTTAGGCATCATGTGGGGGGGGGTATCAGGCACAAGCATCTCATGGCGATGGTGTCGGTCAACCTAACCTATCGGGCAATGCCATCATGTAGTGTGACAACCAGAGCTTGACAGGAAACACTCTCAACACAACACACCCCCAACCATAACGTTCGATCCCCACATCACTGCACATTGACAACGCCTCCTCCAACACATAACGACCTATCTCAAGATCTAATGGTTGAACAACCCAGATCATGACGACCAACTTATCCAAATGTAGCAGCATCCATCTTCTATCATTCTAGGTGTTACCAAGACATGATGACCATCATCAAAGCATGTCGACTTAGGCCTTGCCAAGATTGTGACGACCTGTCACAAAGGGTGATGGACAATGGCACCACCAGGTCATGACGACCACCCAAGGTATATCGGCCTAACATGCCTATCAGCCTCATCATCTTCAACCTTAGAACATCATTACAAGCAAAGAAAAAGTAGGAGTAACACAAGGGTAGAAGCTAAGCAAGATTCCTCTTCTTTAAACATCATTCAAAACTACCAAGAAGAGCTACTAACATGAAAGGTATAGCGAGCCAAGGATAAAGAACAAGATAGAAAGTAAAGGGTGATAATGACAAAGAGGGTTTAAAGTTATATAACCCACCTCAAGGATCACCACCAAGATCCAAGCTTCACAGCTCAAGGTAGAATAAGATCTGCCAAGCTTGATCACCACAACACCTCCAAGAGAGAAGATGGAACCAAGGTTAAGAGAGCATGAGAGGTAAAAGAAAGTAGTCGAGAAAAAGAAAGAAAGAGAGAAAGAGGAGCTAAGGATCATGGCTTACCAAGGTAGAGGATGAAGAGAGCACCACAAGCATGGGACTCATCCTCCAAGCTCTAAGGGAGAGACTCCTCTAGCTCAAAGTCATCCACCAAGGAGAGAATGCAAGGATAACCAAAGGGGTTCTCTTGCATGGAGAGAAGGAGGTATATATAAAAGAGGGATGAAAGAGAAAGAAAGGGGAAGGTGTCACCACCTTTGAACCCTAGGTGACACTTGTCCATGAGAAAGAGCTTTCTCACATGAAACACCATGCAACAAGGTTATAAGATCTATGTCTTGCCCAGTAGGTCACCTAAGATGGTCAAGGCTGATACACACATCTACCCTCTTCACAAATCGATAGGGGTAAACCCTAGGTACCACAAAAATTATAGGATGTCCCTCAAGACACCCACAAACCGATAAGATTTCCTTCACGACACCCACAAACCAATAGGATGTCCCTCAAGACATCCACAAACCGATACATGGCCTCTCCAACACTCTCAAGCCCGAGATAACACTTTTTAAAGCAAGCCACACCTCAAACATGTATCTAAAACATCACCAAAGCTGTCACCACTCATCCAAGGCTCAAACAAGACGCCCATCCCTTTCTCTCTACTCTAGAAGATGCTAAGAGAGAGAAGTAAAATTCTAGAGGTGGCAAATTTGCACGGTAACCCCTACTCTGGGTAAATTGCAATTTGCACAATGGTGCATCACAAAACACAAGCATCAACCAAACAAGATCAAACAAGGAACTCAAGATTCCAACATGCCCTAATTACATCTCAGATTATTAGTGCAAGGAGTTAAGCAACATACTTAACAAAACAAACAGGCTTACCCCAAAATGTGTGTCAGGTCCTTACAATGTCAGTGGCCAACTCTTGACCCAAAGGGAATCCTAGTCGAGCTTGGTTCTCCACATACCCAATGAGCTTGAGTACATGAGGACTTATTGGGTATCCTTCTTCCATCTTACATTTGAACAATGCCTTGGAGACATCATATATCTCTTGTCTTGCCTAATCTTAGAACAAGTTCTTGAGATGTATGACCATCTCAATCACATCCATGTTCTCATGCTGCCTCTGCAACTCATAGTTCACAGAGCATAGCATCAGACACTTGACATCCAAAACCTCTTTAGTATGATTCTTGTAAGCATCCTTATCAATTCTTGGTGCATTTTGAGGTGGTTCTTCTAGTTATGGTGTCTCTAGGACATAGAGGTGTGCTCTTATGTGAGAACGATTCTCAGCATCTTGAACCAGTTGTGGAAGTTGTTCCCAGTTAGTTTGTCCTTCTCAAGGACCGATCATAGATAAAAGTGATTGTTGTTCGTTGCCATTTGATTCTACAAAAGAGTTTTCAATTTTGTCAAAAACTTATTTTTGATTTGATTTGATTAGAATTTGAACGATAACAGTTAGGTCTTTAATGCATTACCGTTCTCATTATTTTCATCAATTGACAACCCTCAAGTAATTAATTTAGAAAATTACAGCAAACAATTTTCTAGCCAAGATCCATGTTTCATCAAATCATGAGTCAACTTTTGTTGACCGCCCACAACTTGACTATTTAGGTAGGAAACTTTTACCAATGGCATCTATATGCAACTCCTGGATAGATGCTATACACAACTTCTTGCCATGATCATCTGCATGCCTTTGGGATTAGACTCTCTAAGAATCACCAGTAAATAGTGACCCAAAAGCCAACACAATACTAATGCACTCGCTTTTGCGAATCCTACATTACTATCATCACACTTCCACAAGATAGACGGTGCATTACGCTTTTGTGTATCCTATGCTTGGTCGATCAAGCTTTTCATGTGTGCTACTAATGGAAAGCATCTTAGACTTAATATGTTTGATTGTTAGATATATATATATATATATATATATATATATATATATATATATATATATATATATATATATATATATATAGGGTATATATTCGCTACCCGTACGGGTAACTAAGATTCGCTACCCGTGCATCAATTTTGTAATGGGATGACACATATATGTAATGAGACAACCATATTTGTAATGAGACAACCGAAATTGTAATACAAAAGCTCGTTTTGTATTACAGCGCTGTTACAGTAATAAATATATATTTATTACTGTAACAGTGATGTAATACAAAATGAGTCTTTGTATTACAATTTTGGTCGTCTCATTACAAATTTGGATTGTCTCATTACAAATGCATACCTTCCCATTACAAAACTGATGCACGAGTAGCGAATCTTAGTTACCCGCACGGGTAGCGAAGATATACCCATATATATATACTATATCCAATCTCCAAACACACACATATATATATATATATATATATATATATATATATATATATATATAGACACACACACACGCATATACTGTATCCAATTTCCACATATGTAGCATGTATCACATACATGCTATATCCCACAATGTAAACATGCAATTTAAAACAAAAAGTGATGGTTATGGCAATTTTTCTACTTGTAATTCCTTAGAGCCACAAGGAACTACTACCACCTAGGTCAATCATCACATGTCATGTATGAACGTGCTGTTGTTGTAGATCTGTGCTTGCCAATCTAGGTAGATCGGTTCAACCCTTGAACTGGTCCTCTCACCTCTTGGACGGTCTATTTGTAAGCTCAAACAGTTATCTGGCCTCCAGTTCAACTGATGTTTGGACTCCTTCCAAACGGTCGGTTGGGTCCTTCAGGTGATCATCTGGATCCATCAATCTATCCTCCATGGTCCTCCAGATGACCGACTTGTCTGATGAATTGGTCATCTCATCCGACGATGATCATCTTCCTTGTCTTGCAAGAAAAGAAACTATCCTATTGATATTAAACTATTACATGGTAAAGAGAACCCTTGAGTTATATTTGAGGGGATCAAAGGTAAGAAAGAATTAACTTTACATTTGGAATAGAAGGTAGAGGTTCAGTATGAAGAATGAGATAAACATGAATAAAACCAAACCATCTAACCACACACACAAGAATGAGATAAACAGGAATAAAACCAAACCATTTAACCACACACAAATATTGGGCATAGGCCATAACCACTCTATACATCCACCATCAAAACTGCTTTTAGGGCGACACATGTAATTGCATATATATCATATCATATACATATAGTTTGAGATTATGTGGTCTTTGATTTGACACACATATGAGACAATTTAAATATTTACATCATATGTAACAAATAAACAAATAAAACAAAAATCAGATCATATCGAGTATCCTAAAATATAGTAAGTTAATGTGGTTCTGATACCACTGTTGGGAAATACGGTCACAGAGTACATCAGTGGAAATAATTTTTTTATCTATCCATATTCCCATAACAACAAGATCATGTCAACTACGATGAAATATGAATGATGGTTTAACGAGTTATACTTGGTCTTGGAGCAAGTCCATCAATCACAACTCGTTGCAATGCAACTATCTTCTAGTTGCTCTTAGACGTTGGCTGTACAACACCTGGTCTTCACCATGGACAACACACATGACAACTTCTGCAACAACTCCTGCGGTCTCATCAAGGACTGCAGATTAACGTTATCCTCCTAGTAGCAACCAAAGGACTCCTGCCTCTAGAGTAGTCCACAGGGACCAACTAGAACTCTTGTTGTTCAACTAGAACAGACAGGAAGGAGTTGTCCCTCCCGTTGGCATAGTAGTAACCAACTTGATCTCCCACAACAACGATCCTCAATTGTTCTCTCAGTAGATATCCCTCCCTTGTCAGGTAGGACTATCTTGGTATCTCTTAATTACCACAACCAAAGAGGACAAGGATTGTCAAAGAAACTAATTCTCAAATGTTTGTGTTGTACTCTGGAAAGCCCCCGATACCCCTCTATTTATAGGCTAGGTTAGGGCTAGGATTTCCAGTCTATTTGAGATCTGTGTGGGAGTGGAAGGGACCGAAAGATCTTAAATTTTCACAACCTACAAATTACAAGACGATCGTCTGATGACTCAGACGGTTGTCTCGCACTATGAGATGGTCATTTAACATTTTTCCAATCACATATGAAATTGGCAATTTGATTCCTATTAATGCTAGACATTAATTTCTTACACCATAAGTATTATACAATCAAAATGATCTGAGAAAGTATCTAGAACCTTCCTCTGACCTAATTGAATGATCTCACACATGCGAGATGATCATCTCGCTCACCGAGATGATCATCTAGTGACTTAAGCCAAACCGGTCGGTTCATCAGAATGAACCGGTCAGTTCACAACTCAATTTGGGTAGATCCTATCCAATTCTATTTCTGATTAGCCTAACAATACAAACATACATCTCAACATTTAAGATGCTCGTCTGGCACTCCAAACGGTCATCTCACCCTGTGAGATGGGCATTTGGAAGTGCTACCAGCCAATCTGTTATGTGAATTGAATACCTAAACACTTCAGTACTTAATCTAATCACCATTCAAGATTAAACTCCCCTTCTAGATGAGTTCCTTTGTGTGTGACCCTATAGGTCCCATATCACATTGGTAGTGAATGTCCATAACTAACTTATGACATCACAAGTAGAGAGTGGTGCCTAGTCGCACATCAGTGCTACCCAAGTGAATAGAAAGTTGGAGAACAACTTCAACCTACAATCTGTGTAAGGTGTTGTAATTATTGTATATTCCTTTGTCACTAATATCCAAAATGAGCTCGAGGCATGTAATCATCATCCTCTTAACGTTCAATCCATGTTCCTTGAATCAATAGCAGACTGTCTGAGATAATGTGACCTTAAGTCATATATTGAATCACTTGTGCATGCACACGCTTTTCTTAGTCTCGCTTATCAAATGACTAGGATATCATAGTCCAGTAAGAGGGACAAATCCGATATCTATCACTCATAGTCAGTCCCCATGTGTCAAAGTCACCCAATCATCACCGCTATAACAACTCTTTAGGATTGCGTTTGATGATGTCAAAGCATACCCAACAACATGTGATGAGTGTAGTGATTTTAGGTCTGAGAATCACAACACCACCTTCACTAAGAGAGATGACTATGACCACCAATGACGGTTTCCATGTGTCACTCTCAAGGTGGGTCTGTCCGATACACTGTTTTATAACATGTATCTGAGTGCTTGGTTTGATATTGCCATATCATGACTAATGGGATTCTGTCATCAACCAACCCACACTCCAGTTTTTTGTGTTACTGGTGTCTATCTACCTTCCACAGTAACAACCAACTAGGGACATAATAAGAATGATCTTATCCTCCAAGTCACATACTTGAAGACATACATCATTGAGTATTGTCATTCTATAGACATTCATAAAGTTTCCTCATTATCTCATAACCGAGTGAAACAAAATAAATTAGAAGCTTGTATTTATGAGTATTAATCATATCCTTTATGGTATATGATATGTCAATAATCATATGATTGGAGCTATGAGCATACCTTACCAACAATTGGAGCATGGATGAACTATATGTCCATCTTGTCATTACATGAAATAGATAAAATACCATACACAATTTTTTGATCTCTCCTGACAAGAAATGATCTCTGATGTGTGCACAAATTGTCACTATTTTGATTGCTTAATTTGGTTGATTTCATTTCTAATTACTCTTGATTGTATATCTTTTAATACATATTTCACCAAATTAGTGTCAATCATGTGTCCATCAATTCTTATATTTTTCATGTATTTTACATATTTTAATAGTTATAATATTTATTTAATTTAATTCATTGCTTATTTTATTGCAGATAATTATTATTTACTGGAGAAAAGTTGATACTACCGACATGCAACTCGGTAGTACCGACATGGTATCGAAGTATAAAAATATTATTGTTCCAAATCGGAAGGGAAATGGATTTCTGCTGACTCGAACTCAGTAGTACTGACTTCAAGTCTGTAGTACCGACACATGCACTGATGACCAAGATTAAATGCATTAAATCCAACTGTTATTATTATGGAAAATAATATTTTGGTTTTCTCTGAACCTAAACATATATAACGGATGGAAAGGACACAATTAGAAGGAGATTGCCAAGATCTATCGCATGGGGATGACACAAACGGTGAACAGAGGGAGAAAAGTGAAGGAACCCTACTCGGAAAACCTCAGAGGCATTTTGGCAGCGACAAAGACGACAAATCCTCTCCATCTTCTCCAGTTCTATTATTGAGCCCTGTCTCCAATTTATTATATCTCAAAATCCATGTTTTACAACTTTTCATTTTATAGTGATACGATGTTATATATTTTTGGCTAAAAACATATTCCTTAGGTTCTGAGAGTAGTTCGGATATGCATTGTACCTGACTTTTATGCATTAATATCACTTTTACTCCTATTTTCTGGATATAAATATATGAAGTTGTCTTGTTCTATTTATGCCTGATCAACATAGATAGATTATTAGACCCTTAATTGTTTTAGGAGAGAGGTTAAGGGTTAGAAATCATAGATTTATCTGTTTATTGCACCCCTTGGGAAATGTGGAGAATAAACAGGAGGAGAAACCCATAGTTTAATCATAAAACATCTAACTGATCAACCAATTACTTTGGAAATAAGATTGACATTAGAATAGGTAGTGAAATACGCTGTAGGAGTGGGTAGTTGTTATAACCCCAATTTTTGGGTTCAATTGATGAGAAATGCAATTTCTCATATTAAGGATAATTGAACAAATAATGATGTGATTTGTTTTGAATATTTGGATTTCGTTTAAAATAGCCTTGTTATTTGATTTGTGGGCTTTATTGGCTATTGGGCCCAATAAAAAGGAAAATAACAAAGGAAATTCAATTAGTAAATGGATAATTGAATATTTGAGAAAAGAAATAATGGAAACCTCTAGAAGGCAAATCCAAAGAGGATTTCGTGCCTCTTGGATTCCTTGGGTTCCAAGGAGTCTAAAGTTGCAAAGAAAAATAAGAAAAAGAAAAGATTATTCTATGTATTCCTTTATGAAGAAAGAAATTGGGAAATAATGGTAATATGTGGAAATTAAGTGAAAAGATGGATAATTGAGTTCCCTTTATGGAATTTCGTATCCATAAGATTTCTAATGATAAAAGGGATGCCAATGTGGAGAATAAAAGAGAAATAAAGGGAAATCCTCAAAAAGGAGATATTTTAATAAGAAATAAATAAAATATGAGAAATTGACTTTTAAAGGAAGATAAAGGCAAACGAATGTTCCCCAATGTGGGAATCCGTGCCTTGAATGTTTCTTAAGGTCCAAGGGACCTAACATAACGAGATAATGGCAAAGTGGAAAGAGAAAATAGCAAATTGCAAAATAAAAGATAATGAGATACATTATTAGTGAATTTGTGAGATTGATAAAAAGAAAGTATCTTCCTATTAAATGAAAATAGGATTTCGTGCTTTTAGAGTAAAAGGCAAGTACAAGGAATAAAGAGGAAATAACTTTCGAAAATCCTAATATTTTAAGAGGAAGGAATAGCAAAAAGATAAAGGAAAGAGAGGGAGTTTTCTTTTCCATGAAGGAATTTGTTTCCTATGGGGAATAGAACAAAGTTAACCATAGGTGGTCGTCCTAGGGCATAGATACTCACCCCATATAAAGGGGGTAAGGCCCTAGTTCGAGTACAAGAGAGGGAGAGGGAATCCCGCACCTTCTTCTACCATATTTCCGTTCTTAAACCCTAGAATCAAAACGACGCTTTCTCTGAAGCAACAAAGAAGTTCGAAGCCATCTGGAGGGAGGCCTGACACTTCTCGAAGAACTGCACCTGACCAGACGATGCTCTCGAGCATCCCACTTCATGGGGTTGCTTGCGGCATGCCTGCAGCGCGGCTGCAATAGGGCTGCACAATCGCGGGTTGGGGAGCTTGCTCCCGGCCCTTATGACCGGATCCGGGACAGCCTTGGCTGCGCAAGTGCACGCCGGAGGCAGGGGACCAGTCCTTAATGGCCGCGGAGGTCCCAAGGTAGGAGAAGAAGCTCCGAGGATCGCAGCTAGGGCGACAGGTCGCGTTGTCGCGAGGAGGAAGACGACCATCAGGTCGTTGGACCGTTATGCCCTTTCACGGGCTGAAGCATCCATAACTTAACCAGAGGGTAAAGACGTCATTTCGAAATGTTCCCAAAACAAGAGCCGCGCCTACGTTGCATGAGGGGTGACGTGGCATCTCCCAATTGGTCCAAACTAGGTAATTTTGCTAAAATCATAACTCCTAATTCATAGCTCGGATAAATACAAGTTATATATGAATTTTGATCCTCAGAACGAGAGGAACCCAAATAAA
This sequence comes from Alisma plantago-aquatica, assembly GCA_963693085.1. Lineage (NCBI taxonomy): Eukaryota > Viridiplantae > Streptophyta > Magnoliopsida > Alismatales > Alismataceae > Alisma > Alisma plantago-aquatica. The sequence goes on from OY856409.1 coordinate 1,574,434,652, forward strand.
TTATGATTGAAGCCTGATTCCTGATGCAATTCGAAATATAATGGAAAATATCAACTTTAGTGTGTTAATTGTTTAAAGAACCCTATGTTGGTATGATTAAAGTGATTTGTAAGGTTTAATTAGTGATTAAAGTTAATATTAGCCTGTTAATGATAAAAATGGATATTTGGAAGAAAAAGGATGGACTTGGCATATAATTAGTTAGTTTAGAGTTCATATGCTTGAAATTGGAAAAGTACATAAAGTTATCATATTTACTGGTTTAATTAGTGAAAAACCCTTGAAATAGATGATAGTTGAATATAGTGATGTTCTCTGAATGTTTAGAACAAATATTAACAAGTTGATAATAAAAGGATAATAATTGCACATAATTGGTTTAAATTAGGGTTTCATATATCTAAGTTTGCATTAATGGTCTTAGAAACCCTAATTTAGGAAGATATTCCTTTTAATGATTTAATTGTGCAAATCCATGAATAAGACAATGTTATGTTGTTATAAATCCAATTTGAGTACCAAAGATCTTTAATGTGAATTATTTGGATAATTAGTGTTCCCTAGTGTATAAAGTGGAAATAGTGATAAATAAGGTTCATATATGTGAATTGAACTACAACGAAATACGATTTGTCAATTTGAAAGAAACTCAATGTGATAATTAGCCTTAATGTTGATATGACCTAAAAGGATAAAGGTAATAATTTTAGTATGAAAGAAACATATTAGACTTAATTGACATGCAATTGTGCATATGATGCAGAAATTAGGGTTTGTGAACTAAAATAGCATTAAAAGTGATAAATGCATAATGAAGGCTAAAACCCTAATAAAACCCTAAAGTTGGCCTAGAAATCATAAGGAGGAATCCAAGTTGATCTTAAGGACGTTTTGAATAAAACAATGATACTTGGATGTTATGCATTATTTTCAGGATATTGTTGATTGCTTGTTAATTGTGTTGAATGATTATGCATGGACATCAAGTTACTATGGATCAGGTATGTGGTTACTTATGGTTAACCGTTTAGGTTTCCCGACATTTTCCGAATGTTTTATCGCTTGGATGCAACTAAACTGCTTGGATGTTCATATTGCAAATATAATGTGGCTATGACTATCACTTAATGTGTATACCTATAAACTCAGATCCTGGTTCTCTCTGTGGCAAAATAGCTAACCTAGTACATGGCTACCTATGGTAGGTCATCAGGTTAGAGTACGACCTAGTACATGGCTACCTATTGGGTAGGTCCATCAGGTCTATGGATGACCTAGTACATGGCTACCCATTGGGTAGGTCCATCAGGTCAATGGTTGATTTAGTACATGGCTACCATGGAGGTAGGACCATCAAGTCATAAAGAGTTAGATATTGGGCTATCCTCGGATAGTGCCATGCGACTCTATACCTAAAAGAGAGGTGATATCCATGTCCACTGCAGGGACAGCCCAGAGTTGTGAATATGTATGGATTGAGTTATATGGTTTAAAACGTAATCTTGCTTGTTAAATCATTAATTGAATGATTATGTTGTTAACTTAGTTGAACAATTATTTGCTCCTCCCCACATACCAGCTTCGGCTGATCATTGTTTTTGTTTGTCGGCGTTTTAGGTAAATCCTCAAAAGCACAAACAGCAAAGCGACATAATGTGAATTCAAGAATTAAAGAACAAGGAGGAATTAAATAGAGTGGTTAAGTTGTGGTTAGAAGATAGTTTCCCACTTTTCAAGGTATGCAAAGGAAAAATTTTATTACCATTTTCAGTATAGTCTGTTAGAATTTAATAATTGTTTATGGTTATATGTCGAACCTTTGATCCGGGATTAATGGGTGCGGCTCAACCTCTCGGTTTCCCCTAATTGGGGGTTATCAGGAGGTGGGGTCGTAACAGTAGTTCTGACTACATGCTCTTTATCCAG